>OY982952.1:29374515-31774515 GCA_963890685.1 Plagodis pulveraria | reverse complement strand
GTTTAAAGATTATCTAGTATACCTTCCACATCATCATAGTCCAGTCGATTGAGCCATGTGAGTAGAGTAGAGTAGAGTGACCTTTAACTATTACTTTGTCCGAGCTCAGTTGAGAAAGGAACTATAGTTGATTTGAGGAGTAATATTTCATCAAACGCCTATTCTGCCGAACAATAACCTACATCAAGGCGGCCCTCGACAACAAACATCGCCACTCTGCAGTTCAGCGACAATATAGCCCACTGACCACTTAGTCACAGCATGATGAAAATCATGTACGAGTAACACGACCACCAGCTGTTGCTATGACAGCGTCACAGCCTATGTTTACTTCGACTGCAACTGCACCGCCACCTCCATCTCGGCATTAGAAGCAGTCGTAAAACTCAAAAACAAAATGTGCAGTGTGCTGCACCTTTGTACTGTTTAAAAATGACAAGGAATTCCCCCTGGTGAAAAAGTAAAGCCGCCTACCTCAGCAGAGCCACAATCAACGAGGCACAGCTATTGTTAAGACCTTTAACTATTACGGGTCGTTGCACCGACCGTTAAAATCTACCTTTCTGAGTTTAACAAGAAGACTAAAGGCTATAAACGTGATGAAAGAGCATTACAGTATCACTGGGTTATGTGTATTTTAATTTAATAGTTGATTATGATACAAGTGAGCTATGTTGCTCACGAGTTTCATACGCACTTTTTCAACACCCTTGCGATGAAAAATATATGTATTGCACAAATGCGATACCAACAACATACAAAAATTAGGGCAAATAGCGCGCAAGTATTTTTTTTTTTTTGACCGCGGCAAATGTATTATGGTTGATTACATATAAACCTCTTTGATGTTACAAATCTGCATTACCCGGTTAAATTGAAAATGCTCTGTTTACTCGCATATAATTTGCAATTAGGTACTAACTTAACTTTGTAGGGATAAATTACCCGATTAAATTGAAAATGCTCTGTTTACTCGCATATAATTTGCAGTTAGGTACTAACTTAACTTTGTAGGGATAATTAATATAATATTATTATGCACGAGGGTGTTATAGTTCGGTTTATGGCCCTAAGAACTCGCTTTACGAGCAAGGGTGTTGAAAACTATTTTTAAAACACTTGCTCGAAAATTTCACATTACGTGTCATGCAAACCTCGAAGGTGTTGTAATAAAAACATCTTTAATATAATTATACTATAGAGTATAGGTACTGCAAGAAGTATTTTTTAAAAGATTAAACGTTATTCCATAAATGTTTGATAGGGTTAATGGATACAGTGTGGTCCCATTTTAGAAAATCAATCCCTAAATATCAGCAATTAGTTGAAAACTCGTAGGATAAGTCCGCTTACTGCGCTGTGGACTTGAACGAAATCTGTCTGTTGGGTGCACATTTTTTGAAGTACCTACTATCTATATATATTTGTGACCTGTAGAACGCAGAGCTGTCGATATTTTCGGACCTTGATACCGCTCTAAAAAATAACCAAATTAAACCCCCACAGGTAAAGCCAACTTTGAATGCCAACAAAAAATACATAAATTCATAAGTTAGCGCGGACGTGCAAAACACCGCTGATCGATGGACCAGAGGGCCAAACACCGACCTTCGTCAACTGTCACCGGCCAGGACTAGCTTTAGAAATTTAATTTGCCGCCGCGTTACTTTGGCCATAAGCGTAATTTAATAAGTGAATCGGAAGGTATCCCGTTATCCACTATACCTGTATTGTAAGTAATTGAATTGGTAAAGAAGAAGATAAGCAAGCATGTCTGCTCAGCTATGTTTGTTAAAGGGTACCGTATAACTGTTAAGCCTTAATTTAGCTTTAGTTGCGTGTTATCAAAAACTAGTTGTTTCTATTAGATCAACTTGACAAACCGAGATGAGTATTATATCAAAAACTATAGTATAGGAGTACGAACCTAACAATTATTCAGAGAGTATTCTAAATATTAGACTGCACTACAAACTCTTCATGTAATATAATGGACGGGTATATATGTGTAAATTTACATTTTATTACTTAGTTCGTAAAGGTATACCGACAGTATGCATATATGAACAAAACACTACAACTTATGTAAGTAGTAAATACACAACTACATCGAGCGAAAGCATAGTAACTAAATTTTTAGATTTTTATCATTATTTGTAACGACAACATTTGGGGAATCTAAAGGCCATTGCAGGACCACAAGCCGTCCAGTTCACTACCAGGCGGCATGCCCAACGTATTGGAAGCATTGTCTCATATTTATGTGATGATCACATCATTCTGAAAGTTAAAAAATATATAACGGTACTTGACAATAGTTAATTATGATTTTACTTACCACTTGGAATCTTAAGCGCGCATACCCTGTGCATAATATGCTGGGCGCTGCGCTCATGACGTCAAAGCCAAAATTTTTAATTTCAAATTTATTTTATTTAATTTTTTTAGATCGGTGAAGTTACCGAGAAGCTGATACTTATTTTAGGAGCTGGTGTTTAATTGAGATAAAATGTGGATGTTCTTGAATCCCTACGGATCTGTTTTTCAGTTCTACCACTATAATCGTGTACATTACTGAGTTGAGTTCCAACGATTGACTGGTTTTAAACAGAAAATATTCTAAAACAAAAAATGCACTTAAAAGTATATAAACCAAACCATCGTATACCGTTTTGTTTGTTAATTTTACATCGACATGTGAAAATGAGAACATCAATGTAGTCGAAACCGATTAGGAAAACTCAAATACAAGTCGTCAGATCTCACTATAACTTAAATGGGAATACATGACATGAAAAAAACATTAAAATCGGTTCACTCTGTAAAATGTTATGATATAAAAATATGAAGACACTTAAAAAACGACTTATACATTAAACCAACCTGTCAATAAAAATACATAAAAATATGGCCAGATGAGAGACATGCCTCGCTCTTTGAAGGTTTTTAATTGCAATACTCTGTTAAAATAAAGGTGCTCTAATTCGACATTTCAGTATTTGTCAGATAAATAGAGGTTTGACCTTCCGCATTAGATTTGCTTTTGAAATGGAAAGCTTTAGAAAGCAAGATATGCAGTTGTTTACAAGGGGTATATAGGTACAAAAGGCAAATTCGATTATATGATTAAGGATAAGTTACTGTGGATATACATGATTAATTACTACGAAAAACAAAGGAACCGAAGATTTTAAAAGAGAAGTTCCAATATATATCTTAGAACATAAGAAATACTTAGGAATGAGATATCCAATTTGAAAATGTAGGTCGTAGACAATTATTATGTAGTCGCTATTACTTACAGTTTTTTCTTACAAGAAATTCTCAGTGGCAACTAGCAATTCCGATTTAAAGGATCGAAATATAGCATTAGGCTATGGCACCAAAAAGATTTTGTTAAATAAGTTTGTATCATCGTTATATATTGCCTGCTCACCCTTTTAGAAAAAGTAATATGTAGGATCACTGTGATTTTCTAGAAAGTTTTGTTTAAATTGGGTTGTGACGGAACAAGGAAGCCCACCTGATGTTAAGCGGTTACCTCTGCCTATTAAGAGATGCAAACATCCAAGTGACGTACTACGCAGCAAACATACAGTTGTTAAGTCGTATGTGCCTGTAATTTTTCTAGCTTAGGTGCTTGACGACAAATTTTCGACTTGAAGGTGGTAGCTAGCCAGGCGAGCATTCGCCAAATGCTCTTCCACCGATCGATGAAGCTCGAGCTGGATCTGGGGACCGAATCGCGGACCTGCGACACGGCAGTCCATAGCTACACTCGGCTATCAAAGTGGTATAATCAAACACGTAAACTCTCTTGTGGATTAATTTATTCCAGCAATTCCAAAGCCAAGGAAAAACACAGTACCTAGGCAGGAATCTGCCGCTACAGAAACTAAACTTAAATAAATAAATCAAACGTGTAATTTCCACAAAATTAATTTACCCTAAACGGCCATTACGGCTCCTAACGGACACATCTGCCTCATCTGACTCACAGATGATAACTCGTTAACACCAGAATCCACCAGATTTGTCTAACATCACAATCAGAAATTCAACAACAAATCTTGAGTTTTAGCAATTACCATGTAAATTTGCGAAGTTCGCGAAATAATTTAACGCGGTGTAGTCGACAGATTCAAAACAATTTATATGTTAATTCTTTAGGTATAGACCGCGCACGGAGCTAGTAGAAGGGCTATGAAATGCTCTTTGCACATCAGCAATCCATGCCACATATCCAAACACCATCATAAATCAAATCTAATGTTTATACCTATATGAAGACAGGAGCTCTCATTATTAAACTACGTAAATAGATACCTGACTGTCTTCTGTATTTTCTGTCGGACGTATAGAATGATTTAGGGTAGGCGTAGAGCTCCGGCACCGAGCCGAGCTGCGCGGCGTAGTCATAGCCTACGACGCACCGTAGCGCGTAGAGGCATCTACTTCGGAAGAGATAATTAAGAATAGCTAATCTTTAGTAGGAATACTTTATAGTAACAACTGATGGGTTTTCACACATATTGAAAACTCATATATGAAATTGGATCCTTCTAACTGTACGCACTCAGTGTGAAAGGCGAGAAGCGAGCTCGAAAATCACGAACACTTTTTGAAAATGACTACCTGACTTCGTTGAAACTTAAGGTGACTTCGTACAGTACCTACCTAGATATTGACAATACTCCCGCTGAAATAGATTTACAGTCCCACAGAACACGAGAGGTTGTAAAAGCGATGTTCCATATACAATTTGGCAAAGAAAGAGCATTAAGTTTTTTACAAGACAATAAGTATAAAATGCTTGCGACGCCAGATCTTTACAATGAGGCGTGTTGTATATTATGTCAAACTTATTTATGCATATTAATCTTGTTTTTCCAACCACCACAAGGTCCACCTGATGTCTGGATGTTAAGCGGTAATCTCTGCCTATAACAGATGCATTTCTTCACAAGCCTTTTTATTCTGTGTCTTTAGTGACGAACTGCACTGCCCCAATCACCCTGAGACATAACTACAGTTGTTAAGTCTCACGTCCGTAATTTCATAATTAATTACTGGCTCTCAAGGACTACTGCCGAAGCACTAGGTAATACTGTTACCTACCTACTAACTGATACTGTTAGGTTAGGCTGGGCGACAGATTTTCTACTTGAAGGTGGTAGGTAGCCAGGTGAACATTCGCAAAATGCAGTTCCACCAAGCGGTGAATTTCAAGCCGCCAGTGGGGATCGAACCATAGACCTGCGGCACGGCTATTACCGCTATTACGGCTCGTCTATCACTGCTTCGAACAAATATATAGATGCAACATATAGGCTTGCACTTTAGTCTTAATTCTAGAATCCGTCTTTACGGTTTTTGTATGTTATTGTGACGGAACAAACTCGGGGCCCATCTGATGCTAAGCGGACTATCCTCTGCCTATAACAGATGCATTTCGTCACAAGTCACGAATTGCACTGCGCCCTTCACCTTGAGACATAGTTGTTAAGTCTCATGTGCCTGTAATTTCAAGGACTGCTGCCGGAACACACCGTTAGGTGCTGGCGACAGATGTTCTACTTGAGGGTGGTCGCTAGCCAAGCAGGCATTCGCAAAATGCCCTTCCACCATGTGGTGAAGCTCAAGCCCGCGGTGGGATTCGAACCATGGACCTATTGCACGGCAGTCCATAGCCAATGCCACTGGGCTTTCACTGCTTCACACGGTTGGGATTCAAAATGTCCCCTTGACAATGCTTTATACCCTTGGTGCAAAATCTACTATTATAATTACAATAAATCTGCCCCTCAATCGGACCCCTACCTGCCAATGACTATCTCTTTCCAATCCCGTCTAAAGGCATTAAATCAAACCAATCAAACTCAAATCTGGAAACTGCACTAACATCGTGAAGTCGCTAAATCAGAATCGATTAACGAGTTGTGGAGCTAAATCGATTTACATCTCGGAATCGGAGTGAGTGAGAACCTATCCAAGTTTGCTGTTAGTTAATATTTAAGTTGATTGTAACTATCTTATTCTAATAAGGATTTATGTTCGATGATAGGCAAGTGGTATCAAATTATCATTCGTACATTATTACGTGATGCATAAGTAACTGTATCGTATAGGTACAACAAAATACATTTAATTTTGTGGTAGGGTTTTTACTACTTATTAAAACAAAATGATATAATAAAATAGCCTTTTTTCGACAGTTTTTTTATAATTATGCGTTTATAAACAAATCATTACTAAAACACAAGCAAATAACCTTTACCTCTTTAAATTATTTGAATAAATTAATCAAATTAGCCGTTTGGTGTCGGACAGTGGGTGTGTGGAGGCTGGGAGCTCATCTTATTTTCCAAAACTTAGAGCGCTTCGTCGATGCGACTTGTGTTCAAACTGCTGGCACTTATTTGGTTCAACGAATAAGCATTGCAATACAACAGGGCAATGCTGCCAGCATGCTGTGCACGGTGATAACAGGTATGGGGAAGCATTTGGACTACCTGTACGCCTGCAATGACTTATAGATTGCCTACATGCTTTTGATGTAGTTGCGGTAGTGTCGTATTTAGTTTGTAGTTTTTGGTGGATCATGCCCTAGGCCTACCTGATGTTAAGTAGACTAACCTCTGCCTATAACTGATGCATTTCGTCAACGATGAATTGCACTGTGCTCGTCACACTGAGACGTACAGTTGTTAGGTCTCATGTGCCTGTAATTTTACTGGTTCTCGAGGACTGCTGCCGGAACACACTTTAAGGTGCTTGGCGTCAGATTTTCTACTTGAGGGTGGTCGCTAGCCAGGCGGGCATTCGCAAAATGGCCTTCCACCATGCGGAGAAGCTCAAGCTCGCGGCGGGATTCGAATCATGGACTTCATGGATTCAGTCCATAGCCAATGCCACTGAGCCATCATTGCTTCATACAAAAAACAAAAACTAAACTCTACTACTACTATGAAATACTCGCAGTACTCGTACTGTTACAAAATATGAAAACGTATTTAAACTCTTTTACACCTTTGTACATGTTTTATTTTATGTCTATAAGATTAGTTATGATAAAGTGTTTTAATTTAAGTTCCTGCTACGAGTATAAGTGTAAGCGTGCTGATTGATGCTGATTGCTGAGCTGCGTCATTGCCAATTCTTAATATATCAATCGTTAGCTCGAAGAGTCAAGACTTCTTGAAGATGCTTTGTGGAAATTGTTCCGGCTGGGATACTTAGCGTTTCTAACACTCGTGTTTGAAATATGAATTATAATTAAATATATTTTAATTTTTTATGAATATTAATGCAGCATAGTAACACTTGATGAATTAAATGAATACTGAAGATAATATAAACCTATAATTAATATGAATTGTGCAGGTATATAGTTATTAATTAGTTCCCTTCAGCAAGGTATAAAAACTGTAGCTAGAACGCAGGATCTGAAACATAAAATATCGAGACACAAAATTAATTAAACAATTTTTAAATTAACTATTAAATCGTGATTTAACAATACTGTACTGCATTAGCCGGATTGAGCACTGCTGGACAAAGCCTGTTCCATTAAGGGAGGAATGGTCCTATGTTCATGAGGTATAGTGGAGGAATCTAATGGTGAAAGAATTTTCACCATTCGGGTCCAGTAGTTTTTAAGTTTATTAATTACATACAAAAATTCTTTATAATATTGGTATAGATAACAAAGTTAGAATATAGATAAGCACGTCATACTGTGAACAATTCAACAATTACACAATTCAAACGATACAGTCCTAAAGGACCAACATAAAGTCGGGTGGATTGTGTGTTTTTATGCTTGATAGGTTAGCCTTTTGCCGCTATCTCACCTGATGGTAAGTGATGATGTGGTCGAGGATGTTGTTCCGGCTAACCTAGAATTACTGGATCTCAAGGAAAGCGGCCGGAACACACCGTTAGGTGCTTGGCGACAGATTTTCTCCTTGCGGATGGTAGGTAGACAGGCAAGCACTTGTAAAATACCCTACCACCATGCTATAACGACTGCCATCCTAAGACGACAACCGTGACCGACGGCTTAACGTGCCATCCGAATCACGGAAGCGCTCAGTAGTAATGTCACTAGCGGTCACCCATCCAACTCATAACCGCGGCGGACGTTGCTTAACTTTGCCGTTCGGTTACGAATACGAGTAACTAAGCAAACTTCGTTACGAGCGCTTCAAAATGTGTAGTATTAGCACATGAATAAATAACCGTATCTCTCGGTCTCGGACCCATACGAGACCGTTAACCCGGCCCCAGGAGGGATAGAGTGACGTTTTCTATCCTTCACTGGGGTAGTTCTTGTCCGGCGCGTCCACGTCGCGGGGCTGGACACAGCTCTCTTCAGTAGGCCGGAGGGAGACGATGACCAAGTTCGGATGGGGACCCAGCTCTATGGGGTATAGCATAGAACCCTTGCCCAGGGTTACGGGTGAAGTCCTCAACGGTGGAATGGGCGGAGACAGCAAGTGTCGGAACGGTCAGACCAGCGGAGGAGGCGAACCACATTGGTGTAGTGCCTGGAACCTGATGGAGGGCAGCGGTAGCCATCATTACCTATGTGAACCGCAAAGAGAATTCTGAGATGTGAATTCTGAACCGGTTCACGGTGGATTTCTATAGCCACTGAGGTTATAGTACCGCGATGTAGAAAGCAACTAGAAACTACTACATTATTATCCCATGAAAGCTGTATGATGGACACAGAGAGACACAGAGCAAGTTTTCCTGGCGATCCGCGTAGCGACCGGCGCCCTGAGCTTTCCGGGGCTGAGGGTGTGAAATTGGTTACCGGCCATGGTGATGTAGGCAACCGCCTGGTTGCCTACATCATCATGGCCGGTCCCATGGAAAATATACTACTGGAAGACGAAAGTTAAGAAAATGTCATCTTTTCGGTACATGGAATATTCGAGGTCTACTCGACAAATCTAAGCTTCCAATGTTAGAGAAGGAACTGGAACGATGCAGTATGACATTCACAGGGCTTAGCGCAACACACTGGAAAGGAAGCGGGCATTTCAACTGTGAAAAACATACCATCTATTTTTCCGGAAATGATAAAAGTAGTTTTTTCTGGGGTGGCAATCGCAATTAGGAAACTTTGGAATAGCGCCGTGCTCGGCTTCAACCCAATCAGTGACAGAATAATATCGATTAAACTCAGCGCATCACCGACCCCACTAAATATTTTGCAGGTATATGCCCCCACAAGTTCTTCCCTTGTTGAGCAAATAGAAGAATTCTACAAACAGCTCAAATCTTCAATAGCTAGAATCCCCAAAAGAGAACTTTTGCTCATCATAGGAGATTTCAACGCGAAAGTGGGTGATACAACAATGGATGATGGAATTCGAGATATTGTGGGCAAATATGATCTTGGTGTTAGGAATCCAAGAGGAGAACGGCTTATAGAATTTGCAGCCAACAACAACTTGACCATCATGAATAATACATTCAAACATCATCCAAGGTGCTTATATACCTGGAGACAATTGACGTAACCACATCGACTATATACTTGTTAGATCGAGATGGAGAAGTTCTATTACTAACGCGCACACTTTGCCTGGTGCAGATTGTGAATCTGATCATGAACTGCTCATTGGCAAATTAAGATTAAAACTACAAAGAGTAAGGACCACGAGGCCACAAAACCGAATGCAAGTAATTGATCAGAGCTCTTTTACAACGTCTATTGAAAGCAATCATTCCATCTGGCGGTCAGATATTAGGAACAAGGATAGTAACTTCTTGTGGGTATCTGCTAAGAAATACGTAAAGGATGCAGTTATAGAATCACAAACAAGAAAAGTATCAGCCAAATGAAAGCATTGGATGACAGCAAACACCTGGCAGTTAGTGGAAGAACGTAGGAAGCTAAAAGTTAAAGGTGTGAGTGTTGCTGAACTGAATTCAAAAACATTAGTGACACCTACAAGCTGCTTGTAGACGTGACCGTAATAACGCATTGGCAAAGAGATATGTGACGATCTAGAACGACACTCGGACAAGTTACAGACGAAAAATCTTCATGATAAAGTTCAAGTCATAACACGCCAGTTCAAACCAAAGACATGGGCAATAGAGAATGCCGCAAGCACAACTATCACTGAGATTGAAGACATAGTGAACGTTTGGAAGGACTATTGCAAATCTCTCTTCGCGAAAAACACGACAACAACATACAACCTATGTACCTCAAGTGAAATCAGTGAGCGAGAACCTGGTATAATGCGTGATGAAGTTCAAGCGGCCATACACCACCTGAAGAGCAATAAAGCCATCGGTGTTGATGAGATCCCAATCGAAGTGTTTAGGGCTATGGGGGAAGCCGGTGTGGACTTTCTATTTACAATCTGTTGCAAAACTTGGGACACTGGCCTATGGCCTGAAGACTGGTCCCATTCTATATTTATACCCTTGCACAAGAAAGGATCCACCAAAAAATTAAATAACTACTGGTTCATCTCTCTTATATCTCATGCCAGCAAAGTGATGCTCCATATTCATTACACAAGGCTACAGGCGTATCTTTCGAATCACATTTCTCCAGAATAAGCTGGACTCGTGTAGGGAAGAGGCACGCGGGAGCAGATACTCATATTACGGCAGATCATAGAGAAATCGAGGGAGTTCAACACACCACTCTTCATATGTTTCGTCGACTTCCGGAATGCATTCGATACGGTTATATGGGAGTGCCTATGGAAAATTCTGCTGGATATGGGAGTTCCGCGGCATCTTATCTATCTTTTGAGGAGACTGTACGAGGACGGCTCTGCTGCAGTGCAAGTGGACAACGTCCTCTCAGATACCTTTAAGACTGAGTCCGGCGTTCGACAGGGGTATATATTATCGCCATTGCTCTTTAACACCTATACTGAGCATATCATGAGAATCGTTCTGGACGGGTGGGATAAAGGTGTTTCAGTAGGAGGACGAGTGATAAACAACTTACGGTACGCTGATGATACTACACTTCTGGCAAAAACAAAAGAAGATTTAAAACAGCTGCTGTCTCGACTTGAATCCACCAGTGTCAACTTCGGTCTTACTCTGAACAGAGAAAAGACGAAGATCATGATAGTAAACCGGGCTGAGCACAACATGCAAGGAGTCACGTCTATAGCAAACTGTGAAGTAGTGCAGAGCTATATTTACTTCGGATCTACTATATCCAACCTCGGCGGATGTGAGGACGAGATCAAGCGCCGATGTGCTATCACACGATCAGCGGTAGAGCGATTGGGGAAGATTTGGAAAGACAGACGCATAACCAAAAATACAAAGATTCGACTAATGAGATGTCTAGTATTCCCAATCTTTCTGTACGGGGCTGAAACGTAGTCGCTAAAATTACAAGATCGCCGGAAAATCCATGCCTTGCAGAAGTGGTGTTGGAGACGACTGTTGAAAATCCCCTGGACAGCGTTTCGGACTAATGTTTCTATCCTCAAAGAACTTCGTATACAAAATAGGCTTTCGTCGACTGTTCAGCTACGAATTCTTAAGTTCTTTGGGCACATCTCCAGAAAGGAAGATTCCATGGAGAAACTTGTCGTACAAGGTCGGGTGGAAGGCAAAAGACCTCGAGGTCGATCCCCTACGCTCTGGATTGATCTTATTACCAGAACTACTAAAGCTACCGCAGTACAATGTGCTCGCAATGCAACTAGCCGCCTCCAATGGAGGAACATCGTTAGACGTGCGGCTGCCTTGGAAGCGAGCGGCGACGACGAGACGCAACCCTATCCATCGACAGCCACGACCACTCTGTCAAGAGTGCCCGACTAAGAAGAAGAAATAACCGTATAGCGATGGCTAGTATTCTATTATCTGTGTTTATATGTGCACTATCATAGTGTGATAGTGTGGCAAGAACTGATGGCACGCGTGTTTTAGTTATTACATAAGCTGCATTATTCATGTAATTGTGTATATATCGGTTCACAGATACTCTGATGGTGAACTGTGAAATGATCACTTACCGCCACAAAAGTGGTCAGGGACATCTCATTAAAAGGCCCAGCTCTGAGCACCAGCCTCTTCCTAGTGGTGAGAGTGAGCAGGGCAATCTCTTTCTGAGTCTGTCTATCTGCACTCACCCAATCACTCTCAAACGTGCTGTAGCGTACCAGTTCACTCTAAAAGTTTATATTTACAATTGTAAAGTTATGCTAATTTATTTTATAAAAGCAAATTATTTAAATTAAATTTGTAAAAGAAAGACACAGAGAAGAAAGAAACAGAGTCTCTAATAAGGGAAATTTATTAAAATTATAAGGAAGAACTTTATGAAACAGTGATGGCTCAGTGGCATTGGCTATAGACAGCCGCGCAGGATGTCCATGGTTCGAATCCCGCCGCGGGCTTGAGCTTCACCACATGGTGGAAGGCCATTTTGCGAATGCCCGCCTGGCTAGCGACCACCCTCAAGTAGAAAATCTGTCGCCAAGCACCTAACGGTGTGTTCCAGCAGCAGTCTTTGAGAGCAAGTGAAATTACAGGCATACGAGACATAAGAACTATCTGTCAAGGTGACGGGCGCAGTGCAACTGGTGACTTGTGACGAAATGCATATGCTATAGGCAGAGGTTAGTCCGCTTAACATCAGGTGGGCCTCGAGCTTGTTCCGTCACAATAACATAAAAAAATAAATTATAATTATAATTATTAAATTCGCTCTCACCTGGGCCTCGCAGCCCATTCTACCGTAAATATACCGTGTGTGTTTGTACTGTGCTATTACTGCTTCGAGAAAGTTACTAGTTTCTCGATGTATTACTGTTACACAAATATACCTAGTACCATAAAACTAAACTAAAATAAAAACAAATTATGCCCCTGTCCGTGGACCATCCTGTGTGCTTTTTATGTACTCGTATATGTTCCTTAAAATTTTGACAGTTACTGAGGCCTGAATTGAGCTACAATGCTTTATACTCGTTTTGTGCTGAAGCATAGGCCTGCCATAACAGTAAGGTTCTCGATCGTACGTTCGAAGAGTTCAAAGAGACCTCCTGAGGATGTTTCGTGTAGAATCGAAACGCGTCGACAACTCTTCCGGTTTGTCCGCGTGGCGTATGCGACATCACGTCGGTTTTACAGGTAAATTAGGCAAAATGTAAATAGATATATTTTTAAGTGTTTTACTAAAATATTAATTTAATGTTTTCTCAAAATATTTTATTATATATTGTTATTATTAGACCGTAAGGTTGTTCAAAAGCCTAAATTTTCATACATACTTCAAGAGTCACTTCATTGCTGTGCCAGTAGAACAGTAGCAACTGTATCAGGCATGCTACGATGAAGACGAAACCTGCTACGAAGGTTGGAATGTCGTCTTTTATCTGAAAATGTTTTATAATAAGATTTATCATTTTCTTTGCCCCAAAGAAGTATCGAAGTTTGCATTAGAAACTTCGATACTTCTTTGGCTTTATTTAAAATAAAATATTCTATCGAGTACCTATAATAAAAATCATTTCTATTATCTTCATCACCAAAATAAAGCACGACATGCTAGCAACCATTACAATTAGAAGAGCGGCGTCGTGGGGATAAAATACAACCTGGGGACTTTACCTTTCTTATTTCATCATTATCAAACATCAATTCAAAATATAAGTAGGCATCATTCTCCCTTACCTCTGCAAGCTGAATGATGCACACTCCAAGATTAACGCAAATAACAACCAGATAAATAAACATCACTGGTGATATCAAATCATTGAACATCTTATGGTATCTGAAATCGTAAAACAAATTATGGCAGGATAGCGCAAGGTGTGGATATTAAAAATAAATTGTAGAATCAAGGAATTAACAACTATAGTGTTGAATCACTCATCACGTAGCAATGGTTGCGATAAGTCCGATCTTACAAAGGTATTATTGGAAATATGCTAAGCTACTTACTGGATCAAGGTAATGTAGAACTGATGACATTTAGCTATATTTCTATGACTGTTCTCAGTACTCCTCAAGTCTACAGCCTGCTTGCAATACATTCGGCTGATCCTAAGCTGACCGGCAAAGAAAATCATGATGCCTACTACTAGCGTATCCCAGCCTACAACGTAAGCACTCATCATGTGACCAATAATCGTCTGGATAATCATAGAATAGTAATACCCTGGCGGTTCTTTAACAAAAGGAGTGTAACCATCGAAAATATATACATAAATACTGGTTCCATTCTCACTTATCAGATTCTTCTGATAAGGCTCCGAGAAAATACTGAAATTAGAAAAGAAAGCGAGCGCCCAAAACAAATATGTTACTCTGCGGGTTCTGTTTATATAGCCGTTTATTTCAGCATCTTGGTTTTTATCCTTCTTCGCAATTTGATACAACTCTTCCTCAGAAATGAATTTGATTAGGCGTTGCCAAGTTTCGTGATCTTTTTGAAAGAAACAAGTTTTTACAACACCCATGTGAAATGGGGCGTATTGAAGGATCAGTTTAAGAGAATCTGTATCGAACTTGATCAGACATTTTATATATTGGGTGATGAAAAAGGAAATGACTAGGTAGACGACGGCAAGTTTGATGCGAGATAATTTGGACTTCATGTTTGGATGCCAAACACCTGCAAAGTCAAGTAACCGCAGATGTGGTCCTAAGCAAGGATATCTCGGATCTTCTAGAACATTCAGAACTTTTACGAGCCTACTCATTACAGAGTCTTGTAAACGATATCTTCGCCTGAAACGTTTGAAACTGACTGTGGAGCGTGGCTAAAATACGATTCCTCATAGTTAATTGTCGCATGAAGAAATATAGAATGAAATGCAATTTGTTACTGATATTTTGTTGTGAATAATTACAGGGTATGCATCGCTGATTGAATTTTCTATTAACTAATGACGACGTATGTAAATAATTGTAGTACCTTTGATTGCGACGTGGGTTCGGTAACATGCCAATTTCTGAATAAAATATTTATTATCCATTAATTGTTACCATTTAGTTAAATATAGGGTTTGATATGTCGAACTTTTTGGAGTGATTGCCTCCTTGGTCTAGTGGCGTGAGGCGTCGCGTTCAAACCAAACCCTGGTGCTATTATTTTTAGTTTCTTTTAAATATATTTACTAGCTTTGAATGGCGGCTTTGCCCGCGTTTATTTCAAAAACTTCTTAGTCAATTGAGCATTAGACCTCGAACTAACTCAGATCAGTACTTCAGGACCCTTTGTATCGCGACCTAAATTCAGTAAAAATATACTATTATTTATGTATTGCGACCTAAATTCAGTAAAAATATACTATTTTAACTTTAACTTGTGCTCGAATAGACCTGAAAGTGTCGTTTAAACATGAATCTTCATATCTGATACTGAATCCGGGCAATTTATGCACTGACTCCGAAATAAAGGCAAACATCAGCTTTTTACGCATAAAAATGATGGTTAACTATTTTATAAGATTAAATTAGGGAGAGGACAAAATAGCGGAATTTAGTCAGTAAACATAATTAAAACTGAGACTATATTATAAACAGTTTTGTACTAAAACAATTTTGTCATTGGACACAATACCCTTACGTATTACGAAAATTATAAGTTTAAAATATTTTAGGTGCTCTCACGCATACTCATGGATTATAATTTTAATTTGGGTAACATTTTTATCTTTGCTATTGTTATCAATTTAGTTACTTAACTTATTCTCTGCCAAGTTACAAATGCCGTCCACATCAGCCATTTAAACTCATCGAGATATTATTACTAACGTATAGAGTCGCTATTCTAAACAATCGTCATGTTCCATTCTGTTAGGAATAAACATAAAGCCCCTGCAGCGCTGAAACCGTAATTACTGGTGTCTAATTAGACTCTATAGGAACACTGTGCTAGTACGCTTTTAAGGTACAGTTTTCTCGCGCCCAAAAGGTCATAAACGCTGGGAATTTTCGGGCGCTTACGCGTTTCGTTCAATTGTCGCTCTCACAGAGTTAACCGACTACAGAAGTGACATACATAGCTAAATACCTAATACGCTTCAATTGTTTTTTAATCATTAACAATTGAAGTGACCAGAAGGTGGGAAGCAGCACCTTATAAAGAACTGTAATTTTACACTGCGATCCCCAAGACGCTTGCCAATAACGGGGGATGCCTGTGTTCAACGGTGGACGTTATAGCTCTTAATGATGGTTCATGATATTAATGTTTTAGATAAATAAAACTGAGGAGTAAATTGTCAAGCGTGAGTTACGAAAATTAAAGGTAACCCAAATGCTCCCGCCCACAACCAGATGGCCAAGTCCAAATCGGTCCAGCCATTTGGAAGTTACGATGATAAACAGAAAGAATTTTTACCTGTGTCAAACTTTTTTCGTCGAGAGTATAAAATAGGTAATTAACTTAATGTTGCTATTTAGCATGTCTGTACACTTAATCTATGAATTTCACAGTGAACATGGCTGCCTACGCTGTTCCGTGAAGCATGGCCTTGTGCGATTACAAATCGACAAAATAATAATATGAAACAATCACTATTATATTGGTAAATTGTCTGTCGACAGGCTTGGCTCACTCCGCAATTTAGATATAAGTACAAAGCTACAGGTACATCGGTGTATTTGTTCGAACGGGATCTAAGGTGCGTGCCGCGTCAGAAGAGATCATAGCTATGCGATAGAAAGAGACACGGCTTGGATGTGAATAATATAAATTTTAAATACTCCGTCCTTTTCGAGGTGAAGTGCACTTTATTACTCCGTAGTAATGTTGGAGTGGCTTTGCGGAGTGATCCTTTTGGTCTTATTTAGGCTGTTGATAAGGAAACGGTGAGCGATTTCGATTCGCGCTTAGCCATTATTTTTTCTGTAATTAATAAGTTGAAATCGGACTAGACCACTATGGCCAATTTATGAATGAAATTCTATTGTTATAATTATCGCCGATGCCAATGGGTTAGTACGAAAATACATTTTGTTGTTATAATATTATTATTATAAAACTGGAGAGTCAAAATGAGTAGTAATAGTAGAAAAGCTCAGCAAAACGGCAATGCCCATATAAACGGGATTGTAATAGTTATTTTATAATGTAGAATGTGTTAATTTCAGTATTTTGAGAAAACTCTTTAAAAATTAAATTGACTATAAATGAACGTGCAGACGATGTTGGCAGAGTTGTTACAAGGAGTCACAGATGTCACAAAGAATTCTAGTCAAATGGCGTTTGTTTCCTACGCTTTAACACGTACCTAGGTATCCTAACAAATATGCATATAAGGACACCTCGTACTAACATTTGTCAAGTTTATCACTGCAGGCATTCTATCAAAATTACTTTCTGTTTGTATAGTAGGTACCTATTTATTTCCCCTAATGACATAATTTAGGGTCACAGTAGATACTTTATCTCTATAATATGTGCACGATGGTAATGTGTTATCGTAGGTAAACTTTCACTAGTTCTTGGCTACAAATTGGTCCGCGGCGAATTGATTTTAACGTGTAAAATTAAATTCCGTATTGGCCTGTGGTTTTCACAGCGTGCGCTACAGTTAGACCGAGATACATACACTTTTCTAAAATGCTATGCCAAATATACTAATTGTGTCTGTGGTTTTTATGTCATAGGCTAGACAAAAAATACAAATTGATACCATGGTTTTCACGATATGCAGTAGAGACAGACACGTTTCTGAAATGCTACATCTCGAAAATCAGATACATTTCTGAAATGTTCATTCCAAAAATCCAAACTAATTCTGTGGTCTTCACGTCGTGGGCTACAAACAGACCGAGATACAAACACATTTCTGAAATGCTCATACCAAAAATCCAAACTAATTCTGTGGTCTTTACGTCATATGATATAAACCGACTGAGAAATGCGGCTTACAGAAATACTTCTTAAATGCTCATTTCAAAAATACGAACTAGATCTGTGGTTTTCTTTCTCTTCATGCTCTACAGTCCGACAGAGAGCTCGCTTGCGTTTAGTTCTACTAAGATTTTTATTTACCTTTAACAATAGTTTTTTTTTTATGGCGTGAGTAAACGAACTGTTACAAGTATGGAATATCCGCTGATATTCAATTATTCCTACCTCTGATCAGGACAGGTATGTATATAATAATCGCTACCTATAATAGGCATGTACCGTGAGCCTCCCGAACGGGAAAGAAACACTATATTCGAACATATAAATATTTAATTAACAAATTATTGAAGCACACATTTGTGTACTGGACTCCCGGATGGGAATAGTAACCGCATCCTCTGCTTTCGCGCCGGATGCCTAAACCGCTCGGGTTCAATTCTTGCGCGGGACAAACATTTTGTGATCCAATAATTTGTAAATGTGATTGTCGCTCAGCACGCGATAGTGCTTGTAATCATATTTAAAAATATAGAAGGGTAGCGACATCATTGCGAGAGTTATGTGTTTGAAAAAACAGTTATTTCGATCAGATGAAGTCTAGTAGTCTGGTTGATGGCCGCTCACCGTCCTCTATGACGACGGTTAATTAAAGTAATACAATTGGAGCACAAAGTTTCGGCTCAAAAGAATATATTCCTTGTTTAGTCATCCGGGGCGCAAGGACGCGGGTATTATTCCCGCCCGGGATAAAAATTTAGTACTCCAATAATTTGTATATAGTTTTTTTATATATCTGATAACCTAGCCTTTGAGAACTATCTCAACTGATGTTAAGTGTTTATGTAGTCGAAGATGTTATTCAGGCAAAAAAAATTTACAACTTTAAATTGCTGGCTCTTGAGGACAGCTGCCGGAAAACACCGTTAGGTGCTAGTTTTTCTACTTGACGATGGTAACTAGCCAGGCGAGCATTCGAAAAAGCCCTACCACCATGCTATAACTACTGCTATCCTTAGACAAGAACCGGGACCAACGGCCTCCGAAGCGCTGAAGCGCTCAGTAGTAATGCCACTAGTGGTCACCCATCCAAGTTATGACCGCAGCGGACGATGCTTAACTTAGCTGATCGGTTAAGAACGGATAAGCAAACTATGCTACGAGCGCTTCAAATTTAGCTGTTAGAAGGCACCGTTAGCCGCACGGCGATGTAATTGCTACTTCGTGATGGTAGCTACTAAATGCGCTTGGATAGCTATGCATTTGCCTAAAATGCCGTACCATGTGGAGAAACAACATAAACCTGCGGACCGATTTGATCAGATTCATGGAATCCTACGGCAATCCACATTCCTCTGGGACTATTATTGCTCGGATATTCCCTCAGTCAGTATCAAGAAGATAACATTAAGTTTCTAATAATCGGTACTAAACCTAAGTGTATGAAATTAAAATAAACCTAAGTACTTAAGTTTATTATCTTAAAAACGTGCCCATCTTACCTAAGTATACTCGTAATGCCAAGTGAATCCGCGGTGCTCAACGAGTTAGTTTAAGCACATCACACCCTCAAGCTCAATGGAATTCCGCGTATTTCCGAAGTTTTAGGCGTCCCGGCTGAATGCTAAGCCTGTCGTTATGTCCAGATAAGATCGTGGCGGAAATTAAGAGGAAATTGTATTTGTTTCTTATATAGCGCCGCCGTCACAATGAAGACAGGAGCGTAGGCGGCCAGTGTAAATAAACCTTAATTTTCTATTGGGCTTAGCCGGATTTGCTTATAGTCTAGCCTATTTTGGAATAAATTAGAGTATGGTGTTGTATTATGTAGTTGTGCAGTGGTCCGTGTACATTTTAGTGTGTGGTAGCAACTTCTACTTATCTACTGCCTACCCAACCGATCATATCTCCTAGGTATTTCAATATGTACTAGATTTCCGGCCGCGGCTCCGCCAGCGTGTATGTCGGTTATCGCGCGAAACCATTAACCTCTTTTTGTGCAGTTGGATGAAAACTATCCTATGTCCTTTACCGGGTCTCAAACTATTGCTATACCATATTTCATCCAAATCGGTTCAGTAGTTTTTTAAGTTTATTCGTTGCACACAAAAATACAAAATAAAAACAAATATTTCCTCTTTATAATATAAGTATGGTACATCTGTATGTACCATTAGCATTTACATCTAAACTAAGACCCTGTAAATAAACGAGGCCTACGCATACAAAAGCATCAAAAATTTATTGTGGCGGGGCGCCTTCGTGAGTGAATACGTCTGTACCTAAGTAGTTTTATATACTCGGGGCACATAATCACGCTAGCGCTTACAAAAATCTTAAAGATAATATGGACATAGAGAGTACACGGCGCTGGCGGCAGGAAATAAAGTCTACAGCACGTCGATTTGCATGCTGCTTGAGAGATATAAAAAACAGTCCAAGTCCTTCTACTCGAGCAGCTTATTACTTATAATACAGTCAGTTCTGTGCGCGACCAATACAGCAATATCTTCAGAATGCCGTTTGGCCCAAATATTAGGTCCTTACATATGAAATTGGCGTTTTGTATGGGAGGAACAAAAAGTCGAATATTTTTTAATATAATATATTTAATTAATCAAAGTATGAACCATTATTTTCTATGCACTTTTGCCATCTCATAGGTAGTTCATTGATCCCTTTACTAAAAAAACCAGTCGGACGGGAATCAATAAAATCTTTGAAGGCGATTTGGACTGCCCCATCGGAGTTGAATTTTTTCCCTTGCAAGAAGTTATCCAAATTTCGAAAAAAATGGTAATCTGTTGGAGCAAGGTCCGGGGAGTACGGAGGATGTCTTAGACTTTCCAATTGAAGCTCTTCTAATTTAGTAGCCGTCTGTAGCGCAGTGTGTGGTCTAGCGTTGTCGTGAAGCAGCAGTGGCGTGGAGCGATTGACCAGCCTAGGTTGTTTAGCCGCTAGCTTTTCCATCATGGTTTGCAATTCCTGACAATAGACATCAGCCGTAATAGTCTGGCCAGATTTGAAAAAACTGTAATGAACAATACCGGCACTAGTCCACCAAACGCTTACAAGTAACTTTTTTGGGGTTAATTTTCGCTTGGGGCAGGATTTGGCTGGCTGGCCAGGATCTAACCATTGCGCTGAGCGCTTCCGATTATCGTAAAGAACCCATTTTTCATCACAGGTAATGATTCGGTTTAAAATACCTTCATTATTGTGCCGGTTTAGTAATGTAACGCAGCAGTCGACGCGCGTTTGCCGGTTTGTTTCAGTCAATTCGTGAGGTACCCACCTTTCAAGCTTTTTAATCTTCCCAATTTGCTTCAAGTGAATTAAAACAGTTTTATCACTAACATCGCAGCCTGCAGCTAACTCGGACGTGGTTTGCGATGGATCCGCTTCCACAATAGCCTTCAACTCTTCATTATCAACTTGAGTCTCAGGCCGTCCACGGGGCTTGTTCTGCAGGTCGAAATTTCCAGAACGAAAACGTTGGAACCAAAAACGAACTGTGTTTTCTTTTGCAACACGACCGCCATACACATCATTCACCCTTCGAGTTGTTTCCGCAGCACTAGTGCCACGGCGGAACTCGTACTCGTAAATAATGCGATATTTAAGGTTTTCCATTTTGTAAAATGAGTGACGCAAACAGAAAAAAACAGAAGAAAAAAAACAAATGAATGACGATCATCGAAGCACAAATACATGAGTCTATAGCTGTACAAATTTGAATTTGGAATTCCTTACCAAAGAGGAGAAATTCGTGATTAAAGTGGCCAGTACGAAAAACGCCAATTTCATATGTAAGGACCTAATATTACAGAAGTGTTGGGCCGGCTATTGCGCAGTGCGTTGCGGATGTTTGTGGAACCGCGCACGGATGGTTTTAATTTAATGCCGAAGGGCTGTAAGCCTATCCCGGCGTACGCGAGGCGGTAGGTAATAACGGTATCCTGCAGATGATTGTATCCCGAGTAGACTGCCCTAACGGATGAAAATGTTCACTGGACTCATAAAAATTTTCACTCGTAGGTATTAGAGGTAGGCAGAGGTGTCAACAGGCATTTCGACTTAAATAATATTTTATTATACTTGACCTACGAAATTATTTAAGTATTGTTATTCGGGTTTAAGTACTACCTGATTTCGAATGTCATATGCATAGTGATGTGCATATATGCACATGATTCATTCATGATCATGGTATATACTAATATACCATGATCAGATGACAGAATGATTCTGAAACGTTTTAGCAACAATTGATACATGATCCATTGGTCAACATTATTAAAAAAAAAACATCCAAAGGACTTTTCATCCATGAACGTTTCGTCAACATAACTTTACGTCAGTGAATAATAAAGCAACCGAATGTTTTGACCAACAACTTTAAAAAAAAGGTTAAATTTACTAACACATTTCGTAAAAACAAACCACCGCGAGGTAGTTTTCTTAAAATGTGATACCTGTATTGAAATTCTTAACTTCAGTATTGCAAGTACTGCTAGGATGATGGATGACCCTGACTGCATTTAAGGCAATAGGGTTATAACATGTACTGACTTTTGGTCTCTGACAAACTAAGAAGGAAAGATAGAGCCCGGTAGAATATCAAACTGAAGCCACTAGTTTCTTTATGTGTGTAATGGAAGTGTTGCCATATGTAAGAAAAAATAACTAATTTTTGGGATTTATATATAAATATACTATTACAGCAAAGTCGTTAAGGTACAATAATATTGCGCAATCCTCACGATTAATATTTTATATAATGGTATACAATTTTTTTATGATATTCTGTAGTTTATGTTCACGTATAGGTAGGTAGGGTTTCGACGCAGGTGCCGTAGTTGGAAATAGAAATAGTTGGATTTCAAAAATGGAGGTAGTCAATTCCGCCTATGTGTATGTAATATTGTCAGAACTGCACAGTTTTTGGATATGTACACTCATGAACAATGTTTAAAAGCTAGTATAGACATTAGTCTAGTATTAACTAGCTTCAGATAGCCAGATAGTTAATTTATTGGTAAAACAATTTACAAGTCAAAACGTTCATGTACACAAACATTACAGCTTCTAAACTTTTGTGCCAATTTCATAAGTGTATGTATATTTGTTCACGTGTTTCGCAGAAAATAGAAATACAAATTTTTGTTTTCGTGAATAAAGTACCTCTCAACTTTGGAGTCATTGTAATTTTTATCAAAATCGGTTCAGTAGTTTTCAAAATATGAACTTTTAATTTTAAAATATGAAGGTTTCAACGGCGCTGTACCAACTACTGGGCGGATTTGAAGAGAATTCGGCAGGTATAGCACTCACAATATGTAATAAAAGGATCTGGCATGCTTTATAATGCAAAATTAAGTGTAACAGTAATATTGAAGTGTGTTTGAATATTTAACTATCTTATACTAAGAGAAGTTTTGTGAATAATATTTTTTAGTTTCAAACATAACGAGTAAATACTATTAAAAATGCATAAATAAAAATAGTTTAAAGAAAGTAAACCGACTTTAAATTAATTAAATTAACCAATAAGTGATATATAACTCGAAAAACATCAAATGGGCATCTACATAAGTAGGTACATATACCAATTAATTTTGAGGTCTATCAAGACTTATCGATGATAGTTTAGGGCCTGATAGCAACCTTAAAAAATAGTTGATTTACGTACCTACTTAGGTAGACAGTTATTTTTAAATACAAAATTCCTTACTATTTATTTCCGCTATAAGATACAATAGCCTCTTAGATTTCCCTAATAAACATTAACTTTACAAAATTACAAATTTACGAGAAAAAAAATTATATTCGTCAGCGGGATTTGAAACCACGTCCATCCACCCCTATAGCCGGGGTATGCTCTGATCTAACATGACAATGGACGGGGGTTTGAATCCCGCACATGACTATAATATTTTCTCTCATAAATTTGTAATTTTGTAATGTAATCCGCCGAGAAGGCGTTATTGCAACCATAACGATATTAAAACATTAGCTTGTTTAATTAAAGTATATAACGTAGTGCTACGTACACAGAATTTTAAAAACGGCACACTTTTGGAAACAACCTAAAATGTATGTCTGGCAACACTTTTGTTTACTTTTTTATTCGAAATTATATAACCTAAATTGCGTTGTATAATATTAAAGAATGTACATTATATTCAATACTTACATGTGTTTAAATACTCAAATCGGTTTTTAATTTAATAATTCCGTTATGAGTGACGTGCGTAATGTGCGACGGTCTATCGTGAATGAGGACAATATTGGCCGAATTTGGATACGTTTGTGTGGGTGAGTTGTGTCTTACATAAAATTGGCCGAATTTGATGCTTCATTTTTTGATTTTCGTTAGACTCCCTCTTTCTTATTCATTTCTCTGAGCTTTTAGTATGACCAGAATGGCAGCAGAGGTAGCACTGTATTCTGGGATACGTATAACATTCTACTTGTATCCAAGTTTGATAAAGAGATGGTAATTCTATTCTGTCCACTACATTTGGGGGTCCCGAACATAAAGTATTACATCTTTATCGTTTCAAGATTTTTCCAAAAGCAATGGGATAAAGTACTGTTCCATCATTGAGAGCAGATTGTTGTTTTGGATGTGTGCAAGTTAAAAAAATTGTATACTTCAGTTTCAAGTTGAGTTGTCAATAACCGATTGCTCTACATCACAAAATAAAAGGATCCTATAGTTAAGGATTATAAACTGTGAAAAAAATGCACTCGGAGTGCGCACTACACGTGATTCTTGAACGCACTGCCCTAAAACTAGTAATGAGCGACTCGAGTTAAGTAACCCGGGTAACTCGGGTCAGCCTTCCAACCCGAGTTCATATTTTCGTAACTCGGGCTGGCTCGGTACGGTACCGACTACCGATGATGGGGAGATTGTCGGCGGGTCGCCGCGCCGGGCGGCCCGAGTCGACGCAACTCGGTACCGGCACGCGACAAATGCTTGTTCTCGAGTATCAAGAGTTCGCAATTATTTACTTATGCGTCTAGTTATAATGACTATTTTAGCATTCTCGCTGCATAGACAACGGGTCAGGTCGCAACATGAATATGATTGAATGGAAGTCGGGCCCGGGCTATTATTCTTTCTTTGTGTACGTAATTCATTTAATTACGTGTGCGTAAATTTAAATCTTTGTATTTGTTGTCTTTTTAGTGAATATTGAAGATGATTATCATTAAAATTAATATATTTATTTAACATAGGTATATAAATTACTTCTTTATAACAATTAAGTACTTAATTAAAATATTATTTATTTGTTGTAAAAAAACTTAATTATTACGAAATATACAGTTGATCTGACAAAAATACGCGGAGTTTATTATTGCATAACTGATAAAGTGTTGCGTTCTTTACTATCTAGGTATTCGATACATTTTCCAACTTAGGTACTACAAGACAACCCAGGTCAAGCCGAGCTAGTCTGTTGTATATCGAATAAGCAAATAACGGGCCAACTGTACTCGGGTTCTCAATTCCATCCGCACTTCGGACGGCCCGCCTCCCATGCCTTCTCAACTCGGGTCAACCCGAGTTGCGACCCGGGTCATGCCTCATATGAACTCGGGTTGCCCGAGTTGATAAAAATGCGACTCGTCCCATCGCTACCTAAAACACCATCTGGGCCGTTCCAAGCCTCAGAGTGTAGTTGTCGGTTGCTTTAACTTACTCGAAGGTTTGGAACGACTCGGTGGTTATATAATATCGATTTTGGCGGGGAACTAGCAAAATATGTAGAAGTTTTATGATGTTTGAAAGCAGTAACTACCTGCAAAATACAAAAGAGTGCCTATAATTCTCTCATCAAGATATGTCAAGGTCATGTCAGTTAAAGATTCAACCTTTTAACGACCGTTTTTGATGGTTAAAAAGTAACGCTCTACTCGATGGTTGTGAACGACGTTAGAGTGAAAAGTTGCACTCCGAGTGCACTCCGAGTGCGCTCTAACCGAGGTTCCGAACGACCCCCTGCTATCTGTCATGTTCTATTTTATGTCACCGTCAAGTTTGTTGACCAATCAAAGCAAACGGTTTGATTGGTCGGTTAGTCGATGACTTTGGATTTGAAAATTTGACGGTTACTCACAAACATAACAAACTTGCTCAGTGAACATTACAAATTCAAATATAATTTCTGTTGACGATTTTATTTATTATTTCTGAACCGTAACATTATTTTGACTATTTAACCAGTTTTTTTCTCGCAGTGAAATTTATATCTAGAGCGCTTGTTTGTTGATATTGTGTTGAGGAATTGTAATAAATGTTTTAGCGACATTGATCGACATTGATCGAAGTGGTGTTGTGACGCTGTTTCATCTCATATGAGACATTATAAGTGTTCTAGAAAATGGTTAAGATTGAGAAAGATCCCCCTACAGTTAGAATGAAGACTCCAGCGCCGTCCCGTAGTGGCTCCACTCAGAACATGGCAGCAAACATCAAAGTTGTCGTCAGGGTACGTCCCTTGAATGATAAGGAAAGGCAACTGAATAATCGCGTCGTCGTCGATGTGGTGGACGAAACGACGCTAGTATTTGATCCTAAAGAAGAGACACGTCCTTTTTTCTATCAAGGAGTTCAGCAACCAAACAAAAATTTTCTGAAACGGGCTAATAAGGAGATGGAGTTTTGTTTTGATCATGTTTGCGACATGGATGCGACAAATAGTGATGTCTTTGAAACCACTACAAAACATATGCTGTCTGCCTTGATGGACGGGTACAACTGTTCTGTGTTTGTTTATGGAGCCACTGGAGCTGGGAAGACTTTTACCATGATTGGAAATAGTGCACATCCTGGCATAACCTACTTGACTATGGAGCACTTATTTGATATTATAAATTCATTTGAAAAGGAGAGGGAATTTGACATTGGTGTCTCATATATTGAAGTAAGTACATAAAATATTTTGAAAATTACTTCTAAAATAATATTACTCCTTTACTTCTATGCAAATAAAATCCTTTTTTGTTTCGTTATCAGCCTAAGCCACCATAAGTTCAAGTTCCATGTCCTTTTGTTGGTTGTGATGGAGTTGCTTCATTTTCAGAACATCCTCAGGATGAACAATCAAATGGTTTATCACCATCATCGACTTTGAACTTATCATTCTCTCTGACTTTTTATATTTACCAGTTTTCTAATGGTTTGAGAATGATCTGGTAATTGTTATCACATAGTTCTGTGAAAGACATACTATTACTATTTTCTAAATGCACAATTAGGTAATTTAAAGAAGCTACAAAGATTTTTCATACATTTCCCATTGAAAGACAATCAAAATTATTTATAAACTAGCGGTCCCACCTGGCTTCCCACAGGTATTTAACAAAGACTTAAAAAATTATAAATATCACTTTGCTCTATTTTCATTAATTTCCACAGTGTGTGTAATATAAAGATTATTAATGGTATTTTTTTCCCAGTTTGGGTTACATTTTCAATGTATTCATGAAGATCCCAAACTTTTTTGAAGATCTTCTATAACCTATGTATGTTCATCAGGGATAATGTTGGGTTCTCATAGTGAAAGAATTTTTCAAATAGGTTTAGTAATTACAAATGCTAACAAACAATCAAATCTTTCCTCTTTATTATGTTAGTTAAGATAATTAATTGAACCACAGACCTGTTCACTTATGAAGGTGTAACTCCACAGTAAATTATTGAAGCACATTTGTACGGGTAGGCCTTGATTGTTACGTCTCAGGTGGGTGTAAATGCCAATGGTAAATGCAGTAAAGCTATAAAGTAAAATATTATTTGGCAACTATACTCAAAAAATATGGAGTGGAGCGCTTTCGTATGTGGAAAGGTCTGTACTTTGCAAATAACATAAATATGAGATTAACATTATTTATCTGTTTTCAAATCTAGTTTGATAATTGTCTGTGTAATCTTGTTCACCACCATCCTCAATATGCATTCAATTTCATGTCCATTCACTGTTGCCTGTAAGAAATTGCACTCAGCTATAAGGCCGCCCATTGTACATCCTTTAGCTTATGTCTCTCTGTACCATAATTGTATTGTAAAAATTGGTGTTCAATAAAGAGTATTTGTATGATATTGTATAACATATTATTTTGAAATAAAATTTATCTGAATGTTATCACAAGAAATGTAAAATAGCTATTTAAACATTTAGTCAAAAATATTTTTCAAAAACACATTTTTGAGAAAGATTTTCATGATAAATTGTAATTTCTTAACATTTCATTTGAGTTGCCTTTAATGTAATTTTTTTTTATTATATTCTTTGGGAATGTTCACAGTAAAGAAAAGTATATATATACACCAGAGATAATTTTAAAATTTTTATTTTCAACTTCCAATTAATTTTTTCAATTACCATATATATAAACCATAGGTATAACTACCTAAATTATAAATAAAGAAATACTAATAAAATATATTTAAAAAAAAACTGTTTTTTAAACAAGATATGTTTTTATTAAAAGGCACATAGCAGGAACACCATGTCAATTTTGGTTTTTGAGAAGGCTTGTTTGATACCTAATCCAATATTTATAAGCATATACACTACACCAGAAATAGAAACTGGAATTGTTTAGAAACATTATTAATTCAGTTATACTTATAATAATTTTCATGTACCTTCTACTAATTTTAACCTAGAAGCTCAATCACATTTTTTGTCTTAGCCCAATTATAAGGTCAAAACAATGTCCATGATTGAAAATAATGTAAAGTATAATTTAATAGTTATATATGCACTAAACATATGTATATAAGAATAATAGATTCAATAGATTAAACAATAGATTCTCTCTAATATTTCTCTTAAAAATTCTACACTTATATTATATATTTATTAGGTAAAAACAATGTCTATTAACATATATATATTTTTAAATTCCAGGTATACAATGAAAATGTTTATGACCTGCTCAAGCCATCAAAAACACCCCTTCAGCTTCGAGAAGATAGTAAATATGGTGTGATGGTGGCAGGTCTTACTCTGAACAGCATCAAGACTGCTCGAGAACTCCTCAATATGGTTGAGAATGGAAATAGGAATAGAACTCAGCATCCAACGGATGCTAATGCTGAAAGTTCTAGGAGCCATGCAGTCTTTCAGGTATACAATTCCCAAATTACCAGATCTGTATTCCAATATAAAAAAAGTTCATCTTTCAAGAACTTGTATCTCAACAGCCAATCAATTTAAAATAAATTCAAACTTGCAATACCTTGCTAACAAATTTCAAAAAACAAATCAATTGGTATGGTGTATTTGGTAATAATGTTTGTCCAACGCTTTGCTATGCACAGAGGTATAATATCCTACGCAATATTCCAGTACTGGCTAAAGAAAAATATTACATTATCAAAGAATTAGAGCAGTTTAGCTTTTGATGCATGATGACACCTTAATATTCTATGACTAATACCTATTAAATTAATGTTATACATTATTCATGTTCTATTATTGTATTCTCGGCCCTTTGCACTATCTCCCCTGTGGGAGGTGATGGTTTGTGTGTAAAAACAATTAATTAATACAAAAGGAAAGACCACACAAAAATCTGTACAGGAATATGGATGTCATATGTATAGAGCTGATTCTTGTAGTAGAATGATTTCTCAGTGCACCATAAGTTTTGTTTTTGTGATAATAACAATAATTAAATAATCTGTCTGTCAACAAATTATTACCGTCTCTTTCCATTGCTTAGGTGTATGTTAAAATGCGGTACAAGACTAGCAGTCAGCTCCGAATGGTGAAGCTGTCCATGATAGACTTGGCAGGCAGTGAACGGGCAGCTGCCACTGGATGCGTTGGTGACAGGTTCAAAGAAGGCGCCAACATTAACAGGAGCCTACTGTCCTTGGGGAATTGTATTAACAGGCTTGCAGATGGCAGTAATTATATTCCGTACAGGTAATCCTAACTTAGCATAATAACTGTTCATCTTTCAATGGGACATTGTAAAAGCTGACTTACTGAGGATTAATGAAAAATAATGGCCTTACTGAGCAGCAAAACAATTAGACACATCAACTTACTTAATGTTGGAAGGTTTCAGCTGCGGTAGATGTTGCTACCGGTTAGGCATGCAAAAAGGCTCATTATCAACTGGCGCTTGTATTAGCAGACTACCAAGGGGATATATACTAAGAACAAGAAATTTCTTCTTCATTTTTAGTTATATGACATTATTTTCTTACTTTTAAAATTATTGCTCCACTGTTTTTAGTAGGTACTAAAATAACTCATGTGCTAATTCACCACTCAGCCATTCAAAATAATCGGCCGTTCTTTGCGCGTCTACAACAATCTAAATCATGTTCTACATTTAGTCCGCCTTCATTATAAATTACGCTAATCCAGTACGCTCATATTCTGACAACCCTTTTATCTATTTCGACGTACACTGTTCTATAATTTGCCGCATACTCACATAAAACCAAACATACAAAGATACCGCTCCTGCACAATTAATCGCACGGCGTTGACTCAAAACTCGGTAACTGTACCTCGTACAGTCGTTACAGCGACGTGCGCTGTGCAGGACGTTCGCATGAAGCGAGAGTACGTGAGACGACGACCATTGCGAGTGGTAAGTGTGCGGCGAGCTTTCTTTCCACTTGCTACCACCTATTTTATCACTGTAAACTGCACAGTATAATGATAGTAGATCAGTAGATAGTAGATCATGTACAACTTAAACCATATTTTAATATTCTTACTCTTGCTCTGCGGGAATGTCGTCGTTTAAGTTACATTATGCCAAATATATTCTCGTGTGGTTACCAAACTACACCGGAAGACGTAGAGTTGGTAGGCCCCCCACTAGGTGGACTGACGACATCGTGAAAGTCGTGCGTAGCCAATGGTTACAAGCGGCTAATATCCAGTGTTTGTGGCGCTCTATGGGGCCTTTGCTCAACAGTGGACGTCTTCCGGCTGATCATGATGATGCCAAATAACAAAATAACCTAGAACACCAGAAGTTTAAAACTGCTGGTTGATTTTATGTGACCGTTAGTGACATTACTACTGAGCGCTTCCGTGCTTCGGAGGGCACGTTAAGCCGTCGGTCCCGGTTGTTGTCTTAGGATGGCAGTCGTTACAGCTTTTTTTTTTTTTTTTTTTTTTTTAGGGAGGACATAGATGCTGTCTACCGCTAAGCGGACGTACAGCTCCACCGGACTTTGGGCGAGGGGAGGCCCTCTTATAGCCCAGGAGGAAGAAGCGCTGAGGGCACTTCTTCTGAGACGGGCGTATAAGGCGAAAAGCGCCTTATACCTCCGTCTCCTGCGGGCGCCGAAAACGCCACGCTACTATCGGGAGGGGTGACAGCGAGCTCAAGGGCACCACTGTGGTTCGGACCTCGGCTTGTCTCGCTGCCGAGAGACAAAGGGGGAATCGGAACTAAATGCCGCGGTACAACTGCAGTGTTGCACCGTTGAGAATGGGCCCTATTGAATATTACTCTGTGACTATTTGGAGAGACACTAATCGGGATTTTATTTTTGCCTCGAGCTCGCCGGCGAGCTCGGTGTTTGATTGTGTAACCTCTGATTACCGCACACCTGGGGATGTTACCAGGACGACTTGCGGACAACGCTAAAGCTGCCAACGTAATGGCTGCGATGGGGTCATCCGGGTCGTCCAATACCTGCCGTGGTCGGCGACGGGGGGGTTTAAACCATGGGTCGGATGAGTAAGTCGTTACAGCATGGTGGTAGGACATTTAGCGAATGCCCGCCTGGCTAGCTACCACCCTCAAGTAGTAAATCTGTCGCCAAGCACCTAACGGTGTGTTCCGGCAGCTGTCCTTGAGAGCCAGTACTTCTAGGTTAGCCTGAACAACATCTTCGACCACATCATCACTTACCATCAGGTGAGATAATGGTCAAAGGCTAACCTATCCAGCATAAAAAAATAATAAAAAAAAATAATTTCACTAATGTTACATAAAGTGTAGTGCAGCATTGCATGGTGGTAAACATTTTGCGAATGTTCACCTGACTCACCCTCAAGTATAAAATCTGTCGCCAAGCACCTAACAGTGTGTTTCAGCAGTAGTCCTTGAGAGGCCAGTACCCATTCTAGTAAGCTTGTCATCTTTGACCATATATTCACTTATCTCAAGTCTATTGACAAAAATAATAAGATAATCCAATACCTAATAATTGTTTTTGTTGTCTCTAACAATATTTTTGGTTCAATGATATTAACTTACTTTCAGAGACTCGAAATTAACACGCCTCTTAAAAGACAGCCTCGGTGGGAACTGCAAGACAGTTATGATTGCAAACATATCACCATCAAGTATTAGCTACGAAGACACCTACAACACACTGAAGTATGCAGCCAGAGCCAACAAGATCCAGTTAACCATAAAGCAAAACATTGTACCTGGAGACATGCGACTATCCAAGGTTGTGAAGATTAATGAAGAGCTGGAGAGGAAGAATAAGGAGCTGGAGAGGAAGATTAAGGAGCTGGAAGCGAAATTGAGTCTTTCGAGTATTAAGCAGATTGTCAGAGAACCGGACTTAGCTAAGGAGAAAGGTAAATATTATGAAACTAGTAAAACAGCATATTTATCCCATATGTCCCAAGTAAGGGGTCACCCTCATAACCTCTGATACCTCCAAGGTGACCCTCTGGCTGATTACAATTTACAGGGTCTACTGACATACTTTAGACTATTATAGGTATGTTAAGAAAGAAAAGTAATTAGAAAAGTATGCTATCTTCATAGAGTGATACCAAAATATGCTTCTTGTAAGCGTGCACTCTCTATGCATGCATGCACAACTATGACAAATATCAGTCGAGCCTAAGCTAGTCGGTGCTGCACTAAAGCTGTCTACCCACACGCGCTTACCGCACTGACAGGTACCGCCTTATTGTATACCGTGTTATTATATAGATATTACATAATGTAGGTACTTAGAAAAGTTAGAAATATGAACAACCCTGCACATCTATGCTGCAGTAGTCATTTAAATCTCCTATAGGGCTATAGTTAACATACTATTCTTTTAAGCTTATACTAAGAATTTCTTATCAAGAAAGTCAATGATAGTCCTGTGTTAAACTCTCAGGTTTAATAATAAATTGATAAACTTACATAGCACAGAAATTGTTGAAACTTTGCCTTTTGCGTTAGTAAAAACTGTGTTGCAAAAGGCAGTCTCTCCCATATAATAATATCAAAGTTTAACAATAAAAAAAAACATTTGAAAATTAATATCAAAAACTGAGTTATACGGTAGTTACAATAAAATTGTTATGCAGGACAAAAGTACTGACCGAGGATCAAACGATCTGGATAAGCAAAATTGAATAACAATCTAAAATATGTATATAATAATGATAAAACTATTTGATTATAAAATCTTAAGTAATTACATGTAATAGTTCTGTTTTAAAAATATTACTTACTACATTACAATATTATTGATTACAATATCAATTTTACCGGAAAGATATAAGTACTGACAGATATATTATATACGTTTAAAAGTAATGAAATAAATTTTAAAATATATTAACGGGATTAAATATCTAAAGTACCTAATAATTTGTGTGATGTATATGTGAGACAGTGAGGGTGTGTTTATATGTGTGTATTTCGGTTTGTTTGATGGGATATTTGTATATGGGTTATGATAAATATATTTAAATTTGTGATTTATACTATTTAACTATCTCTAATAGTTTTTCTACTGCTTCGTAGTCGAGATTTTTAAGCCAATCATATATTGCATGTTTTAGCTTAAACGTAGTGAGGGTTTTTATTTTCGTTATTGCATGTATTTTATTGTGAAAGGTTTACGAATTGTTATGGGTTTTTCTAACAGGAATTTGTCAGTAGCATTGGGGAGTTTGTCTAGGCTCTCCGCTAATTGCATTAGTCCTAAAATCATCTTGCAAAATCTGGGTATCATCTCTGCCTACCATTTCAGATATACAGGCATATAAATGTATATTTATTTATTATAAACCCATGTAGTGATATCTATAGGTATCTACTTGTACCTAGATACAATAATGTATACGGCAAAAGAACTTCTCAATTCATAATTTCTCACCTCATTAATAATCTCCCTTGTACAATTAAAGATATAATCACACAAAAAAAATTAAGTAGGTACATTGTAAAAAAAATATTTTGTAACATAATTTTATAGCTATATATTGGAACATCCTTTGTAGTGCATAAGCGCACACAAATGCAATTTCACAGATACACGTCACACAACTGGTTCGTAATGTTGTATGCTCAGTGGGTAGCTGCTTACTGCACATACAATAAAATATTTCATTGAGCGCCTGATATAAAAGTTATGTGTGAGAAAAACTGATGCTTGACTCTAAAACCTATCTTTTTACTGTGTTGTTTAGTTTTGTTATTATGTTCGCTATTTGGCTGTATACGTAACACATTACCTAAATGAGATATAGTGTGATATTATATACTTATTTTTATCGAGAATTCAATGTCTGGACAAACCTAACATAGGTTAAGACATTACTAACATAAACCAATGTATTACAAAATTACAAATATACGATAGGAAAAGTCGTAGAAATTTAAGTCATGTGCGGGATTCGAACCCGCGTCCATCCACCCCTTTAGCCGGGGTATGCTCTAACCAATTGAGCTAACATAACATGACATCATAACTCAAATCAATATATTTGTAATTTTGTAATGCAATCCGCATAGCAGGCGTTATTGGAAACATAACAATATTAAAAAAAAAACAATGTATATTATAAATTTTTGGATAAATATATAAATAAAAATAATTAATAACATTTTGTAGTAGATTACTTACCATATAATCGTTTTAGTCGTAGCAAAACAAGAGTGGCGCAAACGCATCTCCCAAGAAGAGCAAGTCCTGATTGCCGCCGAGACGGTGTTGTTGACGCTGATGAGTAGACAACGTGTGTTGTCGCTGCGACACCAGCTTCGCACGCAGGCCTTCTCGCAAGTGGCAGACCTGGGACATCGCCCTTCCACTGAAGAAATGGAACAGGTATTACTGAAATTAATACAAAATACTTCTTATCCGGACACACATAATACACTTTGAAGCAGTGATGGCTCAGTGGCATTGGCTATGGACTGCCGCGCAGCAGGTTCATGGTTCGAATCCCGCCCAGAGCTTGAGGTTCACCGTATGGTGGAAGGGCATTTTGCGAATGCCCGCCTGGCTAGCGACCACCCTCAAGTAGAAATTCTGTCGCCAAGCACCTAACGGTGTGTTCCGGCAGCTGTCCTTGAGAGCCAGTAAAATTACAGGCACATGAGACTCAACAACTGTAGGTGACGGTAGGTGCAGATGACGGGCGCAGTGCAGTTCGTCACTTGTGATGAAATGCATCTGTTTTAGGCAATAGTTGCCACTTAACATCAGGTAGGCCTCGTGCTTGTTCCGTCACAATAACATAAAAAAAACATAGACCAGCGTGGAGAGAAGAGCTAACGTTATTAGTATTTAGGATAATGCTTTTGGTCATTGATTAAAAAAATATTTTTAAAATTCACAAATATTTAACCGACTTTGAAAAATGGAGGAGGTTCTACTTTCGTCTGTATCTATTTTTTTTGTATGTACACTAATATCTCCCTCATTTGTATTGCAACTTGATAACAGTGGGGGCATACGCGGGGCGAGTGCGCCTTTGATTGATAGGTATCTGATATAGCGCTAAATATCGTCTCACCGAACTATTAGAACATGCAGCGCTAGATCGCTTAAAACTAGAGTTAGATCGCTTTTTGGTCTCTTTTAACCTGTGGAACTCGCATAATTAAGTTTAGAGGTTTAAATCAAGTTTATATCAAAAATTGACGTGAACATTTTTCATTATAGTCTGGCCGCCGAGAGAATGCATTTGACAGTACGCGTTTTTGTTGCCGTTGTGGCTTGTACATGGGATTAAATATATAATATACGCTATTATTAGATACGTGAATGTCTGACTAATACAGTATTATGCAGTCAGACTGACGATGTTACTTTGAACTCGGGAAAAAATGTACACAAAATGAACTGTCAAACGCATTCTCTCCGCGGCCAGACTATAACAGAATTTTGGACAATTTTTGGAACGAAGTTCCTTTCCGCGCGTTGCGAAAGGGGGCTAGACGGAAAAAATTAAGACCAAAAGTTGTAACGACACTTTTTGCTATAGTTGTAAGCCGTGCGGCGTGTGCGTGTTTCTCTGTCTGTCTCTCTCTCTCATAGAAAGCAAGCCAGTTATTTTCGTTTAAGTTAATATTAACTTTATATTTGTTAATAATAAAAATAAAATTTTAGTACAATTCCTTCACTAATTAATTGAAAGGAACTTCGTTCCATCCGGGTGTCCCTTGACACCCCTCAAGTTTTTTTTTTTAATCTTGTTATGCTTATAAAAAGATTAAACAAGAATTCAATTTAATGAGCTAATTAAATGTTTCCTTTATATAGTTGTACAATGAAGAGATACCACGTCAAGAACGCAACGCTGAACATTACATGAAGCAATCACTCAAACTGGACTCGAAAATCCATAAAGCTTGGACCACATGGGACGAGTGTCGGAAGAAAATCTATGCAATTTGTGAACAAGCCCTTACCCAGTGTCCAGATATAAGCGAATACATCGAAACAATACATTTGCAAAGCAAACTACGCCATGTGGAAGCAGAAAGCGAGTTGAGATACAAGTTACTTGAAATTGAGAATGAATCTCGTGGTAGGGTCACAGAATGTACAAACGAAATGCTCGTAATGCTGAAAAAGATGTACTTCACGCTCAAAGGGTATGACAAAGCTCCGCCGTCCCTCTCCGCAGAATATACTGAAATAATGAGAAAAGCCAAATCTGGAAAAGGCATCACATGGCACGACAAAGGCCTAGAAAGCGATCCACATTTTAAGTTCATCTCTAATCTTGATTTGAACACGCCACCGGATAACTGCGATGGAAATGACAACGGCAACACAACTGTTGACATTGTAACGGATAGTGACGATTTGACAGATATAGAAAACCGTCCTGTAATAGCCTCTGCTAAAAAACGTAAAGGCACCCCAATCAAACTGTGCAATAACGAAACTATCATAATAAACGATTCACTGGACGCCTTAGACACGACCAGAAACCTCAATTCAGCCAAAAAAATCAAGCGAGAATTTGATTTTGCTTCGAAGGAGGAGAATTATGGAACTTTGGATCCCAAAGACTTGAATTCGACTTTTGTTCTGGCGGGGAAGATAGACGCGTTGACGAAACCAAAAATGGAAAATATACCACAGCCTGTCAAGAAGGGACTTACTGATAGGACTAATACTATGAATAGAGAACAGAGGACGGTCAACTTCAATGACAGAGGTAAGTTCTTTATTTGTAGCTATGTTTATAAAGTACTATATTCTTATTGAAATTCTAATTGGGGCCGCTAAGTCCGTCCTGCATTATTTGGGGTGTATTGTGCATTTCCTTTGCCTACCTGGCACTTATCCTAGCCTACCTAAAGCCTTCCATAGTTAACCTAACGCTTGACCTAAAAAAAATATATCCCGTGCATTAGTATATAGGTTGTTTCCATCGCAGTGAGGCTCGGTTGCTAACTAACATTATCAGTATGACGCTTTCAATCAGAAATGTTTACTAACACAACATGATCGCCATTGAGAATTTTGAGATCAAACACAGAGGTGGATGGCGCGATAATAACATTAACTTTTCCTCTCGTAATTTAGTAATGATAATAATATTTCAAAGAATAATAATCCTAATGCATAGATTTAGGCGTTACTTTGCGAAAATCCATATTTAATAATAAAAATATATCAAGAAAACATTTAATAACTAAGGAAAACTTATATAAAAAATATCTAGTGACAATTCCGCCTAATTTTCTGCTAAGCTGAACTGACGTCACAAACGCCACGTAGCTAAACCGGAACAATTAAAGAACGCTCGAAGAGTCAATACCTCCTGAAGATACTTGGTGTAGAATCGAAACGCATCGAAAATACTTTCAGTTAGGCTGCATAGCGTTTGTGATGTCACTTCGGCTTAGCAAGAAAATTAGGCGGAGTTGTTACTAGACATATGTTATATGTTTTTTAAGTATTTTTCTGAAATAATAATTTAAAGTTTTCTTTAAATATTTGTTATTATTAAATAATCCTACTCCTACATGTCCTCGTTAATAAAAACCGGCAATTCTACTGAGTGTCACAAAATCCGTGTTACAGCTAAGATCGTGAAACCAGTGGTCGGCAAAGCGTTGCCGTTCCGCCGTCCTCCGGCCATGGCCGCCCCCGTAAGAGGGCCGGCGGGGCCCGGGTTCGGTTCCAGTCTCGCAAGGGACGGGAAGCCCTTACAAAGAAATACAATACTAGGTACATATTGAATTTTATAAACTTTTGCAAATATAATTCTTGTATACTAAACTTTCAAAAACAATGGGTCTAATCGCGCACAAATTATACATTTTTACAAACCGTGTCCTCGACATTTTTCTTTCGGCCTTAACAACTTACCATCTTTTGTGACCAGTTACATACTTAGAATGTTTTTCTGCCTTGTCACCAATTGTTTCAGCTGTGGTCACGAGTAAACTGACTGAACCGAACTTGACTAATACTACGATAGGCGCGCTTTAGCGTGCTAGGGTGGGAGCATTTTGCCGCCCGCATTGAATATATGTACTAATTTTCGAACATATAGTTAAAAAAGTAGTATATTTTTTCGGAATTAAATTTTTAAGCTTTTAGAAAATATAGTATTTATTAATAATCGGTAGCTAATTAAAGGCGCTTTGGCTTAGAGGCATCATTGGAAAAGCTTAGTTTTTTAGAAAAAGTTTATCTTAACCTGCAAAATCTCTAAAATGTCAATAATTGTAAAATTATGTATTATCGTCAACACAACAAGCGCGCCCACTCTAGGGTTAATTTATGCGATTTGACCCATTGTTTTAACTTTTAGAATTTGTAGGCATGTAATAAACTAACACATGTGATTACTATCACATTTTTATTAATTTTAAGTAATAATTGTTAAGTTATTAACATTTCACAATAAGTAACCATACACTAACTTATTGTAGAATGACTTATAATGTTATTGTATAAATTAACTAAAGTCCAGAATGACGCTCATACTTGTGATATTTAAATCTTACTCATGAGTACAAGCAAAATAGATGTTGATAAAAATTAATTTAAAACTTTAAAATTATTGTAAAAAAATATTAAAAATAATTATTACGTCTTTTCGCATTCCCAAATGGGGTAGGCAGAAGTGTCTTAATTCCTACATTTCGAGAGATTTGTTTGGCCCAAGGTGCACGACTCAATTTTCGAGCAGGCATAGTTCTCATAAAAAATGATGAATAAAAAATTAGATTTTTCGAATATTTTAAAACGAATGTAAAGAATGAAACGTGTTTAAAATCGGCATAAGTGTTTCATAATATGATATTATAGAGATTGGTCAAAGCCTAGCTTTTCTACAATCAAAATAAACACATTTTAATCTTTTTATAGATTGAGCGTTTTATGATTTTCTACCTACCCTTAAACAGGCGTGATAGTTTTTATATGTAGATATGTTTATTGTATTCTACTAGTCATTTTGTATAAGGATTCTGAATAATGAATTCAATTATTTTAATTTCAATGACAGCAAACCTATTACAACTGATTCTTGATTCCTTGTATACAAAACATTACTCAGATACATAATGTACTCAAGTCAATAAGTTTGAGCGTGGTTCTCGAATAAAATTCAAACATTCCATGCATGGTTGTAACCTCTTTCGTTAGCACCTATAAAGGCGCGTCTCCTGCAACGTGTATTTGGAAATATTCCACAAAAACTAGTACAATAAAAGTTGTATCGCATCCTCCGCGCAACGGGCGGGCCTATACACAGCACTTCGATTTAGAAACATCCACTGTACATTAAATTGGTTCACGTAGTATCACTTGCTCAGTAAGTGCCTCGCTCCCCACTGCCCGCGCGGGGGGTAAATGTGTGGATATTCTCCACTAATTGCGGAAAGCATGAACTCAAATTTTGGTTTCGGTCATAGACAATATATCGTTTAGTGTTTCGTAGAAAAACAATTGCAGAAGAAGGACTTCAACGCGCTTAAGAAGACGTTGAGCGTTTCCAAATCATATACAAGATAAATAGTGCGTGCATGTGCGTTTCGTACTCACCAGACCACAATTTTAGTTTCAATATTCTTTATTAAATTATACAATTTAAACTAATATTTACAAATCTAGTGTTCATTAAATGCTAGACGAAACAATAATAATATAAATATACTGTTTTGCAAGCTAAGTCGCTTATATAAAACTTATAAAATGACATTGATATAAGATTAACATAAATATAGTATTTAGTAATTTAGATATAAATAAAATAAATGTACACTTATGTAACCTTTAGAGTGAGCATTATGATGAAGTTATGAATTAATAAAATTAAGAGTTTAAACATACCAATTATACACGGTAGATGCACATAAACATTGAACCAGACCACAGTTGTCTTTGAGGGTATAAAATATGCCTTAATTGTACCCTCAGTGCTTCAGTAAAATTAGTAATACCCGAGTTTTGAGAGACAAAATATATAATTATTAATGTCTGGGCTGAACCGTGTGTGTTGCAGCACGACCACTATGATATCATTGGATACATCTATAATAAGCTAAAACTAACAAGCAGTGAAGCAGTGATAGCTCAGTGGCATTGGCTATGGACTGCCGTGCTGCAGGTCCATGGTTCGAATCCCGCCCAGAGCTTGAGCTTCATCGCATGGTGAAACCCTCAAGTAGAAAATCTGTCGCCAAGCACCTAGCAGTGTGTTCCGGCAGCAGTCCTTGAGAGCCAGAAAAATTACAGGCTAATGAGACCTAACAACTGGACGTCTCAGTGTGACGGGCACAGTGCAATTCGTCGCTGACGAAATGCGTCTGTTATAGGCAGAGGTTAGTCCACTTAACATCAGGTGGGCCTCGGGCTTGTTCCGTCACAATAACATAAAAAAAAAAACTCATTGAAACTAATAACATGAAATAATATTAACACTGTAATAATAATTATTAAGACCTGAAATAAGCCTGAGCCATTTCTCACATTTAATGTATTCTAATTAATTTATGACTTAAATAAACATATTATTATTCAATAATGTCATTAATATTCGTTAAATTTGGAAGTCTGGTTAAATAATTGGTTCAAGAGAGTACATTCCAAATTGTCGATTTCACGGAAAATTATCATAACATTGGCCAAATTTTAAACACAAAGATGGGGAAAATGTATTTGCGTACATTTGTACAATTAATTTTGTTGGGATATTAATGAATTGGCAAGATGAATTAGAAAACAAAATGGGATATATTTAAATTGTAATAAAATAAAATAGATAATGTTTCAGAATGTTATTTTGACTTCGTAGCTTGGCTGAGAATGAATGCTTTAGGTTTGATACTTACCCCCCCTTTCAATCAGTTTGTCAAAGTCTTGATAAGTGAACTGATTGAATACTGAACGTTCATTGGACACATATCGCGTCATAGAATGCCATCGACCAATCAGCGTGCAGCATTTAGCTTGCTAACTAATCAAAGCTTTGACAAACATGTCAGAAAGTGAGGGTAAGGCATGTATACCACAATAAAATTTGTACTAAAACTCAAAAAGTAATAAATTACTTGATAATTCTTACTTAAATTGAATAGATTACATAACAAAGATCTTCTTGTCGTTTGAAATCTTTTGTGAAAACATATCCGTTTTATTGATTTTTTAAAACTGATACTTTAGGCGTGACCGTTATTTTCATTTATGTATACAGGGTTATTGGTAAATGGCTAACAACCTCTAGGGTTGACTTCTGCTAGTCCTAACAAACATTTTGAGTTTATTTTTTATTTGAGTAGAATTCTGAAAATTTACATCGAGCAAAGTAATAAAATACATATATGAAATGATACATCACAGGCACAAGTGACTTTTAACATCAGGTGGTTCTCGTGCTTATTCCGTCAAAAACACAAAAAAAAATTGCTCATATTAAAAAAAATATCTCAGAATGTTTGTTAGGACTAGCAGAAGTCAACCCTAAGAGGTTGTGAGCCATTTACCAATAACCCTGTATATTGAAGTAATAATAAAAAAAACATGATATACACTAACATAATTAAACCTAATTTGTTAATTAAGGGTGAAAATATTTCCTCGTTTGAGATACCTAACTCCATAGTTCACTCTCTGCTCTTACCTCATGATAACCGGGATCAGCAAATTGCATTGCAGCATCTTTTCTTTTGTTATTTTGTCGGGTCCAGCAGGATGCCACCTGATATTAAGCGGTATCCTCTGCCTATAACAGATGCATTTCGTCACAAATGGCGAAATACAATGCGCTCATCACCCTGAGACATCTAGTTATTAAGTCGCATGTACTCGTAGTTTGACTGGCACCTTTAAAAGCGGAGCACAGCAACGCGAACATTACTGGTTGGCGGTAGAAATAGCTATAGTGGCAGTACTGTCCCGGGCGAGCTCGTTCTGAAAGAATTCTTTTGCTCCTAACGCACGGTCAATAAGGGTACATAACCGATAAAACATTTTTGAGTCTAATTATACAGGGTTATTGGTAAAATGCTAACAACCTCTTCGGGTTGACTTCTGCTAGTTCTAACAAACATTTTGAGTTGTTTTTTTGTTTTGGAAAAAACTAAAAATAACTGCCACTATAGCTATTTCTACCGCCAACCAGTAATGTTCGCGTTGCTGTGCTCCGCTTTTAAAGGTACCGGTCAAATTACGGGTACATGCGACTTAATAACTAGATGTCTCAAGGTGATGGGCGCATTGCCATTCGCCACTTGTGACGAAATGCATATGTTACAGGCAGAGTTTACCGGTTAACATCAGGTGGGCCTCGTGCTAGTACCGTCACAATTACATTAAAAAAAAAACGAGAAATCAAAATAAGCGTGGAAAACCATCCGAGGAAATATTTTTCTTTTTATATTATTTAAATTTTGTGGAAGGTAATCTATGTTCCTAATAAAACTAACTTTTGTGTTCGTCCCGTGGCGTCTTTAACGTACTAACAGAGTCTACTCGCAACAATACGAATGTAACTCAAAAATCAGTGGGTTTGAAAGCGATGCGAGCCCGGGACCGCTTCCAGAGCCATCCCTACTCGCGCCCGCCGCTGCCGCCGCCCGTACGGAGAAACTGACAAGGAAAAAAGATGCCACATCGCATGTGAAGGAGAAGGACCAAGTTGTACTGACAAACTATGTTAGTTTTGAAGGTAGGTATATTATAGAATAGGAAATACATTGTGTAGATTTTTGAGCGTTAATAATGATTGTTAAAAAACTTTGTAATTATAATTAGGGATACATTCCCATAATAATAATCATGTAACTTTTTTGATAGCGCCATGTTATGCACTGTAGTAGCCATTAATATAGGATACATTTATAATTGTGGAGTAATACCAAGTCATTAAGAAACAGAGCGTTAATGACGATGCTTATGAAACATAATTAATTATGAATGGTAATTGTTGAAAATTATGATGTTATAACTTTTAGGTACACCATTTTGAAACTATAGTAACCACTTTGGTAGTAATACCTAGTAGTAAATTTTGATCCTTGCGTATCATTGATAGTGATAATTGAATTTTATTTATAAATGCCCAAATTCGTGTGTGATGTTAACAGTGATTTTGTATCATATGGACTCAATTAGTATAAATAAGAAATTGTAAATGCCATTTTAAATATATTGTTATCATAATAATATAATATGATGATTATAATAATTATTTTAGGCTCTCGCTGCGTAAACCTAAGTTTTTAGTGAACTAGCTTAGATTTATGGGCGTAAATCTAAGTTTGTAGTGTACCAGTTTAGGTTTATGGGCGTAAAACTACGTTTGTAGTTTTTATGGGCGTAAACCTATATTTGTAGGGCACCAGTTTAGGTTTATGGGCGTAAATATAAGTTTGTAGCATACCAGCTTAGGTTTATGGGCGTAAAACTATGTTGACTGTACAAGCGAACGTTACATCCGCCTATCTGCGGTGGACGACAGCGCGAGGTTTTAGTTTTGCTGGTCGTTGCCTGTGGTATATATGAAACTTACCAGTTTACACTGAGCTCGCCCGCGCGCTGGTCCCGTTTAAGGTTTGTGTATAACCTATTCAAAGACAATGCAGTATTCCATACAATAACTCTTACATAAGTAACGGAATATGTTTACTTGTGTTAATTAAGTCCTGATCCTACCTTCATAGTTTATAAGTTGACTGGAAAAGTATGTCTCAAGCCTCTTGTATGAAACTTCACCGTGTTTTTGTCATGTTGCGTTGAAATATTTCAGAGATTTCATTAAAAACATTGTTTAAGTCGAATGTAAATTGAGATTAGCGTATATAGTTAACAAATATAAATTAATCCAACTGCCGCGATGGCCGTGTGGCGTTAAGTGTCGCTCTGAAATCTCAAGATCCAGGGTTCAATGTCCGGGTCACTTAGTTATTGTGTTGTTCTTTCAAATTTCGAAATTCCGGAACTGTGCCCGGTAAATGGCAATAGGCTTGCCTGCTCATTACCTGGGATATTTTTTTTTGACAATACCTGGATACCGGGACGATTATTTATTTATTAAAGCCCCAACATTATGTACACCGTTTCAAACTACAAGTAAAGTACAATATAGAACATTTTAAGTGCCATTACAATTATAGAGGAAGACTACATGCAAAAATTACCGAAGTACAATTTTGATTATGATTTTACATGTTGAAATTAATAATAACAACGCAATTATAAATTCAATTATAATTTGATATAAACTAATATTGAACTAATATCGCAATATACATTTTAGAAATAAGACGAATTAAACCGGTGTCCTTATTTCCTTTGCCAAATTAACTTCTTGACTAAATGACGTCAGATTACTTCACCTTGGTGTGTGAATAACTTACTTCCAAAACTGCTTAATAAGTTGAAACTTAGTTAACAATGTCTAGAACTTTGACACAGTGAAATTTGTGTGCAGTAAACCAATTTAACCGTTATCTCGAAATCAAAAAATACAGATGAGCTAATGTGTGCCTAATGTTTTGTATGTCATATAATTTTCAAAGCCTGCACTAATGTTTTATATGTCATATAATTTTCAAAACTATGTCACGGTAAAATACTCATAAAAATTATCAAGCGACCTAACGCGGCCTGGGGCCCAACTCCCATCTTTTAAAAACTATCATAGAAAACCAACATCATTATTTCAAACTTAAACTATTGATACTATGATTCGTACTACGGCCGTCACGCAACAATAATGTTCATATAGCGCTATCTCTATTGCACAAATGTCTTGATTCAATGCATGCGGCCCACTCTCACGTTGAAGTTCTAATGTATGTTTACTATAGTGACATGTGGTAGTGCAAATTAAAATTGTTAGTGTAAGGTTAAAATAAGAATTAAGAGATGGGAGTTGGCCCCCAGATCCTTTGCCAATTAAACGAACGACCACGAAGCTAATTCACATATCAAGCCGTAGTTCTAGCTATACCTATATCCTTTTTCTATTACCATTTTTTTATTAGCTATACGTAGCTTTTTCTACTAGTGTAGTTTCTTACTGCTTATAACTCAACTGTGTGTTATATTATGATCTTATTTTATCAATTATTGTTTTCTGACTTAAGTAATAATCTTAATAGCACTATATCCGGTTCGGTATAGGAACTGTGGTGGTGCGTTGGATGACAATAGGCTCGCCTACTTTTTACATGAGACAAAACATGTAGGTATAGAGAACTGTGGGTGTCAGACAGTTCTGTCAACCCCTTCGGGAAATGCGGGGGTGATGATAATGTGTTTTTTTATTTTATCCGTATGTTCTTTCACAAATATTATTGTGTTCGAAAACTATTTGATACGACTACTCGTATGAAATGACGTGTTTCAATACACAATGTAAATAAATATTGAATTAGCAATAAACGAAAGTATTTTATGTGCGTTGTAGAGTATTTTGACTTTCTAAAATTGATTTTAGAAGCGCAAAATCTGCACATTTACTAGCTGTTCAGATAAATGATTTCTGTGACTTTTTAAATTGGTGTTCATTAACAGTAGGGTTTTTGAAACTGGGTGACAACCGGCATGAACCATATTACACGGGACCAAAATATATCAATGAAACGTCTCGGTTATAATACTATGCCTACCCTTTTGGGAATATACTGGCGTGATGTTTACTTTTTTATATACCAACAATTACCTAGTGATAAAATGTTTGTGTTAAAATGTTTAATATTATGATATAAAAGTGCAGCTTTATTTGCTATTAATTTTTAATATTACTTTAGTTCGTATAATCTATTCTTTAAACTACAGTTATCTTGGCTCACGTAAAGCATAATATTGTATCACAAAATATAAAAACTTAATATGTAATAAATATACATAAAACCATTTTACGCTAGAAATTGATGCCATCTTTTGCTATTTCTCTGTTTAAAACCTTCTTTAATTACTCTAATAATGTAATTGAATTAGTTTAATAATCACCTAAATATTGCTTATTGTCGAATCGAAGTTTAATTTCAAGTAATGAAAAAAAGACATAAATTTGATAAATACATATTGAAATTCGACTTGCCAACAACGTAGTCGCCCACCACACCTTTCCAAGTAGCACAAAGGCGCTAAATAACATTTAGATTCACAAACACGTGGAAGCCCTCAGCTGCATTAGTTTGCTGAATACGCGCTGAGAAAGCGCATTTTCAGTTGACAGTCCGCGGCTTTAAATGTCTGATATTCTTATATGCAACTGTTCCGTTTGAGTGAACACTTAGATCTTCATATACGCTTGAATCTCCAATGTGGACCAGCTCTTGGATTATGTTACTCTGTAGCAAACGGTCACTTGTAGCTAAAAAAGGTAGAAAATTGTGTATTCAAAATACACTATTGATAATATACAATTTTCGAACGCAAAGCGCGTGTAATCCCTACGAGTGCCCAGCTGCGTGTGGGGGAGCATGCCGGCCGGCTTACCTGCACTGGTCGACTATCGTTTGAGATGACGCGTCTAGTATATATAGGTCAATAGTAAAGTGGCGGTTTCGTTACGTGCCCACCTTTTGTTACTAACTAAAGCTGTCATAAGTTTTACGCAATTACAAAACTGCCATTTTCAAATGATTTCATTTAGAGTTTGTTAGTAACGAATTATTTAATTGACAAGAATCTTACTATTTATTGTGACAGTTTAGCGACGTATCGACTGAAAATATAATGATTGTACATGATAATAATGACATTGTCTTTAAATATACCCGAATTTACGGCAAGGTTTGTAATACTATTTACTATTTTTAAGATTAATTTGTTTGTATTTTTTTTTAAAGAATAATGTAATTTGATAAAAATAATTGTAACTTTTGATTTAGTTTAAACTAAGTGTACCTTGTATTTATAGCAAGTATTTTTATACATGTAAATTAATTCATTAGATAATATATAATATAATAATAACAGTTTCAACAGAGTGCATTATTATGTGTTAAATTAATGAATAAATAATTTCTACTTTATGAAGTTTACTTCACTTATCTTCCCTTCCCTTATCTTCCCATTATACTTCTTCCTATACATATAGTAGGTAGATAGGTTTTTTATAGTGCAAAGATGGACATGTCTTCGCCTAATGGTAAGCGTTACGACTGTCTATTACAATTGCCGTGTCACCGTCTTCGTTCTACTTGACACTGCACTGCGTTCATCACTCTGAACTGTTAGTGGTTTCTCATCCGCTCACTAATTTCACTCGCTAGTGCTCTGTATGCCCAAACACAGTATAGTGTTTACATACTACTGCCTAGAGGCAGAATGTATGGCACTGCGATGATCCCCACGAAAACGGACTCTTGCTAAAGATATTTTGAAGCAATTATGGCCGAGCGGTAATAGCTATGGTCTTTCGTGCCGTGCCGCAGGTCCATGGTTCGTATCATATATAAGCTCCAGCTTCACCGCATAGTGAAAGGGCATTTTGCGAATGTTCGCCTGGCAAGCTACCACCCTCAAGTGGAAAATCTGTCGCCAAGTACCTTACAGTGTTTTCCGGTATCAGTCCTTGAAAGCCAGTATAATTGCAGGCACATGAGACTTAACAACTGTATGTCTCAGGGTGACGGGCGCAGTGCATCTGTTATATGTGGGGGTTAGTTGGCTTAAAATCAGGGGGTCTCGTGCTTGTTCAGTCACAATAACATAAAAAAGACAGCTACCACTTAGTAGGTATAAATAGTAATAGTACTGGACGAATTTAAAGATAATTTTCCTAAATTTCAAAAAGGAAAATTAAAACAATAGATAAGCATTAAAATTGTTATACTGCTTCCTTATTAATATAACACAATTGGAACAGTAGCTTGCATGCTTGTTAATGGCATATAGAAGTTACTGGCACAATGTGGATAGATTTGCAAGCTAAACTTGCATGTAATTTGCGTCCTGCATGCCTGTATTTGCAAGACGTATACACAAACCAGTACACGAGACATCCCCTCACGTTGCATGCCAGTAAATCAAATGTTGTGCTATCTACTTGCGTGGCAGATACAGGCATGCCAGTTAGAGTATACACATGAACGTAGGCGGCATGTGCAAGGAGCTTTTATGCAAGTGTGCTAGCTACAGTCATGTGTATTAACGCGCATTTTCACTGGAATGGAATTTCTTCAGTTTATTGTACGAGTACAACTGGACTGATTTTGATTTGCCCCGCTTGTTACGAAAATAATTTTTACCACATACTAATATTTGATTTTAATTAATATTTGAAGCAACAATAGGTCAGTGGCGACATGGTTATAGACCAAGCGTAAGAGGTCCAAGGATTGAATGCTACCGCATACTTGATCTAAACCGCAAGATAGAGGCAATTTGTGAATGCTACCCAGGGTAGCAAGTTCCTTAGGCGGACAGGGCACCACAATCAGCACCGAAAAAAAATTAAAGTTATTGGAAGCTCCAGAACGTGTATCGAATGTTGCATATGAGAAGAATATGTACCGTGTAGCGAGTGAATCTGTGCGGGAGCTTCCCATACGTGCTGGTCGAGGCAAGCCGCCTGCGCGTTATTCACCCACACAATAACTGCGTAATCCGAAACGCATCGCGCAGTAGGATTGCGCCGACCAATAACAGCGCAGACCCGAGAGTCGCGCTATTGGCTAATTGTAAGATGGGAGGTTGTTCGGGAAGTTGACTTTATGGCGGCTACTTGTTTGTATGTTTTTCGTGTCAAGAAATTAAAGTTACAGCTAAAGCAAGACTCTCTTTAATTAGCTGACCCACCCCGACTATAACTTGGACGCCCAACGTGTTTTTTCTTGTATCTTGAGGGGTTGGAGTCTTAGTTTTGGTGAACTTTTGTTTCGTCGTTAATTTTGGACTTTCCCATGTGAAGTGAAAAGTGAACTTTTTCGTATTAAATCTCTATTGAGCCTTGCCACAGTGACTTGCCATCGCGTTTTGTCGTCGGATCTTTGCTGTTCGTGGAATAAAAACTGTCGTAGTTACTAATTACTCTCATCAGTTCGCAAAATGCCGCGAAAACGCCAGTCGCTGCCGGCCGAAAGCTCCGAGGAACAGGACGAGTCCAATATTACAATGACACGGGATGCTCTCAATACGTTAATTACGAGCATACAACAGACTCAAGCCGAGTTCTGTCATCAACTTCTGCGAGAAGTCCGTTCGTCGACGCCGCAGCCGGTCGACGCTTCGACCACCGCCGCCGCTGCCGCAGTCGCCGCCGTCACGAAGTCGACGGCAAACTTCTCAAGATGCTCTTCCAGATTTAGCGGCAGCTCTAATGAATCTGTAGAGAATTTTATAGACGCGATACAGGTGTACAAGTCGTGCTTGAACATCAGCGATGAGAACGCGCTTCTAAATATGTCAATGCTGCTCACGTCGTCTGCAGGTATGTGGTGGACAGGTGTCAAAGGAACGACAAAAACCTGGGATGAAGCCATTGATAGGCTGCGAAGTGCCTACGGCGAACGCCGCCCACCATTCCGTATCTACGGAGAACTGTTTTCGTTAGTGCAGGGCCAGGAAAATACGGATTTGTTCATTTCAAAAGTAAGAGCTTTGTTAGCTAGCCTGCCCGCTGGAGACCTGTGTGAACGAGTGGAGTTAGATATGACATTCGGGCTATTGGATCGCCGCATTAGAAAGCGCCTTGACAGAAACACGGTTAAGACTTTTGACGAGTTGTTAATGAGAGCTCGTGCCATCGAGGACTCCCTCAACGAAGTGCACAGTACCAGATCTGCTCCAGTACAACAGGCGCAAAGCCGCGGAGAAAGCTTACGAGACGGAGAAGCCGTTCGCACTAACAACTCCGCCGCCTCTACGTCTTCGAGATCGTCCGGCCAACCGGCCACCGTTCTGTCCGCCAATCCGGCCAATTTGAAGATGGCCAACGAAAAAGGAAAACGTATCTTTTGTGTCTATTGTAAACGTAATAACCATACGAAAGAAAATTGTGAAAAGTTATTAAAAGCGAAAAGTGCTCATAGCAAAAGTGATGCGAAAAATACGGAAATAAAGTGTTACGGGTGTGGTTCCGCGAATGTTATTCGATCTAAGTGTACGACATGTAATCCGAACAATAACGGACCAAAGAATGAACATTCCGCGTTTTATTCGGCTGAATTGGAGGTGACTCTTCAAGGTGTAACCAAGCTTGTAGGGTTTTTAATTTTTCCTGACGTGGACAATAATGAGACACTGTTAGGTATAGACTTCTTGATTTACTTCAATATTGCAGTTAACTTCGGTAGCGCGAGCTGGCACTTCGCTCACAGTCCCGAGCAGAAGTTTGAGTTACACTGGGAAAAAGCGTCATCTCCAACTTCATGTGCGGCTTTAGATGTACTCAGGGAGGACGAGGCCGTGTCGCTTAGTGCCGAGCAACGCGAGGTTCTTGCTCAACTCATCACTGATAATAGCGACATTTTTGAGTTAAAAGGTGAACCAACGACTTTCGCGGAACATATCATCGACACCGGTGAGCACGCGCCCATTTCGGTACCTCCTTACCGATTAACTCCTGCAAAGAAAGCGGTCATGCAGAGCGAAATTGAAAAAATGTTAGCTGACGACGTAATAGAGGAATGCGAGTCAGCGTGGAGTTCTCCGGCATTATTGATTCCTAAAAAGAATGGTCAAGTACGGTTTTGCGTCGACTATCGTAAGCTTAACGCGGTCACTAAAACTGATGTCTATCCAATGCCGCGTATAGATGAGCTCATCCAGTCTACTAAACGTAATTGTATTATGACAACGTTAGACATGAGAAGTGGTTTTTGGAACGTGTCTGTCCGGGAGGTAGATCGCGACAAAACGGCATTCGTCTCGCCTTTCGGAACGCACCGGTTCAAAAGGATGCCATTTGGATTGAAGAACGCACCGTCCACGTTCCAACGACTTATTGATAGGTTGCGTTCCGGTGCGTCTCTTAAGAACGTGACGTTGTTAGCTTACCAAGACGATTTATTGATAATTTCGGAGGGGTTTGATCAGCATATCGCTGATTTACGCGCGGTTTTTGATAGGTTGCGTTTGTTCAACCTCCGAGCCAATCGTGAAAAGTGTGTATTTGCGCGGAAAGAGGTAAAATACCTAGGTCACGTAATCACTCAAGACGGAGTGTCTGCTGATCGTGACAAGGTTCGTGCTGTTGCAGAAATGAAGCCACCTTCTTCAGTACGTCACCTCAAAACATTCCTTCAGACGTGCTCGTGGTTTAGAAAGTTCATTTTAAACTTTTCGGAAGTAGCTGAACCACTAACACGTCTACTAAAGAAAGATCAAACTTGGATATGGGGCACAGAACAGAGTTTGGCGTTTCAGGAGCTGAAAAATCGCTTAACGTCAGCACCCATTCTTGTCCAAGCGGATTACAGCAAATCGTTTATTTTGCGTACGGATGCCAGTAATTACGCCCTCGGTGCCGTATTGTTGCAGGGTGAAGGCAAAGATGAGCGTCCAGTAGAATACGCCAGTCGTCTTTTGAGCCCAGCCGAGCGTAATTACAGCACAACCGAAAAGGAAGCACTTGCGGTTGTTTGGTCCGTAGAACGCTTTAGAGGTTATATAGAGGGTCAGAACATTGTTGTTGCCAGTGACCATCAACCTCTCAAATGGTTGCTAAGTTTAAAGTCACCTTCGGGTAGGCTTGTCCGGTGGGCTCTTAAATTGCAAGAGTTTAACATTCAGTTGCAATATACACCAGGCAGAGCTAACGTCATCGCTGACACGATGAGTCGCCCGATTTGCGAAGAAAATAATAAGAGTCAGTGTGGAATTTGTTCGGTCGTCGTTGACTTACCCACAAGAAGTCCCGCTGATCTTCGCCAAGCTCAGCTCGAGGACCCAGAGCTGAAAAAGATCATTGTTGGTCTCGAAAGCAATAAAGAAATCGAAGAAAAACGCTGGTCCGAACGAGGATACTTTATGCAGCAAGGAGTTTTACACAGATATAATCCTGATGTTGACGTTGAAGATCCACAGCTAGCGCTCCCGCTTAGCCTTCGCTTGGATGTTTTAAAGGAATGTCATGACTCTCCTATTGCGGGACATCAAGGTATTGACAGGACCTTCCATAAATTGTCTCAGCGTTTTTTCTTTCCCGGAATGAGACGTGTTGTCGCCGATTTTATTAAATCTTGCGCGACTTGTCAACGGTACAAGTCATCAAACGTTAAACCATCAGGCCTCTTACAGACTCCAGTTCTTAGTCAAAGGGGAGAGGTCTTGGCGATTGACTTGTTTGGCCCGCTCCCTCTTGGAGAGAAGGGGGAGAGATGGATACTGTTAGTCGAAGACACTGCGACTCGGTGGGTCGAGCTTTTCGCTCTTAAGGATGCCACTTCAGACGCATGTGCTCGTATGCTGATAGAGGAATATTTCCTACGCTATGGCCTACCGCGCCGCATTGTCTCAGACAATGGGGTACAATTTGTCTCGTCCGTAATGCAACAGTGCATGTATATTTTGGGTATAAAACAGGATTTAGTACCCTTGTATCACCCGGAAGCTAATCCGGCTGAACGGAAAAACAGAGATCTCAAGGTGCAGCTAGCGCAGTTGGTCGACACTGAACACACTACGTGGCCTGAACATTTAGCAGCAGTTCGTTTTGCTATGAATTCAGCCGTGTGTCAAACAACTGGCACTTCTCCAGCTTACCTCACCTTAGCTAGAGAGCTCCGTTCGCCTGTTGATGTTCACCTTGACATTAGAGCTGTCTTAAACAAGGATAATTTTGTTCCTCAGATCACGCCGTACCTTAAGAAGTTTCTAGACTCCTTGGTTACAATTAGAGATAAGGTAGAGAAGGAACAGGATAGGCGTAAAGACTATGCGGACAAGTCTCGAAAGGATGAAACGTTCGACATCGGTAATGAAGTTTTGATCAAGTCACACGTTTTGAGCAACGCGGCTAAAGGCTTAACAGCTTCACTAAAGTTTTAAGTCCTACGACCTATCAGATTTCAAAAATCGATGCCCCAAATGATGTGGTGGGTAGGTACCATGCGTCACAGCTCACGAAATTTGTAAATAGAGATGACACGCCTCCTCCTCCCATTGTTGCAAAGCGCAACAGAGGTCGACCTCGCCAAGTTCAAACTCAGGCTCAGGTTTCAGATATTGTTAATGTTAAGCAAGTTCCACAGCGAGGACGCATGTCAGAACTTGAGGGGGAGTGTGTAGCGAGTGAATCTGTGCGGGAGCTTCCCATACGTGCTGGTCGAGGCAAGCCGCCTGCGCGTTATTCACCCACACAATAACTGCGTAATCCGAAACGCATCGCGCAGTAGGATTGCGCCGACCAATAACAGCGCAGACCCGAGAGTCGCGCTATTGGCTAATTGTAAGATGGGAGGTTGTTCGGGAAGTTGACTTTATGGCGGCTACTTGTTTGTATGTTTTTCGTGTCAAGAAATTAAAGTTACAGCTAAAGCAAGACTCTCTTTAATTAGCTGACCCACCCCGACTATAACCGCTATTATTTTTAATGTGTCGCAAAATTTATAATATTTTAAGGGGGCAGTTAAAGCCTGACGAACTTTGGCCGAACCCTCATTTAATTAAATATGTCGCCATACACGTGTTTCAGTGTCTCGACCTTAGCCTGAACATCACACGTCTACCACGTCATCACTTGCTAAAAGACGACATAGGCAGAAATACTTAACTTATAAGCCTAATTAAAAGAGTACTTTTTTGATTATACGAAAAAGAGTAGGTACCTACTTTTCTTTTAATTATGCTATATACTCTAAGGACCGGCAATTTATTTGATGTTATCTGAACACTTTCATAAAATCAGCTGGTGTACCTACATATCTAGTGGTATACGCGGGACTATTACATAAACAGCTATGACGTCTACCATAATAGGGGGATAAAGGAGGGGATTGTGCCACTATACTCGCGCTTGGCAGGTGTCTTGGGGATCGGTGTGTAAGTAACTATATACAATACTACAGCTTATTATCTAAATATACAGCCTCGACCAGTGCCAAACTGTTTACCCGCGAATAAGACTCAGTTGCAATAGTGTGCGAAGACCCTACACATACTTTTGAGGAGTGCAGTGAAGACAGTGACAGTAACGCACGCGCCCCTACCCTGCCTGCGACGCCATTGCTGCCAGCCGTTCCACAAGTTTCGCAGAGAGCGTTGCGAGCAGCCGCCCGCAGTGCGAGTCTAGCGGCCCTCGAAGCTGCCTGCATTCCTTGTGAACGAGCATCTTTACTGCTCCAAAACCGGTCGGATATTGCGACTGACCACCGCGAGTGCTAGCCGGTATATTTAATTAATTATTATGTCAACTCACGTTAGTTTTTATGAAAATAACATAACAGCCACTACAATGAAAGCATTTAGACAACCTATAAGTCATGCAGACTCGCAGGCAGTCCAAATGATCCGGCATCCTACTAGTTGGTAGCGTGCTAGCATGCTGGCAGCATTCCGTTGAATTGCATTGCTTATTCGTTGAGAAAAATAGGTGCCAGCACACACAGCAAATTAATTGATCACGCCTCGCATCGACCAAGCGCTCTGATAAGTTTTGTGAAATATGATGAGTTACATATATATCTTATATACTTACAATAATTTGAAATATAATCCTTTACTGTAGCTGTTTTTTGGTTTGTCTGGCTCAATTTGCTTGGGCTACGCTACCAGTCACAGGTACCAAAACCTGCCTACCTACCCATTTCCAGGGTAGGTTCCTTTTTTATGCCTGATATGTTAGCCTTTGACCACTATCTCACATGATGGTAAGTGATGATGTGGTCAAAGATGTTGTTCAGGCTAACCTCCTCGTGGTGTGTGCGTACTCCCAGCAAAAAAATGATGAATATCATGAATTTAGCATAATATATTAACTTTGTGTCCAGCCATTTATGAGATATTTGCAAAAAACCATCTTGCGGACAGAATGGTTTTTAAAAACGTATAAATAAGTACTTATCTATGTACCTTCGTAGTCCACCGCCGAGCTATATTTTAATAGTAAGCTAGCATTTATACGAATACTTTTTGAAAATAAGTCTATTGAATAATAGACCTCGTATAATTGCTTCCAATAATCATTTATAGCACGCAGAGATTCGTATTTAAAATCTAATTTCCTTCATTAGAGAAAATGTTCGTATTTCATGTTTAATTTCCTTTGTGAAACAAAACCTAGGTACTGGGATTATTGTTCAAAATGTACGAACAAATTTAGGTAGATTGGCAGATAAATCAAGACTAGGTAACAAAGAGAGCATAAATTGAAGAGCTTTTTAACAACACTTACTTCGACTGTTACACAGATGTACGTTGAGTTATACTAATTAAATTGACTTAACTCATGGCAGATACAAGAGACGCGGAGCTCAAGTGTCACTGTCTAATTACAGCGGACAAATTGAAGGCTTTGAAACAGCCCCGGCTTTCTGCATCCCCCGCCCGAGCTAAGTGAATGAGGGATGTCGCTTTAGACCTTAAAAATTAACATTTGCACGACGGAATTGCAACGAAGCTGCTCGTTACTGCTTTTAGACGGAATTCTAAATTAGATTGAATACTCTTTTAGAACTATATCAGATTTGAGTAAAGAATTTATCTATATTGGTGAGAAAAAAAACATTTAGGCGAGGGATTCGATAAAAAATGGCGCACAAGTCTTCAACAAAAACTCAACGTACCCGCAAATGAATTGATTCAACGCAATCAATTTTTTCCCGTTCTCAACCGATCCCCATTCACTCTCGGCCTGATTGAATCGGTCAATCATTCGGTCTTACCGTTCGCTTAACTGGAAAATTGGTAATTAGATGAGTGTAGGTGATAAAAACTGCTTATATCGTATGTTCTCTTTTGATAAGTCATGGAGCAATTGACTTGTTTTGCGGGTACATCGATGCGGGTGTATGCGGTTAAAATGTACTCATACGTAGTCGTTGGATTAAAATGGGCCGGCGATATTTGCATAAAACTAATTACTTTATGGAATCGCCAATGTTTGTGAAGTCGGTTTGTTGACAGGCCTCGACGGTATTGGTAGGTAATAAAGCTGTGATTACGCGTTGTGCAGCCCGAAAAATAATTAATGAGGTACTGGCAACACTGTTCCAAATTTTAAATTGCATGTTGTCTGCACATTGACGTATTATTGTAGCGATGCGCATCTGTTTGGTTTTAATAACGAATCTCAGTGTTTTATTTACTTACGAAATATTATTTAATTCGCGCCAAGGTTCAATTCAGACAGAGTCAGTGTTCCTGCAAGTGGACGAAATATTTACGTGGCATGTCGCCAGTAAAATTTCGTTTCATTTTGCAATTGTATTTTTCGTTGCTGGAAATTATTTTGATGCTTCTTTATTCACACGAAATCGTTGAAATTATCGTCGAATGTTAAAATTTACATTTTATATGAAGCGAACTTGTAATAAGAATAATAAACTCAACGCAATTCAACTCAACCAAATAGCGTTAAGTTATTTATTTATTTGAATGGTTGTAGAGTTGACGTAGAGCTTTAAAAACCTGCTCGTTATTTAAGACTTCAAGATTCCCACGGTAAAATGTTCACCAAAATACAGTTCGCAGTTGAAGTTGGTATTACTGGTCATTTTTATATAACCCCACGGGGCTAATTAGTATAATGCGATTATGGGAAAATTCGACTAATAGCCAGCATGTCACAACTCAAGTCGATGTAAGTGGTGTGTTGTTGCACATTAACGGCACAACAGGGCTCCTGACATCCTACCGACGAGACCAATCCCTAGGAGGATTGTTTTCAGGTAGGCAGTCGGGGTCCGCCCAACCATTGCGAAAACATTTAAGTATTATGTCATTGAGTTTCCTGAGTGTTGTTAGCGAATACATGTTTTTTATGGTTTTTTATTGTCATATTGTTATTTGTGCTCGAGAAGACATGTTGAACTAAATTCACTTCAGCGATATAAGGCTTGAAAAAAGATGATTCATGTACGAAAATATTAAGTATATTTACCGAATTTCTAAGACGAAAATATTTTGGTGTGAAAAAGATTTAGGCCTTCCACAAATCCTTTGTACGCGAACATCCCGTCCCATAGGGGCAGTTAGCGCTCACAGACCACTGAGCACCGGAGTTTTCCGATTGTTTGGCGACGGCTGCCAATCTTCCGGCTCTTCCGACCGTTTTTACACCGCGGACTTGTTGTTTACTTTGAGTCTTGGGATATACGGGCTTCGGAAGTTGGACTGTTCGACGGCTATTGCTGGTCGGGCTCCGAGTTGTTTTGAATGGATCCGATAAATAGGGTAGTTTTAAAACAGTGGGAACTTCTAGTGTGTATGCGACGTTACCTTCTCTTATTGTATGGATTTTAATCAGTTTAAGTTGTTTAGTTTATTAAAGACTAAGAAAGGTATGTCTGAAGGATATGTCTATGAAAAGTGAGTAGTGAGAGGAAACGCTTATTACAGCGCTAGCCAAAGGACATAAGCGGCTAATAGTTGTTCTTTGTGACATTCTATGGGGGAGGCATTTGTTCAACAGTGGGCTATTTTGGCTGATGATGATGATTAGAGCGCTTGGTCGATGCGATGCGTGATCAAAATGCGAACACTTGCTTTCAAATGCTTTTTTGTACAAGTACAAGTTTAGTGGTTGTAGCTTGCACAGTTTTGGAAATACCTTGGTGGACCAATGAAAGCACTGGTCCAATGATCGGAACCTTCCCCTATAGTTTGCAGCGTTTTGTGGCGCTTCTGCTCCACCATAACCAAGGCTCGTCAGCTGTTGAAGTCAAAGTCGGTGAACTGCTTACGGGCTATTCTGCAGTTGGGTGAAAATAGGTGCAGGAACAGCGGATCCACATTTACACATTTTTAGAGCAAAATATTCTCATGTGCACTGTGTCGACTACTCCGTCTCAACCTACGGGTTTTTCTGTTTTAGTTTCAGTTTTTCCGTAGACCACATAAATTGGACAAGCACAATTCAGAGGCGATTCTTATTGTTCGGTCCTTGTAAGTGATTAGGAGGGTAGATGGAAAAAAAGCTCCATCAATTCTTTATAATCTACTACCGTCGAACGGTAGTGGACACTCTGTCATTGCGACCCGCGCCGAGTACACGTTGTGCTCATACCTGCCGGGCTTCCTGTGAATATAACTCTTACTGTGCTGTGCCCTTGGGAATCGCTTTCCATCCTAGTGTTAAGTGCTGCAAGAAGAAGAGACTGTTTGGGCTCGGTGATACCGACTGCGCGGAAAAGCTGTGCCTAATCTGCGACGGATGCTGCTGCCCTCGGCGGGCGTGGATAGAAGGTTGGTGGAGTCTCCATATTGCCCTCTTTAGCTTGCAGGGATCGAAGATCAATTCCTCACCTAGACACAGTACTCACCTCATACAGTCCATTATTATTACCTCCCCAGGAGTTGTGTGAAGATCGCACAATTTATTTTGGCCTTCGAACCTGATAAAAGATTTATTAGGAACTACATAATCACATTACGTGATAAATTGTTAATTCACCTCTGTATCGAATCCGTGATTCATATGCATAGATAGTGCAGACGTTCTGTAACTACCCATTTCTCTGACCGTGTCAGGCATCTCATGTAATTATCGTTGCGACGTAATTACAATTCGTTAAGACGTTCTTAACATTCCATTATTTACATATTGGCCGTGCCGATTACCTCTAATTATCTCCATATAATTAATTTTATAACCTCATGTCATTGTTTTATACACACCTAATAAATAATTGTAATCTGTACTGGTACACGTATACATTTCTACACTAAATACTTATATCCTTGTTGTGAAAGTATTAATCTATGTATTGTGTAATTTATTTGCATATTTAAAACGTTTTATAGTGAAAATATCCATATATCTATCGATTTTGATCGCCAAGTGTGTCATTTCACAAAATGGCGCCGCCATCTAAAAGCAAAAACGAAGAACCTGAGTTAATGTCTAATGATTTAACGGTGTTGATTCATCGTAAACAACGCATGTTTCAACAAATGCAAACTGTGTACCTATGATATGTCCCTTAATTTGTCTAGCCCCGATACAGAACAAATGTTTTTAATGCATATGTTTGAAATAAGTAATTTGCGTAGTTCATTTGAAAAATTAATATTCGAAATATTTCAAAAAGAACTTGAAAACGATTCGAAGTCTAGCTTACGAAGTCATGAATTACAAAGTTTTGATGACCTATATTTTCGAGTCAAATTATGTGCTTCCAAACTGGAAAGTACTGTTAAAAGCGAAATCCAAATGCGCTCTGCTGATGAGCACTCAAGACCTAGACTACCTAAACTAGAGTTATTTACATTTGATTCAAACATTGAAAATTTCAATACTTTCTATGAGACATTCTGTTCTTTGGTTCATAATCAAAAACATATTCCGAAAATAGACAAATTTCACTACCTACTGTCGTGCACTAAAGGTTCCGCATTAAACATCGTAAAAAGCCTTCCAATTTCTGCCAATAATTATGATTTAGTTTGGCAAGGCTTGATAGATAAATATCAAGACAACCGGCTGTTAGTGGGTAGGTATTTAGATAAAATGTTGAACTTTTCACCGCTGCATAAAGAATCGTCTATTCACCTTAATATGTTTATTGAGAACTTTGAGCATTCATATAAAGCGATTCAAGCCCTTAATATTGATGACTTGAATAGTTATGTAATGTGTCATATTGCACTTAGGGCGTTGGACCCACAAACCAGGAAATGTTTTGAACAAAATCTAAATCAAAATTCTATACCTAGTTTCAATGACCTCATGTCGTTCATTCATAATCAGATAAAAGTTCTGAATCATTCTGCATCATATTCTAGCTCGAATGTACAACAAAACAGACGTCAACAAGGTGATACTAGACAAGGCAACTTGAAGAATTACTCGCATACTTCTTCTGTGAGTTCTAAGAATTTAGTTTGTTTACATTGTGGAGAAAATCACATGATTTTTCGTTGTGATCAATTTCGTAAATTGTCCAACGTTCAACGTATTAGCCGTGCTAATGATTTAAAATTATGCCATAATTGTCTGAAACAGAACCATATTGCCAAATCGTGTAAAAGTAACTTCAAATGCCTAATCTGTAAACTACCTCACCACGTCCTGTTGCACCGCGAAGTAAGCGTGTACAATAATAACAAAGCGGAAACAAGTGAAATTCCAGTTGCGCCTGCGCCTGTGCCGTGCTCAAGGGACTCGCCGGCTGTTATCAACACTTGCCATGTGACGTCATCGCATACATCTAGTTATGCAGTTATTCTAGGAACTGCCGTTGTGAATGTTTTAGATTCATTTAATAATAACCAAACATGCAGAGTTCTAATTGATTCGGGCGCTCAATCTTGTTTTATGTCTATGGATTGTTATCAACGACTGGGACTATCAGCAAATAAATGTCCTTTTAATATTTACGGGCTCGGTGGCGAGTATGTAAAAAATTACGGTATAGTTTCATGTGCGATTCAGCCGCGTCACAGCTCGACGCCTACCTTTAATATTGATGCCGTAATATTAAATAAAATTACATCTGACTTGCCGACCGTGTCTGTACCTGAGAAGGTGGTTAACGAATATAATAATTTACAGTTAGCTGACCCGTGTTTTCATTTGAAGTCTCCGATTGATATAATAATATCAGGAGACTTGTTTCCGTATATTTATGACGGAAAGAAATTTATAGTAAATAGTGATGTGCCAGTAGCTTTAGGTAGTGTGTTCGGTTACGTTATAACCGGAAGACTAGGGATGTGTCATTTCTCTAGCAGCATCGATGTTTTGCCGTGCACAACATCGTTAGTGTCGTACACTGTAGAAAATAACTCTTTAGATAAAACACTCAAACGTTTTTGGGAGATGGAATCTTTGCCGTGCGAAGTTCCAATAAATCCGTTAGATGAGTTAGCGGAAAAAATATATGTCAAAAAACATTATCGTGATGAAACTGGTAGATACGTTTCTCCTATTTTATTAAACCCCGACCACGCACCTATTGGTGATTCTTATGCTGTGGCATTGAAGCGACTCAACCAGGTCGAGCGGCGACTCGCTCGATCTCCAGACCTTCGTAAGGCCTATGTTGAGTTTATGAGAGAATATGAGTCCTTAGGGCATATGGAGTTGTATCAGGGCACTGAACCCTCTTGTTACCTAATTCCGCACCATTGTGTTTTACGTCCGTCGTCTTCCAGCACGCCCTTGCGCGTAGTATTTGATGGATCGGCTCAACCGAGTGGTAACGGAGTTTCACTTAATGATGCTCTTTTGACAGGCAGGAAGCTACACCAAGATATATTAAAAATAATAATGAATTTTAGGTTATACCCAGTATGCTTTACTGCTGACGTGTCGAAAATGTACAGAGCAGTTTTGATTGATCCTCCTGATAGAAAATATCAGCATATTCTGTGGCGTGAAGCTCCGACTGACACAGTGTCTACTTACGAACTGAAAACAAATACATATGGACTCCGTAGCGCGCCCTACATTGCAGTGCGCACGTTGCATCAGCTAGCCGAGGACGAGCTGACACATGCCGTCCAGCCAAGAGCTAAAGCTGCAATGGTTCTCAAGGAAGGTTTCTATGTGGATGACCTTTTGTGGTCATGCCAATCAAAGGAACAAGCTTGCACGTTGCAAGACGATTTAATATCGCTTCTTAAAAGTGGTGGGTTTGATTTAAGAAAGTGGGCAAGTAACTATCCTGATCTCCTTTCTAGGATGCAAACCGATCAAGTTTCTGCCATCGACTTTCACGACGATACGTTATCGTCTTCTCTCAAGGTTTTAGGTTTGACCTGGTTGCCTTTATGTGATAGTTTCGCCTTCAACTATAATTTGACTGACGCCAACCAAACTAAAAGATCCGTTTTAAAACTTCTTGCGAGTATTTTCGACCCTGTAGGTTTCATTTCACCTTGCACTTTTGTCGCGAAATGTATTATGCAAGATCTTTGGAAGTTAGGAGTGGGTTGGGATGATCCATTGCCACCAGAGCAGTGCTCTCAATGGAACAAATTTATCGCCGATTTACCACTCTTATCGCAACTGCGTTTTGAGCGACATGTATTAATACCTAACTTTTGTGAAATTCATCTTATCGCGACATGCGATGCGTCTTCTCGTGGTTTTGCAACGAGTATTTACCTACGAAGCGTTGATAAGGAAGGAAAAGTAAAGGTTAGGCTGTTGGCTAGTAAATCAAAGGTCGCGCCGTTAAATCCTCTCCTATCAATACCTAGACTTGAACTTGAAGCAGCCGTGCTGCTAAGTAAACTTGTTTGTTTTGTTAAACAAAACTTGAATAATTTAAATTATACGATTGTCGCCCTTAGTGACTCAAGAAATGTATTAGCGTGGATACAAACTCCACCTTACATGTTGAAAACATTTGTGGCTAACCGTGTTAGTCAGATCACTGCTGTTGTACCGCCCAGCTGTTGGTTTCACGTGAGAAGTGTAATGAACAGTTCTGACATTTGTTCTCGCGGCGAACCGAGATATATGATACCGACTGCGCGGAAAAGCTGTGCCTAATCTGCGACGGATGCTGCTGCCCTCGGCGGGCGTGGATAGAAGGTTGGTGGAGTCTCCATATTGCCCTCTTTAGCTTGCAGGGATCGAAGATCAATTCCTCACCTAGACACAGTACTCAACTCATACAGTCCATTATTATTACCTCCCCAGGAGTTGTGTGAAGATCGCACACTTATAATATTCCATAACACGAGCTATAGAAACAGCAGTTACGCCTGATAAAAAAACGACTATGAGCTAGACGGTAGGAATTGTTCTTTTACTTCCTATTCCTTCCTAGTTATGTACCATTCATGATCAGAAGTAACCTTTTCGCTCAGTCTTGAACTATCCAACTTTATACCTATCTTAGATATAACAATTGGACTACATTTCGATTCAAATGTGCATAAAATCGTCCAAAAGCACCATTGATTGCAACCTATCTGAATCAATAAACGCCATCGAACACGAAATGCCTTCTCCAGAGGCACAGCAAATTCCCAGTAAAGCAACATTGGTGGGCGACGATAAGCGGACGACCGGAGGGCTTTGTCCGCGCCTCATTGTTCCACTGCACAATGTGCCTCTGGATTACAATCCAAAGTAATCTCAATGTGGAACGTTACTGAATACTTGTTACGTCAACTAAGTATCTCCCTAGGTATCTACTTACCTAGGCTCTAGGGACGTGTTATATTTAAATCATTAAAATCTTATCAATATTTAGATGCAAGTATTATCTACGAGTTGATCTATGCTGGTTAATCATCCTTACCCAATTTAATGATATCGTCATCGGCGATCTTGTTCTACTGCCAGTACATGAGACAGACAGCATGGGCCATAACTCACAACGTGTGTCGTAGGCCTATGAAGGGATAACGCGCTGAGCGAGCAGCATGACATTACTTTTTATTTTATTTATAGCTGATAGGCTATCCTTTGACCACTATCTCACCTAATGGTAAGTGCGGATGTGGTCGAAGATGTTGTTACGGCTAACTTAGAACTACTGGCTATCAAGGACAGCTGTAGTAACAAACAGTTCGGAGCTTGGAGAAAGATTTTATACTTGAGGGTGGTAGCTAGCCAGGTGGGCATTCGCAAAATGGCCTACCACCATGACATAACGACTGCCATCCTAAGACAACCACCAGGACCGACGGCTTAATATGCCCTCCGAAGCACGGAAGCGCTCAGTAGTAGGTAATGCCACTAGCGGTCACTCAACATGATGACCATGACTCATGACCGCGGCGGAAGTTGCTTACCTTAGCTGCTCAGTTAAGAGCGGCTTAGCAATTAGTGACGTTGAGGAGTTATGTGTTGCTGACAGTCTGTATAAGTCCTAGTTGGTACCAAAATATACTTCTTTGCATATTTATCTATAGCATTGAATTGTAAAGTTGACTATAATTAGCGCATGTAACGGGTCTATCATTTATTAATGTTTGTGTATAATTAAATTATTCTCGTAACAATAAAGTTGCAAAACCTTATTAAATGGGGCACGTCAATTCACTTTTCGAATTAAGTTACCAACTAGTTTTGTATGAATGAAAGCTTATTATATATATACTTTCATTTCGTTTTTCACCCATACTGATCGTAATTTCACCATCGCTGCCTCTCTTTCACTCCTTCGTAGTCCGATAGTGATGTTGTTTAAGCTCTTGTTAGCGCGCAAAACTGGGATCCTTATCATTCTTGCAAATAGTTGAATAGTAGCGGATTAAACTGTCACTTGGAAATCCTAATAAGTAATTTTAATATATAATAAATTAGGTATTAATGAGAATCAAATTCAATTCTTTGAAAGTCAAAATCATTTATTCAATTTAGGCGTCTACGACGTTCTTACGACGTTCAATAACAAATTTTAATATTGAAATATTCTACAATGTACTGTCACATTCAGCAAAAAAATATGTGAAGAGAAGAAACGTATGAGGTACTGCGTAAAGAACGGGCAAGAAACTCGGGGCCATTCTTTTGAATATTTAATGCAGCTCTATGATTGGGCTTAGTTATATCACAGGCACAGAATAAAAAGGACCATAGGGATCACTCAGCAAAGCAATTCAATAAATAAGCGGCTCTATATACGAAGCAATAAGGTGCACTTCAGCGCACAAAGCACGGAGTAGGTACGTAATATTTATATTCACCTACAAGGCGTCTCTCTTTCTATCGCACAGCTCTGATCTCTTCTGATGCGGCACGCACCGTAGAATAATCACGTCCAGAAGGTTCCGCCGATGTACCAGTAGCTTTGTACCTAAAGAGCGGAGTTAGCCAGACCTGTTATACAGGGTTGTTGGTAAAATGCTAACAACCTCTTAAGGTTGACTTCTGCTGGTCCTAAGACACATTTTGAGATGTTTTTTTTTGTTATGAAAAAAAAATGTGTTTGCGTGCCTATTCCGAGCCAAGAGTGCCCGCCGCGGCAACACTGGACCGCGTTGTGGTCCCTTTGAATAGAGTTTTGAAAATTTACAAGGAGCAAAGTAATTAAAAATATGCAATAATACATTACAGGCACAAGAGATTTTTGACATCAGGTGGTCCTCGTGGTTATTCAGTCAAAAACATATAAAAAAACACAAAAGAAAATTAAACAAAATAATTTTTTTACACAACAAAATAAAACATCTGAAAATGTTTCTTAGGTCTAGCAGAAGTTAACCCTCAGAGGTTGTTAGCATTTTACCAATAGCCCTGTATATAGAACAAAGAAACTAACTCCTGTCGGTGTATATAGCGATGTAAGCTAAAACAAAGTCACAGGTTCAAAAAGGTGGCATTGTCGTGTCAAGCCAATAAAACTTGTTTACTTTCGAGCAAACATTAATTCTGTTTCTTTTATAAAAGTTTATCAGAGCCAGTAAGCATAACAACGCACACATAGATCACATTATACAAACTCGAACTTGTTATAAACAACTCCTAAACAATCATCGAGTGTTTGCAAAATCGAAAAACATTTCTCCGAAATCGGTATGTCAATATTGTACAGTAAATAGGCACCTACGATTGTTCGTTTTTCCAGTCGAACGGTCTCGCAGAATCGTCCAAATATTGTTCGGGTCCAACGAGACAGTATAAAATGTATGTAAATAAACATAGCTGTCGATATGTCGATAAGTCAACCCGGTTGACTGAACGCTCGTTGGCGCGAGTGAAGGCGTTAACTTCGTTTTTCGCGTTTTTTGCTAGCATTTTTCTCGTGCGGCTGTTTGTATGACCCTATTTTTAACACCCGAATGAGAGGGGAGGTGATTGGTGCCGTGTTGGTTTTAATAACCGCATTTTTTTGTGAAACTGGAGGATATAATTAGCTATATTTTAAGGTATACATATGGTGCTGTGGGTGGTTTTGATGGTGATTTAGCAAAATGGGATTTATTATTTAGTACCTTACTATCAATTCCGTAAATATGATATATGCTTTAAATAGAAAAAGTATCTTTTTATCTGGATGCAAACGTTTTTATTATAATTTTTTTTGGTTATTACGTCAGTAAAGTATTTTACAAAGTTTAATGAGATTATTAATAGTTTCAGGCGTTACTTTGCTGGAATCCATATTTAATAAAAACAATTATTTTGAAAAATATTTTGAGAAGACTTAATACTTTAGAAAAACACTTAAAAAGTATGTAAATATATCTAGTGACAATTCCGCCTAATTTTCCTGTTAAATCGAGATGACGTCATAAAAGCTACGCATCCAACCGAAAGAATTTTCGTCACGTTTCAATTACACGAAGCGTCATCAGGAGGTCTTGGCTGTTCGAATTCACGATGAGAAAGTCATATTTATTTATTTATTTATTATTGCATCATGTACGTACATAACAAACAATTACATAGTACATACCCTGTTAGGGTGTAGCAAATATATAATAATGAGGCTATACAATAATAATTGTTAATATAATTAGAGTAGTTTTTTCATGTAACACATTTCTTAATTATATCAAAAAAGTAATTTAAATATATTGAAAATATTTTCGTATTGTAATAGTTACTGAAATTATGGTCAAAGTATTAAGATTAAGACTATAGGGGTTAGATAGATCAGAATCGGGAGTTCGTTACGTTTTTATCTTCAATATATTCATTGATACTGTAATAACATTTTTTTGTCAGTAAATCCTTAAGTTTTATTCTAAATTTCTTTTAATTTGTTTCATTTCTTATTTCTAAAGGTAATTTATTAAATATTTTTATAATCGTATATTGAGGTCCTTTTTTGACTAATTCTAATTTTGGTTCTGGTGCTAGGAGTTGATTTTGATGCCGAGGGTTTGGGTTAAAGGTAAAAAGATTTTGATGTTTTCTTACAAACTTTGACGCTTCCATTATATAAATACTCGGAAGCGTTAGTATTTTGTGTTGAATGAAGTGAGGTTTACAACTATCTCGTTGACGAATATTCACCATTATTCGGAGGCACTTTTTTTGCATAATAAATAGGTCCTGGGCTTCAGTGGCATTACCCCACACCACTATACCGTATGTAAGCCAGGCACATGCATAAGCATAGTAGGCGGTAATTGCTGTTTTAAAATTTGTGTTAGCTTTTAAAATTGCTAGTGCATAGATAAATTGTGACAATTTTGTTTTGATTTTCTCAATGTGACTTTTCCAATTTAGGTGTGAGTCAATGTTTATACCTAACAGATTAAAATTTGTAACTTCTGCAGTATTGAGCGTTTTAGATAGACAAGTAAGATTCAAAGGGTTTTTTTGATATGGGTGGAATTGTATTAGCTTTGTTTTATTGCTATTTATCTCGAGATTGTGTGCTTCTATCCATATTTTAACATAGAATAGGTGTCTTTTATTGAGTTTAGTGCACTAGGATTAGATGAACATTTAAAAATCAGTGATATATCGTCAGCATATAATATACATGGAGTATCTAATATCTTTGGCAGGCCATTTATATATATTAAAAACAGAACACATCCCAGAACGCTTCCTTGGGGGATAGAGGAGTTTAATGTCAGCATTTCTGATTGAATATTTTCGATATTTTGTTTTAATGTTACCTTCTGATGGTGATAATCAATCTGTACAAGCTGTTTTCTATTAAGTAAATAAGATCGTAACCAATTTTGTGGTTTTCCTCTGATGCCTATATCATTTAATATTTTTAAAAGAATATTATGCGCAACTTTATCATATGCTTTAGTCATATCCATCATAATTCCGACAGAATAATGTTTATCATTAATATGATCTAGAGCGTACTGAGTAAAATTGTAAATAGCAAGGGTTGTGGAACTTTTTTGTCTAAAACCGTACTGATTATTGTCGAGGATCTCATATTTATCTAAGAAAGCATAAATGCGATTTGACATGACGCGTTCAAAAATTTTTGAGAATGCAGGTAGCAAAGCTATAGGCCTGTAATGGCTAACATCGGTAGATTTTCCACTTTTTTTTAAGATTGGTCTTATCTTTGATATTTTAAGCCTTTCAGGAAAACACTCTTCCTGAATCGATTGATTTATAAGTTTAGTCAATAGTGGCGTTAATTCTAAAATACAAGCTTTAATTAAAGAAGGCGGGATATCGTCTATACCACTGCTGTATTTGTTTGTCATTTTTTTAATAATTTTAAATATTTCACACTCCGTTACAGGTGATAGGTACATTGTATTTAATATAACTGGAGTCATGAGTTCCTGCTTGTAATTATTACCTGAGGTTGCATTCGTTTGATATGGTGATGATTTGCCTATTGACGCAAAATATTTATTGAACGCGTTAGCTACGGAATATGGCGCATCTACAGTCATTTCATTTATATTTAGTTTTATATTTTTAGGTTTTATGTATGAGGGTCTATTTGTTGTGTCTTTAATGATATTCCACATAGTTTTAACCTTATTTTGCGACTTATTCATTTTCTTTATGTTATTTAATTTTTTTGAAACCTTAACGCATTTTTTTAGAGTTTTTTGGTAAATTTTATAGTAACTTTTCAAAATATTATCATTTGTATCATTAATTAAAGTTTTAAGTATTCTCTTATGTTTGCATGATTTTTTTAGTCCTGTGGTAAGCCAATTATTTTTCTTGCGTGATTTTATATTAAGTTGTTGGTATGGTATGTGAGTATTTAGCAATTCATTTATTTTTTTATCAAATATGTTGTAATTTTCATTCATGTTTTTACTGTCAATTTGTATCAACTTATCCCAGTCTGTATCAGCTACCGATTTTTTAAAGTTGTTTATGTTCTTTGTCGAGAACAGTCTTTTACATACACTAATCGATTTTCTACAGGAGTCTCTATTTGTCAGCGTTTCGAATTCGTAGCATATGGCTTTATGGTCCGACATTCCATAATCTTTGACAGTTGTCATGATTTTATATTTATAATTTGTAAACAATAAATCTAAACATGTTGATGACTTATTTGTTACTCTTGTTGATTTTGATATTTTTTGGCAAAGGTCGTATTCTAGCATTGTATTTAGCAATTTCTGATAATCTTTAGTTCTTTTATTTTTATCTAAATTGAAGTCGCCTCCTATTATGATGTGTTTATTTATTCTAAATGGTTTTATTTTAAGTAATAATTTCTTTAAAAAATCAAAAAACGTATCGATATCACGATCTGATCGGTAGATAGTAATTAATAATACGTTTTCTTTAGGTATTTCTACTGCACAACATTCTACAACAAATTCAACTGTGAGTTGTGTTAAATCTGGCCGTTCTTTATACTTAATATTATGACATAGCAAGATCGCTACGCCGCCTCCCCTGTGATGTTTTCTATAGTAAGCTGCAGCAAACGTATAACCTTCTATATGGATCAAATTCTTTTGTTCTTCCGTAATCCATGTTTCTGATAAACATACTGCTCGAATGGAGTTGTTTTCTTCCAGAAGACTTTCTAAAACGGATGTTTTATTTTTGATGCTTTGTACGTTTTGAAATATTATTTTAAAATCGTCCACGAAATGTCTGTTTCTCTGATGTTTTGTTTAGATTTGTTGGTGTCTGTATTCTGGGGCTATTTCTGGGGGCTAGCAATGTATTTGTTTCTTCAACTTTATTACTCTGCGTCATGAGTTGTGACTGCGATTTGAGAATTTGAGAGTATGTTGTGTTTCGATTTTCATATTTATATTCTGTGTCTACGTATTCTTTCCCTTCAACATATAATCTATTGTTCCGAATCACAGCGTATTTGCCATTATTCCTCTCAGTCGTTAATATTTCTCTAAGTCTTTTCCTTTTCTGGATGTCACTATCACTTAAATATTCCGATATGGCTAACCCTGAATCTTTAAAGTGCTGAGAGCTTCTGAGTATATACTTTGTCATTCTCTTACTAATTATTTCTATCGTTAGTGGTCTTTTATATCCTCTTTTTCCAATTCGTGTAAGTTCTTCTATATAACCAGTAAGATCTATATTTAATATATCTCGAAACACCATTATAACACGATCATGAAGTTCATTTTCATGCTCTCCGTATTCGTCTAGTCCGTACAATACAATTTTCTTGCTATTGTCTCTATCTAGTATATTTTGTTTTGTACTGAAGTCTGTATTTACAAGCAATTCTGATATACTTTGTTTAAGCTCTGCGTTTTCCTTTTCTAAGATATTTATTTTATTAAGAATATTTCCAATTTCATTTTGTGTTATTATCTGTTCCGTATTTATGTCTTGTTTGTATTTATTAAATTCTTGTTTGTGTAACGCTAGTTCTTGATGAAGTTTGTTGGTAGCAATGTTTATTTCTCTCTGTATTGATAACTTAATTTCCGATATTTTCGACAGTATATGTTCAGTATTTCTCTCTAATTTTTGGTCTAGGAGCTTGCTTATTTGGTCAAGGGTTACAGTATTCATGTCCTTGCAAGTGAGCGAGGACCTCTCTGGGCATTGAGTATCGCCATTAATTGAGTGATCATTTTGAATGTGCTCGTCTATTGACATATCAGGATTATCGGTGTTATCTAGGAGCGCTCTAGTGTGGGAACGCACCGGGGTGTCATCGTTCCTTTTGCGATATGTTTTTTTTTTTTTTTTTTTTTTTTTTTTTTTTAATGCTTGATAGGTTAGCCTTTGACCACTATCTCACCTGATGGTAAGTGATGATGTGGTCGAAGATGTTGTTCAGGCTAACCTAGAAGTACTGGCTCTCAAGGACAGCTGCCGGAACACACCGGTAGGTGCTTGGCGACAGATTTTCTACTTGAGGGTGGTAGCTAGCCAGGCGGGCATTCGCAAAATGCCCTACCACCATGCTATAACGACTGCCATCCTAAGACAACAACCGGGACCGACGGCTTAACGTGCCCTCCGAAGCACGGAAACGCTCAGTAGTAATGTCACTAGCGGTCACCCATCCAACTCATGACCGCGCGCGACGTTGCTTTACTTTGCTGATCGGTTGAGAACAGTTAAGTAAACTTCGCTACGAGCGCTTCAAAAATAGAAAGATAGATAAGAATTTTTGGCACAAAATTCCCTGGTTGCAAGAATAAATCGCAACGAAAATCAGTCTGCCCGCAGCGCTCGGGCCGTTTGGACGTGGGATCTGTGCCGTTCGTTACGCCATCATTTTAGTGCATTTATTTTACGAATAAATGCAATATTTTTTACCATAGGTTAGTTTGCAAGTTATACATTGTTGACCCTCAATCAAAAAAAATACTGAGTAAGTACTTTTCATTATATTGATTTATAAAATCTTTATAATAAGTTCTTTGAGCGAGATGATAAAAGTTTAGACACGGCATTGTTAATTCCTATTTTAGTAGGTAGGTACCTAGATTTTTAACCCGTAGTACAATATTTCATTTTGTTATTTTTAGGGTACTGTACGTGTGATACGGTGATTTTATAGTTATATGATATTGATTATAATTATATTACTAACCAGAAAATCTGCCGCCAAGCTCTAAACGGCGTAAGCCGCTATGTGTCCTTGGGAACCAGTCATTTAGCATGATGATAGTCCATTTTGCGAATACCCGCGTGACTAGCTACCACCCTCAAGTAGAATAACTGTCGCCAAGCACTAACGGCGTAAGCCACTATGTGTCCTTGAGAACCAGTAATTTGGCATGTTGGTAGGGCATTTTGCGAATATCCACCTGGCTAGCTACCTCCCTCAAGTAAAAAATCTGTCGCCAAGCACTTAACGGTAAATGCCGCTATGAGTCCTCCAGAACCAGTAATTTTGCATGGTGGTAGGGGATTTTGCGATTACCCGCCTGGCTAGCTACCACCCTCAAGTACAAAATCTGTCGCCAAGCACTTAACGGTATGTGCCGCTGTGAGTCCTCTAGAACCAGTAATTTGGCATGGTGGTAGGGCATTTGGCAAATGCCCGCCTGGCTAGCTACCACTCTCAAGAATAACTGTCGCCAAGCACTTAACGGCGTAAGCCACTATGTGTCCTTAGAACCAGTAATTTGGCATGTTGGAGGGCATTTTGCGAATACCAGCCTGGCTAGCTACCACCCTCAAGTAGAAAATCTGTCGCCAAGCACTTAACGGTATGTGCCGCTATGTGTCCGTAAGAATCAGTATTTTGCATGGTTGTAGGGCTTTTTCGAATGCCTGCCTGGCTAGCTACCACCCTCAAGTAGAATAACTGTCGCCAAGCACTTAACGGCGTAAGCCACTATGTGTCCTTGAGAACCAGTAATTTGGCATGTTGGTAGGGCATTTTGCGAATATCCACCTGGCTAGCTACCTACCTCAAGTAAAAAATCTGTCACCAAGCACTTAACGGTAAATGCCGCTATGAGTCCTCCAGAACCAGTAATTTTGCATGGTAATAGGGGATTTTGAGATTACCCGCCTAGCTAGCTACCACCCTCAAGTACAAAATCTGTCACCAAGCACTTAACGGTATGTGCCGCTATGAGTCCTCTAGAACCAGTAATTTGGCATGGTGGTAGGGCATTTTGCGAAGGTGCTTGGCGACAGATTTTCCACTTGAGGGTGGTCGCTAGCCAGGCGGGCATCGCAAAATGCCCTTCCACCATGCGGTGAAGCTCAAGCCCGTGGTGGGATTCGAACCGTGGACCTGCGGCACGGTAGTATATATGCATAGCCAATGCCACTGAGCCATCACTGCTTCAACAAAATTGTTCACACTGTTCTCCCAGAAAGATTCGATTAGGTAGAAAAAGATGTTTAGAAACAGTGTAAAGGGGATTTGGGTAAAAATGGTATGATTCTAGCTGTACCACTTTTAATAGCGGTAGGGTGAAAATGACAAAATCAATAAAGTGTTTAAAAATAAATAGCACACATCACTAAAATGGGTGGAAAAAATAATTTTAAATCGAAATGGAACCGACCACAGATCTCGAGAGATTGGTTATTACGCCTCGTTTTAGCTGAGACCTAATGTCCCAAGAAACTCTCCACTTAATATCACATCCACACGTAAATGCACAAGAGTTACACAATGTGCACTTACACAGCCACACAAGTCACCTATTCCTGAGCACTCACAATTGAGTGCTTTCTTCAATGTTTGCTAGTAAATACGCACTACCACGTTCTCGCATTGTTACATACAAGCGTGTTTATCTCGATTCACACTCCAGTGTGGACAAATCACTTAAAACGATATTTATTGGGTGATCAAAACGAAGCTAGCCTTAAGTTCTTATACAACTAAACGGCAATGTTTGCGCTTCATGTTATATGTATAAGATGTACCTTGGCAATGGTCTAACTAAAATAATTCAAGCTATATTTGCGATTATTACTTTAAATATCAGAAATTTTAATACATACAAGTGATAGGTGACAACTTGGTTCTTGTAGTTTACATGTTGGCTTAGATTTTTGCAGACAATCACTGAACAATACGGCATTTTAATAAAAATACTACTCGCACACTCACCTCGAACAGGTTTTTAGTAATATTTGCGGTGAATGCCGTGGACGCTGCAAATAGGTGTCTCGCGTGCCGCGTAAGAGGACCTCTCTATAGATCTCTGTGGAACCGACTCATACATCTAAAAAGAGTGAAAGAACTTGTCGAAGTTTGTACCGTGAGCACAGTATTGAGATCATACTTTTGAATTGACACGGTACCAACTTTGAAAAGTAATTTCACCCTTTTCAGGAATAGAAGTTGGTTACATTTTAGTTTTTAAAATACAATTTTCACTTTTAAATTTAATCTCGTTTTAAGGACCCCATAATCTCAGCAATCCATCAACCAATTAAGCTCATACAGGTTCTTACTTGCAATTTATGTTACTATGAAAGAAGTATCTTTCTACCAAATTTCAAGAAGGTCTATCAGGTAATCAATATTTATTGACGGGGAAATATACAGTGCTCAGACCTCTACCTCGCTTCGCTTAGTCTATTAAATATTTCTATACCTACAAGTAATGATATTTTCTTATCCTACAGCGGTTCGCAGTAACTGCAGATAAAAATGTTGTTATATCTACACTTCTGTTCTGCCGCTTCTAATAGTTCACGAAGCTCTACAATTTTAGCGATACTACGCGTGGTACGGCGACTAGTGCCGCCGTGCGAATGAATATTTTTAGGAGTTAAAAGTTAACGCCCATTTCTTTTAGCTCCGCCCGAATAAGAAATTATTTTGATTACGGTCTTGGCCTTAAACAATGATCACTGCACACATTTTATGTTTAACTATGTTATGGTTCAACTTTCACACGTGAAGAGACACTTTTTTCACTAGTAATTTTAGTTTTGATTTTTCGATTTCGTTATTATTTTTACACATACATATCATATCGTTTTATATATTTTAATGTTATTTTCATTCATAACATATACGATTGTGAATCTCGGACAGTAAGGATAACTCCAGTAGGTGTTGGGGTGCATCACACCACACGTGCGGTTCGGACCACACGGTGACTCATAGCGTACACCGATAAGTAAATAAAGCACCGGCCTTTAATAAAAGTTATTTAATACGAAACGGTATATATTTTTGTTTATTAATAAGTACTTATTGATTAAATATATAATCAATATTCAGTGTAAGTTATTTATAACTAATACATTTTGTATGTCTAGTACCACGAGGAAGGAAACTGCAACTATCTAATCCACATGACGCTATAACCTACTACGAGTTCGCTACGTGTGCGCTACAAACCTATTACGGTTGTGCTACGCACCCGCTTTGAGGTAGCTACAGACAACGGTAGCTCCTCCACATTATCTCCAAATCATTTTCAAATTGTAAGGTATAATTTTATTCGATTAAAGTCATATACACATAACTAGATATATATCTTCATAAATTTGAGTAGGTATAGCCAGGATAAAAATAGATCTGAAGTCGATAAAACGAATCAAGTAGACTCCACCATTTGAACAGACGTTAATCTTTTTCCCTATCAAAGGGATCGGAATTCGAAGAATTATTCGGGTAAGATCGAGTAGTAACGAGCATTCGTTAGGCGACTGAAGCCGGCTCATTAGGAATATTGGAATGGTTTGGCCCGGAAAGCAATTTTATTATATCGGACCTGTAAGCGAACTGTGGTGGACATCTCAACTACATTGACAAGACGTATTACGTTATGTTATTTTATTCTTACGTTATGTTATTCTTAGATTGAAATTACAAATATAACGAAATGATCATCGACAAAACCGGAACTGCAACTAATTGCCAAATGAGTCATATTGTTCCCAAATTGATGCTACTCAATTTGAAACTACGAGAAATAAATGCCACACTAAGTATATTGTTTAAATTTAAATACATTCATAGCCATGTCCGTGGAGTAACTGTAACTGTATCAGCCGGATTTACGGAGTTTACTGCTGACCAACAGCCTCCCACAGTATTTGGCGGTTGCCATAATCCCACGCTTGGCAGGCAACTTGAGGATCGCAGTGTGAGATATCAGTTCCTCAGAAACTGCTGCTGCCCACTTCTGGTGTGTTATCTATAGTCGCCCCTTACGACACCCACGGGTAGAGATGGAGGACATTCTAGCCCGGCACCCCACGGAAAACGTGAACCGGGCTAGAATGTTATCTCCATCTCTTCTCGTGGGTGTTGTAAGAGGCAACTAAGGTTAATAATACTTGATGGTGGGAAGCAGCGCCTTCTGAGCAACTGCTATCATATACTGTATACCCCAAGATGCCTGCCAAGCTTGGGGACTACGGCACACCACCCCTTGATGGGGAGGCTCTGTTCAAAAAAGCTTCAATAAAATTGTAACCAAAATTTAAAATTGTATTACCTATGCTCTAATTACGTAATGTATAATGACTTCAATTGTTGCCATTTTGCTAAGTATTCAGTAAATAAGCATCTTGCTATGAAATATTTAAGTTTATTTTTCCACCATGCTGTAACCTCTGCCATCCTAAGACAATAGCCGGGACCGAAGGCTTAACGTGCCTTAACGTTTAGAGGGCTAAAGTATATGAAAGCGCTCAGTAGTAAATGCCATTAGCGGTCACCCATCGGTTACAAACACTAACGCAAGATCCGCTACGAGGTTTTCGATATAAATAAATAGAATCCAACTCTATCAGCAGTGGATAAATTAATCCGTACATTGAAGTTCGTGGCGTCCGATTTTCATCTCCGTACAGAAGCGAATATCCTGCTCCCATGGAGGCCTTTCATTCAGTTAATAGACCTTAGTAATTAAATGATCAGCGACGATTTCCGCTCAGCGCCAGGGGAGCGTTCAACTTCTTACACTGACGTACTATAGCGGCAGTCAATAATCTTCCTTCGTATTAAGCTTTTATAAACTTATGTACTTACTTCTACAGTAAGTATAATTACTATTTTTATTGAAATTATAAATTTTTAAAAACATTATTTATTTGCTGGATTCGAACTCGGGTAGCTGTCCTTTTCTCAAGAGCAAATACAGAAAAAGAACTGCTTGGCAACTGAATTACTGGACTAGGTTCCTCAGTGGTTCCAATACCTATCCATTCATCATCCGCTAGATTCTTGTAGAGGAAGACCAATATAGTTTAAGAATAGAGTGCTCGTGGCGATCTCCATACATATGTAGTTTCGTCATATTTTAATTTTTAGTGTTCAAACTCGGTGAAACTTTGCATGTATGTCCTTGAGCCTAATGTTTAAGCTTCTGGTTTGCCGGATATCCGTTAAATTAAGTATTTTCAAAAGAAATTCTATAAAATCGTTTTGTATGGGAATTGTTATTTTGACATTTAAGGATAAAATAAATAATAAATCGAAAAACTGGCAAACCAGAAGCTTAGATTGTGCTCAGCAATGTGCATATAAAATTACACCGGGTTTTAACACTTGGTATTTCAAAAATATGTTAAAACTACGTTTCTAGGAAAGCGCTCCGTGCACTCTACTCTTAACGACCTGTCAAAGTCGCTACAGCATAAATATTATGGACTCCTTTCTAAAGAGCTAATTTAATTATCCGATTTCATTAAAAGGAAAGAACCGCCCACTACGCTCAATATGAGACCATTCATGTGATTACCATGAAAAATAATAACTAAGTTGGTATTTACGTGTTCCTCGTGTACTACATCAGAAATAGATTGTTTCCAAGTAAACATGTTCGGTGGCTACATCCAGGGCTGTCAGGGGGTTACGTGAGCTGGTGACCCACCAGTAATTGGTTTTATGTAAATATAGAATGAGTTGCGATGCCTTGTAGCCAGGAAATACGCGTGGGTGAAAACGGGGTACTGAACGTTTTGTTAGTTTTCAATTTCACGTAGACACAGACTAGAGGTTACACGTGCGTACGTGCTGGAGCATCCCGTAGTTACATGATTGTTTGATAGTTAGTTGTTTTCCATGAAGTTGTGCAGGAAATTTATTGTTGTAGGTATAATTATTTCAACAAATCTCCATGGGCTCATATCGTTATTGTTTAAAATGATGGCATAAAAAGCCTGAAGTGTTGTTGAATTTTTTAACTGAGAAAATTAGGTCTGAAGTTTTTGATATAATATAAATTTGTTTTAATTAAGCATGATTACTTATTCTAAATGAAAAACTGTACAGAAATAGTATTAGTCTAATCAAATCATTAAAGATCCCACCCATCACACTGAATATAAACTTTGAAATGTTCCGTTGCGCGTTGGTACATTACAAAAAATATTTTTATTTATGTCTACATGAACCGCTAGTATAGCGCAGCTTGTCGATTAAGCGAAGTCCACTGTGATCATGACTTGGATGGGTGACTGGTAGTGGTATTTACTTTGCGCTTCCGTGCTTCAGAAAGCATGTTAAGCCTTTGGTCCCGGATGGTGTCTTAGGAGACCAGTCATAACAACATGATGGTAAGATATGTAAATGCCTGATTAGCTGATTGGTGAGATACCACTCTCAAGTATGAAATTCTGTCGCCAAGTACCTGACTGTGTGTTTCGGCATCAACCCTTGATAGCCAACAAATCTAGATGAGCCTGAAAAAGATAAAAATTAAAGATAAGTTTGACCACATAGTCAGTCACCGTCAGGTGAGATAGTCGTCAAGACTAGCCTATCAGTAATGGAGAAAAATAACCATCACTTCAAAATAGTCAAGCGTATATAAAACAAAAAGTAATTTGTTAACTTCCATACCAAAAGTACCAAAGATACTCGCTTATTTTTAAGAAAAGTTGCTTGAATCATGTAATCACAAACTTTTTCTCATTATATTCTGAGATAATATTGCGGATAAGCTTGCTTAAAGTTTTTACTCATTTATGGTTTACTGTGGCAAAGGAGTTGTTAAAAATTTACTCCAAACGCGTATTTTACAACCCAACGTGGACTTCAATTCCAAGTAATATTTGAATTAAACTGGAGACGATTTCGTCGCCTGGGGCGGCTCTCACTGTGTCGCCAAAATAGAGGTTATCTCCGAAATGGGCCGGGCTCCCGACACGACGCGTCTTGTCCGGGATAATTGATTTATGTATTCTGCCCTCGCCGCGGATTAATAGATTTGTTGCCTAAATAATAATCCGTGATGAATTTGCAATTGGCAATCTCAGTTTCAAAGTGCGGGGAAGTTTACTTCTTTACAAGTTTGGGACGGAGTGAGAGTTTGCTCTGAAATGGGGTTAGTAGGTAAATATTGCTTTTTTCTGACCTATTTCTGATATAAAATAATAACTTCTAAGGGAAAGATCTTTAATTTAAAACAAGTAGCAATGTCATTCTAATACAGGTAAAATCATGCTTGGTTTTTTTAGTTTGTATTGGTGAAGTACTACGTTTTGGCGATTGTTGAACGCACATTGAATGAGAAGAGCTTTCTCTTCAATGGTACTACTGACTTGAAGGGGAAACCTGCTTTTCTTTAATATCCGTACAAAAGGAGAAAGACGTACGTACATAGAATTTGAATACAAATAAATAGTTCCATGTAGACTAACATATTATATGACGTTGGATTTTTCATGGAAAAGATGGATGAAGTAAGAACGTAGAGTTTATTGGTAAACCATCGCTCTAGCCCATGACAGTACCATAGTAAAACCATACCAGTAGTTTGATATCTTAGAGTGGTACTGTTCGATCCTTACATTTAGAATTGAGGGTGGTGAATGATTTTTGCCACTGCCCGAGGTGTTTTTGCACGTCCTACCCTCGACTTGGGTTGGAAACGAAAAAGAATTGACACGAGAGACATCACATCAGTCAGTCTACGTCGAGCAGCTCCGTGGGTCGCAATTATCGTACTCTCTTCACCAGAATGTTTTTCTTTATATAAGCTCCGTGAGCTCTGTTTTTGAACTACTGCCGTGCAGAATTATTATTTGTGTATGTGCGTGTGTGAACTTTCCAAAGCCGACATTACGAAGGAGATATTTCATCCAGCCAGCCTGTCTTGGGGACGGTTCGTGGGAGCATTAAAGGTACGTGGTGGATTTCTTTGCCCCCTTTTCTCTATTTGTTTGGATCGTCACCTCAGCACGTCATCGTTATTTTAATATTATTAATACAGTCCACACAGCTCCATATTTTGAGTGTTCGTATATCGAACAGGTACTATACCCGGAATGTACGTGTGCGCATGCGTACGCACGTGCTACAGCATGCACACTATGGTAAATATCTAGCGTGTCCAGAGTGCGTTGATTTAATGAAAGACAATATAATTATTATCAGTCATAAAACTAGTGTATGTAGCTACGAATTGATATTACATAAATAACTATATAAAACTTTTAGATATGAACAACCTGTGTAGCCAGACTTGAATAAGCCTTTAAATCTCCTACGAGCCTCCAGTCAAAGAACTTTCTGATTTTAATATGGTAGTTCTATACAGAAACAGAAAACAGAATTCTACTCTAGGCACTCTTGGCAATTCTTCATCTCGCCTCATGATCGGTAATGATGTGGTCTGTAAATAGGCTTAATAGATAATTCAGTTATGCATGGCGACAGATTTACCCTGCCCTTCTCATACCACCAGCTGGCCAGTATACTATACGATAAGCTATTTGGTATGAGCCATACTTTTCTCTCTCTGAGAGGAATACCATGTCTTAGCAATGATAGTTGATGGGTTGATACAGTAGGTAAGCGCGTACGGTTTCTTAACCGTCAGTATCTTTACTGGAACCTTTAATCATATATTAATAATCATATTCCTAGTATTTTAATCGTAATTGTCACTATTTAATTAAAAATTTACAATTTTTTTTACAAACATTATATTTTCAAATATTTACAGACTCGGTAAAGTTAAAATATCAATTTATTAAAAAAAATACTTTATACTTTACCTACAAAAAAGAATGATCAAAATCCATTCATAATTGGCGAAACAATGACGTAACAAACGTAAAAAAAATCGATCGAATTGAGAACCTTCACCTTTTTAGGTTTATTTTTATTTTATTGTGACGGAACAAGCTCGAGGCCCACCTGATATTAAGCGGAGAGTTGCATTTCGTCACAAGTAACTAACGAATTGAACTGCGCCCATCACTTTGAAACATAGTTGTTAAGTCTCATGTGCTACACGTATTTCACTGGATCTCAAGGACTGCTGCCGGAACACACCGTTAAGTGCTTGGCGACAGATTTTCTACTTGAGGGTGGTCGCTAGGCAGGCGGGCATTCGCAAAATGCCCTTCCACCATGCAAAATAATTATTTATGCAAAATATTGTATTTACACTGGATCTCGCTTTCTTTGAAAAAAATAAAACTTAAGAAAACACAAGTATTCAATCAATCAAGTTACTTTTATAGAAATGCGATTTATATTTCTCGTGTCAAAAAATAAATGTTAATCAATAATGACCGTCTGCATCGTAGACAAGGTTAAATTCACGCCAGATTAGACATTGTATTGAATCATTCAGTTCGAAAGATTTAAATTCAACGTTAAGCATAATCCATCACAAGTTCTACACATCATCATTATTTAGAATTTGTATTCTTATCAAAGTAGACGAGCTGCGAGGATGAAAGTGAAATATCTGACGACGTAGATAATTTAAAAACTCTATTTTTCTTAGTATAAGGTCCGAATTCATCAATTACTATTTATATGAATAAAATATAAATGTATTGCGTTGACGTAAACGGCATATTAATAATAATTTCCATGATATACAGTATAGCGGGATTGCCATTGGAATTTTTTGGATTTACATAGGAACCGAACGATGGTACTTCAATTGAGATTACATAAAAAATACAACGATGTAGGTATTTACCTACCTAAGTTAACTACCTATTTAAGTTTATTTACGTACCTAAGAGTATAGAGTTTACAAATGGCGTCTGCCATTTGAACAATACAGTTAATAGTACATAAGAATTCCAAATATTTTAACATAAAGAACCTTTCGTATCAAAAGGTTTTTGTGGTCACATCGCAAAATAAATAATTGTTTAAAATGCGCGGCCGTTCGCCAGATGTCGGCATATTCTGTCCCAAAATATAAAAGAAAATATAAAAGGTACGAGCTGAGTGAGGTGGACAGTATGTTACCGCGTTCCCATATTATATAACGAAGCCCAAATTAATGCGAATAAATTAGTGTAACACATCTAAAGTAACTTAACGTCGTATCTTTGTTTTATTCGAAAAAAGAAACGGTCGCTAGCTAAATCCATCAAGTGGAAAATCTGTCGCCAAGCACATATTGTTGTTTTCGGTAACTGTCCTTGAGAGCCAGTCAGCATGATTAGGTTAAGCCTGTTTACTATCTTCGACTACATCATCATTTATTATCAGGTCAGATTGGTTTAAAGGCCTATGTACCAAGGACCTGAAAACTTCAATGCGGCGGCGCTTGTACACACGCACCAACGAAGCGAAATGGATAAAAAATCCAATTAATTAGACTGCTCAGTGCGATATCTTGGATTCTAACAAGTTTTAAAGTGGCCTTTCACCTGCAGCGTATATTTCCAGACCGCTAGCCAAGCAGCTCTGCCCGTTTGAATTGCAAAGGTGAATTAAATTTTGGAATTTCTGATTCGTTGATCCAAATCAGCCCTAGAACTATTATTATCCACATCCACCAAACGTTCTGTGCAAAATCATAGTACAGGAAGCGTTATTTACTTTAAAATAAATAGCACCATTATCATTTTATTCCCAGAATTCAGAATCAGCTAAGAAACATCTCATTCTTTCGTTTAAAAACGTTAATAAACGACTCACGTGCCGTTTTCGCCCTTTTATTGCTTAATTTACAAATGTAATTGAAGTGAATTTTCTTCTTTGGTAAAGCTTTGGCAAGGTAAATTGTGTGTAGGTACGTTGATTTTTATCGCGGGCCAATAGTTAGGGAGTCATTATTCCGAGCATTTAAATAAGGTGCCAACTTGCTCTGTGCTTTAACATGTACAAAATCTTCTAGATGAATCTAAACCTTTTTGGTGAACACGGCGGATAGTCTATATGAAGCCTAGTTACCGTTAAAATTTAATAAATAATTTTTGATTGAGTAACTCTATAAACTTGAATATAAAGCAATAGTATACTATTAACCCATTGGCATTAGCGATAATGATAATAATAGAATTTCATTCATAACTACGACATAGTGGTCTTGACGATGCCTACTTATTAATAGTATACAAACAACATGAAAATAAAACATGCCCATAAAAATATTTGCGTTGAAATAAACTTGTTATTAAAATCAGATTATACCCTCGATTGAATAAACTTATTCCTCAACCACGCAACGTAAAATACTACCCGCAGTGTTCAGTAAAAAGGCTAAATCAACGAGAGGATTTTTACAAGTTTGTAAAGAATAAATTGGCACCCTGTCAAAATTTTTTTTTCTATTCGTACACTATCGTAACTAAATGTGCCAGTAGCTTCCGATGTATTTATTCTGAGAACAGAGATGGTATCGGGCCAAGTTAGCGGGGAAAGGTGTAGATTATTCCTTTTGTTGGCAAAGCCTTTGAGATACGTTTGTTCTACTCTGTGACTAGTTTTACAATGTTTCTCGTGGATTCATATATGTTATTGAATGTAAAGTTACCTGTTTGGCAACCAGGCTGAGAGTTGTTTTATTTAGGTACCTTAATCGAGACAATATTTTATAAAGCTGTTATGGTTTTAGAAAGTTCTGCTGATGTTCGTGTTGCCTATATTATCAATTTTCATCATATATACTTCCGTTTGAAGATATCTTGTGCAATGTTTTCTGTTAAAATCTTGAAATTATCAAAACTACACAATTTCTTAAAAATTTTTTTAAGGAGTTGAAGATAGATGATTGTGACTTTATCGAGTGTAATGCATGTTTATGACCAGAATGCTGAATAGTTACAACTTTTTTATTAGATAACGATTGCTATAAATGCAAATAATTGAGCACAGTTTTGTATTTTTTTAAAGTTTACCATTACTGAAATTAGTTTTAAGGTTTTGGGTATGTTTCCGTTCACTTTTCTAAGATAGTAGATGTCGAGAACAATGTCTAAGACGTCTAGGTATTGATTTAAATATTTTTTATTATTATAATGCTACATTTACAAATTAAGTATGGCTTTCAAGAAAACTACAAAGAGCTCAATTCTGTACCTGAGTTAGTGCATACTTTTGGCCTTTTTCCAGCACTCGTCATCTTCACATAATCCAAGAATTGCAGCTTATTACGGATCTATTCACGGATGTTTAATACAAAGTTATAATCCGTTTCACAAATAAACATAGTATAACTACTACCATAGAAGGAGGAAATGATACTTGCAAGTACATAGATAGGATATAGCTATAATATCGTGATATTAGGTTTATGGTATAGAGAAAAGTAATATAAGTTTATGGGTTTATCTATTAAAATCAACATCGTTGCTTTTTACAACTTTTGGCTTTAAATTATTATATATTTAAAAAATAGATGACTTTGAAACTTTTCTCACGATTTAAATTATAGTTACTATGAAGACTAAAGTAAATTTCATTGTGCTGTGACATCAAAGCGCTTGATAGTAACACGTACAAAATCACGCGGGAAATGGAAGCAATGAATAAAATTATATTACGGTACGAAACACGATTCAAATCAAATAAACATTTCTGGTGTTATTATGCGTATTTTCCATTTTATGTCGGATATAAAATGATAAATAGAGAACTAAAACCGAAATGCTTTCCTCGGCTACGATCGAGATCAAACTTCAAATAAGCGTTCTGCAAATCGTTGTTCAAAGGAATCGTAAAATCGATTTTTAGTTTCTTGCATGAATTTTGTGAGTTACTTTAAATTTAAATAGAAGATGGTTTACACCGCCTGCTTGATACTATCACATTATGTATCATGTAAACCTAACATAAGCATATACAATAATAAATACTTAAGACACCAATCTATTACCGAAGTCCTACACATACTGTACTGTATCAGCCGCATCGTCCACTGCTGAACACAGCCTATTAAGGGGGTATTTGCCATAATCCCCACGCTTGGCAGGCGGCTTGAGGATCGCAGCGTAAGATAGTAGTTCTCCAGAAGGCGCTCCTGCCCACCTTCCAGTATAATTATTCCCTTAGTCGCCTTTTACGACACCCACGGGATGATATGGGAGGTGCAATTCTAACCCGGCACCCCACGGTGAACACATACCTACACATACCTATTGTTAATATTTATTTACCAGGAAAGTAATGTTGTACTGGTACTGGTACTGGATATTATTCAATAGAATATGCTAGTGGATAATGCTGCAATAGTGTGACTTGGTTTAGGGATATAATAATCTATGCTATCTAGGAATTTAAGTTAAAATGACGTCGAGTAGGTACATTTCTTTGAACGTTTTTTTAAGAGAAAGCAGGAGAAAACTGCATAAAACCTATTCCCTTGATCTTAGTACTATATGATATGAATGTCCTGATTTTGCACAAATGCAAAGCAGTATCTATTGAGGCGGCAAACAATGGCATCTTGTTTTGACACTACGTTTGTGCGGTAATTTTGATGCAACCGGCAGTATTTATTTTTCGTATTAATACACTTGACGTTTATTAAATTAGATAAAACAAGAAAGCTTCATAGAAAATAAATTAACTCATAATTATGAAGTAATATTTCCTTTATCTATATTTTATTTATTTATTCATTTTTACATGTAATTCACAGACATAAAGAACATACGAAATGAACTAACAGTACTTGTAGAAGTCGATGACACTGATGAAAAAATCTAAACTAAAATTTTCATGGTTTTTTATTTTTTATTTTTATGCTTGATAGGTAAGCCTTTGACCACTATCTCTCCTGATGGTAAGGGATGATGTGGTGGAAGATGTTGTTCAGGCTAACCTAGAAGTACTGGCTCACAAGGACAGCTGCCGGAACATACCGTTAGGTGAATGGCGACAGATTTTCTATTTGAGGGTGGTAGCTAGCCAGGCGGGCATTCGCAAAATGCCCTACCACCATGCTATAACGACTGCCATCCTAAGACGACAACCGGGACCGACGGCTTAACGTGCCCTACGAAGCACGGAAAATGGTCCTTCTTTCACAAGTTTATTTCGTAGTATATAAAACAAATCATATATTTATTATTCTTAAATTAAAATTCAAGTTAGTTTAATTTGTTTTATGCAAAAGAGGCTGCGAGTAAATAAATTCCTTTCAATAACGAAAACAAAATTCTGAAAAAAAATACATTTTTGTATATAAGGACGTTATTTGATATCACTACTTAATATAACCCCATAACTAACCCTTTATTTTATTTTACCTACTTCATTCTGCACTTTAACATAAAACGAAACGGTTACGGGTTAGATCAAAATATTTATAGTATCTATTCCAAAAATGTGACAATGGCGAAAATACCAGATATTTAAGAATCTTCCCAAATATATATATGGAAACATCTTTCCAAACGAGGAACTAAACAATAACAGCGAATTACACCTGCGAGACTGAATTCGCCAAAAGAGCTACTAGCAAAAGTATGATTCCCAATTGCGTTCAAAGAAATATGATACAAGAACTGATCTGTCAAATATAGTATTAGATTGATGTTCACTCCAGAGGAATGAGGGTGGAATTCCAGCCTAACCGATGTTGCCCCATCGCCCAAGGGACAAAACTTTTGTAAATGTAGGCAAAATGTAGCTATTCCATGCCCAAAACTTACATGACATATTAGCGCATATTTTTTCTGTAACATGACTATTATTGTCAAAACGGTCGAGTTACAAAGAAATTATCAGATGAAGGATGGAGGCACCTTATCATTTCGTATGTTTTCGCAAACAATTCATATCTTTAATAGACATTGAACCGTGTAGTGGTCTACCTCTCAACTCAATGGCATAAATAACCAACGAAATGCGACTGAGGTCTGGCTCTGTTAGGGATCCGTATCTCATAGAAAAAATGTTAGTTTGATCATAGCTTGAATACTACTTGAATCCTGGTTTTTAGTATGTATTGTTAGGGAGTATGTCAATCCTCACGTCAACCGGCATGTCCACCGATGGTCAAAGGCCTATGTTTGGATGGATTGATGTAAGTTTACATCCATTGTTTATTTTTACTTATAATATTCAAAACTTCTATTACATTTTTAGTTAATAAGTTCTAGAAGATGATATAACACATGTTAAATAATGTGAAGAAATATTTAGAAAAAAAACATGAAGGTATTCTACCAACCCTGAAAATATTTTTATCTGGTCTTAATATGTAGAGCACTAGGGCCACGTGCGGATCTAACTGAATATGAAAATATGCACGTGGATATTGGGCTAAAATGTCATCCCCCATCTCTTCCCGTGGGTGTCGTAAGAGGTGACTAAGGGTAAAATGCCGGAAAGGGGGTAGCAGCGCCTTCTGAGAAATGCTATCTTCCACTGAGATCTCCCTGACGCCTGCCAAGCGTGGGGATTATGGCACTCCCTCAACGGGGATACTGTGTTCAGCGGTGGACAATCCGGTTGATACAGTAGAGTAAACCTTTTCAGTAACAACAAAAAACTTTTTTTATCCCCGGGCCAATGTGGCAATCATCAGATGATAACTATTCTTAAGAATAAATGTATAGGTACTCAACCAAAATTATAAGAACACAGTTATTTAAAAAAAAATTTTCATTGTCTTAAATTTGGTCAGCAATTAGCAATCACCATACTGATATATTTTGTCCATTTATTGAAAAACCAGGCCTTCAATAAGTTTATGATTTCGTGACGAAGATACAGAGCATTCTTATTTCAAAACACTTACATGATAACTTATTCAAAAATTGCAACCTATGTGGTACAATTCGATAGGAAAAATCAAGAATTCGTAGAAATCGGTACAGTATCTAATGTTTACTCAGAACAACGGTTTTAAATCAAAGGCTTTATGACCAGCCGGTGGACAGAAGTAATCGAAATCGAAGACACGGGCCATAAAGAAGCCCAGAGTGCGACTCGGGCCAGTGTCTAAGGCCTAGTCCACGTTTTAACGTTCGTTTAGATGAGACTTACTTTATATCTGCAGTAACTGAGGCACCTGTGGGCGCCGTAAACTACTCAATGGAACTGTATGGCAGTACTTAAACTTTAATTAACTTCGAATGATTATACAATTACGTAAGTATGTAGATTTTGCAACAATGATGGCCGAGCCGTAATAGCTATGGACTGCCGTGCCGCAGGTCCCTGGTTCGATTCCCATCGCCGGCTGGAGCTTCGCCGCATGGTGCAAGGGCATTTTGCGATTGCCAGCCTGGCTAGCTACCAACCTCAAGTAGAAAATCTGTCGCCAAGCACCTAACGGTGTGTTCCTGCAGCAGTCTTTGAGAGCCAGTGAAGTTACAGGCACATGAGACTTAATAACTATGTGTCAAGGTGACGGGCGTAGTGCAATTCGTCATTTGTGATGAAATGCATCTGTTCTAGGCTGAGGTTACTCCGCTTAACATCAGGTGGGCTTGGAGCTTGTTCCATCACAATAACAACAAAAAATGTTGGTCTACACAGGGTGTACACACATTTCCACTCACGCCCCTAATTTTTTTTTATTATAGTTGCATCTAGTACTGTCTACCCAAGTTGTCATAATTAACATTTAAAGTAAATAAGTAAAACTGTAGTGTATGAATTAAGATATTCCAAAGATAGCAGGAAATCTTCATGGTTTAGGGAAAGAAGAATTGTTTTACTCTAAATTTAAAGCGTGCTGACCACGGGCAGTAATTAATAAATTAAAACTACTGGATCGATTATAATATTTTTTTCAGTGCATGACATATAGGCTATATATTTTATACCCGTGCGAAGCTGGAGCGGGCCGCTATTATATAATATTCCAAAGGATATGAGAAATACTATGCCTGAACCTAAAATACAATTCCATATATTTCTCTTGATAGAAAAAAACATGAATCCAGCTCTAAAATTTCGCTTCTACAAGTTTTGTGCCTATATAGTTGCTGTATCAGCCAGATTGTCTACTGCTGAACATAGCCTCCCCCACTAAGAAGGGGGAGGGGTAGCCAAAATCCTTCACGCTTTGCAGGCGTATAAGATAGCAGTTTCTCGGAAGGCGCTGCCAACCTTCCGGTATTTTTCCCTTAGTACCTCCTACGACACCCACAGGAAGATATGGGACTGACATTATAGGAAGTATACTTGTACACTTCGTAGTTTTCAAAATAATGTGATGTCACTAAATTCTTTATTATCGAAGTTAACATATAACCATAAGTAAAAAACAATATAAGTTATTCTTTGATTTAAAAATATTTGTGTACATACAGAGAAAAGTCTTTACCACAATTTAGCAAATTACAATGTGCATACTTGTTATAGCAGGCAACTTTACATACAATAAAACACTTTTACATTTTTACAGTACTACACGCTCCCGCCGCCCGGGCCGGCCGGAACCGCCGCAAACGCTACGTCCCGCAATTTAAAATCTGTATTATCTTCGAAAATATTCACTTAAATCATATGCTGTAAAGGGCCATATAGATCTATATGAAATCATCAATGTCTTTAAAGTATTTAATTAGATAAGAATTAATGCTGTATTGGTTAAAATCGTTTCGAAAATTAGCCATTATTTGTGGTAAAATGTAAATGACAAAAAAAAATGTGGAATATCCATAAGAGATAGACATATACCATAGCAGAGTTTTCTGTAGACCTTTTCAATGTGTACAATACTCAGTACATTATTTTGATAAATCTCGTAGGGTTCAGCCTGCGTTTGCAATGTAAGTGGAACAAATGAAATTATTACCGACATCACATTAGAAACCTCAAAAATAACAGTGTTTTTCCACTATTTAATGGATGTTATTATACATATAAACATTCCTCTTTAATCACTCTATCTATTAAAAAAAACCGCATCAAAATCCGTTGCGTAGTTTAAAATATTTAAGCATACATAGGGATATAGGGACAGAGAAAGCGACTTTGTTTTATACTATGTAGTGATAGTGATTTTATACATATCTGTAAGGCGTACACTCTTTCTGTAAAACATGTTCAAATTCTGCCTTTTTGAGATGCACTCCAATTTAAATATAAGAAAAAAAAGCTTTACTGAAAAATATGCGAGCACACAATAAAGCCTTTTCATATTAAAGATCAAACCAAATAAAAAAGTTAAGACAAAACTCTGCGAACAGCGAAGTGAGGCCGTTTTTCTAAATATGTGTGCGAGTTTATCACGTTACGGACCAAGTTACTTATATTTGAAATGTGATTCTATCCTCTTTCATTTTTGTAGATTTTTGCTCACACCCTTTCACAAAACAATCACGCATATTCGATGTGTTTATGTTTTCTCATTACTTTTTAAACGTTTAATAAATTATATGCCATAGTATTCATCAATATTTTTTAAAAAGATCAACCCGGAATACTGTTACAAATCTACTTTTATCTGCAGCATCGCGCTGACCGCAATTTTAAACTGGTTTATGCTAGACTTTTTATTCCAAAGGTCTGGATTTCGCAACGTAGATTGATGGGCAAAAAGTTAACTTTTTTAAAATCAGTTTTGGCAAGCGGGCTGCATGGTAAACTAAAACGTAAAATGTAGTGATAGCGTTTAACGATAAAGTTACCACTGCATCGTTTCCAGAAAATACACATTTAATAAAGTTCTAAAACATAACAAAAGCAAGTGGAACATTTTATCTCTTAAGGGTGAACTGGCCGGACGGTTCTCCATACAAACGTCGTTGGGTGATCACTCCTTTATTTGAGGATTTAGGTCCAAAATAAAGCATAATACCGATTGATCTCGTCATTATCTAGGCTTGTATGATGCCAAAATTTTAAAAAGATAATTAAGTTGTAAGTTATGAGCCTCGAAAACTTTGTATGAAAATGTTTCGAGGCTCATAATTCTCAGGTTAATTATTTTATTAATATTTCGGCATCATACAAGCCTAGATAATGACGAGATCAATCGGTGTTCTGCTTTATTTTGGACCTAAGTCCTCAAATAAGGGAGTGATCACCCAACGGCGTTTGTATGGAGAACCGTCCGGCCAGTTCACCCTTAAAGCTTTAAGAGCTGCTAATTACCATGGATGGTGGTAGGACATTTTGCAAATGCTCGTCTGACTATCTACCACTCTCAAGTAGAAAATCTGTCACCAAGAACCTAATGCTATGTTCCAGTAACTGTCCTTGAGAACCAGCTATTCTAGTTTGAAAGAATGTTGAAGAATGTTAACGTCGTCAACCACATCATCTCTTACCATCAGGTGTGACAGTAATCAAATGCTAGCCTATCAGCAACAAAATAATTATTCATGTCATTTTTTTATTAGTAAATACTATACCCTAGGAGATTTCAAGGAGATATTTGCAAACTTATTTTGCTAACAGCTTCTAACAAAATAACACAAGGATATAACTGTAACAAGATTAGGCATACATTTTGTGGCTAGCCATTTCTTGAGATCTATCCTCCTGGAAATGCTCTCCTTGGCAATATACCCGCTACATCTTGAATAATAAGGGCGCCTGGTGTGCATCCAATGTTCAGCAACACCCTGCTCATGTCGACGTGAGTAGTGCTAATTCAGCGCATGCTTTCCCTTATCCACCGTTTAATACCTCCAACATTAAACAGTCCTTATTTTAAGTTATTAGGAACCGGCTAGTACCCGCTTTATATTTACCGGAAAGATTCCGACCAGTTTCGGACTATTTTAAAGTCTTTCGTCTGGGAGTCACGATTGCGCGAAGCGACGAGCACGGGCCTCAGCGCGTAACTGAACGTAACTTAATATGGATAAAACTCGCAATAGTTTCCAAAGTTAAGTCCTTATTTTTTTTTAAACAATTTAATCTCGTACTATTCCAACATACACGCCAATAAGAAAATCAGAATCGAATAAGCTACCTACCCTCAGTAAAGAATCCGGCAAGAATCCGTCTAGTACCGCCAGCATCCGGCGAGTTAGCGGCTAATGGAACGGATTCCGCGCGAGCGGCGCCGGATATACCGGAATGCGATCGACCGACGTAATTAAAACTGCCACGTCTTTTAACTGATATCCAGCCACCTGGGGTAGGGAAAGAGCTCGACGGTTTGTTGTTTTAAGGTATAAAACTTCTAACAAGTGCCTTTTGCGAATACGTTTATGGGCGGGCTTAATCAATTCCTTATAATTTCAGCCTGATTTGTTAAACACTTAATTACATAACATTGCCAAAGATATTGAATATAGATTTTGTTTAAACTATGACATAAGATTATGCGACTGTGTTGGATCGCCACCCGTTATGACGCTTTAAGGTCAATACTTATATATCGGCTCTTGAATCAGCCAGAAATGTAGCCGACATTCTTCTGAAACTGTGCATAGTGTAAGTCAGCATCTGGTAATCCTAAAAACTTTGCAATTACTTTTGGCATGGCACCAAATTTTACACACCAATAGGTTGACACGTACTCGTATAAATAACTTTTAGCATTTCTTAACCATTATATTTCATAAAACAGAACGTGAATGATCGTGGAATCTTGTAATTATAGTTAAAAGCATTTTTCCATGATTTTTATGTCTTTTGTAGTATATATTTAGTTCCTGACGTCTACAATGCACCAGTAATGCCATATATTAACGCAACCTGAAAAGAGATAACATTATAGTTGTAGGTTCCTCCGTAGGGTGCCGGGTTAGAATTGCACCTCCCCATTTCATCCCGTGGGTGTCGTAAGAGGCGACCAAGGGAAAAATACTGGAAGGTGGGGCAGCAGCACCTTCTAAAGAACTGTCATCTTACACTGCGATCCCCAAGCCGCCTGCCAAGTGTGGGGATTATGGCAAATACCCCCTTAATAGGGGAGGCTGTGTTCAGCAGTGGACAAATCGGCTGTTACAGCATAAAACATATGATAATACTACGTATAGAATGGACACCAAAACGAGCCTTCCTCACCCCGCCACCGATTCTGAGCTGTCGCTGAGCTGACTTGAGTACGGGACGCGCAATTCGCGCACGATGACGCGTGACGATTTTAAAAGTTGCGAATGGGTTACTCTTGTGCTTTTTACGGTTGCTTATCAACTATACGAGAAAAGGATAGGAATTTTTATAGATTCCCTAAAACGAGGTAAGTCATTCTTGGTAACCTGCACTAAGTACCTACCTATTTGTCGTTCTTCAGTTATACAGTAAGTTACTTATAAAAACCGGTAATTTTCAGCAGGTATTGAAAAAATACAAACATAATACTTTATCTATGTATTTTATTCAAACTGCTATTCAAATAATGATTACTTTAAAAGATTTTCGTTTGCAAAAATATCCGTGGATATAGAATTCTTTTGCAGTTCACTGCAAAAGAATTCTTCACAAGTGTCTTTGTAACCTATACCTAGACGTATACGTATACCATAGAGAAAAGCAATACACATTACACATACCTACCGACCTTCGCTACGGTTGACAAGCGGCACATTTCATGATTGTTTATTATACGAGATGAACATAAATTATTTTTGTGATTGTATGTAATGATTATCATTACTTGTGTGAAAATGTGAACTTAGAACGGTACCTTTTGTATAGTGTAGGTATTATTATTGTATAAGTAATGGAGTGAAATGTGAAGTATTGTTACATACTAGGTTGTGTGTTGCATATTCCTACGTCGTACATGGAGTTGGATTGTTATGCTTGTAAATGTTTCTGAAGGTAGGTAAGGTACTCATAACCTACGAAATCTAATAAGTCATAATATCGACATCAAAATATTGTTATGTAGGTAAGTACAACAGTTATTCATACTTTGACAACCTTAAACTTCACGCACACATTTACGCGTGTACAAAAACATCATTTGTGTAGTGTCTGTGTAATAGGTAGTTAGAACGCGGTTTTTGTATAGAGAATGAGTCGAGTGTCCAGGCTGTGGTTACATTACAGTAGGTATATATATATTATGTAGCTAGTTCAACTGACTTCATTGCCAGGTACTGGCAATACAGAGCTTCTAACAAAATAATTCTACCTCATTCTGTGCCAGTATCATGGACTTTCAAATAATAAAACCGTCTAAGCATCTCCTTAAAAACGCTTAGAATATGTTTTGATATAGCATTTTTAGACTGTAGTGATTTTTGACATGGAGTAGAAACACCGCAGTGATCTAGGCTTATATTTATTTGCCGGGTCATCAAAGTAGACCAAAAACACAATTTAAGAAAATGACAGCGCATTATTGTTGTTTTTCCAATGAAATTTTTGTAGGTTACTAAGTATTTATTCTTTGATTTTGAGGGTAGAAAGCCATTACTTGCATTTTGCGCCTCAGTATTTCTGGCAGCGTATTTCATACTATATATATATATATATATATAAAATGAATCTTCTTCATTACTTGAAGATGACACTTGCAAAAATTATCACAACACACAACTGCACCAACTTAACAGAATATTTGATTGCTGATTTTTATTTTCGCGCGCTGTCTGTGTTTGAGTTAGCTTAGCGCATACAGATGGCGCTGACAAAAACACAGCCTTAATTTTAATTAAATGGTTAATTTATCCATCACTTTGTTTAAAAGTAGGTGCAATACACATCGAATAACAATATATTTTACTAGTTTTTGATAGCAATAATAATCGGTGCAATAAGGAGGTTAGTATTTAATTCGTCGAGGTAAAAAAAATCTTTGGTTTGGTTTTATATGGAAAACGAATGAAACAAACAACAATCACCTCTGTGATTAGTGCGGTTTTTTTTTCTACCAACTAGCGTATAAACACAAGTGCGGTAAAGTGGAACAAAAAGCTCGCATGCGTAATAATAAACAGTATAATAAAAGGTCCGTTACGACCAACAGCGCTGAAAAATATAATTTTATTTCAGAAATTGTAATCTATTAGGGGTAACATTTGTTACGTCTCTGAGATAGGAGATTGCAGTTAGTAATTAATTAAAATATTATAGTAAGGTAGATAAAAGTATCGAACTCGCAACATTCTAATAAAATGACCACATAGCAATTGGACCTAAGCGCGTGTCGTCAGCGATAAAAGCTAGCTTTAAGTGTGTGGTTTGAGTTAACTATACATTTAGTTATTAAAAAAAAACTGCTTAGTGACAGTACGTTTGTCCCCAAACACGTTTTACTGTAAACTATTTTTGGTGTTATAATTTCTGATAACTACGACAAACAACAGATATAGAATGAACTTTAATTTCACATACCTATAAGACCGAAACATTATTAATTAATTAACAGTTTTGTATCATGCTAGAAACAACCAATTTGCAGCTACATCACATATCTGTATAGGCTGTTAGTTGAGCCTTGTGTGGTTTACGAATACCCCTGAGGCATCACAAATACATAACATGCTCTAGCCCTACCTAAGAGTACGATATCTGTAACATGCTACACACACGGGAATCGCAAGTGTGGCCCAGACTATACTGTATTTTCTTCTTACGGTGGTGATTAAATACTACCTCGCTAGTAGGAATATAAAAAAAAAACATTCACACCTAGGCTTGTACGTCAACATTAAATTAATGTAATTTTTGATAAAGATGCCTTACTATAATCATATATCACCAGTGCGGTAAAGATAAAACATCAAAGTTATTAATAAGTAATCCCGGGTAAGAAGAAGATACTTTTTAGGGGTTATAAAAAAATACACACATAAAATATATTATATTTTATAACATAAATTGTAGAATACATTTTATTATTATTGTGATTTTTTTTAATAAATCATAAAGTTACTTTCTAAGTGGCGTTATGAGATTAAAGCCTTAATTAGGCAAACAACAATAATTAGGCAAATAACAATATTTTCACAGCTTATTAATTTTTTTACAAATTGCGAATACTTATATAATATTCAGACTAGTACATGTTTTGTTACAATCTTACAAATAACACAATATTCTGAAAAATTTACAAATTATTATAACTATCACATAACCTTTATCTGCACTAAGTTCAGCGTAAACGATTTTAAATGCCAAGTTTGATCTCAGTTTACATCAAAACTATTTTATTTTATAGTGTTTTCTTTCAATGACACCGAATATCGTGATTGGTGGAATGTAAAAGATCTTCTATGCGATCGGCTGCAATTTGTTGATGACAGTGAAAGCTCTTGAACGAGATTAGGTAACTTCGGTTAAGCTTGGAACTTGGTTCAATTTATGTTTGTGAAATTCAAACTGGAGCTCAGTATGACGATCATGTAATTTTGTTAGTGACCGTTTGTTATTGAAAGCCATTCTGACGACTAGTTAGAAACCGAACTTTACCTCTATACCCGTGCACTGGGCATAATACAACAAGGGATCAAAATTTAACATTTAAATGACCACACTTTGGCTTACAAACTAATGAATGCATTAAAACATAATTATCATCATCATCAGCCCAAAACTGTTCTCTGTTGAACAACAGTTACCCATAGAACACCACAAAGAACGCTACTACTGCTACTAACCATTGGCTACCCACGACTTTAACGATGTCCTTTTAGGGACACATGCAAGTGCAACGTGAGCGCAAAATGCTGATATTACAAAAGTCGCCTCATGCGCTCAGTTTTACCCCCCCCCCCCCCCCCGCGTTTGTACCGAGCGTCCGTACTTCAGCCCACCTTATTAGCGTAACCTTTTTTGTAACTTAACATGTAATTCTGCTGGATAATAATTAATGGTGATCACCGAAATGTAGAACTTTTAATTACCCATCCCAGTAGACAGTCAAGAACACGCATATGGCGAAATAAAGGCGCACATATAAACCTTGACAGGTGACGTGCGCCACGATTGCAGTTAACGATTCTGAGCACCTTACATCCTCATTCTAACGTCATCTTCATCAGTGGGGGGCCTACCAACTCTACGTCTTCCGGTGTAATGTGGTGAATACTCGAGAATTTCTTCTCCATCGAATATCAGTTCGTCCAGTAATGTGGCCCGCCCATTACACGTAATGGGCATTACCACTTCAACTTGCATATTCTGAAATCTTTGTCAGTGACTTTGGTTCTTTGGCGAATATCCACGTTCCGGATTTTATCGCGCACAGAAACTCCGAGCCTAGCTCTCTCCATAGCTCGTAGAGTGAGTCTGAGCTTGTCCATAAGGGTCACAGTTAAGGACCACGTTTCAGTACCATATTTCATCACTGGCAACACATGCATTAATAGTATTCATACATATTGTGATTAACATTATGTTCAGCAAGCCTTTTTTTCGTTATTTTTGCAACTAATTACCTACGAACCAGCGTACGAGTATTAATGAAGGTCAGTGACCGAACTCATTGATGACATTTATTTGATTACAATCAAGCAGTGTGAAACACATAATACAAAAACAACAAAGTATCTCCCCGAGCTGGATCAATTTGCTAATACAGTCAAATGCTTGGAATTAGCGTAGCGTAAATTGATAGCGCTCAGTTTCAACGGTAAAATCTGTCATTAATAGTGTACCTACACTATTAATGGCAGATTTCACCGTTTTGGAATACCTTGGAAAGGTTTGTGAAATCCAGTTTCAATTCTAGGTTTTGTCTGCTAGAACATTAGGTATCACTTACTTATCAGCAGATTAAAATTAAATTATGATTTTCATCCCATCGCAACCTTTAAAACACAGATGATATACAGATGATATTATAATCTCCGAAAAATTGTGATAGAAACACATCGACAAATAGGAGGCAACTCCTGCTATAAATACGAAATCGGGGCAATTGCTACTATAAATCAAATCTACCTACATACCTCCAAATTGAGTCTGTATACTGGACATGTAGAGAGATATGGATCTCCATATCTCTCTACACTCCACTAAAAGTCTCTCTACTAAAATTCGAGGCTTGTAAACCTTGCGTAACGTACCTTGAGTTATATGTAAGAGTGGCTCCCAGACTATACTGTCTTTTCTTCGAAAGGAATTTGGCTCAACTGAATAGTTTCTCAAACTTTACTCCGAACAATCGGCAGACTGGTAAACTAAATTCTTATCGAGTTTTTACTCAAAGTTTAACATTTTCTTGAAATATGAAATTCCTAAGCAAAGACTTCTTAGGGTTTATTTTATGAATATCTTTTGAGAAATGAAAATATTACAAGAATAAGATTAGAAAGTTTTTAATTTATTATTTTTAACGAGTTTTATTAATGTGTTATATACTATGTTTACTTTTGTTATGACTAGCCTGTTTAGTTACATTTTTCTGAGAGGCAGCTCCGTTAAATTTTGTATTAGATTAATTTTTATCATCAAACAAGACTTTTTTCAAAGACACTTTCACTTTTAAACGTTAATTACCTATGTATGAATGTACGTAAGTATAAATCTAAGAACTAAGTACTTTTCCGTGGCAAATGCTGTCGGCAGACCTTTGGTATTGTATACTACAATACAATGATTATTTTCTATGGGTTCTATACTCCATGTTTCGCGAGCTGAGTGCCACTTTATTGCTTCGCAGTTTGAGTCGCTTATTTATTGGAATGGCTTTTCGGAGTAATTCATCTGGTCCTTTTTATTATATGTATAGAACTCATTTAAAATTGGAATGAGTCAGCTGTCACCCTTTAGTCAGCCTTTCTTCATATTCAGTTGCCCAGTGGTATTGTCGCAGCCGATCGGAAGGTTATATGCTCAATCCTCAATTTGGGCTTGAGGTTCACAGCATTTCGGGATCTTTTAGCTAGTCCCCAAGTAGGAAGTTTATCTTTAAGCAAGTAATGTGGTTTAGTTTCATTGCCTGTGATGAAATGCTGATTAGTAGGTATGTATTATTACCAAAAAGCACATTGTATATTTCTTAAGAAGCAGTAATGTTAACACCGGGCAGAAAAAAATTATAAAAAATATAAACTGACTGAATACATACGATGTCAAAGTACAACCTGAATTTTATTATTTTTTTTAAGTTTTCCGTTCCATTTTTTTTTAGTTTTGTTGCCTTAGAGCTCCAAGGAGCTAAAAATAAAGGTAGCTAAAAAACAGTAAAACATGCTTTTTAAACTATATATTTACACTACTGAATTAAGAGGCTATACAGAGCAATCGTTTTGGACAAAGTTGGTATACCCACTTTATTTAGAATTCTAAAGGTATAGTTGGATCTGCCTGGCTGCACCAAAACTACAGTTGTTTTAATAAAGTATACCCAGAAAAACATGCAGCTCACTGTTCGTGACTACGAAAATAAAACACACTACTTATCTAGTAACTTTTATATCCGGGGGCGCTGTAAACATCAGGTTTTAGTCTAAGATTCAGTAGTTTTTGAAAACTTGTAAATTTTTAAAGCTATACCAGTGACTTTGGTTCTTTGGCGAATATCCACGTTCCGGATTTTAACGCGCAATTAAACTCCGAACCTAACCCTCTCCATAGCTCGTAGAGTGAGTCTGAATTTATCCATAAGGGTCACAGTTAAGGATCACGTCTCAGTGCCATATGTCATCACTGGCAACACACACTGGTAGAAGACTTTGGTCTTTAGGCTCTGCGAGATGTTCGAAGAGCAGATGTCGCGTAACTTCCCGAACGCTGCCCATACGAGTTGGATTCTTGGTGACCTCTTTGACGAAGTTGGTCCTACCTAACTAGAAAGTCTGTCCCTGATAAAAGTAATGGTCAACAACCTCGAGCATATCGTTCTCAACAACTACAGGTACAGGTGCAACATGGACATTAGACATAATTTTCGTCTTGTCCATGTTCATTTTAAGACCTACCTGCTGGGAAACTCTAATGTACTCTACTAAATAACTATATATGGTTTGCCATGGTACAACATAGTTGTGGCACAGCCTGGACACTCGACTCATTCTCTATACAAAAGCCGCATTTTAACTACCTATTACACATACACTACACAAATGTTGTTTTTGTACACGCGTAAATGTGTGCGTGAAGTCTAAGGTTGTCATCGTATGAATAATTATTGTTGTACCTACCTAACAATCTTTTGATGCTGTTAATATGACTTATTAGATTTCATAGGTTACCTTACCTACCTTCAGAAACATTTCAAGCACAACAATCCAACTCCATGTACGACGTAGGAATATGAAACACACAACCAAGGTAAAATTACTTCACATTTCACTCGCATTACTAATACAATAATAGATAACTACACTATACAAAAAGTATCATTCCAAATTCACATTTTATACAAGTAATGATAATAATTACAATCACAATAATAATTTATGTTCTTCTCGTATTACAAACAATCATGAAGTGTGCCTCGAGTCAACCGTGGCGAAGGTCGGTATGTGCATTGCTTTTCTCTATGGTAGGTATAGGTTACAAATACACTTCTTTCGCTGCAAACAAAATCGACATCCACGGATATTTTTTGCAAACGAAAATCTTCTAAAATAGTCATTATTAGAATAGTAGTTTGAATAAAATACAAAGATAATGTATTATGTTTGTATTTTTTTCAGTACCTACTGTAAATTACCGGTTTTTATAAGTTACCTACTGTATAACTGAAGAACGACAAATAGGTAGGTACTTAGTGCACGTTACCGTTTATGTTACGAGAATGACTTACCTCGTTTTATCCTTAGGGAATCTATAATAACTCCTATCCTTTTCTCGTTCAGTTGTTAAGCAACCGTAAATAAAACAAGAGTACCATATTCTCAACTTTTAAAATACTCGTACAATCGTCACGTCATGGTGCGCGAGTTGCGCGTCCCGTACTCAAGTCAGCTTAGCGACAGCTCAGAATCGGTGGCGGGGTGAGGAACACTCGTTTTGGTGGGGGGTGAGGAGTGTCCATTCTATACGTAGTATTATTATATGTTTTATGGTTGTGGTCAAACTACGAATATTTGTTCGTAGCAGCCAAAGGTTTAAAATTATTTGAAATAAACGTATTTATGTCAAAATTATTTAAATTTCCATAGAGAAAATGTATTTACAGATTAAGTTATAACAATTGGTACGAAATAATGTCTCTCAAGAGTTTGGTTTTGGGAGCCGATTGACAAGATTGTCTTTAATTAGTAGCTATAATGCATATGAAAATTAGAAACTAAATAAAGATTAATAATTTAAACTCTCAGATCCCGGCTTTGAAACAAGAACTTGAAGATTCCAAAGCGACGATATCTTAACTATTTGGGACAAGAAGAACTCCATTAAACAGTTTTATCCAAGTTAATGACATATCTACTTAATTATCTAATCAAAGACCATAAATAAAAAAAAGACAGGACCAGCTCCAACTTTTCTTTTATCTTTTCGTGGTTTCTTTTGTGGTTCTCTGTCCGAAGAAAAACACTTTTACCTTTTAAAACCAGGTCCCGTAAATCATTATCTACAATAAAAAAAACTATGAAATCAAAGTACTAGCGATGCGAAAGGTAATATATCTGGTACGCGTAAGTAGGTTCCTAGGTCCCATTTCTTATGCCTCAACTCCTTAAGCTTACACTCCGAGCGCTCCACTTTCTTCCTACAATGATTACACCAAATATACCCTTTTACGTAAACCTGAGCTAATGTTTTAAAACGAGCAAATAGAATAACTTCGAAATTGTCTCGAGAAGATGTTAAAACAAACAAGAGCGCGCGCGCTCTGCAACTTTCTAGAACAAACGGGAACTAGCATAATTCAAAATGGCTGAAGGTGGGATATTCCTGCACTTGGAGATTTTATACAGATAAGTTGAACAATCTACTTGGCAGACTGCGGTTTACGAGATTCCCTTGGAATTTAACTGTAAACAAAGTAACAAGAAATAGCTGGACCAAAATTTGCAGGATTACATTATATTAATAAGTCTTGTATGTTAATAGTATAACACAATATGTTATCAGTATCTCGCTATTAATAAAGGGATTTTCAACAAGAACTTTGTTTTCTAAAACAAAGAATTTAGATGAAACTGATTCAAATTTTTATTGTATTACGAATAGAACAGTTTGGCAATTATGAATGAAGAATGATATCTGGCAAATGTCCACCACGAGCACGCTGACAGATGTCGATTCTTTAATCAAAGTTTTTAATCACTTTTTGCCATAATGGCGGGTCTATTTCGGTAATCACATGACGGATTTTGAGTTTTAAGTCTGCAATCGATTCGATTGGCTCCGTATAGACTCTGTCCTTAACATAGCCCCACAAATTTAATCCCCACTGTTCAGTATACACTCGTCCTGCATATCACGAAAATGAAATTGGCGCGTATTTTCATTTGAGTTTTTTTTTATAGATGATTTACAGTTTTTTTTATAGCCTTTGACCACAATATCACCTAATGGTAATAGATGATGTGGTTGAATGTGTTAACAGACTTAACCTTGAATTACTGGCTCTCAAGGACAGCTGCCGAAACACACCGTTAGGTGCTTGGCGACATATTTTCTACTTGAAGGTGGTAGCTAGCCAGGCGGGAATTCGCAAAATGCCCTACCCCCATGTCAGTCCATAGCCAATGCCACTGAGCTATCACTGCTTCAAAACAACATACGTACATACATACGTTTGACTTAAATTACATTAGGCTGTAGATGCTTCCTAATACAAAAATCAACAGTAGCAAAAATATAAAGATAGCACTGACATTCATATCATAAGAGTCATAATTTATGTAAAATTTAACATAAAATCTACGAAGTGCAAAAGCGCCCGAATGCTACGTCAGTTTTTAAGTAGTTGCTTCAACAACAAACATAGTAGGTATGTAATTTTTAAAGGATTCAGCAATATTTTCACTACCTTATCGTGAACTTGAGTAAGTATTATGGAAATCTGTTTATTATTAATAAATATCACATGTTTTTAGTGTCAAAAGTTTTAACAATACAATAATCATTGATTTAATTTCTTATGAAATCTATCACTGGACGCGTTGAACTAATTACCAAATCTGTTTCAAAATAGAAATAATTGAAAAGCGATAACTTTAATATCTCGATATTACTCAGTGATGGTAATCAGTTGGACATTGAAATTGAAAATATAGGTAACATTATCTAACAAATTCAAAATAGATACTTTATTTGAAAGTATACAATCTAATGCAATACTTATTAAGGTTCTGTAGATAAGTCAAGTATGTACAGCAGTTTATACATATATATACACATACTCCCTTATCACACAATACATCCATATATCTATTATGCCCATATTCATTAGGCGGATACTGTTATTTTTTTTTTCATAAATGACTTCGTGGCAAAGAAGTTGTTTTTTTTTTTTTTGGCGGTATGCCTTTATTAAACAAATACTACAAACTATATACAACACTACAGCTACTACAGTAAAAGCATTTGGACTCATAGGAACTCCAAATGCTCTGATATAGTTGGTTACTGTACACAGTAATACCAACTCTTCTAAATTTAATCACGCTACATTCTAGAATAGCCTGAACAAGATCTTCGACATTACTTACCATCAGATGAGATAGTGGTCAAAGGCTAACCTATCAGCCAAAAAAAAGACGCTTTGCTTTGAAATATCTGCATGAATGAGCTACTGCAAGCAAATATAGGCAAATTGACGTTTTTGCAGCATAAAATAGTTTGTAATAATTTGTCTAATCTACACGACTATTTAAAAGCAGGTTCGAGGTTATTATGTACCTACGTACTAGCTTTGTTGATTCACCGGGGATAATGTTTCAATTCAATTCCAATTATCAAAGTTAGTTTCTGATCGCTTCCAATAGTTCCAGTACACAAACTGTGTTAATTCAACTTCTAACTTGTACCTAATCAAATAATGTTTTCAGTGTTTAACGTATTAAAAAAAACTGGTCTGGGTATTCCACATGGCAGGTATTTATTCATTATTGCGGTTTATGGACTCAGAAATGCTTGTTTAGTATGAGTAGATGGGAGAAAAAACGGGGTATTTTTCATGAACTATTTCATTTTCAATTTGCTGATACTTTTGTTTTATTCCTGGCTCCATTCCAGTTTATTGGTTGTCTTGTGTTACATATTAACAAAATCACTCACTCGCCTAAAATATTCTTCACTACCGACAAGAGATGCAATGCCCATTAAACCATCCAGCTATGCAAATACACTTTTTAGTTAATTGACTTCAACTTAGACACTACTCAACCGATTCTTATGAAATGTACACGTGTAGGTATACTTTACCTAAAAAAACATCAAAATCAGTTCATAATTCGCGATGAAATCGCGTAACTAATATACAAAAAAAAAACTTTTTATAAATAGTTTAAAAATAATAAACATGTGGCAAAAAATCGTACATCTTTATTTGTTTATATATTTATTTCGTACACAACACATATTACAATCATAACAAAATACATAAACATACTTAAGGTTCAGAACTAGATTATAATCCAAAACATGTGTACACAAGGAAAAAACGATTTGTGGGGATTGAGGTAAATATTAAATAATTGTATTACACAAAAAAAAAAATTAAACCCTTGCAGACTATGCACAACCGCGATGAATTTCGCCGCTAAAATGCATAGGCAATCCTTAACCTGTGTTTGGACTTGGAGCAACCAGATTCAACCCAGAGGTTGAGGCTGATTTAAGGGATTATTTTATTGATTTATTTAAGCTTTCTATCTTTCTTTGTGGTCGAGAGGTGAAGACGCCATGTGCGGAGAAACGGAAGACTCGGCTTCTATACCAGCTCGAGATGAAAAATTGTGCATATGCCGTTTAGCATGTTATAGCGCCTGATTTGTTGAAATCAGGTGATGAAGTTCCAAGGGATTTGAAAATATGCATTGCATTTACGTGTAGAAAAACGGCTGATACACTTATTTGAAATTGAATTATGTTAAAAATATTTTTTATTCAATGTTACAGCTTTATTTGGTTTTTGAAATATAATGCATCGGATGCAACAGTAGTTCCTCAATGTAATCATAGATTAGATCGACCTACTATAAAAGTACCCGATCCTCTCAGTGCCAACACAGGACTACTCTGTAAGAAGCTGAGAATATAAAAGTACCCGATCCTCTCAGTGCCAACACAGGACTACTCTGTAAGAAGCTGAGAATATAAAAGTACCCGATCCTCTCAGTGCCAACACAGGACTACTCTGTAAGAAGCTGAGAAAGTTTTAATGAAGCCGTGTTCTCGGCTAATCACCGAACTTCCTTTGATTCTGGGGGGTTACCACGAACAAGCTTTTCGTCCTGAAGTGTATCAGATAACTTTAAACGAGCAATTATTATGTATTAACAAAATACAACGAACTATATCCCACACTACAGCCACTACAATAAAAGCATTCAGACAACCTGCAAGTCACTGCACTCACAAGCAGTCTAAATGCTCCAGACCACTACCAGTTGGCCGCGTGTCCAGCATGATGGCAGCATTGCTCCGTTGAATTGCAATGCTTATATTAATTAATTATAATTATTGCATATGTATCACTCTTTCGCTCGTAGCGAAGTATACTTAACTGTTCTCAACCGATCAGCAAAGTTAAGCAACGTCGCGTGCGGTCATGAGTTGGATGGGTAACCGCTAGTGACATTACTACTGAGCATAGTAATTAAACAACTTTAAACGGTTTAAATCGCGTATATTTATTATTATTTTTGCCCCGACGTTTCAAACACTTTGTCACCCCGTGACCACTATCACTGCAAAGTGTTTTAAACGTCGGGACAAAAATAATGATAAATATACGCGATTTAAACCGTTTAAAGTTGTTTAATTAATATGTGTAATAATCGCGAAAACCTAAGACAACACTTACATACATAATTACTACTGAGCGTTTCCGTGCTTCGGAGGGCACGTTAAGCCGTCGGTCCCGGTTGTTGTCTTAGGATGGCAGTCGTTATAGCATAGTGGCAGGGCATTTTGCGAATGCCCACCTGGCTAGCTACCACCCTCAAGTAGCAAAATCTGTCGCCAACCACCTAACAGTGTGTTCCGGCAGCTGTCCTTGAGAGCCAGTACTTCAAGGTTACCCTGAACAACATCTTTGACCACATCATTACTCACCATCAGATGAGATAGTGGTCAAAGGCTAACCTATAAGGCATAAAAAAAATATCCATATATGTCGTGTATTTCGGAAACCGCTCTGACAATTTGTATAAATTACACATAAGTGTTTTGCATTATGATTTCATTTATGATGAATCGGAGCTCCTTTTCTGTGTGACTTAAAATGTCTTTTTTATGTATTAGCGTTGTTGTTTCCGGATGTTAGCCTTTATTGCTACCTCAAAGTATTGTGAGTTGCTGCTATGCCATTACCCGAATACAAACCATACCGAGTAACATGACATACATTAGGACCTTATGTCAACACAGTTTAAAAAAAAACATGTACTATTCTGTCGGTCAACCAGGTACTTTCAGATTTTAAAACAATGATAGCGATATAAGCTATGAGCTGCCGTGCCGCGGGTCCATAGTTCGTACCCCATCGCTGAACTTCCCCGCATGGTCTAAGGGCATTTTGCGAATCTCAAAAAAAAATATCGCCTAGTTAGCTACCACTCTCAAGTAGAATATCTGTCACGAAACAACTTACAGCGTGTTCCAGCAGCAGTCCTTGTGAGCCAGTAATTCTAGACCGTTTAACATCTTCGACCACATCACTTACCTAGGATATCGGGGGATAGGGCAAGGGAGCGTGAAAAGTGTCCCCAGCATTCAGTCAAACTGACTCTAAATACGACCGGCTATAACGGAAATACTTTATGCTCCACTTAGTTGTATGTAACACTAACGTCGTATTGAACATTCTCGACCAGATCATCACTTATCAACAAGTGAGATAGTCAAGTATAGGTCAAGGGTTAGCCTATCAACTGTAAAAACAATATTATGATAAACTATTGCAATAAATACTTACGAAATGTAAATAAAACGCAAAAAGCATTGGAGGCTGTAGGTATTTACTATGTTATGAAAAAGGGAATCTACTATGAATGAATTGGAGCATGGAGGTAATGCCCGCCTGACTGATATATCTAACTACCCTCAATAACAAAATCTGTCACCAAGAACCAAACTGTGTTCTGGCAGCTGTTTTTGAGAGTCAGTAATTCTTGGAATTCCTATGATGGCATAGGAAATATAAAAAGGAAATACTTCCCAAAAAGTAAGATAGTGGTCAAATGCTGACTTTTCAGCTCCAAAACAATTGACCGACTACAAAAACGAATACAGGACCTTGAGTTTTTTTTTAATTTTTTTTTGTATTGCTTACAGGTTAATTTTAGGTTAAGCCTGTTAACACTTTTGACCACAATCTCACCTGATGGTAAGTGATGATGTGGTCGAAGGTGTTAACAGGCTTAACCTAGAATTACTGGCTCTTGAATACAGCTACCGGAACACACCGTTAGGTGCTTGGCGACAGATTTCCTACTTGAGGGTGGTCGCTAGCCAGGCGGGCATTCGCAAAATGCCCTACCACCATGCTATAACGACTGCCATCCTAAGACAACAACGGGGACCGACGGCTTAACGTGCCCTCCGAAGCACGGAAACACTCAGTAGTAATGTCACTAGCGGTCACCCATCCAACTCATGACCGCGCGCGACGTTGCTTAACTTTGCTGATCGGTTGAGAACAGCTAAGTAAACTTCGCTACGAGCGCTTCAAGAATTTTCAATTTTCCGAATGCCCAACTGGCTCAAGTAAAATGGCACCAACTACCTGACGAGAGATGCCCTTTAGAGCTAGTTACCATCATCCACCACATTATTAGTAACAATTAGGTGAGATTGTGGTCAAAGGCTACCTCCAACAAAATATCTGTTTCCAAGCACTTACCAGGATGTTTTTAATGTTTTTATTTTTGCAATGACGCATTACATTACAATATCACAATGAAAGGAAAATTCATATCCACGTGCGGGATTCAAACCCGCGCCATCCACCCTATAGCCGGTGTATGCTCTGACCGCTAAGCAAACTAAGACATATGGCTCATAACTAATTTGTCCTCTCGTTCTTAAACCATCGTATTGGGATGGAGCGACATCTATAGTTCAACTTACTACAAACAAGACTAATATTAGGTCCTTACATATGAAATTGGCGTTTTTCGTACTGGCCACTTTAATCACGAATTTCTCCTCTTTGGTAAGGAATTCCAAATTCAAATTTGTACAGCTATAGACTCATGTATTTGTGCTTCGATGATCGTCATTCATTTGTTTTTTTTCTTCTGTTTTTTTCTGTTTGCGTCACTCATTTTACAAAATGGAAAACCTTAAATATCGCATTATTTACGAGTACGAGTTCCGCCGTGGCACTAGTGCTGCGGAAACAACTCGAAGGGTGAATGATGTGTATGGCGGTCGTGTTGCAAAAGAAAACACAGTTCGTTTTTGGTTCCAACGTTTTCGTTCTGGAAATTTCGACCTGCAGAACAAGCCCCGTGGACGGCCTGAGACTCAAGTTGATAATGAAGAGTTGAAGGCTATTGTGGAAGCGGATCCATCGCAAACCACGTCCGAGTTAGCTGCAGGCTGCAATGTTAGTGATAAAACTGTTTTAATTCACTTGAAGCAAATTGGGAAGATTAAAAAGCTTGAAAGGTGGGTACCTCACGAATTGACTGAAACAAACCGGCAAACGCGCGTCGACTGCTGCGTTACATTACTAAACCGGCACAATAATGAAGGTATTTTAAACCGAATCATTACCTGTGATGAAAAATGGGTTCTTTACGATAATCGGAAGCGCTCAGCGCAATGGTTAGATCCTGGCCAGCCAGCCAAATCCTGCCCCAAGCGAAAATTAACCCCAAAAAAGTTACTTGTAAGCGTTTGGTGGACTAGTGCCGGTATTGTTCATTACAGTTTTTTCAAATCTGGCCAGACTATTACGGCTGATGTCTATTGTCAGGAATTGCAAACCATGATGGAAAAGCTAGCGGCTAAACAACCTAGGCTGGTCAATCGCTCCACGCCACTGCACTTCACGACAACGCTAGACCACACACTGCGCTACAGACGGCTACTAAATTAGAAGAGCTTCAATTGGAGAGTCTAAGACATCCTCCGTACTCCCCGGACCTTGCTCCAACAGATTACCATTTTTTTCGAAATTTGGATAACTTCTTGCAAGGGAAAAAATTCAACTCCGATGGGGCAGTCCAAATCGCCTTCAAAGATTTTATTGATTCCCGTCCGACTGGTTTTTTTAGTAAAGGGATCAATGAACTACCTATGAGATGGCAAAAGTGCATAGAAAATAATGGTTCATACTTTGATTAATTAAATATATTATATTAAAAAATATTCGACTTTTTGTTCCTCCCATACAAAACGCCAATTTCATATGTAAGGACCTAATATTTGCAATTAGCTTTAAACTTGGTAACGATGACGCAACCCTATAATTTAAATATTTTAATTTTTGCAATGACGCGCATTTCACAACAAAATTACAAGTTTCCAGGAATAATCACATTTTTTTTTATGTTATTGTGACGAAACAAGCTCGAGGCCCACCTGGTGTTAAGTGGACTAACCTCTGCCTATAACAGATGCATTTCATTACAAGTCATGAAGTGCACTGCGCCCGTCACGTTGAGACGCAGTTGGTAAGTCTTATGTGCCTATAATTTCACTGGTTCACATTCACATGAGAAAGGTTTAAAAGCAAAGGCGTGTTCTATCAGCAAAACAAGGTCCTTCCTAGTTCAGAAGTGACAAGTGAATCTTAATTATAATTTAGGGTCAAAATTTCATCGAGCTTCGTAACATTAATTTGAATTGTCGAACTAGCGACCTACAAATTCGAATTCCCTAACAATTACTCCATTAACTTAGGACTTTCGGATAGCTAAACACCAAGTTCTTCCTTACTTTAGATACAGATACTAACTTTATGTACCAGCTAACTAACTTGTAAGCACATCTTCGCAATACGGGAGAAATCTCCAATCTAATTTAAAGCTAACAAACCATTTAGACTGATCCAGTCACTGGATCTAAGAGAATCGTACGTACAACGAACTTTCCTGTGTAGAAAGTTTTTGAAGCAGTCAAGACGTAATGGGTATGCCTGTGGACTGCCCCAATGGAGGTCTATCCCGTCGCGGGCTTAAGTTTCACCACATGGTGGAAGGGCACTTTGCAAATGCCTGCCTGGCATGATACCACCTTTAAGTCAAAAAATTGTGGCTAAGCACCTCACGGGGAGTTCTGGCAGTTATCCTTATGAGGAATTATTATTTTTACATTGTTCCTTAAAAATTATAAAACTCCATTACAAAATTACAAATATATGAGAGGAAAAATTTAAGTCATGTGCGAGAAAAAAAAAAATCCTCTCGTATATTTCTAATTTTATAAGGTAATCCGAATAGCAGGCGTTATGTATTGTAAACATAACAATATTAAAATGATAAAACTACGTTTGAACTCGTATGAAAAGCGTTACGCTAACATAAATATGTCGCCGAGCTATTAATAAAGTAAATCCGTTAATTTTATTTTATAAGACAACAACTACATTACAGCAAAAACGTATAATATGTGTAGTTTAATACTCAACAAAACAGCTCCAAAGTACATGTAATAAGTGGAAAAAAACTCACTGGAATACAATTGAAAAGTTGAATCAACTCTGGTTGATTACTGGAACAATAAGAAGCGATCATAGATTAACTTCCGTAATTGAAATTAAATGAAACATTTCCCAAGAGAAGCAAGAAAGCAAATGAGTTATTCAATTATTAACTCGAACCTGCTTACACAATTTCGTAGGTAAATAATACATGAGAAATATCACAAAAGTGATAGTCTACAAAAGTGTGAGTATCAAAGTTATGCAAAATTTCATGAAATATCAGCGTGGGACAGAGTTCTAGATTTTTGTATGTATCTACTAATATACATTTCATACTTAAATTGTTGTGAAATCATTGCAAACAAATAATTACTATTTGCTATGGGTTAAAGTTACGGCATATGTGTTAAAGTTAACAAAGTGTGTATAGTGATCGTGTTTATATGCATTTTCCGGTTATATTTTAAGTAGTAATGATGACAGAGCTATCATTTTAAGTAAACGTAACATAAATTTATGAGTATTTATAATAAAATTATAATATGAATTGCTTGCAAAGTAAAACCAGCATCAATCGGAATGTATGAAAAGAGTTTTTTTTATGCCTGATAGGTTACCCTTTGCCTATTGCCATTGTAATTAGATAATGAAAATCACTGAATTACAATTGAGAAGTTGAATCAACTCTGTTCCACTAATGGAACCATTCAAAGCGATCACAAACTAACTTCGATAATTGAAATTGAATGAAACATTTTCTCTAAGAATCAACAAAGCGAGTTCGGCAATGAAATCAAACCTACTATAATCTTGTAGGTGTACAATGTCACATACTTTTCTGTTCAAGTTTGTAATATAAATAGCTAATAATCGCGGTCGTTATTGAAATTTTTCCTCTCGTTAGTTTTGTAAATATAAATAACTAAGGACAATACAAAGATGTATATGTATATAAACAGGTTTGGCTTCAGTTGTATAGTCGACTGCCTGAACAAGATTTTTAACATATCTAAATATAACTTACAAGAAATCTTATTAAATGCTCTCTCAGCTTCAATTATGAAAACAATGTTAATATATTATATAAAATGTACTAAACATCCTTAAACGAATATGGCCACTTAAACAATAAACAAAAAAAAAACAAAAAAATTAAACATAAACCAAAACCGGGAAGTTGGTTTTAGTTTATGTTTAACTTTTTTTATTTTGACACTGAAAAGTAAGAATTCCCTTTAACCTAAAACCTTTGACCAGACTAGTTGACTTCATTTCTCCGAAACAAACTGCTTTTGATTCAGGGAAGTCAGTTTAAATATTTTTAAAGAGTTTCATTTGTCTATGTGGCACATTAATATAATTGTTGCATTCGATACCAAAGTAACAATCAATTTGGAATAATTTCATAACATTTTTTTATACTTGTTAGGTTAGCCTTCGTCTACTATCTCACGTTATGGTAAGTGATGATGTGGTCGTAGATGTGCTTCAGGCTAACCTAGAATTACCTACTGGCTCTCAAGGACAGCTATTAAAACACACCGTTAAATGCTTGGCGATAGATTTTCTACTTGAGGGTGGCAGCTAGCCAGGCGCGTATTCCCAAAATGCCCTACCACCATGCTACAACGAATGTCATACTAAGTCAACAACCGGCGACGGCTTAACGTGCCTTCCAAAGCACAGAAGTGCTCAGTAGTAATGTCACTAGCGGTCACCCATCCAAAAGCCCATATCATAACCAATAAAATTGCGATTGACAAAAATATGTTATTAAATTTTTTTCCTGATAGTCTAGCCTTTGATTGAGTGCCCTACCATGAATGACTAACCCTAAGAAAAAACCAACGGGTACGGAAGCGCTTAGTAGTAAAAACTAGCGGTCACTCATCCAAGTTATGGCCGCAGCCCACGTTACCTAAATTAATTGATCGGCTAAGAATGAACAAGCAAGCTAATATATATAATAAAAGCGTTGGAAAAAATTAACTATTAAACTATTTTACAAGAATACCGTCCTGGTGCAATACCAATAATGCTATGAAAGCGGGTATTGGACAATCGAAGTTTTTCTTTCCTTTTGAATGCACGTCTTTTTGACGTTGGCGACATCTACCCAAATAGCAGAAGACTATTTACTTAAGCTGGTAGGTTGTTATACGATCAACAACTAACACCAAATCGATGAAGCCATTTTATTCTATTACCACGACGATATTCTGGGTGCAAATCTCGCTGGAAGTTTTTCCTTCCGAAACAAGGGCTATGTTTTAATTTTTTTTTGTAATTGGTATTAACATTTTTTTATTGCCGATATCGTCCTTTTAAAACAATCTCGAATTTTTTTCGAATTCGAAGCGCTCGTAGCGAAGTTTACTTAGCTGTTCTCAACCGATCAGCAAAGTTAAGCAACGTCGCGCGCGGTCATGAGTTGGATGGGTGACCGCGAGTGACATTACTACTGAGCGTTTCCGTGCTTCGGAGGGCACGTAAAGCCGTCGGTCCCGGTTGTTGTCTTAGGATGGCAGTCGTTATAGCATGGTGGTAGGGCATTTTGCGAATGCCCGCCTGGCTAGCAACCACACTCAAGTAGAAAATCTGTCGCCAAGCACCTAACGGTGTGTTCCGGCAGCTGTCCTTGAGAGCCAGTACTTCTAGGTTAGTCTGAACAACATCTTCGACCACATCATCACTTACCATCAGGTGAGATAGTGGTCAAAGGCTAACCTATAAGGCACAAAAAAAAAAACTCAAATGCTGATGCTGCCTAGAATTTCTCTCTTTTAAACACAAATATCAGCACTTGCAGGTCAAATTTGTTTTATTATGCCACTTGACAAGCACCCGAACGAACAAACTATCATCCAAACAGTTTGACCATTTAGGGGATATAAGGTTATACAGAGTGGAAACTTTCAGCGGGGCAGCAAGACGAAGTAGTACCTTATCCGTTGCAGCTACTCGGTATGGTCTTAGAAGACTATCTAAAATTTTTTTTATGGACTTTTGATCCCCATTCACAGATTTAAAAAAAAAATACAGTTAGCAAGAAAATAGCCATTTTACACAAAAACATTTTTTGATGCCAATCGATCCTGTTTCTAATACTGATCAAAAACTTCTATGGGACCATCGTTGGAGTACTCAAAAGTCACAAATTGCAAAAAACTTTTCCCTTACATTTTACTGGTGACTGCATATTTCTCGGATATCTGTGTCACTGACCATCAGGGGAGATAGTAGTCAAAGGCAATTTTAGTTTTAATAGATATCTGCAATAAAAATTGCATTTGCAAATTGCAATTGAAGGTTTTCAATAACACTGCATATTGTATAAATTCTTTACAAACCCAATAAAAAGTTTCACTATGGGTGTAAGTTATAAGTTTCACTACTATTATATTTCTGATCCAGTTCTGCTAAGCCCTGCCATGCCTAGGCCACGGCATAGTTTCTATACATATTCTCAAAATACAAAACATTTTTGAATTTCATAACATTACTAATTAAGAGAAAAATAAAAGTCATGCAGGATTAATTTTTATTATTTTTTTGTGTTTTTTTAGTGTTTTTGAGCCAGTACTTCTAGGTTAGCCTGAATAACATCTTCGACCACATCATCACTTACCATCAGGTGAGATAGTGGTCAAAGGCTAACTTATCAGGCATAAATAAAAAACCAAAAAAAAACTTCTCGTAAATCCGAAGAGCATGCGTTATTGCAAATATTAACATATTAAAATTTCGTAATGTTACTTAATTTCTTCAATTAATCTCTAAGTAGGATTTGAATTTTTTTTATATCTTCAAAGTTTGATTCTACGGTTATAGAGCAGTGCCTTAATGAATCATAGTTAGAACTGCACATCTTCGTAAAAAATAACAAAACAAATAAAAAATTTCAATGATTTTGTTCCTAAAATAATTAATGCACTCTCTTAATAAATTATTGTTGTTACTAAACAACAAATACACTAAAACTTAAAATCTTTTTCGAATAGACAGGCCAGGCAATTTGTACAAAGAGAAGTGATTTATTCCAAATCTACCCACACACTCTACATTCCCGGGCCGTAAGACTTTTGCGAGCGACTTTCCACCGCGGCCCGCAAACTTTTGCCGCGCGCTTAAAATTAAATTATTTATGTGCCCTCCCCGCGCGCCACACCAATAAAATATATATTTTTTGTCTCTGGAATTTAATATTTTTCATTTTAACGTGTTTTATGAGGCGCTCTTATTGAATTTTGCTGCTGCGTTATTTTTGATTAAGCGGCGCGTTTTCGCGTTTGAAATTTTAAATATTCGCGGAGAAAGCTTCCAGGTATTCCCCTTGTTTTTATACCTTCTTGAAGATGTGTTTTTGTATGTATACGACTTTATTTGCGTCGTATTTGCGAGTTTATTGTCTCGAAAATGCAAATAAAATGTGACGGGAATTTCTGACTGAATGTGAGAAGTGACGAGTGCCGGCGAGGGAATTAAAAATATTCGCCCGTGGAATGGAGGTTAATTTATTCTGCTCTCGAAAAAATCTTTCGCTCCTGTGCCTATTTCATGTTTATGTGCGCATTTAGGTGTGTGCGATATGCAAACTGACTCAGTGAGTACGGCTATTAATGGTTTGATACTGAGATACTTTTCTACCATTATATACTTATATTTAATTTATTTAAATTCTTACTTTGTACAGTTCTTGTGTCTAGTGTAGTTCGTCAAGGTAGTAAGGGAAATAATGCGCCTAATGACCAGCATGCCAACAATAATGCCAATGTGAGTAGAGTTTTGCTGCAAATGCGCACATCTCTTTACAATCTCAACTCCGTAATTACCCGAAATTACCGAGTTAAAATACCGAGCAATTGGACGGCAGGCTACAGAATGGTGACTGGAGATAAAAACCGCCGCAAAATCGGCTTAAAATTATCTTGTATTAATCGAGAAGACATGTAGTAACGACCATACGTGAGTGGGATAGGAGTGAGATGTTGATGAATATTTAACTACTTGTTCAATTTATAAACACGTTTCATCTCAGGCTTGCATCCAAGTATCTTCCTGTTTAATAAAGTTCTTCTTACAATAGTTTCATAATGAGCTTCGTTACGCCGAACAAAGAGTTTGCATGGACAATGTTTGATCCCGAGGTTAATTTCCGCCACTTCTGTCGCTTTTGACGTTGAGATTGTGGCTTTTTCAATATCCGGCGACGCTCCTCTGATATTTTCCTCACAACTATGTAAATAAAAGAAATTTGAAGTGTTTTTGTGTTCTCTACCGTATTTTTAAAGCAGAGGGATAAAGAAGTATATACATTTTAATCTTTTTATTTTGTAGTATAACGATGTATTTCCTTTGATACGAAACGCATCAGTTTGGGCTGGAAATGGTGATGCAAGGATAGAAAAACGTAGTAAGGCGACATAGTATGATGCAAACAGTTTGAGACAGAAAAATATTTTTTTTTTTATTTCTGTCAGTGGGGCGTTAACTTCAGCATTTCGTCACTTACAAACATATGAGATATCTAAATATCTCATATGTTTGTAAGTGACGAAATGCTGAAGTTAAGGTGCCTTCCGAAAGTATCGCTGCTTGAACATATCCTAATGTGCATGCAAACATTCCTTAAACGCATTTTCAGAATGCATTGAAACCATTTTTATTTTATTAAAAAAACCTATTTGTATTTTATAATTAGACTTGTCTCGAAACGGTTGGACCTACTTAGTTTCAGTTCTTTTGATGGCTTTATTTGTTTGTCAAAAATCGCTAATTGATTTTACCTCCATTCCCAAATTTATGGATTTCACATCTCCAGTTCTTATGAAGATGCAATAAATTGCGGTAACAGCGAGCTGATCCAATATTAAGGAAATTAGTCAATGAAACTTCTGTGTGATAGTATTCATTCCGGGTCCATTCTGTTAATTATATTAAACCAAAGAGCAATAACCAAGCTATATAGTACACCTGTCGCTTTTGGCATTGATGAAAAAGTCTTGGCTACTAGCGCTGAACCTAATAAAATTTATTTTTTGCTATTGTATATCTGCTGTATCAACTGGCTTTCTACTTACTTACTACCTATATGATAATATCAAATTTTCACAGCCCGTGGAGTGCCGGGCTAGAATGACACCCCCCGTCTCTACCCGTTGGGTGTCGTAAGAGGCGACTAAGTGTATCAGAGATTGGCTTTAGGAATGCATTATTGGAATAGCTTGTACGAGCTGTGTCGTGCCTCTAATTTTTACCGACTTCAAAAAAGGCGGAGGTATTCAATTCAGTCAGTTTTTAGGGTTCCGTACCCAAAGGGTAAAAACGGGATCCTATTACTGAGACTTCGCTGTCCGTCCGTCCGTCCGTCTGTCACCAGGCTGTATCTCAAGAACGGTGATAGCTAAACAGTTGAAATTTTCGCAGATGATGTATTTCTATTGCCACTATAACAACAAATATACTAAAAATAAAATATAATAAATTTAAGGGGGGCTCCCATACCACAAATATATATACCACAAACTTGACTTTTTACCGTTTCTTGCTCGATACTAATAATGGTGATAGGTAGACGCTTCAACTATTCACAGAATAATTAGTTTTATGTTCTCTTTAAATATAATTAATTAAAATAAAATAAATATTTAAGGGGGCTCCCATACAATAATAGAGGTTTTCGCCGTTCCTACCCAGCTCAATGGGACACTGCGAAAAGTGTCTGTAACTTGCAAGATTATGTTACAGATAATAGTACGGAACCCTTCGTGCGTGAGTCCCACTCGCACTTTGACTGGGTGAAACGATTTCGATTATTCTTTTTTTTAAGCTGATGCTTGCCGTGTGGTCCCGTTTAAATTTCATGAAAACCGATATATCTTGATGATATAGTCATTGACAGCGAATGACAATCGATCCCATAAGTAGCAAGGGTCACTAAAAAAGGTGAAATTTATTTTTACCAATAAATGGAACCGACTAAAATACTCAAATGTGTGAAATAACTTCTCGAAGTCGGTACCATGCGCACAATATTGTGATAATAGGTACTTTTGAACATCATGGTACCAACTTCAATAAGTTATTTCACACATTTGAGTGCTGAAGTCGGTTCTATTATTGGTGTATATTTATTTTTTGTTTTCTGTATATTGTATTTCTTATTTTGAACTGTATCCTAACCCAACCAGTACAGTCGCCTGCAATAACAAGTTTCCACATTGTAATTTTCAAAATTGTGGCAAACACTTCTATTTCTCTCTATGTACCATGACCAGCGACCACCATCAAGTAGAAAATCTGTCGCCAAGCACCTAACGGTGTGTTCCAGCAGCAGTCCTTGAGAGCCAGTGAAATTACAGGCACCTTGAGACATAGTTGTTAAGTCTCATGACTTAACAACTATGTCTCAAGGTGACGGGCGCATTATAGGCAGAGGTTAGTCCGCTTAACATCAGGTGGGCCTCGTGCTTGTACATCACAATAACATAAAAAAAAATGTATCTTAAATCAAAGACTAATTTGAATTTTTACTCGTGTGTATGTTAACTTCGATAATTAAGAATTTATCTTCTATAATATTTTTATATAATTTAATAATTATTAATCAATAATAATTAAAAACATCACATTATTTTGAAAATGACGAAGTGTATACTTGATATTATAGGCGACTGTACGTAGTAGGTATCAATTTTGTATAATGATGACAAAGTCAGTTATGTATAATAAGAGCTTGTCTAGAAAAATATACAATACCGCAAAATAACTTATTTAATTGTACGTATCCATTATACCCTTCTAAAATCCAATAGACTAAGCATTGCAAGACCATAGTACTCTTCGATAAAACATATATATAAGTAGACGAAAGCTTTATTTTGATTTACTTATTATAAAAAATTGATTCGTAAGGTTTGTAAATTTGCCATTCGTGAAGTTAATATTTTAAACAAGTCGAATTAGTTAAAAAGTAGGCACAGTCAAATCCCGCAAATTTTTTTTTTGTTTTTAATGTTTTTGTTACGGAACAAGCATGAGGCCCACTTGTTGTAAAGCGTATAGCAGATGCATTTCGTCGTAAGTCACGAATTGCAATGCGCCCGTCACCTTGAGACATAATTGTTGAGTCTCATGTGCTTGTAATTTCACTGGCTCTTGAGAACTGCTGCCGGAACACACCGTAAGGTGCTTGGCGACCGATTTTCTACTTGATGGTGGTCGCTAGCCAGGCGGGCATTCCCAAAATGCCCTTCCACCATGCAATCAGCAACGATCAGTAAGTAGTCGTTATGCTCCAGTAAAGCAGTGGCTTAATTCCTGATTGTGAGGTTATACCTTAGGGTCTAGTTCTTATTATTGCTAGATAGAATTGGAACTGAGTTTCCTGCTTACACATGCCAGCGCATGCAATTCTTATTTTTTTAATTTCCGTGTATCGAGCTATACTGTACTGTATCAGCCGGAATGTCCACTGCTGAACACAGCCTGCCCTATTAAGGGGGAGTTTGCCATAATCCCCACGCTTGGCAGGCGTCTTGGGGATCGTAGTATATGATATCAGTTCCTCAGAAGGCGCTGCTGCCCACCTTCTGGTATTTTACCTTTAGTCGTTTCTTACGACACCCTGGTAATTTCTACCTTAAAGTTAGAATGTCTCCCACATTCTAACTCTGCCGAGTTAGAATGCACCCCACGGGGATGTATACTTAAAGAGGATGTATCGAGCTATAACGACCGCTATTTACGAAGTGACAGTTAAGAGTGCCTGCCTTTTACTGCCACCGCACTGTATTCGAACGACCGGGTCGCGACTGAACTGTGTGCGGCGATGGATATCCTAAGTACGTAGCGGACGCGTCTTTCTGTTTGGTTTCAATATGGGCCATAACGCTCCCGCAACCCGTTAAGTTGCTTGTTAACATTTATTTTGTCAAGCTTAAAAGATTAGCTAAGATAAGCAACGTCCGCCGCGTCATAGTAGAAAGAGAGGAAGTAGGCCATCTCCGGCCCAATCCGCGATATAATTACCTACCACACTTGTCTGTCTCAGGGTTGTCACTTTTAGCAAAATTTTAATTTAGTGCCTAGAAATTGGCAACGGCCAGGAAGATGTGTTTTTTACTTATGTTGTGTGGGTTCAGGGTAAGTGAGGTCGGTTTTACCTAAACCATGACGAAGCCTTTCACGATGATAGAAAGAGCGACAGAAGATACCTATGTGGTTGCGGGGCCAGAGACGGGCGACGCGGGGCGGTGATGTGTACGAGTACCTACGGTAGTTTACGTGAGTTTGCTGATAGTACTGTCAACCAATTCACTAGTTTAAAGCCCGGCCCTTGCCAAAGATGACACATCTCTGTATAGCTAATTTAGTGATTCAATAAAGTTCAACAATAGTTTTCCTAACAAATACATAAATGTATTCAACATTCAGAACAGTACTATTTATAAAAAAAGCGCCGTTTCGGACACGCCCATATGTAAGGTTTCGTAGTTCATGTGTAGTTATTGCGTTAGTTTTTTATTGTTTGTAAGTTTTGTTTTTTTTCGCATACATTTTATATGAAAAAAACCAAAATAACTTTGCTTCTGTAATTTGATGCTAAATACCTTTATATTTCGAAAACTATAACTTACATTTTTAAAAGTTGTACTATGGGAGTTATTGGTGGAACTAAAAATATGTCAAAAATGGGGCTTTGATAGCAATATCTCGAGACAGACACATTCAATTAACTTTGTTTCAATCTTACTACTTACTACTACCTACCTACAATACTGAGAAATCGGCATGACTAAATGTAAACAAAGCAATAGCGGCATATCAATTGACAGATCAAATATACCTAGGTAATACATTGTAGTGGGAAAGTAGGCCTGCCTACTTCGTCTGCCTGATAGAAAACTACCAAATAAAATCTATAGGTATCTCACTCATCATCAATTAAAAATTATAGGTATGCTAGAATAACTTGCTTACTTTTTCTGTTCAGTAGGTAATCTGAACAGAGACAACTCTGAAATAGATGAACTGTTTAAACAGCCAAACACAGCAATAAGTTCTCCTGCGATTATCACACATTTTTAATTTATTTAGAGGTGCCGAAAAGCCGTGACGCTCAAACTTTGTGCGATGTTAGCCCCGACTGGCGCACGGTCGAAACGGGTCGAGATTTTGTTAGAGTGTGCGTGCGGGACGCATAGATATTATGGCGCACACATACAAGCCGCGCGCGGTGCGTTTGTATGAAGATAACTTACTTCCCACTCTTTCTACTATGGCCGCGTTCATGTCTTGGTATTGAATAGGTAACCGCTAGTGATTGTTATGTTTTCATGCAATATTATGGTGTTATTGAACGGCAATAAATATTTAAAACTGATCAGTTGGCGGATGTGGTAATGGCAACACCAAAGCGACAGTAGCGCCACCATTTGATAGGATAAAACATACGACACGCTCTGTTATTGGAAGAGTTATTTCCCGCTAAAACGAGTGTTGACACGAAGTGAAGAGTGGAGGAGTGGGGCATTCTTGAGACGACCACCAGACTGGAAACATCAGAGCCGAAGGACTGCTCTGTTCTTTACATGATATTACTAAGATAGCAAGGCTTGCTACCCACCCTCAAGTAGAAAATCTGTCGCCAAGCACAGAACAGTGTTTTCCGGCAGCTCTCCTTGAGGGACAGTAATTCTAGGTTAGCCTGAACAACATCTTCGACCACATCATCACTTACCATCAGGAGAGATAGTGGTCAAAGGCAATAAAAAACCTCGGTTAAAATGAGTAAATTTCCAAGGCGATAGCAAATCCACGTTCCGAAAAGATATTCTTTTGATAAAATCACCAAACCTTGTCACATCCTACCATAACCCGTCGATATTGCATAATTTCGATACTGTAAACGTATGACGATTATAACGACATTCGAAATATCGTACCATCGATTATCTGACTTGTTGAGGGAATATTTTCAATAAGAGAGAATATATGTTAAAACTTTTGAAAGTTAGTACGAAACCCCGTGGTGGGACAGGAAGAAAAAGTTTTCCTATTATTCGGCTATTACGGTATTGAATAGTTCGATATTAGAAAATTGTTTAACAAAAAACAACCGACTTCAAACATAAAATACGCGTTATTAAGGATAACTCAAATACAACTAGTCAAATCTCACTTAAAGTATGAATGGAACCACAATAAAGGACCAGATAAATAAAATAAATAAATAAATAAATAAAATAGCCATTTATTGCCTTCATACACAGAAAAAAAAATTACAAACATAAGCAAATAGACAAACCATTAAAAATAAATAAAACAAAAGGCAAAAGGAGTATGCTCAGCATTGTGCAGCGCATACGTTAAGTACTAACGTGCGCTGCGCTGATTTTCAGCATATACCTACTCGGACGGATGTTTGCCGAGAGACATAGATAGTAAAGCGGATCACAAATAAAATAAACATAAGGAAACAGCTTACAGTAGTAGCGTGATAAAAAAAATAATCAAATCGGTAGAGTTTACAGAAAGGTGTGAAAAACATTACATAACAAAATACCTAAATAAGTTGCTAGTTGAAGAACTTTATATAGTGTATGGATGATGGTGTGTGTGTGTGTGTGTTTGTGTTTGCGGCGGTATGTGTGTCTAAGAGGTCATGTTTATGTGAGAGGGATTTTTTGCGTTGTGTTTGACATTTCTGTGTGTTATAAAAGTTGCTTTAAAATTATGATTTTGACGGTCTAAAAGAATTCGTTTTAGTTTAATTTTGAAAAAATTGCAGCTTGTCTTTGCCCTTAAAGGAGGTGGGAGATCGTTCCATATCTTAGATGCACTGAATTTAAAGCAACCTTTAAAACCACTGGATCTATGTTTAGGGATTGCAAGTGTGTTGCGGAACTTTGAGCGTGTGTTTACAGGATGAGTGTTTTTAGACCATGTAAGCTTTTCAAAAAGGTACTCAGGTCTCTTGTTCCACAAAAGCTTTTGAGTAAAGCATGCCAAATATAGTTCCCTTCGTAACTTCATATTCAACATTCCTTTTTCTACTAGATAGGGAGTGACATGTTCTCTTCTAGGTATCGTGAAACAGAAACGTGCGCATGCATTTTGGACTCTCTGGATAGCTCGTTCAGTCACTGCCCAAATTCTGGGACTATAAACTGCACTGCAGTAGTTGAATGGTGATAGTACTATTAGATCACATAATAAAATTCTTATCTTCTCTGATATGTATTTTTTTATGTTATACAAAACCTTGAGTTTAAAAAAAGAAGTTCTAATTTTTTCGTTCACATGTTTCACATATCTTAGCTCGCTATCCATTAGAAGACCAAGGTTTCTCGCCTCTGACTCTATGGGTATATCAATACCATTTATCTTTGCTTTTGGATCACATTCCAACACCTTACTGATCTGACTTTTAGTGCCCAACACTAGCATTTTAGATTTGGTGGGGTTTAAGATCAAGGAATTACGATTCGCCCAGCTATAAATCTCGTCTAAATCTTTGTTAATTTGAACCATTGCTGCAGCTGTATTTTCGGGCTTAAAACTATGGTATATCTGCGTATCATCGGCGTATAAATGATATTTACATACTTTTATGTGCTCTGGCATGTCTGCAGTAAATAAAGAAAACAGGATAGGACTAAGGATCGATCCTTGGGGGGTTCCTGAAGAAACTTCCTCTATGCTAGAGGTAATTTTGCTACCATCCTGATTTTCTAACTCTACATACTGCTCTCTGCCTATTAGGTACGTTCTAAACCACCTACACGTGTTTTCTGAGAAACCATAGTAAGTGAGCTTGGCAATCAATAGTTCCAGACTAATGCAATCGAACGCGCGTGAAAAATCTAATAAAATAAGTACACTGCTCAGTCCCGAGTCCGACGCTGTGAGAATATCATCAGTTACCTGTAAAAGAGCCGACTCAGTCCCATGGTGGCTACGGAATCCAGACTGATACTTAGGTATAATGTTTTCGTTAGAAACATATGTTTCTAACTGAGCGAGAACAACTTTTTCTAGCACCTTTGATAATACAGGAAGTATGCTTATAGGGCGTAAATCCTTTAATTGCTGGACTGAGCTAGTTTTAGGAATCGGTTTCACAAGAGATCGTTTCCAAGAAACAGGGAAGGTGTCTGACTCTATAGATCTGTTGATTATGTGTGTGATCACAGGTAGAGTCTCTGGCAGTGTGAGCTTAATCATTTCTACATTTAATTGGTCATATCCAGTCGCGTTTGTTTTAATACTTAAAATAAATTTACCTACTGTTTCTTCAGACACAGGGTTCAAGGAAAACACACTATGAGTTTTTTTTTTTAATATTAAAATAATCAACGACGTCATGGTCTACATGTCTACTACTTGGAACATTCAAAAAGTGTTTATTAATTAAATTTGGGTTAAATAAATTATCAGGTATGGCAGATTTATTGTTATGGTTAGGTTTAAATTTTTGTAAATATTACCACATCTTTTTAGGTTGATCAACATTTTTGTTTATATAATGGGTGAAGTATGCTGTTTTCTCTCTTTCTATTGTACCAGAAACCAAATTTCTCAAGCTGTTATAATATTTTTTCGATGAATCTGTTTTTTTACTATGGGCTTTAACTAAGGCCTTGTCCCTGATTGTCATCATAAATTTGACCATGTTTGTGATCCAAGGGCTCGAGGATTCCTTAATTCGTTTTCGTGTTAGAGGAGCATGTTTATTAAAGATATTAAAAATATGTTCAGTGAACATGACTACACATGACTGTACGTCTTGAATTTCTAATAATTTATGCCATTGTATACATTTAAGGTCAGATTGGAATTGCTCAAAATGTATTTCATTGATTTGTCGGCTTTGTATGAAACGCGCAATAGGTTTTGGTTTTTTAATGTTAAAGTCACATAAAACCATACCGTGATCACTCAAATCCTTATTATGTAAAATATTTATGTTCTTACACCTTTCGGGTGTGTCTGTGATAACTAAATCTATCAAGCTTACTGTCCCATCTGTCGTCCTAGTTGATTCTTTGACTAATTGTACAAGATTCCGTTGTGTACAGAACGTCATCAGTTTACGTGCTGGCAAGGTATCTGTTTTCAGTAGGTTAACATTAAGATCTGTCAATAAACACATATAGTCGCAGTGTGCAAATGAACTCATGGACTCGTTTAGGGCGTCTAAGGCTGTATCTACCGTGACACTCTCTGGTCTATAAGCCGTGCCGATGGCCATACGAGCACCTGAAAAAAACCTGAGATTCCTCCTTTTTTTAAACTTGGTTATAAACTCCTACTTGGCACTGCCACAATTTGGAACCAGCTGCCTGGTGAAGTATTTCCGAACGGATACGACTTAGGAGCCTTCAAAAAGAGAGCATATTCCCTCCTCAAAGGCCGGCAACGCATCCTCGAGACCTCTGTGTTGCGGATGTTCGTGGGCGACGGTGATCACTTACCACCAGGTGAGCCGCCTGCTCGTTTGTCCTCCTATCCCATAAAAAATAAAGGACCTGATATATATATTTTTTCATTTTTTTTTTTTTTTTTTTTTTTTTTTTTTTTATGCTCGATAGGTTAGCCTTTGACCACTATCTCACCTGATGGTAAGTGATGATGTGGTCGAAGATGTTGTTCAGGCTAACCTAGAAGTACTGGCTCTCAAGGACAGCTGCCGGAACACACCGTTAGGTGCTTGGCGACAGATTTTCTACTTGAGGGTGGTAGCTAGCCAGGCGGGCATTCGCAAAATGCCCTACCACCATGCTATAACGACTGCCATCCTAAGACAACAACCGGGACCGACGGCTTAACGTGCCCTCCGAAGCACGCAATTTTTATTTTATAATTCCACACTCTACAGACTATAGAGTCCGTGACTTTTTCTAATTATGACAATATTTTATTTCAAACCATAAACAATAAATAGGAAACATGCAACATTCAAAAGGGAAACAGTGTTAAAAGGAGAGTTATTTTTTCCGGTATAGTTATTAGCACTAGCATCCAGAGCCGACCGGTGTTCTCTAGCAGCACCCGTTCACGAGTTGACGGATGTCAGCTGAAATATTCGTACTGTACAATGTCACGATACAACAATGTACATTGTACCTACACGTGTTTCGTCTGCCAGAACGCGACACTATTTTTACAAGCTTCCGTATACGAAACGCGCTCTATTATTTATTCATTGCTCTGCACTTTGTATTACTCCTTTGATTTTACATAAAAATAAGTCAGTATAGTTCGTTTTTGTAGGGTTTTCACTGGTGATAGGTTAGTAAACCTTTGACCACCATCTCACTTGTTCATGTGGTCGAAAGATTTTAAAGCTAGTTAAATCGAGAATCAATTCTGGCGCTCAACAACAGTTGCCGGAATACACATGCATTTTAACTGATTTCCCTACTTGAGGGGTAATATAACGATAACCTATATTAAAATAATATATATTCACTTTTACATACCCATACTATTATTATTATAAACAGACATTGTAATTGTAATAATATAATATACCTAATATAGTAATAATAATTGGCAAAATAGCATTTCTCAAACTGCTGCGGTAGATTTCAAACCATGGTTCTGTACGGCAGACCATAGTTATTTCCACAGGGCCATCGTTGCTAGAATAATTAGGCATTATAGTTTTCATACATTTGTTATTTCACTACCTACCTTCTTTAATTCTGTAGACATAGCTGCGTTGCGGTAGTCACGGTCACAATACCTAGGCAGACGTTTTTCCACCATCCATCACTTGATGCAACAATTTGACGACATCTAGATATTGCTTAATTTGATTCACCATAATCTGAATTTTCTTTAAAATTATCAATTTAAGAACTTTGTTTGTTACAAATTCTCTACATTATTTCAGTTTAGTTAGTTGACAGTTTATTTACATCCAATTGTGGCAATTAGGGACATTAAGATTTGATCTAAACTGTACAAAACTATAATTTTAAATTGAAAAATAGAATTAAAACCACTTATGTCACCGTTTTTGTATTTCACTCTATCAAATGATAGAATAACTTCAGTTAACGTTTCATAAGATGTACGCTGTTGGAGTATTATCTACCTTTATTAAGCTAACTTACAAATGTTTGTGATATATTATATATATTATACTTTACATACAAAATCCACATCATTAATCAAACGTGAAATCCCCAAGTTCATTCTGTTAACATTTTGGTAACATACACATTTTCTGCGGCGAAACAATCAATTATTGCCATTGGGTCTATCTGAAACTGTATAAGAAACTACATCTATCGCCGACACGGCGGATTCCTCTGATTGATGGATCATCCCCCCTACCACCCCAAGGGTGGGGAGGTTCTGAATAATCCAGGGTTTTCGCAGCGAATTTGTCAAGTAAGTAACGACACCTTGGAGAACGCGTTGACAGCCCTGCGTAATGTGTAGGGAATTGAAAAAAGTTATTTTTGTAATTGTGTGGATAAAGTTTTGGGAACGCAGATTGCGAAAATATATAAACGTAGGTTAACCCCATTTTATTTATGGATGTTAGTGAAAAATGATTGTAAAGCGCAATGATATTACACATAAGAATGAGGTGGATATGTTATACACGCTACAAATTTACTTGATCATATGCTAATGCTTGTTAAAAATTTAAGCGCAGCTTAGTGTTGTGATAGCTCTCTCTTATACTCGCTTTCTCTTCTTATATTTTTTCACACTCATCGAAACATAATACACATTGATGAATGTGGTAATATCATGAAAGGGTTCATCATCATTGTTGTAATAAGCTGGAAGAACGCTACAATGATTGGCTGTTAGAATTTCGCTTACCACGATTCTCACATGTTTTTTTTTGGGATAGGAGAGCAAACCAGCATTCGGCTACCTGGTGGTAAGTGATCACCGTCGCCCACGAACATCTGAGCAACACCAGAGGTCTCAAGGATGCGGTGTCGGCTTTTGAAGAAGGAATATGGTCTCTTCTTGTTCTTAACTATATATAGCTTGATAGAACAAACCTGTTTGTCCTCCACATATCCTGTGGTACATGAGAACATATGTTCCCATCAGTCATAATCTCTGACAAGACACACTGATTGAAGAAAAATGGGTTGAAACTGTGCAGTTTTGAATTTGGAAGTTACGTATCCAAAGGGCAAAACCAAGCTCTCTTAAGGCCAGTATATTCATAAGCAGAAGCCAATTAGCGCTACCTCTGTCCGTGCCTGGACTGAGGTAGAGCTAAGTGGATAAGTGGCATGAGCCACGTGGGCGTTCAGTTCAAATTAACTCATGTGAAAAAAATAAGCACACCTGTTTTGCAAAAAAGTAACCATAAAATATTCTTCCAAACATTTGCCAATCATTGCCTATCTTTTGACATATTTTTTGAAGCAAAAGATACTTTACATACGAACTCAAAAACGAGCGAATTTTTTTTCTTTTCATGTTTTTTTATGGTCCAGTGAAGTTCTAATAATCATATTTCGAACCATCAAATAATTAGGTAAAGTTTATGGAGCTACAACATAACTTTATATCTGATCAAATTAATAAATATTTGATGGTTTACGGGTGATCAAAAATAGGTTGATATTGAATAGTCTGGCCTTAATACCACAGTGCCGTCTGTCTGTCCGTTTGTGTCGGGATTTACAGTTCATAGAGGAAGTTACAAACCTGAAATTTAGATACTTTGTATATAACGTTATATAACTCTGAATTAGAATTATAGTATGTTTATGTAAATACTCCAATTCATAATAAAAATTACATCTCAAGAATAGGATTCTTTTTTCTTATTTCAGCGTCTAAAGCTAATTTGAGTAGAGTGCAAAATTTGCAAAATAGAGAAATGGTCCCCGTTAAAGTTGTACATTTACTGTGGTGTTAATAAACAAAAAACAATTGAAATTTGAGCTTTGCACTACTAGAATTGGGCACAACAAAATAAAATAAAAAAAACTTGATCACAGCTTATTTAATGAACATTATAAATCAAAGTTGTTAGTATTTATAAACTTGAACAGTTTATTTTCATCGAAAGCCTTCTTTGACTGCTATCCCAAGGTCACTTCAGCTTACAAAATGGGCTGGTGTTAATGTTATAAAATTACATTGTAAGAAAAAAGAAATGAAAAAATAAATCTTCTATGTAATGTAATCCGCATAGCAGGCGTTATTGCAAACATAAAATTATAAGGTGGTGTCATCATTTACAAGTATAAAACCGATTGCGAAATTGGTCTTGTTTCTAGTACAACTTCAGTTGTACTATAGATGTCCATCCCAATACGATGGTTTAAGAACTCATTGTCATGTTAGTTTAATTGGTTAGAGCATACCCCGGCTAAAGGGGTGGATAGACGCGGGTTCGAATGCCGCACATGTATTAAAAAGAATTTTCCTCTCATATATTTGTAATTTCGTAATGTAATCCGCATAGCAGGCGTTATTGCAAACATAACAATATTAAAATAACATTGTAAGAATTAATATTTACGTTTTACCTTAACGGGTGGGTATAGTAGTTATATAGTGCATAAATTCATAGCTTACGGTCACTAAATTTACAAAGCGAATATCTACGTCTGACGATTTGAAAGCACTTAAGACTGGCACTTAAAGTATGCGAAGGAGCGCTTGAGCCAGCTTTTCGGCTTAATTTATTGACTTAGGCATGTTAGTTGTTGCAGGGGCGGCCATTTTGAAATAAACATATTTTGCTGAAAGGGTTTCGGTTTCCGCTTTACCTATAAAAACTGGCAAAGAGCTAGTCAGTCTCCGCTTTTTAAAGTTTTTCCGCATGGATCTATCAAACAAAGAAACAAAAAACAAAAATATATTTGTTAAATTCGTGCACAACTTCAAAACTACATTATGTATTGGCGATTTCAATAGTTGTTGGTTAAAAGCAGTATACGATATTTACTGTACTGTATCAGCCGGATCGGCCACTGCTGAACAGAGCCTCCTCCATTATGTATTTTCCATAATCCCCACGCATGGCAGGCGTCTTGGGGATCGCAGTGTGAGATATCAGTTCCTCGGGAAGCGCTGCTGCCCACCTTCTGGGGTTACCCTTAGTCGCCTCTTACGACACGCACGGGTAGAGATGGGGGTATGACATTCTAGCCCGGCACCGCACGGGGCATACGGGAACGGGATCTTTACAGAAATCTCTAAAAAAGTTAGAGAATTCTCAAGGGGGTTTGGAGTCAGGAAGGCAACCGTTAAACAGAAGCCAATATGTGTAAGCGTGGGTATCGATCGGAGGACATAACATAGTCAAAACATATAATTTTGTCGTCTACGACACTCATATGAAGACTTATAACAACTTTTTCTACTTCTGCGTTTAGCAAAAAATACGTAAAGCAATTCGAGGAAAATGAATATGAACACTGGGTCATTTTATTTTATTTAATTTTTAATCTTAATTTTTTGATGTTTTTACATATTCTATTATAAAAATATTTTAATATATATTTACTTTTATGTTTTACCAACGACTTTGTCGGCGTTAGTAAATAAAATACTATTTCACTTACTTTTTAATAATTACTATGTAATAAGTCTATCTCAATAGCTAAGCGTCAGCTTTATTGAAACTCCTAGACCAGGTTTTTTGTAGCCTTTCCAAAATCAAATCTACATTTAAGGTTTGAATTTGATGGCCACGGAATTGTCAGTATGATTATTATTAGTATAGTTTAGCAGCTAGATTAAATTAATCCACTTAAATTTGAGACTCTACTACATTAATTTGTCTTTTTTTGTTCTTTTCACATGAACCTATGTTAGGTTAGTCGTTAACTTAGCTATGATATTTTGTCTGCTAATTGCCTGTTCAGATCACTGGTAGCGTTCTGGCAAAGTCACCGAGAGTAAAACGACCATTCCACCCACGGTGTCTGTTGATTTCCGTATCCAGGAAATAATAAATTTGTGCCCCTACAGATACAGATAACAGAAATAATAGCACAAAAAGCATCTAAGTAAAGTCCACTTAGATGCTTTTTGTGCTATTATTTCTTTTAGAACTGTTTCTATCATCTATTAAAAATTAAAAGAAAATTTTATTATTAAATATACCGCACATTATGACCCGCGATTTGTGAGTACAATAATAATGATTCGTGTAGTCTATGCCAAAATAACTTCTGTTTTGTAATAAACCTATGCTAGCTTTGTTCTCTCGCGGATGTTGAGAAAGAAAAGGATACAATCTTCAACTACCAAAAAGTATAAAAATCTACTAATGTATAAAAGCTCATAAATAATTAAGTTACGTGAAAGAAACGTTTGTGCACATTATTTTTGAATAATATGTTTCGATTGTAAGATGTAGGAAAGTAATGTGCACAAAGACTAATAACTGTGCTTCATTTTACGCATCGAAGCATAACACGACGACTGCTAATGGAGGAAAATAATGTGCACAATGACTAATAGTTATTAGTTGTGCTTCATTTTACGCATCGAAGAATAACACGCATTGAATTTGCATGTTGAAACGACTGCTAATCGAGGAAAATAATGTGCACAAAGACTAATAACTGTGCTTCATTTGACGCATCGAAGCATAACACGCATTGAATTTGCATGTTGAAACGACTGCTAATGGAGGAAAATAATGTGCACAAAGACTAATAACTGTGCTTAATTATACGCATCGAAGAATAACACGCATTGAATTTGCTTGTTGAAACGACTGCTAATGGAGCAAAATAATGTGCACTAAGACTAATAGTTATTAGTTGTGCTTCATTTTACGCATCGAAGAATAACACGCATTGAATTTGCATGTTGAAACGACTGCTAATGGAGGAAAATAATGTGCACAACGACTAATAACTGTGCTTCATTTTACGCATCGAAGAATAACACGCATTGAATTTGCATGTTGAAACGACTGCTAATGGAGGAAAATAATGTGCACAAAGACTAATAGTCATTAGTTGTGCTTCATTTTACGCATCGAAGAATAACACGCATTGAATTTGCTTGTTGAAACGACTGCTAATGGAGGAAAATAATGTGCACAAAGACTAATAACTGTGCTTCATTTTACGCATCGGAGCATAACACGCATTAAATTTGCATGTTGAAACGACTGCTAATGGAATAAAATAATGTGCACAAAGACTAATAACTGTGCTTCATTTTACGTATCGAAGAATAACACGTATTGAATTTGCATGTTGAAACGACTGCTAATGGAGGAAAATAATGTGCACAAAGACTAATAGTTATTAGTTGTGCTTCATTTTACGCATCGAAGAATAACACGCATTGAATTTGCATGTTGAAACAACTGCTAATGGAGGAAAATAATGTGCACAAAGAATAATAACTGTGCTTCATTTTACGCATCGAAGCATAACACGCATTGAATTTGCATGTTGAAACGACTGCTGAGTAGAGGGCACGGAGCGCTTTCCATACAAACGTAGGTTCGTCATATTTTAAATACAAAGAGTTCAAACTCAGTAAAATTGTGTACTCATATTGCTGAGCCTTATGTATATGCTTCCGGATTGCCCGTTTTTCGATTTATTCAGTATTTTCCTCAACAATTATAAATTTCCTGAATCTATATAATCCTTATAAATGTCAAAATAACAACTCCGATACAAAACGATTTTTCGAATCATTTTAGAAAATACTTGATTTTACGGGAATCTGGCAAATGAGGAACATAGACATTAGGCTCAAGGATGTATATGCAAAGTTTCACCGAGTTTGAACACTTAGTATTTAAAATATGACGAAATTACGTTTGTATGGAAAGCGCTCCGTGAACTTTACTCTTAATTCGATAAATAATACAGTTTTCCGATATAATAAATTAAAATTGTTTTTGGTACTTGGAAAATCACAAATCCTCTTCTATTAGTTGTAAAACTGTCTAACACAATCTTTTTGGTTTAAACTACGGCATTGTAAAGGGATCGGAAAGTTTCTTGAAAAAGGTTATTAAATGAAGTTAAATCCTAAATTAAACAATGCGTCACTAATAAAACGAAAATGGCAAAATCTCGCAAATTTATCCCGAGTTTTTTTATTTATTTATTGGGTGTATATATACCCAATAAACAGAAATATGAAACATAACTCTCTAATAGTTAATAAAGGAGATTGATTGGCCCATTTTTTAAGATTCTGCAATCAAACGGCAAAATAGAGCCCTATTAATGAGCCTCCGCTGTCTGTGAATCAGTTTGGTTTCACCAAGAGCAAATCCACAACAGATGCAGGTGTTCAATTGATGTCGCATATACTGGAAGCCTGGGAGAGTTCACATGATGCTATTGGCGTATTTTGTGATCTTTCCAAGGCATTCGACTGTGTAGAGCACTGCACTCTGATTCGTAAACTTTACCATTATGGTATTTGTGGAAAAGCTCTGAATCTTATAGAGTCATATCTGTCAAACAGGCTACAGAAGGTTGGAATAAGTGGCAATACTTCTTCCGGGTCATTGGTAAAAATGGGAGTACCACAGGGATCAATTTTGGAACCTTTTCTGTTTCTAACATATATTAATGATCTGCCTTGCATGGTCAAAGATTTCTGCGATATTGTTTTATTCGCAGATGATACCTCTCTGATTTTTAAAGTAGATAGGAAAGACAGTGAACTGACGCATGTAAATAATGTATTATCTAAGATTTGTAAATGGTTCGCCGCTAATAATCTTCTCCTAAATTCAAAAAAGACGAAATGCTTAAAGTTTTCTTTACCAAATGTTCCTTATGTTGAACCAAACATAAAGCTTGGCCCAGATAAACTCCCTATTGCCAAAGCGACAGTCTTCCTGGGAATCAAAATGATAAGACAGTTAACAGTCGTAGCTACTGCTCGCCTAGTTTATTTCGCGTACTTCCACAGTATTATGTCGTATGGCGTATTGCTGTGGGGAACTGCTGCTGAGATAGAGACAATCTTTATCATACAAAAGCGTGCAATTCGAGCCATATATAAAATGGGTCCTAGGGAATCTGTGAGGGATCTTTTTAAAGAAATTGATATTTTAACTTTACCAAGTCTGTATATATTTGAAAATATTATGTATGTACGTAAAAATTTGAGTAAATTTAAATTAAACAGTGACAATCACGATTACAATACTAGGAATAAAGATAAAATAGCGGTGCCAGGTTTTAGATTAGCAAAGACAAATAAAAGGTCCTTCTTAGGTAATTGTGTGCGGTTTTATAATAAAGTTCCTAAACATATTACAACGCTCACAGAAGGGAAATTCAAGTTGCATGTGAAAAACATATTGATTAATAAATCCTACTACACAGTTTCTGCTTACATAAACGACAAAAATGCCTGGACAATTCCGCCTCCGCCAAGCTATTGCCTGTCACCTACATAATTTAAACAAATATTGTAATAACTCTATTATATAGTATGTATGTAACACATTGTTAAAAGATGTTTAAAAGAATGGCCCCGAGTTTCTTGCCCGTTCTTCTCGCAGTGGCTCTATACAATTTATTTGCTGAACGTGGCAGTACAATGTACAATATTTCAATACTAAAATTTGTAATTGACCTTCATAAGAGCGTCGTAGACGCCTAAATTGAATAAATGATTTTGACTTTGACTTTGTGTATTGGTATGTCGGTTTATCCGTCCGTCCATCTGTATGTTACGGTTACCCAACGGAGTGAGTAACAAACCTAAAATTATAATATGCTGAACCTAAGGACGAATATTGAACTAGAATTTCAATTATATTATTTTTCAGGTGGCCCCAATTCATGAAAAAGAAGCCACAAAAAAACTTACCATGGTTGATATTGCATGGGTACCATGTGGCTGCCGTTGTCTAGAGCTCTTCAAGATTTTGATTTAAAAATAAACAAACGTGGGTGCGTAAAAAAATTAACTAGATGACTAATGTCAAATTTTGGTTTGTTAAATACCGTATGTTTTGCACCTAATGCGCAACGCTTCACAAATATTGAGTAAGAACTCCTATGCTGATAATTTAGAGCTCTTTTTCTCTTATTTGTCTTTTATGACAACTTAATGGATGGATATAGAACAGTCTTTAATTATTTTACCGGAAACAGTATTCCGTTAAAATTACTTGTATATAACAAGTAATTTTTAGCTGCAAAACATAATACTTCAGATAAGGATTGAACCCGCGCATCTGAGCCACCAAGGTTCTGACGAGGGTACAAATTTTCAATCTAAATATTTTAAGCGCCAGGGACCGTAAGGCTCATCGATCAGACTACTAAGTTTTGTCTTACGGAACGAAGTGTTTTTTGAGCAATAACCTATTTTTTTTTTATTTCTGATAGATAAGCCGTAGGTGACCACAATTTCACTTGATGGTAAGTGATGATGTGGTCGTAGGTGTTAACAGGCTTCACCTAGAGTTACTGGCTCTCAAGGACAGCTACCGGAATGTGTTCCGTTAGGTGCTTCGCGACAGATTTTTTACTTGAAGGTGGTAGCGAGCAGGGCGGGCAATCGAAAAATGCCCTTCATAAATCAAAAAGTATTTGAATTAACTCTGAAAGTGTGATAAGGGCAGCCTAATCTGGCGTACTGCTGCATGGAAACTGTAATCATCTTCGGAAGAGATGAGATCTGTCTGTGATTAAAAGTGAAGACCGTGAACTATATTAGTTAAAATAGTGCTGTCGTCTGGTACGAAATGGTGATTTTATGATCGGAAGATATTGTTACAGGTTTGTGCACCTGGGAGTGGACTTATTTCGTGGAATCTATTATGGTTGTTACCTGTCGATTAAGAATAATCCAAGTGTGTTCTAAAGAGTTTTATATAATCTCATTCGGTAATATTCTAATTATGAAATGAAATACAGAGTTTTATTGGCATATTTTATTCACATACTTCTTTAAGAAAATTATAAAGCTAAATTAAAGCATTATTTTCCTAACAAAACAATGCTTTCAAACATTTTTTTAATTATTAAAGTACTCTGTGTCCCGGCCAAGGATTTTTTTTTAGGGAGGACATAGATGCTGACTACCGCTATACGGACGTCCAGCTCCATCGGGTTTTGGGCGAGGGAAGGCCCTCTATAGCCCAGGAAGGAGAAGTGCCGAAGGCACTTCTTCTGAGACGGGCGTATAAGGCGAAAAGCGCCTTATACCTCCGTCTCCTGCGGGCGCCGAAAACGCTCCGCTACTATCGGGAGGGGTGACAGCGAGCTCAAGGGCACCACTGTGGTTCGGACCTCGGCTTGTCTCGCTGCCGAGAGACAAAGGGGGAATCGGGACTAAATGCCGCGGTACAACTGCAGTGTTGTACCGTTGAGAATGGGCCCTACTGAATATTGCTCTGTGACTATTTGGAGAGACACTAATCGGGACTTTATTTTTCCCTCGAGCTCGCCGGCGAGCACGGTGTTTGATAGTGTAACCTCTGATTACCCCACACCTGGGGATGTTACTGGGACGACTTGCGGACAACGCTAAAGCTGCCAACGTAATGGCTGCGATGGGGTCATCCGGGTCGTCCAATACCTGCCGTGGCCGGCGACGGGGAGGTTTGAAGTATGGGTCGGATGAGGCAGTCGAATAGTTCGCTGCCTGGACAACCAGAGGGTTCGGGTGATGGGGGGCTCGATCAAAGTGTTGGCGGACGCAGCCCTTATTGAACTGCGCTAAAGAAGGAAGGTTTAGGTCGCAGTGCAACTCGGCGCTCCGGACGTACCAAGGAGCGCCGGTTGCCCTGCAAAGAATCCGGTTTTGGAGGGCTTGGAGCTTAAGCTTGTAGTTGGGCCTCACTAGCATGACTGAACACTACTGATGCGTACGTCATAATGGGGCGGATGCAGCGGCCAAAGAGGTTTCAATTCAATTTAAGTACACATTATCTGCGGTAAACGCGCTGCGCGCGCAAAGCGCTGGTTCCGAGCCATAGACCAATAACAGACTTTTTCCATTTTTGCGCTATTTCGTACATACGCATTTGAGTAATATTTTGTTGCATACATTTTTTATTTAATGTAGCTACCTATAGCCATGAAATTAAATAAAGTAGTGTATGCAACTGCATAATATAATTAGGTATTAAAACACTCGTGTAATCTTATTATGAAACTCGCCTGCGGCTCGTTTCAAAAAACTACACTCACGTTTTGATACCCTCTATTATATGACAGTTGCATTAGACATACGTGTTCAATACAGTGTAGAATAGAGACGTTGTCTAGCAATTACGACGCGTTACGTCATCGTCGGCTCCACAATGGTACAGTGCGTATCCACCTGTCTGGTGAGAAATTCAAAGACAAGGCTGTTTTTTTCCTTTTGACTTGATGACATGATGAAGCAACGATGGCCGAGCGGTAATAGCTATGAACTGCCGTGCCGCAGGTACCTGGTTCGATCCCCACCGCGGGCTTGAGCTTCATCGCATGGTTAAAGGGGATTTTGCTATTGCCCGCCTGGCTACCGACCACCCTCAAGTAAAAAATCTGTCGCCAAGTACCTAACAATGTGTTCCGGCAGCTGTCTTTGAGAGCCAGTAATTCTAGGTTAAGCCTGTTATCACCTTCAACTGCATGATCACTTACCATCCGGTGAGATTGTGGTCAAAGGTTTACTAATCAGCAATAAAAAAAAAAAAAACTACTCTGGTACCCGAATTCGTTAGGCCATAAGTTCAAATAATAATAATGAATACCTGCGTCTAACACCACTGTGAAAGAAGCACAATCTAGCTTCAGTAACCCAATCACTTACACAATCATCGTGTACCAACTACTTAACAATTTCATTCTCATGTTCAATAAAAATTTACATTTTACTCAGAATTCAGTAATATACAGTCAAATAGATCCCTCGGGACGTGTTATGCGGCGCTTACAAAGGCACTGCGAACAGCTGACTATGTCGGTCATGTTTTGCGTTTGTCTATTGAAAAGCTGAAAATGTAGAGGAGATTTTCAGGTGTACTTGTTAAACTATTTTATAATAAACGGTGCATTAAATTTGTGGGATACTTCACTTTAAATACTTGTACAAAGATTAAAGTACTGCACTGTACTGTATCAGCCGGATCGTCCACTGCTGAACACAGGCTCCTCTTTTAAGGGGGTTGCCATAATCCCTACGCTTGGAAGGTGTCTTGGGGATCGCAGTGTAAGATGGCAGTTTTTTAGAAGGTGCTGCTGCAGTATTTTTCCCTTAGTCGCCTCTTACGACGCCCAAGGGTGAAAAGGGGAGATGCAATTCTAACCTGGCAGCCCACGGGGAAAGTTTAAGGTAACATAGTAAAAAGGTAAAATAATAAAAAGTTACAATACGCTAGTACAAGTGTTAGTACATCTTCCTACCGCTATCCCACTCATGGAGGGTTTGTACAATATGTCTTCTTCTAACAGCACATAGGAAAATATAAAAACATATCAAAAATATATTTACGCTATCACAAAAGGACAACAGAGGCACATGAATAAATTATTTATTCATGTGACAGAGGGCCATGGACATAGTTATAAACAGTTTTGGGATTTTTGCCGCTGAATTATCCTGCTAAGCCAACGTGACGTCATCAAGGCCACGCCTTGACTTCACGCGTCTTGCATAATTCCAGAAGGAAGCATTTCTTGTCGACGCCTGAAATTATGATATTCTAGACGCATATAGTTCATTGCCGGTCGTTGAGGAGGGAATATGCTCTAATCTTGAAGGTACCATAAGTCGTATCGGTTCAGAAATATTTCACATGGCAGCTAGTAGCAGTGCAGACAAAAAATACCGTCTCACGGAATCACTTGGTTAGTTTATGCCATCTGGAGTATTTCCAAAACAAATACGACTTTGGAACCTTCATAAAAAGCGCAATTTGCTTCCTCTGGCTGGCAACGCATCCTTGATACCTCTGGTGTTGTAGATGTCCGTGGACATCGGTGATTACTTCCTACCAGAAGAGCCGCATGCTTGTTTATACTCCAATCCGATAAAAATGCTAACTTCACAGCAATTATTGACACTATAAAACTCATCGCAAATCCTACGTATCAACAAAGATAAATATCCAATAACTAGGCCATAGCGAAATATTAAAAAAGTTAGTGTACGTGTAAATCCCACTCATTTGTTCCACCCCAAAATGCTATAAAATTTGTGAAGCTCACAGCCGTTATAAGTTATTTAAAAGCCTTAAGAGGGCCTGATCTGTAAATTAAGTTTACCTTTACATAAATACAACGTAAAGTAATTACCGATATTACAATATACGACCATTTCGCCGTTCGGGTCCCTAATAAACTTTAAATTTGGAAACATTTGGCCCTACGTTTAGGGGTGCAGATGTTACCTTGTGGTTTAAACGATAAGAAAGCAAGTGACTTAGGCTCAATAGAAATTGAATGTTTATTTTATTTGAACATTCTGAATTTGGAATGAATTGTTTTAATTCTAATAATTGCTTTCTGTTCTACTGTTTTTTTTACTTGCTTTTTTCCTGGGCTAGAGGACAAACGAGTAACGTGTGATCACCGTCACCCACGGATATCCCCAACGTGAAAATGGGAAACTCTTTTCATTACAGTTCTGACTTTTTATATATAAAATATAGCAGTTGGTTCTAGTGTTTGTGGTTATGAGTAAGTACTGTACTGTACTGAACTGTATCAGCCGGATAGTCTACTGCTGAACACTGCCTCAACCAATATGAGGGGTTTGCCAGAATCCCCACGCTTAGCAGGGGCTTCGGGATCATGTGTCTATGAGTAAATAACAACTAATATTTATTCTATGACGTGATGTATGGTTAACCATACCTAATCTATATTATTTTATAATTATAAACTTAAATAACTTCTTAAGGCTCCGTACGAATAAATGGGAGATATAACTAAACCTGTCCATCCGTCTGTCCGTTCTCCACACCTTAAAGTGTGCCGCAACGCCATATTTCTTACATTGTGATTTTTGCGTTAACGCTATCTAAGAGAATAATCTTACAAAAATATGACGAAGGGTAGAAAATGTATCACGTATACACTGTCAAAAGTGACATAACAAACACACACTGCTGTTTCCCGTTATTACTTAATTACTATTATCTAACTCAATTTTCTACGTAATCTGAGGGAGCGCTACATACTGAAAACCTGAGCAGAAAATATAGTTAAAATATTAGGTCCTTACATATGAAATTGGCGTTTTGTATGGGAGGAACAAAAAGTCGAATATTTTTTAATATAATATATTTAATTAATCAAAGTATGAACCATTATTTTCTATGCACTTTTGCCATCTCATAGGTAGTTCATTGATCCCTTTACTAAAAAAACCAGTCGGACGGGAATCAATAAAATCTTTGAAGGCGATTTGGACTGCCCCATCGGAGTTGAATTTTTTCCCTTGCAAGAAGTTATCCAAATTTCGAAAAAAATGGTAATCTGTTGGAACAAGGTCCGGGGAGTACGGAGGATGTCTTAGACTTTCCAATTGAAGCTCTTCTAATTTAGTAGCCGTCTGTTGCGCAGTGTGTGGTCTAGTGTTGTCGTGAAGCAGCAGTGGCGTGGAGCGATTGACCAGCCTAGGTTGTTTAGCCGCTAGCTTTTCCATCATGGTTTGCAATTTCTGACAATAGACATCAGCCGTAATAGTCTGGCCAGATTTGAGAAAACTGTAATGAACAATACCGGCACTAGTCCACCAAACGCTTACAAGTAACTTTTTTGGGGTTAATTTTCGCTTGGGGCAGGATTTGGCTGGCTGGCCAGGATCTAACCATTGCGCTGAGCGCTTCCGATTATCGTAAAGAACCCATTTTTCATCACAGGTAATGATTCGGTTTAAAATACCTTCATTATTGTGCCGGTTTAGTAATGTAACGCAGCAGTCGACGCGCGTTTGCCGGTTTGTTTCAGTCAATTCGTGAGGTACCCACCTTTCAAGCTTTTTAATCTTCCCAATTTGCTTCAAGTGAATTAAAACAGTTTTATCACTAACATCGCAACCTGCAGCTAACTCGGACGTGGTTTGCGATGGATCCGCTTCCACAATAGCCTTCAACTCTTCATTATCAACTTGAGTCTCAGGCCGTCCACGGGGCTTGTTCTGCAGGTCGAAATTTCCAGAACGAAAACGTTGGAACCAAAAACGAACTGTGTTTTCTTTTGCAACACGACCGCCATACACATCATTCACCCTTCGAGTTGTTTCCGCAGCACTAGTGCCACGGCGGAACTCGTACTCGTAAATAATGCGATATTTAAGGTTTTCCATTTTGTAAAATGAGTGACGCAAACAGAAAAAAACAGAAGAAAAAAAACAAATGAATGACGATCATCGAAGCACAAATACATGAGTCTATAGCTGTACAAATTTGAATTTGGAATTCCTTACCAAAGAGGAGAAATTCGTGATTAAAGTGGCCAGTACGAAAAACGCCAATTTCATATGTAAGGACCTAATATAAAGGCAGAAAAGTTTTGTGTGTTGAAGCTATAAAAAGAGAGAACAAGACAGAGAAAAGAGACTTTAAAGGGATATCAGTATTTTATTTATCAACATTTGTAATTAGAGTTTTGAGAATCCGTGGTAAGTATTTGAAAGACAGAGTGAAACGCGTGATAAGCCATACATACAAAGTGAGTATGAATGACACAGTTGAGAGTAGAAGCGCTCGTAGCGAAGTTTACTTAGCTGTTCTTAACCGATCAGCAAAGTTAAGCAACGTCGCCCGCGGTCATGAGTTGGATGGGTGACCGCTAGTGACATTACTACTGAGCGCTTCCGTGCTTCGGAGGGCACGTTAAGCCGTCGGTCCTGGTTGTTGACTTAAGATGGCAGTCGTTACAGCATGGTGGTAGGGCATTTTGCGAATGTTTGCCTGGCTAGCTACCACCCTCAAGTAGAAAATCTGTCGCCAAGCATTTAACGGTGTGTTCCGGTAGCTATCCTTGAGAGCCAGTACATCTAGGTTAGCCTATACAACATCTGCGACCATATCATCACTTACCATCAGGTGAGATAGTGGTCAAAGGGTAACCTATAGGGCATAAAAAAAGACCTTAGTCTGGTCTTCTTTTTTTTTTCAAGCACAGCTGCTGGAATACACCGTTAGGCGCTTGGCGACAGATTTTGGCACTCGACTATCTGAAAAAGGGCGTGGTTGGGAAACATGTAATATTATTATTTATACCGTCATCTGTTGTGTGTATCGTAGAACTAAAACTATTAGTAAAACTAGATGTACTTACCCTGCCTGCGCTTGTTACTTCCACCATACCGCAATAGCCGTGGCCAAGTTGTGAACTAACTAGGGTTGGCAGCTGCATTCAATATGTTTGGATTCCGCCACCCAAAACAATACTCACAAATTATTAATTTTAATTACGAAGTCCCGTTGTAAGGTTCCGATTTAATTACTTGCGTACCTTCGCGTCAAACGGCTTTGTTTCGCCGAGACTGGCATCAAACGTTTGCAGCGTAATGAGGTCGTGGGTGAATTTAGAATGCTTCTTGCGCCCGCACGTTTGTAATTCTAATAATTTTTATTTGTGGGTATTTAATATTATATCTATTTTTTACTCATTTACTATTTCACGTGTCATGTTAAAATGATAAACTATCATTACAGCCCTATATTATTATAATATTTTTTCCTTACATTTTATACCTCCACATCAATAAAGCAAGCTTATAAACGGCATTGGGTACGCTCGGCGTTCTGATGATGCCACCATAAATTGTTCACTCTGTCCGCGTAACATTTGATACGAAATAATAACAAATATTACTCTAAAAATATTTTAAGAAAACATCAAATTAATATTTTAATAAAACACTTAAAAAATAAAAATAAAATATCTAGTGGTAATTCCGCCTTATTTTCCTGCTAAGCCGACGTGACGTCACAAACGCCACGCAGCCAAGCCGGAAGAATTTTCGACGCGTTCCGCTTCTACACGAAGCATCCTCAGGAGGTCTTGACTCTACGATACGACGCTCGTAGAGTCACGAAGCATCCTCAGGAGGTCTTGACTCTTCGAGCGTCGTATTGTAGAGTCAAGACCTCCTGAGGATGCTTCGTGTAGAAGCGAAACGCGTCGAAAATTCTTCTGATTCTTAAAAATATTTGTTATTATTAAATATGGATTTTCGCAAAGTAACGCCTGAATCTATTTATTATTTGATACGAAGTAATACCGCTCCAAAGACATATCTATCATATTTATCCATCTTATAAAAGTTACTTTCGTTTTTCGTTTTTAAAATCAACATCGATTAAAACTCGATGTTGATTTTACATTTACAATAAAAAATATTTTAATCAATGTTTGAAGTGATTTGTATTATTCTTTAAGAGTGCGCCCAATGCCAGGAAAAATCAGTTTTTACCCCCACTTCTTCCATCGCCCACTCGACGCACTAAAATTATTTGATGAGTGCTAAGTAACGTAAAACGTGTGCTTCTGGATAGTGGACACATATGAAAATTAAGAGTATTTAGACTGGCAACGCTTTTTTTTATGTTATTGTGACGGATCAAGCTCGAGGTCCACCTGATGTTAAGTGGACTAACCTCTGCCTATAACAGATGCATTTCGTCACAAGTCACGAATTGCACTGCGCCCTTCACCTTGAGACATAGTTGTAAAGACTCATGTGCCTGTAATTTCACTGGCTCTCAAGGACTGCTGCCGGAACACACCGTTAGCTGCTTGGCGACAGATTTTCTACTTGAGGGTGGTCGCTAGCCAGGCGAGCATTCGCAAAATGCCCTACTACCATGCTATAACGACTGCCATCCTAAAACAACAACCGGGACCGACGGCTTAACATGCCCTCCGAAGCACGGAAAAGCTCAGTAGTAATGTCACTAGCGGTCATCCATCCAACTCATGACCGCGGGCGACGTTGCTTAACTTTGCTGATCGGTTGAGAACAGCTAAGTAAACTTCGCTACGAGCGCTTCAATATTAACTAAAATAATGAGTTCACTAATGTCTAATATTACTACCTCGTGACTCCTGCTTTCTGATCGTTTACTTACTCATTGTCATGTTCATTTTCAGCGGGAGTAGGCAAACTAATCCGGAATAGTTTTCTATTCTGTGGCATGATCCATAGGAACGCCTTTCAAACAATTATTTTGTAACAGTCTGCTCTTATGGTAGTTGGAATAAAGGATGTCATTGCTTTTCAATCGATCTGTGCGAGAACTGGTGCTCCAAAACCATGGAATATGGCAGTAGGTACTGACAGTATAGTTTCAAGAGATAATACGTTGCAAGAGATAATGCACTACGTCTAAGGATGTAAATACCAGCAAACTTTATAGGTAGCATAACTTTGCCTTTAGTTTATTCAAAAGAGTTGTCGCATTTACAGCATTATTGTGTCCAAATAACTTGTTCACAAATTTGTAGTATTACAACAAGAATAAAGATTATTCAAGAAGTATTACTAAATGGCCCTCATCTAGGCAGTACCTAATCGGGACGCTCATTATTTTATATGGGTAAAAACGGGTTTTCTTTCTACTTACAATAAGCCCTATATGTATGTATGTATGTATATATATATATATATATATATATATACTAGTATATTTATATAATATATAAACTTTATTGAAATCGGCAGAGCCGCCTTTAAGAACGTTATTCAATATAAAAGTATTGCTCATTAGTATAAAATTCAGTGTAAGGAACGATAACAGCTAAGGCAGCTTAACTAAAAAGGGCTAATGGATTACGAACCCACTTACTTGCGCTTAACGGACAACTGTCCTAATGGGAAAAAACAAAATTCATAAAATTTAAATTGAAAACCAAATTGGCAACAAAATGTTGTTTAAGCCTCTTATAACTATAACTCTTATTAACATTAAGCGTATTGCGCGAGTAGCTGGCGGTGTCTATAGTCTTGTCCCGCACCCCTACAGCATCATTAGCGATATAACAGTTAAACGTTCTGTCTATATAGCTTATGGCTGGTCACCATCTGCACGCTCGCTTGGCTCGCTTTGCTCGTTTGCTTCCCTTTGCTCGCTTGGTCCTCTTTGCTCGCTTCATTTGATTTGCTCGCTTGGTTCGCTTTGATCCTTTGATTTGTTTTGATCGTTTGGTTTGCTTTACTTGCTTGGTTGGCTTTGCTTGCGAGTTTGTTCAGTAATCAGGACACCTGGTTGATATGACACATGACCAAAATGCTCAACGAATTATCATTTCAATGTAGTCAACATATTTTTTGCCAACTAGTAACAGACTGTATGATTTTTGGCTGGGTATTGGAATATTGCTTAACTACTTTTTTTTAAAGCTGATAGATTGACCACAATCGCACCTGTTGGTAAGGGAAGATGTGGCCAAGAACAGTAAACAACTATTGTGCCACTAGCTTAGTGTGCTAATATCATAAATATATGTTTTTAATTATTAATTTTTCAATTCGCAACCAAGATTGTTCAATATTGACTAACATAGCTTCATTCATTATTAACTTGATTTTGCGCTTGATAAAATGTCTATTAATCCATTAGGCCCAAATCCAAGCAAATTTTGCGAAGTAAGAAAGTAATATAAGACTGGAGTTATTAAGAAGATGTATTTAATTTAGGTCCGATTCCTAGAAACGTTTTCTTGCTTCGAATCTATTAAGTAGGTTTTAATGCTGTAATTACAGTAAAGGTACATTTATATTACTTCTGCGAAACATTATGATCGTAATAATGTTTAGATTGATGAAAGCATCATAATGGGCGGCCTCATAACGGATACTAGCGATGTCTTCCAGGCAACTTTGAAACATTAAGAGGTATATTTTTTAAAGAGATTATATTTCGAAACAGAAACTAAGTCAGGGGTTATTTTGACAATCATCAAGACAAAGAAAAATAGGCCAAATTATGATCTGAGATTTTCAGCAGGAGTTTGAAGACTGGATCTGTGCGTTAGATGGTAAAAGGCTCCCTTTGTTGTACTAAATCAGTCGAATTGTCTACTGCTGAACATAACACTGCTGGGTTTTGCCATAAACTCCACGGTTGGTAGCATAGGCTTAGCGTAGCGTAAAAATCCTAGGTCTATGGTTGGTAGGGATATTGTGGATCGCAGTGTTAAGATAACTGTTGACTGAAACAATATCTGCTGCCCAACTTTCGGTATTTTACCCTTAGTCATATCTTACGATATCAAGATCGGAGGAGGGGGTGACATTTTTGCCAGGCACCCCTTGGGATTTCTGATTAACTGGGTTAAGCGGGTTAAACCCTTGCGGTCATTACTTGGATGGGTGACCGCTTGTGCCATTACTAATGAGTGCTTTCCGTGCTTCGGTGGGCACGGTTGTTGTCTTAGGATTGAAGTCGTATAGCATAGTGGCAGGGTAATTTGCGAATGCCCATCTGGCTAGCTACCACCCTCAAGGAGAAAATCTGTCGTCAAGCTCCTAACAGTGTAATACGGCCGCTGTCGTTGGGAGACAGTAATTAGGTGTAATTAGTGTTAAAACCTATGAACTGTAAAAAAAAGACTTGACTATATACATTTTTAATTTATGGTTCATACAGTATTAACATCAATTTATCTACTCACGTTTTATAAGATCGGCACATTCCCGAGACATTTTTCCTTTTAAGTTCTTTATGAACAAGTCGTCAAGTTTCTGAGGTCGGTAATAAACTAAGTAAACCTCGATGGGTGTTTATAACCGCGATCCTTTCCGACCTTACATGGCATCAAGGGTCGGGAGTGCTCCAAACTTTGTTACTCGTATATCCTTCCACAGCCGAGACTTTGTACTACTTAGTGTGTTTGGCCTTTGAGATGTCCAATTAAGCGGGGTATATAGATTGTAGAGTTATTGCCAATATTATTACTCTCAATTCGAAATAATTCTATTATAAGTATCTATTGCTTGAAATTTCCTGAGGCTTACGTCTGGATGTCTTCTGGAATTTGATACTGGAATTTTATTTCTCTGTTACAATATAGTCACTCTGAAATGAAACCTTATGATTCTTGTGCAACATACGTAAATTGGCAAGATGTACTTACATTAATTATGTAATATGTAATTTCTAAGTTAATACATGTTAATAATTATTATATGTTTGTTAATGTTAGCAACATTGGTGGTTCCCAATTTTAGAACGCAATTTTATTCAATATTCCTAAACGAAACCTATATTTTACTACCTTCATCCTTTCCTTGACTTTCCTTGGCTAACCTGGAGGGTAGTTAAATAACGTTGTTGACGTCTAACCGGCACGCGATCGAGTGAGAGCTCCGTAAACTTTCCTCGAAATATTGCCTAAACGACAGTTACTCAACATCAGCCGCGACCATCGCGCATAGAAAATCATCGTTCATCTCTTGCAAGAAAATCAGCGTTGAATGCGAGGAAAAAGGAATCAACAACTACGCGTCGTGTAACATCCAGCACGCGGGCGAGCTGAACCAGGTAGCCTTTCCTTTTTTCCCAACCATTATATAATCAGTCTGAAATTTACAGTCACACAGTACATCATATAGTATACCCTATCTACTATAAAGTAGGATGCATACAGGGGGATTTGCCATAATCTCTACGCTTGGCGAGCGTCTTGAGGTTCGCAGTGTAAGATTGTAGTTCCTCAAAAGTCGCTGCTGCCCAATTTCCGGTATGTTAGTGGTACCACCACAGCGTCATATATTCTGCTTTAAAGTGAGTGTGCTAACATTACAAGAAGACCGCTGTAGCACGTATAATTATATATATATTTCGGTAAAAGGAGACAGAAGCAGTCGTAGCGAAGTTTGCATAGCCGTTCCTAATCGATCGCAACGCCCGCCATGACTAGGGTGGTCGCTAGTGTCATTACTACTGAGCGCTTCCGTGCTTCGGAGGGCAGGTTAAACCATCAGTCCCGGTTGTTGTCTTAGGATGGCATTCGTTATGGCATGGTGGTAGGGCATTTTGAGAATGCCCGCCTGGCTAGCTACCACCCTCTATTTCAAAATCTGTCGCCAAGCACTAACGGTGTCTTCCGACAGCTTTTCTTGAGAGCCAGTAATTATAGGTTAGTCTGAACAACATCTTATCTCATACCATCAAGTGAGATGGTGGTCAAAGCTATAAACATAAAATAGGAACTAAAGTCTCAGAATGACGAGCGCAGTGCAGTGTCAAGCTTAACAAGGATGGGCGACTTATCCATCTCATCACTTGATGACGTAAAAAGATTGTATAATATTAAGAAACTCCATAAAAATTAAATTGGCAAAGGTAACGGACTCATCAAAATTTTAAGTGTCATTCCATTATAATAAAACCGGCAGTCATTTGTTCTGGAGAGTAATTAATCAACGATGCGATGTCACAGGTACAGAGATATTAATAGTAGAGACGACTTGTAGTTCCATTTTCAGCGAGTCATTAATTAGCGCTGCGTTCATATTTCAGATTTCAGGTGCTCAAGTGAGATGGTGACGGGAATTAGAATTATCTTGAGTGCGGAGAGAACGGGTAATTACCACTTTCGGGTAAATTACCACAGTTTTAGAGCGAAATGTTTTTGTTCGAAGTTTAAGACCGATGAAAAATTGAGTAATAATTATTAAGGTTCATGTTATATTGAGATTTCAGAAGTTGTAGGCCCTTAATGTTATTACATTATAGAATTTTATGCATGTTTTTGATAAGGTCTTTCATATTAAAGCGTTAAAATGACCTAAGAATTGAAACAATAAATACTACTATTTTATAAATTTATATGTCTATTAAATAATGATTACAATATTTATTTCATAAGTGACTGGCGGTGGTTAAGCAGAGGTGGATTATCCCAAGAAGTTTTCTCTTCTAAATAATAAAAAATTTTAGAATGCTTTTTTAATTAAAATATTTTTTTCAACAGCTTAAAATTTTCTCCTTTGAGAACTATCTTTGGAAATTTTATTATTAAATCGCACACAATTACTAAAGTGAGGCTTTTTATTGGTCTTTGCTAATCTAAAACCTGGTACCGCTATTATGTTTTTATTCTTAGTGTTGTAATGTGGTCGCCGTTTAATTTATATCTACCTTTTTTTCGAGTAGGTATACAATATTTTCATATAATAATTTTCATGAACATAAAGAGTTGGCAAAGTTAATATGTTGATTTCTTTAAAACAATCCTGCATAGATTCGCTAGAATCCATTTCATAAATGGCAAAAATAGCCCATCTATGCAAGATAAATATGGTCTCTATATCAGCTGCTGCTCTCCACAACAATATTCCATTGGACATAATGTGAAAATATGCGAAATAAACCAGCGAGCTGCAGCTAGAATCAACTGCCTTATATACCTATAAGTAGTATCGTACTCTTTTAAGGTTTTGAAGGTTGAACTGATATAGCGAAGTTCTTAAACGAACTGGTTTTAATTTCTTTCATAGTAATCACTCACACATATATTCACTGTATAAGTATTCTATGATATACATATACTTATTTCATAATATTTGTTTATTAACAGCTATACATTTTAACACCATATATGAAATGAACGTCATATTACGCAACAGTATTTCATATGTCAATCAGCTTGTCGATATTATTAGACGATAGTTTAAATTTATCGATAGTATTCCATCCCTAACGCTGCGGGAGTACATAACAGCTTATAATACGCTACTGCGCGTCGCTTGCGCACAGCAGGCAAATAAACATCGCCACAGTCCGATTTACCAGCTGACGCGGATACATTTCGTTCACGCTCGCGCTCGATATCTAAACCGCCTTATGTAAGTAATGGCTGTTATTCTAGTGTTAGAATCCCTGTGCATATTACGTGGTCTGAACTTCTAAACTGTTTGTGTTGTGGATGGAACAACTATAAGTATATATACCTAGATTTTTATTCAACGGACGTCGAACTGCAGTTACGTACATTCCATGGTATTCAAACTCATAATCAAAGCCAAGTACTCGGCTTTACTTTAAACCTAATTAAAAGACTCCATATATTAACAAAACAAAATATATATAATTATATTTCTTTGATAGGCAATTTTACCTCTTCTATCCTGTGTTGGTAATTGATGATGTTTTTGTACTCAAGCACAGCAGGACCATAACCCATTGGAATGTGCTTGGATTTTCTACTTGAATGAACCACCAAGGAACGAAAATCAAATATTTAACTTAATTTATATTTAAGCATTCTATTTAATAGTCTATTCTGCGTAGTCTTTTTTCATAGCTCTCTACCAGTCTCTCTACCAGTTGAAATTAGAAAGATCACATCGCTCCTTTCATTTAAAAGTGAAGTTAAGAAATTTTACCTCTCTTCAATTCACAACGATTAACAATCCAACTTTGCAAGCATAACTTTTATGTATATTATTATTATTGTTGTTTATGAATATATTTATATATATATCTATATGTGTAATATTATAATATATTAATATGTGGTATAATGTGTCTATTTTATTTTTTATTATATTTGTATTTTAATGTACCTAGTTTATCTATTATAGCTTATTTATATTATATAGAATGATTTATCGCACTTTTATTAACTTATGTTTTATATAGTTTCAATATTTTGAGTAGTAATTACTATGATTTATACATAATGCACTTTAGCCTATACCTCCATCTAAATTAATGTGTATATTATCAGCCTACGGTTGCCTCGAAGAGATTGCACCTAGCAATATGGCCGCCGATTGTTCAATTTTTACGATATTTTAATCTTGTAGCTAGTATTAATAATTTTAAAAGTGCAATAACGTGTTATCTATCTATCTATAGCTGGTAAGTTAGCTTTTGACCACTATCTCACTTGATGGTAATTGATGATATGATGTAAGATGGTGTTCAGGCTAACCTAGAATTACTGTCTCTCCAGGACAGCTGCCCGAACATACTATTAGTTGCTTGGCGACAGATTTTCCACTTGAGGGTGGTAGCTAGCAAGATGTACATTCGCGAAATGCCCTACCACCAAGGCATCGTAAGACAACAACCGGGACCGGGAAAACATTAAATTAATATATTCATAAAATACTTAAAAAATATATCTAGTGACAATTCCGTCTAATTTTCCTGTTAAGCCGACGTGACGTCACAAACGCCATGCAGCCAAACCAGAAGAATTTTCGACGCATTTCGATTCTACAAGAAGCATCTTACGAAGGTCTTGACTATACGAGTGCTAAAGTTAAGAATAGTAGATATATTTTTTAAGTGTTTTATTAAAATATTAATTTAATGTTTTCTTAAAATATTTAAAAATATTTGATATTTTTAAATATGCATTACGAAAATTATCCTATATCTTAATATATGACCTTATCTTTCTCTATTCCAAGTATCAATCCAATTGCTTAAGCCGTTTCAGTGTGAAGAAGTAATGCTACGGGTACACTATCGTGGCATGGCCATATATAAATATCATCCTAAAGAGCCACGATTTACAGCCATAATTTTACAACGCGAATCAATATAGCATATAACGTTGAACGATATCACCGCCGATTGTCACATATAGCGAAACTCGACTGTAACCACATCACTTCACGCGGTAATATATGCGGTAATTTAATGTCATATTTAATGCCATAACAGGCACTATGCGGTAAGGTACTGTGGTCTCACCATTACAAACATACACAGTATACACACTCATGTGATCACGTTTTTCCTATAAACTTACGCATTTATTATATTAGTGTGTGTTATTTTTGCCTGTAAAATTTAACAAATCGGGGCCGTCAAAATCAAGAGTTAGCCCTTATTTAGTGAGGTTGAAAAGTCAATGGGTGACGCCGACGCACCGCCTCGCTAGGTCCGAGAGATCAGTATACGTGTTAGGCCAGGCTGTTTACAACCGCTTACCTGCAGCCGTTCGAGCTGCACCTTCCACCGTGACGTTTAAAAATAGACTAAGAACCTGGTTACTGGATAAACTGTTCTATGACATAAACGATTATATAAAATTAGACATGTCAATTTAATATATTTAATTAATGTTATTCTGTTATTTTGATTATTATTGTTGTTAACGATTTATGTTAACATATTGACGTGTAGCAAAGAAGCTATAAATAAATTATTTGTATTTGAAGCCCGACCCCCAATTTACTGGTTTTATTTATTATGTAGGATGTTTTCACAAACCTATTGAATAACTTGTGACGACCATAAACCATTACCATCGTTTCCGCTGACATGCATCAACTCTTTTATAACCTGTTAAAGACCGCAGTATCAGATATTGTGCCTCGGTGCAGTAGTATGCAAACACTACTGTGTTTGTGGAGTGAACTATAGAAGTGAAATTACTGGGCAAACGATGCAAAATAACTAATGCCCCGGAGTGTAGTGTCAAGAAGTAAAAATTAAAAGTAGACTTGCGTGACATTTGATCATTTTAAGCAATGATGGCCGAGCGGAAATTGCTATGGACTGCCGTGCCTCAAGTCCATGGTTCGATTCCCACCGCCGCCGGCTTGAGTAAAATTACAGGCAAATGAGACTCAACCAATGTATGTCTCAGGGTGACGGGCGCAATACTTCACTTGTGTTAAAGGCAGAGGTTAGTCCGCTTAACATCAGATGGACCTCGTGCTTGTTCCATTACAAACACTGTTCGAGCGTGTATTCTTGTATTCTGCCGTGGTTGAGAAGAAGTCAAAAATCCTATTAAATTTATAATTAATTGTTTATTGACTCGGTCAAGGTGACAAAAGGAAAAGGGAAACGAAAACTTAGTTGCTATGCCAAGCTAAATAAAAAAAAAAACGAGTATAAAATGTTGCCATAATGCGTAACAAACACAAAACATGTTAAAAAAGTAGTGCGACTGGTCGGTCTCGTAACTCGTATAAAAAACATTGCTTGATTCATCTTCTTAACTTTTGGAATACTTCTAATACCAACGGAAATTAATTCAACGCACCGTACCTCCAAACGTTTGAACATTTTCACCGTCTTTTCTAAAAACTATTTAATAAAAGGAAGGTTTGCATTCAATTTGCGAATCCCTAAATTCCCTGTGTCCGTTTATCCAGTTGTCACATGCAGAGGGGCGGTAATTGGACATAGGTACCGCGTACTATTAACTATTCCGTGACGTAGGGCAGTCCAGGACAGCTGAATTGACTTCGGGGCAATTCTACCTGATATATCATATAACTAGGTAAGTAATCATTTATTTAAAAGATATAGATATAACACAGAGTACATACAGTTAAATTAAGGAACAACAACACAATTTCACAATATACTTTAACCCATTTGCATCGGCGATAATGATAACAATAGAATTTCATTCATAACTAGGCCATAGTGGTCCAGGACGATGCCAACTAATCTAAACATTATGTACTTATGTTCTAAATTCTAATTGTCAGCGGGCCCCAAACTAGGCTGGGCCTTTATCTTGGTGACTCATAGGATACATTTAAACATTAGATGTGACGCGCGCAAGGATACTATCACTTACTTATAATAAGTAAATAAACTAATAGCTATATACTAAGATAACATAATGTGAATAAGTCTGGTTATGATAGTAAGGAAACTGAACGAGGACTAATAGTGTGCTTTTGTATGTGAGACCGGGTGTGGAGTATGTGTATGTGTGTGTGTGTTTCTATGTTATGGAAGTGTGTGTGTTCCGATTTATCATTCTTTTTCCTTTGCTTATTTACTGCTGGTAACTTGATACACCTACTGCTTTTGCATATTAATTATTGTGTGCTGTTATAAACCCTTACCAAAGCTTCTGTGCCAGAATATGTAAGAGACAAGAGCCATAATTTCACCTTTGCTCTCATATATCACATATCATTGATATATCATTACCAATTATATATATATATATATACAAAGTAACACAGTGACATACAAAATTGTGTAAGGTTTAGGCTTTGGTTTTTTGGCCAGTAGTCTTTCAGACCCCAGCTTTCCTTTGGAAACCTCGTAGATTATATACCCACTATCTTTTATCTAGTAAGAGCGTTAAGAGGGTAAACAGCAATGTAGTGCGTCTAATGTGCAGCTCTTACTACCCTTTGACGTAAGTAGCAATATGCTATTCATCTTGCGTATTTATTAATCACTTGATGCGCATATCGATCCCCTTGCTTCAAAAGGTAGTAACTGCCTAGTTAGGCAGTAGCTCTACTTACTAGTATATACCTATTAAAACTGATATTGAAAAAGCTAACAGCTACAAATTAAAACTACTTGGAGGTAGCTAGCAAGGCAGGTACTCGCGAAATGTCCAACCACCATGCTATAACGATTGCCACCATAGACAACAACCGGAACCGACGGCTTTACCTGCCCTACAAAGCTTCGGAAGCGCTCAGTAGTAAGCAATGCCACTAGCGGTCACCTATCCAAACCATGACCGTGGCGGATGTTGCTTAACTTAATTGCCTGTTAACGCCTAGACAAGCTACGCTACGAGTGCATCTATAACGAGTTTTTAAAGTGATATTGTTCTAAAATGTTCTTCTCGTTGCAAAATATAATCAGAGTTGAATTTAGTATGCCATTTTGATGGCAATAATCTGTTAAAGTCGGTCGAGTTGCATTGTTAATGGTAGTCATAAGGTTGATACAATTTAAATAAGTATGTATTTAAATTTCAAATTGCAAGAGTCTGACGACAGAAACTTATAATAATACTATTAAATAAGTTGGCATCGTCCTGGACCACTATGGCCTAGTTATGAATGAAAACAAAACTACTAGTTGAGTCGAAAATCGACTTCTTTTGCTCAAAAATATGATCAGATAATAATATTAGGGGAGCATGCCGTCTATCGATTCGAACTCATGCACTTCTGGCTAAATAAATGACGCACGAGTGACCGCTAAATGCAAATAATCGACTGGCCTTACCTTTTGCCTTAACCCATTGGCATCGGCGATAATGATAACAATAGTGTTATCATTATCGCCGATGCCAATGGGTATAACAATAGACGGCATGCTCCCCTAATATTATTATCTGATCATATTTTTGAGCAAAAGAAGTCGATTTTCGACTCAACTAGTAGTTTTGTTTTAGTATGCGCAAATAGCTTTCACTCTTATAATCCTTATTTTTAATAACAGTTCGAAGAAATGGACCAAAACATTAGTACTAACTTAAAGAATAACTGACTCAAGTTTGGTACCAAACAAATTTGATATACGTATAAAACAAATTAATGAATCTTGATACTTTAAAACTTTAAACAATTCCGGGTGCTAATTCTGTCCTACAACAATTAACAAAATACATTTAAAAACATAAACAACAAACTTTAAGATACATGTTACACTATATATATATTTCAAAGCTTAACACACTATATTTTTACCAGGAAATGAGCCTTAAAAACACCTCGTTTTGTGCTTTCCCCTTACCATTCGCCTTAATGTTTTGACTCACGATCTGTTTTAACAACTATTAAACTACAACGTTCGTCCTTTGTTATAACTGAAAAGTCATCGGAAAGTCTTTCAAAAATTATAATAGTAGAATAAAGGTCCAGGGGTGGTTGGACGCGATACAAGGTGAAAATGTTTTATGTTAATATTTAGATTTTTTTTCTTGCATTTTCTGTAGCCCAACACATTCCCTTTTAGATCGAAATGTAAATTGTTAGAATTCCGACTAGGCAGTATACCAGCAAAAATTGAATCAAGAGTATTCTTGGCAAATATAGCGAAGTAAGTTTTTTGCTTCGGTGATGGCCCAGTGGTAATAGCTAACGACTGCTGCAAAGAGAATCCGTAGTTCAAATTCGGCCGCTGGCTTCAGCTTCACTGCATTGTGGGCATTTTGCGAATGCTCGCCTGCCTAACGGGTTGAAACGCTTGTAGTGGAGCTTGCCTAGTCGTTTGCAAAGGTTATATAACGTCCAATGCGGTCATGAATTTAATTGGTCACCGATAGTAGTGTTTATTACTGAGCGCTTCCGTGCTTCGGAGGGCATGCTAAGCCCCCCCCCCCCGGTCCCGGTTGTTGCCTTACGATGGCAGTCCTTAGAGGTGGTATGGCATTTCGCAAAGCCTATCTAGCTAGCTATTACCATCAAGTAAAGTAGAAATTTGTTACCAAGCACTTAACAATGTGTTCCGGCAGTTGTCCTTGAGAGCCAGTAACTTCCGGTAAGCCTGAACAACATCTTTTATCATCATCAGTCATAAAACATGAGGTTAGATAATAGTTAAAGGTTATGTTACCAGCATCAATAACTTAAAATATAGCAAGTCATTTTTGTTTGCAACTTTTCGGATACAGTCAGGTATTAAAAAGTTTTATTTACCACCACAACGATCGGTCGAGCGGAGTTCGATTTGTCTCAAAGATTAATTGCTCTGTTCCTGGTCCATTGTCCGTGTTGTTGTCGACGTTTTCGACCCTTTATGAATTTCCCGAACCATTGTTTTGTCCAGATTTATAAAAAAAGTTCCAAAAAAGTTCTTATACAACGACCAACCCGACCTAGTCTACACAAAAACTCCTGTTGAATAATTTGAACTTTATAACCGAAGCATAAATGTCAAAAATGAGTAAACACATATTTCGGCACCCGCAAATGAAAACTGGTAATCAGAATAACGAGGTCATGCAGCCTTTTTTGTTTTTGGTCGGTCATTTAAAACTTTCATTAGTGAATTCGCGCGCTAAAAATTTCACACTTTATTTCGTAAACTTGGATTGGTCGCGGAAAGCGCAGCCACGTCACGGAAATGTTTCTACTGGCATTTCCCCTTTTAAGAAACTTTATTCAAAAGGCTAAATAACTTTGAGCAATTTGTAGAGTTTCGCTGCTTTCTATCCCATTTTTATGATACAGTTGTTTTGCTACATCTTTTGTCCTTTTGTTGTTTATACCTTTAAAAGTTTGCTGTCGGTAAGTTTGACACATATGGAACGATATCACGAATTGTAGACCGGAAATACCTTTCAATAATTTAATTGGTTTTGGAGAAATGTACAGATAGTTAAGCAGATGGTCTCAAGTTAGGAAATTTCTATTAATAGTATTTAACTTGAACAGCATTTCGAAGTGTATATAGCGACACTATTGTTTGAACAGTGTTGCGCAGCTGAGATGAGAAGAGAGAGTTCTGAGAGTTAAGTGTTGTATGATGACTTGATAAGGAAATAACATTGAGAAATCAATAACAAGAGTTTTAATGTGTTATATAAACTGGTTGCACTAACGCGTACTGGTCGAAACTGTCATGGGGCGGTAGGGCAATTTATAAACGCTTGCCTTGTTACCTACCAGCCTCCAGCGGAAAATCAGTCGCCAAAATCCTAACGTTGTAAGCTTCGACCACGTCATCGCTTGCCTGTCAGCTAGATTGCTAGTCTAAAGTAAATGCAATTACATACTGTAGTTCATTGGTTTATCTGTCGTAAGGGACGCTGCGGTATGTACAAAGTTACTGCTTAATAACTGACGACAGGACACAACACCCATAACGCTACGTTGTAGCATTAAGGGCGTTGATAACCAAAACTAAAAAAGAAAAGTGAAACTTATAAAACAGTTACTGCTTTATTATAAAAACTTACGTGGTTTTCACTCATTTTAGTAAATAATACGGGATAACTCACGTGAATAAGTCAGATAGCTCAGACTATAGTTTAAATCACATTTGGTGGTCTTTTTCAAGGAGAGATCTGGACGCCCGCGTTGATGTCTCGCTTAGGACTGCGGGTGGCAGCTCGCAGCGCGCGTGAAGAACATTCACTTAGAAGAGAAATTACAAGTTTCTTAATTTATACATTTGTATTGCAAACATAGAAACGGACTTAATAATTAATATTATTCATATATTATACATTATTAACATACGTAAAATATAAAACTCTAGAAAAATAAAAATAAAAAACGTTAAAGAGTTGCTAGTTATTCAATTACTACGTTGGGTCGATTTACGAAGTTTTGTCTAAATTTCATAGGTACATGTATGGCTTAAACATTGTGTTAATATAATTCATTTCTAAGTAGGTAAAAAGCGCCAGCAATTATTTTATGTAACTTGACTAATATTTTAACTGACGTAACTGACTTATTCACGTGAGTTATCCCGTATTATTTACTATAATGAGTTATTGTTTTGTATGCAGTTCTTCGAAAAGTATTGTGCACTGGGTGATTAAACACGTCAAACTAAAAAAAAGCAGTAATATATGATGACTAGTATGTGAGAAGATTTTTTGTTGCGTGATTATTTAATCAAGAAGGTTCAAAGGGACGAGACGCAATAACAATGTTGCCGTGCAAAACACATAACTTTTTACCTCACTCTAGCGAGTAAAATGGAAGATGCAATAAATACCTAACAAAATGTAGTAAATAGGTGTATAAAATATTAAAAAATAAAATATAAATGATTTCAATTGATAGTATAAAATGTAATTCTTTTTTCAGGAATTCACAATGACAATAGTGTCAAGCTTCGAATTTCAAAAACCCTTTGCGCGCTAGCTAATAGAAAACTCTTCCGCGCATATTTCAAAAAATAGACATCAGCTTTCCGAGCTTGTGATGTGAAAAAAATTTTTGTTGGTTTGTCCGCAGCATCAAAACTGCGATAAAAATCAACGATTTCAGTATTTGTTGGTTAACTAGAGGATAATAGAATTTACATAAAATACTTAAATTTGAGATGCCTAAAAATAATTTAGCTTGTGAGATAGAACCCGTAACAAAATCCTCTAAAATGTACATCATTTACGGCTAAATTGAAATAAATAAACTGGGGAATTTATGTATATCATAAAAGTTGTCATTTTACACCAAGCATGTAAATTTTAGGTATTTAAATCGTTTAATCAAGCTTACGTGAAATCCCGTGACATTCGGACGGACTTCGGACATAGATAGATAACACTTTATTACACTTTTAAAATTATAAATACTAGTTACAAGAAAGATTGAAATATGTTAAAAAATGGTATAATCGTCATACAGACAGGCAGTCGCTAATAGGCCTCCTCTCTGTCTCTTGGGTACGGAAACATTAACAATGCTGTTCAATTTTGAAATTATTACCTTTACCCAATTTCAGCAACATCAAAATGTTTAATGTTATCAATTCAATTTTTCAATTTACCATGCAGGTCTCATCTCGATGTGTGCCACGAATACCTCAGCCCACATATAAGTTACCCAATTTGTTATGTTAAACCCTAAGAGCCTGTACAGCGAACCCTCGTCCGAACAGATTGAGCCTACGGGAAATGCGATGGATCAAACTGGAAATATACAAAACTAGCCCCAAGATCTACTACGATAAGGATAAGAAATTATTTCTTTGTTTATCAATAAGTAACTGATGCAGCGATGACAATGAGGCGGTAAATAGTGTCATCTGCAGATTGGGGGCTCAAATCCAACCTCTCAAAACTATTATGGAAAACAAACGTCATTTTTACAAGCTTAAATCGTACCATGTCCATGACACTATAATGGTCATCTAGCGCTATCTTTATCGCACAGATGACTTGATTCAATACGTCCTGCCCACTATCACGTTGCAGTTCTAATGTTTGTTTATTGATATTTGGTAGTGCAAAATAAAATTGAAAATGTAATGTTAAAATAAGACTGAATGAGGATATGGTAGTTCGTAAGTTTGAATCAATGATGCCACAGTGGGAATGGATAATGGTATGGGTAATTTGCGAAAGCCCGCCTGGCTAGCTACCCCAATAAATCTAGGTTTATAGCCTGACAACACCTAGTACAATATAATCACTTACTAATAGTGAGATTGTGGTCAGTTGTTGTAGGCTCTTCTAGTGAGTAGATTACAGAACAAGCCTGAGGCCCATATAATGTCTAGCGGTAACCACTGCCTTTTTTTGCTGTATTATGTCGGAATATGCGCAAAGCCTACTGGTGTTATTGTACGTGTTTGGTAGCTCTTTCCACACAAACGTAGATTCGTCACACGTTTGAGCACTTGGTCTTTGATATATGAATAAATTACAATTGTATCGAAAGCTACAAGAAAGGCTACGAAAATAATTACCCTAAAGCGGTAACCTTTGCCTATAGGAAATGCATTTTGTCATAAGTGACGAACTGAAATGCACCTGTCACTGAATAAAGTTGTTACTCGTAAGTCTCATGTGCCTGTATTTTCACCGGCACTCATACCCTTCAAACCGGAACAGTGTAATACAAACATTCCTGCTTCGTAGTAGAAATAGGTAAGGTGGTACTTTCCGAAATCGTTCAAGGCGTGGTGGTACTTCTTCGGACGAAACCTTCACAACTATTTCTACTGCTATCGTTTATTTTATAGTGTAACACTCGCCTTCAAGTCAAGACTTTTTCTTGTTCTTATTGTACGCTACTAGGTACGACACATTACGTATTCTTCTTCGCCTCTGTTTTATTCTGTCTTTAATCTGTCGCCTGTGTTTTGTCTGGTTTTCATTTTATTAATTATTCTTTCTCTAAATTTGATAAATATTTATATTTCCATATACAAACAGTTTTTAAAATAATTTAGAAAATTTATAAATATTTACGGAAAACGTAATTTATTATTATTATTAAAACCAGAATCTTAGCATATATATATTAGGTAGGCAAAATTTAACCAAGTTTTACTAATTGGTATTTAAAATATTATGAAATTACGTATGTATAGAAATCGTTATAAAGACACTCACCTTAAACGTCATACAGAATGATGCGTTCATATCAAACTAATAAGATTGGCTTGTCTAAAAGAAATATGTTTAAATTTTTTTGTACTTTTGTATGCAATATTTTTTTTACATAAGTTTGATTAAGAGTATCAACTGCAACTACCGCAAATTATACTGAAAAAAATATTAACCTCAATGTCTTATCCTACATTTCGTATCTCTTCGTTAACGTACGTCAAACAGTCGTAGAAGCCCCAGAAATCTCACTACAGACCATCCCTCATACATACTGGGCCCTCGAGAGATCACACTGGTAACTGGGTCTCAGGTATGTCTATAGTATAAAATCCCTTTATAAACAAAATAGATATTTTTAATTTAAATTTAACCCGGCGTTTTGAGGTGAAAAACTTTTACACTGATTGCGAAGTGGGTATGACATAACCTAATATAAAACTGTCGATTTTTATAACTGAAATAAGGTACTTAAGAATAACACTTAATATATTAATTAATATTAGGGAAATGAGGTTATATGACAAAATAACTTGGTTCTAGCTATAAAAGTATTTATATTTCTCTAACAAATAAAGTAGTATTTTTAACGCATAAATCAATTGAGAGTTTTGCAAACAAGACTGCAAACAAGAAGAAGCATGCTTCATACATATTAGCTTTTCGCATGTGATGCAAGAATGCTTTGTCTTTCTGTCTTTGGCTGTAGGGCAGTCCCTACATCATATAATATATTTGCCCACTTTATAATGAGGGCACATTGATGATGGTACCTAACCAACATAACCAAAGCACAAAATAGTTCCACATACTATGAGGTCGGGTATGACGTACCCACTCTATTTTTCAAATCAAATCAAAATCTAAATTATTTATTTGCTAGATAAAGGTACATTTAACAGGTCTTATATTAAAATGACGTGTTGCTCTATATATGAACCTTCAAGGCGTGTAAATTCAATACCCATATAAATTACAAAATTATTTAATTATATTTATAGAATACACAATATTATTATATATACATAATATCATTCATGTTCATACAATTTTCTATATTTTATCATTTAAAAACTCATTTTTACTATAATTCCTTATCAGATTTTTTTTAGCGTAAATTAAAAAAGTACAGTCATATTTGTCTCTCTTACGATTAGTCGTAGTTTATTATATATATATATATATATATATATATATATATATATATAACGAGTGTATATATATATATATACACTCGTTATTTAAACACTTTTAGTATACAGACTTTTTTGGTATTTGGAATACATAGCACGTTTTTATGCCAGCTACTTTTCAACGTACTAAATTCTTTACATTGTTTCTTTCAAATATAGCCGATTTGAAGATAAATACAATGAAGGTAAAGTTAATAGATTCAATTTTTGGAAATATGGCTGACATATATCTGTTTGAACAACTTTAAACGGTTTAAATCGCGTATATTTATCATTATTTTTGTCCCGACGTTTCAAACACTTTGCAGTGATCGTGGTCACGGGGTGACTAATTGGTATTATTTGTCATATTCATGTCAACAAATATCTGTTTGTTTTAGTCGACATATTTCCGCACGCGTAGTTCACTCCGCCGCCGGTAACACTGTTACTGTCACATAAAATCATTCCCCGCACCACCACCTCCAGCTACCGTGCCAGCTGAGTTCCAGGAATCATACACTTAAGAAATATTTAGTGTTTTACAACTCGGCGGGTATGAGATACCCGACCTCATTCACGCCGGGTTAAGTTGGTACATGTTTATGCTCCGTGGGGTGCCGGGTCAGATTATCATCTCCCATCTCTTCCCGTTGGTGTCGTAAGTGGCGAATAAGGGTAAAATTCTGGAATGCGGGAACTGCTATCTTACACTGCGATCCCCAAGCCGCCTACCAAGCGTTGGGATTAAGGCAAACCCCCTTTTAATGGGGGAGGCTTTGTTCAGAGTGGACGAACCGGCTGATACGGTATATGTTTTGAGGTAATCTGCCATTTATCTAAAGTATTAATTTGTATAAACAAACATACCCCATTACTGCATTACCAAGGCCTCTCCAGCCATAGTGCTGGCTGTTTTTCTCGCCATGCCTCATTAAATGTTATCATCCGCATATCACCCTTGCTACCGCAAACGTGAACATTCTTGAGCCGAACGGTATCGCACGTGATGATTTCAAGAAACTTGACGGGATGACCTTAACTCCCTGGAATCGTAGAAAGCCGCTAATTTGGGATGTAACATGCGTCGACAAGATGTGGTGTCTCACTGTCCACCTCCAAGACAGCGGGAGCAGCAGCAGCAAAAGCTTAAACTCTATGATTATACAATTAAGTTAAACCATAAAGATTTTATGAAGGTTTGTATCTGATTGTTCTGTATTACGTTAATTATATATAATTGCGTATTATATTAGACTACTTGATCATAGTTATCCATTATGAGTTCCCAAGGCGTCTGCCAAGCGTGGAAATTATGGCAAAACTCCTCATGGCAGAGGCTGTGTTCAGCAGTGGACAAGCCACCTGAAACATCCATTAAGAGTCTTTTACAGACAACTGTACTGAATAACTATATAGTCTATCTGGGAATAGCCCAATCATTAACAAAAATATAGTTGTAGTTAACTATGCTTTACTTTATTTTAAAGTCTACAATACTAACTGAGGACTACTAAGCTAGGACTAGCTAAAACATAACATAAATTTTCCCTATTCATCCAATCAAAAATTACACAGTACATGATTCTAAATATCCCCAATACCAACACTAACGTTAACAATAATCATCAAAATATTTATGGCGCCTTTATCAGCAGGTTGTGTTATATCTTTTAAGAATATCTGTTTTCTCCAATTTCTCTTTATCTCTCCATTGACACAGCAGTTTTTAAAAGCAATTGAAAGCAAAAATTCCCCTATCGAGTCGACTTCCCATTGTCAGCATATTGTCTGTCAATTTTCATCTCTACAGGAATCCCGATTTTTCCAACTCTCCTTTCACTTCAATCGAGATTCGTAATATAATGATTTTCAGTTATGATGAGACACTCTTAAATCACCGATTATTTCAGCCCTTTGAAAATTGGAGACAGCGGCGTTAACTTTGAGTCATTTTAATTTGTTCTTTGTAAGCTTTATGTTACAATATTGAATCAAAGGAGAAAGTGAAATCAAAGCAGAATAATAAAATACGAGCACTTATAAATGAATTTTATTGTGTTGGAAAGTTTTCTTTATATTTTTTTGTAGTAGCTTGTTGCCCATATTAAATAACAAGGGTTTAGACAATGTTCTATTAAGTAGAGCTAACAGTGTCGTTTTAGTTTGAAAATGGAATAACTGCCTTAAACGATATTTTACAATTTGATTTTTATTAATGAAACTGGCAACTAATGGTGCCTTACTTTTTTCACCCAGCGGGGTGGCTGGGTTTGAATGTCATCCTCCTTTTTTTATTTTTTTCCCATGGCCGTCGTAAGAGGGTAAGGGAAAAATATGAAAAGGTGGAAACAGACGCCTGCGGAAACGTGGGCATTATGGGAAATCCTCACAATGCCAATGGACCTTGTTCAATGGTAGACGTTCCGGTTGATGTGATGATAATATTTTTTTTTAACGTTGGTGGTCTGCAACTTTCGTTCAGTCATAATTGCTGCCTTTATATAACAAGTGCAAAGTATTTAGCCCTGTAGCACTGTTTTACCTTTCTTTGTTATATGGTTAATCCTTCAACTGGTGGGATCTTGTTCTTTTTTAAGACGACAACCGGGACCGACGGCTTAACGTGCCCTCCGAAGCACGGAAACGCTCAGTAGTAATGTCACTAGCGGTCACCCATCCAAATCCTGACCGCGCGCGACGTTGCTTAACTTTGCTGATCGGTTGAACAGCTAAGTAAACTTCGCTACGAGCGCTTCAAAAGCTGTTCTGGGCAAAGTTTAATTTTTGTTCCATTAAAACATGTTTATGCTTCTTTCAAGGAATGCAGGCAGCTTCGAGGGCTGCTAGACGCGCACTGCCTCGAAGCCGCCCGCATTACTTGAAAATGGGCATCTTTACTGCGCGAACACCGGTCGGAGGTTACGACCAAACACCGTTAGTGCTAGCCGGTATATTTAGTAAATAATTATGTCAACTCACGTTAGCTTTTATGTTTATGCTTGTTTCAAGGCTCATCTTACTTGCCCATAATTTTGCCTGCCTAACATGCCATACATATCTCTGGTCACTAATACAATTGTAGCATGGTTTAATTTGATATTATTACCAGAAATACATAAATTCAAACATTTCGTACCCCCTGATTAATGTACTTAATTGGTCATACCATTGAATCCTTTTTACGAAGTAAAAATCAGCAAGTAGTGTCCCGGAGTCTTAATTGTGGCTTAACATCATTTGACTTGACAATATTATTTAAGGCCATCCAATTTGTACGGTTGACCCACACACAAATACACGGTGGCTTTTGTAAGACGAATCCCCTGTAGAGCCATTAAATCTGTGTATAATTAAATACAACAGTGTTTTTGGGTATTTGTACCCGATGTCACAGTAAAACAGGCATTCCTTAAAATAGTTTTGTGCTTAATCCTTCACATAGCTCTACCACTATCACTCACACCGAGTGGTTCTGCCCGAATAGAAGAAGGGTCAACTCCCCCACAGTGACATATCCGAGATCTTAGCTTAATGTATTTATGGGTAATGCTTGTAAGAAATTCATTGTCGTAAACCTTTTGTAACGTAGTTATTTTAAAGCTTTATCGGTTTAACTAGTAGTTTATTTTATGCACTTTTTACATTACTATTTGTAACATCCGCTTATCTCGATGTAAATCAGCGGAAGAGCCAACTCTACTACATTTGTTACATTAATAATACTGTATTATCTTATATGTCAACTGTTCGAGACGTTCATTAACATAGGTTATCTATAAAAATATATATCTGGTATATAATGCAAATAAAGTAAATCCGTTATTAGATGTAAGATAATTATATAGATAATTAGAGGTTCATAAGCAAATCAATGTTTTTTTAAGATCTGTGGATTTTGTAATACAGGAAAATAATACAAAATAAATTAAGGTTAATGTTCATTTGGCGATTATACAAGCATTATAACATAAAATACCAGTATAATTATCAGATATGTATTAAATGGCTTGTGTTCACCCAGCGTTTAACATATAAACGTAGTTGCGTTATATTTTATATCCGAATGTTCTAACTCGCTGTAATTTTGCACGCATATACTTGATCCTTATATCTGCGCTTATGGTTTTCCGGATATTTGTCAAAATATGGATTTACAAAGTTATTCAGAGAAAACCCTTCGTATGAGAAGTTTTATTTTCAAATTTAGAGATAAAATAAAAAATAAAACGGAAAACTGCCAAACTAGAAGCACTTATATTAGGTTCAAGGATATACCTACCAAATATACAGTTTAAACATTCAGTAGTACTTAATATATGAAGTAACGACGTTTGTATGGCTAACGCTGGGTAAACATAAGCCTTGATACATCACTGATAATTATATCGGTATTGTATGTTATAATGCTTATAAATTATATAATTATTTTATAAAGGAAATCATATATATTGTAAGCTTTTGGACTTAATTTATACTGGCTTTCATTCCCGGATCAGCAGACGATATTGGTGTTTTCTCACAAATTAATTTACAGTAGCAGTCTGCAGTCTGTAGTTGGCCACAAAATGTCGATAGTCTCAACATCTATAACATCAAACCAGAATGCATCTCGATAAAAGTGAGTGTTAAGATCTCTGCCCAACTTTTCAAATATATTTAGGCATGATATTATTCTATTTTGGAATGTTTTGGAATATTTTCGCCCTCCAAAAAGCAAAAGGTACAAAAGGATTAGGATGAAAAATTGTGAAATTATTTTTGATAATGAATAGATTCAGGCGTTACTTTGCGGAAATCCATTTTTAATAATAACAAATATTTTAAAAGTATTTTAAGAAAACATTTAATTAATTATTTAATAAAACACTTAAAAAATCTTTATAAAAATGATATATCTAGTGACAATTCCGCCTAATTTCCTATTAAGCCGACGTGACATCACAAACGCCACGCAGCCAAACCGGAAGAGTATTCGACGCGTTTCGCTTCTAAACGAAGCATCCTCAGGAGGTCTTGACTCTACGAGCGCACGATCGAGACTAAACGTCCGGCGGCCAAACACGCCTTTATATAGGGACGATCATGAAACAACAAAGAGCCGTTTTTAGCCGTCGAATACTCTTCCGGTTTGGCTGCGTGGCGTTTGTGATGTCACGTCGGCTTAATAGGAAATTAGGCGGAATTGTCACTAGATATATATCATTTTTATAAAGATTTTTTAAGTGTTGTATTAAATAATTAATTAAATGTTTTCTTAAAATACTTTTAAAATATTTGTTATTATTAATTATTTTTGAGTTGGTACTCTATGTTTTTTTGTTATTATTTTTTAAGTCATTGTGACAGAACAAGCTTGAGGCTCACCTGATGTTAAGCGGACTAACCTCTGTCTTTAACAGATCCATTTCATCACAAGTCACAAATTGCACTGCGCCCGTCACCGCATAGTTGTTAAGTCTCATGTGCCTGTAATTTCACTGCCTCTCAAGGACTGCTGCTGGAACACACCATTAAGTGTTTGGCGACAGGTTTTCTACTTGAGGGTGGTAGCTAGCCAGGCGGGCAATCGCAAAATGCCCTTCCACCATGCGTGCTCGCCATAGTAAAGCTCAAGCCAACGAGGGAGATCGACCAAGGTACCTGCGGCACGGCAGTCAAAGCTATTACCGCGGCCATCTATGCTTCATTTTATTTTTAGGTATTTACTGTCCGCTTATTCCGAGGCCACACAGCGGAAGGGCCAAACTATCTCCGTAAATGTGTCGGTTCCTTGATTAATTCCGCCCGGCACCCGCAGTGTCCCATCCGAGTCGTCCTTTAATACGTCTCAGCTTACTGTATCGGCATTCTATGATAATGTTTGTAAGGTATACTTGCTTTACGTTTTGTTTACATAATTGATATTGCAGTATAGTAGTTACTGAAATTTCTTCTAAACATTTATCAAACTAAACAGTATATGTGCGATAACAAAACTTATCGTATGTACGAAAGGGTCCGTAAATATAGTACCTACATTACTTTCACACTCTCTTGTTGCATCTCACGTTCGAAATGGCTAAACAGATTTTGAAGAGAGCATATTCTATTAACCGGCAGCAAATCCTCGAGGCCTATGGTGTTGCAGATGTCCGTGGGCGACGGTGATATACACATACCACCAGGTGAGCCGACTGCTCGTTTGCCTTTCTATCTTATAAAAAAACCGCTTTCGTAGAACTTTTGAAGCGCTCGTAGCGAAGTTTACTTAGCTGTTCTCAACCGATCAGCAAAGTTAAGCACGGCGCCCGCGGTCATGAGTTGGATGGGTGACCGCTAGTGACATTACTACTGAGCGTTTCCGTGCTTCGGAGGGCACGTTAAGCCGTCGGTCCCGGTTGTTGTCCTAGGATGGCAGTCGTTATAGCATGGTGGTAGGGCATTTTGCGAATGCCCGCCTGGCTAGCTACTACCCTCAAGTAGAAAATCTGTCGCCAAGCACCTAACGGTGTGTTCCGGCAGCTGTCCTTGAGAGCCAGTACTTCTAGGTTAGCCTGAACAACATCTTCGACCACATCATCACTTACCATCAGGTGAGATAGTGGTCAAAGGCTAATCTATCAGGCATAAAAAAAAAAAAAAAAAAAAAAAAAAACATTCACATCACCGAGACGTCTGCCAAGCGTTGTTTAATGATGAACGTCATGGCCGTCATATATATAAGTAGGGTATTAAGTATAAGCGGCATTAAGTTTGAAACCTATCGCAAACTTTTCCTTCTCAGCATATTGATTGTATTTCCAAATGGCTTGCTAACAGCCTAAAGGGAAAATGTCTTCAAGCTCCAAACGGCATGTTCTAGCCCCAGTCAGTCCTTTAGAGAGTATACCCATTCCGATATACCCTGTTGTGTCTTTCTAGGCCACAATTATCTACATGAGTTCGAAGCAATGATGGCTCAGTAGCATTGGCTATGGACTGCCACGCAGCAGGTTCATTGTTCAAATCCCACCGCAGACTTGAGTTTCACCGCCTGGCTAGCGACAACCCTCAAGAAGAAAATCTGTCTCCAAGCACCTAATAGTGTGTTTAGGCAGCTGTCCTTGAGAGCCAGTAATTTTAGGTTAAGCCTGTTCACAACTTCAACCACATCATCACTTACCATCAGGTTACATTGTGGTCAAAGGCTTACCTATCAGCAATAAAAAAAATAAGTAGTGGTCAAAAGATATGCCTATTAGTAAAAAAAAAAACATAAATATTATGAAGTAAATACTTCATAAATTAGAATAACATTTGCGAATTTTCTTGTTTGTGGTTAAAAATATGACACGCATTTATTAATAACCTTTTGAGCAAACAGGTCGAGTGCTCAGTTCTTCAATGAACAGCTTAAGGTAAGATAAAAATAATACCTCGAAATTCAATTTATTAAGCGCATGATTTTCTCTAAGGCCTGTGTCAATGTTTACCAGCACTTTCGCGAACAAATATTTGATAAGTAGCTTACTTTTTCGAAACATCTCAACGTTTATATTTTGCGTGAAAGTTTATTTTGTACGCCACCCACGCACTTCTTTTGCACACCTGGTGCTAGATCTGACACGGATAAATTTAATAATGGAATAAATGTGACTAGTTCAAATTTTGACAGATGAAGTTGTGTGTTGAGTAACTTTTTATATCAATCTACTACTACTATATACTACTACTAGCTTGCGTTATTTCATTTAAAATAAAGTAGATTTGTCAATAGAGCCCCTGCTCTGGAATATACTCCGAAAATATAACTGATTGAGGTCCCCATCGTGTATAAAGTTTATATTCATAGTTGATAGGCATTCAATTCAGCATACATTTTTGTCGCGTCGGATACTTAAAACTACTAGGCCACCGGAACCATACTCTTTCGATCCGAAACTTTGTGTTCCAATTGTATTACTTAAACCGTCATAAGGAACGGCGCGTGCTCATCAACCAAACCATTACATTTCATCTGATTGAAATAAGTGCTTTTAGTGCTCCAATAATTTGTAAATGTGATTTCCGCTCAGCACGCGATAATGCTTATAATCATATTTAGAAATATACATTTTTGTGTTTGATGAAGCACTTCTTTCGATCTTATGAAGTTCAGTAGTCTGATAAATGACCGCATTGCCCCAAATGACGATGTAAAAATAAAATTAGAGCACAAAATGTGCATTTAGCATTCTTGATGATTAAAGTTACTCACGAAGCGTAAAACCAGGGGACGATTCCCGTTAAAAATGAACATTTTGTGCTCTTGATATTTGTGAATTAAAAATATCTCGATATCGATTAACATTGGATGATAAAAATTATATATTTTTAAATGCAATTCAGTTCTTTGCGCCAGAAATTTTGCATAATTCACTCTTTCTAAAGCGTTACAATATGAGCGTTTAAAAATATTCGAAGTTTCTACATCTGGCACTAAGAATAACACAATACAAACAAACCAAACTCCTCACGAATTCTTAGTTCTAATAATATTGGATTAGCTCCAAAATCTTTTGAAATCGATACCAAATTGAAATTGAAGGATAACTGAAATGTAAGGAGTGCGGTTGCTGCAAAAGAAATCAATGCTTGTTTTTACCTTATATTATGCAAATATTAACCTGCCTTAAGGCAATAAATTATATTTGACTGATTTGTTGTGTAAAAGAATAAAAAACAAAACAAGGAAATGAAAAAAAATTGATTTTTTATCGGTGGAGCTGTTCATAGCAGAGTATACAATATGGTGTTACGTAATTTCTTCACGATTCGTTTTGTTACTGTGGTTACTTCAATAGTTCTCAGTTTTGATTGAGAACTGTTGGGATTTTACAGTTTCTCTGCTTAGCAAAGCAGTGTGGTAACCAAAAGGTTACATAACGAGAAGCGAGCATAAGGGTCGTTTCGCTCGTCATCGCACCTACAGGTAAATGAACTTGCTCTGAGTCAGCGTCATATTTAAAGTCAATAAACTTAATAGGAAAGCATTATTTACATCCCGTCACTAAGCGAAAACCAGTTCCTTGTAAAAATAACTACCAATTAAACGTTTAGAATTATAATCTTAATAACGGTTATAGGCAAAAATAATAAGACATAATAAGTCATGCCTACCAAAATTATACTAAACAATTATAGGGCAAATCGTAATACTCGTAATTATACTGCACATAGTGGTATACTAAAATAACTCTGACAAATGATCTGTGCGGGGTTATGATATGCCAAACATTTTCTGCTTTAATAAAGTAGGAACTCAAAAATTATGCATACCAATGGGCACTCGGGACACGATACCAAATGAACAAGGCAGCGGTATCATACATACATGAAACATTTGACTTTGGAAGTGTATTTTTTAATATCGTGTTCATATCCAATAGGATATTTACATTTACTCGACAAAATCAGCAATGAAACACAGATGAAAGAGTCCTGGTTTCTAAAGAACAGGCACAGATTAAATAATAGTTGGTACGGGCTTCAAGCCTAGTGTGTGAAACTGGTGCTCCATCCATTTAATAATGAACTAAATACCAAATACAGAATTTTATATATGAATTTTAGGTTGAACGATGGCGTGGGGCCACATTTAAACGATTTTGTGTTGTGATATGTCAAAGTCGAAGCTGTTAGGACAAAAAATTGATATATAATACTAGCTGACCCACCCGCAACCTGTCTACAAATTAAGCCCTTTCATATGATACTCTACTTGACATATTTTACTAACTTTTGAAATTTTAATCCCTTTGTTGTCTATCTCAACAACCCTAAGCTGGTTTAGGGCACATTATGAGTCTAAAAAGGTTTAGTTGTCAACATTTATTTCTCATATAATGAAGACAGAATTTAATCCTTTTTTTTTTTTTTTCATGTGTACAATGCCTTTACGCATACTCAACCGCCGGGGAGCAGTTGGGTGATGTCGGGCTCGGGGTCGATAAGGACCCCCCTACTGGCTTAAACCCCATGGTGTTTCGCCGTCCTCGACTAGTAGCAGGGACAGCGGGATCACTCGAGCACTCACACTCTCGAGTGACGATTTCTCTCTCTCACCCACGCCTGCGCCTCCCTCTGCGAAACTATTGTTTCGAGGCCATCGCCTCCTACGACCTCTCGTGACCGACCATCTTTACGAAGATAGCCGGCAGGGAGAGGTCGAAGCCCACAGTCGCAATCAGGGATCGCCGCGGTCCCATGGCGTGCCTCCAGTGCATGCTGGGCGGTGTCTTCCGCGAAGCCAAACTAGTGGCAGGCCGGGGAAGGCTCCCTTCGTGTCATGTTACACAGGTATCTCCCATAAGTAAAAACAGTCATGTCCGGTGAGAACCTGTGTCAGTCTGAAAGAGAGCCTCTCATGCCTTCTTTGGACCCACTCTCCGAGTACGGGTCGGATCGTTTCGAGAAGTCGTTGAGTGCCGGCCCCCCTGTGTGTGGGTCCTGCGAGGAGCCTGTCCCTAAGAATTTAACCCTAACTGATCCTTATACGAATTTATATTGATAATAAGTGTAAAAGTAATAGCTATGGACTGCCGTGCCGCGGGTCCATAGTTTGATTCCCACCGCTGACGAGTTTCACCGCATGGTGAAAGGACATTTTGCGAATGTTCTCGCTAGCCTCCACCGTCAAGTAAAAAGTCGTCAAACATATCACAGGTGTTCCGGCAGCGATACTTGAGAGCCAGTATAATTACGGGCACATACACGGCACGAAGAAGAAGAAGAATATTAATAACTATATGTATCGGGGTGATGGGCGCAGCGCAGTTCGGCACTTGCGAGTTGAGACGAAATGCATCTGTTATGGGCAAAGGTTGCTTAACATCAGGGGTTCCATCACGATCTCATAAAGAAGTATGTATACACATAACAAGTCTGAGGTATTGTACTCGATGCGGTCGATAAAAACAAACAAAGGCTACATATATTTCTGGCACAATGACAATCTCATTTGACACTATAAAGCTCTATTAAAATTATAGAAGCGAAAGTAACGGCTTATTACTATTCTCATCACACGAAACCAAGTAAAAATCATGACGTTAATTTTACTTTATGTCTATTGTAACACAAATGGAAATGAAATAAAAAACTGTAAATTTCAAGATTTTGAGACTTTTATTCGTAAATCTAGTTTATTATCTTGTTGACAACTACGTTGACAACTCAGTAACAATAGAATTCAAGACCTAAAAAACTCATAACTTTCAGTTGTTATAGCTTTAACGTACTGTGATATATTCTGTGATCAAACGACGTGGTTAAGAAATAATGTAAGTACACATCATAACAATATATTTATGGTGTTGGTAAATGTCAAGGTGTCTAGGGAACCTTTCCACTCGCTGCAGCCATCTACACCATTGCCATAGACATTGCTTTAAAAAAGATGGAAGGGAATACTTCTCGCCTTTTACTCAGAAATACTTCGCTTTTATTGGTCTGCTTTAATGTCTTCATATCGATAAATACAAACTTAGTTTCGATACCCGTGCACAAATATCGGGTTCGAATGATATTCTATTCTTGTTTTTAAATATGATTGACCCGGATAAGTTGTTTAAATTTTCTTTCATTCTCATTATCGTATACGCATAAGATCTCTTAGTAACTTGTTGTATACAGTAATACCCTGGGACTTACGCGAAAGGTGAGTCCGAGCGATAACCGTGTAAGTTGAATTCGCGTAAGACGGGGTAAGTGATGAAGATGTTGTTCAGGCCTAGAATTAACCTATATTATATATAATAATAATTAATATATTAACCTGGTTTTCAAAAACAGCTGCCAGAACATACTGCTATGTTTTTGGCGACCGATTTTCCAAAGACAACAATCAGAACCATCACCCATCCAAGTCATGACAGCAGCGGATGTTGCTTAATTTAGCTAAGAACGGCTAATTAACTGTGCTACGAGCGCAGCGCTTCAAAATCTATAAGAAAAAAAGCGTAATCCGAATTCGCGTAAAACGGGGTAGCGTAAGTCGGGTTATTAATGTATATCTATTGCCTTCCTTCTTCTGTGTTTTAAAGTCACACCACACATTTTTATAAAAGCCTTTAAACAAGTACATTAATGTCAGCCCAGATCTTCCTTGTGCAGGTGTTGGCATATTCAACTTTTAATTTTGACGTATCTTGAGAATGCATACATTGATAAATATGTGCTAGGGTTAATATAAGCGATTGTGAGGCATTAATATTTAAAAGACGACTTAACAATTTCGTAATTTAAACAGTACTTCTTGCAAGTGAGTTATTTTATTACTATGAGTGAATTAAACTATACCTACACTGTACACACATATAAGCAGCTTTGAACATGTTCAATGTAACTTTTAAAGAGTTTGATGTATATTTTTTTGAATGTAGAAAGTTAACCACTGTTTTTGTGTTTAAATATTATTCAAACTTTTTGTCTTCATTTTATGTCACATATGGCAATTCAAAATTTCACTGATAATATGATATTATTATAGTTTAATTATACTGTTTTGCTCTATACTATTAAGTACTAAATGTAAGTTTTTACGTTTTTTAGTTTGCGTTTCCTGGGCCTAAGGCTCTGTCTACGTGCCTTACAATAGTCTTTAGTATTCTTCTATAGATGCGGTTCGCAACCTTCCGAGTCTTCAAAAATATGCTGGATTTTTTTGTTTTTGTGATGCCTTTTGGTTCTGCATCAGTACCACATTTGGATCTTCTATGGATATGAATTTCTACTGTGAGTGCTATAGCTGTAAAAGAAAACTGTGTTATATACGTTAAATTCATTGTAAAGTATCTTTATGAGCATATGCAATAGTCGAATAGGTCGCTAATGACTAGATATCGGATTACAAAAACTAAAATAGCAAAATACGCATACAAATATGCACTAAAAAGGGCCAAATGGGCGGCATTAGCAAAAACATTCTCACTATGAAAAGGTCAATTTCTATAAGAATATTTATTTATAAAATATTACACATTACTGTACAGCCGACTCGTCCACTGCTGAACACAGCCTCCCCTATTAAGGGGGTATTTGCCATAATCCCCACGCTTGGCAGGCGGCTTGGGGATCGCAGTGTAATATGGCAGTTCTTTAGAAGGTTCTGCTGCCCAGCTTCCATTATGTTTTCCTTAGTCGCCTCTTACGACACCCATGGGATTATATGGGGAGGTGCAATTCTAACCCGGCACCTCACGGGGCTACTATTTGTAATCCGATATCTAGTTATTACACATTAATCAATCATAATTCTTGTGACAATACACTATCAGGTATTTATGACATTAAATAATTTATGAGCCTAAAATGTCTCTCTACATCACTTGACGTTATTGGATAAAACTTGGTAGTAGAGACATATTTGGAGAAATTTCAAGCATGAAGTGGCCAATGTCGTAAATAAAATATATCCGATATTTGCTTTAAGAACGGGTTTTTCCTATATGGAATATTATATTAGTCTTCCGGGAACCTTTTTTGATACTGAATTAGAAAGAACATTTATTTGTCTATTATTTTAAAAAAATACTTTAACGAACTTGTACAGAGAAAGGTTTTTGGTTTGCTGTCTTCGTCATCGGGTATACTGTTGAAATGTTTTGAAGGGTCTTGAAATGCTAATGGCTTTAGGCTTTTGAACTGTTAAATTGACATGCTAGTGCTTTTAACGCTACACTTTTAAGTCGCCTTTTTTTACACTTTGAAGCTACTGATATATGCATATACACTGGAATATATAGATATCCCACAGAAATTACTGAAAAATTTAAGAGTAGCGTTCACGGAGCGCTTCCTGTAGAAGCGTAGTTTCGTCATATTTTAAATACTAAGTGTTCAAACTCGGTTAAACTTTGCATGTATATCTATGCTTCTGGTTTTCCAGATATCTATTTTTATTTACAAAATAAATTCGAATAATCTTTTTCTATGGGAATTGTTATTGTGACATTGAGGGATATAATAAATCAAAAAAGCATAGATATTAGACTCAGCAATATGCACACAAAATTTCACCGAGTTTTAACTTGTTTTTTTTAAATACGACGAAACTACATTTGTATGAAAGTGCTCCGTGGACTCTACTCTTAATAACGCTAATATTTGTATAAGAAAACATCTGAATGCATACGACGTCTATCAACGACATTTGCTCACCACATAAACAAAAGATATCTCTAGTATATTATCTTAAAGTGAATGCTTTTAAGGCTTTCTAGTATGTGTTGAACATTAAGAGATTCAATATCAACACATATACATTGAGCTAAGGTTAAAAAAACATCAAAGAAGGTTAAGTAGATTTTTGACGGAAAAGGTTCTCCTATGACAGAAGCACCCAAATACCTACAAAATTCAGTATTATTTTTCATTATATTTAGACTCGATACTTGTTTGGGGTTTAACTTCATAATTTTGACCTTTGTAGCTTTCAGATCCTAACGAAGTAATCGTTATACATTTACCGGCTAGCATGTATCCAATGCCGAGCAAGCAGAACGCACCTCGGAGCATTCTCAACGAAACAGGCTCCAATCCTTTAGCTGACTCGGGCTGCGTCTGAAAATATTCTCTTTATTCACACTTTTAAAACAAAATAAACAGAGTTTCAAAATTCTTCCGGTTTGGCTGCGTGGCGTTTGTGACGTCACGTCGGCTTAACAGGAAAATTAGGCGGAATTGTCACTAGATATAGTTTTGTATTTTTTAAGTGTTTTATTAAAATATTAATTTGATGTTTTCATTAAGTATTTTAAAAATATTTGTTAAAAACGTTGCATTTGTAGTGAGTCACGTAGAATAATTGCGTAGCTTATATAATCTTGCGTTCTAGATATGGACAGCTCGCTTTCTATCTCTCGTATAGCTTACCACCGCGTAGCGTCAACGTGTACTATATACAAGTTACTAAACATTTTTATATGTAATTCAATAATAAATGCAAGCAGAAAACAGGTAAAACAGCAATATTTAAAATGTAGCAATTTAAAACCAACTACACTGGTCGGTACTACACTGATTCAAAACACAGACCTCAATTTATCATGGTCTGACTTCAACAAGTTATTTCATATATTTCAGTGTTGGAAGTAGCTTCTGTTCTGTTTTTAAATATATTTTGTTCACTCTTTTTGCTTTTTTTTTATGTTACTGTGATGGAACAAGCCCGAGGCCCACCTGATGTTAAGTGGACTACCTCTGCCTATAACAGACGCATTTCGTCAACGACGAATTGCACTGTGCCCGTCACACTGAGACGTCCAGTTGTTAGGTCTCATTAGCCTGTAATTTTTCTGGCTCTCAAGGACTGCTGCCGGAACACACCGTTAGGTGCTTGGCGACAGATTTTCTACTTGAGGGTGGTCGCTAGCCAGGCGGGCATTCGCAAAATGCCCTTCCACCATGCAAATGCCCTTCCACCATGCTGACGAAAATAAGATCATTCACTGGCCTAAAATACTGTTCACCATCGACATGAGTTGCAACAACCATTATATCATCCTAGTATACAAATATTACTAATTAAAAAATTTAAATCATTCTTAATAGAAAATGGGTGCTATTCTGTAAAAGAATTTGAAAATGACGTCAAAAATATTGAATGTGCAATTTTATACACATAGTTTACATAATTAATTTACATAATTACCTGGACATAAACATTTTAATATTAATTTTGAATGAATTGTAATTTATGTATTAATGAATAATCGAATGATAATTTGATTATTAATTTATTTATTTATATTGAGATTTGATTGTTAAAAATGAATAATGGATTGTAAACTAGAAAATAAATTATTTATGTTTATGACATTATATATACAGCGTGTCCCAAAATTCAACGATAAGCCGGCTTTGGAGCATGGACCTACTCATGACTCCTCGGAAAAAAAAAAAAAATTATAACTGTTTTTTTTTATTAATTACAGAGACTTTTATAAATTTCATCGATATTCGATACCCATTATGCTATTTTCAACTACCATGACCACAATTTTTGACATATTTTTGATATTTTTTGTGCATTAGCAACCTAAGAAGGACGGCTATCTACCACAATCCTTTAAAATTACAGAAAGTCTGTACATATTTTACAAAAATCAGTAAAAAAATATTTTTATCTTATAATTTTCATAGATTTTAACATTCTATGCACTTTCTATAGTCTGGGTTAAAAAAAAAAGTATGGACACTACCATGGCAAGTTTTATTAAAAGTTGGCGCAACTTTATAAAAGTCTCTGTAATAAAAAAAAAAAAGAGTTATAATTTATTTTTTATTTTTTCCCGAGTAGTCATGAGTAGTTCCATGCACCGATGCCGGCTTATCGTTGAATTTTGGGACACGGTGTATATATCTATATATTACTTTAATTATCTACCTGTTAGTTAGTAAGTGGTTAATTTGTGACACCCTTACAGGGTAAATGTACTTACCTAATGCTATCTATAACACCTTTATATTTTGATGAAATGTACATTTGGACAAAATAAATGAATACTGAATACTAATTGACTATAACTTAAAAACTACTTAATCTATTTTAATGTAATTTAAATGGGACCATATTGAATATATACTCTACATAACAAAAAAGGAATTGTCATAGTTAGTTAACCTATGACCACATGAATAAATAATCGTACTATGACGCCACGCTGCCACCCGCAGTGCTAAACGAGACGTAAACCCCGAGATCTCCTTGATATAAAAAACACCAGATGTGGTCGAACCTATAGTCTGAGTTATATGACTTATCCACGTGAGCTAATCGTATTATTTACTAAAATGACAACCACGTTTTTAAAGGAAAGCACCTACTGGAGTAACAAATACAAAATTAATTTCCTCGCTGTGTATACCTTTGGTCAGGTAGCGCAAAGCCAAAGTTAAAGGCGACATGGTTTTGAAATTTCATTGTTGTTCTATGATAACAGCTCGTCCAATTGGAAATAGGTTCTAACGTTAACAGTAACTCATCTCCTGTAGTGTGCAATTTTAGTTACCTTAGGTACGAAATGATTATTATATATATATATATATAATATGCACTATAGGTTATTGAAAACAAATATCCTTCGTTGCATTTTTAATATAGTTATGTATGTAATAACGCCTGCTATGCGGATTACATTACAAAATTACAAATATACGATAGGAAAAATTTAAGTCTTGTTGAAGTACCACGTAAGTAGTACTATAGATGTCGCTCCATCCCAATACGATGGTTAGTGAACGATAGGAAAGATTTGAGTGATGTCTTCATGTCATGTTAGCTCAATTGGTTAGAGCATACCCCGGCTCAAGGGGTGGATGGACGCGGGTTCGAATCTCGCAGATGACTTAAATTTTTCCTATCGTGTGTTTAGTTATCCTTCGTTGTACCTTTTAATTCAGCTTTATATATTTTTATATTATAGTCTTCTGTTTTTAAGAATTATTAAATAATTTACGACTATTTTGACAACATTGTAAACATTCCTTACCTTCCATCTCGGCTATCGAGAACATGAGCAGGTGCACAAATTTTGCACACTAATATATTTAAAGTGATAGGCGACGATGTGGTCATCTATTTACGAGACGAGTTAAATCTAGTTACGAGAAAGAGTTAAAATTCTAATATTTTAAGCCAAAATAATTCATAAAATAATATACAATTTAGGCGTCTACGACGCTCTTATGAAGGTCAGTAACGCTTGCTGAGCGAATAAGCTTACAAAATTACAACGAGTGGAAAAAATTTAACTACCAGTGTGATTCGAACCCGCGACCATCCGCCCCAATAGCCGGAACACACAAACCACTTGGCCACCGGAATATGCTCGCTTGAGCAGAAATGTAGTGCTCGAACTGTATTACTTTAACCATCATAGGGGACGGTGCGCGGTTATCCACCAGACTACTAGACTTCATCTGATAGAAAGAAGTGCTATTTCAAACACTAAACTCTTTTAATCGCTCTCCTTCTATATTTTTCTAAATATTACTAGCAGAAAGCTGAGCTTTGTGAGGGTTCGCGTTCAATTTACAACCTGATTCTAGTAATGTCATCTAGTATAAAGTAGATTAATCTGCTCTTTATTTTTACTTACTCACTACGATGTATTTACGTATTGAGTTTAGTTCTGTTGCAGCGATGTTAACTCTTTGGTTTTCTAACAGATGGCGTTAGTAGTACAATAAAATTATATCCAATGAACACAAAATTGTTAATGTTCATTATTTTTAATGGTTATAAAATCATATTTTTTTTGACAGATAACACGTCTAGTTATGAGGTTAAATTACTATGTTGAAGCACAACTCTATAGGCGTGATAGTTTTTCAGTAACAGGGGCCACAAAATGTTAATTTGTACTTAACTAAACAACTTGATCTAAATATGATTATTTATTATTATTTTGATGTGCAATCAGTATTTTTAAATGTCATTATATGATGTGAACTTTGGTACATTTTCTATTATTAACGCCGGTGGTTTTGCTTACCTTTTCTTGCATTACCTGTGAAGCGGCAGTGGTCTCCCCTGTCATCTCACTAGTCTGCCTGTCGCTTTCAGTAACTGGTTCAGACCTTCTAGACTGTTCTGGAAGGTTTTTGTATTCGTCTGTCGTCATTTTTGCTAGAATACCAGCCTCAAAAAGTGTCATTACTCTGCAAAAGAAATTGGACAGCTAGGTATTTGTAACACTTGCTATTAAATAGTCAACTTTATAAAATATTGAAATAAATAGACGTTGATTCAACCAAAAATAATAAAAAGAAATGATCTGAGATTACAATTCAAACAACAATTCAAGCTAAATATTAATGTGTGACAACTTGTAATACACTTAAAACTTAAATGCTGCGTAAATGATAAGGACAGTTGATACTGCGAAACTTTATTATACATATAAATATATTTTTTGAGTTCAGGGAAATTCACAATATACAATTATAGGGACAAGAAAAGTTTAAACTTAAAAGAAATAAATATAAATCAAAATTATATAATAAGATAGATCTAATAGACATACATACACAGTATCGTGTTTTTCATATTATTCTGTACTGTACTGTAACACCCGGATTATCCACTGCTGAACACAGCCTCCCCTATTAAAGGGGGTTTGCCATCCCTACGCTTGGGAGGCGTCTTTTGGATCGCAGTTTAAGATATCTGTTCCTTGGGAGGCGCTGCTGCCCACTTCCGGAAGCCACTAGCTTGGCACCCCACGGAGCATACCATTAATATTCCATGAAATATAGATTTTATAGCTGTTTCAGCCGGATCGTCCTGCTGAACACAGCCTCCCCAAACAAGGGTGGTTTGCCATAATCCCCACGCTTGGCAGGCATCTTGGGGGTCGCAGTTTAAGATACAGGTTTCTCTAAAGACGCTGCTGCCCACCTTCCGGTATTTTAACTTTAGTCGCCTCTTACGACACCCACAGGTAGAAATGGGGGGGTGACATTCTAACCAATCCGGCACCCCACGGGGCTCCCGGCACCCCATGTAAACCCGGCATCCCATGGGGGTAAATTTTATAGCAGATAGGTACAATACTAAGACACTTGCAAAGAATGTAAATATTTATATTTTGTTTGAATTAAGTTGTTGATTACAAATTGTAGGGACAAGAAAATTATGCAGTACCAAAAATGTATAAATGGTAAATTAAAAATGTAGGGTTGAATAAACTGACAGGTTACATACTACATAGTAGTTAATGGGTTTGAATTCTACACGTAATATATTACAATAGGGTAGAAAGATACCATACTGTGTTTTTGTTTTTATGTCACATGTTTATGATCGCAGTATCCCAAAGCTGTACCAATCCCTAAAATGATACGAGAGTTGCTTGGTAAAAGTGATACATATCCATTTTCACAAATACTCACATATTATTGAAAGTTTCCAAATAGGGACAGCCGATTTGCAGGGCTATAGCCGAATATCTCGTATAAAGTTTTTCGCTCAGGTGAAAATTATGGGAGCCTGAAAGTTTACGTATGACTGAGTTACGTAGGAAATGGGATTTCAGGGAGCCAGTGTTGCTTACCGTATATTGTGTTTATATGCAAACTAAATAATGTAGAGGTAAAGTTTGTGCGGATTCTGGTTTGAGTAAATCTTAGAATTGGCTGGACGGTTTACCTTATTCGCGATAAGGCTAGCGCGGGGTTTGGAGGTTGAAGGTAGTTATTTGCGTGCGGTTGGCAACACTGGCACGCTAGTGTGCGTAATGGTCTTGTCAACATTTCGATTATTCATTAATACAATACAATACAAATTTCTTTATTGATTACCAAGTATAAGTTTTTTTTTTATTTCCGATAAGTTAGCCTTTGACCACTATCTCACCTGATGGTAATTGATGATGTGGTCGAAGATGTTGTTTATGCTAACCTAGAAATACTAAGACACATTTATTAAGACTATTACTCTATGGCAGTACAATGGGCGGTCTTATGGCTATGTAGCGATTTCTACCAGACACCCTTTAGATGGACAGAAATAAGGGAAACGTAAGACGGTGGTGAACAATAAATTAAGGTTAGATAATTAAATTAATTAATATTACTTGTTGGTTTATAATTGTATTATATTAAAGAATTTTGAGTGTCTCATTGGTAGCGTGGCTTCAAGCTTCACTCTGAAATCTTTAGGTCTTTGTTTGATCCACAAGTCAGACAAGTTAGTGGGTTCTTATGTCAATTAAATCTTTCAGTGTCAGTACAGAAGCTGAAACTGTGTAGATGGCAATAAGCTCACCGCCTTTTATATGGGACCAAAACCCAATTGGCAAAACGTGGGTGTTTCTATAAACCTCTGCCTACCCCTTCATGAATTAAAGTTTGCACTACCTCTGTATTAGTAGTATGCATTAGTAAAATGGGATTGTATATAATGGTTTTTCTTGTGGCCTCTTTTTTAAGTTTTTCTAAGAGTGTAACATCATATAAACGACGAGAAATTCGGCGATACTGCTCGCTTGCTATTTTCAATTTTGTGACATAAACTATAAATACAACTAAAAAATTATTAATTTATTTACAAATAATTAACGTCCTATTCAATTTAAGAAAATATGTGGAGAAATGTACCAAATCTCTCCGTATCATAGTACAGAGTCTCCCTTCCCCCCAGCACAGCCACTCTCTTCCTGGACAGCACCAGTCTGACTCCAACTTCTACGTTCCGAACTCTCTGAATCTTCTGGCGACGCATCAGCTTCGCCAAGCGACCATACACACCGGTACCGTTCTGACCATAACAAAATTAAAATTATATATGTACAGACTAGAATGCCTTATTTGTAAAGTGGCAAAGACGTTGCTATCGAATCTAAAAGACTTGGGATCGATCCCGTCAGACATAAGTTGTTTTTTTTGTGACTGAGGAATGCTCAGTTGCAGTCCGGACTCTGGAACTGTACCCAGTATATGGTTCGGCCCCTATTACATGAAAGCCTAACTTGCCTGGCAAAACATTGGTTAGAGACAATAAGTTGTTGTTGTGGGGTGAGCCCCACCCTTTCTGGGAAAACAGACGTTACAATAGGTTTTGTATTTCGAACATATCACTAATAATGAGATGAATGATTCTTAGAATATATGTTAATATCCAATTTCATAAATAAAATATGTCAATCCCTCGCAACGTTATATTTTGATTACTACAAACAATAATATATCATCATCATCACATCAATAGAAACGTCCACCATTAAACAAAGGTCTCACCCATTGCTGGGATTTGCCATAAGCCCCACCTCAGCAGGCACCTTGGGGATTGCAATTAGGTATACGATTGCAGTTCTCCAGAAGGCGCAGCTGTCAAGCTCCTGGTAATTTTTTTTCGTCGCATTTTCCCAGTCCCACAGGATGAAATGGGAGGTACCAATTCTATCGTGGCACCCCTGGGGTACCTATATAATATACAGAATCACACTAATATTATAAAAGCGAAAGTTTGAGAGTGTATTTGTATGTTTGTTACTTTTTCACGCTCAAATAGCTGGACGGATTTTGATGAAATTTGGTATGGACGTAGATGAGGTGCTGGATTTAAACATAGAATACTGTGCATCATCATCATCAACCATCACTACGCGGGTGAAAACGCGGGGCGTAACTAGTATTATATATGTTAGAAACACCTAATAACTGAGAACCCACGAGATCAAATGCCGAGATTTCAAAGCAAATCTTTCGCCACTCCACCAGTGAGTCAAAGGGTTAGAACCCTTCCGAGCGAAGCTATCTTCTGCAACTGCAAGCAACAAGTGTCGCGGCTGCATGCAGTCAGTCACGCCCCTCTGTTATGTGTCTGCCTACTGCATTTGCAGCTAACGCGGTGCTCGTCAGTCATATAATTGACATAAATACAAACTAGTAGTGCTGGTGCGATGACTTCATGCAGTAATGGCACTTGTTGCTTGCAGTTGCAGTCGGTAACGTCACTAGAAATAGAACCTTAAATTCCCGGGACAATTACAGGCTAAATCTCTTTAACTTATGTTTTTTTTTATTTTTTTTTATTTTATTGTGACGGAACAGGCTCGATGCCCACCTGATGTTATGTGGACTAACATCTGCCTATAATAGCTGCATTTCGTCACAATTCACGAATTGCACTGCGCCCGTCACCTTGAAACAGTTCTTAAGTCTCATGTAATTAGACTGGCTCTCAAGGAGTGCTGCCAGAGCACAGCGTTAGGTACTTGGCGACAGATTTTCTACTTGAGGGTGGTAGCTAGCCAGGCGGGCATTCGCAAAATGCCCTTCCACCATGCGGTGAAGCTCAAGCCCGCGGCGGGATTAGAACCATGGACCTGCTGCGCGGCAGTCCATAGCCAATGCTACTGAGCCATCACTGCTTCGAAATGGTGCTCAAATCGTTTAAAAAATATTGCATACTTCCAATATCGCCAACGAAGAACTATGACTCTCCACCACCAGTTCATATCCATAATCCTTCATGGCTTCTTCAAGAGCTTGCAAGGTGCCTATAGGTCTCTCTCTGGCGGGTCTTGCAAGGAGACTGGTAAGGTTTGCAGAGTACATGTCTCCAATGACGTAAGTGGCTCCTAGAGAGATCAGAACTGAGACTAGACGGGCCTTGTGAGTGCTTGATGGTTCTTTGCTGGAAGCTGAAAATGGCATCAAGAATATGTAAATTACGAACGAAGTTTGTGTTTGACAAGTCTAAATAAAAGGAATGTGACAATGTACCCAAAATGTCGCTGATTAAGAAATTCTATCAGGTATAATATGGTGAGTTTCTTGTCAATGCAGGTTTTATTATGTCGGTAAACTTAACCAACATTTACTGGGTTGGGGATTACTCTCTTTGATGCGAAACATATTTGAGCTAAGGTGCATACTTTGACGAAATGGTTGGGTATTCCAGATTTGTAGCCAAGCTTGGACCCAAAGCTAACCCCAATGTGAGGCAGCAGCAATAGATTTAGCGATACCTGTATTAGAGGTTATTAAGCAGTCCGTTTGTCCAACATTTAATTAAAAGTATCTTTTGAACCGTGACAGAAAGTCGGTAAATTGTTTACACATGTGTTATTATCGCGGATTGACAAAACAATTATTAAATAACGTAAGGCGTAAAAGATATATATTTTGATTTGGTCTACCATAAAGCATACAAGAGTTACTTGGAGTTTTGTAAACTTTCGCGATTGAGATTAATAATCAACCTTTTTTTTTATAATAATAACAATTATTTTAAAAATATGTTACGTAAACATTATTTAATATTTTGTAATTTTCCCGTTAAGCCGACGTGACGTCACACATGCCACACAGATTATATTAATGTTTTCTTTGAATATTTTAAATATATATTTATATATGTTATAATGAAAAATAACATATATATGTTATATATGGATTTCTGGAAATAACGCCTGAATCTAATAATTATCTTTTTTATAGCTGATAGGCTAGTCTTTGACCACTATCTCACCTAATGTTGATGTGGTCGAAGATAGCCGAGAATAACCTAGTATTACTGGTTCTCTGGGACAGCTGTCGGAACACATCGTTAAGTGCTTGGCGTCAGGTTTTCTACTTGAACGTGGTAGCTAGCCAGGCGGGCATTCGAAAAATGCCCTACCTCTGGTTTACAGTTGCACTTTGTATACAAGAATCAGGTTACCGACTAACATTGTCGCAAGAAGAGGGTAGTTGTGAACCAACAGCATGTACTAAGGAGTCCAAGCTGATCTCGTTTCCTCTGCTGCCAAAGAGATGGCGCTGCTATTACAATCCAAAGAGCTGGACCAGTGATGAGTAGAGTCGCAAACACTAATGGCCAAACCTGAAATAATAGGAATTCGGATAATGATCAATGATTCAGTGCGGTGTGGATATGCCGTGAGAATATGTGTTATAAAATAACCTGATTAAAATGTTATCCAATTAAAAACCTTTAAAAGTAAGAATTTTCAACACACTCTCTCGTAACGGGCCTGATTTTAGTGTCATGATATAGTCTATTACGCACTCGTGCTTTTTTTACTTTACCGCGCTAGTATTTAAAATAGAAAAAAAAACAACGCTTCCACACTTCTCACCAAGGAGATTGTAATTTGTTTCGTTCGTTTTTCATATAAAAACATACCAAAGAGTTTTTTACCTATTGAAGTAGAACTTTAGAAGATTTAATTATAAACCTTTTTAATCAGATTATTATTGGTATCAAAAAGATCAAGAAAATATTTTCGCATCGAAATTTTCGTATTCGTTCCTCGCAAGTGTGTTGAAAAACGCCGTATGAAACTCGTGCGCGTTGTTTATTACAATATCTACTCCATAGGCCTTCGATCTTCGATCTCATGTCTTAAACCCGTCTTGGTTGTAATAAACAACTTCGCGCACTTGTTGCATAATGTACTGTTGCTATTAACGTATGCTTGTTTGTATCGCTAGTCTCATTAACTGGATAATGAAGCTAAAACTTGATACTTATATGGGTTCGTGAAACACTGGAAAGTTGACCCCTTCAGCCGTCTATGCAATTTTAAATTAAAACGGAACCGATTACTAACTCTGTCCATTTTTAAATAGTTTGCTTAAAATTATTATGTTTGCATACATTTTTTTTTAAATTTATTGCTGATGGTTAAGACTTTGACCACAATCTCACTTGGTAAGTGATGATGTGGTCGAAGGTGTTAACAGGCTTAACCTAGAATTACTGGCTCTCAATGACAGCTACCGGAACACACCTTTAAGTGCTTGGCGACAGATTTTCTACTTGAGGGTGGTCGCTAGCCAGGCGGGCATTCGCAAAATGCCCTTTCACCATGCGGTGAAGCTCAAGCCCGCGGTGGGATTTGACCCATGGACCTGCAGCCTGGCAGTCCATAGCCAATGCCACTGAGCAATCACTGCTTCAAAATATTTATAATAAAAAAAAAGTGACTTTACCGCTTGTATATTATTAGAAGGCACATTTATATTTATATATAAATAGCTAGAATATAGCTATAGCTAGCTACCACCCTCAAGTAGAAAATCTGTCGCCAAGCACCTAACGGTGTGTTCCGGCAGCTGTCCTTGAGAGCCAGTACTTCTAGGTTAGCCTGAACAACATCTTCGACCACATCATCACTTACAGGTTACAGGTGAGATAGTGGTGAAAAGCTAACCTATAAGGCATAAAAATAAAAAAAAATTACATTTATGAATTCCTACAGACCTCCCAACGAAAAGGCCTAATGATGGCCAAAGTCTCGCTCAGCTTGGCCGGGGCGTGCGTAAGAAACGCTCCAGAATCGGCCAGCGTCAGGAAAGAGAACTCCACAGCTTGCAGCCGTTCCCATGTCATCGTTACATCACCAATGAAGAAATCTGCTTTCTGATAACATATAAGAAAAGTATTTTGGTTGAATATGTGTGTTGTGGCCTAAGGGTCTTATTCATAATCGCTTAATATATTTAGTATAGGTTTATAAAACGTCATTAATACTGTGCTAAGAAAAAATCTTCTGTGCAGTACTAACGACGTTTGGTATACCTATTATAAACCTATAAATCGTTAATGTAATGTTTCATAACTTTTAACTACACAATTGCACAGTTATGATATAAGGTAAGCGTCACGTGAGGTGCTGGAATAGAATGTAACTCCATCTGTTCCCGTGGGTGTCGTAAGAGGTGTTTAAGGGTAAAATACCGGAAAGTGGGTAGCAGCGCCTTCAAAGGAACTGCAGTCTTACACTGTGATCCCCAAGGCGTCTGCCAAGCTTGGGGAATATGGTAAATCCCACTTAACGGGGGAGGCTGGGTTCAGCAGTGGACAATCCAGCTGATTTAGTATAATATAATAATGAGGGTTTCAAAGGTATGACACGAAACTATGGAGAGGCCAAGACGAATAAAACTTTGCTACTGAACACTATCGCAAAAATAATCATCATGTTGTACCTTTAATAAGTTAAAACTTCACTAGCCCGACGGATATCAGTAGCTTTTTTCCATTCTTTGGATCTTTATGTGATTAAATTTGATATAAAACGTTTTTATTTTAGTTTTTTCTTTGTCATTTACCACCATTTCACATTCACCATTTCACAGGAAGTGAAGATTGGATTGAAGATGATGTTCAGGCTTACCTAGAACTACTGGCTCTCAAGGTCAGCTGCTGGTTAGGAGCTTGTAGATAATGGTAGCTAGCCATGTGGACATTCGCGAAATGCCCTACCAAAATGCTATAATGACTGCTATCAATGAAAACAATTGGGACCGACAGGTTAAAGTGCCCTTCAAAGCACGGAAGTACTCAATAGTAAATGACACTAGAAGCCACCCATCCAGGTAATGACTACAGGAAACGTTGCTCCGGTACGAGCGGTTAAAATATTTAATTTTTAAAGTAAACTTGCCCTTTTCCAAATCAATCCAAGTGTTCCCTTGAAAGTCCCGTTGCCTGAAATGCTGGATCCTTGGCTTCTGTCTGGTGGATCATAGTATCTGTATCTGTGGATAAAAATTAGGATTAGTACTATAACGTGAATAATATTTTTTTTATGCCTTTTAGTTTAGCTTATGACGTGGTCAAAAGCTAAACTAAAAGTGTGTTAAGTGATGATGTGGTCAACGATTTTGTTCAGGCTAACCTAGAACTACTGTCTCTCAAAACAACTACCGGAACACACCGTTAGGTGCTTGGCGACAGATTTCTACTTGAGAGTAGTAGGCAGGTATTCGCAAAATGCCCTACCACCATGCTGTAACGACTGCCATCTTCATCTTCATCTCATCTAACTCGTGCCTCCGAAGCACGGAAGCGCTCCGTAGTAATGTCGCTAGCGGTCACCCATCCAACTCATGACCGCGGCGAACCGTTGCTTAACTTTGCTGATCGATTCAGAATTTCTCAACCCTCAAGTAGAAAATCTGTCGCCAAGCACCTAACGGGGTGTTCCGCCAGCTGTCCTTGAGAGTCAGTAATTCTAGGGACGCCTGAACAACATTTTCGACCACACCTACACTTACCATCGGGTGAGATAGTTGTCAAAGGTTAGCCTATCAGCTATAAATAAAAAAAATAACTGTTAATTAGAAATGGAATAATCTAAACAGTAAAAAAGGTAAATAATAAATGTTGGTAAAATATGTTGGTTGTTAGGATTAACGTAAGTTAAGGTTAAGAAGTTATTAGCATATTTTTGAAGCAGTGATGGCTCAGTGGCATTGGCTATGGACTGCCGCGCAGCAGGTCCATGGTTGGAATCCCGCCCAGAGCTTGAGCTTCACCGCATGGTGGAAGGGCTTTTTGCGAATGCCCGCCTGGCTAGCGACCACCCTCAAGTAGAAAATCTGTCGCCAAGCACCTAACGGTGTGTTCCGGCAGCAGTCCTTGAGAGCCAGAAAAATTACAGGCTAATGAGACCTAACAACTGGACGTCTCAGTGTGACGGGCACAGTGCAATTGGTCGTTGACGAAATGCGTCTGTTATAGGCAGAGGTTAGTCCACTTAACATCAGGTGGGCCTCGGGCTTGTTCAGTCACAATAACATAAAAATAAAAAAAAAAACCTGGATATCAATTTATAGCAGTAGTACGGAATTCCTTACCGAAAATTAAGTTTGCTAGCCATTAGAGATAGTAATTTGTCATCCCGACCTCCAGTAACGTTTATGGAAGAATCGTTGTTGAACCTCAAGAAGTGCCATGGAGGTGCCTGCGGTGAGATAAATAAACATTACAATTAACCATGTTCAAAGTCTCAAGCATCCACTGAAACTGAGTAAACCCAAAAAGTTACCATACCTGTATATTCCAGAGAAAAGAAGGGTGTATAAGTTTTGATAGTTAAAGGTACATGTTAAAGGTGAAGAATATATTGCCGCCCATTGAACATAGTCCCATAATATTCCATAATATCTGAACTGTCACTGAAAGTTCTTATCTTTCTTCTATTCTTTCTTCTATTATAAGCATTTAGTATCAGTCCCTAGTAATGTACTCGGCACCTCGTGCTTTGGACATAAAAGTGAAATCAAGAACACAAAAATAAAATTAAACTTCGGAATAAAGAAATAAAAACACTTTGCACGATTGCTCAAAAAAATTTAGTACAACACAAGTACAAGTACAATTTTGAAGCAGTGATGGCTCAGTGGCATTGGCTATGGACTGCCGTGCAGCAGGTCCATGGTACGAATCCCGCCGCGGGCTTGAGCTTCACAGCATGGTGGAAGGGCTTTTTGCGAATGCCCGCCTGGCTAGCGACCACCCTCAAGTAGATAATCTGTCGCCAAGCACCTAACAGTGTGTTTCGGCAGCAGTCCTTGAGAGCTAGTGAAATTACAGACACATGAGACCTAACAACTGTAGGTCTCCCTGTGACGGGCACAATGCAATTCGTCGATGACGAAATGCATCTGTTATTGGCAGAGGTTTGTCCACTTAACATCAGGTGGGCCTCGGCAAGTTCCGTCACAATTACATAAAAAAAAAAGAAAAAAAAAACAACGCTTCGGAAGTATATTAGTCTCTAATTTTGTTTATTGGTCTTAACCATAATCGTTATTCCATCTTGTGGCCAGACGCCTGACTCATTGTTCCCAGTCATTATTATAACTATTATAACTTAAAGAATAGGCACATTTTTTTTGTTATGTTTATGCCTGATAGGTAAGCCTTGACCACTATCTCACCTGATAGTAAGTGATGATGTTGTCGAAGATGTTGCTCAGGCTAACCTAAAAGTACTTACTGGCTCTCATGGACAGCTGCTGGAACACACCGTTAGGTGCTTGGCGACAGATTTACTACTTGAGGGTGGTAGCTAGCCAGGCGGGCATTCGCAAAATGACCTACCACCGTGCTATAACGACTGCCATCCTAAGATAACAACCGGGACCGACGGCTTAACGTGCCGTCTGAAGCACGGAAACGCTCAGTAGTAATGTCACTAGCGGTCACCCATCCAACTCATGACCGCGGGTGACGTTGCTTTACTTTGCTGATCGGTTGAGAACACCAAAATAAACTTCGCTACGAGCATTTAAAAAAAATCCGAGGCCCAGATATAGACGACATGTATAGAGGAGATCACTCCATACCAGTTTAACAGGACTGGGGCGAAGGAGTTGCTTATTGCATCTTTCACGTAGTAGTAGACACCTTTCTCTTTAATGCCTCCTATGATAAGCAACAGGAACAGACATCAAGTATCGTCCAGCCAACCGAATAGTTGATGGCAAAGGTTAGGTGATGACTATTATTGGAGACTCGATGCTGATGCTATTCAATAATTACTCACATGAAGAACGGGCACGTCAAATACTCTTCCCTTAAAGTCCCTGTAGACTTTGTCAGTGGATGGTAGTAGAGGAGACTTGTACAGGTGACCAGCCCACCAGTTTACCAGGGTCAGGTGGTGGAGACGATTTGGAGTTGCTTGGTTGTAGTATATGCGGAATCTGTAGTGAAATGTAAATGGAGTCAACATTTTATGTAACTTATAATTAATACTTTATTCGATAATAGTAGTTTATGCAACTGTCATATAATAGAGGGTATTAAAACATGAGTGTAGTTTCAAAATAAGATAACACGAGTGTTTTAATACCTAATTATATGCATATATAATTAGGTATTATAATAGTTGCATACACTACTCTACTTAATCTCATGGCTATAGGTAGCTACATTAAATAAAACTATTATCCAACATAATATGACTCTAATTCGTATGTACGAAATAGCGCTAAAATGGAAAAAGTCTGTTATTTGTCTATGGCTCGGAACCAGCGCGATGCGCGCGCAGCGCGCTCACCACAGATAATGTGTACTTAAATTGAATTAAAACCTCCTTGGTCGGGACACATTGTACTTTAATAATTAAAAAAATGTCTTAAAGCATTGTTTTGTTAGGAGAATAATACTTTAAATTAACTTTTTAATTTTCTTAAAGAAGTATGTAAATATGCCAACAAAAGTCTGTATTTGATTTCATAATTAGAATATTACCGAATAAGATTATATAAAAGTATATTACTAACACTTTTGTATGGCATGTTCACACATTCCAAGGAGAAAAACAATCAGCACCCACTTGCAATCCAACAGGGCAATTCTGCCAGGATGCTGGGCACGCTGCGAACTGGAAGTGGGCTGGAGTTTGTACTGCCTATAGGCCGGTAATGGCCTTTAGCTTGCCTAACTGCTTTCTTGTTTTTTGAAGCGCTCGTAGCGTAGTTTACTGAGCTGTTCTCAACCGCTCAGCAAAGTTAAGCAACGTCGCGCGCGGTCATGAGTTGGATGGGTGACCGCTAGTGACATTACTACTGAGCAATTCTGTGCCACGGGCACGTTAAGCCGTCGGACCCGGTTGTTGTCTTAGGATGGCAGTCGTTATGGCATAGTGGTAAGGTATTTTGCGAATGCCCGCATGGCTAGCTACCACCGTCAAGTAGAAAATCTGTCACCAAGCACCTAACGGTGTGTTCCAGCAGCTGTCCTTAAGAGCCAGTACTTCTAGGTTAGCCTGAACAACATCTTCGACCACATCATCACTTACCATCAGGTGAGATAGTGGTCATAGGCTAACATATTAGTGATGAAAAAAAAAAAAAAAATGTAGTGACGTAGTGTTGTATTTAGCATGTATGTTTGCCATAATCCCCACGCTTGGCAGACGTCTTGGGAATCGCAGTGTGAGATATCAGTTCCTCAGAAAGCGCTGCTGCCCACCTTCTGGTGTGTTACCCTAAGTAGCCTCTTACGACACCGAGTAGAGATGGAGGGGTGACATTCTAGCCCGGCACCCCACGGGATGTATTTAATATATAGTTTGTTGTAAATAAATGCATAAAAAACACTACTACTGCTCTCCGTTGTGGTAAGGTATTTTGACAATGCTCGCTTGGCTAGCTTCCATCTTCAAGTAGAAAATCTGTCGACGAGCACCTAGCTGTGTACTCCGGCAGCTGTTCCTAAGAGTTAGCAGTTCTATAATATGGCTTTTGCATCTTAAACTATATCATGGCTTTTCACACGTGAGATGTTTGTTTAATTTCTAGCTTTAAAAGATATGCCGATTGACCTATATATACAGAACTTCTGTACATTTTATAGGTCAAGTAGTTTTTTAATAAAATTCATATTTACATATCCATTTGTGTAATAGATTTACGCTAAAAAATATATCCCGTTTTTTCAATCGAGAGATTTTGATAGAGTTTCTGCTTCTATGAATAAATTTATTACAAATATGAAAACAAAAGATGTTAGTGGTTTCGAAAAAAAAAGTCTTTTAGTTGGGTCTTTTAACATTTTATCAGTTTGATTGAAAAACCAATGCTCATATAATTTTTAATTCAATATTTGATTTTGGTTCGACATTAACATCTTAAGATGGATGATTTGTAATAATAAATAAATAATGTTTAGGGGTTAAGCAAAATATTTAAATTCCATATAAAATATTTAAGTTATTCCATTTACGAGCCGAGAACATACGAATAGAGCAGGTATTAATAGAACATCAATTTCCCTTTTGGGGAAATATTTTATTTCCTCATTTACAAAGCAGAACAAGGATTGAAAACAGTTTATGAACAACAAAGTTGCCATAGGGCTAAAGCGTTGTGTGCTTCCGTTGCCAATCAGATGGCCACCAGTTCAAATACTGCCGCAAGTTCTGCATAAGTTTCACAGCAAAGTGGCCATATATTTGCCAAAGAGAAGGTCTGGAAGTCCACAACCTTGCGATTTTCACGGCATTTTCTACCTCGCACTGCCACAGTATGGAACCAGCTGCCAGGTGCAGTATTTCCGAACGGATACGACTTAGGGGCCTTCAAGAAGAGAGAATATTCCCTCCTCAAAGGCCGGTAACGCATCCTCGATACCGCTGGTGTTGCGGATGTTCGTGGGCGACGGTGATCACTTACCACCAGGTGAGCCGCCTGCCCGTGTGCCCTTCTATCGCATAAAAAAAGAGGAAAAAGTCCTGACAATTTGCAAGTGGAAAATCTGAAGTAAACATTAAGTGGTTGTGCTCGACCACAACATAACTTACCAACAGGTAAGGCTCAATGGTCAGGCTAAAGGCCATAAGTAATATAACTTACAAAATAATCTTCGTTAACAAACTTAGACGGCCCGTTTATTATGTTGCAAGTCCTAAAGTCAACAAATTGTGTATTTTCTTTGGCACCCATGAAATATGTTTCGGCCAAGTCTCAATCGGCGTTCGGCCCAATCGAATTACAAACTACGTGCTGTTTCGAGGCTTTGTACTTTCGTGGCTGTATCGAACTTCTCCGGCCAAGGGAGAGGGGTTGAGGTGGGGGGAAGAAATGTAATTTTTAGAACAAGCCCGAGGCGCTCCGCGATTGTGAACAATCAACGACTGTTGCTTGTACGCTTGGGGAAATAATACATTTGTGAATGAAGCGATGGAAATATGGTAAAATAATGTAAAAAATTGGTACCTGTATTCGTAAATGAATATTTATTATGTGATTAAATGATAATGGTAAATTACATTAATTTATGCTTACTAAAACTTTTGGAAGTTAATTTTAGAGTCATTCCGTACAGTTTTTTTACGTTTGATAGGTTATCCTTTGACCACTATCTCACTTGATGATAAGTGATGTGGTCCAAGATGTTGTTCAGGCTACCCTAGAATTCGGTTTAAGAATACAATTACTGTTTTTATACGACATCCAAAAAGGACGAGGTTCTCGGTTGTGTGTGTTTTTCCAATGGTCAAATCCATGGTATAAAAGTTTATTTTAAAAATTAATTTTACTCATAAGAGTAGACATTACAAAAAGATCGGTGAACCAAACTACTGAGTTTGGTTTATAAATGAAAATAAGTGGAAAAAAACTTATACATGTAATGGAAGTAAATAATACCAGACTGCGTTATATACTTTTTAGTTGAAGGTGTTATTTTTCATATGACATTATATATTATCTTCTTGTTTTAGAAGAGGACTTGTTCGTGTGTTAGAAGAGGTGAAAATGGAACGATGCATCTATATAATTAGCAACATGGAACCCGACTTCTCAATATGAGTTATGATTCATTATCTCATAAGCCTAGCCGCCGGATTATAAGGTCGAAGCATAAACTTTTTATAAATAATCTTAAACATCTTTTTAAGAATCAGTTCTTGTGTTGTCCTTTTATCGTTAGAGAAGACATACTGAGCCGACACTACATTGCTGGGATAAGAGATGAATATGAAATAAGAAGGCATTAAGGCAAGAACCGATAAGAAATAGACACATATTTCGAGCAGTAATAGCTGATGGTAATAGCTACGGATGGAGTGCCGCAGATCCATGGTTCGATCCCCACCGTCAGCTTAAGCTTCACCGCATGGGGAAAGTACAAGTTGCGAATATTCACCTGACTAGCTACCTCAAGTAGAACATCTGTCGCCAAGTACTAATTTTTATTCTTAATTGATTAGCCCTTGACCACTCACCTGATGGTAAGTGATGATGTGGTCGAAGGTGTTATTCAGGCTAACCAGAAATACCTAACAGTGCGTTACGGCAGCAGTCCATGAGAGCCAGTTACTAATTATCATGTATGTCTCGAGGTTACAGCGTAGTACAGTTCTTCACTTGTGACGAAATGCATCTGTTTAAAGCATAGGTTATATATCTGTTTCAAGCACTTAACAGCAGAATGGCTTCAAGTTCTGTTTGAGGCTTAATAACATAAAAAACAGCACAATTTCTGCATAATGATTCTAATTTGCACTGACTTCAGGTTCATTTCTTGCTAAATCTGTCGCCAAGCACTTAAAAATGTGGGCCGGCTTAACCTAAAATGACCTAGGGTAAGCCTGTTAACACCTTCGACCACATCATCACTTATTATCAGGTGAGATTGTGGTCAAAGGCTTACCTATCAGTAATAATAAAATAAAAAATGTTTGGGTTGGCAGCAAAAATCACAGCCAAAATTAGAGTTGTATTTCTCATCGGTACAACGATATTACGAGAAATAATTTAGTAACAGGTCCCAGGGGCTTCAGCGCGACAATTGGAAATGTGATATCTCCGATATTGTAGTTTTAACTATGTACAATTTCTTTTATCGCGCATGTTGATAGGTAGACGAATTACCGTTTATTGTTCGCGAATGTGCAGGGAAAACTCAACATTACTGATTATTTGTACAGCACACATTCTTATGTAATAAAATGAATTTGAAATATTTATTACAAATTATAGTCATGTTCGGGATTCGAACCCGAGTCCATCCACCGCTTTAGCCAGGGTATGCTCTAACCAATTGAGCTAACATGACACAATGATTCATAACTCTAATTTTTCCTCTCGTTCTTCAACCATCGTATCGGGATGGAGCGACACCTATATTATAGTTCACTTGCGTACAAACAAGACCAATTTTGCTATTGGTTTTAAATTTGTAAATAATGACGCAACCTTATAATTTTAATATTGTTATGTTTGCAATACCGCCTGCTTGGCGAATAACATTACGAAATTACAAATATACGGAAGAAAAAAATTTCGTCATGTACGGGATTCGAGCCCGCGTCCATCCACCCCTTTAGACGGGGTATGCTCTAACCAATTGAGCTAACATGACACAATGATCTAATTTTTGCTATTAGTAATATTAAAATTGAAATTTTGAATTTGAATTTCAAATTACCTACAAGTTTCAACTTGCTATCGTATATGACGCTATTTAAATCACAACCTTGAATAACAAGTTTCAAAGAAGCCCGACAAAATCGAACAAATCCAAAGGTTTTGGCTGCGATTGTATTATTGCGGGTTCCGCGGTACAAGTAACTTTCGTGAGCACATTCTGCTCCGACGTGTTCAGGATAAAGCACTCAGGGACGTTTAGGGATTTATTTGAATCCCCAACGCTAAAAGGAGGTGCTATAAGTTTTCACGGAGGTACCTACTCAAATGTGGAAATATAGCGATCTCCTTAAAGAGTGGCGACAATGTAAAAAAAACCAAAGATTAGTGAGAAAAATCATTTTAAAGGACTTCTTTTAGAAAGAAATAAAGAAAATATATTTATTTTACACAAACAACTTAATTTTTTTTTTCCCCGGCGGCGGCGGTATGCCTATGTTTACAAAATACTACGAACTATATACAATACTACAGCTACTACAATAAAAGCATTTAGATCCCTATAAGTGATTGCAGACTCATAGGCAGTTCAAATGCTCTAGCCCACTACCAGTTGGCAGCATGCTGGCAGCATTGCCCCGTTGAATTGCAACGGAATACATAATACAAAATATCTTGGGCTAATCCTTGATAGTCAACTAACGTGGAGACCACACATTGATAACATCAGATCTAAACTCGTATCACTCAGGCGCACTACGTAGCATAGTACGTTGTCTACCAAAACCTGTGAAGTACACCATTTATAATGCTATGGTTAAATCTCGAATAGATTATCTGATAGAAGTATGGGGAACAACAGCTAAAACCAATTTACAAATATTACAAACAGCACAAAATAAATTAATAAAAACTCTTTTTCAGTACGACTATTTAACGCCCTCTATGAGAATTTATAAGGAAACCAAACTCATGAACTTAACACAAACTTATAAATATACTACTTGTATTTTAATACGCAAAATTCTAACAAAATATATACATTCACAAATAAAATTTACAAAAAAAATTAACATCCAAAAACGAATGACTAGACAAGCAAATAATCTCTGCCTAAGAATCCATCGCACCAACTACGGAAAAAGGAATATAATGTATGAAGGCGCAAAAATATACAATAAAATACCAAAAGATATTAAAGAAGTAAGTTCATTATGTACTTTTAAAAAACTCTTAAAAAGCCATGTTTTAAGGGATTTTTCAACGATTGAGAACATATACTGTGGTAAATAACTTAGTTTTTAATATACCGTAATTACTGTAAACTCTCGCTAAACGTCTCATTATGTCATAGGCCTTAACAAACACTCAGTTACTGGCTCACAACACTACGTTGCGCTGCGTTTTGGATCATATGTTTAAATGAGGGTAGATATTATAATATATTGTTACTATTTTGTTCTGTATAATGGGCATATCTTAGACATTTGATTTGTTCTAAAATGGTATTGATGATTAAATACATTCCAAACATCAATGTAGGCTTATCTAGATAAGAGTAGTCTAGGGATGTCTACTTTGTGAGTGAGGAGTGAGAATTTGAATTGTATTCTGTTTTTTTTTATATCTTTTTTGTGTATAAATAACGTATATAACTGTTATATATATATTATTAAGTAACTATTTGATTTCGTGTACACTGTGCAATCCGGTATTTAAATTTTACTTTGTTTTTAATGTGTTTCTCTGTAAGTGAATATTGTTATTCTTAAGAGAAATAAAATTCTTAAACCACATGTTTCTTTGAGCCAAAATAGGTGCCGGCATTTTGATCACGCGTCGCATCGACCAAGCGCTCTGATAAGTTTTAATGTTTTTTTATAACTTAATTGATGTACAAAGTATTCACTATGTAGGTACGTACAATGCACTAATAAGATTAGGAGTTAGTTTACCAACATACATAGATATCTATATATTCATGCGTGTCAAATGGGATCCATCTCAGCATAATGCCGAGTGCACTGAGGACGCGACGCTTGTTTTCAGATGAACCCCTCACGCGGTCGATGTTAAGAAGTCCTTACATACTATTTCTACCGACTTCAAAATAAGAAGGAAATACTCATTTCGTTAGTTTTTTTTACATATCTTTTTATTTGAAATCTAATGCTTGCCGTGTGGTCCCATTTCAATTTCATCAAAGTCAGTCAAGCCGTTTTTGAATTACACTACAATGACTGAAAAGTATTTTCCAATCTTGATGATATATTAATTGACAGTGAATGACAATCGATCCCATAGCAAGTACTCGCACTAGTAGCGACAACCTAGTAGCAAGAGTCACTAAATATGGTGTTTTTTTTACCAATAAATGGAACTGATTTCAATACTCAAATGAGGGAAAAAACTTGTCGAAGTCATCAAGTCATCAAGCCATGCGCACAATATTGTGCTAATAGGTACTTTCGACTTCAACAAGTTATGACAAGTTATTTCACACATTTGAATATTTAAGCCAGTTTCATTTTTTGCTATTTTTTTTACAATATTTAATTACCTATTCATACTTCGGATTCAGAAGGAGAAACAAAATTATATGATAAAAAAAAATTCAATCAAATATTATTGCTTCTATATTTTATGATGTATAAGTTTCAGTCATAGCAACGATCCTTATTTACTATTAGCATTTCTACAATTATGTACCAAATTATCAAATAATATTAATAATGGGAGATGATATTATGTGACCTGATTGGAAAGTTTGAACAGTTCATTGCTTGATATTGACAGCATTATTTCGTTCGCGCTCATTGATTCGTTGATTGCGAAGCGAAGCTGTCAGACGCGATATCTGTGGTTTACCTATAAAAATATCTATAGAAATTTTATTATTTAATTTTAATAAACATGTTTTTAGTCTAACCTTTAACCTCTATTGCCGGAACACAGTGACGGGTGCTTGGTGACAGAAATTCTGTTTGAGGTGCTATAAAAACTATCATCCTAAAATGAGAACCACGACCGACGGCTTAATCTTGTGCCCTTTTAGGGTTCCGTACCCAAAGCGTAAAAACGAGATCCTATTACTGAGACTTCGCTGTCCGTCCGTTTGTCCGTCTGTCACCAGGCTGTATCTCCAGAACGGTGATAGCTAGACAGTTGAAATTTTCACAGATGATATATTTCTATTGCCGCTATAACAATAAATACTAAAAATTAAACGCTTCAACTATTCACAGAATATTTAGTTTTATGTTCTATTAAAATATAATGAATTCCAATAAAATATAATAAATAACTATGGGGGCTCCCATAAAATAAAAGAGGTTTTTGCCGTACCTACCCAGCTCAATCGGACACTGCGAAAAGTGTCTGTAACTTGCAAGATTAGGTTACAGATAATGGTACGGAACCCTTTGTGCGCCAGTCCCACTCACACTTGGTTGGGGTTTTTTAAAGCACGGAAGCGCTCCTAGCACTCACCCACCTAAGTAGTGACAGCAAACGTTGTTTAACCTAGTCGATGTTTCAATAATGACTACGCAAGCTCTGCTACGAGCACTTCAAAACATATACAAATATATATATTTTTCTAAAATATGATTACAAGCACTATCGCGTGCTGCGTGAAAATCACATTTACAAATTATCCTGAGGATGCTTCGTGTAGAATGGAAACGCGTCGAAAATTCTTCCGGTTTGGCTGCGTGGCGTTTGTGACGTCACCTCGGCTTAGCAGGAAAATTAAGCGGAATTGTCACTAGATATATTTTTATATTTTTTAAGTGTTTTATTAAAATATTAATTTGATGTTTTCTTAAAATATTTTAAAAGTATTTGTTATTATTAAAAATGGATTTCCGCAAAGTAACGTCTGAATCTATTCACTATCTTGCTATTTTTAATTAATTATTGTCATTTTGTGAAAACTCTGATATATGTATGACATCAACTATTGCTACTTAATTAATTATCTTTTTTTTTTTTTATGCCTGATAGTGTAGCCTTTGACCGCTATCTCACCTGATGGTAAGTGATGATGTGGTCGAAGATGTTGTTCAGGCTAACCTAGAAGTACTGGCTCTCAAGGACAGCTGTCGGAACACACTGTTAGGTGCTTGGCGACAATTTTCTACTTGAGGGTGGTAGCTAGCCAGGCGGGCATTCGCCGCCAAATGCCCTTCCATCATGCTGTAATAACTGCTTTGAAATTTTTACTAATAGTATCACGTCTGTATATCAGTATAAAATAGAGGGGTGTATAAACCACCACGGTATTTATTTATTGTGTATGATAGTAGTGAAATAATAAATTAATACTTACACGCTCTCTCTGGGATTGGTGATGACAGCAACCCTCATTGCCTCCTTCATGGTGATACGAAATTTATTGGTGATAGCTCCGAACGGCCAGTAGAACATGTACAGCAGAGTACGGTGGATAAGGTTGCTCTCTGTTAGCTGTTAAAATAAGTAATTGGCTTATTGTTTACCAAAATATACGGTATTGCTTTAGGTATAGTAAACAATAACCACAGTTATGTAGACTAGAATAGTTTACTGTGACTAATTTAACATATTAAGGATTCAACAAAACAATGTGATTTTTTTTTACATATTGTGTCCCTACTGTTAAAACCGTGTCAGGCTAGAATGTCACCTCCCCATCTCTACCCGTGGGTGTCGTAAGAGGCGACTAAGGATATCACACCAGAAGGTGGGCAGCAGCGCTTTCTGCGGAAATAATATTTCACTCTGCAATCTCCAAGCCGCCTGCCAAACGTGGGAATCATGGCAAACCCCCCCATATTGGGGGAGGCTGAGTTCAGCAGTGGACTATCCGGCTGATACAGTACTGTTAAAATTAGAAACTTATATTGATAGGAATATAACTATTAATTACGTCACTTCTTCCAACTTCAATAAAAGAAAAGTGAAACAAAAAACAAGATTTCCACTACCTTGTAGTATTGAGTCCGCTTTTTATGTTTTTTAAAACTAATACGAGTAAAACACTTTTAAATATATTTTTCCATGGCAGTTTGCTTTTTGTGAATAAATGCTTCCAAATAAATGAAACAACTACACTTAGGTACTACATTGAAAATGTTTGATAATATATATTTGTATTTGAACTTAACGGTCTTTTGCAACTCTATCTATAGCTAGATTAAATTATACTGCCTTCCATATATCCAATGACATAGGTATCTCACTAACGTTTAGTTCATGTACTCTCTCATTGGCTCCGTTCAGACATAGCCGCGGCCGTACCGCAAGCATCGCGGTTCGAGTGCGGTTCATGCGTGGCCCGGGCACGATGACCACGCGGTCTTAGCGCGGTGGGTACGCGGTTTCAGCGCAGCGACCAAATCATAACCGACGCTGCACCTTGGACGCGACGGAACCGCGCCGCGTATCCTCTGTGGCTTCGTTCACACAAGGACGCGGTTCAGACGGGGCTCGCCGCGCCATCGCCCATCACCGTGCTCAAACTGCGGAGCTTACGGCGCCTTCGCAGCATCGTCTGAATGGAACTTAAGGCTCCCAGCACCGGGTATGGCTCCTAGCATTTACACCAAGCGGCGTTTGTCTAGCATGGGCAGACTATGCCTAATATTTAGTTCTTTCTGATCGGAATCCTGAACCCTAGAATAGGAATTTTCTTTACTAGTGTAAATTTTATTTATATTTTTATTTTTAGTATATTACTAGTTTTGTAGATTGTAATCAAAACGATTCAAACGTTCCTTTTGCGATGTAATTACGGGAAATGTTAACGTTTCTGATGAACAGTTAAATTCTTCAATGTAAGGACCAAATTTGAATTTATTTATCGAATATCTGATATCGATAAAATATTAACCATTGCCTTAAATTTCCGAATCAAATATCTTGTTTGGAGATTTTAATTTGACGTACAGCCATGTTTATTTTTGGTATTTTTAGGGGTTGACGTTCGAAATTTTGTATAGGTACTTTTATGTACGAGTATGCTAGTGAGTTGCTGTGATTTTGATGGGCTCCTTATTTTGTGATACAGGAGTCACTTTAGACTATTAAATCCCTAACACCAAGACCTGACGACGGTTCACATTTTATTGCATTGGATGATTGTAATAGATACTACGAGTGTATATATGTTTTTTATATTAAGATGAAAATGTATGGAATTTATTTACACAAAGCACGATCATCACAAGGCACATGACCTTTTCCATGTGGACGCCGGTCGTAATGTTGCTCGCTGTATGTCTCCGTTAGTTAGGACTCACCGCCACCTCAATGCAGTTCTCGCGACCAACACTGAATGTGACATCATGATTGACTCATTAAAAAATGACTGTGAAATATTTGCCAAATATTGTGAGAATTTACCCGACCAATGGGACCGATGTACTAATAGAGATAGCTCACTGGAGCTGGAGAATTCGAATAACTTTGACTAATAATTTTTCTGTGTTTTTGTGCTGTATTTGTTATCTGTCGTGCTTTGTGACGTAAAATACTATTCTTCTCATAATAAGTTAAGTTTTTAATGTGACCATGTATACAATGTTTTCAATTAATTTTTGTGAGGTAAATGTAACTGATCGACTTCGTTTTTATCTCAATAAATAATAATTTAATTTAATTTAATCACTTGTCATTTGACTTCAGTAATCATTCACACATCAAATGAGCACTTGCAATGACCGAATTGAAAAGCATATGTACTCATGTATTCTTTTATGATACAAATAATTACGTTGTATATATACTATTTACCTCAGTGAGTATAAGTTCGCATTCATAAGGCTCACATAAAATCAGACTCGTACGTTCATCTGATGTATCCAGAGCTTTCTTCAGATATGCGTAGTACTGAAACAAAAATTAGAGACTAAAAAAACTGTAATGAATAGATTCAGGCGTTACTTTGCGGAAATCCATTTTTATTAATAACAAATACTTTTAAAATATTTTAAGAAAACATCAAATTATTATTTTAATAAAACACTTAAAAAACATAAAAATATATCTAGTTACAATTCCGCTTAATTTTCCTGCTAAGCCGACGCGACGTCACAAACGCCACGCAGCCAAACCGGAAGAATTTTCGACGCATTTCGCTTCTACACGAAGCATCCTCAGGAGGTCTTGACTCTACGAGCGCACGATCGAGATTGTCACTAGATATATTTTTATGTTTTTTAAGTGTTTTATTAAAATATTAATTTCATGTTTTCTTAAAATATTTTAAAAGTATTTGTTATTATTAAAAAAACTCTCATTAAGGCATCTTCGAGGCCTCTGGTGTTGCGAATGTCCGTGGGCGAAAGTGATCATTTACCACCTTAGGGCGTCTTTAGTTCTTATGCATTCTTATACCATAAAAACTAGTACAAATATTACGAAAGGAAAACACTCGTCACTTTTGAAACGGCTGTAAGAATTTTGATCAATGATCGTATATTTATTAGGTCCTGGAAGACATAAAATGCTTTTTATCTCGATTTACTTACTGCCCGAGAACACCTATATGCGATCGCCACTGCTAAGCAGAATATTTACGTCCTTTTATGTTATAAGTGAGTCAGTAGTTTAACATCAGGCGGCTATATGAGTTAAGTTACTGTCTATAAAACTGAATTTACTCACGAGGAGATTTCTGTTGAAAGATAACTTTTTTTTTTAATGTCTGATAGGTTAGCCTTTGACCACTATCTCACCTGATGGTAGGTGATGATGTGGTCGAAGGTGTTGTTCAGGCTAACCTAGAAGTACTGGCCATCAAGGACAGCTGTCGGAAAAACCCGTTAAATGCTTGGCTACAGATTTTCTACTTGAGGGTGGTAGCTATCCAGGCCAGCAATCGCAAAATGCCCTACCACCATGTTTTAACGACTGCCATCCTAAGACGATAACCGGGACCGACGGCTTAACGTGCCCTCCGAAGCATGGAAACGCTCAGTAGTAATGTCACTAGCGGTCACCCATCCAACTCATGACTGCGGGCGACGTTGCTTAACTTTGCTGATCGGTTGGGAACAGCCAAGTAAACTTCGCTACGAGCGCTTCAGAACTCCCGCTACAGTACTAAATATTATGTGGCTAACTCACTGTATAATCATTAAAGGGGTAGGGGGAAACAAACACACTTTTCGCCTGATTAAGTTAGGCCTACATAGTAGGGGCTGAGCCTATAGCTATCCGCCAGGCACGGCTTCATATTCCGAACTAGTACTTAGGTGTAGTACATTTTTGTTCGAAAAACCTAGAAGCTGTCGTTTACGGGGATCGAACCCAGCATCTCGAGATTCTCAAGTGACAATTTACGCATCACAACTATCGAGGCTATCTAATGCAGTGCAGAATTAAGAATTAAGCAGTGCAGATAGATTCTGGCGGTACTTTGCGAAAATCCATAATTAATTATAATAAAAAAAATACCACAAACATATTTATTATATGCTTGTAGTATTTTTTATATATAAAACAATTATAATTCTCGAGCTAGCATTGTCTAATTAGATGAAGCTTCGTTTACAAAAAAATCATCGCTTTTTTTTCGGTTAGGCTACTTGCCATTAATGACATCTCGTCAGCTTAGCAGTAATATTGTGCGGAATTTATTTATGAAGCAATGATGGCCGAGCGGTGATAGCTATGGACTGCCGTGCCGCAGATACCTAGTTCGATCCCCACCGCCGCGCCGGCTTGAGCTTCACCGCATGGTGGAAGGGAATTTTGCGATTGCCCGCCTGGCTTGCTACCCCCAAGTAGAAAATCTGTCGCCAAGCACCTAATGGTGTGTTTCGGCAGCAGTCCTTGAGAGCCAGTAAAATTACAGGCACATAAGACTTAACAACTATGTCTTAAAGTGACGGGCGCAGTGTAATTCGTCACCTGGGATGAAATGCATTTGTTATATGCAGAGGTTAGTCCGCTTAACGTCAGGTGGGCCTCTAGCTTGTTCCGTCACAATAACATAAAAAAATGTGACTTGTTTCTTTTTTTCAGAAATATTTATTTTATGTTTTATATAACATAATGTGCTAAAAAGAATAAGATATAAAATAAATATTGAAAAGATATGATGTTTCAACTATTTGTTATCATTACATATTTTATAGTCCTGTACATTGATATATCGATCTAGTTTACCTCTTCCTTATGATCAACAGTTTTTATTTCGAGGTTGGTCACTTGTACATTATGATTGCAAAGCATACAAAGAAGCTCGGAGATGTCCTCAGATCTGAAAGAAAATAATGCAATATAAAACGCTATAGTTTTCTGACATTAAACTTTGCAATACAATATATAACCAATTAGTCAGGTGTACGTAAACATAAATTACAACTAAAAGGGGGGAGAGTTATCTAATACCGCGAGTAAGGGTGTAATTAGTTCCTACAAAAAAATTGAACAATCAAGTAGAGACTTGATCACTAATGCAACGAAAAATTTGACTTACTGAAATTGCCATAACGTACCCGTAGTTTCCATGGTGGTAGGGCATTTTGCGAATGCCCGTCTGGCTATCTACCACCCTCAAGTAGAAAATCTGTCGCCAAGAACCTTCCGGCAGCTGTCTTTGAGAGCCAGTAATTCTAGGTTAGCCTGAACAACATCTTGGACCACATCATCACTTACCAAAAGGAGAGATAATGGTCAAAGGCTAACCTATAAGGCTTAAAAAGAAAGGTTTAAAATATTCAGTAAACAAATTCTGTTCATCAATACTAGAACTCATTTCTTTTGTGAAAAATACGTTTACATCGACGTTTCAAATTAAAAATCCTTTTGGTACTATTATCATGCTGACTGCTCTTCGAAGCGCTCGTAGCGATGTTTGCGTAGCCATTGTTAACCGATCAGCAAAGTTAAGCAACGTCCGCCGCAGTCATGACTTTGATGGGTGACTGCTAGTGACATTACTACTGAGCGGTTCCGTGCTTCGGGGGGCACGTTAAGCCGTCGATCCCGGTTGTTGTCTTAGGATGGCAGTCGTTATAGCATGATGGTAGGGCATTTTGCGAATGCCCGCTTGGCTAGCTACCACCCTCGAGTAGAAAATCTGTCGCCAGACACCTAACGGTGTGTGCCGGCAGCTGTACTTGAGAGCCAGTAGTTCTAGATTAGCCTGAACAACATCTTCGATCACATCATCACTTACCACCAGGTGAGATAGTGGTCAAAGGCTTACTTATCAAGCTTAAAAAAAAACCAGTGCAATTATTTTAAAATGTTTCCTCCATCCGATGCAGGTGAGCATCTGTTTGTGGAAGTATTTCTATCACATAGAAAGGTCTTGCTCGGAGCCTATTATAGCCCTTCTAAAGACATTAATTATTTCTCATCTTTTCAAAAGCTCTTAGAAGATCTAGTCCCACAATACGACCACTCAATTATAATGGGTGATTTCAATACCTGTCTCCTCAAACATGATAATCGTACTTCTTCATTGGAATCTGTAATTAACTCCTGCAACATGCATATTCTTCCTCTTAATGCTACGCATCACTTCCCTAACTGTAATCCCTCGCTTCTTGATTTAATTATTGTCTCCTCCACACAGCATGTTGCACATCACGGTCAATGTTCAGCTGACGCCTTTTCGTATCATGACTTGATATACCTATCCTATAAAGTTCGTCCTCCAAAAGCTAAGCCTAAAGTCATTCTTCAACGCAATTTTAGTGGTATGGATCAGGAGGCATTCCTTTTTGACGCTCAAAAAATCGATTGGTCAGCAGTATTTAATGCCGAGATGGTGGATGATCAAATCGCAATTTTCAAATCATTATTAATACAGCTTTATGATAAACATGCCCCCTTGCGAAATATCAAATTAAAACATTCTCCTGCGCCATGGTTATCCGATGATATTAAAGCATTAATGCACAAGAAAGTGGTAGATAAACATAAATATAAACATCGCCCTTCTGATGATACAAAAGCTGCATATGTGAAATCTAGGAATCGGTGCAATATGGTGTGTAGGGATGCTTTTCGTCGCCATGTTCACAAATCAATTGATATCGAGGACCCTGCCAAAGTGTGGAGGTTTCTCAGGTCATTAGGTATTGGTAACTCACGTCAAGACACAATTCCTTTACATTTAAACATTGATTCGCTCAACCTTCATTTCTCTTCAACATCTGATATTAACAACGCAGATAAAAATAATGCCTTAAATTTTCTTTCTACTGTACCAATACCTGACTATCCTTCATTTGTTTTTGACCGATTGTCCGCTTGTGATGTTCAGAGGAGCATATTGTCCATTAGTTCTTATGCTGTTGGTAGCGACGGCATTAGCCGTAACATGGTTATACCTATACTTGACATTCTCCTCCCTGTCTTGTGCTTTATTTTCAACAATTCAATTTTCAGTGGAGTATTCCCATCTGCATGGAAAGACGCTCTTATAATTCCTCTTCCCAAAAAGCCGAACCCTAAAATAGTCTCAGATTTTCGACCCATTGCTATTCTTCCGTTTCTATCCAAGGTTTTGGAGCGTCTCATCCACAATCAAGTAAGTAAATTTCTTTCCTGTAACGAACTCCTAAATCCGTACCAGTCTGGTTTTAGACCAGGGCATAGTACTGTCACGACTCTATTAAAAATCACCGATGACATACGTTTCGGTATGGACAATGGTCGACTCACTGTTCTAACTCTGTTAGATTTCAGTAATGCATTTAACACTGTTAACTTCGACATCCTCTTAGGTTTACTTCGCTCACTAAACATATCTCCAACGGAAATCGAATGGTTTCACAGTTATCTGTACGGCCGCAGGCAGCGCGTACGCCTTGAAGATAATTTATCTTCGTGGTGTGACACGACAGCAGGCGTTCCACAGGGCGGCGTGCTATCTCCTCTATTATTTGTATTATTCATTAACTCTATTTCACAACATTTCTCTTCATCCTACCACCTATATGCAGACGATCTACAGATATACACACAGGCTCCTTTACCAACTTTATCTGATGCCATTTCAACAACTAATTCTGACCTTAGTCGCATAGCAGATTGGAGCAAATCCTTCGGATTGAAAGTGAATCCCAGCAAGACCAAAACAATGGTAATAGGGAGTTCCAGGCTGTTGTCAAAAGTAGACTGGACAGTATTTCCGCACGTGGTTTTTGATGGAATCGCTATTCCTTTTAGTGTTTCTGTAAAAAAATCTAGGAGTAACAATTGATAGCTGTATGACCTGGGACGTACAGTTACAAGTCACCAGTCGGAAACTATTTGCGTCCACAGCGTCCTTAAAACGTCTGCGTAACTTCCTGCCTACTACCACTAAAATTGCTTTAGCTCAATCTCTCTTGCTGCTCATTCTTGACTACGCTGACGCCTGTTATCTCGATCTAACTGAGGACCAGCTGAACAAACTTGAGCGACTTCAAAATGTTTGCATTAGATTCATATTTGGCTTGCGCAAATATGATCATATATCTCAATTACGTTCTAAGCTCAAGTGGCTTCCAATACGTCTTCGCCGGAATACTCACATTCTCTGTCTCCTTTATAACATATTGTTCAATCCTTCATCCCCGCGCTATCTCAAGGAACGTTTTAATTTCCTTCAATGTCCATCATACACGTTAAGGTCATTAGAAAATTTTACACTTCAAATCCCACCACATACTAGCTCTTTCTATGATAAATCTTTCACTGTTCAAGCTGCCCGCCTATGGAATTCCCTACCCGTCTCAATAAGACGTGCATCTTCTTTAAATGTTTTTAAGGACCAAATAAAAAAGTTCTATCTGTCCATATAACGCTCTTCATTATAAACTGCGGTATTGCTTATTTCTGTGTTGTAAGTATTTATTTATTATATGTATATATTATATATATTTAAATATTGTATATATGTAAGTGTATTTGTATGGAAATATGTATATGGTATTATGGTATGTATGACTTATATTTGAAATTGAGTATATGTTTTAGTATTTATTTGATTAATCAATTATATCGCTTAACTGCACCCCGTCACTATCGGTTTTATAAATCCTCTCCATCCAAAGGTTGCCTGGAAGAGATTACTTTTAGTAATAAGGCCGCCCATTGTAACACTTTCACTGAAAATTATAATTTTTTACCTCTTAGTTATTGTGTTATGTGGTGTAACAATAAAGTATTATCTATCTATCTATCTATCTATCTTTCATATGAATAATCTCGTCATAATTACTATTGTGAGTTTTTGAATTAAAATACAGAAACAAAATAACAAATAGTAAAGAGAATCTAACATACCTAATATATAGGTAGGTATGTTAGATTTTTAATAATTATATAATAAAAATTATTCTCTGTCCATCCAAAGGTTGTCTGGAAGAGATCGCTTTTAGCGATAAGACCGCCCTTTGTACCTAATTATTATTATTGTTTCTTTGTAATTTTCTGTTTTTTGGTGTCAATAAAGAGTTATCGTATCGTATCGTATATTAAACGGCGACAGCAAAATAACAAAAACAAAAAAAAAATATCTTTACTGGCTTATTATTTTGAGTTATATGCGACCTTTTTTCAGGGATAGGTTTATATTTTTTACATATTTTGTAATATAATTACTGTTACCTGCAGATATACATACAACCACAAGCTCTCGCGTTTTACATATCGGAATACATAACGATCATCCTTGCCTGATATCTGTTGAATTTCCTCTAACGACAGTCATAGTCTTCGATGGCAGTCCTTCAGCAATATCCTTCACAGCTAAAGCAAACTCCTTGGGCAGCCTCTTCAAACTATCTGACGTCACTTCCTGTATATCAAAAAAACAAACAACTATATCCGGGAGAAATAATAAAAGGAATATTTTCCTCATAATTAGGAGATATTAAGTTAATTGGCTATATGATATGCCCTCATTTGATCAAGAAGACTGAGGGACTGAACTACTAACGAAGGGTAATTTACTGGTATAATAGATTAGGGTGTGTTATGTAGTACGTGAACACAGATTAGTAGAGACAGATATGATAATTAGATCATTTATTAGTAGGTTGTTAACCAAAGGGGCCATTTAATTCGAATTTGAATTACATTTAGATTCTTATAATGGATATGCATGTATATATTTAATTATTTTTTCATCACTGTTGTAAACATTTCGAATATTTATGATTAGGTTTCCGGCCTCGTATGGGTTATCGCGCAAATCATTAACCCATTGGCATCGGCGATAATGATAACAATAGAATTTCATTAATAACTAGGACATAGTGGTCCTGATGTTGCCAACTAATTTATAAGTTGGCATCGTACTGGACATAGGACATAGGACAAGGTGGTCCAGTACGATGCCAACTTATTAATAAGTTGACATCGTACTGGACCACTATGTCCTAGTTATGAATGAAATTCTATTGATATCATTATCGCCGATGCCAATGGGTTAACCTTTTTTAGATAAGAACTATCCTATGTCCTTCCCCGGGTCTCAAACTATTTCCATACCAAATTTCATCCAAATCGGTCTAGACGTTTCAGAGCCTATTCAATGCAAAGAAACAATCAAAACTTTCCTCTTTATTATATTATTAGTTTAGATGATAAAAAAAATTAGAAGCGCATTATTTAAATTATTGAGGTTAAGGTATTAAGTCATCATAAGTCAGGTTTTGAATGTTCATTAACAATATTCTGACATAATAAATACATTAAAAAATTACAAATTTACGAGTGGTAAAACTATAGTCATGTGCGGGATTCGGACCCGCGCCATCCACCCCTATAGCCGGGGTATGTTCTGACCGACTGAGCTAACGCGACACATGACATATGACTTATAACTCTATTTTTTCCTCTGGTTCTTTAACCATCGTATGGAGATGTAGCGACACCTATATAGTAAAAAAATAAAACACTTACATTGTGGATGTCGAAATATTCTCTCAACTGAAATGTTGTGCATATTGCACAACACACGTTTCTTTCTTGACAACTTGGCTTCCAGTTGGAAGCCAAGTTGTCAAGAAAGAAACGTGCCCAGTAGTCCTAGTGTGATTTTTTCTCGTAATACGCCATGAGCGCGGCCGTGAGTAAAACTCCTAATAATTGTATCGTCGTAATTGATGTCTGATTACGAGGAATAAAAGTTCATCAATTAGGTAATTACTTTCCTCACGGACAAACAAATAATTAATAAATAAATCAGATAGGATAGTTGTTTCAAAGTTGTAAATTTGTCCGTTGGGACAGGACACAACTGAAGTCGTTAATAATTAAATCACAAGAATGTAGCGTGAAGTAGGCCCTCTCCCAACGGATGAACATAATAATGTCAAATTATAAAAAAAAAACATTAATTACACATATACATAAAAAAAATAGATTTTTTTTTTACCGGCGCTATAACTTTATTAACAAAATACTACGAACTATATACAACACCACAGCTACTACAATAAAAGCATTTAGATCCCTATAAGCCATTGCAGACTCATAGGCAGTCCAAATGCTCTAGCCCACTACCAGTTGGCAGCGTGCCCAGCATGCTGGCAGCATTGCCCCGTTGAATTGCAATGCTTATTCTTTGTAATGCTGTTTACGATGACCCAGAGCAGATAAACAGCTTGCAATTCTAACCCTGCTCCCCGCGGGACAAATACCAATAGTGCCAATTTTTTCTAAAATGAATTTTAACAAATGAACATGATTTCAATTTTAATCTTCAAAGCCTCATAGTAAGACCTTGGATCCCTTCACCCTACCCTGAAGAACGGGTAACGAAAACCTATGTCACATCTACATAATTTCGTACTCCATCTATGCCACCTTGCAAGGGGTAGAACGGGGAAGATTGGCATTTGACGAGTTAAGTGCCCACTTTTCATCGTAGGGCCGAATGACCGATGCCTTGAAAGCTTTGCCGTGTTGCCTTCGGGACACCTTTATGGTTGGCTGGAACCAAGTACGTATACTTGGTATTTTTTGGGAAACAGTATGATTGATGTTTGGTACTATATATAATAATATAGTTATTCGATATGGGATATTTGCAAACTAACTTTGTAATCGAACTTCATAAAAGCTCACTTTACATTATTACAGCAACTTCATAAAGTTGCTAAAATTGAGAAAACTATTGTTGATATATAATTTATAAAGCATTTGAGTCCTATAATTTTTTTGGTGAAAGATTTGGAAATGAAAACATTATTTTTAAATAATAGTTGATATATTTCACAAATAATGTGCAATTTGTTTAAAAATGCAATAAGGCTCTTAATATTATTAATTCTAACAAAATGCCATGGCTTGTCAAATTTTAATTAATTTTACATAAAATAAAATTATATGGGTAGTTACATACTTTTTTTATATAATGCTATGCATTTATATATACAAATCAAGAATTCTTACGATATGAGGTCTAACTGCTAGAGGTTAGTTTAATTATTATATTTTTACAACACCCTATTTTGTAGAATAAGTTTATCATAAAATACATTATACATATTGCCTATTACAGCTTTTTTTTTTAATTGCTGATAGTTTAGCCTTTGACCACTATCTCACCTGATGGTAAGTGATGATGTGGTCAAAGATGCTGTTCAGGCTAACCTAGAATTACTGGCTCTCAAGTACAGCTGCCGGAACACACCGTTAGGTGTTTGGCGACAGATTTTCTTCTTGAGGGTGGTAGCTAGCCAGGCAGGCATTCGCAAATTGCCCTACCACTTGTTATAACGACTGCCATCCTAAGACATCAACTGGGAACGACGGCTTAAGATGCCCTCCAAAGCACGGTAGTGCTCAATAGTAATGTCACCAACGGTCACCCATCCAAGTCATGGACGTTGCTTCACTTTGATGATCGGTTCAGAACGGCAAAGCAATCTTCGCTACGAGCGCTTCTGTGTTACCCGCGTAAACTACCAATACACAAGTACTGATCTCTCATTCTCAGTAATTTCGATTGCCACGATGCCTTTTACGCCTAAACACAATACTGGTTGCACACTACTGCTTTATAAAACTTTTTACTGATACTGCGGTTATACCTGCGAAGAAAAACTGTAGCTTAAGAAGCCACCTAAAAACCTTCACAATATTATTTTCAATTCAAATAAAAACGGTAGTGAAGAATCGATCAATTCATAAATATTGTTTGTATTTATTTCTGTTATTTGGCGGGCGTATATGTCCAAAAGTAACCATTTCATACAAACAGCTACTATATTAACGAACCCAACTTTGGTATTGAAATATGGTTTTAAACAAGGGTATATAATCCAGCGTACAAATCCATCCCTAGGCTCCGAGCCCATCATATTGACGACTAAAAGCTGACAGCGCTTTCTGAATTATAAATTACGCCAAAATACCAGGTACACGAGTACATGCAATACCAGATATGGAGTAAACTATATAAGCTCTACAATTTGTAGCAGCAAATTAATAATATGTAGACTATTATTGGTAGCCATGTCTGTTTTACCGAGTAAATTACGCATTTGGTATAGAATTAGAAGTTAAAATTTCGCCAAACACAATATTTTTATTAGGTACTAATTTTTTGGCACCTGACAGGCTAGCTGTTGACCTCTGTCTCACCTGATGTTGAGTGACGATGAGGTCGGATATGATAACCGGGCTAACCAGAATTATTAGTTTTCAAGTACAGGTGAAGATTCGGAAGACACCGTTGGATGATTAGAGACATATTTTTACTTGAGGGTGGTAGCAAGCCAGGCTTCTATCTTCTTCTTTTGCTTTCGCTAAATGCCCTACTATTTAAAACCATCTATTTTTTTTCATGTTATCACCTATTAATGTCATTATAGGTATTCAGAAATTCAGTACCCAGCTTTAGTATATAAGGACCGAAAGGTAGCAGCAGGCGGCTAACATAGAACAAATTAGAGTCATGACTCATATGGAATGTTTGCTTAGCGGTTAGAGCATATCCGCTACAAGGGTGGATGGCGTGGGTTCGAACCCCGCACATGACTATAATTTTTCCTCTCGTTGTAATTTCGTAAGGCTAACACAGAAGTCAAATCTTTTATACAAATTATATCTTTGTGGTGTTGCCATGCGCGTTGTTTAAGAAAATCTATTGTGCCGGCTCTACTTAAGTAGGATTAGGGTAAGAAGAACTTGTATATCAAGCGTGAAGCTAGATGTTCCTTATTTGGTAATATAAAAAATAAATCTTACTTGCTTTAAATTTTGTTTGTAATTTAATAATTTACTGCTATATAGCTAATAATTGTAATAACTCCCAGAGCATACCCCTGGGAACTAGGAGCATCCTGCTTTCAACATTTCTCGGATAGAATAATTAAATTTGTTAAACAACGATTTTCCTTATATTTACTATGTAAGGAAAATCGTTGTATATAAATTAATATAATATATATAATAATACTTTCCTTTCCATAATTTGCAAAATTAATAAGAAATGCCAACAGTCTTATACTTTTTATTATTATAAAAAGTATAAGACCCGGGCGTCGGGTTGACGCCCGGGTCTTATGGTGGCTCCTGGGAAAAAAATTAGAACGTGCTGCGAAAGACAGTCACTAAATAGATATACTAAAAACGAATCACTACCAATCGAAACTTTTTAAGCTTTAAGCACTAAACTATTGTACTAAACACTCGCACTGAACACTAATCAATGTGCAAACAGGTCTTTACTCGTTCGGACTTGAGCTTGATACAGATGAAGCAACTGTGTGAAGTATCTATCGCCTCCCTTTATTGTGGATGCCAAGTTTCTTAGTAGCCAGGTTACATGTTCCTAAAAAGGTTTTTAAAAAGGCCCTATCCATAGGGCAATTTTATATAAATATGCTGGTAATGAATAGATTCAAGAGCTACTTTGCGGAAATCCATATTTAATAATAAATTTTTTTTTTAAATATTTTAGGAAAACATTAAAATAAATATTTTAATATAACACTTAAAATATATATCTAGTGACAATTCCGCCTAATTTTCTTGTTTAGCCGACGTGACGTCACGAAAGCCACGGAACCAAACCGGAATTACTCGATCGTGCGCTCGTAGAGTCAAGACCTCCTGAGGATGCTTCGTGTAGAAGCGACACACGTCGAAAATTCTTCCGGTTTGGCTCCGTGGCGTTTGTGACGTCACTTCGGCTTAGCAGGAAAATTAGGCGGAATTGTCACTAGATATATTTTTATTTTTTAAGTGTTTTATTATAATATTAAATTAATGTTTTCTTTCAATTATTTTAGAAATATTTGTTTTTATTAAGTATGCTTCTATATCAGTTACGCTCTAGCTTCAATAAACGTAATCCAAATCAACCTTAATGAGTTTCTCAGCGTACTGCCTTACATCATAGCCCTGCGGGACCTCGCTTGGGTACTCAAGAGCCCGGAGATACCAGGTAATGCATCGTCGCCTTTGTCTTGCGACTTGAATTACTAAACAGCACACCTGTGTTACTCGGTAAGACCTTGTCTTAGTTCAGAATTGTGTGCACGTGATTAAATTATAGTTTCCTCATAAACTTGAAAAGCAAAGATTTAGCTTTTGCAATAAGACCTCAATTAAAAATATGACAGTGCCTCTTATGCCACTGGCGGTCACCCATCAAAATTAGACAGCAAAACGACGTCTATGACGTCTAAATGACGCCAATGACGTCTGTTTTTGGTCGTTTTAGAATTTATTATTCTGCTATCAAAGACGATGTGATGACATCCGTTACTAGTATTTTAGTGTCGGTAATTTATAGGTCTATTAATGATGTCCTTAAGGCATACCATCCATAACTGGTACTTTACAGGTCCGTACTCTATGCTACTAATAATAACGTAATTCAGGTGAATTTAATATAAGTTGTTTTTTTTTATACCGAACTGGGTAGCACTTGGCCACTATCTCACTTGATGTTAAGTGATGATGCGATCGATGATGGAGCGCGCTTATTCAGAAGATACCTATTCACTCGCGTTTTGAATACCTCCATATCGTATTTAACCGGAAACACAGACTCAGGCAGGGTGTTCCATTCCCTGGCGGTTCGTATTATAAACGAAGAAGCAAATCGATTCGTTCGGGTATATGGATTGGTGCTTTATTTGTATGCTAATGATGTCAAGTTTACCACGTTGTCAATTAAGGTAGGTACTTCATTTGCTGATCAATTAAGTCGTTCACACATCTATAACTTATAGAATTTTTATTCTAGACCTTTGATTACAATAAAATTCCACCTAATGGTAAAGGTTTGATCATAAACCTAGGAACAAATAGTAAAGGTTCAACCAAATATAAAATTTTCCGCATTACCTTTTTGAGATTTAACATGTAAGTCATAAGGTCAAAATAGCGACAATAAAACGTCATGAGGATTACTTAAGTCATATGCGTCGTGTGAGTTTAATAAAACGTCACTAGTACTTCTTTTAGCCAGTTGGGAAGTTAGTACCGCAGTGCAAGTTGCTTCATTTAGTTGTTCGGATTAGAAAGACTGAGCAAAGCCACGCTACGGGCGTTTCAGTCTTGGTTTGTACCATCGAAGAAATAACAAAAGATCTGATCAGCTATAGGGACGGATGGTCGCGGGGTCGAATCCCGCTCGTAGTTCAAATATTTCCTTTAAAATAGGGTACACGAGCAGGCGGCTCACCGTGTGGTAAGTGATCACCGTCGCCCATAAACATCCGCAGCACCAGAGGTCTCGCGGATCCGTTGCCGACCTTTAAGGAAGGAATACGCTCTCCTCTCGATGGCTCCTAACTTACTTTCACATTAAGAGTTAAAATAAATAATATATGGAAAAACCAGCAGTCTACAGGCATAGATATTAAGCTAAAGGACATGCATGTAAAGTTTCACTGAGTCAATAGTCAAATGCTGAAATTCTATCACTATCGGACCGCGTAGGAGTGAAAGGGGCAGCGATGGTGAAATCACGGTCACGGGTGAAAAGCTAAACAAGTAACACAAAACTTCTATCTTATATCAAAAATTGTATAACCAAGATATATTTACGTTATAGGCGTAGTTTAGAGTCAACTTTCCAAATTTTATTCTCTGGAGAAAATTTTACTGAAATGTGTTTTAGAATTAACTTGGCCTTGGAAAATATTATCAAGATTAACATTTTTTGTATTGCAAATTAAATATATTTCGCGAAAAATCTTTTCTAGTAGAGCTATTAAGCACTTGTCGGCGCCTTAATGGAAGTGTATTCAATAGCGCTTTCAAACGTAGTTTCGCCATATTTTAAATACTAAGTGTTCAAACTTAGTGAACATTTGTTTGACTGGAAACGTTTAATCGCGGTTAAAATTAAAACAAACCACTTATTATAGATATTATATATTAATTGTGTATTATTATAGCAAAAAAAGGTCCTTAATATAAGGGTATATAAGATAAATCGATCCCATATGTAGCAAGGGTCACTAAAAAGGATAAAAATGTTTTTTTACCAAATAATTAAACCGACTTCAACAAGTTATTTCACACATTTGAGTGTTGAAGTCGGTTCCATTTTTTGGTATTTTCTTTTTTGGCATTAGGCGTGCAAATCATTTCAACTATGATGAAACTATGTTTGTATGGAAAACGCAATGAATACACATTCCTTAAACGTTTGGCCATCATGACTACTGGATGAGAGACGAACTTTGTGCTCTAACTTTATTATTTTAACCAGGGGATAGTGCGAACATCATACCGACTCCTGGACTCCATTTGACCAAAATAAGAGTATTTTCAAACTAATGTTTTCAGTAACTGGCTGTACTCACGCGTATTGGTCGAGATTGTCGACCTAGGTTTCGGGCATGTCCGATGCCCTCCATCAGGTGATTCCACGCGTCTTAATCGCGGCGAAATTTAAGTATTTTTTCAAACACTTAAATCTCACTATAATGTCACTTCTCTTCTGTATTTCTAAATAATATCAAGCATTATTATACTTGAAACCTTTAGATGCATATCTGAATGTTTTTATTGATATATTTAAATATAATACAATAGGAATTTGAATGGCTATTTAGTCATGAGAAATATTAAAAAGTCCCGGATGTAGGAATGCGAAGATCGCCGGCGGGCAAACCGCAGTTTTGCGGCCAGAACAGCTCGAGTATAACCCGGTACATGAATTGGAAATAAATAATATCGTAATTTTGGACTGATTATACTAACTGAACAGATTAAATCTTGTTTGTTACTAAAAAACCGGCCAAATGTAAGTGGGACACGCGCACGAAGGGTTCCGCACCATTATCTCGTTTTCATTATTATTATTTTTGGCAAATAAAAAGCGAATACCTCTTTTATTGTATGGGAGCCCGCTTAATTATTTTTTTATTTTTATTTTTAGTACTTGTTGTTATAGCGGCAATGTATCTCAATAACGGTGATAGCTAGACAGTTGAAATTTTCACAGATGATGTATTTCTATTGCCCCTATAACAACAAATACTAAAAATTAAATAAAATAAATATTTAAGGGGGGTCCCATACGACAAACTTGTTTTTTTTTAACCGTTTTTTGCTCGATACTAATAACGGCGATAGGTAGACGCTTTAACTATTCACAGAATATTTAGTTTTATATCCTCTTTAAGTATAATTAATTAAAATAAAATAAATAATTAAGGGGGCTCCCATACAATAAAAGAGGTTTTCGCCGTGCCTACCCAGTCGATACTGCCAAAAGTGTCTGTAACTTGCAAGATTAGGTTACAGATAGTACGGAGCCCTTCGTGCACGAGTCCCACTCGCACTTGGCCGGTCTTTTTAAGTGTATTCGTTGCATACATAAATACAAATATTTTCTCTTTATAATATTAGAGTAAATATATACAGTGTTGATAAGAAACTCACGATGTGGGAGTCCAAATGGCACTAGGCATAAAACAGGTTTATTAGAAAAAAATTAATGATATTAGTAGGTCAATGCTGATATTCCATTAAACTTCCATTCATGTACCGTGCTATAAAACAAATCCTTGGAATTTCATGATTACACTCAAGTGCACAGATATTGTTATAACAACAGATGCACCCCGCGGCGATTTGCAAAGTTATATTTGAAATCGCTTGTTCTCTATTGAGAAGATAATTCAACAAGGTGGTCATAATTGTTTGCTCTTTGAGCGTTAATTTGTTCAATAGAAGAGACTTAACTATATATACTGTATAGAGTAAAAAAACGGTATTTTTCTCAATCGTGCTCTAGAAGACCTTAAACTTCTTGATGATGCTTCCTGTAGAATCGTAATACGTCGAAAATTCTTCCGGTTTGTCTACGTGGCGTTTATGACATCACGTTGGCTTAACGTAAAAATTTGGTGAAATTGTCGCTAGTTTTATTTTTATGTGTTTTTTTACTAGTACTACTAGTATTAATATAGTGGATATTGGAGCTGTAAACCTCGCTAGTCTGCCCTTGCATAGCTAACAATTAAATAAAGGTTCACAAAATCCAAAAATCATAGTTACATTCCGAAAACTGATGAAATTAATTTCATAGCTATTCTAATCAGTAAGTTACAAAATCTATATAGATAAACGAAAGCCATTCAAAACCAAATTATACCGATGTTCCAATCAGTAAGCAACGAAGCCCTTATAGAATCGCTAAAATCATTCAAATCAAAATAAAATTAATTAATTAAAATAATTATTCACTTATTTTGAAACATTTCTTAGCTAAGCAAGACGTCCGCGAGCGTCCCGAACACTCCTTGATAAAGAGCATCGGATGTGATCGAAACAATAGTCGGACTTATCTAGCTTATCTACGTTAATAATCACGTATTTTTCTTTAAAAATCACTGAAAAACCACGTTAGTAACAAACAGACAAAGTTTTTATTTCGTATTGTTTCTGAATTAATTATTGAAGCGCTCGTAGCGAAGTTTACTTAGCAGTTCTTAACCAATCAGCAAAGTTAAGCAACGTCGCCCGCGGTCATGAATTGGATGGGTGACCGCTAGTGAGTTTACTGCTGAGCGCTGCCGTGCTTTGGAGGGCACGTTAAGCCGTCGGTCCCGGTTGTCGTCTTAGGATGGCAGTCGTTATAGCATGGTGGTAGGTCATTTTGCAAATGCCCGCCTGGCTATTCCTCAAGTAGAAAATCTGTCGCCAAGCACCTAACGGTATGTTCCATCAGCTGTCCTTGAGAGCCAGTAATTCTAGGTTACATCATCACTTAGCATCAGGTGAGATAGTGGTCAAGGGCTAACCTATCAAGCATAATAAAAAAAAATATTAATATAGGGTTCGCATAGTAAAATCAGTTTTACTATGTTTCAATATCGTCCTGCGGGTTATCCTTAAAAGGGATTACATACATGGTACCGATTAACGAAGCTGATTCAATTCTAAGCAAACATTTTCATGGTCCCACTTCCACAAGTAATTTTATAGTTTTTGGTATGAGAAGTTGGTTCAGTTTATTAGTTTTTGTTCAGATACAGATTGTGTCACAGTACAGTTCAGATTATGTAACTTGAAGACTAATAACTCATACTGATACTATAACACATAACGGTGACCATTAGGAATAATTGCAAATAATAAATCATATAGGTTTATTGCCCGTGAGGTGCCGGGCTAGAATACCCCCCCATCACTTTCCGTGGGTGTCGAATGTGTAAAATACCTGAAGGTGGACAGCAGCGGCTTCTGAGGAACTGACCTGACTCTGCGATCCCCAAGAATAGAATAGAATGTTTGTTTATAACTACAAAAACACAATAAATGTAATTATCACAAATTGGCTCCAACTCAGCATAATACCAGCTGTTCGCCAGCGCTGATCTTCCGTTGGAGCCATTTGGTGAACTCACGTACCGGCATACACACAGTACAGAATACATACTTATCTATATCACACATACATGTACATATACATACATATATATATACAGTACAATAGAAATATAAATCCACTATACAACCAAATAATCTAAATTACACTGTTATAAACAACACAATAAAATAAAATAAAATATATCAAGACGCCTGCCAAGCGTGAGGAATATGACAAACATCCCATTTAATGGGGAAGGCTGTGTTGAGCACTAGGCAATCCGGCTGATACAATAATAGGTATGTTGTCAAATACTTTTTAGGCTTAGAGAACCATAAAAAGGGAACTCGTGCCGTAGAAAAAAAGTAAACGCAAACTAAAGGGAGGCTGCGGTGGTCTGATGCGGTTTTGGGCAATCTGGCGGCTTCCACGTAACAGAATTGTGTCGGGAGATTGAAGACAGTGAAATAGATTATGCTGTAGATACTATAAGCCATAAACGCGTTGTTGAAGAGAATGTTACTTTTTCCAGATTGTTTAATAAATTGTTTGTCTTTAGATTTAGCACGGCTTGGAATTGACTCTTATTTGGCCATATTACTGAAGTTTAATAATAATATCCATGACCTTTAAGGAAGACTAAAGTTATTTGCATTTGCATGGTGGTATGGCATTTTGTGAATGCCTGACTAGCTACCTAGCTACCCTCGTGTAAAAAAACTGTCACCAGGCACCAACGGGGTGTTCCAGCAACAGTCCTTGAGAGCCAGTAATTCTAGGTTAGCGTGAACAACATCTTCGACCACATCATCACTTACATCAGGTCAGATACTGGTCAAAGGCTAGCCTATCGGGTAAAATACAATGAGTCAGTTAGTCAAAAGTCAAAATAAGAATACGGTAAAAATGTTACGCAGTTTTAGTTGTTTTCTGTTTTTTCAACACATGTTTTGACTTACGACTGACTATGAGCATAAGCGTTAAATTTTTAATGAATTTTAATATAATGATAAATAAATAAATTATTGACCTGAAGTAGCATTTCAGTTTCGTCATAGGTACACTGAGAAAAATCTAAAGTCAAAAGCGCCCTAATGACGGCCAAATTATAATGTATATTATAATATATGGTATAAGGCGAAAAACCGACCAAACGTAAATACGTACAAAAACGCCTTCCAACTAGAAGGCGTTAAACGAGGTCAGTGAAGGCGAATGTTTCTTTTCGTCTTCATTTAAGGTGTATTTTGTGGTCTTTCCTAAATATTGACTTTTTGATGAGTCTGATTAAGTCGTACGTTATAGTGATAATCACCCTATATAAACCGCCGTAAAAGTAAGGTATATTTTATGGTCAATACTGTAATTATTATCTTATAACAAGTTCAATTCTGAAAATACTTTACGGAAGGCGTTTTTGACGGTTGTGTTTATTATAAAACATGGTACATTTTTATTGATAGGTGAAAATCATCTTAAGACTTGTGAATTCATCTTACGTATTTACAATTCAACGGTAAAAGGTCAAATTTGATTTAAGCCTTTAAGTCGTTTTTCTCAGTGTAAGCGTTGCTACCCACTTGTAACTTGCAAATAGAACTCCGAGAAAACGTGCGTTCTCTTTGACCGCCGTGGTCTAACAGCTGTTGTATAGGCATTTATATAACCGATATTTAAAACTTCGAAGTGACACAGACCGCAGAACTCAAAACTCGAGACCATCTGTGTGGGCGAGGCATCTTATACTTAAAAAGTACTACCGTCCACAATTCATTCTTATGCGGCTGATAATAACGAAGCTATACTTGTATATATATAAAGTACGTAGTTACTACATGAACACAAAGGTACGGTTTAAATCTTTCTTCTTACATAAAGTTCATAGAATTTCGACTATTTTCACTGAAATAAGCGAGAATAGTCGAAAATGAAATTGAGCGTAATGCTTTGATATTCCATTATTGATAGGTGTTAGGCATCGCTCATAATAAGCTCGAAAATGATTTTTTTTTTTACTTTTATGCTAGACATGTATGATTTGTACTTTGGTCATACGTCAAGTAAATGATATGCAAGTTTATAGTGCATACTATAATTAAGCGTAAGCAGTCGCAGTCTAAATGTAAAAAGGACGCGTATATATATGGTTAAATATACTGGTATAAAGCGTTACGGCGTGGTGCTAGTCGATATAATAATATGTCTTTCGGGCTCCTACCGGAAACCATTTCAGAATCTCGAGTAGGATCACCGCGGTCATGTCACGTCTCTATAGTAAAACGTGACGCGACCGCGACCAAATTTCCCTATGAAGTTTTTTCACCTAATGTATCTAACAATGCTAAAACTTTATAAAAGATATGGACTGCACGGATTTCTATCTCATTGACAATTTTGTTTTATCGGCAGAGTCGTTAAGACTCTTGTTATGGGCTTGTTTCCCGCCCTAAACAACTAATAAATGTGCCCAAAGAATTTACATCTGTGATTTTTGCTTTGCACGTGATAGTGCTTATAAATATATTTAGAAATACATGAGCATTATTATTGCATGAGTTAAATGTTTGAAAAAGCACTTCTTTCGATCAGATGAAATCTAGTAGTCTGGTCAATGACCGAGCATAACCCCTTATGATGGTTAAAGTAATAACTATTATATTATAGCAGAACATTTTCGCTCAAAAGAGCATGTTCTGGTCGCCATTGAATTAATGTCCGATGTTTTGATACGTTTAAATATTTCACCAAGTTACAGCAGACGTTAAAATTCAATCAGTTTTTGGCGATTGTTTTGAATTTTAATGAAAAACGGGAGTATGAAAAATGTATGTGGACAGTAGGTAATTATGAAATGTGGTGATATTGAAATGAAAAAGGATGACTTCGTGGCTGGGGAAAAAAGGAAGTATAGTACATTGTACGTCGAGGGGAGAAAACGATCTATTTCTGTTCGAGAGTTTGTTAAAGGCAACTCGAGAACAGAAATAGAACTTTCACCCGAGTGATACATAGTGCTTTATACTACACCTACGAGGAAAATAAAAGACAATATTTATTCAATTAAAGTTTATATTAAAATTGTTACAATGACTTAAATGTATGTGTGACGTTGTTTCTAGGAAGGCTAATACTTGTGTGAGATGTTTGAGACAAAACTGGGACACTTGGTTCTGCTGTTGGTGCACTTGTGTTTGCGGAAGGAGGCGGTTTTACAGTTTGAATAGAATCATATGCTACTTTTCCACAATATAAAATCATTAAACGTTTTCTCGTACCTATCTCGAGACTTCTCAGGCAGTAAGTTCTTTATGACTTCTTGAGCTGCATTTCTTATTTTTGGTGGCGTCATCATTATAAAATCGTCACCTTCACTATCAGATAACATTATGAAAAATTACTTAGAATAATCAAAAGCGTAGTATTAAAATATAAATTTAATAAAAAACTAAATTTAACCAAACATAACAAATTGCCGCGCTTTTTTTCTCGTAGTGCGTAAATAGGTAGCTAACCTCCTTTCTTTGAAAATCGAGTACCAATAAAAATAACACCTCTTTTTTCTAACTATTTGATATAACACCTTTTTGAGATTGTATTTTTTTATGTAAGCAGCTAAAAAAATGAAAGAACGCTACCAGGGCAGTTATGGATTTTCATACAACATGCCTTCACTGCTACGGAGTGAAGGAATGAAAATCCATATAACTCTTCCCGCTGTACAGGATATATAAGGGAGAAATGACGAACTTTATAACATGTTTTTGAACGTGTAATGAGCGTGTAGTGTATTCATGGCATTACACAACGTAACAATACAAAAACCAGACAGAACAATAATAAACATAAGCAAAGTAAACGCAATGCCACGAAAAAAATCTGACTCAGGATACGCTAGGGTATATCCAAGCACTGATTTTCAGCCGACACTCATCCACTGACACTCTGTTTGTTGCCCTAGACGTCTTAGATATATTACGAGTATACCTTAGGTTGGCGTGCTAGTCAATTCAAAACTCACAAATGACAATGCCGTGGTACTTACAAAGCTGTTCCGCCTCAATACCACAAGTACCTATACTACTCTTGGTAGCGCATCTACTGTTTCATCTAATACAAAGTTTGCCAACACTGGCGTATAAATCGATGTACCTACCGTAACAGATAACCACAAACTTCTAATACCATAGATTGTAGCAAAATCTTTAGAGAATTTAATAGGAAACTTCTTGTGGGTAGTTAAAGTTCTCTTGTTGTTAAGTTGGCGTTAGTGGCCTCTATAAACATAGATTGACTATAAATATCTGGTTATAATGTTATGATAGGACTTTAGCCAGTTTGCGGATGGAAAAGTTGGGTCGCAGTTTATTATCGTGTAAAAATAAATATATTAAATATTTCAACCTTTATAATGCCAAGCACGTTTTGCTTTATTCTCTTAATTGTTGTAACACACAAGAACGAATAGGTTAGCAGCACAAATTACAAATTATAGGCACATGAGACTTAACAACTATGTGTCAAGGTAACGGGCGCAGTGCAATTCGTGACTTGTGACGAAGTGCGTCTGTTATAGGCAGAGGTTAGTCCGCTTGACACCAGGTGGGCCTCGAGCTTGTTCCGTCACAATATCATAAAAAAAATAGGTTGGAAATATTGGAAACAGCACACAATTTTTTTATTTTTATATTGTTATGATTGCAATAACGCCTGCTATGCGGATTACATTACAAAATTACAAATATACGATAGTTTTTTTTTGTATGTCTAAAATTTAAGTCCATCCCAATACGATGGTTAATGAACGATAGGAAATATTCGAGTTATGACGTCATGTCATGTTAGCTCAATTGGTTAGAGCATGCCCCGGCTAAAGGGGCGGATGGACGCGGGTTCGTATCCCGCACATGACTTAAATTTTTCCTATCGTATATTTGTAATTTTGTAAAGCACACTATTTAATTATTTAAAGCTCATAGATAAATAATTTCATGATGACCCGGTGGCAATGACTACGGACTTGGGTGTAAGAGGTCAATAATTCGAACCTGACAACAGCATTTTGCGAGTCTTGCCTGGCTAGCTTATTTTTAAGTAGGAAATCTTTCGCCAGGCACTTAACGTTTCCCCATCAGTGTTTCCGTGAACAGGTTGTGAAATAGGGGAGTTAGTACAATACGATACAAAATTTTTTATAGAACATAAGTAAAACATTAAAAATATAACAAATAGTAATAAATAAGATTGGATAATGGGCAGATAATTGTAATTATAATAAAAAATATTAAAATGTAAATTATAGTATGTAAAAATTAAAATAAAAAAAATCTTTATTTTCAATGGTATACATACAAAGTCTTATTAACATATTGTATTAACTTAAGTAACAGTGTTTACCATTGACACTATGTATTTCGCAGATAATTTTATCTACTAATACTAATATCTTAAATAATTAGCTTGTGGCCTCCACACTAGGCAATTTCTGTATCGTGGAGACCGAGTTATGATTTGCTTTTAGCTTAAAACAGTGAAACTGGTCTTACATTAGATTTTACCAGATTTTTGAATATGATAATCATAATTGCATAATAATATAAGCAAGAGGTCCATGGTTCGAATCACGCCGCAGGCTTGAGCATCACCGCATGGTGGAAGGGCATTTTTCGAATGCCCCCCTGGCTAGCTACCTCCCTCAACTAGAAAATCTGTCGCCAAGCATCTAACGGTAAGTTCCGGCAGCTGTCCTTGAGAGCCAGGCATTACAGGCACATGAGACTTAACAACTATACGTCACAGTATGGCGGGCTCTGTTGTAGGCAGAGGTTAGTCCACTTAACATCAGGTGGGTCTCGGGCTTGTTCCGTCACAATTACATAAAAAAACAGGGATCAGTGATTTCAACTCATACTCACCTAGTTTATACTGCTTCCTTAATTATGAGTGACAATGTTACAAATACTATACAGAAAGTATCGGCAACATATAATACGTTCATATATCACCAGTGACAACACTACAGAAATAAATTAATTGTTTCAAAATTACTTGCGTGGTACTGCCACTGCTCTAAAGTCCATTTATTTTCGACTAACTAATTAAATAGACATCAATCAATCATGCTGCTATTTTACCGGAAACACTTGATTTCATCCGTGATAATTGCTCTCTCTGAATATATGACGTTGCAAACGATGATTTCAATCATCATTAAATATAATAGTCAATAAGCAATGCCATTGAGCCATCACTGCCTCAAAAAGTAGCTAGTAGTAAGTGCCTTCATTTCTAGTAGTAAGTAGCTTTGTTGCTCGTAGTTTGTTCACGTTATTAAGATAAACCCATTGGCATCCGTAAGGAAGATATCGTCCATTTTTGAATGATGAAATGGTATTGAATTTCATTCAAGAACAATAGTTCTCGTTATCTCGGATATCAAAAGATCAAGGCTGGGTTGCACAAAAAATAACTTTGGTAATGTGTGCATTTTTTCCAAAATCTAACCTTATTGCAACGGAATAATTTGACCTGACTAACGAATTTACGTTAACCAGCATCTACGATTTACGTTTAATGTGTAAAAAGGCCAAATATTCACAATTAAGCGGTGACAGCTCCGTGATTGTAGGCATTGGTCAGTTATAGTGCTAAATACATACAGTTCGAAGCAGTGATGGTCCATGGTTCGAATCCCGCCGCGGGCTTGAGCTTCACAGCATGGTGGAAAGGCATTTTGCAAGTTCCCGTCTGGCTAGCGACCACCCTCAAGTAGAAAATCTGTCACCAAGCACCTAACAGTGTGTTCCGGCAGCTGTCCTTGAGAGCCAGTGAAATTACAGGCTCATGACACTTAACAGCTATGTCTAAAAGTGACAGGCGCAGTGCAATTCATGACTTGTGATGAAATGCATCTATTCGGCAGAGGTTAGTCCGATTAACATCAGGTGGGCCTCGAGCTTGTTCTGTCACAATAACATTAAAAAAACAGTCGTATTTCGTGTCATTGTGGACGGATCGTTTTTCACACAAACGTAGTTTCGTCATATTTTAAATATATTCACAAAATAATTTGGTACTTAAATCATTTATATGGGAATTATTTATATTTTTTTATGCCTTTAACACATAATACAAACAAAAACTTTTTAGTAACATAAATGTTTAAATAGAAAACAAGATGTTTATAAATCCTAAATTTTATTGTTGATTTTCATACAATAGTCTGCAACGTTTTAGATGAGCATATGAATAAAATTTTTGGTTGCGTTAAGTAATAATTATAAAATTACTTGAAAAGTGAAAGATGATAAAATTATGAAAAAAAAATTGATAGTAAATGATTTATAGTTTTTAGGTAATTTTGGTGAGTTGATTTTAAGAGTTAGACTCACACTCTGAGGGTTCCGTATCAAAATTTATAGAATGTACCATGAAAATCGTTTTTACTTGCTTACAGTTTTAGATCTCTAGCAAAATTAGCACTTGGCTGATTTATATAATTTGTTAATGATAATTTTCTATGTATTACTATTTTACCGATAGAGAAAAAAAACAAAAAAATATAAAACAATACTTATCTTGTATGGGGGTCTTTTAACTTTTTAATGTTGTTATGTTTGCAATAACGCCTGCTCTGCGGATTACATTACAAAACAACAAATTTAAAAAAATACAGTCATGTGCGGGATTCGAACCCGCGTCCATACCCTCATAGCCGGGGTATGCTCTGACCGACTGAGCTAAAATGACAGTATGACTCATAACTCTAATTTTTGCTGTCGTTCTTCAACCATCGTATGGGGATGGAGCGACCCTATAGTTCAAATTCCGTTGTACTACATCAGTACGGAACCCTAACTCTGACATAATAAAACTTTACCAACATAAAATCTTTTCATCGTAACAGATGTAAGCGTTACCAAATAATTGAGAAAGTTTATTGCTGTCATAATACAGTACATAGACAGTCGTAAGACAATTATTGCGATCATTATCTGAGAATTAGCCCCGCGTTTACTGAATCGTCGGCTCGTTAGCCATCGGCAATGTTCGGCAATGTTCGGCTAAACAGGCTGTTTTAATTAGGCAAGGATTATGGGCTTCTGCCCCATTTCAATGCCACTGAGAGCCGATTAGAGGAATATTAAAGGAGTTATTGTTTCTATATTTATTCGCCTCTTTAGTAAACGGTAGAGTTCGTTTATCCATCATCAGTCATGATTTCATTCAATTGAAATAAAGCATAAAAAACATTCAAATTCAAATTCAAAATCATTTAATGCATGAACATTACATAAAATAGTTAAGATGTAAATAAACCTTAATTGCTCACTACATTCAACCCTATTAGGGTGTGCAAAATAAATTATATCACATATGTATGAATATGTATCACATATTTTTGTGTTAGTTGTTTAAAATAAAAACAAAATTTACATTGCAAACACAAGAAAATTAAATGTCAGTTTTACATGCACCATAAATTAAATGAACCTAATAAATAAATTTATGTCAATAGAATAAATTATGTAAAATTAATTAATGTTAGAGAAAAAGTCATAATATAATTTTTTTTATCATACATAAATTCATTAATGGAATAGTGTACCTTATTTAGCAAATAACACATCAAGATTGCATTACTTTTACAAGCTTATAAGTTATGTTTTTGGTTCTTTTAATAATTGTATAGTATAACACTCTCCGAAAGGGTCGGCATTGGTGTTAAAACACCTACGCCTCATCAGATGTTTTTCATTCCATGTTGTAGGGGACGATAATTTTACTGTATCAGCTGGGTAGTCCACTGCTGAACATAGCCTCCCCCAATATGGGGGGTTTGTCATAATCCCCATGCTTGGCAGGCGGCTCGGAGTATGCAGATATCAGTTCCTCAGAACTCAGTGTGAAATATCAGTTCTCCGCCAAGAGAGGGGGTGACCACCACTCAGACCCACCAACGGGTAACGGAAAGGATTCCAAAGAAAACTTACCTTTTGCACTGCCGACTCTCCATTTGCCACTAGACAGACACAGCAGGATAAATAAAAGACACCCGTTTGAACAAAATAAAACTGAAACAATTATTTTGATGTGACGCGGTTGGAGTTTATTTTTAATTGTATGAATTAAGTACTGAAAATTATGAAATAATTTGAACTCAATACTTCGCTTTAAAGAATTTGCACAGTTCAAATTGCTTATTTGAACGAATGTCTTCGGATACTTTAAATTTTTAAATAATTTGAACTGATGACTCCGAATACTGAAAAGTATGAAATATTCTTGTTTGTAGTACAGCGTAAGTTAAACTGTAGATGTCGCTCCATCCCAATAGGATGGTTAAGAAAGAAAGGAAACATTAAAATAATGAGTCATATGTCAAGTTGCCTTAGCGGTCAGAACATACGGTGGCTAAAGAGGTAGATGGCACGTGTTCGAATCCCGCAAATGACTATAATTTTTCCTCTCGTAATTTTGTTATATAAATCAATTTACTTATGTAGGTAATTTTGTGATTTGGAACATCTATTTAGGTAAAAATAAAGACAGGGAAAGATATACAAAAATTTATATACGATTACAAGCACTATCGCGTGCTAAGCGACAATCATATTTTACAAATTCAACGCGAACCGTCCCTTATGACGGTTAAAGTATTACGATAGGAGCATGAAATTTCGGCTAAAAATAGCGTGCCTAGGTGGCCGAGCGGTTTAGGCATCCGGTGCAAAATCGGAGGCCGCGGGTTCGATTCCCGCCCGGGGCATTAAATTTTGTGCTCCAATAATTTGTAAAATATATAAATATTGTTGATATAAAACCTTATAGATCAAAATATTTCTCTTCTATAAAATCTTCTATTATCTTCTTTTTATAAAATCTCAAATGGATACCTCACTACAAAAAATAACAGAAGTTAAAAACATAGTAGTCCATATAAAACGCAAGTTATTCCAGTGACGTGATTATTCTAAAACATTTAGAGAGCGGGTTAGTTCCGGAGCGTGTTTTCCGCAGCCAGTGGACCGAGACGGAAATTCAATTCGTTCTGACCGCTGGGAAACAGTTCAGCTATCGGTAGAAACGCTTTGAAAAAAGACGGATTTATGTGCACTCTTAAAAAGAGTTTTGCTCTTTCTTTCTTGGACAAACTGAAAGAGATGCATGTGGATGAAGTTTGACAGCTGGTCTCGATACAGCAAGCATCTGAAAATGACGTGATGACGAGTGGTGAAATGAAACGTTATCTAAGGTTTGTTGCAACTTTGTCACGTAAATCAAAACTTCGCCCGCTAAAGGCTATAGAACACATGAATAAAGAATAAGGATAATAATTACAATTTTATTTTGTAGCGCTCGTAGCGAAATTTACTTAGCTGTTCTCAGTCGATCAGCAAAGTTAAGCAGCGTCGCGCGCGGTCATGATTTGGATGGGTGACCGCTACTGCACGTTAAGCCGCCGGTCCCGGTTGTTGTCTAAGGATAGCAGTCGTTATAGCATGGTGGTAGGGCATTTTGCGAATGCCCGCCTGGCTAGTTACCACTCTCAAGTAGTAAATCTGTCACCAAGCACCTAATGGTGTGTTCCGGCAGCTGCCCTTGAGAGCCAGTACTTCTAGGTTAGCCTGAACAACATCTTTGACCATATCATCACTTACCATCAGGTGTGATAGTGGTCAAAGGCTAACCAATAAAGCATTAAAAAAAAGTTTATTCATGTAGCTAGATTGCATGCAATGCTTTCCATTCAAACGAAGTTTCGTCATATTTTAATTACAAAGCATTCAATCTGAACCCTGAACTTCAACATATACTTCTAGTTTGCCAGGTTTTCGAGTTGTCGTTTATTTTATTCCTTAATGTGACAATAAGAATACCCATCCCAATGGATTTGTCGAATATTTTGAAAAAATTAATTAAACGAAAAACTGGCAAGAAGCATTGGGCGATGATGTTTATACAAAAATTTACGGAGTTTAAACTTTTGGCCGTTAAAAGTCTGTAAAAATTTATAAATAGATTCAAACGTTACTTTGCGGAAATCCATATTCAATAATACCAAATATTAAGAAAACATCAAATTAATATTTGAATAAAACATATTCTCGATCTTGCGCTAATAGAGTCAAGACCTCCTGAGGATGCTTCGTGTAGAAGCGAAACGCGTATAAATTCTTCCGGTTTGGCTGCGTGGCGTTTGTGACATCACGTCGGATTAACAGGAAAATTAGGCGGAATTGTCACTAGATTTTTTTTTAAAGTGTTTTATTAAAATTTTAATTTGATGTTTTCTTAAAATATTTTAAAAATATTTGTTATTTGTAAAATTATTTAAAATATGATGATACTACGTTTGTACAGAAAGAGTTACAAAGAAACTAAACATAGAATGAGCTGGTTCAAACTGGTTCCACATCCGGGCGCCCCGCTGTGGCCGCTGCAACCCCGCACGTCTTGTCATTGATTAGTTACGCACACATAGCTGTGCCTGTAGTAGTGAAACTTTCATTCAGTACCGTTCTTTATTCATGTGCCTCGGTTAACACTTGTGAGCCGATAAAACGGTCAGCATTTACTTCTACCGGAAGCTTTCATTAGGATCTTGTCCTATTTACTGTACTGTATCAGCCGGATCGTCCACTGTTGAACACAGCCTCTCCTATAAAGGGAGTATTTGCCAAAATCCCCACGCTTGGTAGGCGTCTTAGGTATCGCAGTGTCAGATGGCAGTTCTTTAGAAGGCGCTGCTGCCCACCTTTCAGTATTTTTCCCTTAGTCACCTCTTACGACACCTACGGGATGATATGGGGAGGTACAATTCTAGCCCGGCACCCCACGGGGCTTGTCCTTTTTACGAGACCCTAATGAAAGCGTATGCAGTTGCCGTATATTATCATAATCAAAATTCATGACGTTTACCGTTAAACAAAAGCCTCCCCTATTATTACAGCTGTGGCTGTAGTATGGAATCGCGGGTTGGAATCGTGATAGTAGCAGATTATTTTCCATATAAGAATATTTTTATTTTATTCAGCAGCGTAAATACTTATAAAAGACTTTGTTCAAAATTGGTATTGAGAGTGAAACATTACTGGTCACTGTGGGTAGATGGCGCTCACTTCAGTATGTAAATGAAATGTTTGATAAAATGTGAAGTTGCTAGCAGACACTTCTTTAACAGCTGATAAGCTAGCCTTTGACTCCTATCTATTATGTTGGTAAGTGATGATGTTGTCGAACGATGGTTAACGGCCTAGAGTTACCTGCTCTTAAGATGCTGGCAAGTGCTAAATAGCTTTATTTGAACAGATGTTTAACAAAATGTATTTAGATAGTAGCAATAAGAAAATTATGAATGTATCTTGATCACATTATAGAGAAAAGTCCAAAACACGTTACCTTAAAAATTTCTCTATAGAATAAAATTGCAAAGTTGATTCAAAATTACGCTTGTAACGTCAATATCTTAATTATTTACGTTTGAATGTGTATGAAAATATATTAATAAAATAGTAAAACCTTAATTACCTTATTAAGAGGGACAAGAAAAGTTACATTTTCGACTTACGTTACTAGTTTTGTGATAATAATAACAAATATTTTAAAATATTTTATGAAAAAATTAATATAATATTTTAATAAAACACTTAAAAAATACAAAAATATATCTAGTGACAATTCCGCCTAATTTTCCTGTTAAGCCGACGTGACGTCACAAACGCCACGCAGCCAAACCGGAAGAATTTTTGACGCGTTTCGATTCTACACGAAGCATCCTCAGGAGGTCTTGACTCTACGAGCGCACGATTTAGAAATCTCGATAAAATATTTAAAAATATTTGTTATTATTAAGTATGGATTTGCGCAAAGTAACGCCTGAATCTATTTATTATAGTTTTGTGTTATTAAGCATACTTTCGGATTTTACCTAAACACACACTTCACACCAACGCAGTGCGACAGTAAAAAAGTTCAGCATTTGACAGCATCTTAAGGACTGGTGCCCGAATACACTGTTCCGGCTTTGCGAAAGAATATCTACTTGAGGGTGATATCTAGCAAGGCATTGTAAAATGTCCTTCCAGTATGTCGTGATGTTCAACCCGGCACGGTGGGGATCGAACCATGGACCAGTGGTACGGCAGTCCATAGCTATTACCGCTCGGCTATCACTTCTTCATATATACTATTATAGTTTGAGGGCTAAGCAAAGACTACGAATGATCTGTGGGGTTAAGCGACAGAGCCATTAGTTAGGGGTTCGAATTCCGTTAGTAGGTATAATAATTCCTTCAAACACAACATAAATATTTACGTAATGCGTGCGTATATATTTATGTTCTCACAATATGAACTTACCGTCAACGAAATGCACGTAGCGCACATTACAACGACAAAAATTTAAAGTTTTATAATAGCAGTGTAAAGTGCTAAATCCATGCGCATAAAGGTAATGATAACAGTTGAATTTCATTCACAAGCAAGCAATTTGAAGCGCTCGTAGCGAAGTTAACTTAGCTGTTCTCCACCGATCAGCATCATCATTTCTTCTTTTATTGCAAGTTCATTTTGATAGTAATAAAACAGTGTTAATCGCTTTGTAAAACAAAAGTTTTCACAATACTAGTTCTTTTTACGTTTACGGTTCGGAACCTAAATAAAGCATTTATAGACCAACATAGACATTTGTCGCGCCATTGCTGAGTCGAACTATTAACTGGATAAACTTACCTGTTCACTTCAAACTGCAAACAACAAACACTTAGAAGTTATTGTTGTTAAGTGTTATTGGTGGCGAGTTCACACAACAAGCGTTAACCGAAATGCACAAACTAAAATTGCTAAAACTACAACTTTATATGCAAAATCTTTTATCGTGATTAAACAAGTAAATCCAACGTACTGTATCAGCCGGATTGTCCACTGCTGAACACAGCTTCCTCCATAAATAAGGGGTTTGCCATAATCCCCATGCTTGGCAGGCGTCTTGGGGATCGCAGTTTAAGATATCAGTTCCTCAGAAGGCGCTGCTGCCCACCTCCCGGTATTTTTACCTTTAGTCGCCTCTTACGACACCCACAGGTAGCAATGGAGAGGTGACACTCTAACCCGGCACCCTACGGGCATAACCCGGCAATCCAACGTATATCCTACTTTATTATTGCCTCCTTACGTATCACGCGGAGCCAATAACGTCCATTTGTGAATGAAATTCAACTGTTATCACTATCTATATGCGCATGGATTTAGCACTTTATACTGTGATAAGACTTTAAATTTTTGTCGTTGTAATGTGCGCTACGTGTACTTCGTTGACGGTGAGTTCATACTGTGAGTACATAAATATATGCGCACGCGTTACGTAAATATTTATGTTTTGTTTGATAAAAAATATTATACTTATTAGCGGAATTCGAACCCCTAACTAATAGCTCTGTCGCTTAACCCCACAGATCATTCATAGTCTTTGCTTAACCTTTAAGCTATATTAGTATATATGAAGCAGTGATAGCCGAGCGGTAAAAGATATGGACTGTCGTGCCACAGGTTCATGGTTCAATCCCCACCGTGCCGGCTTGAACTTCACCGGACTTTATTGGAAGGACGTTTTACAATACCTGGCTAGATACCACTCTCAAGTAGAAAATCTTTCGCAAAGCCGGAATGGAGTATTCCGGCAGCAATCAAAGAAAAAAAAATCATTTATTCAATTTAGATAACGCTTTTATGAAGATCAATTACAAATTTGAATATTGAAATATTAAACATGGTACTTCCAAGTTAAGCAAAAAAAAAATTATAGAGCCACTGCGAGAAGAACGGGCAAGAAACTTGGGGCTATTCTTTTATACGTCTTTTAACAATGTGTTACATACTATGTAATACAATTATTACAATATTTGTTTCAATTACGTAGGTGACAGGCAATACCTTGGCAGAGGCGGAATTGTCCAAGCATTTTTGTCGTTTAAGTATTCACAAACTGTGTTGTAGGATTTCTTAATCTCTTGGTGATTCAACAACCCCAATTTCTTCCGGTGGGAATAGTAAGAGGCATCAAACAATGGAAAAAGGATGAAAAGGAAAAATTCCAGAAGGTGTGTAGCACGCATTCTGAATAACTGACATCTTAAATTGCGATCCTCAGGACGCTTGCCAAGTATAGAAATTATTACAAACCCCTCAATAGAGGGGGCTTATTCAATCGTGGACATTATGGCTGTTGAAGAAGTTACAGATGTATTTACAAAAAAACACAATTTATTTCAAACCGTTTGGGCCTCATTGCATGAGTCCGACGCATATAGACTTTAATAATTATTATGTTATTTGATAGAACAAACAAAATCAAAAATATGTTTCTTGTATGATAGATATATGTATAATTATTTATGAAGCGATCCGTTTTTATAAAACATAAACAGTTAATACTGGTATACTGGCCACCTATTACAGTTCCAAAGCTAAAGACTGACAAAAAAATATAATGGGGTTAAGGGCCCGTTTCAGAATGTTCAAGTAAGTTCCGGTTATACTACCCAGAACATAATATAACTGAATGATAGAAGTGATAGTTAACATGCAGCGCGTTTCAAGCTTTAACCGATGGATAGGCTACATCGATGACTGTGAAACGCAAAGATAGTGATTCATTTATTAAATATGTTCTGGGTAGTATAACCGGAACTTCCACGGAAACATTCCCTAAGTGTCCCAGTGCAAAATAATGAAAAAGTATTTTGCATAGATTTCCTCCAGCATATTTTTGAAGCAAACACAGGGAGTAACGACTGAACCAAATCCCTCAGTAATCAAGTGCCCCCCAGAGCCAGTGGTCCGCGTCGCAGACCTTAGGATCTCATCATCTAAAAGCATTCGCCGATCGACCGTCCGCGATTATGGACCATATTTTACTAACATTCTGTCGCTTTCTCGACGCTCGACTATTTGGAAGTAGTTTTGTTTACACAGGATTACAAAAATATTGTGCAGCTTAGATTTTTATGTAACACACACACTTTAGGACCGGAATATTATATTCATAAGTATTTAACGGGACTTAATCGCGATAAAAACATGTATAAATTTATTTTTTGAAGCGCTCGTAGCGAAGTTCACTTAGCTGTTCTCAACCGATCAGCAAAGTTAAGCAACGTCGCCCGCGGTCATGAGTTAGATGGGTGACCGCTAGTGACATTACTACTGAGCGTTTCCGTGCTTCGGAGGGCACGTTAAGCCGTCGGTCCCGGTTGTTGTCTTAGGATGGCAGTCGTTATAGCATCGTAGGGCATTTTCTGAATGCCCGCTTGGCTAGCTACCACCCTCAAGTAGAAAATCCGTCGCCAAGCACCAACGGTGTGTTCCAGCAGCTGTCCTTGAGAGCCAGTACTTCTAGGTTAGGCTGAACAACATCTTCACCACATCATCACTTACCATCAGGTGAGATAGTGGTCAAAGGCTAACCTATCAGGCATAAAAAAAGCAACAGACGGGGTAGACCGCCTGGCTGCGCTTCACGCCGGTAGGGTAGCGTGGTCGTAATAGTGCTGTAGTAGATAATGAATATAATGAAGCCCGAAGATCTTGGAACAAATCCCAGCATTAGGAGTTATCCGGAAGCAGTTGTTAAGGCTTGCTGTGCTTTTGTGAGAATCTCACGGAGGCCGCAGGCGCGAGCACCCCAGTCAGACCTGACTTTCGAGTGATAGATGGTCTCATCAGCTAGCAAGGCAGAACAGCTTTGGTATACAGTACAAAGTACAGTAGTTATATACAGTTGTAAAAGTTATGATAGATATATTATGAGGGGGGACCCCCCACAGTGCTTACGTCCTCGTCGTGTCCCCTGGAAACGACCCAGTTCTGACCACCGTAACGGAGTGGCAGACTGGGCTCGGCTAAAGTGCACTGTACGTCGTAGAACTCATTGCGGCTTATCTACGACACTGGCGGAGGCAAACATGCCTAAACCAGCGCGGGACGCCTCCGGGCGTTTCTTAAAAGGCCCTTCTCAGGGCCAACCAAAAGGCCCTTCTCAGGGCCATGCCGATGAGGCTGCATCGGCTTCTGATGCGAGCCGCGCACCATCCGTGGCTAGCGTGTTTGCTCGGCCGGATGAGTTTTCGGACTCCGACGTCGAGTCGATCACGTTTGAGTCTGATGCTTCTGCAGCGACAGCGGAAGGTCGCCAAGCGAAGAAGCGGGCATTCTTGAAAGGCGGGTCTTGCTCCTCGGACTCCACGACGAGTAAGCCCAAGAAGCCGAAGGCTAAAAAGCCTACTAAAGTAGCTGCGGACACCCATAACGTGGGTTTCGCAGATGCTCAACGCCAGCTGAACCTGGCTCGGCGGGCGCAGCTCCAACAAGACCTGGAGGAGAAGATCGCTGCCAAGGAGCAGCAGGCGCGCACCGCGCGGGCAAAGTCCGGATATGGCGCATCTATAGTGCTCTACTCGGACCACTCCCTGGCCGAGCTGGAGCGCATGGCGCAGGAGGACGAGGAGGAGATAATGGAGGTCGCCTCTAAGTCCTCAAACCTTAAGGGGACTTTCCAGAAGTCCCTGAAGTGCAGGGCCGCAAGTATGCGCGGCATAATCCGCGAGCTAGTGCAACGCACCGCTACGGACGAAACGCGGCAACTGCAGGCGAGGGTCAACCGCCTGCAGTCGGAGGTCAGCCAGCTGCACCAAAAGCTGGCTGAAGCTACGGCCCGGCCAATCCAAGCCAACCCGATCCCAGTGGCTGAGAGCCCAACCTCCTCCAACCTTGAGGATATCATCCGCAAGGTCGTCATGGAGGAAAGGGCCTTCACAAGAGCCTGCTTTGCCGGCATCGAGGACAGGCTCTTGCCGGAGAGTCGCATCCGTCCACCACTTGCGGCGGACAAGAGGCAGAACAAGCCGGGGCCATCCTCCCGAACAGAGGACGCATTTCTACCCTCCTCCACCCCATCCAACCAAGCTTGGACGGAAGTGGTTAGGAGGGGGAAAGGCAAGGCCAAGACGAAGGCGGCCGCTCCCCCTGTCATCCCCACAACCACCGTTCCCTGCCCGTCCCAGGTGACCGGCAAGGGGAAAGGGATGGGGAAAGGAAAGAAGTCGGCCCTGAAGCCCTCCTCCGCTGCTCCGGCAGCCAAAAGGGCCCTCGCCAGTGTGGGGAAACCTAAGCCCCTGGTTCCCCCTAAAACCGCGGCCGTCGTAGTGACGCTCACCGTGGAGGCTGCGGAGCGGGGTGAGACCTACGAGTCCGTCCTGAAGCGGGCCCGTGCTGGCGCAGACCCCACCCAGCTGGGGATAGGAGGCGTCACATGCCGTCGGACCCAAGCTGGGGCCCGAATTTTCGAGTTCCCGGGGGCTCAGGGCGGTGCCAACGCGGACCTCTTTGCCACCAAGTTAAAAGAGGTCATTGCGGACGCGGCTAAGGTGGTCAGGCCAGTGAAGTCTGTGACCTTGGAGGTGACCGATCTCGACGATTCGGTCACTAAAGAGGAAGTGGTGGCGGCGGTCGCAGCAGTAGGTGGTTGTGATGTCGCAGCGGTGCAAGGTCGGGGTATCCGGCCTGGTCGCGGAGGCATGGGCACCATTCGCCTCGAGTGCCCAGTCACCGCGGCCAAGGCCGCCCTCGCCCAGGGACGGCTGTCTGTAGGATTCAGCTCCTGCAGAGTCCGAGCACTTGAAGATCAGCCTCTGCGCTGCTTCAAGTGCTTCGGAATCGGACACACCCGGGCCCTCTGCCCGTCCGAGGTGGACAGGGCAGACAGCTGTTACCGCTGCGGCAAAGCGGGGCATAAATCCGCCTCCTGCACGGCTACCACGCCGCGCTGCGCAGTGTGTGCCGCAAGCGGCCGCCCAGCGGACCATGCTATGAAGGGGAGGAATTGCAATCCCCCCCCTAAGAAGGGCAAAGCGCAGGCGCCGACCCGGCCTGCCGTGGCCACCGCCGTCCCTGAAACGGGACCTCCGGCGGCTATCGAGGGGGGTGCGATGTCCGAATGATGGATAGGGCCGAGCATCGCATCCTCCAGGCGAACATCAACCACTGCAAAGCGGCCCAGGAGTTGCTGATGCAGTCCATGGCTGAGTGGTTGGTGGACGTGGCGGTGGTTGCCGAGCCATACTCGATCCCTAGCCGTTGGCTGGGTGATCGGGATGGCTTGGTCGCAATGGTGTCGCGGTCTTCCACAGACTCCCCTCCCCTCTCGCTCTTAGAGAGGGGATCGGGATATGTGGCCGCCGCGTGGGGAGACATAGCCTTCGTGGGCGTCTATTTCTCCCCAAACCGCCCTCTATCGGACTTTGAGAATTTTCTCGAAGTCCTCACCGCCGTTGTCGGTAGGGCGGCGCCGCGTCAGGTCGCCGTTTTAGGTGACCTCAATGCCAAGTCGGTGGTCTGGGGTAACCCGGCCACCTCTTGCAATGTCCGAGGAGTCGCCGTTGAGTACTGGGCGGCCTCTACCGGTGTGTCCCTCCTCAACAGAGGGACGGTCCAGACATGTGTGCGGCAACGGGGAGGGTCAGTGGTTGACGTCTCGTTCGCCACCCCCGTGCTAGCCGCCCGCATCGTTAACTGGCGGGTGGAGATGGTGGAGACCTTGTCGGACCACCGATATGTGCGGTTCGAAATCTCCACCCAGAGCCCCCGGAGGACGGTCCCATTGGGCCGTTCTCCCTTTCCACGGTGGGCTCTCACCCGCCTGGACCGAGAGGCGGCAATGGAGGCGGCGTTCATCCAGGACTGGCTCACGCCTCCTGTCGAAGTCCTGGATGTGGACTCCGCAGCGGTTCAGCTCCGGGAGTCCCTGACTGAGGTGTGCAATGCTAGCATGCCTCGGTCTCACCGTCCACGTCCCCGCCGCGCCGTCTATTGGTGGACGGAAGAACTAGCAGGGCTCCGAGTCGCCTGTGTGGCAGCAAGGAGGGCCTACACGCGGAGTCGACGGCGCAGTGAACGAGACGAGGCCAACGAGGACCTTCTCTACGCCTCCTACGTTGAGGCAAAGAGGGTCCTCAAGTCAGCAATGGGCGCCGCCGATGACGCGGCGAGGGCAGAGATGCTGGAGGGCCTTGACAGGGACCCATATGGCAGACCATATAAGGCGGCGCAGAACAAACTGCGCCCCTCTGGTCCCCCGCTGACGGAAACCCTGGAGCCGACACTGTTGGATGGGGTGGTCCGGTCCCTGTTTCCAAACGGGTCCAACTTCGCCCCTCCAGTGATGAATCCCCCGCAGGGAGCAGCTCCACCGGAGGAAGAGGAAGTTCCTCCAGCCACGCTGGCGGAATTCGAAGGGGAGGTTCTCCGTCTCCGCGTGAAAAGGACGGCTCCTGGACCGGACGGCGTCCCCGCGCGGGTGGTCGCCATCGCCGCACTCCAAATGGAGGAGAGGTTTCGGGACCTATTCAGCAAGTGCTTCGCATCTGGAAGGTTCCCGAAACCTTGGAAGGAGGGGCAGTTATGCCTCCTCCGGAAGGAAGGACGCCCGGTGGACTCCCCTTCGGCATACCGGCCCATCGTTCTGCTGGATGAGGTCGGAAAAATGTTTGAGGGGATCGTAGCCAATCGGGTTAACGACCATATGCGGAGGGTTGGGCCGGACCTGTCGGACGCCCAATTCGGCTTTCGAAGGGGGCGTTCGACCGTGGACGCGTTGGCCCGACTCAAAGGCCAGGTGCTGGAAGCTACGGAGGCAGGGGACGGGGTTTTGGCTGTGTCATTTGACATAGCCAACGCCTTCAACTCCGTCCCCCACGCGACAATCTTGGAGGCACTCCGCTACCACGGAGTGCCTCGGTATCTGCGGTGTCTCCTGGCCGACTACCTGGGGGACCGAGCTGTCCTGCTTGTAGATCGCACGGGACAGCTCCGTCGGTACGATGTGGGGTCCGGTGTTCCACAGGGTTCTGTCCTGGGACCACTCCTGTGGAACATCGGCTTCGATTGGTTGTTGCGGGGAACTCTCCTCCGAGGCACAAGTGTCATATGCTATGCAGATGACACTCTTCTCACCTTCCGGGGGAGAGATTTTCGAGAAGCGGCGAGCCTGGCCTCGGCCGGTGGATCCCTAATTGCGGGAAGAATTCGCCGACTGGGCTTAAAGGTGGCGCTGCACAAGACCGAGGCCGTGTTCTTCCACGGGCCTCGGCAGCGCATTCCACCTGACGCCCACATTGTCGTGGAGGGCGTCAGGACCGTAGTGAAGGCCCAGATGAAATATCTGGGCCTAGTTCTCGACAGCAGGTGGCGCTTCGGTCCGCACTTCAGTGGGCTGTCGACGCGCCTGCTGAAGTTTGCGGGGGCCCTATCGTGGCTCCTTCCTAATATAGGGGGACCAAGAGGACGATGCCGGCGCTTGTATGCCGGCGTCCTTAAGAGTATGGCCCTTTACGGGGCGCCCATCTGGGCTGACTCCCTCTGAAGAAGGGAGAACGCCACTGCACTCCGCAGGCCCCAAAGGGCCATTGCACAGCGGGTGGTGAGGGCCTACCGATCAGTGGGTTTCGCGGCAGCATGTGCTCTGGCTGGCACCCCTCCTTGGGAGCTCGAGGCGGGGGTGCTCGCCAGAGTATACGAGTGGACGGCGGGACGTAAGGCGCTCGGGGAGCGCCTCGCTCCGGAGGTGCGGGAGGCCGTCAGACGTGAAGCGAGGGACGCAGTGGTCAACCATTGGGCAGAGGACCTCGCTACCGCCACTTTTGGCCGCCGTACGCTGGACGCCCTCGGTCCAGTCCTGCAAGACTGGCTCGGGCGGCCACATGGTTTCCTCTCGTTCCGTCTAGTGCAGGTGTTATCCGGGCACGGATGCTTCGGATCATACCTGCACCGGATCGGAAGGGAGGAAACACCAATGTGCCATGATTGTGCTGCAACGGAGACCAGGCGCAGCACACCCTCGAAGTGTGTCCGTCGTGGTCCGAGCTGCGCCGTGGCTTAGTCGCCGTAGTAGGGCCGGACCTCTCGCTTCCCAGCGTGGTTAACGCCATGTTGGTGGGCGAGGGGGCCTGGGCAGCGGTCGCCTCCTTTTGCGAAGACGTTATGTCCCAAAAGGAGGCGGCAGAGCGCGCAAGGGAGGAAGATCCCTCTGCGGCGCCATTGCGTAGGCGAAGAAGGGGTGGGAGAAGACGACAACTTTTCCCTCCCGGTGGTGAATAGCGAGAGACAGGCGCGGGGGCGCCTTCTCTCGCATTGCACTTGTTCACCACCTCCGTCGGGCGGGAATGGCCAAGCATTCCTGGTCATTCCCGGGCCCCTCTCTCTCTCGGGAGGGGCGTGTAGGCCCCGCTGTAAAAGCGGGCGGTCGTAGAAGGAGGACTGGACGCAAAGGCTCTGCCGGTCTCCCAGTCCTCCTCCACACAAACGATGCTGGAATGTCGCTGGGTTGTTTAGTGGGTATACCGGTCGTCTACCGGGGAGTCCCACATACCCCCTCCATCCCCCGATGGGGGGGCATGCGTAATGCATTTTTCCCAGCATAAAAAAAAAAAAAAAAAAAAAAAAAAAAAATTAAAAGATGTATTATGAGAGCTAACCCCAACGGGATCTTCTTCTTAGCTTTTAGCTAGTAGGTTACTTGTAGGAGTAAGTAGGAGGCAGTGCTCCCTTAGAATTTTCACGAGTGACAGGCTATGCGCGTCTGTGCGAAGTATTTATATGGCACCCGTGTTCTTACCGCGAGCTTGTCATTTTTCCGCAAGTTGCAAAATCACGTGCTAGCTAGTTTTACATAGTTATATATGTGCGACACAACACGTTACTTCTTGTGTCTCGTTATCCCAATAATAATGTTTGCTACAGTGGCATCCACGCCTAAATACAGAATGTATACACACTTCTAATTCAATAAATGACGCATGTACATGTCGAAACCAAATTATCAAACTCGCCGTATTACCACAGAATAAAAAGGAACTCAAATACACGTCAGATCTCACAAAAATTTAAATGGGACCAACTGACAACAACCAGCTTTCTATAATCTTTAATATAACATCATCATCGGTATACCCCGTAGAATTATAAGGTAACACAAACACATAATAAAAGTTTCAAGTCGGTTATAAATGGGATTATAATTTAGATAACTATTAAGGACTAATTTAGTCAGCATCTGTAATGCACGGATGTGACGTAGGCTACTAGAGGAAGTCGTTACAGCTAGCTACACTAGTTTACTCCCTTAACCAAAACGATGTTGGTATACGATGATTCCCACTATTGGGCTGTATATTAACACCTTGCCGTGACCTAAGACGTAGCGTACCTGAAGGTGATATTTAGCTAATTAGATAGATAGATAGATAAACTCTTTATGTTACTAGCTTCGTATAAAAACTTACTATTAAAGATGTAATGTAACTGTGGTCCAATTTCACTAAACTAGCGTTTTATTAATACGCGAGTATATACTATACACCATTAAAATATGATAGGCTTTTACTACCATAGAACGTCAAACCTGGGGGAGGTTTTTGAATTTGTTGGCTTTCTGTTATGGAAAAAGAATAATATACAGGTTGTCCCAAGAAGTAGTGATATACTGAAGCTGGGAAGTAGAGGACGTAGAGGGCTATCTGAATCACCCCCGTATATGTTCCGCGATTTTTCGTATTTTCGTAGTTATGACTTTTTTATATTTTTCACCTATCGTCGAGTACGATGAGATTTTTATGACGTGAATTGTTACGGTAGATGCTTGATTTTTTGTTGTGTGCTAAGCTGATAGATAGGCCAATTCAGTATGTTAACATTTACTATAGTTAGATCTTTGAATGGAATAAAATAAAATTAAATGCCAAGAAAGATAAAATTACCCTGTATTACCACAACTTCAAGGGCCATCAAGAAAATGAAATCAATGAAGTTACCAGACAGAATTGGCCTATCTATCAGCTTAGCACACAACAAAAAATCAAGCATCTACCGCAATTATTCACATCACCATAAATAAAAATCTCATCGTACTCGGCGATAGGTGAAAACTTAAAAAAAAAGTCATAACTCCGAAAATACGAAAAATCGCGGAACATACATGGGTGTGATTCAGATAGCCCTCTAGATCCTCTACCTCCCAGCTTCAGTATATCACTACTTCTTGAGACACCCTGCATATAATATAGACTTAGTACGTACTATCAGCTGTAGCAAAGTGGCTATTTTAGTATATGTACCTATCTATAATGCCAGATTCGACGGTATATTTTTATCTTGGATAAGATTCTTTCCTTTTGTACAGCCGTTTGTTTGATGTCAAATTTCAAAAAGTGAATACCATATCAAATTGAAAATTATAAAATAACTCGAATAAACTTTGCAATTCAACGGGCCAATGTTGCTAGTATGCTGGGCACGCTGCCAACTGGTAGTGGGCTGGAGCATTTTACAACAGTTTTTGGCGGTAGGACATTTTGCTTGCCCGACTAGCTACCACCCTCAAGCAGAAAATCTGTCGTCAAGCACTTAGCTGTGTGTTACGACAGCTGTCCTTGAGAACCAGTGATTCTAAATTAGCCTGCACAACATCTTTGACCACTTCATCGCCAACCATCAGGTGAGATAGTGGTTAAAGACTAGCGTATCAGGTATAAGAAAAAAACACTTAAATAATTCTTCAAATCTATATGCCGATTAATGTGAGTTAAATCAGTAAAAAAAATATTGTTTCTAAAGAACATTGTAAAAAGTTATATGACCCGCCGCCTACCTGACGCTAAGCTTCGTAGATCTCTTGTTTAACATCAACCAACACCTTTCGGTTAATGAGGGCGTTAAGACGGTTAAAAGCCCTAGTGTAATAGTATAGCCATGCGTGGGAACACTATATTTAGGATAGTGGCAAGCTGCTCCTTTTGAGAACTATTCCATTGGTCGCCTTTTATAATATCAAACCAGCCATTGGCTTGTCTGTCAACTATAACAAATGAACCAGTTGCAAAGGACATAATAAATAGACTCTTTGAGTTGATAGTGTAACCATTTCATTCTACAGCTTGTGGAACTTGGGTAAAGTAGTGAGAAAAGTAAATGGAAGTACTGCAATTAATTGTTTCGAAGTGTCGCCAATTAAAGTTTATTTAACAGCTCTAAAACTGTTGGAACGAGCCAATCCTAAGAAACGCGAGTTTAATTTGGGCAGCTTCTCTTACTAGCCAATATTATCCATTATAAGTTTTTTACGAGCTCGTAGTGTAGCTTGCTTAGTCATTCCGATCAACTAAGATTCATTTCTTATTTTTTCTTTGGATTTTTTACTATTATGACGGAACAAGCACGAGGCCTACCTGGTGTTAAGTTGTAATTTCTGCCAATAACAGATCAATTTCGTCATAAGTGATGAACTGCACTGCACTTCTCTCCCTAAGACATACAGTTGTTAAGTTTCATATATATATATATATATTGGAGATGTTCATACAAGATGAAACGAAAAATCAATGTGAATTTTGAACCTGGTAAAGCCTTAACAGGCTCAGGTCTCATGTTGGTCGCAGCAGAGATAACTAAAGCAGGTGGGGTTTTATACACAACTCAAACACTAGCTCGATTGTGGGGAACCTCTGCAGACTATGTCACACCTTATGACATGTACCGCGTGCCCGACCAACTTGTCACGCAATGATTTGCTCGAAGCCAACCAGAAGGCAATCGAAGTGGCTGCTTTCTGGTAAAGCAAAATTGGAAACAACGGTCGCACCGACTCGAAAGAAGAAGAATAACGTGAATTAAAGATGCGAGTGGAATAAGACAAATGAGAATCACGCGTGAGTTAATTTATCTGCATAGGTACTAACTTTTTCTTTCTTCGCATGGCTGTTCCCGCGTGGTATTTGGCTCGCCGCCCCTTACTTCTAGTTATAGAAATTTGTAAAAACTGTCGTTATAATCCACAATCTAAGGGATCTACAAGTATGTGATAATCAAAAATCCATTCAGTCATTACTAAAATGATATTAGTAATAAACACAAAAAAAAATTGCATTTATAGTATTACTAGCATAGAATGTTATCCATAAACTAAAGTGTTGTGCTGAAAGAAAGTACCGTTAAAGTTCCTAAACATGACAAAAGGCGAAGAAAAGCAGCTCTCCTCGAGTCAGGTGCTAAAATGGTGAGATATACCGACCAAGGCTGCGTAATAGTATAATACGTTTCACAAGTTCTTTTTAGATCATCATTTCATAACTAAACATTAATATTTTTAATAATACGATTATTAGCACTATCGCGTGCTGAGCAAAACTCATATTTACAAATTATTCGAGCCAATTTTTTTTTGGTCTCGGACGGGAATTGAATTCTTTCCTCCGATTTCACGCAGGATGCCCATTCCATTCAGCGCGATAAACAAAACTCAAAGAATTTGTAAATTTTAATATACACCGTGTCCCAAAATTCAACGATAAGCCGGCATCGGTGCATGGACCTACTCATGACTACTCGGGAAAAAATAAAAAAAAAATTATAACTCTTTTTTTTTTTAATTACAGAGACTTTTATTAAGTTGCGCCAACTTTTAATAAAACTTGCCATGGTAGTGTCCATACTTTTTTTTTAACCCAGACTATAGAAAGTGCATAGAATGTTAAAATCTATGAAAATTATAAGAAAAAATTTTTTTTTTACTGATTTTTGTAAAATAACTACAGACTTTCTGTAATTTTAAAGGATTGTGGTAGATAGCCGTCCTTCTTAGGTTGCTAATGCACAAAAAATATCAAAAATATGTCAAAAATTGTGGTCATGGCAGTTGAAAATAGCATAATGGGTATCGAATATCGATGAAATTTATAAAAGTGTCTGTAATTAATAAAAAAAAACAGTTATAATTTTTTTTTTTTTCCGAGGAGTAATGAGTAGGTCCATGCTCCGATGCCGGCTTATCGTTGAATTTTGGGACACGGTGTATATAAGTTTATTATATACGTCAGTTGTATTAGTACATTTATGACTAAATAATAATATTAGTTTTACTGATTTGGTTAGTAAAATAGTGTGCTACCATAAAATATATGTGTTGTACACCTTCCAACGTATTTTGTGTAGCTATTGCAATATGTAATAATATAATTTCTTAGCGTCATTTATATGGAAATTATTTTGTCATAAAGAGTACTGTTGAAAGAAAGTTTATGGATGACATAAAATTTCTAGCTTTTCCGCTAGTGACAATACTACTGCGTGCTGCTTCTGCTGCTATGCTACTTCCGTGCTTCGGAAGGCATGTTAAGCTGTCGGTCCTAGTTATTATTTTGGAATTGCAGTCGTTATAGCATGGTGGTAGGGCATTTAGCGAATGCCAGCCTGGCTAGCGACCACTCTTAAGTAGAAAATCTGTCGCCAAGCACCTGTGAGTCTCGGCAGCTGTACTTGAGAGCCAGTAATTCTAGGTTAGCCTGAACAACATCTTCGACCACATCATCACTTATCATCTGGTGAGATAGTGGTCAAAGGTTAATCTTTAAGGTATAAAAAAAAATATTATGTTTTCATGTTTTTTTATTTTTTTTTCAAATTTATTTCGCATTTCAGCGGGGTACTGCGGCGCGAGTGCGCTGACTACGTTTGTACCCAGCACACTCCCGCCGCCAGACAGAGTTCCAAGTGCGGAACTCAAAGTATAAATTGTACTCAGACTCAACTTCAATGCTATTATTAAATTGATGTATTATTATTATGTATATAACATGTGACAAAATTTGTACCTTAAGAAGTTTATTTTGTATTTTTCATATTAATTCACTTTCTTATCAACTGTTTTGTGACTGAGTTGTAGTTCGCATCCACCTACTTATCGTGACAGAAAGTTTCATTTATATTATTAGGTAGGTTTTTATGTAACGAAGTCATCAGTCCGATAAAAAAACACTGCACTTGTCAACCCAGTCCTTGTCGTTCGCGCAATTTTGCACACTACTACTTCGAGATAAAATAACTGGCACTGCGGTGGTGCCCACTAAGACAAACTCTTGATAAAGAGAATTAACACTAGTAAATGAAAGGTACGTTAATCGTCAAATTAAAGAATTTAAAAGATTTATATATGTTATATCAAAAATCAACCGATTTAGAACTTAAAATACGCAATATTAGGGATAACTCAAATTCTACTCGTCAGATCTAAATTCAGTCAAACAAAAAAATACAGTCGAATTGTGAACCTCCTCCTTTTTTGAAGTTGGTAAAAACTAATTTACACTACACTACTATTGCCGGGATAAATTAAAACCCTTACCGCAGATATCTATTTATATACGATGTCGAAATTAAAGGGATTCGTCGCGAGCGCTGGTCTTTAACAACATTTTGTGAATACGCAGCAGAGATACGAGTACCTACTAGTGCAGATAAACTACTTCTACTACCTTCAATATATACCAGCAAGGATGTTCTACCAAAAGAACATAGTAAAGATGCATATTGCTTTTCCAGTATTTTGTTGTCTTAGTGGACAATTGAGCATATCACTTATGTTATGTATATGTTTGATGAATTTTGAACAATTGAGTCTTTCATCATATAAAGTCTTTGATGTCATGAAATTTCTAGAAACGCAGTTTATAATATTAGATTTAAGAAAAGTAAAATAAAAAAGTGTTTTAATTTCACTGGCTCTCAAGGACAGCTACGGGAACACACCATTAGGTACTTGGCGACAGATTTTCAACTTGAGGGTGGTCGCTAGCCAGGCGGGCATTCGCAAGTGCCCTTCCACCATGCGGTGAAGCTCAAGCCCGCGGCGGGATTCAAACCATGGAGCTGCGGCGCGGCGGTCCATAGCCATGCCACTGAGCCATCACTGCTTCCGAAGCCTTCCTGCTGTCTACCTTCATAGCCTAGATGTTTAAAATATTTTAAAATAATTGACTATAGCTTCTTCTTACCTCAAGTTGAACAGTTAGGTATTACACGGCTTCCACACTCATGCCTTTGTACAGAAGCTGACAGTCAGAGAGCATACATCTATAAAATAATATTCTGTTAAGAGTAAAGTTCACGGAGCGCTTTCCATACAAAAGTAATTTATCCTATTGGATGGTGGACATTAGTCTACCATAAAAGGTGAGTAGGGGAAAATGAGCACCATGCAAATAAGCAGCATGCCAACACTCACGTATGTAACTGCACAGAAGTCGGAAAATTATGTTACACACTAAGGTCCTTACCTGAAAGTTAGTGGGTATTTTACCAAGTAGAGCATTTACAATGTGGGTTGGCGTCAGATAAGTGGCCGGCAATCAAACTGAAGCTATTTTAAACAATTACGTCTTTATACTTTGCTTTGAAGCGAATACTTTTAGCGTTCAAGTGTTTTCTTTTGTGTTGTTAACGAATAAATTGTACCGACCGCACATCGATGGGATAAGGGCTTAGGTGAGATATAATACGTTTAAACACATTTTGGAACATATTTTTAATATGAGCGGATACAAGATGTTACAATCATACTTTGTAGAAAACCCTTAATGTTTAAAGATAAAAATACCCCTTTCTGTCCCAACCGGCCTGTCGATTTCTCGCTTATTTTATGTTATTTCCCTGTCTGGTTTAAGGATAAATACCATAATAACTAAAGTGATTGAAGATCACTCTCATCTCAAAACTTTTTGGTCGTATTATGTTTTTGCGTGTTATTGGGTGCCGTGTTAGAACGTCATCTACCCACTTTTTTCCGTGGTTGTAGTAAGAGGCGACTAAAGGAAAAGTGTGCCAAGTAAGCAGCATGTTACTTCTCACGTGGATGTGAGTAGGGTGTTGTGTATATTAGACGCACTAAATGGCTGTATATCAACTTAGTGCCCTGCCAGGGTTTCATTGAATATATTTTTAGTTCCCGTATATGTTTTTAGCGTAAACATACGAGTATTATTCCAAATATGTTCTTTTGTTTCGTCCAGTGTGTTAGAGAAAACATTTTGTATGACCGTGAATTGGTTCCTGTTCAGTGGCAATAGGCTCGCCCCCTATTACATGGGACCAAAACCTAATTGTTGAAACGTGGATGTTTACACATCTCTGCCTACAGAATACAGGCGTGATTATATGTATGACGATGTGTCACTACGACATCGGCCAGCAGCAACATGCTAGCCGTTTCTGCATATTCAGCTAGATACATGTTGATTCATTCAATCTATACTAAAATATGAATTACGTTCAGCCGTAACTTTGAAAAAATCTACTTTAAATGAAATGAAATAAAATTTATTTATTGTTTTAACAAACATCATTCAACTTGAATATTACAGCAGTAAATTTTACATTAACATTGGAAACACATTGGTACCCAAACTAGGACAGACCTGTGATATGGCATACCAATGCCCTCCCCCTAAATAATTACAGAGAAAACATATTAACAATAAATTTACTAGATTTTCCAGCATAGGTACACTGCTGACTGAAACACCACGTAATCGAATTATAGTCGAAACATGCTGTACCCTTCGCCGCGCACCTTTATCAAGAGGGAACTCATCGAAGGTTCTGATTCTGATATTCTGAGATTAATGCAGAATGGAAGTATGACGAAAATTGTCCCAACTGGGTTACGATGCGTCTCTGATTTCATGTCGATGTACTTAAATTGGAATTCACGTCAGAATCATCACAAATACCAGTATCTTTTCATTTAGTAATCATTGGAAAACTATTTCTAATATGTGATCTCTTTTCCCGTGGAGTGCCAGGTTAGAATTGCACTTCCCCATATCATCCCGTGGGTGTCGTAAAAGGCGACTAAGGGAATTAATATACTGGAAGCTGGGCAGCAGCGCCTTCTAAAGAACTACTATCTTAAACTGCGATCCCCAAGCCGCCTGCCAAGTGTGGGGATTATGGCAAATACCCCCTTAAGGAGGCTGTGTTCAGCAGTGGACGATCCGGCTGATACAGTACAGATCTCTTTTACCAAGTCAACTTCTATACAAAGTTACGAATGTAGCTGGACCTCACGTGGTGTGAGTTATAATTCGAGTTAGAAGCGAGTTTTTATTTATTTTATTTATAGAAGATAGGCTTAGCTTTTGACCACTATCTTACTTGGTAATTCATGATGTTGTCGAAGATGTTGTTCAGACTAACCAAGAATTGGCTCTCAAAGACAGCTGCCGGAACACACCGTTACGTGCTTGAATCTATCACCAAGCACATATAGTGTGTTCCGGCAACAGTCCTTGAAAGCCAGTAAAATTACAGGCACATGAGACTTTCAAACTGGGGCAGTGAAATTCGTCATTTGTGACAAAATGCATCTGTTATAGGCAGAGGTTACCGCTTAATACCAAGTAGGCCTTGTGATTGTTCTGCCACAATACCGTTAAGACATATAATTATTAACAGAACAATATTTCTAAAATGTTTTCTCTCATACGGTTCTATACAAGGTAAAATGCTGCTAGACGTCACGTGGTGTGAACTGGAATTTACCCCATCAGTCATTAAGAGTGCACGGAGCTCTTTCCATACAAACGTAGTTTCGTCATATTTTAAACGAACTTGGTGTTGAACAGTGTTGAAACTTGGTGAAACTTTGGACGCATATTGCTGATTCTAACATTCACTCTTCTGATGTGCTAGTTTTTTGATTTATTATTTATTATATCCCTAAATGTCAATAGTATGTGAATCTATATGTGAATATGTTATGTATTTATTTATCTATTATTTTCTAGAATAAGTCATATTTTTCTAATTAATAATTTTATAATCTTTAATAAATTCTGTGTTGGTAATTAAAGTTTTTAAGTTTGAGTTTAGTATTATAGTGTTTATTATTACAGTGTGTATTAGATGTTTTATATCGTGAAATTACCTAATCGCCTTACTCTAAGTAATATCTCTTACAAATGGGTTGTCTGGAAAAGATCGCTTTGAGCGATAAGACCGCCCATTTTAGCACTTAGTCTTATAATTTGTTTGTAATATTTTTATAAATAATGGTGTTTCAATAAAGTGTTCATATATCTATCTATCTAAATGTAAAAATAACAATTCCCATTCAAAACGATTTTTCGAATTATTTTTGTAAATACCTAATTTTACGGAAATCTGGCCAACCAGAAGCATAGATATTATTCTCAAAGATAAACATGCAAAGTTTCACCGCGTATGAAAACTTAGTATTTAAAATATGACGAAATTACTTTTGTATGGTAAGCGCTCCGTGAACTTTTCTCTTAACAGAATATTATTTTATAGATGTATACTCTCTGATTGTCCTATATGAATACTGTCCTATATGAAGGACAGTATAATATGAGCACTCCTTACAATCCTTATTGTCTTTTCGTGAATCTAACGCACACCCTTGAAACATGTCAATATTATTTTGAACCCTATAAAGGCATGGCCAAGAGCGGGTCAGCTTCATAATACGCACGCTATTCCATTCAAAAGAAAAACTATGCTCAAGAAAAATATAAAGTAAATTAAGTCAATCACCGGCTCAGCTCTAGAGGGGTCTCATTTGAGTTATTTATAAGACGTATTATTTTAACACGCCTCTCACGTTTCCTTTTTCAAGGAAAATGTACTTTTGTACAGATAACCATTTATGTCCCGCTTTCTGTCTTACTTTTTCTTTGTTTAACTGTCTGATTGGATAGGTTCCTGTTAATACTTGAGTAGATTATGATACACTATCATTGCTTATATTTATAGTAATACAAGTGGGGTAACATTATAGTCATGTGCGGGATTGGAACCCTTGTTTGGACCGGAATTTGTACCGTGGCGATTTTTATTTTTGAGTTACCAATATTTCGATGCAGTTGCATCATGATCACGGGATGACTGGATAAACGTGCGGTTGACAAAAATCACGAGCAGACGAAACGGTCTACCCTCTTTATTTGTCTTTTGCTACGCGCACCACTGGTACTCTAAATGTCGCTCCATCTCCATACGATAGTTATGAACGAGATAACAAATTGGAGTAAGGAGTTATATGCTATGTTGGCTTAGTGGTCAGAGCATACCCAGCTATAGATGTGGATGGCGCGGGTTAAATCCCGCACATGACTATAGTTTTTTCTCTCGTTGTAATTTTGTAAAGAAATCCGCAGAGCTTGCGTCATTGCAAAATTAAATAAATTGTACTCTCCTACGTCTACTCTATATAGACTACTTCGTTAGTGTGGGTTTAAAAGCACCATATTGGAGTTCCATGGTCTTTTTTTTTATATATCTGATAGGTAAGCTTTTGACCACAATCTCACCTAAGTGATGATGTGGTTGAATAAGTTAACAGGCTTAACCTAGAATTACTGGCTCTTAAGGACAGCTGCCGGAACACACCGTTAGGTGCTTGGCGACAGATTTTCTCCTTGAGGGTGATTTCTAGCCAGGCGGGCATTCGTAAAATGCTCTTCCACCATGCGGTGAAGCTCAAGCCCGCGGCGGTATTCGAACCATGAACCTGCTGAGCGGCAGTCCATAGCCAATGCCACTGAGCCATAATTGCTTCAAAAGGTCTTGGTTTCGATCCTTAGTTTACAGTTATTAAGATATTCTAATAAATAAATGTTTAGTTGTAAACCGAAGTTTGGAACGGTATCCGGTAGTTTGAAATAGGAATCTTATTAAATGGGATCAAAATATGTTTGACGAAACGGGGGAGTATAAATATCTCAGCCTTTTCCTTTAAGGAATATAGCCGTTATTATGTTTTATTTAGTTTTAGTGTATGTTAATGTGTGTTTTAGTTACTTTTATGTTTATGTATATTGATATGACTTTAAAGGTAAGGTTTATATGCACAACTGTGTCTTACTTAATGTCTTCATTTATTCAATAATCAAATAACTCAATGAAGTCACACACCTTATACATTTAATTTTGTAATGAGAAAATCTTTTCATATATATTTTGAATTCTGAATGGATTGTACTTAAACTAGCCAGACAATAGCTATGACAAATAAAACGAATGTGTCTTTTTTCATATATTAAACTGAACTGGATTTTGACTAGCTTCTGATACTGGTAAGTATGAAATATCAAGCAGTAATGGGTTCCCGAACAAAACAAAACATTCATTTCAGTGAGTCCCTGTCCCAATTGTGTCACTCGCTCACATTGTAGGCAACATCGACATGGTTGCAATTATTAAATACGAGAATAAGCATTGCAATCGTACGGGACAATGCTGACAGCATGCTAAACACGCTGCCAACTGGTTGTTGGCTGAAGCATTTGGACTGCATGTGAGTCTCCAATGGCTTGTTGGTTGTCTAAATGTTTCCATTGTAGTAGCTGTAGTGTTGTATATAGTTCGTAGAATTTTGTTAATAAAGGCATACCGCTGGTTCAAAAATAATTAAAATATCCAGGTATAAGCAGCATATTGAGATACACTTTCTCAAATTGATTGAGTGTAGCTCAAAAAGTACCAGCTCAAACGATGTCAGTTAAATATAAATTTAATTGAAAGCAAATCAGGATGGAAAATCTAGGTTACATTTATGCGTATTCATAAATAAAAAAAAATACCTTCAAATCAATTTGATAACATCGTCGTTTTATATATATCGGAATTCGGTAGATTTTTATTTTTTTATCGATTAATTCCGTATAAGGTATATTTATGTGTTATTCCTATACATTTACTTAATAGGTTTGAGTGAAATTTGGTATGGATATAAATTTTACCCTGCATTAATATATTTGCTCATTATATATTTCCGTTTACTAAATAGTTCCCAAAGGAGCACAACATATTAAAAGCGGCGGTTATAATCAGCAAGCAAATCTATATATAACAATAAATAAACATTGGTTGATTGTAACCAATTATGAATAAACGCTTTCTATTTATGTATATTTTTTATTTATAGCTAATAGGCTAGCCTTGGACCACTATCTCATCTCGTGGTAAGTGATAGTGTAGTTGAAGATGTTGTACAGACTAACCTGGATATGCCAAAATGGTGACCCTTCACTAACCTCCACGAATACTCGTACAAAATGACATATTTTCCTGAAGGCTTACTTAAAGCAATATTAAAAAAATATGCATCCATCAGTTCGACAAATAAGGTGAGGTATATTTAAGATCAATTGTACTACCCCTGTGGTCAATTGTAAAAGTTAGCCACGGTTTTTTCTGGCTAAGTCAAAATCGAAGTCTTGACTTTGACTTTATTTACACAATTTGAGCGTCTGCAATGCTCTAATGATGGTCTATTAATTTTGAAATGTCCAATATTGTACGGACAGCAAAAAAAGTTAAGCAAAAAATAATATATAAAGTCACTGCGAGAAGAACGGGTTAAGAACCTTGGAGCCATTATTTTAACAGTGTGTTACAAATAAATATTTTATACAATATTTGTTTAAATTACGGAGGTGACGGACAATAGCTTGGCAGAGGTGGAATTGTCCAAGCATTTGTGTCGCTTTAGTAATCACAAAATGTGTAGTAGGATTTCTTAATCAAAAATTTTTTCACATGCAACTTGAATTTTCATTCTGTGAGCGTTGTAATATGCTTGAGACCTTTATTATGAAACCGCACACAATTGCATAAGAAGGTCCTTTAATTTGTCTTTGCTAATGTAAAACCTCGCACCGCATTTTATCTTTATTCTTAGTGTTGTAATCGTGATTGTCCCTTTCTTGGGCTTTTTCATGTCCAGTGAGGTAATTGTTCCTATCACAATGAGTTTCAGTTACTAACTAGCGTTGTTTTAATGACAATTTCTTCAACCAATCAGAAAATCGAAACAAAAGCTGTAAAGAAAAAGACAATCAGAAATTGTAAGTAACAAAATTACACGATTGCCATACAGGATTACATAAAGAGTAGTTCCTGATCAAAAATGGTCTGTGCTATTTGTGTTACAATATACCTTTAAGCTTTATTGGTAGATCCACACGTTAATAGTCAACTAACAGCATCATCATAAATTGAATCTAAGCGCATGGGTCACCGACTCCCGGGTTCGAACGCGCCGAATCAACTTTAAACTAATTTATTAACACCAAGACGTTTATTAGAGCTGCTATTCAGCCGCTCGACAAACAGTTACTTGAGGAAGAACATTGGCTCAGTAACGTCATTATTTAGTCCAATTTGCAGAATTAGCTTGATAAATGTATTTGTATTAGCGTTTTCTGTGAGGATCCATGCGCGCGCCGTAGGCTCGTAGCTCCGTAGCATCGCTACGGGCTCAGTGTTGCCGCGCCGTCGCGCTCGCCGCTACGTGCGCTACGCGAGCCGTTACAATTGCGTTACAATCCGTTACCCCATTCGCTACGATTCAAACGCGCGAGATTTCAGTGACAAATTCCTAGTGATAGTGAAGTGAAGTGTTTAGTGTAAGTGAATAAAGGTGAGTTTAAAAATAATAGTCAAAATACGACATATCTGTAATTCTGATGTTTTGGCAAACTGCCGTTTTATGTTTATGTCTTGCTTTAATATGAGGTCTCAGCGTATTATTATATCATGTTACGAAACATTTATGTGTTGTAAAAGGACTTTATTTTCGTTAGAGTTTATCTAATGTCATTTTGAGCTTACTACTATAAAGTCAGCGTTGGGAAAATGTTTATTCATTGTACTTTTTATTCAGCTAAGATAAACCGCACGTTTATTTTTTTACGATTAGAAAAATGATACTCCGCGCAAATTGACGCAATATTCATTTTCATCGCAAACATTTCACAAAGAAATGTCAATTAAGCTTTTCTTCCCACACAAATCCTCGAAACAAAATAAAATAATAATCTCGCACAAAATAAAGAAATACGTTTCCGATAACGACATGTTCTGATCAAATTAGACGTGGTATTGAATTGGGAAATCCAGCGGATTATTGAATATGGGACCGCCACTCGATCCTTTAATAAAATTGGTTTTAAGGAAATCATTACAGAAAAATACCCACCTCGCTTATAGGGGATTAGATGAATTTGAAAAGAAAGCTTCGTATTTTTTATGACAAACGAGTACAATAGTATACGGCTACAGGTCACGTATGTATTGTGGTTATTACTAAACCAAGAATGACATATTTTAGATTTTTATATTTATATAATGTCAACAGATAAAAAGAGATTTTGTAATGGAAAAGGTTATGGCAGTCTTTACTTTAAAATTTACCTGGCTTTCATGATCTGCTACCAAAAATATTGTTTTAAGCGAAGCAATGGATGGGCGGTAATAGTTATGGACTCCCGTGCCCCAGGTCCATGATTCGATTCTCACGGCTGGCTTAAGCTTTACCTCATGGTGGAAGGGCAGATTATGAATGTGTATTTAAGTTTAATTAAACTTTACTAATGTAACCTGCAAAAACAAAATATTATTACTCCGAGGCGAGCTTGAAAGACTTGAGTAGTTTGCTTAGAAATAGGTTGGAGAAAGTATCAACACTGCAACTTATTTTGACGGATTTGCTAAATCATGGTAATTCGTTATATTTAAGCACCTATAATAAAGAAAACTAAAAACAAAAAATTATAAGAATTCCAAATCTATGAAATTATATATTTTTGTTTTATTTTAAAAGTTATTATTTAGTTTTAACATGTTTTAGTTGAGACCATGAAATACGCGATACGATATTTGCTTGATGATTTTTACTAAGTTTGATTTATCTTTCATTAGGTTACAGTTAACGTAATTAATAAAACTTATGGCTGTTTTGGGGTAACTTCATTTTAAATTTGGTAATACTTGGCCACTTTAGTGGTTACCAAACCTAGCTACAAGTGCGTAATGCTTAAATTAGTAATTTTCAGTCTTGGATGTGAACTTCCACGCAAAGTCAATCATCCTTTATAATACTTGATATGTTACTTGTTGACTAATAACGCGAATAAAAATTTTTACCAAAAAAATAGAACCGACTTCAACACTCAAATGTGTGAAATAACTTGTTGAAGTCGGTACCATGACGGTTCAAAAGTACCTATCATCACAATATTGTGCGCATGGTACCGACTTCGACAAGTTATTTCACACATTTGAGTGTTGAAGTCGGTTCTATTTTTTTGGTTTTATTTCGCCCTTTTTAGTGACCCTTGCTACTTATGGGCTTATGTTTAACTTACCACCAGATATAGTAACATATAACAGACTTAAATTATCAAAATAAGACTTGCTTGCAGCATAATACACGTTTTATCTTCCTATCCAAAATTTTATTTCTATCTTATACCGTTGAGGAAATATTACTGTGTTACCACCAAATTTGAGCTTCGATGAGAATTCATCATGATAGGAAAATACTTTTCAGTTATTGGGGTGTAACTCAAAAACGGCTTGTCCGATTTTGATGAAATTTAAATGGGACTACACGGCAAACATCAGCTTTTAAATAAAAACAAGGTTATCAAAATCGGTTCACCCAGTCAAAAGTTCTAAGGTAACAAACATTGTTATAATATCAGGACAGGAAAACACTTTTTCAGTTTTTGGAGTGTAACTCAAAAACGGCTAAATCGATTTTGATGAAATTTAAATGGGACCACACGGCAAGCATCAGCTATCAAATAAAAAAAGAATTATTAAAATCAGTTTACTCATTCAGAAGATATGAGGTAACAAACATAAAAAAAAAAAAAAAAAACATACAGGCGAATTGAGTACCTCCTCCTTTTTTGAAGTCGGTAGAAAAGACTGTAATCGTCCATGCTTCGTGCTTAACGTCCTCTACTACTGAGGAGTCGTTATAAGAATATAAATAATTTGTTGATCAAATAGTTAGTTATTTTTTAAATTTTTTTTTATATATATTTAATTGAACTTATATTTTGAAGCATTCATAAAATTATTCTTAATTATTATTTTTCAAGACTATTTTGGATGAAAAAACTTTTTAAACATATCTTCACACAGTAATATCCTAGAAGAGAACCATACATGTTTTTTTTTTAATTTTATAAAATGCTACCCATTGCCATCTTTTAATCTACCTGACTCATACTATCTGCTCACACATTTCCAGACTCACAATATCTCTCGAGCTGACAAAAGCGGCGCACTATGCCTCTATACCAACGTTTAAAACGCTAAAGTGTTTAAAGTGGAGCTTGCCTAGTTGTTTTAGACTGTATGTTGTGTCTGTATGTCATAAATTGATGGGTGGTCAGCGGTCACTAGTGGCACTTACGTGCTACGGAAGGCACGTTAAGCTTTTGTCATTCCTGGTGGTTGTCTTAGGATGGTAATCATGTATATTATGGCATTTGGTTAATATTCTCTTGGCTAGCCACCTTGCTAGGCTAGACATGTAAGGTACCTCCTCATCTCTTCCCGTGGGTGTTGTAAGAGGCGACTAAACGTAACACACCAGAAGGTGGTGAGCAGCACTTTCTGAGGAAGTGATGTCTCACATTGCGATCTCCAAGCCGCCTGCCAAGCGTGGGGATTATGGCAAACTAAATTACCCCTCTAAATGGAAGCTGTGTTCAGCAGTAGACTATCCGGCTGATACAGTAGCCACCCTTGTAATAAAATATGCCCAATTTTGTAAGATCATTCGCAGGCGCTAATGAAAAAATACCATTCTAGACCAGAACCGTGTCAGCTGTCAGTAAACTTTACCATGTCTGAGTGAGTCATTCTAGGTTAGCCTGAGCAACCTTCATTATCACTCTCCATCAGAAGACATAGTGATCAAAGGCAAGCCTAGCCACGCGACCTGTGCCTAGCCACGCGACCTACGCCTAGCCACGTGCGTTGTTTTTTTTTAAGTTAAGAAGTGATGAGACAGACATATCTCCCTCCTGAATCTAGTACAGTTGCAGCATCACTGTTCTGTTTGACACTGCACTGCGTTCGTCACTCTGAGTCTTTGTTACACGTAGTTTTAATGTCTGGTTTACATCGTAATTTCATTTGCTACAGTGCGTTGCACAGCTGTGCACATTAGTGCTTGCACACTGGTGCATCAAGTGCATTTGTCTGATACTGCGACAGTACCTCCAAAGACGGATTCTCACTCAAAACCTTACCACCTGGTAAAGTCGAGGGATGAAAATAGAGTCCATATTTCTGAGACACTAATGTTAAAGTGGATGAGTGGTGTAAAAAAAAATATAAGATTAAAAACAAGTACAAGTATTACAAATATACGATAGGAAAAATTTAAGTCATGTGCGGGATTCGAACTCACGTCCATCCCCTTTAGCCGGGGTGGATTGACGTGGGACGGGGCTCTAACCAATTGAGCTAATATGACATGAAGTCATAACTGAAATCTTTCCTATCGTTTTTAAGCATCGTATTGGGATGAAGCGTGGATGGGACCTACATTTGTAATTTTGTTATGTAATCCGCATAGCAGGTGTTATTGAAAACATAACAATATTAAAAAGTACGAGTATATCAGGAGAAGCTTGAAGATAAAATCTATGACAAATAAATGTTAAATTGTAGCGTAATAGATTAGTGGTGTAGGCATGCCATGAGAAATAATGATGACCATTCAACATGAAAAAAAATGTTGGCTTAACATGAGAGCGCTTGCAATCATATTTAGGCCCATTTTCACCAAACTAGGGTTAAATTAATACGCGGATAACTTTATACCATACACCATAAAAATTTGATGGGCCATTGCTACCATAAAACGTCTAAACAGCTACCTTACGCAGTTTTAGAATTTGTTGTCTTTCGTGTAATTTAGACACAAGATAAAAACACTTTGTAATAGACTTTTGTGACATGATGGCAGCGTGGAAAAGAAATAGTATGTATTAATAGTTGTAGAAAATTGGCCATATTTATTAGTTTGTAAAGCTATACCGCCAAGTTCGACAGTATAAATTTTTAAACATAGATTATATTTTTTCCTATGCTACATCTGTCTGCATGATGTCAAATGTCATAAGAGTCAATACCTTCTCAAATTTAAAATACTGCAACATTGCTGACGTCTATGGTAACAAAGATCTATCATGTTTTGTTGTTTACAGAGATTAGAGTTATCCCTCTATAGCTTTATCCTAGTTTGGTGAAATTGAGCCTTAGAAATATAGACGGGTGGCGACATTATTTCAAGAGTTAAGTGTTTGAAAAAAACACGTTTTTTTGTTATATTTAGCTGATTGCCATTTGAATGTTATCTCACTCGATGGTAAGTGATGATGTGGTGTAAGATGTTGTTGAGGGTTACCTAGAATTACTGGCTCCTTTCGGTAAGATAAAGGTAAGGTTAGGTTATATGGCCACAGGTTAATAAAATAATTAAATTAGAGTACAAAATTCGCGTCTGACTAGCCAGGCTCGATGGCCTAGTGGTAAAGGGAACTGGTGTGTAAATAGGGGGGTGGTTTATGTGAGTTCGAACCCTGCAAGAAATGACAAAGTTGTGCTCTTGAAATGTGTAATTGTGCTTAGCATCCGATAGTGCTTGATATCATATTATATAGAAATAAGAAATGTGTTAAGAATTAGTAAGTATGGATATGGAGTATATATAAGGCCATTGGAGGTATTAAAATGATATAGTGGAGTTCAAGAGAAATAAACATTGTGTCGACCCCATTTAGCGTGCGATAAGGGCAGGCACAAGAAGACTTAACGGCAACAGTTTCCACTAAATTTATTTTCCCAGTAAGCTTTTCAACCCTCAACACTACGCCGCAAACTTTCGAGCGAAAGCAAACGAGTAAGCCAAAACACACATGTTTATGTTCCCGAAAACCTTTCACACGAGACAACAGACCAGAGACAAACACGAAATTTTCGACACTTAAACCATGATTGATGCTTGTTATCCACGATCCGCAGAATCCAGGTAAACAGTGCAGTCCGATGATAAATCATGTCGTGTGTTTCGGGCCTAAATAAGCAGAGACTGCTGGTTCACTGAATTGTGAAATGTTGTCATGTTAACAACCGTTTGGTCTGCGGTTATGAAGTAAGATGACGTGATTCCATTACTTAAAGTTTCAAAGATTTTTTGCCTATACGTTTGAAGTCTTGGTAGCCCAGTGGTTAAGTAACTAATTTTTTTTTATGCCTTATAGTTTTGCCTTTGACCACTATCTCACCTGATGGTAAGTGATGATGTGGTCGAAGGTGTTGTTCAGGCTAACCTAGAATTATTGGCTCTCAAGGACAGCTGCCGGAACACACCGTTAGGTGCTTGGTGACAGATTTTCTACTTGAGGGTGGTAGAGAGCCAGGCGGACATTCGCAAAATGCCCTACCACCATGCTATAACGATCGTGACGTTTAAGAACAGCTAAGTAAACTTCGCTACAAGCGCTTCAAAGATTGTGGCGGAACAAGGACTATGCCCACCTGATTAAGCGGTAACCTCTGCGTATAACAGAAGAACACTGCACCCGTCATCCTGTGATATAAAGTTGTCGAGTCTCATGTGTCTGTAATAATAATAATATAATAAATCTTTATTTCAAGTAACAGACACAATAAATAAATTTAAAAATGTACGGACCCATAGAACATAAATATCATAATCTTATATATAATACATATATCAAAAATGTATGACACTAAATAACGGGTAGACTCTGCTTCCTCTCCCTGAATAAACGGTATACCACCCCTGCAGGCCAAAAGTCCACGTAATTTCAAGGACTGCTGTTGGAACACACTGTTAGGTGGCGACAGATTTTCTACCTAAAATGCCGTCCCACCATGAAGCTCAAGCCGGGCGGTGGGGATTGAACCAAGGTAACTGCCGCACCGCAGTCCATATAAAACCGCTCGGCTTCATTGCTTTAAAAATTAAACAACCAATTCTGACCCTTCATATGTATAATATAAGTAATAGACGTTGAATTTTCTATGCAGCTAAAATCAACGAACTTGGTGTTGAGGGATTACAATCTTTCTATAATTTAAACAGCTGTCATATTGTTACGATAATTCGTACACACTAGATTTATGATGTAGATTAAAATTTGCCAGCAACATATAAAAAAAACACGACTACTACTGTGATTGTCGGTTCGTGTCGTTTCACTTTTAATATGGCATGTTTGGTTTCTGATATTCCGCAATATTGTTGGTTGTGTCATGCCTTGACTTGGTCTACAAACCTCTGAGTAATCCGAGTGCAACATAACCAATAAAAAACTAATATGACATGAGCCCAACCTTTCCTGATAAGGAAAAATTCAGCAAATTTCTTTGAAACTAAAAATACAAGTAATACAAATACAAAAAATACAAATTTTGAAGCAGTGATGGCTCAGTGGCATTGGCTATGGACTGCCGCGCAGCAGGTCCATGGTTCGAATCCCGCCCAGAGCTTGAGCTTCACCGCATGGTGGAAGGGCATTTTGCGAATGCCCGCCTGGCTAGCGACCACCCTCAAGTAGAAAATCTGCCGCCAAGCACCTAACGGTGTGTTCCGGCAGCAGTCCTTGAGAGCCAGTGAAATTACAGGCACATGAGACTTTAACAACTGTCACTAGGTGATGGGCGCAGTGCAGTTCGTCACTTGTGATGAAATGCATCTGTTATTGGCAGAGGATACCGGTTAACATCAGGTGGGCCTCGCGCTTGTTCCATCACAATAACATAAAAAAATAAAAAAATAAAAACACTGATTCCGGACTATATACATCATTATTATTATTTATCTATGCGCATGAAATCCGCCAATTAAATTTTGTAAGTATTTTTTCTACCCAGTAACACTTGCGCCATCAAGGCGAATTTAATTACATATCAAAATCAGTTGAGCCCTTGCGTAGTTACGAGCGGACAAAGAAACGAAGATACAAACAGGTCAACACATAACCCTCCTTTTGGGGTTCACCGCAGTTGAGTAAACAGCGATTAATTGAGAACACTCATGGAACTTCACTTTGACAACTATCGCGAATTTTATCCATACTAACTTATTAGGAACCGGCTAGGACCCGCGTTATATTTACCGGAAAGATTCCGACCAGTTTTGGACTGTTTTGAAGTGACTAGTGACGCAATCGTGACTCCCAGACGAAGTACTTCAAAACAGTCCGAAACTGGTCGGAATCTTTCCGGTAAATATAACGCGGGTTCTAGCCGGTTCCTAATAAGTTAACACTTCATGGAAGGCGATTAAAAATACAAGTAGTTAGTATAGGTACGAAGTTAATTAGTTGGGACTCGTCAGAAGTATAGTCCCACCAACTTAACTGTGCAGTTGGCGAGGGCGCTGCTGATCAAGGAAATCAACTACAAACTGTCACAATTTGAAGCAATATTGTAGTTCTTTTTTCTGCCACCTGAACAGATAAGTTGGTGGGTCTGTAGAGACGTCTATAAACAATATGTCACCTTAGGATGGCACGTACTTATAGTCTTTGTAGTGTTATATATATATTACATTTTATAGTGTTGTGATGAACTCCTTTATCGTAACTTTCGTGTTTGTCACTGGGCTGTCGTAAAGTGTTGAGTCGTGTCCATCGTTCATAGCTTCGGACACTTTATCGTGATGATTTTGGTAACATATTTTATTCAGAATGAATTTAAGCCTGTTCATATTATTTCTAACCACATTAAGCACACTTCAACGGAAGACTTAAAGTTGGTAGGCCCCTCACCAGGTGGACTGATAACATCGTTAAAGTCGCGGGTAGCCAATGGCTACATGCGGCTAGTAGTCGTTCTTTGGTGGAGGCCTTTGTTCAACAGTGGACGTCTTCCGGCTGATATCATCATCATCATGATGATGAACATTATTTCTAGTTTGCATTGATGTTCAATTTGATACAATGGGTTTGGGGAAACAAAAAGGTGAAAGAAAATTGCGCCTAATGAGCAATGTGCCAGCACTCACGTCGATATAAGTGTACTACTACTGCACATTAGTGCACAACAGAAAACTCGAAAAGTGCTGCTGTGATTATGTGAGTTTTTTTTATTTTTTAAGTATGCCTCAATTATGGAATATATTATTTACATATAACGGCCTACTCCGCTACATGTTGCTATACCCTATCAGGGTCATTATGTACCATTCTACATAATTTTGGTTTGTTTATGTATCTAGATGTAAACCACATTTGTATGTGCTTAATGTTTGCAATAAATGATTGAGTATTGAGTAAGAATGACTAAGCAAGCTACGCTACGAGCCCTATTAAAAATGGTTCGCCAAAGGTTGCCGGTAGGTGGCCATAGCAACTTTGTATTGTAAGCGAATGTTCAATTTGTTTTTAGAGTAGACAACTTCATCCTACATCGATATGGTAGGATAAAAGTAGGAAGAAGATGACGTAACCAAGCCCTCCACCTCAAAATGAACAGTGAAATGATTGTGTACGTACTTTCGTCTTCTGTTATTGTTACCATAAGCGCACAATAAGTACCTTTGTAATACTTGAAATCTTCTTAACTTTCCTTTGAAAACGTTTTCTCGGTAAAGTGAAAAGAATTAACCTTAATATAGAAATACGTACATCTTTTCGTAGAATTTTGTTCACACTCAATTTGTTGTTTGTGTTTTCTCTTTGTATATAATCCGATCGTGTTTCTTTTGACTGTTGTAGTTTATTAATCGTATATCTGTTATAAAATACGTACATATTATGACAGTTACAAAGTATCTCACAGTATAAATAATAAATTCATATTAAGTTTATCAAATTAATCAGGAATCGGAATATAACACATAATTGTTATCGGATACTAATCAAAATACAATAAAATGTTTAAATAACTAGCATGGTGGAAAGGCATTTTGTGAATGCCAGCATCTAACGGTGTGTTCCGGCAGCAGTCCTTGAGATCCAGTGAAATTACAGGCACATGAGACTTAACAGCTATGTCTCAAGGTGACGGGCGCAGTGCAATTCGATATGCATCTGTTATAGGCAGAGGTTAGTAGTAGACAAAATATTCAAATAATTCATATAGTATTATATAAAAATACTAGCGACCCGCCCCGGCTTCGCACGGGTGCAATGTTGATACTAAATAAACTACAGAATGTCTTTATACAATAAAACGTTCACAGCTTTTTTGTCATTATATTAACAGTACAGACATGTTTTCTTTACAAATTGGCCATGTGACAAACAATGAACGCGCAACGAATAATTTAATGCTGTAAAGGGCCATATTGATCTATATTAAATGCACAATGTTTTTAAGGGACTTAATTGGATTTGAAGCGCTCGTAGCGAAGTTTACTTAGCTGTTCTCAATCGATCAGCAAAGTTAAGCAACGTCGCGCGCGGTCATGAGTTGGATGGGTGACCGCTAGTGACATTACTACTGAGCGTTTCCGTGCTTCGGAGAACACGTTAAGCCGTCGGTCCTGGTTGTTGTCTTAGGATGGCAGTCATTATAGCATGGTGGTAGGGCATTTTGCGAATGCGTGCCTGGCTAGCTACCACCCTCGACTAGAAAATCTGCCGCCAAGCATCTAACGGTGTGTTCCGGCTGCTGTCCTTGAGAGCCAGTACTTCTAGATTAGCCTGAACAACATCTTCGACCACATCGTCACTTACCATCAGGTGAGATAGTGGTCAAAGGCTAACCTATCAGGCATTAAAAAAAAAGATAAATGCTCTATTGCCTAAAATCGCTTCGTAAGTTACCATTATTTATCGTAATAAGTAAAGGATAAAAATAGTTATTGTGTGCTATCCCTTAGAGAAAGATATATACCATAGGGGATTTTTTTGTATATAGGGACAGACAGACAGCGAGAAGTGACTTTGTTTTATACTATTTAGTGATAGTGATAGTGATGATTCAGATAATGATAGTGATAGTAATAATAACAAATATTTTTAAAATATTTTATGAAAACATCTAATTAATATTTTAATAGTAATCGAGAATTCTCGATCGTGCGCTCGTAGAGTCAAGACATCCTGAGGCTGCTTCGTGTAGAAGCGAAACGCGTCGAAATTTCTTCCTGTTTGGATGCGTGGCGTTTGTGACGTCACTTCGGCTTAACAGGAAAATTAGGCGGAATTGTCATTAGATATATATTTGTAATTTTTAAGTTTTTTTTATTATAATATTAATATGATGTTTTCATAAAATATTTTAAAAATATTAGTTATTATTAAATATGGATTTCCGCAAAGTAACGCCTGAATCTATTTATTACTATTTATGATAGTGATAGTAATTATACAGAAATAATCAAATGTCCTATTAAATATATTCAACGGGAAACAAGAATATATATTTTATCCTCCAATAGATTGAAAACAAATTTTATTTTTATTTTTGATTTAACTTTGATTTAACTTTGTGTTGATTTTAATAATTGTTTATTAACTACACACAGGACAACACAAGGATATATTTTTGAAAGTATTTTCTTCAGTTTTGTCGCTGGCATCGTGAATGATGCTATCCAAAGGGCCAGTCCCGAAATCAATATTTCGCCGCTGACCAGTTCGAAATTGAAGAAAATCTGCAATAAGGCGCATATCAACGCACGCTGCATCGTGTCAGTCAATACCCTTCAAAGTGGCAGCAGCCGGCCGTTTTGCTGTCAAACCATTTCCGATATTGTCTTTATCACTACAATGCATAGTATCGCTTGAAGTCTCTCAGCCCGTCACCGTCAATTCTTTCATCCTTTACTATACATTATAGTGATAGAGACAAAGTTGAAAATGGTTTGACATTATAACTTCTAGCCGCTGCTGTGCTGCCAGCCGCTGCCACTTCGGTGTGAATTTACGCTGCTCGCTTCATCTAAAATGCAAGAAAATTTAAGAAAATATTTTTATCACACAGAGGCCGCTGAAATCGTATGTACGTATCCGAATATCTCCACAGGTTCAAGCTGAAGGACAGCCCAGGATGCGAGTGCGATCCAAACATCCCCGAGACGGTATGGCACATAATTTTAGAATGTCCCCGCTTTTCCACTGCCAGACAGGACCTCGAAATCTTGCTTAGCAGGAAACTGCTAGAATCTGATCTGCCCACCATCTTAGCAGATACAGATAGCAGAGCACACTTCCTGTCTTTCGTTGAGAGGTCCTTCAAAACAGCGGTGAAGAGCAACTCGAATCTACCCCCCCGCTCTAGTACCCCTCTTACCCTTCCTGCCCCGATCATAGCCCCACACATCCCCGACCCAAAAAACACAGAAATTTCCCAACTGCTGGCATATGGAGAGCAAGGAGAGCCTGGGATTCGCATCCGAGGCGTTGCTCTCTATATGGAAGGCAGTAAAGAGAGACTCGGAGTAAGCTTCTGTCATGCTGGAGCCAAGAGCCGCGTCCGATTATCACCCGGGCTCGCTTGCTTGCTGAATGGGAGCAGCTTTAAAACAACTATGAAGCGTAAAACCTACAACGCGATGCCTGTGAAGGTTGTCATGGGAAATCCATGTCGTTTATTGCGACTGAAAAACAGGACGGTCGTACTAATCGAGTGGACGGACAGGACACCCTTTGCTCAAGCATGTTCGTTGCTCTCAAGTATTGCAGAAAATGCCGACAGAGCCCGAGTGATAAGCGTAGACGCAATGGTAATAGAACACTCAAAGGGAGAAGTTGCTGACCAACTTGGGTGCATTAAAGCCTCAGAACACCATGAGGTAGTTGTGTATGAAGACAGAGGAGAAAATCTTAGTTACCTCAAAAAACCCATACACAACAATGCAACTGATTGTTGGGGACATCCGATCCCGAGTTCAGTTACCAAAAGTGGCTCAGAAAGGCTCCAAGAAAGAGCAGAGGCAGAAAGAAGCCAGGAATGTAGCCCAAAAAAGAATAGTGGGCGAGTCGCCGCATTCCTGACAGCTTTCGGTACAGCAGTAGGAAGCTTATTCCGATACCCATCCCAACCCCGAAACCCAATGCCCACAAAACCACCACCCCGTGGCAAAGCACCATCAAAGGTTACCAGGACGAGAGCCGACATGGGACAGGTCAGTCCGCCCCGATATATCCCGGCACAGGAACCAACGAGCCATGCAGCTAATGCCATCCTAGAGTTTCTAGCCATTATAAGGGCAACCAGAGAGGTCAACCACAGAAACTGCGAAAACATCTTGCAGTCTTTCAGGCTAGAAAATGAAAACCTTCTAAAGGTGAGACTCGAAGAGGCAGAAGCCGCTATATACAACAACGACACATCCCAGGTCATCAAGGGGAAAATGTCAGGTAAGTATATGGCGGCATACAATGCAACAGGCGGATTTGTGTCCCTGGACGAGGGAGCAACGGAGCGACTAGGGAGGCCTAAATACGCGACACCACAAAACGACCCAATAGTAGTAACGGCCCAGTGCACCAAAATAATGTTAGATGACCGTATCCTCGAAATGGCTAAATCTATTGCGAGGGGATCGGACATAGAGGCATTCTGGAAACACTGGGAAGTACCGAAAATACAATGGGTAAATGGAGTTCCAGGATGTGGCAAAACAACTTGGGTGGTAGGGCAATTCGATGTGGACAGGGACATCATTATCACAACAACCACAGAAGCAGCGAAAGACCTGAGGGAGAAGCTTGCGCACCGAATCGGAGACTTGGTGAAAACCAAGGTGCGCACAATGGCTTCAGTCCTCGTAAATGGTTTTAAAAGGACTGAGAGCTACAGCCGCCTCACAGTGGATGAAGCTCTCATGAACCATTTCGGAGCCATAGTCATGGCTTCCAGGCTGGCTGGAGTTGGTGAACTTGTCCTCATCGGAGATATCAATCAGCTGCCTTACATCGATAGAGATAATCTCTTCGTATTAAGGTACAACCGCCCTAACCTGGTCACAAACATCACCCAGGAGTTGTTATGCACGCATCGGAACCCAATGGATGTCGCGTACGCACTGAGGGAAATATACTCTGGTATATATTCCTCAGCTCCCCGTATTAAGTCACTAGAGCTTGAAAGGTACACGGGTGCAAAAATCCCCAAATCCCTCCCGAACACCTTATTCCTGGTTCACACTCAGGAAGAAAAGGAGGCCCTAACAAGCCAGGGCTACGGAGAGGGAAAGGGATCACGCACCCTTACCATCCACGAGGCTCAGGGACTTACATACGAGTCGGTCATCGCCATCAAGACCAAGAGCAGCATGAAGCTGCACGAGAGCGTCCCGCACGCAGTCGTTGCAGTTTCACGTCATACTGGAACCTTCAGATATTACGCAGATGACGAAGAAGACGCCATAGGACGGTTCGTTAGGAAGGCGATGGTTGCGACACCAAAAGCTATCCATGATTACAACCTCAAAATGGCGATCAAAGATCGAAATAGTGTGGTAATGGAGACCCTGTTAAAATGTGACGTGGGAGAATGACAAAAAAAAAAAATGTTAATTTTTGTATGTTATTTTCATATATATAATATTATTGTAGTCCCAAATTATAAATATGTGTAATAATTGTAATCGTTGGCACGGGTATCCAGAGCGGTCATGCTCACATAAAGGTGTTGTCTAGCGGCGGTGTTGTGTGTCGGGTCGCCATCTTCCCTCAGAAATGGTTGAGGAAGGCGATGGCTGGCACATGCGTCAACTCGTGAGCGGGTGCTGCTAGAGAACACCGGTCTGTTCTGAATGCTAGTGCCAATGACTTAACCGGAAAAAAAAAAAGAAATTTCTTTTAGCACTGTTCCCTCTTAGAATGTTGTATGTATATTTTCTAATTCTAGTAATAATTAAAAAAAATATATGTCACTATTAAAAAAAAGGCACGGACCCTGGAGTCTGTGGAGTGTAGATTAATAAATAAAAAAAAAAAAAAAAAAAAAAAAAAATCGTATGTACTGATTAATTTTATTAAGTTAATCTTTCTATTGACATTAGCTTTGAAGAGACTCGTCAATATAATTTTATAGATGGAAACATTATTTCGTAACTGAACGAAATTACATTTCATAAAAACCGTTTTAGCGCTGCATACAAAATATTTAAAGGGGACGTAGTGATTTAAACATAAGTTTTATTTTTTCACTTTTGCTTTTTCAGTTCTGTGATTTAAGATTGCTTTTAAAGTCAGGTATGATTCTAATTTGAAGACCTAAGGGTTTTAAAAACGCTCTCGTTGGTAGTATCAATTGCACCATGTTTAAAGAAATAAGTCCATCAAAACTGGATATATCAGTTTCTAATTTCAGGTTAATAAAAATATTTATGAATCAAGTAATCAAATACTTATCCCTAAAATAACATATCATGTCCATAGAAGTCGGTTCAAAGAAAGAGAACAAATTCAGCATATTACATTAAATTTTAGGATAATACGAGAAGCAAACAAAAATTCGCTCACCTAATACCAATTAAACTGTTAATGGGTTATAAAATACACTCGAGAGCAATGAATCCGGGTCACTTAAAGAATGTTAAAAATCTCGGAAACTAAAAATGATAGGTTAATGCAATAAATTGTATTTAATAGACAATGTAATACTCCTTAAATGAAAGTAAAAAAAATATGAGTCACCATACATTTTATTAACACAAAATTACATAAAGAAAAAAACTGCTGATCTCTCCTTAAAACAAAAATAGGAAACATGAAATTTTAGAACTTTATTACGATTTTCTTGAATTTTAATACTTCGTATTGCCTCCTCGTGCTTCCATTACTGCGTTTACGCGGTTTGGCATGCTGTACACCAAGTTCCTTATACGATTTTGGGGAATATTCTCCCATTCCTCTGTGAGAGCAATTTTGAGCTCACGAAGCGTGATTGGGGGAGGGTTTCGTTGTTTTACGCATCTGCCTAGCTCGTCCCAAGCATGCTCGATCGGGTTGATATCCGGGCTGCGCGCTGGCCACTCCATACGAGTAATGTTCATCTCTTGAAGGTAGTCATTCACAATCCTACCTGTATGAGGTCGGGCATTGTCATGCATAAATATAGCATCCTCACCTAAATTGACCATAAATGGACCAACGTGATCATTGAGGATTTCTTCCACATATCTTACGCTAGTTAAAGAGCCGTTTTCTATGATCACCAGCTCTGTGCGACTTTCAGAAGAAATTCCGGCCCACACAAGTACAGACCCACCAGCGTAGGCTACTTTTTCTTCGATGCATGCTTGCTTGAATCTTTCCCCTGGTCTTCGATACACTCTGTGTCTTCCATCGTGCTTGTAGAGCATAAATTTTGATTCGTCGGAGAACATAACTTTTGACCAATCTTCAATACTCCAATTTACGTGGCTCTGGGCATATCTTAGTCTCGAAATACGATGCCCACGCTCCAGTTTAGGGCCGTTTGCAGGTCTAAGGGGTTTTAAGTTAGATTCAGCAAGCCGACGTCTTACTGTCCATGCACTTGGGTTACTTCCTCCGAGGCGTCGAAACTGATTGGTGAGTTCAGTTCCTGTGAGAAAGCGATTTCGAAGCATGGTGTTCACCAAGTATCGGTCTTCTCGTGCTGTGGTACACCTGGTTCTGCCCGTTCCTGGTCTGCGTAGGTTAGAACCAGTTTCTTCGTAACGTCGGATAACTCTTTGTACTGTTGACAGCGACACACCGACAGTCCTGGCTGTATCGCGCTGACTCCGGCCGGTTTCCAGCATTGTAAGTATTCTGGTGCATTCTTCAGGCGTAAGCGACATAATTTCAGCTTGAATAATGAATATAGAGCACTATCAACATGGTTTATGTACCCACATAAATGACAGATTACAAACAAAAGCAAAACCAAATGCTGTAATTTCGTAGTTCCATCTTCGAAAGTGGCCCTTTTTCAAATTTGATTTTTTTATGATATAACTTTACAATAACTAAGAAGTTTTAATACCTTCATTTAAGGAGTATTACATTGTCTATTAAATACAATTTATTGCATTAACCTAGCATTTTTAGTTTCCGAGATTTTTAGGATTCTTTAAGTGACCCGGATTCATTGCTCTCGAGTGTACATTAAGATGTAATCAACAAAGTAAATTACACATTAAATGCTTAATTTACTTTTTGAGGAGATTTGTAAACATTTGCCTCTTGTTTTAGGTTTTTGAGTGATGGATCGTCAATTCACACCGAAGTAGCAGCGGCCAGTAGCGTAGCTTTCGACAGTTTTATTATCAAACCATTTTCAACTTTGTGACTATTACCATAATATATAGTGTAGGATGAAAGAATTGAGAGCGATAGGCCGCGGGAAGCCGCCTGACTGTTGCAAGTTTTTTAAGCAATTCTATACGTTATCAAGTTCCAAACAAAGTCGAAAATGGTTTGACAGTACAACTGTCAGCCGTAGCCACTCTGGTGGGAATCGAGCCTTAGGAAAGTTATATGCTTTTGACGAATATCTTTTTGAATTTCTGAACTTTGACAAACTTTAATTACCTACGACAGTTTGGAAAGAATATGTTCTCGAAGATTAGAACGACTTAGGACTATGAAGACGTGTTTATGTTTAAAATTCTGCTGTACATAAAAGTTTTTCAATTGGAGTTGAAAACACTGATATGTCTTTATGACATATCAACCTTATTATCAAACCAACGTAACTTACCTATCAAACCTACGTAAGATATTTAACTTAATTTTTAGAAGCGTTCGTAGTGGAGATCGCCTTATCCTTCATTGATCAACATGACTGTTTTCATTGCTTTTGTTGGGATTATGACTGACCCATCAAGGCTAGACCGAGGCCCATCTGATCTTAGACAGTAACTTCTACCTATAATAGATGCATTGCACTGAACTGCGCCCATCACCCTGACATATACAGTTGTTAAGTCTCATGTGCCTGTAACATCATAAATACTCACTGACTCTCAAACTGATGCCAGAACACACAGATGTCCGACTTAAGGATGCTAGACATGTGATTTTTAAAATGCCCTTCCACCATACGATGAAGTTTAAGCCAGTTGGGTGACCGAAGGGTACATTTCGATGACTGAACACTATTGTGCTTCGAAGGGCACGTCAAGCCGTCGCCTCGGTCCCAGTTATTGTGATAGGAAGTCGTGATAGCGCGGTGGTGCATTTTACGAATCACCGCTTATTTTATTTATTTATTTATAAACATTATGTATAAGCCGAACACATTAGGAGCATTAAGAATATGGATACAATTAAATCAGCAATTGCGGAGCACGCACATCTCTCGGACACGCAACATTTTATACGGTTCGACAAAGCCTCCGTACTAGCAAGAGAAAAATTCTTTGTACCTCGAAAAGTACGTGAGGCTATTGAGATCACCCGTCACCCCAATTTCAACAGAGATCGTGGATGGACCCTCCCACCAGCCTGGACACCTATTCTTAATGCTACCTCAAAGCGAACAGTGCTAGGCAGTCTAGAGTGTGACACAGTCAGCAGTGTTTGTGTTGGAGATTTCGACGAAGAGCTCAGTGACGAAGAGGATGCACCACCATCAGCACAGCGGTGCGCGGGGCGCTCCCCCAGCCCACTGTGTGCCCCCGCGCCCGCGCCTCCACTCTCGCGCCGCGCAGAACGAGCAGTTGCGCGGAGTCGTCGCCGCGATTTAGACGCGTGAACTCACCTGATGAAGGGCATCGGACATGCCCGAAACCTAGCTCGACAATCTCGACCAATACGCGTGAGTACAGCCGGTTATTGAAAACATTAATTATGTATAAGAATAGTGATGTGATAAGTAGTGTCTAAAAATGTAAGTAAATCCAGTCTCTTATATTCTCGACAAGTATACAAAAACACTCTAATACTAATGTGGGTAAATTATAAACTACATCAGCGCAGTTTACAAGCTTTAACAAAGTGTGCGTGTTATCTGACAGTTGCGCTTTGTTACAAATAGTTTCAATACAGTTGTTGCGTACACAACGAAACATCATTGTCTGTGCGTACGCCTTACATAGGATGATTCAATTTATTTTACCAAATAATATTGTTTCAGTACAGTTTTGATATTTGTATGGGTAAATTTTTCTTTGATTTGTACTCCTTCAAGTAGAAAATCTCTCACCGAGAAGCTAAAGGTGTGTTTCAGCAGCTGTCATTGATAGCCAGTAAGTAATTATGATATAACAGGCACATGAGTCTTTGAACATGAGCTTGGGTTCATGCCACGTAAAGTTTAACGTGACTTAATTATGTTCAATAACTTTGTAATTCAACGAGGCAATGCTGCCAGCATGCTGGGCACGCTGTCAGCTGGTAGTGGGCTAGAGCATTTGGACTGCATATGAGTCCAAATGCTTTTATTGTAGTAGCTGTAGTGTTGTATATAGATCGTAGTATTTTGTTAATAAAGGCATACCGCTGGTTATTAAAAAAATAACTGCTTATTATGTCAAGAATTTCAAAATCACAATAGTCACCAAATCCAATCTACTGACGTAAAAGGAAAAAAACGTGGAATATTTGAATTTACGAACCCCCTTTTCAACGGATTCCCTTCACGGACTATCGTTTTTACCCCACGGCTTATATTTTCCTTCTACATCTCATATGTCTGATACACGTCTCGCGAAAAGACAATGTATGTTTTCAATAATGAAACAACAACAGTGTGTTCAATTGTGATGTTTGGATTAATAAACGATGTTCAGCCAATGCTCAGATAAATTGACAGCTGTTGTTAATTTTATCTAGAGAATATTTAGCATTATATTAGTATATTCACATAAAGGTGCAGACTAATTAGTTGAAGCGCTCGTAGCGAAGTTTACTTAGCTGTTATCAACCGATCAGCAAAGTTAAGCAACATCACGCGCGGTCATGAGTTGGGTGGGTGACCGCTGGTGACATTACTACTGAGCTTCCGTGCTTCGGAGGGCACGTTAAGCCGTCGGTCCCGGTTGTCGTCTTAGGATGGCAGTCGTTATAGCATGGTGGTGGTAGGGCATTTTGCGAATACCCACTTGGCTAGCTACCACCTTCAAGTAGAAAATCTGTCGCCAAGCACCTAAGGTGTGTTCCGGCAGCTGTTCTTGAGAGCCAGTACTTCTAGTTTAGCCTGAACAACATCTACGACCACATCATCACTTACCATCAGGTGAGATAGTGGTCAAAAGCTAACCTATCAGACAAAAAAAAAAAGTTGTTCGAGTAGTGTTAAGGGATGCTTTTGAATCTCTTGATCAAAGTAGACAGAATAAAAATCATTTAGGCCGAATTTCATTAATCTATGGATAATTAATATGCATATAACTTTAGACATTAACCTATTAAAGTAGAAGTACTTTGCCGTCAAAGAAGGCTAAATCTAGTGACAGATTTTTTTTCTGGATTACATACGTGGAGAACAGAAAACTACTTGGTTTTCACTTTCATGCTGTTATATGACTCAGCGTGGACATAGAATTGCATGTATTGTCAGCTGTAGCAAAGAGATCATATATATTTTTAGTTTATGGAGGTTTTTGGATTCTACTTATGGATTTGTGGTATTTAACATACAATTTTACTTACTACAATCGTCTCTGTTTTGTGTCACATACAAATAAAAATCAATACTCGTACCTTGGCAAATTTAAAATACTGAAACGTCATCACGTCATATTGGTATATTATATTTGAATGGTTACAGAAATTAAAGTTATCCTCATAGAGCCTAGTTTAGTGAAATTGGCCCTTATTCAATGTTGGCATCCATAATGTTCTTATGAAGTTCAATTACAGAAATTCTAGTCTTGTTTTTATTTATTTGGTATATTGTATAGTCATTGGCAAACAACTTGAACAGTTAATTGGATCAAATAGGTAGCTTTGGCGGATCGCTATATATAGCTATGGAATGCTTTATGCATTAATCCAATAAACTGTTCAAATTGTTTATCGATATCTATGACTTCAAATCGGTCCCATTTAATCCACAAAATCGGTTTAGAAGTTTGTAACTCAATTGACTATATAACGTATTTGCCAATATGCATATACCTGGATGATTGCAACTCAGATCGGAGTGTGGACGATTGATATTCCAATACAAATTTGAAATAATTATGAAATGGAAGTTCAGAGTGTTTTGAATGAGCATGATGACTTCTACTTATTATTTCATACTTTTAAGTGTTGTTAGTGTGTGTTGTGGGTTCCGTTGTTTTTATGATTGAATTTATAAAAAACGGGTGAAGTGGCACTCGTATTTCGAACATGGCAATATCAAATCAGGCGACGTCTCCTGATTGATCAGTAGAGTGCGCATGTTTGTCTTCCTGTCTTTTATCATTCATATACATTCCTACCTTTGCAAATAACATAGCATAATTTAATAGCCACAATACCACATATATTTTACAAGATTCGGACTAACACACTCTTTTAAGCCTACCCCCGTTATGAAAAAGTGCATTTAAATTTATTGATGGTGTCACACACAAATAATGAATTTACAGTTATTTTATTTAAATTACCCATTAACAGAACTAGCCTATGTTAAAGTGTTTTGATAATTATGTCCATATGATACGGTATTGTGTATTGTAATAGTTGTAAGTAAAGTTCGATGAAGTTTTGACCTACAATTTTAATGTTTGAACCTACGACCGATATAAAGTGTAATCGTTATAGCAGGAATAGAATTGGATATGCTCGTTTTGTAAGTACCTTTTCATTGCCGATTAAGATATTGAACCTCACGACACAGGTTCTCCTAGTGTGAGGTTTTAGGGAACCATGTTTATAAATTATCATATTAGAATATCTACGAAGTGATAATTATAAACATTAGCTCATGTTTTAGAGATTAATAAAGATTAAACAATGGAAGTGTTAAAGTGTGCATTATAAGCTTGTGTTCAATTATTGCCAAATTATATTGTCGTAATCGAGCAAATTATCAACTTGTTTATTTAAAACTATGTTTTTAGAAATATTATACTGTTTATTTCAGCGGTAAAGTGACTTAGAGCCATTGCGAGAAGAAGGGGCAAGAAACTTGAGGACATTCGTTGTAAATGTCTATCACGTACGTGTTTTAAACTAATATTATAAGTAGTACACAGTATTTTACCGTAGATAAATACGCATTGCTTGGCAGGGGAAAAATCATCCAGTTAATATTTGTCGTTTCAATAATTCTCAAAATATGAAGTTTTCTTAGCTAAACTCGTTTCAAATGCAACATGATTTTGTATTCTGTGAGCACTGTAATATCTCTTGGAACTTTTTTTTTAAATTGGGTAAAATTACTTAAGACTACTCCCCCCTTTCTAATAGGAAAGTAGTTTGTGCAACGGTTGATGTTATTGCTGTTTATGTGTGTGAAATGTAGGTAAGCAGAATTTCAGGTCATCCCTGTTTTTTGCACCAATAGAGAAATATCTTTTCTGTGGTTGCACCAATGCTTCATTAGAAGGTACTCGTAATTTAATTTTTTTTTGGTCTCATTGGTTGGTAAAATCTTTGATTTCTCTAACCTTTCTTAAATGTTTTAATATTGTTATTACGCTTGCTCTGCGGGATACATTACAAAATTACATACTAACGAGAGAAAAAATTCAAGTCATGTGCGGGATTCAAAACCGCGTCCATCCATCCCTATAGCCGTGGTATGCTCTGACTGACTCAGCTAACATGACAATAACTCATAATTCCATATTTTTTTCTCATTCTTTATTTTTATTTCATAAATTTGTAACTTTTTTTAAATGTGCTGAAACACAATAAAAGAATCAAGTTAAGTAAGACACAGGGAACTTTGTTCCCTATTTAAGTAGATAATATACAGTTTTCAAGTTAGAACTACGAACGTAAAAGTCTGTGACCTTTCCCATTATTCCGTGGCCATATATTATTCTTGTAAGTACTCGCATAAAATATCAACGTATCATCGAATCCAAGTTCGGCAAGCCTATCTCCGAAGCGAATCCGCTCTCGCATAAATCTCTCTAATGACAGTGCGATACCATCGCCCTCATATTTGGCAAGTTATAGAGATGATAAGTTGCAGCTCTATAACTAAGAAACTCTTCGATTGTGCCGTGCCTCTTATCGCGCATCTTCACTCCATTGTTTTGTAGAACCCAAGAACCAGTGGTAGAGGAGAGAAAGAGAAGCTGAATAATTGGTGTAACAAAACATGGCGGATTAAATTGAGAAAACCACGAGAAACAATTTGTTTGCTGTGATGCAAAGTAATAAAATTTTTTATATAGGACATTAAAACAAATTGATATTTTTTATTGAAAGTACTAGATCAGTTGAAAATTAAGCCATTAGTATAATACTATTAGTTTTATTTTCTAAGTTTGAGTAAAAGTTAGGTAAGTTTTTTGTGATATTTATTAACTTTTGATTTTATTAATCGTTTTTAATGTAAAAGTAAGTCTTGTTTGATCAATAAAAACATATATTATAATAGGTTTCCAAAATTATTTCATAATACATATATATTCTTTAGGTAAGTAGAAAATATTATTGGCCACGCCCGTTTTATTGCAATATAGAAATTTATCCGTAACTCTCATTACTAATCAAAAGTATGGAAATAAGTAATGCGCGATAGAGTCTCGTTGGTATTATTGTACTAAATGCTATCTACCAATCGCGTGACTTTACGGTAAGAATAAATAAACACAAGTCAATTTCTTCGTTTCGGTTAGCATACAAACTCCGTCTGCATAGTTTTGATAAACGACTCTGAACTTAGATAATGAATAGAGTCAAGACCTCCTGAGGATGCTTCGTGTAGACCCGAAACGCGTCGAAAATTCTTCTGGTTTGGCTGCGTGGCGTTTGTAACGTCGCTAGATATATGTTTTTTTGATTATTTAAGTGTTAATTTAAAATATTAATTAATGTTTTCTTAAAATATTTTAAAAATATTTGTTATTATTGACTCTGAACTTCTTAACTCCGTCACAGCGCCATAAGTCATCATTGGCAACACAGACTGAAAATTTTGATCTTCAGGCTGTAATATATGTTCTACGAGAAAAAGTCATGTAATTTCCCGAACTCGAGTAGCGTTAGGAACGTTACGCGACGCACGATACTCTTCTATCATAATCGTCGGAATTTGATTCATCACTAGATGTTAAGACGATAGACTACTATCGTTTACCACAACTACTGGTTCGGGTGTAACATGGACAGTAGACGTAATTTTCATTTTGTTCATTTTAAAACCCACCTGCTGGGGAACTCTACTGAAGTCGCTGTGCATTCAACTAAGCTCCTTAAGCATGTCATGGAAAAACAAAGATGAGTAGGTAAATATAATAGTCGCAAAATAGTTATGGGCATGCTTAGAGGCGAATAATGGAAAATATCAGGAGGTTTGCAGTGCCTTCTAGAAACTGAAATCAGAAACTGCAATCCTCAAGACGCCTGCCAAGCGTGGTGATAATGGCAATAATAGCCCAAGAATGAAAACGACCCGAATAAAATTAAAAATAGCACCTGATGTGGACAAAAACAACGTGAGATCGATGAAACTATATTCAAAAGAGATCCCGTAGAATTTAATAATTTTAACTAAATATTTTATACTCGTATTTTCAGAAGTTTAAATTATTCCGTTTGGTTGCTGATTCATATTTTACGATGAAACTTTTACGAAATTTGCTTTTTATGGCAAAACTGTTGCTTGAATATATTGGCATTCAAAAGCTTAGTAAAGAATATTTGAAAGTCGCCAGGAACATTTACATATTTACGTAGGACTCCAGTAAACAGATCATAAACTGTGGGATTATCAAATTCTAAAGAAAAGAATATTACATGATTGTAATATTCTTTTCTTTAGGTGTGAAATATTTGTTATGACTTATTTTTGCTTATTTATTATCTTTCATGCATTCTTTCCCAGAGTTTTTTTTTTTTTATGTTATTGTGACGGGACAAGCTCGAGGCCCACCTGATGTTTTAAGTGGACTAACCTCTGCCTATGACAGTTGCAATTCATGACAACTCACGAATTACACTGCGCCCGTCACATTGAGACATAGTTGTTTAGTCTCGTTGTGCCTGTAATTTCACAGGCTCTCAAGCACTACTGCCGGAACACACCTTTCGGTGCTTGGCGACAGACTTTCTACTTGAGGGTGGTCGCTAGCCAGGCGGGCATTCGCAAAATGCCCTTCCACCATGCAAAGTCTGAAGAGTGAGTCTTCTGAAGAGTTTTCTAAAACCGAAAACTTTACATGTGTTCGTAATTTAGGACAAAGATATTAATATTTCATTTTCGCCAGACTATAAATAGATTAAAATATCATTGTAGATGAGAATTGGGTCCATCCGAATAATACGTCTGAGGGAATTTAAGCGAAAGAATGAAACCGTTCTTCTCCTAATATATGAGTTAATTACGAGTAGTTTCTCCTTTCTACTACCTTTGGGTGGGATGTAACCGGTTGTCAATGAATTGGGGATCAAAATATACTATGTGTCATTGTAGGACTTAGGTCCTAGAATACGAGTACATTTGCGAAATATCATTTTGCAGCAATACACCTACACAAATTTTCGAATTTATAAGAAGTAAAAAAGTTTGTCTATCTTTTGAATGGGTGTCATAAAAGAAGACTAAGTGAACATTTGATCCTAAGGCATGCCACGTCTTATGTCGCTGTGAGTGTTGCGACACATTGAGAACAAGGCCTGTTACCATCAATGTCCTGATTACTTGACAGGTTAGCGGATATAATTAGGACTATTAACGAAAACATTCCCAAAAGATGTTGGCAACAGGAAGTCAGCCGTAATTATACAGTTCTTTTGTTCATATTGCATCGACAAGTGAAATTGAGAACATAATCAATGCCGTCGAAGCCAATTAAGTACACATTACTAGAGATAACTCAAATACTACTCATCAGATCTCACTGAAATTTAAATGGGACCACAAAACAAACACCAGTTTCGGAATATATAAAAAAACATCAAAATCAGTACACCCTGTAAAAAGTTATGAAGTACAGACACAAAAGTAGTACAGTCGAATTGACAATGTCTATCTCAATGACTTTCTTGAATTCTCCATTTTTTAAGTCTGTTAAAAAAAGTAAAACAATATGAGCATGTTTTTGGAAGGCATGTTTACTTGGATGAACCACCAACACGTTCGTCCAAGCATGTTTTCAAGACACTCGGAATATATTAATTAAAAAAACCGGCTAAGTTCCAGTTTCACTTTGTACACCGAGGTTCCGTATCAATAATGAATTTTCATATATTTCGATATACTGAACAGAAGTCCGAACCGCACTTGACCGGTTCATATTGTTTATTGCTATACAGTAGATACGGGACTATAATTTAATTTACTATAATTAAAAGTTTCTCGTTTCTATTACCGATTTTACTAGAGAGCAAAAACTGTAACCGTTAAAAATAAGTTTTTTTTACGGGGAAGTTATTACTTGTTAGGAAATCATAATATCCGCACCCCCCATCGCTACCTATGGGTGGTATGGTAATTGATATCTTAAACTGCGATCCCCAAGACGCATACCAAGTGTGGGAATTATGGCAAATGCCCCTTAATAAGGGAGGCTGTGTTTGCAGTGGACAATCCGGATGATATAGTAGTAAGGCAATCCGCCATACCAACACATATACTCAGAAAATTTCACTCTGCTACCTATTACGGCTCCAAAGATACAGCCCTATATAGGACGGACGGACACCCGGGGCTTAGTAATAAAGTCTCGCTTTCCAGTACGGAACCCTAAATTGCGGCCGGTGCTCTTAACATGTGTATGACGTTACCACGCTATAGACTAAGTTACGTATGTGTGAAATGTGAAAAAACTTATCAAATATTATATAAAATTCAGGATAGAACCTGAATTTTATATTTGGAAAGTTTTTCATTTACAGGGTAACATACCACCATCTCACCTGATGGTAAGTGATGATGTGGTCGAAGATATAGTTTAGGCTCACCTAGAATTGTTGAAAGGTTATATCTTACACCTTTTAAAAACACTCGGTATTTTCAATATAAATTTAAAACTAATTTAAGATTTATCTTAACGTTTTACTCAATGCAAAGGAATAGTTTCGTTATACGTGAACGCGTGTGTACCAGACATAGTTTTACCCGGCCACGTTTTGCTGTTCGCATAGTTCCTTTTTTTATTTAGTCTGAATACAAATATATATATAAAAAAATGCAATAAGGATACTAAGGAAATTTTTAGTGCTCACATCATAATTTTACTTTTTGGGCTTTATCTCGAAGTTATGATGGCCGTGCGGTAATAGCTATGGACTACCGTGGCGCAGGTCCCTGATTTGATCCGAATGCTCGCCTGGCTGGCTACTACCCTCAAGTGGAAAGTCTGTCGCCAAGCACCTAACATGGTGTTCCGGCAGCAGTCCTTGAGAGTCAGAAAAAATACAGATGCCTACATGAGCCCGCCTACGGGCGCAGAGCGATTCGTCACATGATGAAATGCAACCGTTATAGGCCACTTAACATCAGGTGGGCCTAGTGCTTGTTCCGTCACAATCACATAAAAAAATAAAATATATACTAGAAAACTGGAACCTTATTGCTAGGCCTTGGCTATATAAATGTCTGTCCGTCAATCCGTATGTCTAACCTTTATATTCTTGCTACCAAACACTTAAAAATAAAAATGAAACAATGTTTGCCAAATGTACAGCAATTCTTCACTAAAACGGCTATATTAGTAGTGGCATTCATTTATTATTAAGGAGGTGACTGGTACAAACGCATTACTACTCACAATTTCTACGTAGTATGAAAAGTAATGCAATAGAAATGCTAAAATATCGCTGAGCTTACTGGTTGACGAACCTTAGCCCTTAGCACGTTCAGTTAAAGGAAAACCTCCTTTGGCCAGCCATTGTTTTGTTACGCCCTTATATAATTGCTGGAGATAACAATACAGTTGTGGAGAAACTGTGTTTGTTCAGAGTATTACAGATTCACGCCGACAGACGGGAAGAAATGCATGACATATTGATGATCTCTTGGATTTTTTAAGGTATATTGTTTCCAAATACTCCTATCAAAAATATATTTGAATAGCTCTTTTTCATTTTATCATCGCGTAAAACCATTTAACTTTTTTGCGCAATTGGATATAAAATATCTTGCCCTTTCCCGGGTCTCAAAATATTTCCATACCAAATTTGATCCAAATCGGTCCAGTACTTTTTAAGTTTATTCGTGTGATACAGAAATCCAAAAATACAAACCCTTTTGCTTTATAATATTAGTGTAGATTTAGATATGAAATTGAAATTGTCTTAATGTTTTTATTGTAGTAGCTGTAGTGTCGTATGTAGTTCGTAGCATTTTGTTAATAAAGGCATACCGTCGTCGTCGTTAATTCTAACTACGTTTTAACAGGAATAGTAACGTGACTTTGTACGTTTTGAGCCTAAAACGTGAACTTTAATTCAATATTCTTGTTGTGGACTTATTATGATTTTGACGATTATTTTTTTCATAGAACGAGCCCTTTCTTACCACCACACAATTTATAAACAAACCAAGAAAAACACGAATAAGTTAAAAAATGATAGGTAGTATGTTTTGGAATTGAACTTCTCCATTTGACTCGACTTGAAAACATCTATGAAAGTTTTTAATAAAACCAAGTCAACCGCGAGTTGGACTCAAACAACGAGGGTTCCATACCAAGACAGAATGTGCTAAACTTTTGGACTTAACTACATTATTAGAATTTCGTATTGGCCGCCGACCATCTGCTATACAGGCGTGAGATGGCTATTAGTTAATAAATAGATTCAGGCGTTACTTTGCGGAAATCCATATTTAATAATAACATATATTTATAAAATATTTTATGAAAACTATTCTCTAAAAAACATTATACAATGCTATAAAATCTTCTACTTCCTGTGCTTTTTTCAATTTTTCTGACAAGCTGTTCTACTCATTTAGTATTGAGTGTTACACTCTACATATTTCTTTTAGTTAAAGCACACATTCATCTTAACATTCACACCTCTGTCACATGCACCTTATTTTCAACCGCCTCTTGCCTTGCCCAACATTCAGGTACACTAAGACAGGTCCTGTGACGGTCTTATATATTATTTCCTTATATTTCATGACAAATGCGTTTTTTTATGTAGTATTGTGAAGGAGATCGCCCGAGGCCCACGTGTTATTAAGCGGTAACATTTTATAACAGACGCATTAAATTACTTGTGAAAAATGATACTGCGCCTACCCTGTCATTTGATGATAACTGGCTCTCAAGGACTGCTGCCGGAAAACACTATTAGGTGCTTGGCGATAGATTTTCTACTTGACGGTGGTAAAGCCAGGCGAGCATTCGTCTCCCGTGCTACAGTTCTTGTAGCACGGCAATCCATAGCTATGACCGCTCGGTTTTCACTGTTTCAAAGGAAATACTGGGCTATATTAAAATAAAGATATCAGAAACTGACAGATTTATTTAATTTATTGCTATAAAATAGCTCATCATTTACTACGGAGCGAAAACAAAGATCAGAGAAAAACAGACCAATTCTACTAACAAAACAGGATTAAACTGACCCGCTGTTTTACCGACTGCATTCAAAGAACAATAAAGTATCTTTTAGTTTGTATAGGTACTCGTAGAGACCACAATCCGTGTTATGCAATCATTACAAAGCTAAAACTTTTTCGAATTATGTTTTTCTTCTTGTCTGGCTCTCTCTGGTGTCTCTGTTTGCTGTCTGGACCCGGAGAATGTTCTATAATTTAAATAAATTATACAACCTTCTATCATACGAACTATAATAATAATATCAGTATCGTAGCTTAGTTATGTGGTTTATAACACACTTAGTAACAGATCGTGCTATCGGGCGGATCAGTTTGGTTTAATTTTTGATGAATATATAGATTTTTTCAGAATCTGAAAGCGGAGTGTCTTTAATAACTTAACTAAACATACTTTTAAGTTATAATTTTTGTTTCATTGTGTAATTACTAACAACTGGGTTTTGATACCTGATTAAATAATTGTATTATTATTATTATTTAATAGAGCTTTGTTTTATCCTTTGGGTACTGTACTGTATCAGCGTGGTTGCTTACTATAGAATACAACTTCCCTCAAAAAGGGGGGCTGTTTGCCATAATCCCCACACTTGACTGGGGTCTTGGGGATGACATTACAAGATAGCAGTTCTTCAGATGGCGCTGCTGCCTACCATCTGGTATTTTATCCTTAGACGCCTCTTACGATACCTACGGGAAGAAATAGGAGGTTTGGAATTCTCACCCGGTAATCCACGGGCAAAAAAAATATTTTAGGGTTCTGTTAGGTACAGAAGCATCATAAAAAAGTTTTGTTGTCTAATATAACAACAAAAATATATCGTGTTTGTACTAAAAAACGGGACCATACTACTAAGCATCTACTGTCCGTCCCTTCGAACCGCAACAGAGTTGACATTTTATTAGTTTTATGTTATTGTGACGGATCAAGCTCGAGGCTCACCTGATGTTAAGCGAACTAACATCTGCCTACAACAGATGCATTTCATAACAGGTCACGAATTGTAATGCGCCCGTCACCTGGAGACATAGGTGTTGAACCCCATGTGCCTGTAATTTCACTGGTTTTCAAGGAATGCTGCCAGGCTCAAGCTGGTGGTGGGACTCGAACCAGGTACATCCGGCAGGGCAGTCCGTAGCTATTACTGCTCGGCCATCATTGCTTGAAATGTTAGTATTACATAATAATAAGAACAAAAAGTTAAATATAACAGAGATCCAAAGAGGATACAGGAAACGATTTTATTTAATCGTATTTTGGTTTTGCTCTATCATAAAATAGCAGTAACCGGCCAAGTGCCGTTGCAAGTTTCAAGTAGAAAATTTGTCACCAAGCATCTAACGATGTCTTCCGATTGCTGTCTTTGAGAGCCAATAATGTTGCTATGTTGACCTGAACAACATCGTCGACCAGACCATCACTTACCATCAGGTGCGATATTGGTCAAAGGCTAACCTTTCACCTATGGCTAGAAGAAAAAATGTCCCCAACGTATTCGTGCAAATATATTAGGTAGGTAATTTTACTTTGGGGCATGAACTCGTTTACGAGCAATGTGTAAACTATAATACTACTTGTGTATAGTCTGTGGTTTTGATAGTTACGAAACTCGTATACGATGATTTCCTCGTTGGCAAGCATGTTTATTAACTGAGCATTGCTTGTACGCTTGTCGAAGTTTGGCTTCTAGCTCGCACTGAAAGCTTTAGGTGTTTAAGTTGAGAAACATTGAGTTTAGGTTATTCTTGTTTGTATTTTAGAAACAAAGAACATTTGTAGTAGAATTTAAGGCAGTTAATATAAATTAAGGTAAATATTGGGTGATTCCAAACATACCTCTTGATTTTTTCCATCAGTATGAGTCCAATATGTACCTACAAGTACAACTTATTTTTAAGTGTAACTTATTTTTAAGCTCTTTAGCATCTTTAGTGTCTGCATATCTGTATGGGTCTGTAACATCAATGTATTTTTTTAAAAGTGTGCCTGTATTTTTTTAAGCACGCACCAGGCGTAAATTTTGTAGCAAGCGACGAACTGCACTGCGCCCATCACCATGAGACATCAAGTAGAAAATCTGCCGCCAGGCACCTAACGGTGTGTTCCGGCAGCTGTCCTTGAGAGCCAGTGAAATTACAGGCACATGAGACTTAACAACTATGTCTCAAAGTTACAGGCACAGTGCAATTCATGAATTGTGATGAAATGCATCTGGTACACATCATCAACAACATCAGGTGGGCTTTGAGCTTGTTCCGTCACAATAAAAAAAATTAAGTTGTGAAGTCACAAGTGCTTGTTATTTATTTCTCCCAAGGACTGCTGCCGGAAAACACTGCTAGGTTTTTGACGACAGATTTTCGACTTAAGCGTAGCTAGCCAGACGAACTCTCGGAAAAAGCCCTTCCACCGTGCAGTTCCACAGCTAGCCCGGCGGTGGGGATCGAACCGTGGTCCTACCGTACGGCAGTCATTGCTATTGCCATTTGGCCTTTCTAAACACATTCACAAGTTTTAAGACAACAACATTTTCATTTCGACCCGGATTAGAAACTGCGTTTCCTGTCTATTGTGTACTAGTTTTAATATTGTAACCATCAATAGGGACGTTGCAAATATCAACCAAACTATTAGACTAGAACAAGGGATCGAACCGCCTTCTTCCAAATAACTTCAAGATTTCAAGGTGACGAATTACGCCACTAGACCAATAAGATAGCCCACAAGTTCACATAAGCCTAAAAAATATTACTTGAAATTGAAAAAACTTCTGACCCACATAAAAAAAATGTATATTTGTTAAGATGAATTGCATTCTACGAAACATGTATTTACCCTTCACGCATTTTCAATGACTGAGCCTCGTGTCAGCGCATTCTAATATAAACCTTATTTCAACAGTAGTTTATTCAAAAGACATCGACGTAATGCAAAAAATATGGAACATATTGGATTATGCTTAATATTCTGTTACTGTTACGAGAATACTTAGCATAAGCAAATAAGTTCCATTAATAATTGTAGTGACCTAGTAGGCTAGGTCTCTCAACTAGTCCTCTCTTGACTCAGTTTTGGATAACGAGTCCACATGTAGTCCCTACGGCGAATGCTTTTGTTAAAAATGCATGCAAACGACCCGTAACCTGTGTGAGGGTTCTTAACACGTCGGGAAGGCGTTACCTGTCCCGGGTAACACGCCGTTTTATATCTATGTGGGTTTGGCTGAGATTAGGGTTTATTTTTGTGGAAAACCGGATAGTGTCTGAAAGACCATTTGCATAGAAAGAACTTGGCGGTGACTGTGTTAAGTAGATAATCCAGTTGGTATGTTTTTATTTTTAGGCTTAAATTAATTTTAGCTTTGAGTCAACTTAATCGGACATTTGCTACATAATGCTAATGTAGCACATTACCATATGTATACATATACTTCCACTTATCACACACATTGTGAAACAATGTTGGCCGAGCGGTAATAGCTATGAACTGCCGTGCCGCAGGTCCCTGGTTCGATCCCCACATGGTGGAAGGGCATTTTGCGATTGCCTGCCTGGTTAGCTACCACCCTCAAGTAGAAAATCTATCCAAGCACCTAACGGTGTGTTCCGGCAGCAGTCCTTGAGAGCCAGTGAAAAAACTGTTCTAGGAGGTTAGTCCGCTTAACATCAGGTGGGCCTCGAGCTTGATCCGTCATAATAACATAAAAAACAAACATGACATTACAGTCAGTTAACTGCAGAAGGAACAAGTTTTGGATAGTCCTCAAATAATTTATGAATTTGACAAATTTTACAAAGTTAGCTAATCTTAGCAGTTCTATATCTTTATACAACAATCACTTTTGCTGGTTATGGGTAACATCGTAACTCAAACTAAAACAAACGTTATCGTATCAGTGTCATAACAGCATTTTTTAGACAAGTTGGCATCTCAAACAAAGGTTTCTCATGGTATGGTAAAGATGGGAAACATATTTGGCATACCACTTAGTTTCTGGCTTGTATTTTATTTCTATTTATGAGAGAAGGTAAAGAGAAATAACATATTCACTAGATACCATGAATATATAATATCAATTGGTCTCAGATAGATTTTTATCATACCTATAACAAATAGATCAATACCACATGCAGTAAACTTCGAATTTGGTATTTATGGGAGTTTCTCATTTCTGATATGTCCGCGCTCGTGCTTTTGATAGATTAGGTTAGTAAGGTTTTAAATTAATTATCTACACATACACTAATATTTTAAAGAGGAAATTTGTATTTTTGTATGTAACGAATAAACAAAAAAACTACTGGACCGATTTATTTATTTTATTTATTTATTCATAGCACACAATACAGAATACAATCAAAACATGAAATAAATACAAGTATTTTGCTTAGATCTAGACATTATTCCTAATTTATGTATGCCTAAGAGCTTCGTAAATATTATAGATAGATAGATAGATAGATAAACTCTTTATTGAACACCTTAAACTAAAACAAAATTAAAAATATTTAGCTTATATTAGTGAACAATAGGCGGCTTTATCGCTCAAAGCGATCTCTTCCAGACAACCTTTGGATGGAGAGGAGCAAGTTTTGACAAGGGATGGCGGTGTACAATATAGTTCATAGTAATTATATTTATAAATATCTACAATATTATATACAATATAGATAATAAATATGTTCTTACACAATATATACATACAAAAATACATACATATATACTTATATATATAAATATATATAAACATATAAATACGATGTTTACACGTATGGAGCTTATACTAGCACGACAGGTAATGATCCTTAACTTTGTCTTTAAAAACATTTAAGGACGGAGCTCGCTTAGTATCAAGTGGCAATGCATTCCAGAGTCTGACGGCTTCGACCGAAAACGATCGGTCATAAAACGAGGTAGTGTGTGGAGGGAATTTAAGCATAAGATTCTCTGATGACCGTAAGCAAAGAGAATTAGAGGCATTAAGATATTCGAAACGCTCTTTAAGGTACTATTATATATATAAACATATATATATATATATATATATTAACATAGACAGCTAGATTTGAAAAATTCTTTCATCATTATAATCCTACATTATCCCTGACATTAGCTATAAAAAGTAGTATTTTTTCAGAATTTTATGTTAAATACCCGTGCGAAACTTGGGTGGGCCGCTATTCTTGTATATAATGGAAATAATAAAGTAATAATATTGTATATACATACGTAGTTAGTAAGTTTTGAGTAGGTTTTTTGTGTGCGGCGTATTTTAAATGCCTCTATACGCTCAGGATTTTGTAATTGAATCTTTCGTTTCGCTCCGAATTTAATACACGAAATAAAAACAGCCATTCCACAAACAGATGATGGATTTTGTAATAAGATATTACGGTCTTTAAAATAGATAACAGCATATATATTTCACATTTGCTTTCCTCTGTGATCCACATACTTAAGCAATACATTTTAGTATTCATCATTGAACATTTGATATCAGCTTATAGACGAGTTTATTATAATAAGAAATAAAAACAGCCTTTCAACCTACGAATATTTATTCGTAGCTTTCAACAAACAAATATGATGGATTTTGAAATAAGGTATAACGGTCTTTACTGTAGATAACATCGTATATATTTCACATTTGCTTTCCTCTGTTATCCACATACTTAAGCAAATATATTTCAGTATTCATCTTTAAACACTTTGATATCAGCTTATAGACGAGTTTATTGACCTATCTGTACCATACCCGTACTGACAATTGCATAGCGTTTTGTAGATAAAACGGTGGTGCCCGACAAAGAGATGTCACAACACAAAAGGCGAGAGGAACTCTTTGTGCACTCCATATTGTTCACAAATGGTGTTGTCAGCGAAAAAAATATCGAAGCTGGCATTCGCATTTTAAATCAGATAAGGAATGTTCAAAATACATGTAAAGCTTATTGGTACCAAACATAATCGATCAGAATTGAATTTCTCGGGTTTAAGATATTCCTATGATCGTCGGGGTTGTCAAAAAGTTATAACAGTGTTGACATATTACAAAGCCACAAATACACGATAGAAAAAATTTAAGTCATGTGCGGGATATATATTTTTTTTTATCGTGTATTTGTGGTTTTGTAATGTAATCCGCATAGCAGGCGTTATATAAACATACCAATATTAAAAAAGTGTTGACATATGTAACAACCAGGTATCAATTTCAATCAACAATTGTACTCTTAATCCAAAGGTTGCCTGGAAGAGATTCCTTTTAGTAATAAGTCCGCCCAGCGTTACAATATCATTGTAAATGTTAATTATTACATTTATTATGTGTGGTGTAACAATAATCTTGAAGAGAAGTTACCTACTTTACCCACAAAAGAAGCTAGGTAGAAAATTAATAAATAAAAATACCAGTAAGTTAGTACATTTCACTAAGAAAATATATTGAAAGGTCATTTTTCATATCAAAAACATAATGACACTTAAACATACAATGTTCTAAAATTAAAATACTTGGTACAAACGGCCAGTTATAAAACAAAATAAAAAAAGGATATTCTGTCGTCAATAAAGGTGTTATCTTACCTCAAATATGATGTTTTTGAGTGTATTACGAGTAAGATTGTGAAAAACACGTAAAGAACTTACATTCCAAGTTTAGTGCAGAAGAAATACGATGTTTAACCTATTAAAGAAGTAAACATGAATATAAATTTGAAGTAAAAAAATATTATACAAATAAGGTAATAAAGCAAATACCGTTTCTTGGTTTGCCTATTATAATAGATTCTTGATCAAAGCAGAACATTTTAACATTTGAACCCTTTGTCAGTTCACCCCAATAGAGCTCTATAACGTTTATTATTTACGAACTATAGGCCTATTATCTTTATTGTCTCGGAAAATAATAGAATCACGATAAAAACTACCTATTTCTATAAAAAAGAACTTAAAAGTCTGCCCTTAAGAAATGTTTTTGACCGTCGTTAAATTCAATGAAGTGGCTAAAAATATTTTAAGCGACATCGCTTAAAATATTTTTGTTCGGGTTTTAAGGCCCGGCATTCTTAAAGTTTCTTACTCAAAGAATTTTAGATTTTATTTTTATAAGCTTGATGTTTAATAATTATAAATCAGGTACAATACTATCCGCACTAACACTCAATCATATATACAATAGAGACAATAAATCTGTGGGGGTCGGGAGCTCATCTTATTTTTCAAAACTTATCAGGACGCTTGGTCGATACGACGTGTAATCAAAATCCTGGCACATATTCGAATTGGAGACTCCTTGGTAAAAGGTCAGGTTATAAGTACTCTTAAACAGAAAGGCATGTGTGAAAAAGGTAATGAGAGTGGTGAAAGCAAGGTATCAACTATCTTAGCGTCCATCCATACCATTTACCTTGCTTTTATTCTACCAAATAAAAAAAAATAGATTCAATGTAAGTGCAGGAGCCTCAAACTTCGGATTATTGGGCAATACGTTTACGTTTGTAACGGCTAAATAGATTTAGATTTCTTTTGTACCCAATTCACTTGTAATTGAGTTGGATATTATAAATGCACGAAGACGAAGTCATAGGCAGATGCTAGCAAAAAATGTATATAATTAATTTTATCTATACCAAAAAATCTAAATATCATGCAATGCCAATCCAACGTGGATCCCCTTAAAACTTATATTTACTTTATTGGCTTTTAAATTTAGTGAAAATATATATAGAATTATATTGTATGCCTTCAACATACTAAAAACTAAATACGATACTACAACGCAAGTTTTTAAGCAACCTAATGGCGATTGCAGGCCCACAGCCAGTAAAAATGCTCCAGCCTAATTGGTAGCATGCCCAGCATGTTGGCAGCGTATAAATTGTTAATTTCTTGAAAACAAAGTGAGGACACGTATAAGTCACAGGTGACTTATTCCTGATGGTATCACGCTTTCTCATTATTAATTACAATCTCGTAGTATCTACTTTTTTAGTTTTAGTCAAGTTTTAGCCCTATAAAAGCTGATTATAGCTTTTATAGGGCAAATAAAGCGCTTCAAATATAGCTATTTGCCCTATAATAGCTATATTTGAAGCGCTCGTAGCGAAGTTTACTTAGCTGTTCTCAACCGATCAGCAAGGTGAGATAGTGGTCAAAAGCTAACCCATCAGGCATAAAACAAAAAAAAATACTAACATATTTAAAAGATCTCTATTTTATTAACTAACTTGAAGCAGTGATGGCTCAGTGACGTTGGCTATGGACTGCCGCGCAGCAGGTCTATGGTTCAAGCAAGCAAGCACCTAACGGTGTGTTCCGGCAGCAGTCCTTGAGAGCTAGTGAAATTACAGGCACAATGAGACTGAACAACTATGTCTCAAGGTGACGGGCGCAGTGCAATTCGTGACTTGTGACGAATGCATCTGTTATAGGTAGAGATTTGTCCACTGACAGGTGGACCACAAGCTTATTCCGTCACAATAACATAAAAAAATTAAAAACTCACTGTGTTTATTCTTTGCTTTGTTACCAGCTCACCTCATTGTCGCTTTTACTTCGAGAAAGTAACCCGAAGAGACGCCACTCTATTAGCTTTGTAAGAAACAAATTTCTGTCAATTTTTCTCAAATCGAAACACGTTCTAATTGGCTAAGCCACGACCACGTGAATTATAGTGATGGGACGGAATGAATGTGCAATTTTAATCGATATCGATATAGTGCATATTTAGAACATCAACGTGGTAATATATCTATAAACATCTTAAGCGTTGAGTGTGAATTCTATTTATGCTTGGCTGTAAGAAGTAGGTAAACAATGGAAACTACTGTGTAACAAAACCTAATGCTAGCAAATTACAACGTCAAATACACTTACAAACTGCTGTATTGGCAGGATTGTCTACTTCCGAACACATCCTCCACCATTTAGGGAGACTTTGCCATAATTCCCACGCTTGGCAGGCGTCTTGGGGATCGCAGTTTAAGATATCAGTTCCTCAGAAAGCGCTGCTTCCCACCTTTCGGTATTTTACCTTTAGTTACCTCTCACAACACCAATGACACCGATAGCAATGGTGGAGTAAAATTCTAGCACGGTACCCCACGGGATACTTATCAATTAACACTTATAAATTAACATGAGTCACTCACCGTGTCTATTCTACTAAGTCTATTTTTAATGAAGTCAGCGCATTTTAGCTAATCCACATAATGTACGTTAATATTTTAGTTTTCACAGCTATCAATAAGAGAAAATAAAATACAGAAGAAATATGAAGCAGTGATGGCTCAGTGCCATTGGCTATGGACTGCCGTGCCGCATGTCCATGGTTCGAATCCCGCCGCGGGCTTGAGCTTCAAAGCATGGTGGAAGGGCATTTTGCGAATGCCCGCCAGGCTAGCGACCACCCTCAAGTAGAAAATCTGTCGCCAAGCACCTAACGGTGTGTTCCTGCAGCTGTCCTTGAGAGCCAGTAATTCTAGGTTAACCTGAACAACCTCTTCGACCACATCATCACTTACCATCAGGTGAGATAGTGGTCAAAGCCTATGTAATTAACAACTATGTCTCAAGGTGACGGGCGCAGTGCAATTTGTGACTTGTAACGAAATGCATCTGTTATAGGCAGAGATTAGTCCGGTTAACATCAGGCGGGCCTTGTGCTTGATCCGTCACAATTACATAAAAAAAAGACTAAAACAACGGAAAAAATTGTAGGTTAGAATACTCATTCTAACTTATAATTTTACCAAACTCATTCTAGCTTACCAAATATTGTTTTATAAGCTTTAAGTTATATATATAGGTTATAAATAAAGTAATTACTATGATTCGCATCTCTTAAAATAAGTAAAATATTAAATGACTCCCTAAATAACCTAATCAAATATCAAACTACGACATTATTGAAAAAAATTAGATCGCTGAGTATTAAGAAATTCGGTATTTGACAATATTAAAAATGGTTTATTATATAAGGCTTCCTTCGAAGTGTAACAGGTTTAGGTATAAAATAAGTATTTGAGTGTGTTTAGATTTACATAAAACTAATTGAAACAAGTAAAATAAAGATCTTTTATACAATACATATAATAAATTGAATAATAATAATAATGGCCATATAATAAGTGTATAGGTGTAGTAGATATTTTACTAACTATGTAAGACAAAACTATATAGATAGAAATTAATAAGTTGTGCGATATCTGTTTAAATTCCACTGTATCTTTTAGAAGCAGTGATGGTACAGATGACTATGAATTTCCGTGTAGAAATTCCATGGTTGGAATCAAAAATTTACCATAAGAAGGGTATCATAATATCGACAATTATCTATATAAAATCGATATACACCACCATAAGCACTGTAATCACAACACTAGGAGGAAGGATATTTTAAATTTGGAGTGTGTCCGATACAACACACTAGTTGCCAGATAAACCGAACCATGAATTCCACTCTCGAGGTTAGTTTCTCGATGTCGCTTTTATCACTAAATAACCGTACTGTATGTCCCTGTGTTACAATGAAGTCTTTATGTGGTGGGAAGACGCTGTCAAATTGCTGAGTAATATAACAAAGTTTATATTTTACTTTGTCGAGCAAGACTGTGTCGCTAGTCAGTGGAAAGTTACAATATTGTTATATGCTACGATAACTGACCCATCTCGAAACATTTCTGACGTTTGAAACGGGTCACAACAAACAACCGGGTAAATAGGAACAATGAAAATATAGAATATGCAGAATATTATTTTATTTAAATCTAACCCAAACCTCGACTAAAATTCATTGTCAATATCATTTCGTTTTATCGGTAACTTCTTTGTTAATACTATATTGAACAACTAGGTCAATTCTATTTAAATTAGTTTCTGGTTTTACGCATGTCTTGTATACATTATCCTTTGAGTATAATGTATGAATGTGTTACTCTTGCATAGTTATAATCATCTGTACATTAATAATAACAAATATTTTTTAAATATTTTAAGAAAACATCAAATTAATATTCGAGAAAGACCTCGATCGTGCGCTCGTAAAGTCAAGACCTCCTGAGGATGCTTCGTGTAGAATCGAAACGCGTCGAAAATTCTTCCGGTTTGGCTGCGTGGCGTTTGTGACGTCGCGTCGGCTTGGCGGGAAAATTAGGCGGAATTGTGACTAGATATATTTTTATATTTTTAAGTGTTTTATTAAAACATTAATTTGATATTTTATTAAAATATTTTAAAAATATTTGTTACAATTAAAAATGGATTCCTGCAAAGTAACGCCTGAATCTATTCATTATCTGTACATGAATAAATTTGAATTTCGAAAATACCTTAAATGTACTCTGTAGCTTGATACCCTACGGGGTTTCAGACTAGGATTGTACCCCCTCATATCTCTATGTAGGAATCGTAAGAGAATACCAGAAGGTGGACCAGGGATTATGGCAACCACCTGTCCCTCCCCTAATGGGTTTTTTGGATTTTCAACAGTTAACTTTAAGACTGGTGAAGTGATGTGTGTTCTATAACTAAAACAAAATAATTATAATAATAGTTTATTCAAAGTAATTGCATATACAATATTTGTTCAGGGTAGATATAATGTAAGTATATACTCGTATCACAATTATATGAATTGGCTAGAAAATTTGTACATTTTAAGCTTGAGTATCTGCTGCTGAACTAACTCTGAGTATCTGCTGCTGAACTGGCTCATCACCTGTATTTCAGCATACAGCGCTCCTCCACTCATATCGGACTGCTACTAGCCTCTACTTTAGTAATTTTTAAAATAGAATTTAAAAGGTTATTCTATTTTTTTACGACTATAAAATTAGCAAGTCGAGTGTCATGGCCAAATAGCTATGTCCTGGGTTCGTTTTCCAGACCAGACTAAACCAGAGATTTTTTAATTATTTTTGTTTTAAATTCTCCATAAGTAAAAATTCTTAGTACTGGCCATAAGCGCGTCGTTATGACATGGGAACCAAACGATGTTTAAAACAAATAAGTATAGCTTGACAAACATAGCTGCTGCTAAGAAACGTCCTGAATAGTTTTGTTCCCAACTCGCCCCATTGTCACTTTGACCCATTGTCAGACACTAGACTGAATAACGTAGTGTCTGTGCTGGCAACACAATGACGTCTTCGGTGGCAAGTTACTGAGTAATTTGACAGAGTTCACTGTTTACTTTGTCGCACAAGTTTCTCTTTGAATCAATGAAGTCACACTATAAAGACATGATGGGTCTATAATATATACAACAGAATGCTCAATAACGGTATCTGATAGAAATGTATAATGAACTGTAATAATTATAATGAATGTATGTGACACATTCTAAAATTAGTAAGTAGAGACATGCATTTCTATACTTATAGTTGATAGGCTAGCGTTTGATGACTTTCTCACTTGATGGTAAGTGATGATGTGGTTGAAGGTGTTGTTCAGGCTAACATAGAATTACTGGCTCTCAAGGACAGCTGCTGGAACACACCATTGGGTGCTTGGTGACAGATTTTCTACTTGAGGGTGGAAGCTAGCCAGGCGGGCATTCACAAAAAACCCTACTACTATGCTATAACTACTGCCATTCTAAGACAACAAACGGGACCGACGGCTTAACGTGCCCTCAGAAGCACGGAAGGACTCAGTAGTAATATTATAATAAGCGGTCACTCATTCAACTCTCATAAGTGCATGTAATCTGCGGTGGACTTTTCTTAACTTAGCTGATCGGCTAAGCAAACTTCGCTTCGAAAATGACGTCACGATCACGATATTTTTTCTCATTTTTCTAGTAGTGACTTATACCCATTTCGTTAAACGTATGAGTAGAATCTACTATTAGCAACTTCAAAGATGGCTATGTATGCAAATGTGAATTAATGGTATTAATTTTACAATCTGCACACAAGCATCAGAATTTTTAGTTCGTAATTCACCAAGACGGTCAGGTCTATTTTCGCTTAAAATTTTGGGTACCCCATTTTTACCCCTTACATTTTCGAATTTATATAAATGCAAATTTATTGATTGTATTTTATTATTACTATTACTATATTTTTTTAATCGTTTTGTTTATACTTTAAAGATTTGCCTTTAACAACTATCTCGCCTGGTGGTAAGTGATGATGTGGTCGAAGATGTTGTTCAGGCTAACCGAAAATTATTGTATCTCAAGGACAGCTGTCGGAAAACACTATTAGGTGCTTGACAACAGATTTTCTACTTGAGGGTGGTAGCTAGCCAGGCGGGCATTCGCATTATGCCCTACCACCTTGCAAATACTTTATTGTATTTGGACTGATTTAGGATATATCTATTCCAGATCTGAGTCGAACGGTTTCACTCCGTTTATGATCTAGAGACCCGTAAGGACCGTAACGTAAACAGACAACAGCCTTAAATCAATACTTAGATCACCTTTTTATCGATGGGTACCCCATCATAAAGAACAGAAATAACACTTTAACGATTTCTCGCCAAATAATCTAAATTTCCTTTGCTATAAAGTTATAATTCTAGGACGTAAATTGAAATTTAATTCTTACACTAATAACATGAATCTGAACTGAACTCAGTCCAGCCAGAATCCAGATGGAAAGCTTAAACTGCGCTTAGTTTCACACTTAGAATTGAATTAACAATCTTAGACCAAGTCTGCAATGTGATACTTATAAACAGTAACTTAGTTCTGTATGGGGATGATTCAAATCAATTAGGAGCTTCTAACGGAAACAAAACGCAAATGTAATATAGGTCAGTCTCGAGCGGACTGTACGTGTCGGTTATGACCTTTTGTTCGTGCAAAATGCGCGACAATTAGAGAAAATAATACTTTTATATGTATGAGATTGTTCAATTTTACAATTTTCAGCACGGATTCGTTAATCTCTAAAGATCGTGCGTGCTAATTAGATGCCGGGGGTATAAAATGGTCACATTTTATACTAAGTTAGATAAAACGTCCAACAAAGCGAAACGTCTAAATTTTAAAACTTTGATAATTACCTATATCCGGGACCTATCGTTAATATTCTTAACCGTGTATGTAACTACGTAGTATTAATTGTTAAAAAAAGTAACTTAATTATTTAATTTAGTTACGTAAATTTATTCGTGTTATTTCTTATTATTTTGTATATTATGTCTTTTTAAAAAATATTGTTAGTTAATATTGTTAGGTTTGCAATAACGCCTGTAATGCGGATTACATTACAAAATCACAAATATACGATAGGAAAAATTTAAGCCATGTGCGGGATTCGAACCCGCGTCCATCCACTCCTTAAGCTGGAGTATGCTCTAACCAATTGAGCTAACATGACATGACGTCATGACTCGAATCTTTCCTATCCTTCTTTAACCATCGTATTGGGATGGAGCGAAATCTATAGTACCACTTGCGTTGTACTACAAACAAGACCAATTTTGCAATTGGTTTTATACTTGTAAATGATGACGCAACCTTATACTTTTAATATTGTTAGGTTTGCAATAACGCCTGCTATGCGGATTACATTACAAAATCACAAATATACGATAGGAAAAATTTAAGCCATGTGCGGGATTCGAACCCGCGTCCATCCACTCCTTGAGCCGGAGTATGCTCTAACCAATTGAGCTAACATGACATGACGTCATGACTTGAATCTTTCCTATCCTTCTTTAACCATCGTATTGGGATGGAGCGAAATCTATATTACCACTTGCGTTGTACTACAAACAAGACCAATTTTGCAATTGGTTTTATACTTGTAAATGATGACGCAACCTTATAATTTTAATATTGTTAGGTTTGCAATAACGCCTGCTATGCGGATTACATTACAAAATCACAAATATACGATAGGAAAAATTTAGTCATGTCATGTTAGCTCAATTAGTTAGAGCATACTCCGGCTCAAGGAGTGGATGGACGCGGGTTCGAATCCCGCACTAAATTTGGTTTTAATAGTTCTCTCCTGAATCACTCTGTTAGTCGTTCAGTTTGTTCAATTTGCAAAAACTTATACGAATCACGGAGTGGGAGTATTTTCAATTGTTGAAACAGTAGGCAATGTATACAATTCAACTTTTACTAAACCACTTCTTACCAGCTCCTTAATATATGGTTACCATTTGAAACATAATTATACCACCTTATATCAGTTATTAATCAAACCAAAGTAGCAAGTTTGTGCCAAGTTTGTTAACTGGTAATATTATACTGTAACAACTCTGTCTTGAATGCAACTTTAGTAGTCAAGTTCTCGTAATTCACTAGCGCGTAACCTTAGCTAGTATATATATATATACATATGTATTTTTTTTTGGGAATGTGACCTAAACAAGCTCGAAGCCCATCTGATGTTAAATGGTAAACTCTGCCTATAACAGATGCAGTTCTGCAGAAGTGACGAACTGCAATGCGCCCATCACCTTGAGACAGTTGTGAAGTCATGTCAGTCATGTGCCTGTGATTTTACTGGCTCTCAAGGACTGCTTCCGGAACACACTGTTAGATGTGCTTGGCGACAGATTTTCTACTTGAGGGTGGTGGCTAGCCAGGCTCAAGCCGGTGGTGGGAATCGTACCATGGACCTGCAGCACCGCAGTATATCCGTTCAGCTATAATTGATTAAAAATTATTGTATTAGTGTGCGATTATAGACTCGTATGCACGCACACTAGCAAACCAAAACATAGTTTCATATCGTGTAAGTACACATTGTTAAACTACTGTTGTACTTGTTTATGTTTCTTCATAATTTAATTTGTGGTTTGTATTATATAGTGTTGCTTTGTTGCGGATCTTGGAGCGAGCGTGATGTAATTTGGAAGCCTTTGCTTACTGTTACAATGTTTGCTGTAAAGTTTGTAGAGGAACTTGGGTGATTGTTGGTTGTGAGTTATATGGTAATAATAATAAGTCATAATTGAGACATTACACATTACACAATTTTTATTTTTTAAGTATATGAATATGAACAATTATGACGTTGTGCCTATTCCTTCTGCAATTTTTTAAAACTTAAATTATATATTAAAAAAATAAGTGAAGTTCAAATATATGGTATTATTGCTTATACCATAATATTTATTATTAATTTTACAAATTGCATAATTTGTGTGAATTTCCTTGTATTACCTATTTATTTTTGTTTTTCTTTACCGATGGTTACCATATCAAGCTATGCCTTGGCATTGTGCTTCCGTGACGTCACACGCTGGATCCACCGGAAAAACAGCGCTGACTTTATAGCCAGTATATGCTGAGATGGGTCCAATTAAAGAGTTTAGCAATACATTCATTTATATTTTTGTTTATTTAGTACGTATTACTGTATAGTATTATATTGTGTTTTAGGTTTAGTTTCATATTGTTTAGTAATTTAAATTTCTATGAGTAACGTCTTTAATAAATATTTTTCATTTAATTTCAATGAGTCACTTCTTTTACACAGACGTTTTGATAACTAGACGTTATGCGGGTAAGAGTATTATGGTTACAGATTTTCGGTTCCATACTTGTGTAAATTGGCCACAGGCTAATTTTAATCGAGTGGAAAATATTTTATTTTGTGCAAATTGGTCACAACTAATTGAAAAATAAAATTAATCTCTATTTTTAACAGACTACCGATAAATGTGGAGTTTCTCAATTCAACTGTAAGTTTTTTTTCTTTTTTGTATATTTGTTACGGTTACGGTAATTATGTACTGAATTTGACGTTACTTATTTTGTTGGATAGAGTATAGCTCCAAATTGGTCTCCTTATTAAATTTTCTCAAAATCGGTTAAGTAGTTTTTATGCTATAGTTTATTAACTGGAAAATGTATTTACGTACTGGAAGTATCACAGGTGAGTGAATTATCTTGTGAGAAGCATATTTAACGGAAAAGAGAGAAATAAATATAATTGGTAGCGATCAAAACAAGTTAAGTTATGTCAGAGCACGTTATTAAGAAATTGACAATATGTTAGTATGAGTGTTAAGTTGGATTATATTGATGATTATGGATTATGATCATCAACCACAAAAAATGTCAACCTTACACAAAAAATACGCTTTATAAGGGATAACTCAAATACTACTCGCCAGATCTCACTCAAACTTAAAAGAGACAAGACAAGCACCAGCTAGCGAATATTAAAAAAAAACTAAATTGGTACACCCTGTGTTACAAAGTTATGAGGTACACGAAAAAAACAGTCACAATGAGAACGTCCTCCTTATTTCGAAGTCGGTTAATAACACAATCCACAAATTGAAGAAGGAATTGTTGTAGCCGCCATTGAGTTAGTATTAATAACTTTATTTACACTAACAAAATATTCACTTACATTGAATCCTTATTTGTAACTATAAATAAAGAGAACATTATTTTATATTTTATTATTATTATTGTGAAATTTAAATTAATAAAATATTTAATAATTATTATAAAATTGTAATGTATGATGTAAATTGAATGTAATTAATAGTTTTGAATGATTTATGATGATCTTATTTTAATTTTTCTCTTGTATAGATACAATATCAATTATATAAATTTGTATATTAGGAAGTAAATAGACTTCCCAAAACAGGAAATCCTAGTGGGAAGCCTATTGATATAAATTAATTATTGTAAAACAGTGTCTTTGGAAATAAATTATTATTATTATTATATCAATAATTTTTTAGAGTTAAAGCTTTACCCAATAATCAGTTTTTTTAGATTACCTTCTGCTTACCACATTAGCCCACGTTGACGCTTACCTTCAGATTAGAATGTGGTCAGAAGCTAATCGAACATCAATATCATCTATATTGTCAACAACTGTCTTTTTTATGCCTCTGAGATTAGCCTATATCACCTGATGGTAAGTTATGTGGGCGAAGATGTTGTTCAGGCTAACCCAGAAATACTGGCTCTCAAGGTCAGCTGCTGGAACACACCGTTATGTGCTGGGCGACAGATTTTCTACTTGAAAGTGGTAGCTAGCTAGGCGGGCATTCGCAAAATACCCTACCACCATGCAACAACGACTGCCATTCTTAGAAAACAACCGGGACTGACGGCTTAACGTGCCCTCCGAAGCACGGAAGCGCTCAGTAGTAATGTCACTAGCGATAACTCATCCAACTCATGACCGCCGCGGATGTTGCTTAACTTTTCTGATCGGTTAAGAACAGCTAAGCAAACTTCGCTAAGAGCGCTTCAACGACTATTGATAAAAGTGGCGGTTACGCAGGGCGTCGTTCGGATTAGCTCTTCATTATTGTTATATTTATTTTCAATATAAAACTATAATGTAACTTTATCTTACAATATATACAAGGAACATATTCCGCACAACATAATTACCAAGCTAGCGTGTACCAACTTCACCGTAAGTGAGAATTCATATCAAAGTAACTGCATCAGAAATAATTCGCAGAACTAAAACGACCGCCGCAACTGGCAACATTGTTCGCAAGTACTTGGCACGGGCCGAGCTTGCCAAGGTGTTGCCAGTTGTTATATATAAGGAAATAATCCAGCTATGGCCTTTGTTATGTCTAAGATGTAAGCTTATTTAAAATAGAATAGGAATATAAATTACGAACAGCGTATTTTGATGACGAATGACCAAAGTTCTAGAATTAATTTGGCTTAACGAGTTGGAATTTCAATTCAGCGTGGCAACGCAATTAGCGTGCTGCCAACTGGTAGTGGGGTATTATGAGAGTTTGACCTCGATGGACCCGTGGGGTGCCGGGCTAGAATTTCACCTCCCCATCTCTAACCGTGGGTGTCGTAGGAGGTGACTAAGGGTAACACACCAGAAGGTGGGCAGCAGCGCTTTCTGAGGAACTGATATCTCACACTGCAATCACCAAGACGCCTACCAAGCGTGGGGATTATAGCAAACCCCCCATAATGAGGGGGGCTGTGCTCAGTAGTGGATAATCCAGCTGATACAGTACAGTACCGACCTGGATTTGGAGTACTATATTTTTTTAAGTAAATTTAGTTAGGGATTGTTACGGAACACGCACGAAGCCCACCTAATGTTAAGCGTTAGCCTCTACCTATAACAGATGTATTTCGTCACAAGTGTCTAACTATACTGCGGCAGTCGCCTGAGATATACCTACAGTTCTTAAGTTTCATGTGCCTCTTATTTTACTGGCTTTCGAGGACTGCTGCTGTACCTCACTGTTAGGTGTGAATTATCTATTTGAGGATGGTAGCTGGCCAGGCGAGCATTTCAAAATGCTTTTCTATCATGCATTTTTTTTTATCCTGCAACGGCCCTTAGGTTGCCCAATATTTTTCCTAGGTACAGTGTGTAGTAGTGTTTATTATTTAAGCGTCTTAGAAGTTATACCAAAAAAATATCCTGCCAATCAGGCGTACATAATAATAATCCTTTATGGGTTCTATTTTTTTTCCTTTTGAGGTACAAAGTCATAAAAATAAAAGGACAATAAAAAATTCTGGAAATAATTATGAAACCCGTGTCATGTGTTAAAATTCTGGCAGGTCACTAATTGGGTATTGTGAATGATGCCGAGTGTGAAGTATGAAAAGGCATTCAGAAACAGCTCCTGATTCTCCGAAACACAACAACAGCAGCAGCACTCAGTTTGTTGAATGTTTACATCAATTTTAACGCAAACATTTGAATAGTGTTAATAATTTTTGTACATTGAATTTATACATAAGATACTCGCCTGAATTGCTACCACTTTCAATTAAGTTGGTAGGACTCATAAAATTAAAATTTTGATGTATTGAATCATCATTTCATGAATGTATCTTATGTTCAGAATGGATTTATTATCGAAACGTCAGTTCATAATGCATATTTTTCTGAATCGAAATAATTATCTTTTAAAGAGGAATTCACTTACAAAGTGACCAAAATTAGGAAAGCACCCAGTAATTAATTACAAATCTAGACTTTGTATGTATTATGTTTCTAACGCGTTACTAGCAAAAAATTGCTTTAACATTTCGTTTTGTTATGTAATCCAAGTGGAACCAAAGATTGAGGCTCAACACGCAATTGGCTTGTAATTTAATAGGAAAATGATTTTGCATCCATTTAAAATAAAAGGAGAAATTCTTTACAGTTTATTTTGTGTACTTCCTCATTAATAAGAACACCTTTATGAAGCTTCGTCCCTTTGTTCTGAGAAAGGTATAATATTTTTAAAGCTACACAACTAATAATTAAGGAACTACCTAGAGCCATTTTAACTCCAAGCGCAATGTTCAAGTAATGCCTCATTAAATTTAGTACAGGTAAACCTTATTTTTCTTTTCAACTAAATGGAGCTCGGCTCCTAAAGTGCTTCGTCTAACGCAGTACAAATCAACTCAGTATAGAAACTAGAAACTGAAACAGTTATATTTACCAAGATGCATTCATAATATTATACAGGGAATGATCAGACTGTCTTCAAAGCAAAATGGAAACTGCCTAAAAACAATGTCTTACTTGCAAATTACCTATTGCGTAATATATCTTAAAAACATAATGCCTTAAAGTAAAAAGGCCTTAAAAAGCATAACGCCTAAAAATCTTAAAATCTAAAAAGAATGTAAACTCAAAGTTAAAAATCTAAAAAAAAAATATAACAGGCCCTGAATGATCTGAAAGGGTATAGAGGGCGCAGGAAACATAATACAATATAACATGAATTTCGTTACAAGGTGCCAACAAATGGCGTGAAGACCGCAAGTTTTCGCGCCATTTGCATGCGAAAAGTGCGAGTAGTAAGATCACATAGCATATAGCACATATGCATATATGCAACATGACATAGTAAGAGAAAAACTCGCGCTGTACAGATCATTAGCGTAGGATAAGGATAGGAAAATCAAAACAAACAAAACAAATTATTTTTCATTGACATATATTGATTGGCTAAATAGGTAACTTTTTAGAAAGTATAAGCATATTAATATTATAAATGCTAAAGTTTGTGAGTAACGATGTAAAGAAAAAGGACATTCACTTTAACTTTTATCTATATCTACGAGTATACTAATGTTATAAAGAGGAAAGATTTTTAATTTTGCATTTATGAATAAACTTAAAAACTACTGAACTGATTTGAAAAATTCTTTCACTACTAGAATTCTAAACTATCCGTGATGATCATAACCTATAGAATATTTTCAAAAACTTGGGGATCCGTATGAAAACTTCGAACATGTAAATGTAAGTGTGAAAAACATACAAAAAATCCTTATATCGCGTACGCTGCAGAAATTATTGACAATAGGGTAAAGTTTCGAAGCGCTCGTAGCGAAGTTTACTTAGCTGTTCTTAACCGATCAGCAAAGTTAAGCAACGTCGCCCGCGGTCATGAGTTGGATGGGTGACCGCTAGTGACATTACTACTGAGCGTTTCCGTGCTTCGGAGGGCACGTTAAGCCGTCGGTCCCGGTTGTCGTCTTAGGATGGCAGTCGTTATAGCATGGTGGTAGGGCATTTTGCGAATGCCCGCCTGGCTAGCTACCACCCTCAAGTAGAAAATCTGTCGCCAAGCACCTAACGATGTGTTCCGGCAGCTGTCCTTGAGAGCCAGTACTTCTAGGTTAGCCTGAACAACATCTTCGACCACATCATCACTTACCCTCAGGTGAGATAGTGGTCAAAGGCTAACCTATCATGCATAAAAAAAAAAAAAAAAAAATATCAGGCTTAAAAAAAAAAGTGATATGCTAAAATTTTATAGAGGACATCAATATCTACAAAAAAGTCCGCAATATCATATGGTATTGCGGAATATTACACTTATGTCACTATAACAACTTTTTACGTGTTTCAATCTATTTTTTTCAAATACGCGTGCAAAACCGCGCTAGCTCCATGTACAATGTATGTCACCCATACGCAGGTATGTTTTAGGTTGCATATCTGTTACTTTGTTCGAATATTCCTTACTAGTATCATATTCATACTGTTTCATAGTAAAGATGGCAATTAACTTACAAAAAGCTGTTTTGTGTTCACTCCGAAAGAATTATTTTTTATTGCACTGTTACAGTTACAACGGTGCTTTTGACGAGAATTTAACCAACATTTTCCTCGAGTTGACGTTTTGAATGTAAATGTTTGAGTTAATAATTAGCTTTCTTCTAGCGGTTCTTTTGTTATTCACTTATGGCAAAGTAAGTAGATACTTGTAGTGGCTTATGGAACAATTGAATTACTTGAAACATTTGATTTGTTTCAAGATTATTGTGGATTGTATGACATTTAAAATACGAGACCAAAATTCAACTAACATACATATAAACGTAAATTCATAGTACAAAATATTTGTGTAAACACTTATCTATAAATTTATTTTATGTGTGATAAAAAATCCCCTATTTTCAATTTTCAATTTTTGATCGTAACTGAATAATAAAATATTCTTGATTGAAAGCTTTCGTTCTTAGAAATGTCAAGATTTTCCAAAATCTAAATAGAGTAATAAGTAAAATAACTCATGTATATCAGTACCATACCCCATGGGGTGCCCGGCTAGAATGTCACCCTCCCATTACTACCTGTGGGTGTCGTACGAGGCGACTAAAGAAGGAAAGTGGGCAGCAGCGCCTTCTGAGGAGCTGATATCTTAAACTGCTATCCCCAAGACGCCTGCCAAGCGCCGGGATTATGGTAACCCCCCCTCAATGGGGGAAAGTATGTTCAGCAGTGGACAATCCGGCTGATACAGTTAGTAGTATATCAGTACTGAGCAGCAGAACAAAATAACTTTCTTTTTCTAAACGGTATTGTATGAGCATAGAAAACAAGCTGTAATATAGTTCACTTACTTGTTTACTCATTCGTTTCGAAAACAAAGTAAAAAGGCACAAATAATGATATTAAAACTCCTTACAAAGATGGATAATCCTTGCTAGAAAAAAGTTTCGATACCATTATTTTTGCTCCTTAATACTTTTAGATAAATACCTTATTATCCAAAAACAAACAGCTTATTGAAGGATAAACTTATAACGAGTAGTACAGTAGCAGGTAGGTAAATATACAAACTAGTCTAATATAATACTCTCTAGGCTTGGACTATGTACGTTAGTAGATACAAGTTTCTATAAACGTTAGGCCTTTGAGATCCTAGCCTAGTTTGTAAATCAACAACATCGTGACGCGACTACAGTTATCAAGCTTTAACGTATTTTTACTCAGAAAGAGCAAGGTATGAAATGATTTTGGGCCATTGAGTGTTATGATGCTGAATTTAGTTTTGCTGAAATGTAATTACAAGTAACTGCAATGTTGTCGTCTGTACTGTATCAGCCGGATCGTCCACTGCAGAACAGAGCCTCCCCTATTAATAATACCCCCTGGTATTTGCCATAATCCCCACGCTTGGCAGGCGAGGGCTTTATGAAGAGGCAACGTCCAAACAAGAATACACAATATCCTAACATATTTTTTCCTGCTAAGCGGATAAGATTTCAAACTTAATTATTAATTTTTAAATATTACTTCCGGTAAAGTTTTGTAAGACACACTATCGTTTTTTTTTATAGTTGATAGGTTAGCCATTGACCACTATCTCACCTGATCGAAAGTGATGATGTGGTCGAAGATGTTATTCAGGCTAACCTAGAAGTACTGGCTCTCCGGGACTGCCGGAACACATTGTTAGGTGCCTGGTGACAGATTTTCTACTTGAGGGTGGTAGCTAGCCAGGCGGGCATTTGCAAAATGTCCTACCAATATGCTATAACTATTGCCATCCTTAGATAACAACCGGGACCGAAGGCTTAACGTGCCCTTAGAAGCACGGAAGCGCTCAGTAGTAATGTAACTAGCGGTCACCCATCCAACTCATGGCCGCGGGCAACATTGCTTAACTTTGCTGATCGGTTGAAAACAGCTAAGTAAACTTTGCTAGGAGCGTTTCACTTAATTGACGCATTTGTTTCGTGAACCTCCGTCCTCTCTCGATAGCCACTCCAACATCCATATACTCACTATGCAGAACCGATCTCACACTTTCACAATAATATTATACAACGAAGCACTGAACGAAATCAACGGACAGACAGACAAATTTAATAAATCTACACGCTAGACATGCTAGAACGTGACTAGCTTCACGTCTTGGTGGAAGTGAGATCAATTATATATGTAGTTTTATCCGCCGGTTGTGTTTTTTTTTCTCTGTAACCACCTGTCAATTTTATATTAGTGATATTATACCTAATATTTTGTTAGTGATAGTGATCGGACAGGAAAACAAAATTACTTGAAGTTTTTAGTGTTATTAGGAAGCCACTATGTTAATATAAAATAGATTCATTATTCTGTAAGCAAGTTTACGTACTGCACCGATAAAGTATACTGTGCCAAATGTGTACTTTCAAAGTTACTCTGGCTTCGTCGAGCATAAGACTCATGTCAATAACATGAATGCAATTTCAGAGTAAGCAAATATCGATGCAAAATTGACTAGGCACCATTCATTGATTGGAATACTAGAACGTTATGTTAGTAGCTATTCCATGCCTGTATGAATTTAATATTTCAACTTAATGTATGAAACAGGTCAGATGATTTGTGCGCATTGGTAACATAACAGATCCAATTTCTACGTATGCGTAGGATGGTATCAAATGTTAGTTTCAACAACTTTTATGAAATATACTACATGTTCGGAGTTCCCGCTTACAAAAGAAATAAATAGTGTTATTTGAACACTATTTGAAGGGTCCTATAATAATTATGAAAGTTAACGCAGTTACTTCACAACTTTGACTGAAATATTAGGTCTTTACATATGAAATTGGCGTTTTTCGTACTGGCCACTTTAATCACGAATTTCTCCTCTTTGGTAAGGAATTCCAAATTCAAATTTGTACAGCTATAGACTCATGTATTTGTGCTTCGATGATCGTCATTCATTTGTTTTTTTTCTTCTGTTTTTTTCTGTTTGCGTCACTCATTTTACAAAATGGAAAACCTTAAATATCGCATTATTTACGAGTACGAGTTCCGCCGTGGCACTAGTGCTGCGGAAACAACTCGAAGGGTGAATGATGTGTATGGCGGTCGTGTTGCAAAAGAAAACACAGTTCGTTCTTGGTTCCAACGTTTTCGTTCTGGAAATTTCGACCTGCAGAACAAGCCCCGTGGACGGCCTGAGACTCAAGTTGATAATGAAGAGTTGAAGGCTATTGTGGAAGCGGATCCATCGCAAACCACGTCCGAGTTAGCTGCAGGCTGCGATGTTAGTGATAAAACTGTTTTAATTCACTTGAAGCAAATTGGGAAGATTAAAAAGCTTGAAAGGTGGGTACCTCACGAATTGACTGAAACAAACCGGCAAACGCGCGTCGACTGCTGCGTTACATTACTAAACCGGCACAATAATGAAGGTATTTTAAACCGAATCATTACCTGTGATGAAAAATGGGTTCTTTACGATAATCGGAAGCGCTCAGCGCAATGATTAGATCCTGGCCAGCCAGCCAAATCCTGCCCCAAGCGAAAATTAACCCCAAAAAAGTTACTTGTAAGCGTTTGGTGGACTAGTGCCGGTATTGTTCATTACAGTTTTTTCAAATCTGGCCAGACTATTACGGCTGATGTCTATTGTCAGGAATTGCAAACCATGATGGAAAAGCTAGCGGCTAAACAACCTAGGCTGGTCAATCGCTCCACGCCACTGCTGCTTCACGACAACGCTAGACCACACACTGCGCTACAGACGGCTACTAAATTAGAAGAGCTTCAATTGGAAAGTCTAAGACATCCTCCGTACTCCCCGGACCTTGCTCCAACAGATTACCATTTTTTTCGAAATTTGGATAACTTCTTGCAAGGGAAAAAATTCAACTCCGATGGGGCAGTCCAAATCGCCTTCAAAGATTTTATTGATTCCCGTCCGACTGGTTTTTTTAATAAAGGGATCAATGAACTACCTATGAGATGGCAAAAGTGCATAGAAAATAATGGTTTATACTTTGATTAATTAAATATATTATATTAAAAAATATTCGACTTTTTGTTCCTCCCATACAAAACGCCAATTTCATATGTAAGGACCTAATATATACTCAATCTACAGTAGGTAATGTATAGTTAAAAGTATTTGATACGGTTATATAGTGTGTGATTGAACAAAGAGTGATTGGGTTTTTTCAATAAGTAAAATCTTAACTTTTTTTAATGTTTTTTTTTTTTTTTTTTTTTTTTTTATGTATAGTGACTGATCAAGCCCGAGGCCCACCTGATGTTAAGTGGACTAACCTCTGCCTATAACAGACGCATTTCGTCAACGACGAATTGCACTGTGCCCGTCACACTGAGACGTCCAGTTGTTAGGTCTCATTAGCCTGTAATTTCTCTGGCTCTCAAGGACTGCTGCCGGAACACACCGTTAGGTGCTTGGCGACAGATTTTCTACTTGAGGGTGGGCGCTAGCCAGGCGGGCATTCGCAAAATGCCCTTCCACCATGCGGTGAAGCTCAAGCTCTGGGCGGGATTCGAACCATGGACCTGCTGCGCCGCAGTCCATAGTCATTGCCACTGAGCCATCACTGCTTCAAATGTGATTGTGATGGAACAAGCACGAGGCCTATCTGATGTTAAGCGGACTAATTTCTGCCAATAACATACGGCACTGTGGTCTTCACTTGAGACATAGTTGTTAAGTTTTATGTGCCTGTAATTCTACTAGCTCACAAGGACTGCCAGCGGAACATATAATTAGGTGCTTGGGGACAGATTTTCTACTTAAGGATGGTAGCTGATTCACCATGTGGTGCCGCTCAACCCGACGGTGGTGATCGAATCATGGTCCTGTGGTGCGGTCGTACATGGCTATTACCGCTCGGCCATCATAGCTTCAAACGAAAACTACTTTTAATACTACTCCAAATCTAATTCAATTCGTAACTCGAGACAAACTCTCCAATTGCAATTAGCAACTTAACCAAATCAAACCTCCGTAACTAGCGCTATCACCTGCAGAGCCTGCAGTGCACAATCGGCGCTCGTCGAAAACTTGACGCTCCAAACTTTGTTATAAACACCGTGAGTTCATGATAATTAGTAATTGTGAATTAGTTAGGTGTAGTTACTACTTGAAGAGCGTATGTAATTATTGTGATGTTTATTTAGCAAATATTATTTAATCTGATGTTTAGATCATTGTTGGAAATGGATGAGCTTATAAAGTTTGTGAATGTTGTCATTTTTTTTCTTTGCATTCAATTTCATGTCTTATTTTTTGAGGCACGTTATACGATTAAACTGGGCTTCATATGGCCGGGAAGATAAGTTCCGAACCTGTGAGCTATTTGCATTGCCTATGATTTGGGGAGTTTATTCTTTAGAGGCGTGGTGGTGTGGGCCACGTGAGCTCCGAGCGACAAGAGTTTTGTCAGCTTTATCTATTACTTAAAATTTGATGTTTTTCATTTCGAAATCGTTTAATGGTTTTTTCAACCACGAATGTGAGTTCATCATCAAGTTCATCTTTTTATTGATTATTATTTTATAATTATTTTTTTTTATGTAATGGGTTGGCAAACAAGCAGACGGCCCACCTGATGATAAGCGGTTACCGTCGCCTATGGACATTTGCAACACCAGGGGCGTTACCAATGCGTTGCCGATCCTGTAAGACTCTTTTAACACCTTTTTTGAAGAAATCCATACTGTAGCCCTGCGGAAAAACGCTAGATGGAAGATCATTCCACATTTTGCAAGTATGCGGTAAGAAGGAGCGCATAAATCGAGCTGTGTGAGACTTCCAGGACTCGATTATGTGTGGATGAGCTTTTAACCGGTGACGCGAGGAACGATGATAGAATCGTGATGCCGGTATAAGCTCAAACAGCTCTTGGGAGCATTCCCCGTTATAGAGCCTGTAGAGTATGCATTCAATTACTGAACATGCAAGTAATTGTACATGTGTAAAATTATATGATTTGCCATAATCCATCATAGATCACATGTGGCTTAATAATTTGTTAATCGGTGCTAATTAACTAGACCCATGCACAAAATATATCAATAAAATTAACAGTCGCTGAGGCCGAAATCGGTCAGGACTATATCACATCATCATATCAATATTTCTCCACTACAGTAAAAATGGGCAAACAAACATAGTTTCACATTCACAATGTTTGTTGGAGATTGTCAAATCCAAACACGTCAATCGAGATACCACAATAATGCTCTAAAGTTCCGGAAATCTTCAATATCAACCCATCAACGTCCTACCCATCACAATCCGTAACGAAATAGGATCGAATCCTAAATTCATCAAAATTGAGCGAGATTAATCCCTCCCAGGTTCGATAAATCAGTATCATGTTCTAAATCAGTTCAGTTCCGTGTCCACTCATCAACAGAATCGACTTGAACGACGGCCGAATATTCAGGTAATTGGAGTCTCGCGTCGGTTAACTATTTTGTGAGTCCCGAAAATTAATCGAAAACTGTCACAGTTTTAGCTGATAGGGGTTCAATTTTGCAATATCAAATCTACTAGAAACTGTACATTGAATAACCTTTTTGGCTTTTACTCTCATTGTTGTTCAGTCAGAAGTTAGATATTGTTTACATCGTGAGACTAATAAGTTCTTGTCAGAAAAATCGAATACCTTTGTCAATAAACTTAGTCCAAGTCGTTGACATAATGCCACTTGACCAACAAGACATTCAATTAAGTGAAAAAGGTACTTGTCAGTACGCGTTTACCGCAATGGCGTGGGGCCTTTTTGTCTGATAAAATTGAAATGAAGATGAATTTAATTTTGACATAACTTTGAGATTATGGTGTATTTTTTGAAAAGTGAGTGTGAGGAAACTTCTAAATGAGTATTTTCTCAGTGGCATTGGCTGTGTACTACCACGCAGCAGGTCCATGGTTCGAATCCCGTCGCAGGCTTGACCTTCACTGCATGGGGAAGACCATTTTGTTAATGCCCGCCTGGCTAGCGGCCTGTCGCCGAGCACCTAACGGTATGTCCCGGCAGCTGTCATTGAAAACTAGTAATTCTAGTTTAAGCCTTAGACACCTTAGACGTTAACAGGCTTAAGTGATGATGTGCACTTACCATCAGGTGAGATGTGATCAAAGGCTCACATATCTGCTATATAAAAAAATGTCCCTAACAACATATTTTAGTTCTATTTATGCGCCTAGTAGTAATGTGAAAAAAAAACAATATTGCAGGTGAATTCACTTTGACCTATACCATATGACGCTGGAAGGTATAGATTTGAACTCTAGTGTACTCACCATGGAAGCTCAGATCGGAAGAGCGGGGATGGAGTGTCGCGGATTCAAATTCCACGGGTGCTTAAAGTAAAATAAGTCTTGAAAGGGACATTTTGAAGAAACTCTTTTCAAAAAAGTGTACACTTTACAGATTTTAATAAAATAAACCACATTTTATAGGATATGACATTTACGATGCCTGATACAAAAACACGATCCCATATTTTTCTCTCGATAAAAAAAAAATACATGAATACAGCTCTAATATTTTCGTTCATCAAATTACGTCTATATAGGAAATTATAATAATACAAACTTCAATACTAATTATGACGTAGAAACCATGTGATAAAGTATCTGAATTTTTATTTCCGTTTTTAAAAAGCTCACGTTTATATTAATTAATAACAAGTAAAAATTTATTAAAAATGTAAACTAGTATATAATAAAAATTAAAAAATCAGATGAAAATAATTAGCTTTTTATCGTATCATTGGTATTAAAACAACAAGTTATACCTATACATTTATGGAATTGTTTCTTAAAGCCCTTCATTTTGATCACACAACGAGTTTTGAAGAAAAATATTTATTTTTCTCACATTCTGGTGACTAAGATCCACCAGTTTCTTTTTTATTCATTTTTTATGTACCTAGTGTCATTTAAGTTCAAGACGAATCAACAATCAAGACGAATCTAACGATATCTCCTACAATCTGTTAAGCTCTTTAGAAGTTATGGTGGAATAAAGAAACTCACAAACATACATACTCACATACGTACACATGAACCCTGGATACGTAACACTCCTTTTTATGGGCAGTCGTGTAAAAATTACTTACGCTTTTTAAATATTGTGTGGTTCTGTTTAGCTCACTCGCATGCAAAATGAGGTCTCTCTATCCTAAGCCCTCAGTCTGACAACTTTCAAAGACCACTTCGTCCGAAAAGGCTATGTTTACCATATTATTTCTCATTTCGTTATATTTAGTAACATATAACGAAAAGAAAAATAATATGGTAATTTTAATTGTTGTGTATTTGACGGAATAAGCATGTTAGCAAAAGTCTCTTATGCCTGTAAAATTATTATTGTCATTTTATTTATTACTTTGCTCGATGTAAATATTAAAACCTCTTTTCAAGGGGAGCGCGTCTCGGTCCAGTGTTCTGGGAGTGGGCGCTTTTAGCTCGGAGTAGACATTGTCTTAGGCTTAGGCGTAGTAAAAGACAAAGTCTGAGGACTAGCAGAAGTCAACCCTAAGAGTTTGTTAGCATTTAACCAATAACCCTGTATATTAGCGATTGCAAAAATGTATGATTCTAGGTACAAATAGAATTTATTGCCTTTGGTTGTTTCGCAACCCTGGGATGCCGGGTTAGAATGTCCCCCCCCCCATCTCCAGCCGTGTGGGTGTCGTAAAAAGCGACTAAGGGTAAGAATAGTAGGCACAAGAAGGTAGGCAGCAGCGCTTTCATTGGAACTGATATCTCATACTGCAATCCTCAAGACGCCTGCCAAGCGTAAGGATTGTGGCAAACCCCAGACAACCAACTTGGATTATTTAAAAGAGTTGCGATTTTATTTTTTGTTGAATAATGGACAATATTAGCTCACACAAGTGAAGCAGATTGATACGTAAGCAACGTTTGGAATACAGATGGTTATTTTATAGGTGAGGTTTTCGTGCGATATATTCATAAAATACTTTTATGGATAAATTCTAAAACATTTCAATTTTTTTACTATACTACGTTCATCAATAAGTCCTGGAATCGGATAAGAATACATTATGTTTTGAATTACGAAACTTAAATTTGTTAGTGGCCAGTGTAAAAAAAAAATAATAATAATGCCACCATTTTTTGGCATTTTGTTTTTAAGCAATGATAGCTGAGGGAGAATTACTATGGAGTTTCGTGCCACTGGTTCAGGGTTAGACCCCCAGCCTTAACTTGAGCTTCATCGCGTGGTGGAAGGACATTTTACGAATGATCGACTGGCTAGCTACCACGTTCAAGTATAAAATCTGTCGCCAAGCACCTAACAGCGTGTTTCAGCAACAGTCCTTGTAAACCATAAATAAAATTACAGGCACAGCTATATGTCTCAGGGTGATGGCGCAGTGCAGTTCGTCACTTGTAAGGAAATGCATCTGTAATAAGCAGAGCACTGAACATAATCCCGTAAGTAAGTTAAATACGAGAACTCTATTCATATGCAAAATTGAGCAAAAAGAAGTATCTAGGCGCGGTTATGATATATTTCAGATGTTTTATATTTCAGATGTTTTATATTTCAGATGTTTTATATTTCAGATGTTTTATATTTCAGATGTTTTATATTTCAGATGTTTTATTATTTTGCTTCTAAATGTGCTTTAATAACGAACTTTTTCAAACAACAATCTTCTTTGGGAGACAAATCTCGTCTTATTCTTCTGTTGCATAATGATGCACACACATTTTAAACACGACAGAAACACTTACTTATGTACTGACGAGGCTAGCTCGGGGCGTCGAAATAAGAACCGCCGAGGTACCGCCACAACAGAGGAGAATAGTAATTGGTCAAAATTGGTATGTTAAAATTGGAGAACTGTATGTATTCTCTAAAACACATAGGAGGATAGAATAGGATATTATAATAGTACTTATTAATAGACCCCTCAAGTCAGCCTCCCACTATATACCATACACAGGTGGACTGACGACATCGTGAATGTCGCGGGTAGACAATGGTAGCAAGCGGCTAATAGCCGTTCTTTGTGTCCCCCTACGGGGGAGGTCTTTGTGTAACAGTGGATGTCTTCCGGCTGAAGATGAATTCATAGACTCAGGCGGAAATCTAATTAAAAACCAAATAGTAAAAGATATTTTTAAAAAACATTTCAATAATGTTTTTTGAAATGAAATTCTTGTGAGTTTCAGACATAATTAAATATTATAAATTAAACCGGCAAAAACACTCACGTTGAGGATCGAATACGTCTCGCGGGTTTCGAACATATCAGATGCTCATCATCAGGGCGAGTACGCAGCTGCGTCTGCGAGCTCCCGGCGTACGATACCGGCGCCGGCGGTGGCAGCGGGGAGCTGGGTAGGAGTGGAGCGAGCCCCGCGCTGCTGGTGCTAGGTGATGAAGTCCTAGCGTGCCCGGCTGAAGACGGTGGGCCTACTTCGTCGTCTGTGATCTCATCATCATCATCAGCACACGTACCGTGTCATACAAAACTGACTGTGTCGCTCTCTAGACTGCCCGACAACTTCTGCGTCGAGGTGACATTAAGCGTAGGAATCCAGGGTGGTGGTAGCGTCCAACCTCCATCTCTGTTAAAATTGGATATGCTGATATCGTTGTGTCTATTAAATATTTATCTATAATATTATATAAATGTTTAATTAAAATATTTTTGAAATTTTTGTTCTTGTGAAAGTAATGCTTTCGGTTTTATGGTTTGTGAGAAACACTTGCTCTCTTTGAAGAGTACTGGCATGTTGATGATTTGACTAATCGTTTTCCTTAGTTGGTTCTTACGACGACCTATAAGGAGGACATGGACAACAAACATTCAACATCTTATTCTGAAGCCAGCGCAGGCCAGTATTGTGAAATATGTCTATACTGACTTATATATAATTCATCGTATGTAAGTCTCTCTGTATAATTTGATGCTTTTATTTGATTTGAACGTTGCTCAACACAATTCGTAATAACATTAAAAAAACACACATAATTACATATATGCATCAAATATGGTGACAGGTAAGTAAGCATAAAGTAATGTTGTCTTAGGTTTTTGCGATTATTACACATAGTAATTAAACAACTTTAAACGGTTTAAATCGCGTATATTTATCATTGCAGTGATCGTGGTCACGGGGTGACTGTCACCCCGTGACCACGATCACTGCAAAGTGTTTGAAACGTCGGGACAAAAATAATGATAAATATACGCGATTTAAACCGTTTAAAGTTGTTTAATTACTAAGCTTAAAGTAGCTATATGCCTACCTATGATACGAACTCCTTGCTCCCTTCCCTGCATACGTTCTTCGTATATTACGTTAGGGAGCAGCTAGTTCCGAGGATTGGTTAGAGTGCCGATCGGAATGCTAATGTGGAACATGAGGAGAAGAGATCCCAAACTGTTGTTTGTACGAACGGCTGTCATAAGTTTTGAAGCAGACCCTTGTTTTTAGTTCTTCCGGGTTTCGGTACTGTTTATTGGGTAAAACTTTCGGTGGATGTATGTCCGGCGTAAGGAAAGTTTTGTAAATTTTGTAATGAAAATATATTTTTATGTTTTATTTTTAAATTAAGCTAATAAAATAAAATATTTATCATTTATGCCTCAGTGTTAGGTGGTAATAACAAGAAACTTAGTAAACAATAAATGCAGATGTTGAATCGATGTCCTGTCCCAAGAAGGTTGGGAAGCATCCTTGAGAAGTAAACTCATTTGAAAATCAAATGAGACTATAATTTCCGAAGTTATAATAACTTCTTAGTCTTTCCCTTCAAAAAAGAAAGGAAAAGATGAATTAATCAATACAAATGGGTGTTAATGTATTTGGATACATTTTGTAATATAATACATACGTGCGTTATTTTGAAGCAGTGATGGCTCAGTGGCATTGGGTGTAGGATGCCACGCAGCGGGTCAATGGTTCGAATCCCGCCGCGGGCTTGAGCTTCACCGAATGGTGGAAGGGCATTTTGCAATTGCCCACCTGGCTAGCGACCACACTCAAGTAGAAACTCTTCCGCCAAATAACACTTTAATTGCGTTTATTGCTAGTTTTGGTAACCATTCTACATGATAATGATATTCACAAGCTTGAAACAATGTTTCTCATATTATCTTGAAAAATAACATAAGTAATTTAACGCCAAAACCGCCAATAATATAATAATAATACGTTTACCAAAACTACAATTTCAATAAATTGAAAAAAAATTGTTAATTAAGGGCTTCTTATACCGCAAATGCCGTTTTTAAAATCAATATGAATCAGTCAAAAATTGACGTAAATTTCTGAAAAAAATATATGTTTCAGTTAAGGATCTTACAGAGTACGATTCGCTTACATTTACACAATCAGATGAACTTCGCTCTATAGAAAAAAATACCAAAGTTGCCTCTTTTTAAAATACATTTACAATACTGTGCCTAAAATAATAAACTTATTGACCTTATTTTTACACCAATCTTTAGATAAATCATTTTTCTAGTACAAATCGCTGAGGTGGAGGTTGTAGTGTTATTTTCCTATTAATGATGCCTAAATACCTACAAACCCGCGAGCGGCGCAACGCCCGCGGGCTTCGTCAGTCGCGCGGTGGCGCTTACCGACGACGGACCTGTGCCAGTGCTCTTTCCGCCCGACGCGCGACGTGCGACGTGCAGTGATTTACGAAAATAAACTAAAATTGATCTGGCCAAGTCGTCACTATGGCTAACAAACGCAATAAACGAAAAAAGTCACTACGAGCTATATCAAAGACAAACAGGACGAATGCATTACAAAGAAATACTAAGTAAGTACAGTACTTGCACGTAGGTACGTGTTTATTTATTTCTTATTATTATCTTATTTATTAAGTAGGAACCTATATTGTTCTCTTAAAATATTACCTACTTTACTCTATACTTAGTTTGTAGGTTAGGTTTCCTTGCCACAGTATAGTTAAAGCAGTATATGTACGGAACGAAATATGGAATTATAAACCAATAACGTTTGAAAGGAGATACTTTGGCATAATGGATGGGACACAGTCTACCAAAATCAGTATAACCATATTATTTTTATAATACTTAGTTGGTACTAAGGTAAATCTGGCATTTTAGGAAGATTATTAGTCAGGTATCACAGTATTTGTTACTTTTATCACCAATATTTGTTGAAATGAAATGTAATGTATTTTTTCCACTTATTTCAGTGCATTGAGGTCTTGTACCAAAGAAGGTACTTTCACGTCGAATAAATGTACCGATGACCAGAACGCGTAAGTACAATACATACTTATTACCTATACTTACCTGTTTGTTTATAGCTAATCTAACTGCTATTGTACTCCTTAGCCACAGATTAACCAATTAAATTAGTAGGAATAATAATTTAATAAACTAATAATAGTTATTATAACAAATACTTCCACAATTAAACGCTTTATTGGCAAACAATACCATTTTTTATGCCTGATAGGTTAGCTTTTGACCACTATCTCACCTGATGGTAAGTGATGATGTGGTCGAAGATGTTATTTAGGCTAACCTAGAAGTACTGGCTCTCAAGGACAGCTGCCGGAACACACCGTTAGGTGCTTGGCGACAGATTTTCTACTTGAGGGTGGTAGCTAGCCAGGCGGGCATTCGCAAAATGCCCTACCACCATGCAATATGTTATTATATTGAAGTTCGTTGCGAAAAATTTATTACGATTTTAGACTTCCATGTACCAATTTCATTTTTGAATTATACCTTGCATTTATTTTTTAGAGAAATGAATCATGGAAGTGAATCAAATTCTGTTGTGGACCAACATAACATCAGCCTAGCAGCAGGTGAATTTGATGATACTGAGTAAGTGTCGAGAGCGCTCCTTTGTAATTAACTTATGGTCCCGTATGGCTGACCTAAATGACCTCAAATTTTACAAATTATCTAAAGTCAGTTATTGGTGCAGAAAATCTAGTCAAGATGACCCTCTTCTCGTAGAGTCTGAAAATCAAGAACACGAGTTTCAACCAGTTTCAGGGAGACGCATCATTGACATCAATTACTTGTTTACTCAATTACAGGAAAAAGCACGTCACAATAATTTATTTGACTGCAAAGTGGGAAATTTTCGGCTAATTAGTGAAAAAAGGATTGGTCTACTGTCCGTATTTAAATTTGAATGCAATATGTGCAAACAGCTTTGCCTTATAAAATCCGAAAATACAGAGCCAGCAAATATAGACGTAAATATTGCGGCAACCACTGGTATGGTAGCTTCAGGGATTGGTTATTCTCAGTTCGAAGAGCTTTTTTCCTCCATGAATATTCACATATTTTCTACAAAATTTCACAACAAACTGCAGGGACAAGTTTACGATAGTTTTGAAAACACAGCAGCTGAATCCATGAAAGCTGCTGCTGAAGAAGAAAAAGAGTTGGCAATCGCAGAAGGTCGCACCAAAAATGGCATACCAGTGGTTGATGTTTACGTTGACGCTTCTTGGTGTGCTCGATCGTACGGATCCAACTATAAGGCTGCGTCTGGGACTGCAGCAATTATTGGAAGAAGAACCGGCAAAATTATTTTTCTGGCGGTAAAAAATAAATACTGCCTTGTGTGCGCTCGCGCGGAAAGCAAGAATTCTCCACCCAATGAGCACAAATGTTACAAGAATTTTGATGGTTCATCATGTTCTATGGAAGGTGACATAATAACTGAAGGGTTTCAGCAATCAATTCCAATGTATGGCATTATTTATAAAAGAATGATTGCAGATGGAGATGCCTCGACATATGCAAAGGTGCTAAAAATGGATCCATATAAATCCCAGAGTATAACAGTGGAAAAAATTGAGTGCAAAAATCACATTTTGCGAAATCTGTGCAAAAAAATGCGGAGTCTGGTTACAGAGACAAAATTTCCCCTGGCTTGTAGAAAAACTCTGACGAACCTAAGAATAATGTCCTTGAGAAAAGCAATAGTCAGATCAATAAAACACCATAGTACATCAAAAAATACGAAAGATATTGCTATAAAGTTGCTTCACAAAGATATCATCAATTCCCTATCACATGCATACGGAGATCACAGAATGTGTCAGGATTACAACTGTGATAAAGAAAATGTTTTTAGTGACGGGTTGAAATCTATTAAAAACTCAACATTTCTTTTCCGACTTAACTCGATAATTTCAAATGTAGCTGCAAAATCACGAAGTTTAGTAGAAAACGTAAATACAAACATTGTCGAATGCTTCAACAATGTCATAGCAAAATTTATAGGAGGTAAACGCATAAATTTTGCCTTGAAACAAGGCTACCAAGGGAGGGTCTCCGCTGCGGTGTTATCGTTTAATGACAAGGCAGCAATATCGGCTGTCTTTAAAACGCTGACGAATAAAAATCTGTCAGCAGCCGGCCTAGCAGGAGTGGCGGAAGTTGCGGCAGCAGCGTTGGTGGAAGTTGTGGAAAGGAAAAGAGAAAGAGAGAGGGCCCAGAAAAGAAAAAGCAGTTTGGAACATCCAGCAAAAAAAATCAAGAAAGCGGCAGTATCAAAACAAAATGATTATGGATCTGCCAGTTCCGCTCCAGATATGTCTGAATGTGATCTAGAAATAGCCAAAAAAGAATTTCTTAAAAATTTAGTAACTCTTACTGCTGACAGAGACGGAATCGAGCGAAATACGATATTACAAAGGGACAGTAGTGAGTGGCTAGAAATTCGGAAAAACCTAATTACTGCCTCTAATTTTGGCCCTGTTTGCAAACGACAAGTATCAAAAGATACCGCCCCTTTAGTAAAAAACATGTTGTATAAATCAAATATAAGCCATGTTGTATCTATTGCCCATGGTGTTGAAAATGAGCAGCTAGCGTTGCAAAAGATACAACAACAAGAAAATGTGTCTATTGAGCCTTGTGGACTGTTTATAGATAAAAATTTCCCATTTATTGGTGCGACGCCTGACGGGCTTATTGGAAATGATGTTCTGGTAGAAGTTAAATGTCCTTTTTCGGCGTCAAAAATTGGCTTGACAAAGGCTATAGAAGAAAATAAAATCCAGATATTAAAATATAATAAAAAGACGCGGACTACAACAATAAATAAAAACAGTAATTGGTTTTTTCAAGTGCAAGGACAACTGCATGTAACACGACGACGGCAATGTCTATTTGGTATTTGGGCCGGGGAAAAAGAACCAGTACATATCGAAAGAATCGAAAAAGATGATGAATTTTGGAAATCAAAGATGGAATCAAAGTTATCACACTTTTACCACAAATGTCTGCTGCCAGAAATCGTCAACCCCAGACATACTCGTGGTATGCCCATACGGAATCTGACACTTGAATGCGAATCCACCGACTCCGAAAATAAAGAAAATGAGAGTTTTTTATCGCAAAACATTATTAATTTGCAATCAGGTCCTATTCCGTCACCCGCGGGGCAGTTCAGTGAGGACCTAGACTATAATCTTAATAAAGATCCAAATGCAGCTTTGGGTCATAATATGACCATATCGATCAATGAAAATGAGCCTGGACCTAGAACTAGAACTCTCAATTATAATGAATTTTAATTTAAAATAAGCATTTTATTCCTCATATTAAATCCACCTGTATGTATAATAAATGAGAATAAATATTGTTATGTTGTACAATTATGTTTGTTTTTATTTGTTGTTTGTATTCTTTAGGTATGTACCACAAACTCTTCTACAATCATCATTATCACCTCACTAATTCAAAAAGTTTAGTAAGAGTAATTATGTTTACAGTCAATACCTACATAAGTCCAATAAACTTTCATTTTCAAATAAAAGAATATACTAAGGGAATATAGTCAATAAAATAATCAATATACTAAAAGAATACAGTCAATAAAATTAAACTCACCGTACCTATTGCATTATGTTATACTGTGGCGTTCTCGCCCGCCGACAACGGTCACTGGAGTTCATATCAAGTCGGCTCCCGCGTAACGCGGATGCAAGTCGACTGGGCGAGTAAAATGCCTAAATCTTCGAAACAAGGTGGCCTTGGAAAAAAGTTCTCCTAATCTCGCATAAAATGCGATCAAATAGGTACAAAGTTAGACTACAGGGAAAAAAACTACCATAGACGACAGCGTTCACTTTCAATATCAAAGAGGTTTGAGGTTGGCGGGAAAAAGAAAAGATACATTATTGTAATTATATATATAGACATCTTTGCGGAAAGATACGTCTGGTCCTTTTTGTTCTGTGCTCAAGTACGTTGTACTGATATTTCAATATCTAAGTACATGTTTAGGACTTAAGAAGTTATATGTTTAGGACTTTAATGGAATTAAAAACAGAGTTTTATATATACGCATGTTCAATTAAATGTTATCCGAATGTAGTTTAGTTAGTTCCGTTCTTAATCTGCAGTTGAAACTAATTTCAAATTTTCATTGCTACATTGCTAGTAAATATCAAAATATGCCCGTATATGCCCCAAATTTACAGATACATCATTTAATTTAAGTTCGAGAGAAAATTCCGTAATCACTCAACCGCATTTCATTTTGTAAATGTGTTTATCTCCAGTTATTAATTTCAATTAAAAATGGATATTTTCACCGATGCATTATTAAGTTACAAAAGTGGTTGATTCAGTTCGTCACACATTGCGGAAGTATTTTAATGTAAGTGTAATAATTTATTCCGTTAAATTCTTGTTGAAGGACGTATGCTTAATATTATGTTATAGCAAATGACTGGTTTGTGGTCAACTGTACTCTAATTAGCAGATAAATTTGCAGTACTGATTTTAGAGTAAGTGCGCGGGGGAGGAGAGGAGGAATGACGGATGACGGGTTAATACGGGTTAATGATAAAAAAAACATTTATATACTTTGAGCCATCAATTTGTTTTTTTTTTCTTATAAATAAATATTAAATTATATTTGTATTGTATTCAATGGGTGGGATGATGACATACCACATTCTAGTGTGCATTTTTTGGCTAATTTCTCATATCCTGCCCCCCTGAAAAAAATAAATAACATTCGTTGACCCGTGCTTCGAGTATATCAGATGCTCTGATAAAAGAATTCTTCCTCAAAAATTCTATTCATGTACTGCAGAATAACAAAGACAAAATTCTACATAATAATATTAAAATAATCGTGAATGTTTCATCAGAATTTGCATCTGACGAGTATTTTGCTCGCTCGCCCCTATCGATGACGTAAATCCGGCAATGCATGATGTCCATTGCTGATGCATCGATAATCAGCTTAACTCAATCTGATGAAAAAAGGTAATGGAGTGAAAAAATCCACGATGGTTCAATGGTGTAATCTGAATTTAAGCTGAAATTTTCAACAAAAGATTTTAGATCGCGATTAATTTCGAACAAATATAAAAGAAAAAGGCAAAGAATTTACCTCGAGATGTTAACATTGTTTTAAGGTAATGTGCTTGTTTTGTTTTCTAGCCATGCAGAAAAGGACAAATGGTTTAAACCTAGTTTTTGTATAGAGTTTAATGGTTGAAACACATTATATAAGATTTTTTAAGTGCCTAGTTTCCGAGATAATATTTGGAAAATTATAGTCATGTGCGGAACTATGTATTTTCTTCTCGTTGTAATTTAATAATGTAAGTCTTTTGATATAAGTAAAATGCTTTAGTTCAAATAAAATTTGGTTCAGACATCCAAAAATTTAAACATAGAGGTAAAAATATGTTTATATTATTTTGTACATCTGTATTTCCCAAAGGGTTAGGCATAGGCGTAATGCTGGATTATTAATTCTAATAAAATCAACGCTCAATACATATTTTAACCGTTCTGGCCTATATTTTGAAACGAAATTCGTTTGCTAAAATATATTAGTATTCCAATCAGATAAAAGCAAAATTACTGACATGCCCTTAGTTCGGAAACTCTAGCCAAAAACCTCCGAGTCGCCGAAACTAACTTCGAACATAAATCGTATAGGAATCGAAGAGATTGTCACAGTTCGTAACAATATTTAAGGAAAGTCGGCAAACGCCCAGCTAATTGCCCCTGTCGTAGTAACTATTACTGGTTCTGTGCCGCTGCCGTCTAATTAGGAAATATGGCCACTGCGCTCCTAACAAACAACGCTCTTAGCAAATTTATAGGCGAATTTCGACAATTGCCACTTTGTACTTAGTTCCTGTCTAATTTATGATCCATTTCATGCTTTAAGTGCTGTTAAGTGTAATTATTTTCTTATGTAAAAGTTTATGAGCAGATTTATGTGTAAGGACTCCGTGAATGCTTTGTTTTACAAATAATATAGATTCGTGCTCTTATATCGAGTTTTTTTTGATCTTCTTATTTTGAGGCGTTTAAAGATTATCTCTTAACCTGATTGCAAAATAAGGATGTCATACATTTGAAAAATGTGTTTGTCTACATGTGTCTGCGTTTCTACCTAATTATTGTACGTAGCTCCAAATTTCTAGACCCCTTTAAGATTCATTTTTTTTATTCTAGAGCAGTGGTACGTCATTTTGCGAATGCTAGCCTGGCTAGCTACCACCCTTAAGTGGAAAATCGGTCGCCAAACCTAACGGTGACTTCCAGCAGCTGTCCTTGAGAGATAGGTTTTAGCCTGAACAACATATTCCACCACATCAACGCTTAGTGAGATAGTGGTCAGATAGCCTATCAGCTATATATAAAAAAAAATTTTTGTCAATTATATATTTGGTGAAAATCTGAGCAGCTGTTTTTAAGATATTGAAGTTTAAGGTAAAGGTTGATGGTCGTGGCGGTATAAATTCAAGATTTAAACAGTTTAATGGAGACTGTAGCTAGTTTTGGTAACTAATACTCATCATTATGTTATGCACGAGTTTAAAATATTAATCGAATTTTCATTGAAAGTTATTATACACCAATGCTCTGGATTTCATGAGTGACTAGACTACTAAAACCGTTTAAAATATAACAAATATTCTCCATGTGTATTATGCTATGTTATATAGTAACAACTAAGCAAAAAAAACCTAGACATGATAAAATTGAATTTACCGCAATAGACGTCAGCGTTAATCTTAAGGTCTAAAAAAACAAATTTAAAACCGTAACTTTTTATAGTAATACGTGTAGTTACTGTTTTACAGTACATGTAGCAACATGAAAGATTTTTTTCCTTTATAAAGAGCTTCAATTATATATAAATTTATTTAATAAAGTTCGTTCACGCTATAATTTAAATACTGAGAAGTTCTGTTTCACTCCCTCGCATGCGAAACGAGGACTATTCGTCCTACGCCCTCAGTCTGACATTTTTACTTTACACAGCTGGACCGGCACCGGATGTCAATGGATCATAGCTGCATGCTACGAATTTGATATGTTTGGTAGATTACGGAAATCTAGGAGAGTTAAGTTTATTTGCCAGCGGTTATACAAAGGTTTATGTTTAATTCCATAAACATTTGCAGGCATAAAGATAATTTTATACTAAAACTACAAGCAAAATCAGTTGATCAACTTGTAGGATACCTACTACAATAACATAAAACTACACATATAAAATAAACGTAAATTGTAAACAAACTTTTGTTGTGCCAGTATTATACTGTTTAGACCAACGTGTTATATAATGATTGCTGCCTCCGCACTCCTTCTACGAACGTGGGCGATAAACCTGCGCCCTGCAACTGGTGCGCGTACCATCACGCCGCACCATCAACGGTGTCCTCATCAGCATCTACCCAGATTCACAACCGGACCAGGCATACCGTCGACTGGGGAACACCTTGACTGGTAACCCACGACCATAAACTTATCGGCCGATGTCATCTAACAAGCAACCAACTAGTTAGCTTCAAAGTTGTGATGAGAGAATTGTGTCTATATTGAATTTAAATGGTTCATTGATAAGTGATGGCTTCAAAATACTATTCAAAATTGAATTTCAATATTACTATGAAGTGTTAGGTATTCTTTTACTATGTCTGAAGATGACGGGCGCAGTGCAATTCGTGACTTGTGACGAAATGCATCTGTTATAGGCAGAGGTGAGTCTGCTTAGCAGCAGGTGGGCCGCGAACTTGTTCCGTCAAAAAAAACATAAAAATAAATAAATATATATATATAATCCGATAGTTAGGTGTCAATGCAAAAAAAAAAAAAAATGGGTTGCGAAATCATTAACAAGTTAAAAGCTAATTAAAAAAAATTACTTTTGTTTGTACTACTACTTAAGTTGATGTATGTATACATGTCACTCCATCCCCATAGGATGTTAAGAACGAGTGGACAAATTAGAGTCCTGAGTCATATTTCATGTTTGCTTAGCGGTTAGAGCATACCCCGGCCATAGGGATGAATGGCGCGGGTTTGACTCTTGCACATGAATATAATTTTTTATCTCGTTTTCGTTTTGTAATGTAATCCGCAGAGCAGGTGTCATTTCAAAAATGAAAATATTAAAATCATATTCATAAGCTTAAAATCTATGCGTCTGGTTTTTCTTTTTTTACGATTTACCATTTAATATATTTTTGTATATTATTTATCATCTCTAAATGTAAATACAAGAATTCCGATACAAAACGATATTTCCGAATATAACTGAAACAAAATTATACGAAAAACTGATAAAACGGAAACATAGATATTGGACTCCAGGACATACAGGCAAATTTTCACCGACTTTGAACACTTGGGATTTGAATATGACAAAACTACGTTTTTACACGCTACGAGCACTGCCATAAACGATAAAGATATATTTAAAAAAATCACGTTTCCTGTTTAGGGACACTATTTTATTAATAGGTAGGCATTCCGTCATTTTCGCACATATTATGTGAACATTTACACTTACAAAACTACAGGCTTTTAAAGATTATACAGTGACGGACAGACGGCTTTAATACCAGTCTCTGGTTTTTTCCTACGGAACCCAAATCCAAATAAAGTTTAAAAAATGATCGTTCATAACTCTCACTTCACTTAAACAAGGTCACCAGCAAGCTCAACTTCATAAAGCCCCTCACTAAACCGCATGACAATGGAAAAACATCGGTACAGTCACTGCCATAACTCAAGCCATTCTTTCAACTCCTAACGCCCATTTTTCATGTTACACCATTTTATCTGTGAACTCACTTGGCGCCACTTTAAGTGGCCTTTTGACTCCCGACGAACGTTCCAAGTGTCGACTTTATAATAACAACTTTAATTCGTACCGTTTAGAGTTTTGTTTACGACTGTAGTTTTGTGACGTCATTCTTTTTGTTTAGCGTGGGGGGAATTACAGCAGTTATGTTGTTTCAATTTAACTGCTTGGTTTGATGTACGATTTTCTAATTGTTGCGTGAGCTAGCAGTTGAACCCATGCGCAGGTATTTTAAAGAGTTGATATATATAGTAATAATAAAAGTAAGCTTTTTGTTTAGTGCTGGAGGTTGTATAGCAGCATTGTAGGTTCTATTTCTCTATTTAGATTGATATATGACTATTTAGGGTTCCGTAAACAAAGGGTAAAAACGGGACCCTATTACTGAGACTTCGCTGTCCGTCCGTCCGTTTGTCACCAGGCTGTATCTCAAGAACGGTGACAGCTAGACAGTTGGAAGTTTCACACATGATGTATTTCTATTGCCAATATAACAACAAATACTAAAAATAAAATAAATATTTAAGGGAGCCCCCCATACAACAAACTTGATTTTTTTACCGTTTCTTGCTTGATACTTATAACGGTGACAGAGACTATTCACTGAATATTCAGTTTTGAGTTCTCTTTAAATATAATTAATTAAAATAAATAATTAAGGGGGCTCCCATACAATAAAATAGGTTTTCGCCGTACCTACCCAGCTCAATCGGACACTGCGAAAAGTGTCTGTAACCTGCAAGATTAGGTTACAGATAATGGTACGGAACCCTTCGTGCGCGAGCCCCACTCGCACTTGGCCGGTTTTTTATTTTAAATTGTTGAGTTAGTTAGCAGTCTCACCAATGCGCAGAGTATTCTCAAAAGTTGACATTATATAATAAAAATTTAGGAAGATATTATCAGAAAAGTGTTTTAATTCTTTTTATCAAGCAATTATTCGTAGCATGCCAGACAATTTGATGGTATATTCTGCAAGTGCGTATGAATATATTTTTGGTGTAAAATAAAGATTTTTAAAGAATATTTTGTGGTCTTCTATACGAGTATATTGACTAACATACTCTTTATTCAAAATTTTAACTTTAATTGCTTCACTTCTTTAATTCTAACTCTACGAGATTGGATCACTTCGGAAATATCTATCTCATTTATCTTTATTAAATCATACAATGTACTTACATCTTCAAGCGAAGGAATGTTAAACGTTGAGTCAAATATCAGTGATTATTGTAAACACACAACGAGAGGAAAAAAATTAAACGATTGGAGGTTACAACTCCTGACTGATTCTTCGGTTCAGGAAGGGGTCTCTCATGAGTTGCCATGGTGATGAGTTCAAAGCTGTCCTTTCGTTCGTAGAACTAATATTAATGTGAGATGTCTACGTCTACGTCTGTTTATTTTTGTTTTAATATGTCTATTGAGACGCTCTGCTCTGTTGTCTTTTCTTATTACCTTTGAAATTCCGTAATATTAGCTACAAGCAGAATTTGAATCCGCGGCTACATGTCTCCGGCTCTGGACTTTTACCCCTAAGCTGTAGCAATCGCCAGCGTCCCCATATTTTTCCATGTGTTAGTATAAATTTTATCTACACTAATATTATGAGGAGGAGAGATTAGTATTTTTGTATTTAACGAATAAACTTAAAAACTACTGGACCGATTGGAAAAATTCTTTAATCAATAGAATTCTACATTACTTCTGATGAACTATAGAAGATTTTTAAAAATATTGTTTATTTTTTTGCTACATTTGTTGAATATCCGTGCAAAGCCTGGTGTGGGCTGCTAGTATACCATATTGCCATTGTGAACGTCATCAATCTACATACAGTGACTATTAGGCACTTGTTTTTTCATTAGTACAGTATAAAACTGGCTCTCAATGCCAATTTTGATGACGTTTGCGTATATACGATACGATAACTCTTTATTGCATACCCATAAATTTACAGATAAAAGCACACAAGTGCGCTAACTTAAAAAACCACATTATAATTATTTTCATAGATATATATCATAATTATGTATAAAAATAGAAATAAGTTACAACAACAAAATACAGGCTTGTTACAGAAATCCCCTGCGAAGGGGAGGCTCGGCAATATATAGAAGTTATAATAAACTCGAGGACATCTACTATAGAATATACACCGTCCCTTTTGAACGCTGCAAAGAACGGCTATTAGCCATTTGCATCCACGAGAACCTTTCTTCGCCATCGATTGACCTGACCATTGCCATTTCATGCAAATTCTGAGAGCTAGATGGTATTGGTACTTTAGTGAATAAAGTGACAATGAATAAAATCGGATATGAGGTGTTTTTTTTTCTAATTACTGATAAGCCAGCCATTATCCTAAATCTCACATTGTGGTAGATGAAGTTGTGCTCAAAATTGTTACAATAGGCTCAACCTAGAACGAATGGCTCTCAAGACATGCCAAAACTCATCTTTGGGCGTTTGTTGACATATGTTCTACTAGGCTCTACTCTTGTAGTAGGCTGGTCAAGCTGTCGCATTTTGCAACTGCTCGACCAGCCAGCGTTGCAGCTCAAGCCCGTAGCAGAGTTTTTTTTTTTTTTTTATGCCTGATAGGTTAGCCTTTGACCACTATCTCACCTGAAGGTAAGTGATGATGTGGTCGAAGATGTACTGGCTCTCAAGGACAGCTGCCGGAACACACTGTTAGGTGCTTGGCGACAGATTTTCTACTTGAGAGTGGTATCTAGCCAGGCGGACATTCGCAAAATGCCCTACCACCATGCAAGTTAAACTATATACCCCCTGCGTAGTAGTCTATAGCCAATGCCAATGCGTCATCACTGTTTTAAAATAAGAAGCAGTAAATAGTTACTTGAAGACTTTCGCGACTTGAACACATAGTTAAAAATTGGAGAAAATACCCGCCCTTCGTGACGTTGACACCCGCCTCTTCATTCCGGTCGTGACCACGACCAACGCAACTTGGTCGAAACGTGGAGGTAGGTTAATAAATTTATACATGTTTCATCGCGATTAAGTCCCGTTAAAAACCTAAGAAGCAGTAAAACTCTTTGTGAACGAGTTCGTTCGAGGAAATACTGCCACCATACCTATTTCTACCGGCAAGCTAATGTTCACATTACTATGTTTTGAAGGGGTTGAAGATTTATACAGGTGCCGGTGAAGTTTCAGGCACATGAGATTCAATAACTTAATGCTCCAGCGGTGCCCATAAGGCAGTATTAACTTGTAACGAAATACACCTGTTATATAGAGGTTATCATTTAACACCTGACCCAGATGGCTGGCCTCATTCTTATACCAAAACCTAATCGCATAAAAGTTTTTCTTTTAAAACCTATTAGCACTTAGTGGTTTAAACTATTCTGTTTGAAAATCTGATGTAGTTGTAACAATTCATTAGCTCATCTAAACCTTCACATATTAGATGAACACTGGCGCGCAGCAGGTCCAATGTTCGAATCCCGCCGCGGGTTTGAGCTTCACCGCATGGTGGAAAGGCATTTTGCAAATGCTCACCTGGCTAACACCAGCCTCAAGTATAAAATCTGTCGCCAAGCACTTAACGGTGTGTTCCGGCAGCAGTCCTTGAGAGCCAGTAATTCTAGGTTAGCTTGAACAACAACTTCGACCACATCATCACTTACCATCAGGTTAGTAGTCAAAGGCTAACCTGTCACCCATAAATAATAAAATAAATAAAATAAGATTGTATATAGTATCTCTGTACATTTCCATAGTGCACGTATGCAAACACTTGTGTATGACTTCAACACAACTAAAATTCACTCACAATCGTGATATGTTACAGCTATTATAGGTCCCATTCGAAACAAACTGCAGCACATCCATAAAACAACTTTCATTCACATATAAACAAAACAGATCAACTCTATCAATGACTATTTTATTAGCACGACATGAAACGAAACGAATAGCTCCTCCGATCCAAAGTCGTACCTGCCCCGATACCAGATCGCATCTGAAATTGCTAGGAAGATTTATGGGGCATTGTTTGCGCCATTTTGATTTGTTTCTATGTCGTAAATTTCATGAATGAGCGAATTTCAGAATCGTACAGACACATAAGGAGATAAGTCGGGAAATAAAACGGGTTATTGTGTGGAAAGTGTCTAGATTAGTATAGTGGCGATGCAGTCTGTGGCCGGCTAACAGTGAGCGACATATTGGCAACGAGTTTGGATTTGAGTGCATTTGTTCTTACATTTTGATATTTTGTTCTTTGAAGTGCTTGTAACGGTGTTTGCTACTAATTTTTAACAGATTAAATACATTAAGCAACGATGCGGTCGCTACCTGTATGCGTGATCGCTTGGGACATTTAAAACCAAGCGTTGGATATCTTGGTTAGCAGTCGTCGGTCAGGGTAGTCGAATTGAAATGATATGAAAAAAGTTTTATTGCTGCAAAATACATTCAGATACAACGCAATACAGTATTATGAAAACCACGGTTGTGGCAGTCGTGTTGTATAAGAAAGACATACACATCTCGACTAATTATCTATTATTTTGAATATTTATATTATCGTGACTATGATGCGCTCGTAGCATAGCCTTGTAAGTCGTTGAAAGTAAGCAAACTGCGGTACAGCCATCGTCGGTCTCGGTTGTTGTCTTAGGATGCCAGTTGTTATAGAAAGGTGGTAGGGCATTTGCCACCAGCTACCACCAGTAGAAATTGTGTCACCACGCATCAACGGTGTGTTCCAGCAGCTGTTCTTGAGAGTCAGTAGTTCTAGGTTAGCCTGAACAACATCTTCGAACATATTATCACTTACCATCAGGTGAAATAGTGGTCAAAGGCTAGCCTATCAGCTATGAATTAAAACAAGATATTTTTTTATTTCCTCACTAGTTAAGCATATTATACATGCTTGCCTAGTGAGGAAATCAAGCAAATCGAGAAGCTTAAAATCTCATTTGTATTTGTTTCTATTTTGATCGTGAGCAGACACAATCGCAAAATTACATATCAGTATAACATGTATAAAGTAATATATGTGTAAATTAGAGGTATAAAAACAATTTAAATATATAGATGTGACGTTAAATAACTGTCTCAAATAAAATAAAAATATATAATAAATAGAGATTTACCTATTATATTTCATCCCATAAGCTCGAAACTGTTGTATTATTATATAGTATTATTTATCATTCGAAATTGGTTTTTTAATCCGCATAACACTTCCATTAAATGAAATTTCCTTTCAATATTACCAATTGGAGTAATTTTACTTTTCACTTTTAATGTAATTGATAATATGTGTTTATTTATTTACATAGCATATTTGTGCTGTAGTGAGGATAAAATTGTGTATTTCGCTCGGCAGGAAAGTAATTTTTAGTACCTTTGTAACCCTTGCTTTCTTATTTAAACTCGCTTTGCTCGAATCCTAGAATCCTTCATTTCCTCAGGTTTCATAAGGATTAACTATTGCATTATATGTAACTTATTTATATGTAACTACATATTTCCAAATCACAAGACATGGAGACTTTTATAAGTATTTATACTTTATTAGATACAGTAATGTATAATCTCACACACATTTCAATACACTCAATTCGCCTGTTTTGATTTTTTTTTGTGATTGTGATCTATTGCAGGGTGAACAGATTTTAATGATTTTTTTATTTAAAGGCTGGTGCTTTTCATGTGGTCCATTTTAAATTTCATCAAAATCGGTCAAGGCATTTTTGAGTTACACTCCAATAACTGAAAAGTGTTTACTTATCAAAAAATAATATCAGAAACAAATCCCAGTTGAAAATTTGCATATTGGTAAATATTCAGATTGCCAAGTGTTCTTTTCCTTAATTACCTTTTGGGCATTTTCGCGCCTTGCATAGAGATATTTTGTTTTATTTTTCGTTACAAGCTCCTAATTGGTCTTCATCCCCCTCCATTTATAAATAAGTTTGTGTATATATTTGCCACACTCACTTCCACCACAATTAAACGGAGAAATGAAATTTAAAAAAAAGTCCTAGAATAACAATTAAGGTACGTATTACCCTGATATTATATGTGACCCTGAGTGAAAAATAAAACGATTAAAATTATAGGGTTGGGTCATCGTTAAGAAGTTTAAGGCTACTTACAAAAAATTGTCTTGTTTGTAGTACAAAGTAAGTTGAACAATAGATGTCGCTCCATCCAAATACGATGGTCAAATAACGAGAGGACAAATCAGAGTTATGAGGCTTAGCGGTCAGAGCATACCCCGGCTATATAAACATTTTCCTCTCGTTGTGATTTTGTAATGTTTTTTTTATGCCTGATAGGTTAGCCTTTGACCACTATTTCACCTTTTTTTTAATGTCTTCTAGGTTAGCTTTTGACCACTATCCCACATCATGGTAAGTGATGATGTGGTCGAAGATGTTACTCAGGCTAACCTAGAATTACTGGCTCTCAAGGACAGCTTCCGGAAAACACCTTTAGGTGCTTGGCGACAGATTTTCTACTTGAAGGTGGTAGCTAGCCAGACGACGGCCATCCTAAGAAGAAAATCGGGAACGACAGCTTAAGTAGTAGTAGCGCTCAGTAGTTATGTCACTAGCGGTCACCCATCCAAGTCATGACCACGGCGGACGTTGCTTAACTTTGCTGATCGGTTAAGAACAAATAAAAATCACTTCTATAGCACCGGTTGTGGCCAATATTGATATGGAACATTTTGAGGAAGAGGTCATGAAGAACGCTAGTGAAAAACCACGTTACTGGTACCGTTATGTCGATGATGTCTTTGCCATAATCTCCAAGGACGCATTGCCGTTGTTTACCGCCCATTCATTGCACTCGAAAATACAGTTTACGGTTGAAGAAGAACGTGATGGTAGTTTGCCTTTCCTAGATAATTTCTTAGAAGGCCACGCACACAGACCGGTACCTGAGAGCAGAATCTCATCACCACCCGTCGCAACTGATGTCCGTGCCGAAAGCTCTCATCAACCGCGCACTTAGTTTATGTGATCCACAATATATAAACGCGGAGTTGGACCACGTGAGGCAGGTATTAGAGCAGAATGGATACAAGTGGCGGCAGTGTACACGTTACGCGTATGGCACAAATTGCAAAAAGGCCAGTAAAGTTGACCGTATGTTGATACTTGCCGTTTGTAAAAGGTGTGATATAATTGGCCCAGATAAAATTGGGGCCCTTTTGCAACGGAAGTACAACATACGGACATTTTATCGCCCACCCGGTCAATTGAGGCAGTTGTTACGAACTCCAAAAGACAAGGAGCCACTAAACGTGCCAGGAGCGTACAATACCATGGGATTGCAGCAAAAGTTACATAGGCGAAACTCGACGTAACATTGCAACAAGATTAACAGAGCACATAAAGAGTGTTAAGAAGGTGGACATCGGTAGATCCGCGGTTGCGGAACATGCTCAAGTGACGAATTATTTTCTAAGGTTCAACAAGACTTCCGTCTTAGCAAGGGAAAAGTTCCTAATACCCCGAAAAGTACGTGAAGCCATAAAAATTGGCCGTCATCCCAATTTTAACCGCGACTGTGGATGGATTTTAGCACCAGCGTGAAAACCAGTTAACTCAACACTACCACTGCTAGTGACGACGAAGACGATCATAACAAAAATAGTGCACCTGCGCCGGCGCCGGTGCTGAAGTCGGAGTGCCAGACGCGCAACAGCGCGCGCGGCCCGTTTTGCCGCCGCTGCCGCCGCCGCCAGCAACAGTGCATGCGCTGACGCGGTCGGGAGCGTACGTACTCCATGATGAAGCAACTCTGAAAGTCGCGAAACCGGTCGAGATCGAGCTACTCGACTGTTTACTTTATTTTTCGTAAGTGAAATCGGATTCAAAATTGTTTAAACATCACTTAACATGCGTTATTGCAAACCTAATAATACACAGCTTTATTAGTTATCAAATTACACATAGTTAAGAAACATTAAATCCTGCAGACTTACTCCATTCGAACATGAAAGCGATAATGTTTTTATCTCCAATCTTTTATTAGACAGATTAAAAGCTTTGTAAAGACAGAAATCTTTGGATCGTTTCGACTGACTAAGGCTTAAAAAGTTTTAATAAACGGATTAACTTTGATGCTGGTTGTTATGTGGTCTCCGAGTGAGGGTGTCGTTTGATGTCTAACCAGATGGAAAATGATGGAAATGCAGAGGGATATGAACTTCTATATGTGAAATGAGGGTAAGCAGTGGAGGATGGTTTTAGGAGTACTTTCATCCCATACCTTAAAGCATGGATTTTTTTTCTTTACTTATACTCAAGGCCCACTTTTAAGTATCTGACTTGTTTGTAAATGGTGATGTGTCTCCCAAATAGATCTGTTGGAAACACACTTCAAGGGCGGGCTACAAGCAAAATCACTTAATATAGGTACTAAATTTGAAGAGGTAAATAAAATATACCAATATTCTAGAGAATGTTTATATATTAAAAATTTGAGTTACTGCTATTATCCGTAACATTTTAAAACCACCACACAGAGCAGGTAGTAGTCTGTAATTGGATTTTAATTGTAACTATATAATTTAATCGCCAAAACAAAAACATGTGAATACATTTTTCGATTTAAAACCTCAATATAGCTGAACCACCAAATCGTGACAAGAAAATATCGGTGCCGTATACTTCTATCGATAACTATATATAAAAAAAAAATAAGTATGTTTCTTTAATTTTGAAATTTATTTACCTCTTTAGAGAAAGAACTAACCAGCTTAGGTCCGGAAATTGATTTTACCTCTCACATAGTGAGTGTAATGATGAGATGTTTCATAATGTCGTATTTAACATTATGAAACGTACGACCGATGAAAATATTTCTTTTTACTTGGAACTTGAATAAGAGGATCTGTTAGTAGCCAAAAATCTTCAACTCAGTTTCTTTCTCTTCCTCTCTGTTTCACCTACTTTCTTTCTGTTTCCTACGATACATTTTCCTGAGTTAGGAGTTTGAAAGACTGTTAACTCGCACCGAAGTGTTAAATATTTATACACTACTTTAAGAAACATAGAATTATTTATAATGACAAAAAAGTGACAATTCCGTTTAATCTTCCTACTAAGGTGACGTGACGTCATAATTGCCACTATACGAGTATAATATACTAGCTTTCCGGCCGCGGCTCCGCCCGCGCGTATGTCGGTTATCGCGCAAAACCATTAACTTCTTTTTGCTCAGTGGGATAAAAACTATCCTATGTCCTTCTCCGGGTCATAAATTATTTCTATACCAAATTTTATCGAAATCTTTTTAATAGTTTTTTTTAGTTTATTCGTCGCATACAAAATTCCAAAAATACAAATCTTTCCGCTTTATAATATGAGTGTAGATTTGTATATTTTTAAGTGATTTCCTAAAATATTTTTTAAATATTTCTTATTGATAAAGTAAAAATTAATCTGATAGTAAAACTGCCGAACACTGCGCTGCCAGCCCACTGTCACTTCGGTTTAGATTGAGTGATATGATTTTATTCTGTAACTTGTGCCAACCAACAAATGAACTGCTTTGACATCGAAACGATTTCAAACACGTCGTAATCTTAGTAATTATAAGTTCTTGATGATAAAACTTCAAACTTTTAATGACTTTCGAATTGGCTGCAATAAAATTTATAGATTTGTGAAATACGATCAAAACGCTGAGAAAACTTTGGTTTTAATATGCCTGTGAAGTAATAAAAAAACTCTTCTCCTGTCCTTATCCTAGACGGTGTGGGGTCAGAACAACATATATGGTGCCTCCACCCTGTGTTATATTATTTTCGAATACTTTGATCAACATTATAATTTGTTGCATCACGCCTAGATATTGAAGAGATTAATCGATGTCATGCTTAGTTTTTCGACTAAAACTTTAATTAAGGGAGTGTTCACCCTACGAAGTTTGTATCGGAGATGTGTCCGTCCAATTCAACTTTAAAAGACCTACACAATTTTGAAGACAAATGGCACTTATTAGAGCATCATGATTGTCCATTAAAGATGTAGTGTCACCATCCTCGTTCAATTCAAGACGTATGTTGTAATGCCTCGTCAGTAAGTGAAATTACTGGGTTGTACTATGCCATTTTTAGATGTGAAGGGCACTGTAACATTTAGCATAGTGTTTTCACGCAACTATTTTGAGGGAGGATAACTGACACTGCGATGATACCGACCATGATGGACTCTTGCTGAAGCCATATATGCCATTTTTCAAAGCAATTAAGGAGTGTATGACATTTGTGGCTGTAAATGTAAACTTGTGTTCAAAGTAATCTTTTATTAGTCAGCCACGAGAACGCCCGGGCTGTTTCAGGGGAAGCCAAAATCTGAATGTAGTATAATTAAAAATAAAAACACTTTTACTACAAAGGAATCTTGTATAGATTCCTAGCATAGGGAATTTTGGTGGGAACTTAAAAGCGAAAGAAAATAGCGTCACACAAGCCCACACAACAAGTGAACATCAGGTGGTACTCGAGCTAATAAAAATAAACAAACACGAAAAAAAAACCCAAATTGTTTTGTTAGGACTAGCAGAAGTCAACCCTAAGAGGTTGTTAGCATTTCACCAATAACCCTGTATTACAGGCTTCTTATCTTTCCATTCACTGACAACCATGGAAAGTTATTGTCAGTTTTTTAAGATTTTTTTCTTAAACGTTGGAGAGTGGGACGTCACTATCAAGAATTTATCTCAAACGCAGGAGAGAGGAGCGCCACTATCAAGAATCGAAAAAATCGTAGACCCGGAGCTGCAATCACGACTGTAGATTTTCACAATTGAATACGAGATATATTTTCTCAAGTGATAAAATTCCGTATCAAGCGGATTAAAAACCAACCAAACACTTGGTAACAAAAAAATAACACGCCAACCAAAACCAAACAACAGCAGTCCCAGTCGACATCTCGGACAATCGGGAGCGTTATCATCGTGGAGTTTGCACGGAATTCACACGAATTTTCGCCACAATTTGCCATTTTCTCTACTCTATATGTATAATTTCGCGAACGCTCGCGGCTGGCGGCGACACCATTGCTACTGACATTATCTACCTGTGTACATTTTATGCAATCAGTGAACTCGATGTTTTTATTGCAATGTTTAAGAGACCTGCAACGGTTAAATAACTTTGTAAAGTATTTTGATTTTCGTGGTTTTGTGAGTTTGTTTGTGGTATGTTAATTGGTGGGCCCCACACTAGGTGGACTGGCGACATCGTAAAAGTCGTGGGTAGTCAATGGCTACAGGTGAATAGTAGCCGTTCTTTGTCACGTTCTACGGGGAGGCATTTATTCAACCGATGACGTCTTCTGGCTGAGGATGATAATGATGTAGTCTCGCGTTACGACCCTTGCAAGGCCGTGCGATAATGATTGGGAACATAAAGTTGTATGCTCATAAATATAGGGGCTGTCCATGTTGAATATTGTGAACGGGCGTCCAAAGCATAATACTCGGAATGATCAGCATGTATCACGTCGCAAGTAGGAAGTTGCACGGTAGGTATTTATACAAACAGATATCCCTAAACATCTGCTTTTAAAAAAAATAACTTTAATCCATTCATATAATTGCATTGAGACATACTATGATGCAATGAAGAGACGTAACGTACTCTACAGTCAGCGCAGCTTTGACAAAAAAGATATATATTTTTCAATTCTTCAGCTCTAGAAGGCATCCTTTGTTTAAGTTTCATTAAAATATTAGGAAGAGTGCTCAATCGAACGCCGAACTATACACACGCGCACCGAATGTGAATTGGCTAAACTTTTAATGGAAATTAACTACTTACTAACTTATAATTAAAAACAACGGTGAAAGCAATGTTTAACTCTGTCTACCTCAAGTCTTCAAGTCAACCACCAGCACTCCGCAACTACTCAACTCTAACTTCACATGTACAGAACTTACAGAACTGTACACAAGGTCTCTTTGGGGCGGGGGAATAGAGGATGCAATCATCATCAATAGCTTACGCACTTATAAATTTAAAATAACATACCAGCACGCACAGCAGACTTCCATAATTATACTTTTGTAGCTTATACGCTAGACTTGGACCACTATTTCACCTGATGGAAGGTGATGATGCGGCAAAAATGTTGTTCAGGGTAATCTAGAATTACTGGCTCTCAAGAACAACTATCGGAATACATAGTAAGGAGGTTGGCGATAGATTTTCTATTTGAGGATGGTAGCTAGGTAGGCAAGCAAGCGCATAATGCCCTAACACCGTATACACAACATGTCATACACAACCAATCTGTAAAAAGCATGGATCATAAGAACCACAACTTTTCCCACTCCCAACTTCCGTTTAATTCCGCAGCACATCCAAAAGCGGTTGTATACAACCCAATCTTAATAAATCACAGTACCGCATTATTCATACAATCCAATTAATTAGGAGAAACATCATCAAAAATTCAAAACTCTTTGTCCACTTCAATGCAATAAAAGTTGGCATTCATTACTCAAAATAAAAGCGTATCCGGAAAGGCCCTCGTCCGTACTTCAGTGTAGCCCTAGAGGGCTATAGAGCCACTCATCCGTCAATCCTTCGGGCTTTAGATTCTACGACATCAATTGAAAAATGTCGCGGTTCAAAACGGACCTGTTTAATTAACTTTTCCGAGCATTATGACCGGTTTATATCCGGGTTTTTATGTTCGAACCGGCATTGTGCGAACTCAATATCGGTTGGTTTATTGTCGTTCGAAGTCGCTGGGATTCTTTGTCCAACGAGTGGCTGGATCGCAGCCACAGTGCAATAACATGTACACAGTAAGGCAAATCACAGTTTTTAAACTACTCGTATCTACATGCTGCAAATGCTGTAACTCGGTGTTCAGTTAATAGATAATTCATATGTATCTAACTGAATATTGTTATACAAAAATGAAAAATGTAAGATTCCATTTATGATTTTTAAGTATTGTGACATAATGTTGTAATAAAATAATAAAAAAATAATAATTTAAAAAATGTTGTCTTAGGTTTTCGCGATTATACTGTGACATGCTTGAAAAATCATAAAGTTTAATGCTAATTGACAAATTAGTCTTGTTTATAGTTAGATTCAGTTTGGCTGCAGGCTGCAGATATCGCTTCGTTCCTATAAGACAATAGGAACATAAAGGTAAATTTGACTCATTTCTAAATTTGACACAACAATAAATCTATTGGAATAGTATGTCCCAGTTATAGGGCCGGATGGTTGTGGGTTCAAATTTTTCCTTTCGTTGAAATTTTGCAAGCTTTCACTTGGCAGGCGGTAATGAAAAAAAATCAATTTCAGCGCATGCTTATGGAATGTCACAACTGTCAATTTAAGACCACAAGTTTTTGGTGACGGTGTAAACAAAAGTTCTTCCGTTTATGCGAAGTTTAGTTGTCAGATGTCTTCGACGATTAAAATAATTAATTTTCCATTCATTTTCTTTTTTTTTTTTATTGTATACATCAAATATAATATGTCCAACTGCTTTAACATTATCATGACACTGTGGAATATCGCTAAGACCGTTTCCGTCTGGTTACATTATGTCGGGTTCAATTGTTAGGGACTATTAGAGGAATGGAGATGTTGGCAATGAGTCGCTGGAGTAACCATAGAAGTGCAGGGAGAGTCGACATCGCATAGTGAACATTTATGATATCGTGTTTTCAGATTGAAATATACTATACTATACATAACATTGTTGTTATTATTTCTAAAGAACACGCTGTTTTTACCGACTTCAAAAAAAGGAGGAGGTACACAATTCACCAATACTTTTTTTTTGTTACCTCACTACTTTTGACTGCGTGACCGGACTTTGATGATTCTTTTTTTATTTAAAAGCTAATGCTTGCCGTGTAGTCCCATTTAAATTTCATGAAATTCAGTCATGCCGTTTTATTAGTAATTTCCAATAACTGAAAAGTATTTTCCTACCTTGATAATATAGTCACTGACAGTGAATGACAATCGATCCCATAAGTAGCAAGCGTCACATAAAAGGGTGAAAGATTAAAGAGAGAAGAGTTTTTACTTAAAGAATGGAACCGACTTCAACACTCAAATATGTGAAATAACTTGTCGAAGTCGGTACCATGCGCACAATATTGTAATAATAGGTACTTTTAAACCATCATGGTACCGACTTCAACAAGTTATGTCACACAGTTGAGTGTTGAAGTCGGTTAAATTTTGGAACTATTAATATGATGCTGTATGTCCGTCCGTATGTCACTAGTCAATAGCTCGTAAATAAAATGGGTGGCAAACTTGAAATTTAAATATTTTGTGTTGTATGTTAACCCAAAACTAAACGTGCATTAAAAGTGACAATAAAATATTAATCAGAATCGGTAACATACCTACATGTGATAGGAGAGCTAAAATTTAAAGTTTTCTTCTATGCGTAAAAAATAGGATAAATTATTTGATCTGTGGTTTTCTGTAGTAAAAAATAATTACAGCTGTCAAATACGTGTAGTCACCGATTAAACTGACAATTATTAGTTCACGTAGATAACTTACAAAACTCAAAAAAAAAACAAATTGTTCTAACCTGTGAAATAAAACACTGCTGAAATCCATAATGTGCACAATATATCTAACTATAAGCAGCTAACGCATGCGAAATATTTAATTAATAAAAGATTAACTCTCAATGTGATTTTGTAGTTTGGTTTTTGATCTTTCAAATCAAAATACATTTATGGCATATATATGTATACGAGCACCAATATACAAACTCGTAACCAATCATCAGTTTATAGAAAAATAGGAATATTTTAAGTTTTTGCTATGATGAATCTATCGTGTTTCTCTATTATCTAACTCTATGTAGCTGTTTTTCTAAAACAGGATGACAGCTGCAGCCTGCAGAAGAACTTTACCACAATTTTATATCAAGCAAACATTCTAGTAGCCTCGTGGTACAACTAAATCATGCGTGAATAAAGCGGTGAATATTTGTATTAAGTTTTACATATTAGTGTTAGGCATAAAATAAATATAACACGTTTTCATTTCTAGAGAATACTGAAACCACCCAGAAGTTATATTAAAAATACTAAACACAAAAATACTACCACTAAAACGTACATTTTAACGAAACATTACCTAAATAAAACATGAGTAACATATTTTTCTAGAATTACAAACACATGTTATATAAACGCTCCAAGTTTTTTCGTTACTGAAATAAACTCATTACATTGTTTCATTTTTAATAGCCAGTTCTAATTTATATTCTCTTAATTGGTTGCTTCAAAAATGAGCAGTATTTTTATGATTGTAAGTTATTATTTTACGTCTACCAACAGTCCTAAAAGGATTTTCGTGAATGATTTATGGTTTAATGAATTTTATTTCCATTATGAAAATATTTGATCTCGGCTTTAATTACAATATTTTCTTTTGATTTATGAATGTACTTAAACGTTTACTTAAATTGTCGTTAAATTTTATTAATACGAATTAAAATTAAGAACTAACGAAAAAGCTTTGTAAACGAATGTCTAAAAGCGAAGAAAACCTGATTTCTGTCTACTTAAAATTTTAACGAAAGTTCTATAAACACAAAGTATTTTGATAGAAAGTTCTTCAATGTATTTATGACCTTGGATAGATAACTTTTACTGTATTGTAATACTCTCTTTCAAAGCTGTAATACAATAATTTACTTAGGGTAAGGTCAGGCAAGGGAAGGTCGCCTTTATTTCAGCCCTTTTAATTAAAATCTATTTTCATTGTTACAGGTGCGACAGAATAGACGAAGGGACGAGGAAGGGTCGCTATGACATCCTTCAGACAATATTTTACAAGATTATAACCAATCCTAACATTGTTATATCAGAACTTTAAATTTTCATGACGCAGAAGTAAATTGTTATTTTCTCCTCTTAAACTGTTACAACGTTACCTAAACCTGTAGTAACTTTAAACTTTATCGACGGAAAGAAGGATTGACATGATCGTAAACTAAACAGTGTTGTGTAGTGAAGTGATGAAATTTAAAATTAGGTTGTGATTGAGATTTGAGGGTAAAAGTAAATTAGTTAATAATGGAGACGATAAAACTTAGTGTTTTGAAGGTGATCGGATTGATTCTGCTGAGCCGGATATCCGGTAAGTCGATTTTTTTAACTTGTAATTGTATAATTTTATATTATATATTCTTGATTTTCAGTTTCTTATCAATAAATACATCATGATCCTGAATCCCTGTGGGCAGGGATGTCCACAAACTCTTATTTCACTAGATATGCTTCAGTCCCATGGGACTAGGGTGAGCCTTTGGCCATTTTCCGGGCACTATTCCTGACCCCGGGTTACTACTGAACATTTCTCCATTAGAACAACCCGGTGCAGATTGAACCTTGGTACTTGAGATTCCAAAACGAGGTTTTGCGCCACTCGACCAGTCAGCCGGCGGGGCGCATTAATGGAAGTAAAAATAAAGTTTTGGCTTCCGTTAATGCGCCCCGCGTAGATGAAAAGTAATGATGCTGAAAAGTATTTAATGTGTTCAAGGGCTTGAACTGTCAATATTTCAACTTTCACCTAAATCAGTAAGACAATTTCAGTGTGAAAGAGTGAATAACATACAAACTTACCCAATAACTTATGCATTTATATTAGCAAGCTGCTGCGATTTATAATTACTTTTCTCTTTTTAACTTGATTGAAAACAGATACAATATATACAAGTCAATCAACTAAAATACGTTTAATTTGTTTTATGAAAAAACTAATATTTCACAGAAAGCAATACAATATTTTCCAATTACATTTTGTAACTTAATCACTAAATGAAAAGTTTCAGAGCTTTGTTGAAAAGAATCTAAAAAGGAAAAGCGTCGTTTCCTCACTAATTAAGGAAATAAAAAAATATCTCTTCAATTCACCATAATTTAACTCGTTTCTTGATCCGGGTAAAAAGGCTTTTAGCTGATTAACTTTACAGTGTTCTGGATGGTTTCCAACGAAGATAAATCAAGTAATAATACAATTACTATTTGATAAAGTATACACGTTGATGCACTAAGACAGCGTACAATAAAACACTATAGCGCTTATTATGAGTATAAGACTGGCATTTACAGCTTAAAAATATCTGAAAATCGGGGAAAAATTCAGTTTCGTATTTATCTTTAATTTTCTTCGTTTCATGACACAGACCTACGCTTAGTTTGGGACTCAATGCTTGCCTGGGATTAGACGAATATTAGTTCACTTCGGAGCATGATTGTACACTGCTAAATGATAAACTTATTTGAAAATCAATGTTTTTATTTGTAATTATTATTTTAATGTAACTAAGTAAATAAACAAAACAACAAACGAAAATCTATTTTAAAGTAGTGATGGCCTAGTGGCAATAGCTATAGACTGCTAAATGGGTCTATTGTAGAATCCTGCATTGGACACGTTCTTCCAAAAAATCTCTGCCGCCGGCTTGAGCTTCAATGCACGGTAGAAGGACATTTTGCAAATGCCCGCCTGGCTAGCTATCACTCTCAAGTAGAAAATCTGCCGCCAAGCACCTATCAGTGTATTCCGACAGTCCTTGAGAACCAGTAAAATTACAGGCACATGATGAGACTTAGCAACTGTATGTCTGAGGGTGACGGGTGCAGTGGAGTTCGTCACTTGTGACGAAATGCATATGTTATAGGTAGAGAATACCGCTTAACCTCAGGTAGGCCTCGTACTTGATCCGTGACAATAAAATAAAAAAAAAATAAGTACATTATAGATACAATATAATTTTACACATATTTGATACATAATGTTTAGCTCAAATTATAGATACCGTTTAAAAAGTCTGTCACCAAGCATGTATCAGCCTGTTCCGACAGATCTATTTTAGGGCGAATGCCCACTCCAGGCTTAGTCTGAAAATACTCTAACCACATCATCACTTACCAACAAAAAATATTGAAAGTGTCCATTTCCAAATTAAAAGTAAGAAAGCCCAACCCTTATTCTTTGAAAAACTAGGTGGTAAAAGATGTAGATATTATAAATAATTACCACTATAAACATCAAATTAATATTTTAGAAAAGCACTCAATAGACTTATTTTTATGACGACCCTGCCTAATTGTCCTGTTAAGCCAACGTAACGTCATAAATGCCACGTAGCCGAAACTGGAAAACATTTCGACGTGTTTCACTGCTACACGAAGTATCATCGGGAGGTCTTGACTTTTCGAGCGCACAATCGGTATTCTTTTTCTTATTAAAGTTAATATAAAAAGATTGAACATTCTAGCACTGATAGACAAAATATTTAATAATAAAGACTTTGTTCTGTAATTGTAATGTTATGACTTGTATTGCAATGCCCTTGAAAATTATATTGAAGTTGATTGTTATTAGACATTAATTTTATTGAGAGATATTTGAGTTCTATTATAGAAATACTTTTATGTCTGTGTAGGCATTATGTAATTTTTACGTTTATCTTGCATAGTACATTAGCAGTTTTAATAAGTAAGACATTTTTACATGTTAAGTTGTACATTTTAAAGGACTTGTTTAATGTCATTTACTTTTTTAGTACTTTGTACTAGGTATTTTAGAATATATTGTTTGTAAATTGCTTAAGACTGTTTGTAAACGATAAATAAAAAAATATAGCAGTAAGCTCGGGCTTTGTTCGTGAAGTTCAGCATTGTCCGTAGGGTGCAGGGCTCGGCGGTGGAGTACTCAGATACGACCCAAATATTCTCTTTCATTGTTATTTGTCATAAAAACCGTTCAAAGGATAACGCTAAAGTTATTTGATTATATAAAAAGTATTTAATTCATCTTAAATTTTTATTAACTTTTTGAAGCAATGATGGCCGAGCGGTAATAGCTATGGACTGCCGTGTCGCAGGTCCCTGGTTCGATCCCCACCGCCGGTTTGAGCTTCACCACTTGGTGGAATGGGCATTTTGCGATTTCCCGCCTGGCTAGCTACCACCGTCAAGTAGAAAATCTGTCGCCAAGCACATAACGGTGTGTTCCAGCAGCAGTTCTTTAGAGCCAGTGAAATTACAGGCACATAAGACTTAACAACTATGTCTTAAGATGACGGACGCAGTGCAATTCGTCACTTGTGATGAAATGCATCTGTTCTAGGCAAAGGTTAGTCCATTTAACATCAGGTGGGCCTCGAGCTTGTTCCGTCACAATAACGTAAAAAAAACCTCAATAATTAATCGTTTATTGATAACACTGCCCATTATTACACTAAGATTAAAGTGGACACAAAATAGTTACTGGTACTTACCTTGTCAGTCAAGCGGCTTAAATCGCTGTTTTGGAATGAAATCTTGCATTCGATTCCTGTGGTCAGAAGTTGTATGTTTTTTTGGCAATAAACATTTTTAGTACCCTTCATTGTCCAGAAATGTATAATTTTGCCGGTCGATGGCATAATTTTGCCTGCTATGACATGATAAAACATAACCGGTAAAATAGATATGAAGGCCTGATAATTATTGTTTATTTAATTTAATAAAATATATATATCAATATATCAAACGCTGGCTTGAAATACTACAATCAGAACCTTTCAATTTATCTGCAATATCAAAAAATAATATTGTTTCAGACATCGCCTTAACTAAAGTTCTGGTCAAGCTTTTTGACAAGTTGACCTATAGGTGTCGTAAGAGGCGACTAAAGGTAAAATACCAGAAATTGAGCAACAGCGCCTTCTGAGGAACTGGCATATGGATAATGGCAACCCCCCCCCACACTAATGGGGAGGCTGTGTTCAGCAGTAGACCAGTGGACAATCCGGCTGATACAATATTGCAGTTGAAAACACTTTTTACTGGGTACAGAGGTCTGACGGCAACAGACAGGTATAATTGAAGACCTACTCTTACAGTCGTACGTTCAGGAGTAGTTTATTGATAAAGAGTTTATATACTGTTCGGTGTAGTCCTTGCATTTATCGAAATTTATGTTGCATGTATGTGACGGAACAAGCACGAGGCCAACCTGATGTTAAGCGGTATTTTCTGCCTACAACAGATGTATTTCATCACATGTGAAGAACTGCACTGCGCCCATCACTTTGAGACATACTTGTTAAGTCTCATTTTGCCTGTAATTTCAATGGCTCTCAAGGATTGATGCCAGAACACACCGTTAGGTTCTTGGCGACTGATTTTCTACTTGAGGGTGGGCGCTAGCCAGGCGGGCATTCGCAAAATGACCTTCCACCGTGCGGTGAAGCTCAAGCCCGCGGCGGGATTTGAACCATGGACCTGCTGCGCGGCAGTCCATAGCCAATGCCACCGAGCCATCACTGCTCCTTCTACAACTTTTTCTTTGAAATATGCTATCCTGTTTGACATATTGCACTAATGTCCCCATAAGATTATTCAATTTGGCCGGGCCAAAACCAAATTGTCCTCGAACACTCCGCATAAGTTTCAACAAAAAAGACATCAACCAAAGGTCCGCTATGATTATTTCTCGGCTTCTGCGAATCCAATAATTCGTTATATTGAAGAAAGTTTTTCTTGCAAATTTGAGAATCATTTTCTTTGGCTTCGTCCGATATTAGTATTTTTCTGACTTGGACATATTTCGAGTTATTCTTTATCCACTTTGTGCTTGCGTTAGGGAAAATTCGAGACGTGACGTTTAAAATTAACATACGTAATTGATTGAATTTGAATAAAAATTGCCTAAATAGAACAGCTGGCGAGCACTGGTATGAAATTAGATAAAAATGTTATTTTTTTAACTTTTCCAGCGCTAAATTAGGTTGGCGTGACAAATTTCTTCGACTTAGATCTATTTTTCTTGCACCTTTTTATACGTAGGTATATCATTATTCACAAATTCCTCGGCCTTCCTCTGTCCTTATGTCCAAATTATTACTCAACGCTCACTTAAATTACCCTGCATGGGTGAAAATTCTATATTGATTAATTCGGGTAGTGTTATTAAAAGATTATTTGTTTGCTATTTATTTGTTTACTGATATAGGCATTTCTTACATAAAGCTTATAAAAATACGTTTTTGTCTTTCGAATATTTACACTGATTATAATTAAATAACTGTAAGTCGGTACCATGTCGTGAGCTCAGGGGATTTTGACCCCTTGAGCTACAATTTTCAAGTCTCGGTCCGTATTGAGACCATAGGTGGAGATATGCGCATATAGAGCACAGTATCCTTAGATGGGCTTAAAAATACAGAAATTGGAGTATAAAATTTGCATCTGTCCAGCCAATCTCGATGATCGAGCGGTTAAGGCAACTAGTGCGTAACACTAGGGAATGCGGTTTTGAATCCCGCTATCGAGATTAACAAATTGTGCACCATAAATTAAAAAACTAGACATTATTTATTACTCAGCGAAAGAACCAGACTACTACTCAGGCCTCCATTCACAAAAATTTTCTTACACCGTGTTTTGAAGCAGGAATTGATTAGGTATAGAAATTAAACACTGCTTGGTAGTTCAGATTTGAAATAAAAATTATTTTTTCGTTAAATGGTCCTGACTGTAACAAAGACAACCCCAATTTCCTGTGCAGGGAGAATAGTATGTTCAATGTGCATAATCTAAGACAATTAGGTACAGGTAGAAAACAGAGCTCAGATCACTATTCAAAAACATTAATTCTTTACAAGTTCAAAAAAGACGATTAGTCTTATATTTCCAAGTTATTTTCTTTGAAATTGTCAATACAATGGACATAGGTAGGTACTTGGTCTTAAGAACACATTACCAAAAATCTTGCCCTTTTCAGCTTTCTTTTACAGCAGGAAATATTATTCTTTATTGAGCAGTGAGTGGCCCTTTGAACCAAGATTTGGGAATAATTTTTTACTTCAAAGGTTTCTGTATAAAAGCTACCTGATAACGGAACACTTATAAATAATATATTATTTTTTAATATTTCGCCAATGGTTTGCTATTACGTTATGTTAATATTGAATCTTGGGTTCGGTTTATTGAAGTCTTCTTTTTTTTTGTCAGAGGTTTGGTCTGGCCGCCCTGATGCCTTAGAACAACTACGTTGAAATAAGTAATGTTAGTATTATTGACCATATTGCAGTTACACCTTTTTTTAGCTTTCACTAAAATGAATACTTTTATGAAAATCGTTCGCTAAAAACGCTTGTTGTTAAATGATTGTTCTGAATACCACAGATGCGCATCTGTGGTTTACGAGTAGAATGCGTGATAACCAGTAAATAATTATTCATATTCATTTATTTCAGTTTTTTTTATTATGCCTGATAGGTTACCCTTTGACCACTATCTCACCTGATGGTAAGTGATGATGTGGCCGAAGATGTTGTTCAGGCCAACCTAATATTACTGGCTCTCAAGGACAGCTGCCGGAACACACGGTTAGGTGCTTGGTGAAAGCTATATATATATTAAGTCAAAGTCAAAATACGCTACGCTCTTATGAAGGTCAATTACAAATTTTATTATAGAAATATTCTACATTGTACTGCCACGTTCAGCAAATACATTGTATAGAGCCACTGCGAGAAGAACGGGCAAGAAACTCGGGGCCATTCTTTTAAACATCTGTTAACAATGTGTTACGTACATACTATATAATAGAGTTATTACAATATTTGTTTAAATTATGTAGGTGACAGGCAATAGCTTGGCGGAGGCGGAATCGTCCAGGCATTTTTGTCGTTTATGTAATCAGAAACTGTGTGGTAGGATTTTTTAATCAATATGTTTTTCACATGCAACTTGTATTTCCCTTCTGTGAGCGTTGTAATATGTTTAGGAACTTTATTATAAAACCGCACACAATTACCTAAGAAGGACCTTTTATTTGTCTTTGCTAATCTAAACCTGGCACCGCTATTTTATCTTTATTCCTAGTATTGTAATCGTGATTGTCACTGTTTAATTTAAATTTACTCAAATTTTTACGAACATACATAATATGTTCAAATGTATACAGACTTGGTAAAGTGAAAATATCAATTTCTTCAAAAAGAACCCTCACAGATTCCCTAGGACCCATTTTATATATGGCTCGAATTGCACGCTTTTGTATGATAAAGATTGTCTCTATCTCAGCAGCAGTTCCCCACAGCAATACGCCATACGACATAATACTGTGGAAGTACGCGAAATAAACTAGGCGAGCAGTAGCTACGTCTGTTAACTGTCTTATCCTAAGAACTGCATATGCAGCAGAACTAAGTCTTCTGGAAAGATCATGTATATGTGGATCCCATTGTAAAGTGGAATCCATTTTGATTCCCAGGAAGACTGTCGCTTTGTCAATAGGGAGTTTATCAGGGCTAAGCTTTATGTTTGGTTCAACATAAGGAACATTTGGTTAAGAAAACTTTAAACATTTCGTCTTTTTTGAATTTAGGAGAAGATTATTAGCGGCGAACCATTTACAAATCTTAGATAATACATTATTTATATGCGTCAGTTCACTGTCTTTCCTATCTACTTTAAAAATCAGAGTAGTATCATCTGCGAATAAAACAATATCGCAGAAATCTTTATATATATATATATATATGTCACCGTTTTATTGTACTAACCGTTAGTTTATAATAAATCTAGTTAGATTATAAACTGTCGATAGATTGTGAATGGAAACTAAAATTTACAATCTAACGTTTAAATTTTCGTTAGATGACCATGTCCAGCCGTCAAATTGTAATTATGTGGGTCAACAACAATTTACCATAGATCTACGAAACTATTACAGTGGCCGTAAGCAAAATACGTAGGTTCAGGTTTTTAATGTATTATTTTTTGGCTTATGTTTAACTTACCACCAGATATAGTAGAGTAACATATAACAGACAAAAATAGTAAATTATTACCAAAATTAAACCCGCATTTTAATGTTATCTTATAAATAAAGTTTTAACATCTCGCTATCCTATTTAAGCAAAATTACTCAAAATAAATCATTGTTAACCCAAAAGAAGTAAATTATCACCAAAAGTAGTATATGAAATTAAATTCTTGTGGCGCATCGCCGGCCGCTGCCGGGGCACGCTCGCTTCGCTCGCTCAGCTCGCGCGTTGTTGTACTCACAAGTAACCTAACGCTCCTCCTCGCTTCGCTCGTTGTCGCACCTAAATATGACTTTGCCCTAGACTTAATGATATTTAACCCCTCACTAAAATATAGTGATCATTTACTACATATGGTATCCGACATTTTTTTTGGTGAAAGAACTAAGGGTATCAAAGCATTTTATGGTGGTCATTATTTTAAATCCCTTAGTTATTTTAATGTACAAACTCGAAATGAATATGTTTTTTTTGGGTGACTATTATTTTTATTCGTAACTCTATGAAATGAACTCATGGCACCTATAACGGCGACCAATCAGAAGACAGTTCATAACTTTGCGGGCGATTATAGATCCTTAGATTATAAACTGCCAGCTAGACATAGTCAGTTTATAATCTGACAAAAATGTAAGCGTTAGATTGTAAATTTTAATGTTCGTTCACAATCTATCGACAGTTTATAATCTCACTAGATTTTTTATAAAAATAAAAAAATCGTACAATTATCCGGTGACATATATATATATCTATAACAGCAATTACATCTGTTATAGGCAAAAGATCAGATGAGACTCGTACTTGTTCCGCCACATTGCCATAAAAAAATCATAACGAGACATTAGCTATTAAATTCAGTAACCCATCCTGCATTTTTATAGCTATTTATTTACTGTAGACTGTATGCTGTAACAGCCGACTCGTCCACTGCTGAACACAGCCTCCCCTATTAAGGGGGTATTTGCCATAATCGCTCGTACCACGCTTGGCAGGCGGCTTGGGGATCGCAGTGAAAGATGACAGTTCTTGAGAAGGTGCTGCTGCCCACCTTCCAGTATTTTTCCCTTAGTCGCCTCTTACGACAACCACGGGATGATATGGGGAGATGAAATTCTAACCCGGCACCCCACGGGGGTTTTACTTAATACTTAATAATTGAATGTACATAGTAATAGAAGCTGTTTTACAGACTGGTGAATTCATTAATAAGGTAGAAGAAAGTTGAACATAAAGAAAGTTGAGGAATTGTACCTGAAACGTAAGCGAAGTGTATAAAGTGCTGAGGCTGCATAATTAAGCAATAATTAATTAAGCAATTTTAGGGTCTAATAGGTACCACTTTGCGTGAAGCTGCACTGTTTTGGTAATGTCGCAACATTATTAAAGTACTCTACTCTTGTCCATCTAGTAATTGCATTTGATAAAGTGGCTTTCAAACCCAAACACAGAAGCATTATATATTACATAATATTTGCACACTACTGCTTCAAGGCAGAATATTTAAAACTGCAGTGGTAACCACCCAGACCTAAACTAAACCTATCTAGCAATACTTAGAATAAGATGTAATTCGACAGCAATCATATGGTTAACGGAAATAAATATTGTAATAAATTTTAGACTTGTGTCACAAATTGTAAAAGAGCAAAGACATTTTTTTAAAAAGGCCTCGTTCAGTAAAAAGTGTATAGAGCCTCTGCCCGAAGAATGGGTAAGAAACGCATTGTTTAAATTAAAATTTAACTCTTTCATAAGAAAAATGAAGATATTAAAACTGTATTAAAGTCTGTGTGTCACAACTGTGAATACTTTACTTTCGGCACATAAAATTCAAATGAAAAAGCGATTAAAATTATTGCCTTATTCATTTTTGAGTATTATAAAATAAGAATTGATTATTCCAAATAATTTTGAACATACACACTTATACGGAAAACTGACAAACCAAAAGCGTCGATTTTATGCTCAAGGACATTTCAGCAATCCTTGAGAGCCAGTAATTTTAGGTTAAGCCTCTTAACAACCTCGACCACATCTTACTTACAATCAGGTGAGATTGTGGTCAAAGGCTAAGGTTAAAGTAATATGTAGCAATTGTATTACTTTAACCGTCATAGGGGGACGGTGCGCGGCCATCGACCAGACTACTAGACTTCATCTGATCGAAATAAGTACGAAAAAGGAGCACGACATTTCGGCTAGAAATACCGAGTCCAGGTGGCCGAGGAGGCTTAGGCATCCGACGCGATATCGGAGGACGCGGGTTCGATGCCCTCCTTGGGCATACAATTTTGTACTCCAATAATTTGTTAAATAAATATACCAGTAATTTTGTACTGATGAATCAGAATCTTTATTGGCTAATATAACAAAACGTTACTCTAGGCAAGTAATTTTACAATTATGTTGGTATTAATTTTAAAACATAATTGTAAACTAGAAAATTATGACAACAAACTACTTTATCTAACATGTTAAAGGAAATTCATAATTGCTGTTGTCCAGATACCTACAAAATCTCTATCTTTGTGAGATTAGATCAGCAGATAGGCATGTAACGTATAATCTGGTCGTATTTCAACGACACTGGACTCGGAAGCAATTCCCCCTAGATTTATTGCATGAGATGGTTGTGGACGTCACTAGCCTACAAAGATGGCAATTTTGCTTTGAACGTAAGAATAACTGGACTTGTTTATTCATTTTTATTACAGAGTAGGTTCAATAAGTCTTTTTGCATTGAGACTTCTTTTTAACGCGATTTGTATTTGAATTTCGAAAATTTTATTATAGTGTATAGAGTAGTATAGTAATAGAGTTTGGAACTTAACGGTAAATGGAAATAGGCTCGCCCCGCATTTCGAGACTTTTTTTAGTTTTTTACCGACTTCGAACAAAGGAAGAGGTACTCGATTGGTCTGTTTTTTATGTTTGTTACCTCAGAACTTTTGACTGGATGAACCGATTAAATTTTTTTTTTAATTGTTAGCTGATGCTTGCCGTGTACCATTTAACACGTGGTACCAAGTAAATTTCATCAGTATCGGTCAAGCCGTTTTTGATTTACACTCCAATAATTGAAAAGTATTTTACTATCTTGATGATATAGTCATTGACAGTGAATGACAATCGATCCTATAAGTAGCAAAGGTCACTAAAAAGTGTGAAAAATATTTTTTTCCAAAAAATGGAATTGACTAAACACTCGAATGTTTGAATTAACTTGTAGAAATCGGTACCATGCGTACAATATTGTGACTTTTGAACCAACATAGTACCGTCTACAACAAATTATTTCAGACATAATAAAATAAGTGTTGAAGTCGCTTCCATGTTTTTGAAAAAAAATAATTATGTATTAAAGTGTTGAGATGGACGACTCGCCTGATGGTAACCCTCACGCATGTCAATTTCAGTTGTAGTGGCAAGTGTTATTTGTATCAAACAGAAGAAGGTTGGTCTTCTGTTTGATACTGCATTGCACTCGTCACTCCAAGACATTAGTTCATATGTTTCGATAACCCAGTAATTTCACTTCCTACAGTGCTTTTTACACTCAGTAATGTTTACTTTGTGACACGGCGCGCGGCGGTGGTAACCACCAAGATGGATTCTTCCTGAAGAGACTTACCACTTGGTAAACAAATCTAGAAATATTTCTATTTTATTCGTGTCTAAAACGTATCAGCCAATGTGGGTGATTAGAAATCTCTACCAACTCCTTCAAAGAATACAGGCGTGACTTATGCTTTATTGAGGTACTTGAAATGTACGTGAAAACGAGTTTTAGAACTGCTGTGTAAAGCAACGTGAGTTTTTTTGGGGTGTAGGTGTAGCAAGCCAGTATGTTATCTGTAGGCTGGTAAATCTTTCATTAAAGCCAACTTATCAATAATTTACCGTTTTTGAATGTTGGGCAATATGACAATTCAATATTAATATATTTTTTTTTATTTATTTTTTATGCCAGATACAAGTAGGTTAGGTTAGCCTTTGGCCACTATCTCACATGATGGTAAGTGATAATGTGGTCGAAGATGTTGTTCAAGCTAATCTAGAATTATTGGCTCTCAAGGACAGCTGCCGGAAAACACCGTTAGGTGCTTGGCGACGGATTTTCTACTTACTACTTACTTTTCGATATAAGTATTTAACGGAATTTAATCGCTATGGGAAATTAAATTGAGCTTCACCGCTTGGTGGAAGGGCTTTTTGCGAATGCCCGCCTGGCTAGCAACCATCCTCAAGTAGTAAATCTGTCCCCAAGCACCTAACCGTGTGTTCTGACAGCATTCCTTGAGAGCCAGTAAAATTACCGGCACATGAGACTTAACAACTATGTCTCATGGTGACGGACGCACTGCAATTCGTGACTTGTGACGAAATGCATCTTTTATAGGTAGAGTTAGTCCGCTAAATATCAGGCGGGCCTAGAGGTTGTTCCGTAAAAATAACATAAAAAAAAATATATACACATAAAAAGTGAACTCACGTTAGTGTTAAGTTATTTCCAAACACCCTTCCTTACAGGAAGATTGATGTGTGGAGAACGATAAAATATTGTTGTATAACATTTAAATAAAAAAAATATCAAAAAAGAGTACGGACGAAGAGTCTGTAGAGCAAAATTTTTATTTTATATTTCAGCGAATCACACTGATCAAGTTATTAAATTTATGACAAATCGAAAACTAAACATTATAAAAAAATTAAATAATATAATGCGACTAATGTAGGTAATTAATAATTAATTATAAAATACATCGAACGCACCAATTTAAATAGTAATATATGAATTGAAACTTGCAACTAAAACCGGCTATTAATTTGAAATAACAACGACACTGTCGATTGAACTTTTACATAAAAGGCTTTGTAAAAACCCCGATTTCAGACAAAAATGGCGAATTCCGTTCTATTTTGAGGCAACATAGCCTCTAAATAAATGCAGCGGGAGACAATAGGCCGCTATGGGAAACAATTGCCCGGTAATTTATGTTCCCGCACGGTATGTGGGTCGCAGTGTGCCTATTTGCATGTATCATTTTCTGGTACAGTCAGCGGTCGGCCTATCCCTGTAATGGGACTATTCTGTATCCAAAGTTTTGGCATTGAAGTGTAATCTTTTCTTTTTTCGAAGCGCTCGTAGCGAAGTTTACTTAGCTGTTCTCAACCGATCAGCAAAGTTAAGCAACGTCGCGCGCGGTCATGAGTTGGATGGGTGACCGCTAGTGACATTACTACTGAGCGTTTCCGTGCTTCCGAGGGCACGTTAAGCCGTCGGTCCCGGTTGTTGTCTTAGGATGGCAGTCGTTATAGCATGGTGGGTAGGGCATTTTGCGAATGCCCGCCTGGCTAGCTACCACCCTCAAGTAGAAAATCTGTCGCCAAGCACCTAACGGTGTGTTCCGGCAGCTGTCCTTGAGAGCCAGTACTTCTAGGTTAGCCTGAACAACTTCTTCGACCACATCATCACTTACCATCAGGTGAGATAGTGGTCAAAGGCTAACCTATCAGGCATAAAAAAAAAAAAAAAAAAAACTTGTTGTGATCTCCAACAATTTATGATTGTGATATGTGTTTATGAAGCAACGATGGCCGAGCGGTAATAGCTATGGACTGCCGTGCCGCAGTACCCTGGTTCGATCCCCACCTCCGGCTTGAGCTTCACCGCATGGTGGCAGGGCATTTCGCGATTGCCCGCCTGGCTAGCTACCACCCTCAAGTAGAAAGTCTGTCGCCAAGCACCGAAGGTGTGTTCCGGCAGTAGTCCTTGAGAGCCAGTGAAATTACAGGCACAATGAGACTTAACAACTATGTCTCAATGTGACGGGCGCAGTGCAATTCGTGACTTGTGATGAATTGCAACTGTTATAGGCAGAGGTTAGTCCACTTAACATGAGGTGGGCCTCGAGCTTGTTCCATCACAATAATAAACATTTGCAATAGTTTATTATCTTATTGCAAATGTTTTTTTTGCAATATGATATAAATATAACGAAACATTATACTCGTAGTCATGTGCAGGAAATGACATGCTTAACTTGAACTATATTTTGTCCTCTCGTATATTTGTAATTTTTTATTGTAATCCGCAGAGCATGCGTTATTGCAAACATAAAAATATTGCAAGCCTTGATACCAGTTCGGTACCATTTAACTTTACCAAAGAAATATTTTAGTACTAGAATAGCAAGTATTGACCTCAAAGACTAAAGACACAAAAATATGCGATCCTGATTTGACTTACAGAATAGCGCTGTATGCCTTTTCCTTGTGTAGCGATACGCTGAATTTCGAATTCGTAGACTTGTGCCACGCCTGGCTGAATACAAAATCATTGGCCGATTGTGTGGACTCAGCATAAACACTGCTTTACGAGGATGCTGAGATACTATGAGTTATGTGGTGTAAGCATGTCATATCCATTCCATCGTTGACCCGCCTACGACATGCATATTTAGTTCTACTGGACTTGGAAACTATACATTTATTTAACAGCTATAACGTCCATCGTTGAACAAGGGTTTCCCCCGATGGGTACTGTAGTGGTCTTTAGGATCGCAGTGTAAGATGGCAGTTTTTGAGAAAGCGCTGCTGCCGATCTTTAGGTATTTATTCTTTCGTATGACTCAACAGAAAATATGGAGCGATGCGATTCTAGAAGGCACCCTATATGGGGAACAACATGCCTACCTTTAAACTACGGTGCAATTGCTGACTGTTCCATAAACGGATATGACGGCAGGCTGGACCATAGTAGACAGGGCTCACTGTGTGTCTTAGATGCTCCATCACGATTAAGCGCCTTCCTGAATGTCTCAAATTATGGCATTATTAAGTCTTGGGTTTAAGTAACTTTTTATAATGCTTTTTAGGTTAGCCTTTGACCACTATCTCACCTGATGGTAAGTGATGATGTGGTCGAAGATGTTGTTCAGGCTAACCTAGAAGTACTGGCTCTCAAGGACAGCTGCCGGAACACACCGTTAGGTGCTTGGCGACAGATTTTCTACTTGAGGGTGGTAGCCAGCCAGGCGGGCATTCGCAAAATGCCTGCAAAATAGTATGGGATGGATAGTTGTAAATTAGCTGCTCGGTGTGGGGGGATTACTGACTGACATGACAGTTATAAGTATACGAGGTAACTTGTAATATGCAGTAAACGTCGCCCAACACCGTCCTACTTTTATGTGCAGTTATGACGATAATAGTGGAAACAAATCCCATACGAACAACGTGTTGTTTTGTAATCGTAAGATTCTAGTCTAGCTAACTAATAATAATAACTAATAGCTAACTAACTTGTAGCTGTAGTGTTGTTATATACAACACCACAGCTACTACAGTAAAATTCTTTTATTAAAGGCATAACGCAGGTAAATAAAAATAATAATTATGGCAATTTCTGAATCCCGCACCGTACGGCTTTAGGAACCGATTAAGCTAAACAATATGTCTACTAGACACACACAGGAGCGCAATATCTAATTAAAACAACAGCATTTAATTTCATCTTGATGTAGTTAACGAAGCATTTTACACTTTTTTATACAAACATTTTTCAACGTAAATATGAGCTATAACGCACGTCGCGTTTTTTTGGTGCAGGTTATAGCTGTGCCAATTTTGCAACACAGCCACTTAAAAAACTTTTCGAAATAGAGTGTTTATGTATGAAACAATGGCTGATTTTAATTGAAAATTTAAAATATGTTAACGAGTAAAGCATAGAGAAAAGAAATACACCGGGCGAAAATGTTCAAGAGTTCCAAATTCAAATTATTCACTACATTTAATTAAGTTGAATCGAGAACATCTACGCGCTTTTTTAGGATTGAGGAAGAACCTTATAGACTTCAAATTAAATTTGTGTATGAACTATACAACAGTGGGTACTTAAGTAAAAATCTATGGCATGGTAGTTAGCATTATTAGCTTAGAAGTATTAATTTTGACGACATACATGATCAGCCCCCGTGCTCCGTGGGGTACTGGACTGGAATGATGCCCCTCCATTACTACCTATGAATGTCTTAAGAGAAGACTGAAGATATCTTAAACTGTGATCCCCGAAACGCCTGCCAAGAGTGGGAATTATGGCAAAACCCCCTTTAAAGGGGGAGGCTATGCTCAGCAGAGGACAATCCGGCTGATACAGCACAGTACAAGAGCAGTTTGAATTTGTCAAGATAAACATAGAAGCTTTGTTTTTAGACGTCTGCCCAAAGGAGAATTATGTTTTCAGGGTTCATGTATGTATGTTTGTGAGTTTCTTTATTCCACCATAACTTCTAAACGGTTTAACCGATTATAATGTATGTGATATCGTTAAAATCATCATGATAGCGCAAGTGAGACTAGGTATATAAAAAAAAAACTGGCGCATTTGAACGCCATATTGTGTGCTAATATTTTTTTTTTCTACCAAATCCAATTGGCGTATCAAAACGAATTGCTTTTCAAATCAAATCCATAAATACATATAACATCCAGTTTTAATTTCAAAGTATATAAAACGTTTAACGTAACAAAAATAAATAATTTGCGGTCAGGTTTTTTTTAAATTTATTTATACTTGCCAAATAATAACATATATAACCACGCAATTCACGAGACAAAAAACTATATATATTTAATAAATACGAACAAAATTTCGGTATATTTACCGAAATTTCGAATATCGAACATTCCTATCGTGATCACAAAATAAACCATAACAGGTAAGTACCTAACCCTAAAATCCTCTCAACAATATAAGCTTTATTTATGGAGGAATCTTAAAAGGGTTACATACCTAGATTTGTAAACGCTTTTTTGATAGAAATATTAGGCATTTACCCTAAGCCTTACAATGTTTCCATAAAGGTAGCGTATATTCACGCCTTTGTATTACCAAAGGGATAGGTAGATTTTTTTTTACTAAAAATGTTTTTTGTCGCATGTAATATGGTGCGAGCTTGTTATTATATCATCACATTCACCAGCTGGAAGACGTCCACTGTTGAATAAAGGCCTCCCTCTAGAGCACCACAAAAACGGCTATCAGTCGCTTGTAACCATTGGCTACCCGCGACTTTTATAATGTCGTCAGGTACTACGTCTTCCGGTGTAGTGTTGTAACTAACCACTCGAGAACCTTTCTTCCCCATCGGTTATCAGTTCGTCGAGCAATGTGGCCCACCCATTGCAACTTCAACTTGCAAATTCTGAGAGCTATGTCGGTTATGACTTTGGTTCTTTGGCGAATACCCACGTTCCGGATTTTATCGCGCAAAGAAACTCCGAGCATAGCTCTCTCCAAAGTTCGTTGAGCGACTCTGAGCTTGTCCATAAGGGCCACAGTTAATTACCACGTCTCAGTGCCATATGTCATCACTGGCAACACACTGGTGTTTTCCATAATCCCCATGCTTGGCAGGCGTCTTGGGTTCGCAGTTATAGCAGTTCCTCAGAAGGCGCTGCTGCCCAATTTCCGGTATTTTATCTTAAATCGCTTCTTACGACACCTACAGGTAGCAATGGGAGGGTGACATTCGAGCCCGGTAAAAAAATCTATTCTAGGTTAGCCTGAACAACATCCTCGACGACATCATCACTTACCATCAGGTGAGATTGTAGTCAAAAGCTAACTTATCAGGCATAAAACTCAAACATAGACAAATCCAGGAACAACCTTTTGTTTCGCAGGCCATACTTTACTCCACTAGGCAATATCTGATATCTATATTGTGTTATATTCTAACAGCCAATTATTACATTAAACGCACAACCGAAGCTCAACTCTCATCACCGGCTTACAAAAAAACTGGAATAATAATGGGATTAAAACAATTTGCTGAAGCTGAAAAAAGTTCTGACAGGGATTATGGAGCCTTTTTTCTTTGACAAAGTTAGGAAATGAGGGCTTTCCATTATCTTTTGATTGTGAAAGATTAGGACAGTTACAATGTTTCATTCGTTATAAAATGGATAATTTAGGTGTTCACTTTGAGGTAATGTTTCCTCATATTCGTATCTCATTGGTCTTTTTTTCATAGATCACATGTAGCAGCTTATAAATGTGTGCAATTGTACATGCAGAAGTATAATACGTCCCACTGACATTTTCACAGAAATTTATTATATTGAATGGTCTAACCCCTTGAATTTGTCGTGGACGATGTCGTTTTAATTAAATTCTATTGTTCTCGTTACCTATATGGGAAAAATAAAAAATAATAATAATAATAATAAAATAATAAATATAATTTTTTTAAATACTTGTCGAAGTCGGTACCATGCGCATGGATGACTGGCACTAAAACGATATAAATGAAAATGAACATAACAATTGTGATTTTATAAACGTTTATATTTCTCTTTTGTAAAAACAAATAAATGTACACTAAATACAGCCTTAAATTTAGCCAGAGTATAGTGCTAATCCAATAAAACAAAAACAATCCAATGCAGGTCGGAATTGCGCTAAAAATGGCAAACTGAATAATTAAAAAATATCATTGTTAGGTAAGTAATACATAAAAAATGGTACATTGTATATTTAGTATGTAACAGACTTGATATGAGAGTCCAACTTGCATAAGTAGTAGCTTTTGCTTTCTAAAACTATACAACATAAAATTCATTTAAATTATTTGTTGGTCATAACCAGTCTTTGACCATAAACTCACCTGACGGTAAATAATAATGTGGTCAAAAGTTTTAACAAGACTAATCAAGAATCGCTTTACTGAAATAAAAATCTTTTGCTTTCAACCTGTATCCCGAAAGCCTATGCTAACAACATTACCAAAACCACCTAAAAAAAGAAAACTTTATACAAAAGAACCAAAACTTTTCTTTGATCGGAATTTCGTTCCAATGCCTTTATTTAAATACGTAAAGAACGCTCAAGGCCATTCCTGAAGTCGCGTTCTAAACTCTTACGTAACTACGTAAAGGGTTTAGCCCATTGAGCGGAGGTTAGTGATAAATCACCCGACACATTGCTTACACTTCGACAAGATATGTATGGTCCAAGTTGGACGCGAATGCGGATTGTTCTGGAGATTTTCAACTGTACCTGCGCTTTTGTTACCTACTTCAAAAAATGGAGGAGGTACTCAATTCTTCTGCATTTTTTGTCTTTGTTACCATCGAAGTTTTGCCTGTTTGAACCGGTTTTAATTTTTTTATAATGGAATGCGGATGCTTGCCTTGTGGTCCCATTTAAATTTCATTAAAATCGGTGGAGCCGTTTTTGAGTTACATTCCAATGACTGAAAGTATTTTGCCTAGTTTGATCATATAGTTATTTAAAGTGAATTACAAAAGATTCCATAAGTAGCAAGGGTCACTAAAAAGGGTAAACCGACTTCAACACTCAAGTGCGTGAAATACTTGTCGAAGTCGGTACCATGCGCACAATATTGTGATAATAGGTCCTTTGAACCATCATGGTACGGATTTCAATAAGTTTTTTTCACACATTTGAGTGTTGAAGTCGGTTCCATTTTATGGCAATTTTTATCTATAATACATCCACCCCTTTTGCTGGGGTATGCTCTAACCAATTGAGCTAACATGATAATTAGTCATTCTTTAACCATCGTATTGGGATGGAGCGACATCTATAGTACAACTTACGTTGTACTACAAACAAGACCAATTTTACATTTGGTTTTATACTTGTAAATGATGTCGCAACCTTATAATTTTAATATTGTTATGTTTGCAATAACGCCTGCTATGCGGATTACATTACAAAATTACATTATACGAGAGGAAAAATGTTATGTACCTAATGTAATCCGCATAGCAGGCGTTATTGCAAACAACAATATTAAAACAAATTAAAATTATTATTTTCATAAACATTTTGGTTTCTTGATCTGGTCGGAGACATTACCAGTTAATATTTCACGAGTCCTAGGCAGTTACTTAATTATAATCAGAGATTGATTTTATGATTGCGATTAGTTTGCCTGACTGTCACGACTAAAACATCTATTCACTAGGTAGAAGGCTTACTTGTTTGAAAGATGTGGTTGGATAATCACTGGCCTGCGTAATAGTTCAATCGCAAAGCAAAAGTTTGACATGTAGCTGTTTCGGATTGAAGGTCAGGGCAAGATTTAAAATCTAGATACGTTATGTAATGTTGGCATCAAGCAATGTTTTTGCAGACCTACCTATTCTATATCTGAGCGACTTACAGTTAGTGGCATATCCTTGATACCACTATCATTGCTATTGATTAGGGGATTTTCCTTTTGCGATATGCATAGCACCGTTAAAATGCTCCTAAGTTATTATTTTGAGAATGCCTGCGTAGCTAGGTTCCCTAAAGTAGAAAGTCTACAATCTAGTACTTAAATGGTGCGTTCCGGCAGCTATACTTGAGTTCCATTTTCAATTCAATATAAAGCTTCTGTCTTCAACCATAAAAACTTAACAAGCGTGTGCCGGGCCACGCGTCATATAGGGTTCTGAACCGTAAAATACTTTAAAAAATTATTAATATTTATCACAGCTTCAAAACTACGTAATAAATCGGTGTTTTTAGTATTTGATGGTTAAAAAGATAAAATAAGATACTTTACACCAAAAGTTTAGATTCTTAACCAATTTGGTATTTGAGATAGACCCTGTGAAGAAATAGTCTAAAATTAACCACTTGCCTATTATTTTAGAATCATAGGTTGTAGTTTGCTTAGTTGTAGGCGATGACATCCTATATGAAAAAATATTTATCTGCTACTTTCTCATGCATTCGAGCCCCTCTGAAAAATTGTATAATTGAATTTATTGTCCAATAATCAACTTTTTTTTTATCTCTGATAGGTTAGACTTTGACCACTATCTCACCTGATGGAAGGTAATGATGTGGTCGAAGATGTTGTGCAGGCTAACCTAGACCTCCTAACCTAGGTTAAACTTTGGGTTAGTGTTCTACAAAACATATTAAAAAAAAAACAGGATTTTATAGAGCTAGAGGATGGATGAACATTCAAACGGACAGACAGACAGACAACAGCGTATCATTACCAGGGCTCTATTTTGGCCTCTTAAGTTACCTTCAACCATAAACAACCCTAAAAGACAATCGAGGTTAAAACGACTGAACGCAGAGATAAAAACAAAACATACACATTCATGTGAATTATATTTAACTTTGACGCATTGAAATGAGTTCATTTTTTAACTTGTAGGGGCTCGGTTACTTTCTTGTTTGAGCCTGGGATCATAGATTTGTTTGCTATCATAGACATCTCCCAGGGCCCAAATTCTTAATAATAATCTTCTTACCCTTCTCTCACGCATGTGTCGTTACGCTATGTTTTCTGTTTCAATAAAATGACGACAAGAGACCTATTATAGAAAGTTTTAGCTTTGGTTTGCTCTTTTTAGCCTCTCTTTCAAGTTCTACTACTTTGTCTTTCTACTTATTCTACTACTTACTTTCGTCTTCTTATTCAAGAGCCATGCTTTTGTCGGTGTAGCTGATGCATCTTTCTCCACATTTATATCTCCGATGCAATATCTTCAACTTCTCTAAAAACACGCACTTATTTTTTTGTCTCAAATAACTTATTCTCGGCCTTCTCCGTGTCTTTCCTTCGCTGATATCCTTTATAAAGTTTTCATGTCGTTTAATGAGATTACTTACTTTTCTTCTCCAATTTTCAATCATTTTAGGCAGATGTCGCTGTTCATTTTCTTTTTCAAATAGTTCTTCATTTGATATCTTTTCTGTCCAACGAATAATCTCCGTCCTCCGCCATATTTCAAATACTTCCAGTATAGGGCAACTTATTTTTCGCTGCAGAAATATTAATTTGAATGACCTATATAATTTGTAATTTTGTTTTATTTCTTTTCTCTTATGGTTTAAAACATCTGCAGAGATAATAGCATGTCTGTGGATAGCATCGCGCGCGGAATATTGATAGCAGCACTACGTGGCGTTCACCTAATGCCCATTTAGTGATGTACCGTGTTTGCTGGCTCATTTGTTATATTGTACAGTAGTGCGCATACGTTTGTCTTCAAGTTTTACAATGTCTTGGGTGTATGTTCAAAATGTCAGGTGTCAAAAAAATCTATTCGTCGTTTGCCGACTTTCATCTTTGTAGACAGTGTAGATGTTATTGTAATTATTTCAATACTTAACCAATCTTTTGACGATTTTATTTTTTCGTTGACTTGTAAAAAGTCAACCGAATTCATTATCGAAATTTACTTTTAAATATTTTAATCTCTTGGCAACTTTTTATTCGCTTTTATGGTTCCGTATCTCAACGGAAAAAACGGAAAAAAACGGAACCCTTATGGGATCACTTTTTGGTTCGTCCGTCTCTCAAGACCCTTTTTCTCAGTATAGCCTGGAGGTATCAAGCTGATATCCATATCAAATACTCAGGGTGACTGTCCATTGGAGCTGTGAAATCAAAATTTTAAGCCGTAATCAAAAGATACAGCCGTTTATGCCGCAAATTTTTGACAATAAAATACCATAACCTTTACTAATTTACCTACAGGTTTGTACGGAACCCTGGGTGCACGAGTCCGACTCGCATTTTATTGTTTATTTTTTTAAGTGAGAAGGATAACTTGGGTTTATTCACATTAAAGTTAACTTCAGGTGGGCATGCTAAGTAATTTAATATCGAATAAGAAAATTGGTCATCCACACTCAATAGGGCATGGATCCCGGAATTCTGATATTTCGTAACTCCGGAATTTATTTGTAGAATAAGTTACCACCAATAATAAAATTTGCATATTTGTGTTGTGTTCTTCCCACAAGTATTGGGAGAGCTCACTCTCATACAAAATGTTAGATGCTCTGATACTCTTGAGAACACTACTCACTACTCTTGAGTTTGAAACAGTGATGGCTCAGTGGCATTGGCTATGGACTGCCGCGCAGCAGGTCCATGGTTCGAATCCCGCCCAGAGCTTGAGCTTCACCGCATGGTGGAAGGCCATTTTGCGAATGCCCGCCTGGCTAGCGACCACCCTCAAGTAGAAAATCTGTCGCCAAGCACTTAACAGTGTGTTCCAGCAGCAGTACTTGAGAGCCAGTGAAATTACAGGCACATGAGACTTAATAAATATGTCTCAAGGTGACGGGCCCAGTGCAATTCGTGAACTGTGACGAAATGCATCTGTTATATGCAGAGGTTAGTCCGCTTAACATCAGGTGGGCCTCGAGCTTGTTCCGTCACAATAACATAAAAAAAAACAAATTGTCAAGTAGAGCGATATTTTTTGAAAAACTGATTCTTGTCTTATTTACTTTATATTTCTTTTTAGTATAAGTTGATTTAAAGATCTAATTTCCAAAAAATACGACAACGTAAGTTTAGAGTTTTTTAATTTAAGTTTAAGGTTTGTGCTTTAAACCTATTTTCATGATCTCAGAAGAAGAGAACTTGTTCATATTGTTCATTGTGAGTTTTTGAATCTTATATTCATTATAATTTTATTAGATAGTAGTTATTTAATAAGCTACATTGCAATTGCAAATAGCTAGCACACGTTGATTTTGCTATAATGTATACTATCAAAAAGATTATTAGTTTTTGTTATATTTACTAAGAAAAACCTTATAGAAGGCTGTTTAATTGATCTCAGTCAAGAGTTTTGTCGATTTATTTAGTTTTAATAATAAAGATTTGAATTGAGCCGGTCCAGTAGTTTTTAAGTTTATTCGTTATATACAAAAATACAAATCTTTCCTCTATATAATATTAGTTTATTCAATGTATGTTTAGAGATAAATATTGTATAATTACCTGTATAATTTACATCTACTGTTGAAATTGCATTCCCTTATTTATTTATTCATTTATTTATATCAAAAACTTACAGTCAATGACTAAAACGTTTTTGAGCCGGAGTTAAGAATAAAAACATAAGTCACATGTGTGTCGTATTTTTCTTTCAATTCCAATATAACATTAAATCAAGTATGGGATAAATCGATATCTGGCTGACGGCTTATGACTTATGAGCTAGTTTGAGTGCGTGATGCGTAGGCGCGTGTCGCGAAGTGTCTGTGAGCGGGGTGACTAGCGGCGCAAGCGGCGGTGCAATTCGGCAGTAGTAATGCAAAACGAGTGCACACTTTCGCCTCAATTCAAGCGTATGCAATCCTACCATACCGCTAACAAATTTAGGTCTCCCCCATTACGGCGGAAGGGAGAGGGGACGAGGTTTTCATAATCCCCATGCATGGCAGGCGTCTTACGAATCGCAGTGTAAGATGAAAGCACTTCAAAAGGCGCTGCTGCCCACTTTTTGGTATATTTCCATATTTTGACTCTAACGAGTCCCACAGGAATATATGGTAGGAGCAATATTAGTCTAGCACCCCAAGGGTGGACTGTTGACATCGTGAAAGTCGCAGGTAGGCAATGGTTACAAGCGGCTAATAGCCGTTATTTGTGGCGCTCTATCGGGGAGGCCTTTGTTCAACAGTGGACGTCTTGGTGCTGATAATAATGAAATATGACGCATTAACATTCTCTTTAGTAAACTACTAAACTTTTTTCGTATTTTTATAGAAATGCTTGTAGCGAAGTTTGCTAAAAATATATGTAAATCATTATTTTATATCAATTGCATTATGTTACTTTTGAAACATTGATTTAGTATTATAGTGCGTTAAGGCGAATAGAGAGTTTATAAAATTCCTCACTCGTATACCGCCCTCTGGCGTGAATTCAAAGCACTTTGATCTATGTCGAAATTTCAGTACAGAACTCTGTAAAGTGGGCGATTTTTAAATGTTTTTGGATGCCGGTCAAACGGATTCAGTGCTTTTAAGCTTTTAGATAAACAGAACTACAATTTATGTTTGGTGAAAATAAAATATTCCACTTGGCTCCTGAATTGACTTCGGTGCACCTAACCTGTAGCTATAGCTTACTAGAAATAAAAGCTAGTTCAGTGTTCGGCTGCAATACATAGCGTGAATAAATACTCATGACAACATGATGAAGTGAAAAGAAGCAACATGTTTCTATTGTAGTATCAATAAGAGGTATACGTGCCATAACCATTCAACTGGCGGTAATTTCTAATAATTATTCTCTCTAATCTCGATACTTATTTATGAAAATAATTTCTTTATTACAACCATTGATAACATCTTCATGTAGTGTGACCCGCAGCTTTAAACCGCATTTGAAACAGTAATGGCTCAGTGGCATTGGCTATGGACTGCCGCGCAGCAGGTCCATGGTTCGAATCTCGCCGCAGGCTTGAGCTTCACCGCATGGTGGAAGTGCATTTTGCAAGTGCCTGCCAGGCTAGCGACCACCCTCAAAAAGAAAACCTGTCGCCAAGCATCTAGCGGTTTGTTCCGGCAGCTGTTCTTGAGAGCCAGTGAAATTACAGGCACACAAGACTTAACAACTGTCTCAAAGTGACGAGCGCAGTGCAATTCACGACTTGTGATGAAATGCATATGTTATAGGCAGAGGTACGCTTAACATTAGGTGAGCCTCGAGCTTGTTCCATCACAATAACATAAAAAATCACTATATTTTAATGGGATTTATAATTATTTATTATAGACTATTAAAGTTTAGTAGATAAGTAGCGTATGGAAGTCAGGACTTAATGTTATAAAAAAATTATTCAGCAGAGCTATTTCCTTTAAATATATATAATATCACAATTATATAATAGACTAGCTTTCCGGCCGCGGCTCCAATCGCGCGTAAGTCTGTTATCGCGCAAAATCATTAACCTATTTTTGCGCAGTTGGATAAAACGTATCCTATGTAATTTCCGGGGCTCAAACTATTTTCATACCAAATTTCATACAAATCGATCCGTAGTTCTTGAGTTTATTCGTTGCATATAAAATATAAAAATACAATTCTTTCCTCTTTATAATATTAGTGTATAATGTGAAAGCTTGTGAGTGAGTGTGGATGTGTGTTTGTATTACTTCTTCTAAGCGAGTGAAATTTCGGGGCACAATTATAGTCTGGTTTTTAATTCGAGATCAAAAAATATGTAAACATAGAAATGTCAATATATGTCATTGTCAAACTGATAGGTCAGGGGTATTCAATAGTTTTTCTTCAAAAATATTCTCACGTAATCCGTAGCGGTGCACTTGCTGCGCTAGGTTTCACACATTTTTATTACATTGAAATAATTACATACCTATAATATATTTTAAATTTACCTTAGACGCCTCTTACGACACCCACGGGAAGAAATAGGGGTGACATTGTAACCCGGCATCGCATGGGTTGTTGGGCCACCAAAATACCGGAAGGTAGGAAGCAGCGCCTTCTAAAGAACTGACAACTTCTACTGAGATTCTCAAGACGCCCGCTAACTGTGGGGATTTTCGAAAATCTGCTCATTGGAACTTTGTTCAACGGTGGACGTTTGGTTGATATGATGATGATATATATATTTTCTGACGTTTTTAAGACGTATGCCTTAAAACAATTACAAAGTTCCTCATTTTGGAGTCGCATATCTAAACTATATGCGTACATAATTATAAACTTCCAGAAATTAATACACTAACTTTCAAGTAAGTTTTAATAATTTTTATTTAACTTTCTAATTCATAAAGTCATCGTTTTATTGGTGCTGTAGTAAAATACTATTTTATAACTTATGCAAGTATTGTTGGTATATTGTTGAATTGTGTATTAGAATAATTTAAAGCTATATAGGTCGAATGCCAACTTTATGAAACACGATAAGAGTTAATGATAACACAAAAAATATTTATTATATACATATATTTTTCAGCAGACAAATTCTTATAACGTAGATTCAGCATGCGCATGCTAAGTCTACCATATTGCAGGGGAAGAAGCTAGGTACAGTATTAAGAGACTTGGGAGTGGAAACTCAGACCTCAATAGACAAGAGTATGCTTCCCATGCCAAATTCAAGATATAAAGATACAAGATCTGTGAAGTTATAAACAAAAGTGATAAAAAAGTTGAGGTAGGACATATTTACCACGATTTGTTTTTACAAATTGGGGTTTTTAAAATGCAAACACCCAAAATGTACGATTCTCATGTCAACAAAACATAAAAGTGAGAAAAAAATTTGGTCAGACACAAATATTTCAGCTATGTCAAGTATATTCTGACAATTAACAATCCTTCTGACTGAAACTGACGATATCCCCAACTTGTCAGCGATTTTCTTAGCACACTCCATTACTGACCAATGCTCGTTCTTCAGCCACAACAAAAACGTGTGCTTGTACGCGTTCATTCATCAGCTTTTCGGAAGCACTCAAAGACTGGCGAGGACATTTCTTAACGGGAGAAAATAAGTGTTTCGTTGTTGAAGGCCCCGGTCCAGGCTGTGTTTCGGAGGCCCTTGCCTCCATATTAGGAAAATAATATTTTCGTAACAATAAACAAAAACTAAAAACAACTCTCTGACAACAACTATAAACTACAAAAACAATATTTAACAACAATAAAAAGGAAAACAATCGGCACGGCAAACAACAAATACGAACGAATAAGCAAAAATGGCGCAAACTGGAATATGTCGACAATCCCGCAAGTGTGGCTATTAAACATAAAAAAATCATACACTATTTTTTTCAGACTTGAATATATGCGTAAATATGTACGCGCATAAAAAAATGTTTTATTGTTTCATACAAATGTAATAATTTAAAGCATTAAATATGATTTTTACATTAAATGCTTCATCTGTTTCCAAAATAAGTATAGGTAATTACTAAGTACTTGTAATTTTTTTGCACGGTTAATACGTTTGTTTACATTTTTGATCTCGAATTAAAAACCATAGTATAGTTGTCTTATTGTTCTAAAAACAAAAGCAAATGTTATAACAAAGTCACTAAATCTAGAATTTTCTTCTTAGCACAGGCAAGTGTATAAATATAGACATCATATTTTTCCTATAACTTTTCACAATATGTTTTGCCTAAATCGACAATTTTTTCACGCACAATGATCTGAAAAACACCCAGTTGACGGAGGCCAACCGCATGGAATAAATCGCGGCGGTAATTTTATTCCACTGGCTTTCCGGAAGCGCTCCGCGGCTTTTGTGGTTTATTAAAAAATAGTGACGCCACGACGGCTTTGAAAATGGAAACTGGAGGTTTTATTGTATTCTCATACGTCATATCCAGTATGGGATAGAACAATCGATTCCCGGTCTTGGTGTATTTGAAAAATAAAGTACCACTTATCTTGCCAAAAACTTTTATTTTAGAATAAGACACCGTGTAAATTGTTTACCTACCGGGGACTGTGCAGGTTCTAGATGAACATAATTTGGATAGCACGGTACTTGAGACACAATCTAGAAATCGTCTAATCAAAATTTGCTATAGACCAATCAGGGCCGCTACTACAATTCGACGAAGTTTCGGTTTTCGAGTTCCGAACATAACTTTAGACAATGAAAATTGATTTGCGGTACAAAGTTCGTTGTTTGATATAGTCTATGGTCGGACCGCGACGTTCAACACAAATCTTACCCGCTATGGAATCACCCATACTACTCTGAGAACGCTGTTATGCCTCAGTCGATGCTCTCATCAGTTTTAAGTCTTAATACAGAGAAATTAAAGAACATTTTCACATGGTAAGAGTCTGAGCGTCCTAGTTCAGCGAGAGGTGTCCCTACTGTTCTAAAAAATACAGGTTAGATATTTAAAATTTACGTTAATGTCTATGTTCTCCATATGTATTTATATCCTCATTAGTATTTGTGTTCTTTCTGCATATATATAACTCGACTGGCTACTTATAAGCAAACGAATAAATTAAAATTTCATGTTTTGAAAATGTACAAACCATACGAATCCGATAAAAAATGATATTTAGAATCTACTTAGGCACTTGCAAGCCTATGCTACGAACGAAGTTAAACAAAAGTAAGGCAATACATGTTTTGCGGATACCTTTCTTTCTGACATGAAGTTTGATACTTCAACGAATTAGAGTAGGGGTACCCTGAACGGCGGTTTCCCGATTAATAAATTAATTATCTAGGATTACGGGCCTGTATAATAATGAGTGAAATTATAATATTTCTTCAAAATACATTATCACAGTTTTCCTTGATTTCGGGCCTGCTTTTTAATGAAAAGTTAAAATAACTTCAGTTTACGAAGACAGTAATCCATTATCATCCATTAGCTGTATCAATATTATAAGAGCTAGACGATAAATACTTAGATTATTATTATTCAACAGTTTCAGCACTCTCTACTTAAGCTTTCCTTAGGTATACAAGACGTGCTAGTACCGAGTAAATAGCTTATTTAATTTTCAGGTAATCAACAATAACAACTTTATGATGACTTTATCTTACACCTGACACACATTTCAAGAAATCAAATGCTATTTGAACTGTACATTTAAACAGTCTTGATCTATGGTAAAGTGTGTTTGAGAGGCCGGTTCGATTTTTCAAAAGTGTATAGTCGAACTAAAAATTGAGTAGAATTAAAATCTAATAGATATATTGAATCAGTGGAACTGTCGTTCAGCGTGTGTGCCCGCCAGCTGACAGTTTTGATCTACGCTGCTTGGTCGTGTCGTACGTGGAGATAGGTACCTACTAAAATTGTAAACATTATTAATGTTATGTAAAGAAATTTTAAAGTCTTTATTTACTTTTTATTTAATAATAGTTTTTTTTATATACTTCGTGTTAATCGTCGTCGTTTTCATTTATTTTTGATTAGAGAGAGAACTTAGCCGACGACAGCTGTGTGTGTGGTGGAAGCCATACGGTACAGTTTTGAACGGAATCGGTAATCGCATTCGATTTCAGAAAGTGTGATGAAATCATATAGTGTATTTTTTAATAGGTAGATAATATAAAGAAATTAATTTTCTTGTTGTAAGGACCGATCAGCTCAATAGTCAGAGATAGAATGCGTCAATAACCCAATAGTGAGAAGAAATGAGATGCAATAATTATTTATATTTGAATTGGGTATGTGTAGAAAGAAGATTGTATGTGGACTGTGACTGAATGTGAAATGAGACTTCAATGTCACATGTTTTCATCTTTCTCCCTTTTAGTTGTGATTTTACTTTAATAAGTTATTTTAAAGGGATATTTTTTTCAAGACAAGTTTCACAAAATATACATCAGGTATTGTGAACTTATAAGAAGAAAGATTATGTAATTAAGCTTTGGGATTGATTGATTTTGATCAAATATGCGTCATAAATAATTTCGGTTTACTCTATTTATACTCTGAATTTTTATAATGAATCCCGAAGGCTTGCTTGCTTCAAAATAATTGAGTTTTAAATAAAAAATAATTTATCATTGTAATAATGCTTTAATTATACCTACCGTCATTTGTTTGAAGTTTAGACTAAGAGCTGCCAAATCAGTATGAAAAGACTCTGGTAAAAACTCAATATACTGGAAAAATTACATTTTCTGTAAACAAAATAATTTGTATAAGAATAATTCATCGTGATTAATTGCAATAAAAAATAACTCTACAGCCATTTTATCGTCTTAGGTTTTTCGCGATTATTACACATACGGTTTGCTTGTCACCCCGTGACCACGATCACTGCAAGGTGTTTGAAACGTCGGGACAGAAATCATGATAAATATAAGCGATTTAAACCATTTAAAGTTGTTTAACTACTATGGCTATTTTGTGTTTAAAGCCCGCAATTTCACGATAGCAATAAAATATGCTGTATAATCGATTCCTACATCAAAAAATAGGAAAACTAAAGTAGCTTGATTTTTAATCCCGTAGTTCTTATGTAAAGTAATGTTTTGTGTGATTCTCGCGCATAGATCGAAAATATTAATGTAATTAATGAATAGATTCAGGCGTTACTTTGCGGAAATCCATTTTTAATAATAACAAATACTTTTAAAATATTTTAAGAAAACATCAAATTAATATTTTAATAAAACACTTAAAAAATATAAAAATATATCTAGTGACAATTCCGCTTAATTTTCCTGCTAAGCCGACGTGACGTCACAAACGCCACGCAGCCAAACCGGAAGAATGATGGTCGCGTTTCGATTCTACGATCCTTCTTTCGACGCGTTTCGCTTCTACACGAAGCATCCTCAGGAGGTCTTGACTCTTCGAGCGCACGATCGAGAATTTCTCGATCGTGCGCTTATTAAAATATTAATTTGATGTTTTCTTAAAATATTTTAAAAGTATTTGTTATTATTATTAATGTAATTGCTACATAGGGGTGCGCGCTGAAATTATCATTATTTCAACGGTAGTTTGTTTGAATTTCGTACTCGCTGGCAGCGTGCTGCTCATTCAGCAGCTGTTAAGCGCTTAACAATATTAAATGTACTGTACTGTACTGTACTGTACTGTAACAGCCGATTCGTCCACTGCTGAACACAGCCTCCTCTATTAAGGGGGTATTTGCCATACGCCCACGCTTGGCAGGCGGCTTGGGGTCGCAGTGTAAGTTGGCAGTTCTTTAGAAGGTGCTGCTGCCCACCTTTCGGTATTTTTCCCTTAGTCGCCTCTTACGACACCCACAGGATGATATGGGGAGGTGCAATTCTAACCCGGCACCCCACGGGGTATATTAAATGTATAAAGAACATTTTTTTTATAGCTGATAGGTAAGATAGGTAAGCCTTTGACCACAATCTTACCTGATGGTAAGTGATGATGTAGTCGAAGGTGCTAACAGGCTTAACCTAGAATTACTGGCTCTCAAGGACAGCTGCCGGAACACACCGTTAGGTGAGGGTGGTCGCTAGCCAGGCAGCCACCATGCGGTGAAGCTCAATCCCGTGGTGGGATCCGAACCATGGACCTGCTGCGTGGCAGACCATAACTAATGCCACTGAGCCCACACTTCTTCAAAACTCAAGCATAATAGGCCAAGACACATTTAGTACTCGGATGGTCCATCGGACAGTTTTGCGTTAATTGTTGGCTCCAGTCATGTCCAGTGCACGACAATGGAAGTCATTATGTATTTCACTGCAGTGGGGCTCGTTGCTTACGAGAGTCATCAGAACGACGCTTTTTACCGACTTCATAAAAGGAGGAGATACTCAACACGTCTGTTGTTTTTTTTTTATGTTTGTTACCTCAGGTGTTTTGACTGGGTAAACCGATTTTGATGATTCTTATTTTATTTGAAAATATGGAACCGACTTCAACACTCAATTGTGTAAAATAACTTATCGAAATCAGTACCATGCGCACAATATTGTGATATTAGGTACTTTGAACCATCATGGTACTGACTTCAACCAGTTATTTCACAAATTTGAGTGTAGAAGTCAGTCCCAATTTTAGCAAAAATATTTTTAAGTAAGAAATTGTTACTAAATAACATATATGATCGCCTTACCGAATAAATCCAAGCACCGCGAGTCTACGGTAAGCCACTAAGAAGCTGCCTTCATTACCTCCCGTCTCCATAAAGCAATCAACCAATATTCCGCTTAATATTGTTTTGTCATTTGAACTTGACAGGCAACAAAAGTTTCGGCTCGATTAGAAGTTCGGAAGTATCTTAAAATTCAATTACCAATTTTAAATTAAAAATACAATTTAAAACTTCTTTTTAAGCAAACAAATTAGTATATGACGAAATAATGTTTAGTGTTTTTTTTTATTGCGGAACAACTCGAGGCCCACCTGATGTTAAGCGGAAGAACCTCCGCCTATAACAGGTGCATTTCATCACAAGTGACGAATTGCATTGCACCTTGAGACATAGTTGTTAAGTCTCATGTGCCTGTAATGTCACTGCCTCTCAAGGACTGCTGCTGGTACACAGTGTCAGGTGCTTGGCGAAAGATTTTCTACTTGAGGGTGGTAGCTAGCCAGGCGGGCAATCGCAAAATACCCTTCCACCATGCGGTGAAGCTCAAGCCGGCGGTGGGGATCGAACCAGGTACCTGCGGCACGGCAGTCCATAGCTATTACCGCTCGGCCATTATTGCTTCAAAATTTGTATTTAAAGGATTCCTTTTGTGTGCTAGTATCCTGTTAAGTACTTTTTGTGAATGTATGTGTGTTTGTCTACCTAAGTATGTTTAATTTTTATTTGCCCATCTAAAATATTTAAAAAAAAATCGGCAAAGTACGAGTTTGACTCGCGCATAAAGGGTTTCGTACCATTATGTATACAACATTAGACATTATATTATAACCTTTCTTATAGTTTTCACGTGCGTGAGTCCATCTCGCATTTGGCCGTTTTTTAGTATTTCTTATTATAGCGGCATAGAAATACATCATCTGTGAAAATTTCAACTGTCTAGCTATCACAGCTCATGAGATACAGCCTGGTGACAGGCAGACAGTTGGACAGTGGAGTCTTGGTAATATGGTCCCGTTTTTACCCTTTGGGTACGGAACCCTAAAAAAGAAGATGTATGTTTGTGAGATGTATCCACATACAGTTGGATTGTCCAATGCTGAACACAGCCTACCCCATTAAGGGGGGATTGGCCATAATCCCTACGTTTGGCAGGCGTCTTGCAGAATGCAGTTTAAGATATCAGTTCCTCAGAAGGCGCTGCTGCTTACCTTCCAGTATTTTACCTTTAGTCGCCTGTTACGAAACCCACAGGTAGCAATGTTGACATTAGAACCTGGCACCCCACGGTACTGTGTATACCTAAGTTTTATAGATATTTGTCAAGACGTGTCTTGTGAATATTCTCATTTATGGAGAAACCCATTAATAAACAGAAGCGCACAATACGCTCAGTGGTTTAATTGTGCTTAAAACTATTGCAGTGCTGTATAAATTATATGCAACCATTAATCAGCGAACAACGGTTTGGTTTGTTATTGATCGAACATTGTGCTCGTTTTTGTCAGTCAAATGCATAACAAATACGACTAGTTTCATATAAAGCTCAGTTCATACGATATTTTGACGCGAGACGTAACTACTTTGCATAGGGTTGGCCTTACAACGTTATTTAAGTGTTTTTTTTATTTTATTTAAAAATTAAAATTAAACTACGCACTACGGACTCTTGGTCCGTACTCTTTTTTGATTAATCGTTATTTTATTACGTTTTCCAATTTTACAAATATCATTCTCCATATATCATTGACTTTTTTACACTTAGATGTAAGTTAGTGTAAAAGGTGTTATATCTTAAAATCTAAGTGAGTCCATATACATATAATATTTTTTTCTAATTCTAAGTTTAGGTAGTACATGCTAAATCCTATTTTTCATTCTATATTATTTAAATGTTAGGAGGCTTCGTGTTGTATTGTCGATTTTTGGCCAAGTAGTGAATTACATTACGTAATTACACTTATATTACACATTATAGTAAAAACACAGTTTAAACTAAAATTCAATAACGTCAGAACGGTGATTGAAATAGTGATGGGGGTTGTCACGCCTTCTATCAGGGGTAACTTGTATGCATCATCCATCACTTTACCACTAAAGGGCCCCAGGGTTCCATGCCATTACACACTATATTTGGTTTTAAATATACGATTATTGAAAATATTTATTAATTTACCCGTGGGGCTAGAATGAGCCATCCTCCATATCTTCTTGTGGGAGTTGTTAGAGTCGAGAAAGAGAAAAATACCAGATGATAAGAAAGCAGCGATAAGGAGAGGTATTTTTCAGTGGTGGATATCTTCTGGCTGATAATGATGACATTATTTAAGATATCCTCAGCTCCAGTTCAGTTCATAATTGACTGTTTTTTTTTTAATAAAGTGTAATAAAAGTATTTAATAATACATAAATATATATATATTATTATTAACATAAATATATATAATAATAAATCATTATTCATATAATAAAATATAATAATAATAATAAATAAATTATAAATATATATAATAATATTTAAGCAGTGATGGCTCAGTGGCATTGGCTATGGACTGCCGCGCAGCAGGTCCATGGTTCGAATCCCGCCGCGGGCTTGAGCTTCACCGCATGGTGGAAGGACATTTTGCGAATGCCCGCCTGGCTAGCGACCACCCTCAAGTAGAAAATCTGTCGCCAAGCACCTAATGGTGTGTTCCGGCAGCAGTCATTGAGAGCCAGTGAAATTACAGGCACATGAGACTTAATAACTATGTGTCTAGGTCACGGGCGCAGTGCAATTCGTGACTTGTGATGAAATGCATCTGTTATAGGTAGAGGTTAGTCCACTTAACATCAGGTCGGCCTCGAGCTTGTTCCGTCAAAACAACATAAAAGTATATATATATATATATATTGGAGTAATCAGTAATTCCTAACAAAGATAATTAAAACGGTTTAGATATGACAACTTTCGATAGCCCCTATTTTTTTTTATTGCTTATAGGCACACCTTTGACCACAATTTGACGGCTGGGCTGAGGAGATAGAACCATGGACCTGCACCTCGGCAGTTCGTAGCTATTACCGGTCGGCTATCACTGCATCACTATTATGGGTTAATGTTCCACACAAAATAATATGTAAATCGTATATGTTCCTATAGTAAGATGTATCTTAATGCCTGATATTTAATACATAAAATGCGTTTTGTTAACCATGACATAGCGACGAACATATACAAGTGGAGCGAAATGAATACTGCTTTATTTTGTTTCTTGGGTACGCAACTCAAAATATCGTGTACTTAATTACGTCTTATATAAAAAAGTGTAGGCTGTTTACATGCAAGTATTGCTCATTAAATCTTCCAGAACACAAATAACATTATAGAAAAAACAAGAATGAAATTGTGGCAACCCTACGAGCTTGCTCCCCGGAAGTGTGTTTAAAGAGAAAACACGGGTCGCGGTGCGGTTCATAAAATCACTCTCTGTATGTAAATGTCAGCTTGCGGCTCCGTTACCGTGTGTTTGGTTTTTATGTGCACACATCCTTAGAATTGGCGTTGGTTTTAATAAACATGTTACCGGAAATGTGTGTACTGCTTTTTTTTGAATTTTCTTTTAAGTTATAAAGTGGTTAAACCAGAAAAAGTCACGTCTGAGGTTAGAATGGCCAAAACTTATGAAGTTTACTTGCAAGGTGGCATAGATGGTTACAAAAAAAATATGTCAAGTTACGTTGTCCCTCAATTTGGAGCAGCAGTGTTAAATTTTTTTGGGTTCGTACAACTAAAATAGATCTTAACCTTTAACTATGGACGTGCGGTCTCACAGACTGCGTGCAGTTTGTGATTCTCGTGCCCCTATCCTCCCGCGTACCCCTCGCGTATGCCAGGCGAAACGACAACAATCAAAAATGATACAATACTTACTCATCAAGATAGAAACCAGCCCGAAAAGGTAGCGGTCTGTGATTCCGCACGTCCATAGTAGTGTAACAAAAATGGAACGTTCATAGTTAAAGGCTAATTAGATAATAATACGAGACATTTTTCCGATACAGCTCTCGTTGCTACGTGCCAATATTAAACAGTAAACTCGGGCACGATAATACTCGCGCACGAGATCTTGAACTGCATGAATGCTCATTTAGTTCAATAAAAAAATTATTAAAAATTATTCAATGTTTTCAATGTTCTACTGGAACATATATGAATTTGAAATTCAAATAAGTTCCTTCCTCATTTAACGGACTAATCAAGGACAAACATTTTCAAATGTATTCTCTCAGCGGCTGCACTTAAGGTACGTAATGGGTCTACTATTTAATAACATGTAAATAGTATCATTGACCAAACTTAATATACTGTAATCTATTTATTAATATTACATCACGATATACTAATTGACCTATATAATAACTGCAAAAAAATGTGTGTGTTGTTACTTCTGTCATCAAAAAACGTTTCAACAGATTTAGGTGCAACTTGGTGCATTTGATTTTAGGTTTTGAACAAGGACATTTGGCTGAGTGACCAGAAACTGCACATGAGACCAAGTAAAGAATAGTGCAAAGAAATTCTTCTTTAATCACCAAAAAAAAAAACAGGCGATATACATAATGGTTTCTCTTTCAAATCATAACTCGAAGGGCATTTTATTTTGCTCACGCTCGTGGCTGTTAATGAAAATAATAGGAAAGAAAGAGCTCTGCATAGAGCTGTGATTGATGGATGTGTCATGGAAAGGAAATTAAATAACCAACATTGTGAATTTCAACAAGTTCAAATGTCACATGTGTGCGTGAGTGTGAAGGATAATGAACCTTTGGATGTGTAAATTATGATGACGTACGTGAGGTCCGGTGAAAAAACAGAAATATAAGCATATGTGTGAGTGTATTATTTACCATAAAGTGTTTTTTTAGCATTGAAGTGTTAAAATGGTGGATTATGACCGACACTGAACACTGAACTGCACGCCCAATTTTTTTTTGTATACGTTTTATCAAGGTGTATTCCCATTAGGCAGAAAGTTAGTCATACAATTAGTAGCCAAAACAGTTTTCAATTATGTCCTTATGTGATATTAGCGAACACGCACAAAAAACTGTATGTTGTTACCAAGTACGTAATTGATTCAGCAAAGCAATGTGTCTATGGCAGCTTTAGAATTTGAATCTTGTAGCTTGTAAGTATGCCTATTTTATGTTTTGGGAAGGTTGCCGTCAGGCAGGCGGCCAGCCATAAAACCGAAGCCAAAACTACAAGGATGGTCTAGTGACGTCCTATGTATTGTTATAGAATACTTGATTTTTGTTACGTTATTTGAATGTGCTTTGTCAAAGAAGAGTATTGTACATACCCCTCAACTGTGGGATAATGAAAGGAATATGACATTAAAATTGTATATAATTCAGTAGGTACCGACAGTGAGAGGTAGTTTAGTTTATATAGTGAACTAGTTCATAAACAATGGTTAAATCACTTATCGCATTCTTTATTCTAAAATATTAGTTATAAATTTGAATTATTAGTTGAAAGAACGAATAATTCAATTGGAATCAATTCATTATTATTTTGTTCCGTCTTCGCGTAAACTTTCAGAATACAAATAACTATAAAAACCACACAAATAAACCCATTTTTGTATCAAGCTCTATGTATGTTTAAATTTTAAAAGCGATAGAGTAGGGATGTCACTCTGAGTATGAATGAACCAGCAATAAAATATTTAGCATTCTATAGTTTTACCTTTTGGAATCCACGTCTATCGCATTGCTTTTAATGAAGCTCCTCTCGCTCAAAGGCAATTTTCACTGCTTGAGTTCCCATTCCTACTTATTCAAATTAGGCAAGATCCCGAGAAAGTAATATACAAGCACTTAAGGTAGTGTTCCAGCAGCTGTCCTTCTAACCAATTAACCACTAATGAAGCAGTGATGGCTCAGTGGCATTGGCTGTGGACTGTAGCGCAGCAGGTCTAAGGTTCGAATCCCGCCCTGGGCTTGAGCTTCACCGCATGGTGCAAGACCATTTTACGATTCCCCACCTGGCTAGCGACCACCCTCAAGTAGAAAATCTGTCGCCAAGCACCTAACGGTGTGTTCCGGCAGCAGTCCTTGAGAGCCAGTGAAATTACAGGCACACATGTCTCAAGGTGACGAGCGCAGTGCAATTCGTAACTTGTGATGAAATGCATCTGTAATAGGCAGTGGTTAGTCCGCTTCACATCAGATGGGCCTTGAATCTCGAGTTTGTCCCGTCACAATAACATAAAAAAATACTAATGCTTAAGGGGAAAACGTGGGAACAGACTTGATGAAAGAGGATGTATAAAGGAGGAATCCCTTTACAGCACCTGGAATAGCAAGTTTTAGGCACAATGTGTACCTCTGCAAAAAGTTGGACCTAGCATATGCACGAATATAAGTATAAAGTTAAATGTAAATATAAGTTAAATTAGAATCATGAGTCATATGTAAAATTTATGTTAGTCTTGATAATATTCTCTACACCAAGTTGATTTCAAAATAAGCTGCTAATGTTACAAAATCACAATTATACGATTTGCTTTTGTTGACTCTAAATTACGCTTGCAAAGAAAATATTTTAATTAGGTATTTGAGTATGCGTATAAAAATGTAATAAATAAGTTTTTTTTTTATGTTTTCACCAAAACTGATCGTGTTTTCACTATCGCTACATCTCTTTCACTCCAATGCAGTCCGATGGTGATTTAGTTTCAGCTTTGTCAGCATAACTCGTTTGCGTAAATAACGTAAGTGCAAGTTACCACATCTAGTAGTAGTAAGTTTTCAAGGAGAGGGAGCTCTGGGCGGCTGCTTTGTATTCTGTCAGTCGGCGAACAATAAAGGGCGGTCCCGCAGGACCGCACGCTGTCGCCGAACTCGGGGTCGAACTTACGGGAACGGGGGGTTTGCTTGAATTACCTTATAATCAAAATAATGTTATGTATTTGAGGTAAAACTTTGGAAAATTTATAGATAACTATGTTTTGATTTGTTTTAGGGTTCCGTATCCAAAGGGTAAAAACTGGACCCCATTACTGAGACTTCACTGTCCGTCCGTCCGTCTGTCACCAGGCTGTATCTCAAGAACAGTGATAGCTAGACAGTTGCAATTTTCACAGATGATGTATTTCTATTCCCGCTTTAACAACAATTAGGTACTAAAAATAAAATAAAATAAATATTCAAGTGGGGCTCCCATACAACAAACTTAATTTTTTTACCGTTTCTTGCTCGATACTAATAACGGTGACAGATAGACGCTTTAACTATAAACAGAATATTTAGTTACGGAACCCTTTGTGCGCGAGTCCCACTCGCACTTAGTCAGTTTTTTTTATTCTATCAAAAACAAAATGTATATCAATTATTCGCTAGGTAATGAAAACGACGCGTATTGAATATTTTGTTAAACACACAGGATATAAATTTATGTCAATCTGCTTAGAAGATCCTGAGAGAGCCGACAAGGCCAAAGTCGTTATTAGAAACACAAAACAACAGAAGTATCTTATATATGATGTTATACAAGATACTTAGACTTAGGCTAAAGACATAATGCTGACATTGCATACAATGAATAATGTATCAGCCGAATAGTCACTGCTGAACACAGCTTCGCCCAATATGAGGGATTGCCATAATCGCCAGGCTTGGCATGCGGCTTGGGGATCGCAGTGTGATATATCAGTTCCTCAGAAAGTGCTGCTGCCCATTTTCTGGTGTTACCCTTAGTCGCCTCTTACGACACCCCCAGGTAAAGATGAGGGGGTGACATTCTAGCCCAGCACCCAAACAAATTTTTTTTTTCTATGCAACGGTGAACACAGTGTTACCTATCTTCATTTCAAAGAAATCAGTAAGTATAACAATTGTACATTTATTATTCAGAAATTCACTATTATTATCAGAACAGTTCGGAAATCAGTTGAATAAAAATTATTTACGATTGATGGAACTAATCATTATACCGAACTTTTGTACTTACGATGGACGGAAATAAGCGTTTTCAGGATGTTTCGTTAAATACTAATCCAAAATTATTAATTTGACGCTATCATGATGGAACAAGCACGAGTACCATCTGGTGTTTAGCGGAAACATGTGCACAAAACCTTTGTTTTTGAAGCAGTGATGGCTCAGTGGCATTGACTATGGACTGCCGCGCAGCAGGTCCATGGTTCGAATCCCGCCCAGAGCTTGAGCTTCACCGCATGGTGGAAGGGCATTTTGAGAATGCCCGCCTGGCTAGCGACCACCCTCAAGTAGAAAATCTGTCGCCAAGCATCTAACGGTGTGTTCCGACAGCAGTCCTTGAGAGCCAGTGAAATAACAGGCAAAACATGAGACTTAACAGGTATGTCTCAAGGTGATGGGCGCAGTGCAGTTCGTCACTTGTGATGAAATGCATCTGTCATAGGCAGAGGATACCGCTTAACATCAGGTGGGCCTCGTGCTTGTTCCATAACAATAACATTAAAAAAAATAAAAAAAAATAGCTCGTTGTCAAATAAGTGTCAGCATTTGTTCACGCTAGACAATAACAGTCTTACTTATAAACGCTACTTAAATTTTAAGCATTACTTAGCCGCTGATTAGCAAAATTTCTTACTCATACACGCTACATAACTTTATCGAGTACCTAAGTACTTCTTAAATCAGCTGTCACTTTAAACACCGTCCCACCCTTGTTTAAAATTTTAAGTAACAAGATGGCGCCCATATTTCTGATCAGCTGATTTAGTTACTAATGAGGTTATTGTTGAGTAGGCACACAAAACTATATTCTGTTTTTTAACTTTTTAATTTTAAGATATTTAGCACTAGATACACGCTTTTTGGTAATTTGGGTCTTTCATAATACCTGATAGTTCAATGTGGTCAGTTTAAAATACGTTCGACCTCATTATCCATTGCTGAGCTAAATAATTGCTAAGTAGCGTTTATAAGTAAGAAATATTTAAATATTACTTAAACACTGTTTAGTTATGCATTACTTAGCAACTACATAGCGATGTTTTTATAAGTAAGGGGGTTAGTAACAATTTGGAACAATTTGTCGGTTATATGGTTAGAGGTTGTTAAGTTACCATATTCCAAACGTCAAGCTATTTAAAATTTAAGCATTTAGATTGATAACTACGAACAAGCAAACATATCAAATTATTGATTAAGATATATTTATGCCATACTTACTTGCTTCTTAGGGTGCAATATCATGCAACGTAGTATAGATAGTAGTACTCATTTTTCGCACTTTTACGAGCGGTCGCAGCGATATTAGCTTAGCCTTTCTTAACCGATCAGCTAAGTTAAGCAACGTCCGCCGCGGTTTCGTGCATCGGAGGGCACGTTAAGCCGTACGTCCTGTTTGTTACTGCACGGCGGTAGTACATTTTGCGTATGCCCGCCTGGCTAGCTACCACCCTCGTTTAGGAAATCTGTCGCCAAACACCTAACGGTGAGTTCCGGCAGCTGCCCTTGAGAACCAATACTTGAAGCTTAGCCTGAACAACATCTTTGACCACATCATCACTTACCATCCGGTGAAATAGTGGTCAAAGCCTATCAGCTATAAATAGAAAAAAAATGATTAGATTCAGGCGTTACTTTGCGGAAATCTATATTTAATAATAACAAATATTTTAAAAGTATTTTAAGAAAACATCAATTTATTTATTTTATATAACACTTAAAAAATCTTTATAAAAATTATTTATATCTAGTGACAATTCTACCTTATTTCCTGTTTAGCCGATGTGACGTCACAGACGCCACGAAATTGTAAAAAAAAACTAATAATTATAAAATATTTGTTATTATTAAATAAAGATTTCCGCAAAGTAACGCCTAAATCCATTCATTATCGAAATGTATGTGCATAATGAGCAGCATTGCCACCACGTGTAAGTAAGTAGATTGATACTGCAAGTATGGTGCACAAAAAGGGTCCTTACAATCTTAACGCCCTGATTACCCAAGATGCTCGTACTACCAATGAAATAATTCCTAAGAAGAGTTGAAATCAAGTCGGCTGGCCATGAAAACATTTTACTATAATTATGTCCTGTGTCCTGTGTACACATTTTTTATGCTAGGTGGTCACTATGACCTGATTCTTCCACCAATTGACATGTTGAACCCATCAATTGTACAAGGAAACCTGGAGTTGAAACCCAGATTATTCCACGTCCTTCAAAGTCACAAAAAGAACAATTACACTTCAACCATCAGTAAAGGATGACCAGCCCCGCCACTTCGGGCCAAAGGTCACCCCCGCGTGAGCTATCGCCAATTTTTGCCGCACATTACGACAAATGTTGGGAAACAAGCAATTTATATGGAAAACGACTACGAGTAGACTGGGAGATATATTTTTTTTACCTTCTGATGAAATAATAGGAAAACTTTTCCCGGGATTGGTAACATTTTTGAATATTCAAAGAGATTTGATAAAATGTGAGAACTCAATTGAACGCTATATTATGGAAGTTTAAGGAAATGTAGTACCTTAACGTTATTAGCGTGCGACTAATTGTCACACTATTAAATTAGTCAAGTTATATTAATTTTAAATATAACATTCAAACTGACAACAAAAAATCTGCTTTTTGTGTATAGAACCATTTTAAAACCTTTTGAAATATGTTTACTATAATTTCAAGCTACAGGAGGGCACAAGAGGAAATAAATTCCTATTGGGCCTTATGCGGGAGAAGAGTTAGGGGACAAAGGGAATACGCCAAAAAATATCTGTACTAAGGACAAAATATACAAACACATACTTTTACATTACTTTTATTTACTATATACATACACATAATATTCATTATAAGTAATTTATCCCAACATTTTATTGTACTGAATATATACAGTACATTTTTAATACGACCAGAAATAAAATGTGAAAATTATTGTTAGTTGGCAAACAGTTTTGATTTTGTTAATTATATATGTCTCGAAATATATTTCAAAGCATTGATAGCGCATTGGCATTGGCTATGGACTGCCATGCAGCAAGTCCATAGTTCGAATCCCACCGCGGGCTTGAGCTTCCCCACATGGCGGTAGTGCATTGCGAATGCCCGCCTGACTAGCGACCACCCTGAAGTAGAAAATCTGTTGCCAAGCTCAACTGTGTTTCGGCAGCTGTTCTTGAGTACCAGTAATACTAGGTTAAGCCTGTTAACACTTCGACCACATAATCACTTCCATCAAGTACAAATACATACTAAACAACGATAAAAAAAATAAAAAAATATGTCAACACAATATATTTTTACTAAACATCGACTCCCAAACTAAAATGTATACAATTCGAGATAAGAGAAACAACCGTTAGAGTCGGGCGTTTGAAACAAGAAATTCGTAACTTGGTAGTCGTGCTCACGGGACAGAGAGTTTAACGTCCGCTCCATTGCTTCGCCATTGTTACAAAACTGTATTCCTCACGATTTATGGGAATCTATCAGAAATAAGCTGTACACAAGAAAATAAAGAATATTTTTTGAAGAAAATTGCTGAGTGTGTACAAATGTCATGGGGCAAGTACCTATCGGATGAAGGAGTATATACACTCGAGAGCAATGAATCCGGGTCACTTAAAGAATGTTAAAAATCTCGGAAACTAAAAATGATAGGTTAATGCAATAAATTGTATTTAATAGACAATGTAATACTCCTTAAATGAAAGTAAAAAAAATATGAGTCACCATACATTTTATTAACACAAAATTACATAAAGAAAAAAACTGCTGATCTCTCCTTAAAACAAAAATAGGAAACATGAAATTTTTGAACTTTATTACGATTTTCTTGAATTTTAATACTTCGTATTGCCTCCTCGTGCTTCCATTACTGCGTTTACGCGGTTTGGCATGCTGTACACCAAGTTCCTTATACGATTTTGGGGAATATTCTCCCATTCCTCTGTGAGAGCAATTTTGAGCTCACGAAGCGTGATTGGGGGAGGGTTTCGTTGTTTTACGCATCTGCCTAGCTCGTCCCAAGCATGCTCGATCGGGTTGATATCCGGGCTGCGCGCTGGCCACTCCATACGAGTAATGTTCATCTCTTGAAGGTAGTCATTCACAATCCTACCTGTATGAGGTCGGGCATTGTCATGCATAAATATAGCATCCTCACCTAAATTGACCATAAATGGACCAACGTGATCATTGAGGATTTCTTCCACATATCTTACGCTAGTTAAAGAGCCGTTTTCTATGATCACCAGCTCTGTGCGACTTTCAGAAGAAATTCCGGCCCACACAAGTACAGACCCACCACCGTAGGCTACTTTTTCTTCGATGCATGCTTGCTTGAATCTTTCCCCTGGTCTTCGATACACTCTGTGTCTTCCATCGTGCTTGTAGAGCATAAATTTTGATTCGTCGGAGAACATAACTTTTGACCAATCTTCAATACTCCAATTTACGTGGCTCTGGGCATATCTTAGTCTCGAAATACGATGCCCACGCTCCAGTTTAGGGCCCTTTGCAGGTCTAAGGGGTTTTAAGTTAGATTCAGCAAGCCGACGTCTTACTGTCCATGCACTTGGGTTACTTCCTCCGAGGCGTCGAAACTGATTGGTGAGTTCAGTTCCTGTGAGAAAGCGATTTCGAAGCATGGTGTTCACCAAGTATCGGTCTTCTCGTGCTGTGGTACACCTGGTTCTGCCCGTTCCTGGTCTGCGTAGGTTAGAACCAGTTTCTTCGTAACGTCGGAGAACTCTTTGTACTGTTGACAGCGACACACCGACAGTCCTGGCTGTATCGCGCTGACTCCGGCCGGTTTCCAGCATTGTAAGTATTCTGGTGCATTCTTCAGGCGTAAGCGACATAATTTCAGCTTGAATAATGAATATAGAGCACTATCAACATGGTTTATGTACCCACATAAATGACAGATTACAAACAAAAGCAAAACCAAATGCTGTAATTTCGTAGTTCCATCTTCGAAAGTGGCCCTTTTTCAAATTTGATTTTTTTATGATATAACTTTACAATAACTAAGAAGTTTTAATACCTTCATTTAAGGAGTATTACATTGTCTATTAAATACAATTTATTGCATTAACCTAGCATTTTTAGTTTCCGAGATTTTTAGGATTCTTTAAGTGACCCGGATTCATTGCTCTCGAGTGTAGATTGCGAATTTCGAGCGGCGCAGTAGATACTTAGTTCGATCTCTATTTTTTTTGGTTGAGGAAAACCAATTCTTCTCGCTTTATACTTCTTAACGAAATGGAATAGATTAGAGCGATAACGTAGTTTTTTTTTGTTTTAACTAGGCACGTAATATTTGTACATTTTAAATCCAGTTATATTTTTGGTATCGTGGTTGAGCGTTTAACGAATGCCTCTCTAGTTATCTTGGCAGCTAGCCTTAGCACCTTACGGTGTCTTCTAGCAGCAGTCCTTGAGAGCCAGTATTCTAGGTTAGCCTGAACAACATCTTCGACCACATCATCACTCACCATCAAGTGAGATATTGGTTAATGGCTCGCATATTGGGATTAAAATAACCAGCTAAACTTAAGTTAAAGTAGTCTGAATCAAATCGCAGTCATGCAATAGCTCTCTCAATAAACCATATCCTTAAATAATCCGTATATTTGTAAAAATACTTTAATGAAACCATGTATAAAAATTGGTTCAGAATATAAACATTATCAATACCATATCTTTATATTTTTATTGCTTACTGAACACGTTTGCAAAAACTTGTACACATTCACAAAGATAATATATCGTTATAGATACTCTTTAGGTACGGGATAATACATGAAAAAACGCACATTCTGGAAATAAAAACTTTTCTTCGATGATTCCTAGGGCATAAAAATAGAGGTAAGAACTTGGTTATTTAATCTGGTAAGTCACATGTCATTTGTTTTTAACCCTTAAGGATAAACTGACCGGTCAGTTCTCCATACAAACGTCGTAGGGTGATCACTCCCTTACTTGAGGATTTATGTCCAAAACAAAGGATGACATCGATTGAACTCGTCAACTAGGTTTGTATCGTTACGGAATTTTGAAAAGATAATTAAGTTGAGAGTCATGAGCCTCGAAACATTTTCATATAAAGTTTTCAAGGCTCATAACTTTCAACTATAATATCTTTTTAAAATGTCGTTACTATACAAACCTGGATAATGATGAGTCCAATCGATATTATGCTTAATTCTGAACCTAAAATTTCAAATAACTGAGTGATCACATAACGGCGTTTGTATAGAGAACTGACCGGCCAGTTCAACCTTAATAAAGAAGTTCATCGTCAATAGCAAAAATGCAGACCAGTCCTGTCTGCTCGAACCCTCTTTATAAGCATTTACGCAAGCGGAACGAAATTGCTAAAATTCTGTTAGATGTAATAATAATCGGCTACTAGCGGGATACAAACCCGCGACTTCACTTTACCCCTAAGCTGTATTAGCCATTACCCGCTAGTAACTTGCTTATCGGTAAATTAACATCACCGCTGCACCACCAATTGTTTGCGCAGTTCTTGAAAAAGTTAGGTAAAACGACGAAGAAGTCGCATCCTGTTGTACCATGATAATGCTTAGGCGTACACTGTGAATAAGACAAACTCATTTTTGGCTTCTAGAAAGGTTAAGCGCGTGACCCATCTCGCACAAAATACAGTAGTATATAACTGTACTGTACGATTTCTTTAATCAAATATCTAAGATTAGATGAGATGTTTGACGTTTACGGGGCCAGAAGAGGCCGTGATAGCTTTCAACCAGCACCAGTTCTCACTCCGCACTTTAGGAGCAAAACTACAGGTACATCGGCGTATCCATCCAGACGGGATACTTCTACGGTGTGTGCCGCGTCAGAAGAGATAAGAGCTATGCGTGGCTATGCGATAGAAAGAGAGACGCCTTATAGGTGAATATAAATATTAGGTACTTTGTGCGCTGCGAGCTTAAGTGCACTTTATGGCTTCGTAGCTAGAGTCGCTTATTTATTGGGATGGATTTGCGGAGTGATCCTTCTGCTCCTTTTTATTCTGTGCCAGGATGTGAAAAATATGGCCTCATGCCAATGGTCCTGATGATGTCAAAAACGGCCTGAACAAACAGGTAAGTATTAAAATGTAATGGAGAATACTTTGAAAAGTTGTTAATATATTACTTTCCATGTACATTGTTTTATCGATGAGTAAGGCATAACTTTTAATATACCATGTATTTACACTCCAACTAATCATATTTGAAGCAATGATGGCCTAGCGGAAAAATTAATAGACTGCCGCACAGAGGAACAATGGTTTGAATCAGCTTGTTCCATACAAAGAATCAAATAATAACACAATCACGACACTTTGTGGTTACGACAGCTTACTGACATTTTAATGTCACGAAAGTTCAACGACATATCAAGTTAAAAACGAGGATTTTTTATACCTAAAAATAACAGAAAACTAAAAGCAAGTTGATTAACTGAGGGTAAACAAGAAGAGTACACTTTTCGAGCAAAACGAGCGAATCCCGGCCACTGCCGTCCACCAAAGTAAACTCTCTTAAGAGGCATTTTACATTTTAATGCGGTATACGAAGATTTTAAGCGCTTAATTTACTATCATAGGAAATATCTACAAGTTGTTTAATAATTGATAAAAAAGAATAATCTGTTCTCTTTTCAGTTAATGTACCAGATTTACAAACATAACATTAATTATTTTGTAGTGACCAATCTCCCGCACCTTGTTTTACGAATTAAGGTACACATAGCCAACTTCAGAGTTCTATCTCTTGAATAAATATTCATCAAATTAACTAAAAAAAAAAACTGTGCATCAGGCATATAATCCTGTTGACACATAGTGTACTAGAATATTGATAATTAATCGTCATTGTAGAAAAAAAATAAAGATCTTGCGCCAATTTCCACGAATTACATCAGCAGTTTACCACGATATATTGTGTTTAATAAAGTGTAATTCCAAACAGATATTATATGAAAAGAAAGTCCATTCTTTTATTTATCTGATCTTCAATAAATTGTGATATTAACTCTGTTTTGTTAGACAAGAAAAAATATTTAGTATAACTCGAAATGCTTATAAATTGAAATGTACAAGCGCGAGGCGATCAGTACCGCGCGAGCGCCCATCGAGGTAGGACCTGTGTTCGTTTTGCCTTGCTCTGACGTTTCGTACGCGGAACGCTTAGACGCAAGTTTATAGTGCGACCACAGAGTTATGATCATGTCTTTATTTTTTTAAGTAACAAACTATACCTAATATTTGTTGTCCATAATATAAGTATTGTTGTCTTGTTAAGTAACTACATCTTTAGTTTCTGTTCATCCATTGTGTTAAAAAAAGGAAACGTCACAATTATGCAGCCTTGTACAGCGTTATTGGAAAAATGCTAACAACCTCAGAAGGTTGACTTCTTCTTTTTGGTCTGCTAGTTTTTATATTATTCTAGTTTAAATTAGTAACTCACTATAACTTTTGTTTTAGGATGATAAGATGGCAGGCGAATAATTGATTTCCAAAATTTTTGGATTCAGTTTATGTCTATAAGTGAACACAGCGATAACTTCAGCTGGAAATTAAACTACCTTCCTCATTTGTACAAACCGGGATACCAGTTAGCGGTCGATAGTCGTATTTACAAATTTACCATAAAATCTGCGTAAGTCCGACTTTCATAATCCAAATGGTTTTCAAAAGGATGAATCCTTGCCCATACAAGAAAAAATCCATATTTTTCTGAGATAACGGAAGTATTTTGAATATTTTGATGAAATCTGAAACCAGCACAAATTACATTTTGGCCCCAAAATATTACGTCATTTCATATAAATCTCGTAACTACGTCAACAGTTATAAACCTAGACTAGAAAACCGCAATTTTGCATATGTATAAGTCATTTTTCACTCGATACATTTTGCAACGCAAACACTTACCGATGCAAATTTGCGTATTAAATAATCTCGTAACTAATTTTAAACTTCTAAACCAAAAAATCTGAAATAATACAGGTGTATAAATTACATGTAAATAATAATATCAAAGAAGGACCAAAGCCGTAGGTGGTATAGTTTTTCACAAAAAGATATTGCTCTCCAATACAGTTTTCCCGCCAAAGTTCTTAAAACAATTGGGTTGTTTTAATCTTGTTACTTTAAAATATTTGGCGTAAAAATCTGTAACAATTCATGGCTAAAGAACAATAGTAAATTATCATATTAAAAGAAGAATCGAAGTTTTAGGTGTGTTAGTTACAAAAAAATAAAAATAGCAATTAAATTACTATTTCCCACCATTTTTGTCGTGTGTTCAAACCCCATTTCCAGTATTTTTTTTTATAAAAAGGTGTATTATCATTTATTTTCCATAGAGAAAATAGTGAGCATAAGAGTATATAGTGAGGATTGCATTAGTATCAAGAAGTATATATTTTTTTTTTTTTTTTTTATGTTATGTAATGGGTTGGCAAACAAGCAGACGGCCCACCTGATGGTAAGCGGTTACCGTCGCCTATGGACATTTGCAACACCAGGGGCGTCACCAATGCGTTGCCGACCCTGTTAGACTATTTTAACACCTTTTTTGAAGAAATCCATACTGTAGCCCTGCGGAAAAACGCTAGATGGAAGATCATTCCACATTTTGCAAGTATGCGGTAAGAAGGAGCGCCTAAATCGAGCTGTGTGAGACTTCCAGGACTCGATTATGTGTGGATGAGCTTTTAACCGGTGACGCGAGGAACGATGATAGAATCGCGATGCCGGTATAAGCTCAAACAGCTCTTGGCAGCATTCCCCGTTATAGAGCCTGTAGAGTGAACCGATGTATCTACGGAGGCTCAGTGGCTCAAGGCGGTCAGAGAGCTCGGGGTCGTCGACAATTCTTACCGCTCGACGCTGAATAGCATCGAGAGACTGGAGTTGGTACTTTGGTGTGCCATTCCAGAGGTGAGAGCAATACTCCATGTGAGGGCGAACTTGTGCTTTATAAAGCAGAAGTCGCTGGCTCGACGTGAAGTACCGCTTTGCCTTATTAAGCACACCAAGTTTCTTGGAAGCCAATCCAGCCTTACTCGCGATGTGACAGCGGAACTGGACATCTTGAGAAATGTCGACGCCAAGAACTCCAATACTCTCTGCGATTTCTAGTGGAACACCCTGAAATTGCGGAGCGATGATGAAGGGGGTCGTTTTCGCGGTGAAAACGCATGCCTGAGTTTTTTTGGGGTTGAATTGGACAAGGTTCTGCTGTCCCCAATGAGAGACGAGTTCCAATGAACCCTCAACTTCAGACACAAGACCAGTTCTGCTTACTTCTACTTCGATGCGAGGGGCATTAGCACGGCCAGAATATTGCGCATCGCCCGTGCTATCATCTGCATAGCAATGCATGTTACAGATTTGTAGCATGTCATTGATATGCAGAATAAATAGCGTAGGCGATAACACTAATCCCTGAGGGACGCCAGCATTAATTGGCATGGGATCGGAGCAAGCTCCGTCGACAACGACGCGAATGCTCCATTCAGATAAAAAACTGGCGACCCAAGTGCAGAACCCCTCGGTAAGACCGTAGGATGGTAACTTCGAAAGAAGTGCCCTGTGCCAGACCCGATCGAAAGCCTTAGCAATATCCAAGCTGACAGCTAAAGCTTCTCCTCTACTCTCGTATATACGTTGATTATAGATTGTATCAAAGATATTCGATTTAAAAACAAAAAAACCTCAAAATCTGTAAATATATATTTACATTTCGCTGTTTGGTCTACTCAAACTAAATGGATGAAAATGTTATTTTTTTAATGGTATAGGTGATATATTATGGTATGGGAATATGAGGGTGACATGTTTAAGTAATGGAAAACCAAAAACGTCATGGGACGTTTGTGGTTGGTACTAAGTTGTTTTCCGGATGCTCAGAAAAATAAACCTCAATCCTATGCATGGTCATTATGGCAGACAGTGTTAACGACTGGATATAGATACTGAAGAGTGTGAACGAGGAAAATAGCAATTTTTGGAAAATTTAAAAGGAAGAGCTTTTAGTCTGCAGCTTTTAATCAATCCCGTTACGTCAAATATTTATATAATTTTAAGCTGTATACTTTTTTTTTTAATTAAGTTTATTGTTGCAATAAATGATTCAAACATATCTATTTTTTATTCATCAAAGATGAAATGTAAATATACGATTCACGATGTAGGTTGACTATTTAACCCATTGATATCTGCGATAATGATAACAATAGAATTTCATTCATAAATATGTACATGCCTACTTCTTTTCTATAACATTAGCAAGTAATCGACAAGAAATTGATTATTTACTCATACCAATCACACAATTTTTAAATTCGCAACTTACATTTCTTTATTAATGAGTGCTAGTATCAAAATATTTTACTCACAGTCACGCTATTCCGTCGTCACTTCTTTCGCTTGTGTAAGCGATGCGCTGGCATTTACTTAAACTTCAGTAGCGTGATTTTGTGAAATGGCTCTTAATAAACACGTTTTCTGCGCTTAAACCGGGATTGAGAACATTAATCTAAGCTTAAAACTGCCCATATTAAAGCAATATTTACTAGCAGTACTGGCATATAAGCTCGTTAATTTATTCTTAGCGAATTAAACCTGACAGTAACGAAATCTTTAAAAATTATAGGCTTTAATTCGTATGTTTTGAAGCAGTGATGGCTCAGTGGCATTGGCTATAGACTGCCACGCAGCAAGTCCATGGTTTGAATCCTGCCACGAGCATGGTGGAAGGGCATTTTGCGAAGGCCCGCCTGGCTAGAGCGACCACCCTCAAGTAGGAAATCTGTCGCCAAGCACCTATCGGTGTGTTCTGGCAGCTGTCCTTGAGAGCCAGTAAAAATACAGACATGTGAGATTTAACAACTATTTGTCACAAAGTGACGGGTTCAGTGTAATTCGTGACTTGTGATTAAATGTATCTGTTATAGGCAGAAGTTAGCCCGCCTAACATCAAGTGGGCTTCCAGCTTGTTCCATCACAATAACACAAAAAAGGTTTATGGGTATTATAAACAGGAATCGGCAAAAATACAAATTGAAACACATAAAATAGTTATAGTTATTATGATATAACTGTAATAGTTAGACATATAGTATTGTGAACTTTTTTGTAGATATTGATGCCCTCTATAAAATTGTACTACATCACTACATATTCGCAGCGTACGCGATATAATGATTTGTTTGGTATTTTTTTCACACGTTGGGTTAGATTATCGAAGTTACCAAACGGATCTTTAAGTTTTTGAAATTTTCTATAGCCTATGTTGATCAAGGATAGTGTAGAATTCTAATTTCAGAATTCAAATCGGTCCAGTTTTTCAGTTTATTCGTTACCAAAAATATACAAATCTCTCCTCGTTATACTATTAGTATAGATATAGATATTCTATGTATATGTGCAGAGGTACTGGCCGCTAGAACTCACCAGCAAAAGCAATCTCGTGACGCTTACCATGACAATAGTGGTGTGTACAATTGGTGACAAAAGACGAATTGTCTGATAGCTGCGTCCTGGATTTTAGTTTGTACACCGCCGGTAGTTGTGCCCAGGGGTATGTTTGCTTTTTAAAATCTGTTTACAGAAGTTTCTATGAAATATGCGTGCAGTTTTCGAGTTTTATTGTCAGCGCTATTTTTCTACACAAGCAAAATTAATTTCTGAACTGTAAGTTATTTTTCTTTGTTACATAATATTGTTTGTATACAAAACTGAACCAACTTTTAACACTGAAAAGTATGAAACAATTTGTTAAAGTTGGTACCTGGTGATTTAAATTACTCTGCGCTCATTTTACTTTACAACTTTCACAAACTTATTTAATACTTAATTTTGGCATTAGAAGTCTTAACATTATTTTACAAAAATAGAAACCTTATATAATAACAATGATACTGCTTACTAAATCTATTTTTACTCAACAACAATACACAATTATAGTGGTCACCATAAACAAGGCAAATACTTTTTCTATTATGCAAAATAAACAGTCATATCTTTTGTCCTCAAGTATTCGGTAGGTTCTTTAGAAAAAGGTTTTTTTTTATAGAATGGAGGGCTTACGAGCACGTGGCTTACCTATTGGTACGTAATCACCGTCACCCACGAATATCCAACAACAGCAGAGGTCTCAAGGATGCGTTCCCGGACTTTGATGAGGGAATATGCTCTGTTCTTCAAAGCTAATAAGTCGTATCGGTTCGGAAATATTTCGCATAGCAGCTAGGTCCACATAGTAGCATTGCGAGACAGAATATGCTGCGAAGAATCACGGAGTAGACTTCTAGGCTTCAACATGAAATTGATGAAACATCATGCTCTGTAGTGACGTCCGATGGCGAAATTCAGCTGCAGTTATTAAACTAAACAGTTCCTTGTCTGCAAGGTCATGATAGATAGGCTGACGGACAGATTGACAACAAAGTGATCCTATATTGGATTTCCTTTGGAGATACAGAACCCTATAAACAGGGCATGATACGCAACAATTCAGACAGAACATCTGTACCAGTTACTAAACACCCTGTTTGATACCCACCACCCAACAATTTCGTCGACATTCGGTTAATTTTAGTCCAGTTTAATTCCGATATTGCACTATTCATGAACGTTGTGTACTCGCATCACGCATGCATGCAGCGGAACTGTTAATTTGTTAAGGGATTAGTTAAACTTGTTTGTAGGCAGTAAACGTTTTGGTAATCCCGATTTTTACTTTGACACGAGTTCATTTGGTGACGATGCCTTCGCCGTTCTAGCTAGTTTGTGGAACTCTCTAGAAGTTGAGATAATAATAGCTTTATCGTTCATCTTATAGAAAAATATATGTCACGTTCCTTGTTAGAGTTCTGTACCTAAAGGTCAAAAGGAAAATCCTATTAACAAGACTCCGATGTCTGTCCGTCTGTATGTAATGGGTCTGTAAATGCAATGAGTTACAAGCCTGAAATTTTGATATCATTTTTTAGGCTCACATACGACCCCAATTTGTCTATCATATATACAACATTATCTTTTTAACGGACGCTTTAACGGAACACGCTGATCAATAATTTGGTATTAAAGATGTGATGATCACGATTTTGTTTTCTTTATGGGCTGATTCAATTTAGGACACTGAGAAATACTGAAATTTCATCACTATCGAATTGCGTAGGAGTGATAAAGATGGTGAGATGGGGAATTCGCAGTCAATTTGGGTAAAAACTGAAACTAGTAACGGGAATCGAAAATGCGAATTAACTGGTGCCTCCTGATAAAGTTTTGCTATTTTATTGTTCTATTTTTACAGGTTTATACATACATAGTTGCCTAAGTAATTTTATTACAAGTGCAATTTATAATAAATAATAGTGTGTAAAAACTTTCCGTTGTTATAGAAAACTAAACTGCTTCCTTCGAAACTCCAACCATGGGTTCGTTTGTCGTTTAGACTGCAATCTTGAAAAGGAAATTTCACTTCCTTTTGAAGCCTGCTGAAATCTTCAGGCTAGCTCACAAATCGATGATGATGCATTATTTAGTCACTTTTTTATTTATCTGTCTGTCTACCGTCCTGGCTGAATCTTAAAACTCAAATTTCGAGTACTTTTACCTATTAGTTTCATTATTTTAAAGGTGAATAAAAAACATGTCGTTTTTCAATATTTTTTACAAATTCTTTTTGTCTGTTTAACTTAAGTCAGCAGTACAGTTTAGAAGATAGGCTAATGGATCTAATGACGAAAAGTGTGGAGATTTTTTGATGATTCAAATTTATAGTGGGGGCCTCATATGAATGATCTGGCCGTAAGACTAGGTCCTGATTCCTGCTGTATTTGCCGTGTGCCGTAATATACGATAATTGAAGAATGTAGCTTTTAGCTAGGCTAATTTATTTCGTACATTTCCACAGCATAATGTCGTATGGTGTATTGTTGTGAGAAGCAGTAATTGATATAGAAATCATGGTAATATTGCAAAAGCAGGCAAATCGTACTTTATGTAAAATAGAATCTAGTGAATACCTATGAGGTTTTATTAGTGAAATATTTGTATTAATTTGTCACATGTCTTTAAAATCTTGAAAAAGATTTAAGTAAATTATTTCGTATTATTTCGAACGATGATAACCACTATAATAACACCAGGAATGTAAAAAATGTAAGTGGTATCAGAATTTTCGTGTCGCAAATACAACTAAAAAGTCTTTCTAAGGTTAAGGTTGTTCGATTTTGTAACAAATTTTATTTAGGTATTATAGATCTCACAGAAGGAAAATCCAAGCTAGGCTTAAAAATATTTTTAAACAAATAGCGTATTATACAATTTGTAGATAGGTATTAAGCAACAATAATAAAAATCCTTAGATTTTCCATATCTGCCAAGCCATCGTAATTCACTTATAATTTATGTAAATAATTTTTGTAATATTACAATAGGCATATGTTACAAATTATTAAAGAGTGAGGACATATGAAAAGAATAGCCTTGAGTTTCTTGCCCGGTCTTCTCGAATAGGCCCTGGTGGGTTTTCTTAGTAAAAAGGAATATTCCTCAAAAATATGGAACTTCCACGCTCGGGGTAGAGGCTGGTTAGATAGTCGTTTATAGCAATTAATTAAAGCCTTGAGTAGAGGTCCTATAAAAAAGTGTTTCCCAAACACAAAGAAGGTTTTTAATTGAGGCTACTAAAATGTATGTGTACATACCATAGCTTTCTCCACCATCTCCCGTAGTCAGCCTCTCCTTTGCAGAGGCCGCGGTGCGGTCACCTTTCACGCACGTCACAAAATATCACGTAGTAAAACAGTTACTTAAGGCACATATGATGATGAACTTTAATTATAGATAACACGGTGCGGTGATGCGATAATATTTGGACTCATTTAAATTATGAATGCGACACCGTCGTGGTGAATAGCAGGGAGCGCGGTCCAGAAGACTGGTTTGCCGCGGCGAAACGAAGCATCAATCGTAGCTCGTTGCGGGTAGTATGAAAAAACTATGCATGCTTTGACATACACATAGTAACCAAAAAAAGATCAGGCTTCATACCTTTTTTGTTGAACGTGTCAGCAGTAGAATCTATTATAAGTGAAATTTTGTATTCATAATAATTATAAATAAGCGTCGTAGTCGGCAAAAATATAATATAATATTTTGCCCTGACTTTGATTTTGATGAGGACTACTTAGTAATTTGTAGTTGCTCGTATGTTTCCCTTTTGTGGGCAAATATATCATTATATAAAACCATTGAAGTAGTATTCAAAATCAAGCTAATTGTTATAAAATAACCATATGAAGAATATCGTGTACAGCAAAAATATTTATAAGCAATGGCCCTCAGTCGGTATAAAAAAAACTGCCTGAACTTATTCATAAGTTCTTATAATATTTTGCTATTCTTAGTAAACTGCGTCTATTGCATTCTGCGTGTCATCAGCATCAGACGTATAATATGAAATTCTTTTAGTATTATGTTCGTATTAAAAAAAGTGAGCATCCAATTACCCTCCCTTGATAGCCATCCGAGAATAACTCAAGTTATTTGTTATCTTCGAAGAGACGAGCATGTTGATAAATGAACAGGGAAATTGCTTTCCCCGCGCTTCACTTGCGCACATTGTCGACGCGACTGCAAAAACATGTACATACTTTAGTATCACCCAGTGTGACGAGACTGTCACTTACGTCTAAAAAAACATATACAATACACTGTAGACTAACAATACATTCTCATTCTGTATAAGGAAGGAGCGTAAGTGTAAATTGATTAGGAAGTGGTAGTACATTACCTAGAATTGTACCAATCAATTTTTACCGATGCAGGCATACAAGCATCGTCGTTGTTCAGGCTCACCTAGAATTACTGTCTCTCAAGGATAGCTGCCAGAACACACCATTAGGTGCTTGGCGACGGATTTTCTACTTAAGGGTGTTAGCTAGCCAGACGGGCATTCGCAAATTACCCTGCCACCATGCTATAACGACTGCCATCCTAAGATAACAACCGGGACCGACGGCTTAACTTGCCCTCCGAAGCACGGAAACGCTTAGTAGCAAGTTCACTAGCGGTCACCCATCCAACCCATAAATGCGGCGGACGTTGCTTAACTTTGCTGATCGGTTAAGAACAGTTAGACAAACGTCGCTACGAGGTTCGAATCCCGCGGTGGGATTCAAACCTCGGACCTGCAGTATAGTTTATATTTGCGGTATATGACGATTAGTTGTTGATCCTTCGGTTTAGCTTCGATACTTATCATGGGCTTCTTACAGATCTATTTGTTTTTCAAGCAGCCAATTTCAAAGGAATATGCCGCAGAGAAACTAGCAGTTTTTAAGACCTTGTTATCATCGGTTAGATTGTCATATTTAAATATGTGTGAAACTCAAGAGAATTTCATTTCAAAATCGAAAATAAAGCTTTAATATTACAAAATAATTAACTTGCTCCGAAATATACATACACTACGAAACACTTATTTTATTTATGTTACCGAATTTCGCAATGGCTGTAAAACTAAAATTAATTTGAAAACTTATCTCATAACATTTAAATCCAAGTGCACACATGCTAGGCATTGTATCGTATACCGCACACACACAAACAACTTCTGAGCACCACAGCGAGTCTTTTGTTCAAAGTCAACCAACAGCTTCAATGACACCGTAGCGTAACGAGCGCGCTCACAAAAGAATAACAGTTTCGAATAGGCAGCATCATTTACACCGACGCGTTACGAGCTCTGGAATACATCATTACTCGCTATTAATGAAGGTCTTAACGAGCGATGCGCATTTTGAGGTTGCTTTTATGCGAATATGTTAGTCATTATGTATAGTTTGATTGGAGGGAAGTTTTGCAATGTAGATTCTTATAAAACTATGCGAAACATAGTACATTTTCTGGGAAAACCAAAATCGTTTATTCAATTTTTTTTCTTTTTGATGCCTAATAGGTTAGCCTTTGACCACTATCTCCTAATGGTAGGTGATGATGTGGTTGAAGATTTTGTTCAGGCTAACCTAGAATTACTGGCTCTCAAAGACAGCTGCCGGAACACACCGTTATGTACAGATTTTCTACTTGAGGGTGGTAGCTAGCCAGGCGGGCATTCGTAAGATGCCCTACTGCCATGCATTTTTGGCAATTACGATGCAGCTCTTATGAACGGCAATTATAAAATTTTGGTACAAAATATATTTTACTGCTGCATTTAGCTATATGGGTAAAGATCCGTTTAAAGAAGAATGGGCATGAAACTCGTGACAGTCATGGGCAAAAGTTTTAAAACATTATTTTCGTTTGCTCTTAAAATCCACTAAAAGCGAGAGACTATAATTATATTATAACGAAAAACATTAGGAAATAAATGAATTCAATTTCAGCTTACTAGCTGTAACATATTTCGCTGAAAATGTCTAAAAGGTATACATTGTGATGTTTCTAAAGTAATTTTACATAAGTTGCACATTATAGGGAATTATACATTGCGGAAGCTTTGTCTTATCGTTTCTATATAATAAAACAAATATCTACTTCTTTAAAAAAAGTTATTTTATCGGATCACGCACGATGCTAAGCGGTAACATATGCATTTCGTCACAAGTTAAGAACTGCACTGTTTCCATCACCCTGAGACATAAAGTTGTTAAGTCTCTTGTACCTGTTATTTCATACTGGCTCTCAAGGACTGCTGCCGCAACACACTGTTAGCTGCCTGGCGACAATTTCTTTACTTTAGAGTGGTAGCTAGCCAGGCGAAGCGATTCGTAAAATGCCGTTCTACTATGCAGTGAGGATGAATATAGCGGCGGTATCATTGCATCAAAATTTATTCCATGAAGGTTTCAGATAAGAAAACGACAACAAAACGCAAACTCAATCAGTTAAAACAAAAGCCGGAAAACGTCCCGATGTTTTCCTAACATCATTTTACTCGAAACGTAAAAACAATTGAAAAAATATAGATTGTTTTCCGCATTAAGCAACTTTCTGCCTTGTTAGTTGCTTGTTAAGGTTGAATATGTTTAGCGAGAAGAAACTATTTTGTAAACTACGTGGGCTCGCCATTGCCCAAACACGGTGATTTATTAGAAGCATAATTGGTTTTGTTTTGGTCAAGGTTAGGATTAACGGGAGTTTTATACCTCTAATGGCTGCAATAGGCAAGGACGAGGCTTTCTTAATGGCAGTATGTTGTTCCCCAGGCTTGGTGATAGAGAAACATATGATCTTTCGTACGTTTACGTAATGTTGGCAGTTACGTAATTTCGTTTTCTTTTTGGCTTCCCTTACATGTAATTTTGGGGGATGACTTGATTATTATGTGTTGTTGCTGGACATGAGAGTGAGAACCTTTTGTTGTGTTTATACGAGGATTTGGTGGAGTGTGTTAATTACCAAAATTGTATATTGTGAAGTTAATTCGCGGCAAAAAATATCTCCGAATTCGCACTAATGTTGATTGCAATGGGATTCTCTCTATTTGCCGAAGCGCTATAGCTTGCCGATGTAATTTAATTACTACGATTCACTTGCGAAGTATATTATACGACATCGGCAAATTGTATAATCACTGAATTAGGTATTCTATAGAATACCAATGCAACTATAGAATGCCTAGGCAACTTTATAATGCCAATAGATAGTTATATACCAAATTTTTTTTTTTAAACTACTAAAATACGAATTTAATTCTAAAAAAATAATTATAGTAATGGGTGACCTTACCTCTACTAGTGATCTCTTCTAGACGAATTTTGGATAGGGAGATAATACATAGTCATATCAAATATGTACCTACTATAATGTGCATATATTTACGACAATATATACACCTAAATATGATCAGTAACCAGGTAAAGAAGATAAAGTAGCGGATGTTAAAGGTGCTATTATATATAAAAGAATGCCTGCTGCCCAGGCGTTTTATAGAGTGCCTTAAACTTTCAGGCGATTTATGAAATGTATGATGTATAACATGCTTTGTCTGGGCATTATATAGATGTACAAATGTATAGCCAGCAAAGTGTTTTATATGCAATTGGTGGGTATACTTAAGCACCCCAAAAACTTTCTTTGTGACCCAGAATATTTAAAATAGACGCAAGTTTCCAGTTGACATTTTGAAGCAGTGATGGCTGAGTGGCATTGGCTATGGACTGCCGCGCAGCAGGTCCATGGTTCGAATCCCGCCACGGGCTTTACCTTCACCGCATGGTGGAAGGGCATTTTGCGAATGCCCGCCTGGCTAGCGACCACCCTCAAGTAGAAAGTCTGTCACCAAGCACCTAACGGTGTATTCCGGCAGCAGTCCTTGAGAGTCAGTGAAATTACAGGCAAAATGAGACTTAACAAGTATGTCTCAAGGTGTTGGGCGCAGTGCATTTCGTCACTTGTGATGAAATGCATCTGTTATAGGCAGAGCATACCGCTTAACATCAGGTGGGCTTCGTGCTTGAAAAAAAAAACACATATAAAAAATCTTTACCTACCAATATTCGACAAAGCTCTGCCCTAGAAAAGTTTTTCGGGTTGTTTAAACATGCTCAAATATATTCGCAATTAATAATTTTATTTTAAGTTGTTTATTTTCACGTTACTTAACGATATTATGTTAGTTCAATATATGCAGATCGATATATATTATATGATATATATATATTATATTATATATTTGTTAAAATACTGACTTTAATAATATTACACCTAAGTAGCTTTGATTAATAATAAGTTAATTACCTTAGCTCAGTAATTTATCTATATAATGTGTTGAACTTAATAACTCTAAATTACATGTGAGAATGAATTAATAAATAAATATATCTACTGGATAGAGTGTTGTAACAGACTTCAGTATGTTTATGATTTGTTTTTGTGTGAAAAACCGTTGGTCAAGTGGCCAACTCGCCGGGAACCGAACAAAACACCTTGCAGTTTGTATCAATTTTGAAGCAGTGATGGCTCAGTGGCATTGCCTATGGACTGCCGCGCAGTAGGTCCATGGTTCAAATCTCGCCGCGGGCTTTAGCTTTGCGAATGCTCACCTGGCTAGCGACCAAGTAGAAAATCTGTCGCCAAGCACCTAATGGTGTGTTCCGGCAGCTGTCCTTGACAGCCAGTAATTCTAGGTTAAGCCTGTTAACACCTTCGACCACATCGTCACCATCAGCTCAGATAGTGGTCAAAGGCTTACCTATTAGATATAAAAAAGCACTTCCAAACTTTTGATGCTACAGCATACACGAGGCAGCCTAGACTATTAATATTGTCGCTTATTCTATACAATAATAAATTTGATGTCTGGGTAATACCAATTTTAAAGCTAAAATATTTTTTTCTATACTTACAGTTGAAAATAGAGTTACCATAATATTAAATTGATATAAAAAGTTGCAGAAACAATAACAGTGGCCAACCTAATAATGCGATGATGGAACGCGTTGGTAATGAGACTTGATACATAGCAGATAACATATTGTAAGTTCTTTATTAGATTGCTCTACTTGTGTGGAGCTTAGCTGAATAACTGCTCTAAGGATAGATCTATATTGAAGAATAGAATATAAGAATTGAAGACAAAAAAGGGACGCAACTTCCACCATGTTTTTAAATCGAGACTGAGAAAAGCTCCTTGACTACTCATTCTACTCTGTAGATGAGTTTTGTAATTTGCCAATTATATAAATTATTGTATAATTTTATTCCTAATTTTTAACATTTGTTTGAATAAATAATTTATAATGATTTAATTGCAATTAATAGTTAATTGTTATTTTAATTAATGAATTTTGTTGCCAATGTATTAGAACAGTTAGTATGTTATATTTATTTTATAATTTGATTAATAGAAATCAATATAATGTATGTACCCGATTGACTTGTAACTTGGTGTTATAAATGAATTATTGTATTGTATTGTTTTGTATTGTATTGTAGCGCTCGTAGCGAAGTTTGCTTAGCTGTTCTTAACCGACCAGCCAAGTAAAGAAACGTCCGCCGCGGTCATGAGTTGGATGGGTGACTGCTAGTGACATTACTGCTGAGCGCTTCCGTGCTTCGGAGGGCAAGTTAAGTTAGTCCCGGTTGTTGTCTTGGGATGGCAGTCGTTATAGCATGGTGGTAGGGCATTTTGCGAATGTCCACCTGGCTATGTACCACCCTCAAGTAGAAAATTTGTCGCAAAGCACTTAACGGTATGTTCCGGCAGCTGACCTTGAGAGTCAGTAATTCTAGGTTAGCCTGAACAACATCTTCGACCACGTCATCACTTACCATCAGGTGAGATATTGGTTAAAGGCTAACCTACCAGGTATTAAAAAAAATCTCTGAACATGAATGAGCAAAACAACTAATGGGCAACGACGCGTTATTGGAGGGTAGCTTTTAACACTCCAAGTTACATGCAAAGTTCGTTGCTTTTGAGTAGGTATATATTAGGATTGTTAAGAGTCTATTTTTTATTTATTTATTACTGTTATTGTGACGGAACAAACTCGAGGCCCACCTGATGTTAAGCGGACTAACCTCTGCCTATAACAGATGCATTTCATCACAAGTCACGAATTGCACTGCGCCCGTCTCCTTGAGACATAGCTGTTAATTCTCATGTACCTGTAATTTCACTGGCTCTCAAGGACTACTGCTGGAACTCACCGTTAGGTGCTTGGCGACAAATTTTCTACTTGAGGGTGGTAGCTAGCCAGGCGGGCAATCGCAAAATGCCCTTCTACCATACGGTGAAGCTCAAGCCGACGGTGGGGATCGAAACAGGGTACAGCGGCGCGGCAGTCTATAGCTATTACCGCGCGGCCATCATTGCTTCTTTATGATGTTATTACAAAAGTTAACAAAGGTTAACAAAATACAGGAAATATTTGAAATGACAGACGGAAGATCTAATTTAAGCTGTTCTCAGAGTAAAGAGAGAGTACATTTATCGTTCAAGAAGGCGTGTTCCAATATCGTCGGTTCGTATTATAAACCGATATCATTATTTTCAATGCCATGAAACAATTTTATAAAGTAATAAGCTGATATTTAAGACCGTGCTATCCTATCAGCTTATCAGCTGATACCGCCAACCAATCTTAGGTCTCAAGAGCGGTCTAGAAATGGATCTGTATTATATTAGACGCCGCGCGCCGTTGGTATATTTTTCTTTTATATTAGTATTGTCATAGAATAAGCACGAGGACCAACCGATGTTAAGTTTTTTTTTTAATTCCTGATAGGTTAGCCTTTGACCGCTATCGCACCTGGTGGTAAGTGATGATGTCGTCGAAGATGTTGTTCAGGCTAACCTGGAAGTACTGGCTCTCGCGGACAGCTGCCGGAACACACCGTTAGGTGCTTTGAGACAGATTTTCTACTTAAGGGTGATAGCTAGCCAGGCGGGCATTCGCAAAATGCCCTACCACCATGCTATAACGATTGCCATCCTTAGACGACAACCGGGACCGACGGCTTAACGTGCCCTCCGAAGCACGGAAGCGCTCAGTAGTAATGTCACTAGCGGTCACCCCGGTGGTAACTCATGACAGCGGGCGACGTTGCTTAACTTTGCTGATCGCTTAAGAACAGCTAAGTAAACTTTGCTATGAGCGCTTCAAAATTTTACTGGCCCTCAAGGACTGCTGCCGCAACACACTGTTAGGTGCTTGGCGAAGATAATAAAATAGAATATGACCTTAAACGAATACATTATTTATTCAACTTGATTTAAGGATTTTATGAAATTTTATTTTAATTGCGTGTAATTGATATCTTTTTCTCTATATCTCGTATTAAAGGACGTGGAATCATTATCACCTTGTATTTACATATTCTTAACTTGTATACTCTAAGCCATGTATGTACAATTATCATTAACAACCAAGAATACACAAATCAAATCTATTAAACATTTCAAACATATAAACAAAAGCTAGAAAGCCGCAAAATTAAAATCAACACAAATATACGCGTTCAACAGTCCAAAAATAACATAACTGAATAAATGACACAGTGTAGAACATGCAGTGTTTACGCTCGGATGAAGCCCTCAAAAACCGCGACTACTTCATATTTACAGTTAGCATCCAATATCAGCAGTGAGTTCAGTTCGAAACCATTGACAAGAGAACAAACATTGCAACATAGTACATTAACGTACAGTGGGATAAGTAGGCCATTTAATTAACAGTTGCAATAAATGTTATGAATAATATGTATACAATATAAATACTCTGATGAAGCTTTCGAAAACCACCGGAAAATCTCCGTATTTACATTACTGTACTGTATCCGCCCGATCGTCCCCCTATTTAGGGGGTATTTGCCATAATCTTTTCAGTCAGTCAGTACATAAACCCCACGCTTGGATCGCAGTGTAAGATAACAGTTCTTTAGAAGGCGCTGCTGGCCACCTTCCAGTATGTTTCACTTGGTCACCTCTTACGACACCCACGGGATGATTTGCGGAGGTGCAATTCTAACCCAGCACCCCACGGGGATGTACTTACATTATGCACTATCAATACCCCGTGGGGTGCCGGGATAGAATGTCAGCCTCCCATTTCTTCCCGTAGGTGCCATAAAAGGCGACTAAGAGAAAAATACCGGCGCTTTTCGATGAACTGAAGCGCTCGTAGCGAAGTTTACTTACCTGTTCTCAACCGATCAGCAAAGTTAAGCAACGTCGCGCGCGGTCATGAGTTGGATGGGTGACCGCGAGTGACATTACTACTGAGCGTTTCCGTGCTTCGGAGGGCACGTTAAGCCGTCGGTCCCGGTTGTTGTCTTAGGATGGCAGTCGTTATAGCATGGTGGTAGGGCATTTTGCGAATGCCCGCCTGGCTAGCTACCACCCTCAAGTAGAAAATCTGTCGCCAAGCACCTAACGGTGTGTTCCGGCAGCTGTTCTTGAGAGCCAGTACTTCTAGGTTAGCCTGAACAACATCTTCGACCACATCATCACTTACCATCAGGTGAGATAGTAGTCAAAGGCTAACCTATCAGCCATAAAAAAAAAAAAAAGAACTGTTATCTTATACTGCTATCTCCAAGGCGCCTGCCAAGCGTGGGGATTATGGCAAACCCCCCATAATAGGAGAGGCTGTGTTCAGCAGTGGACAATCCGGCTGATACAGTATAGTACTTAGCTATAGCATCACAGTTAAATCGGTGAAGTGGCAGTTACTGCTGTGCAGAAGGTCCACAGTTCGAATCTCGCCGTGAGCTTGAACTTCACGGCACGTTAGTAAGGTATTTGACGAATGCCACCCTAGTTAGCTACCTAGTTAATCATAGTCTAAGATCCCGCTGCAGGATTGGTGTGCTCATCGACTTTTTGTTTAAAACCAAATTTTTATGTTTATTTATAGTTAAGAGTATATATATTTACTAGGGTGCCTATTAAAATTTGGCCGCCATTATTTTTAATTAAATTATTTTTAATTGATTTTTGGTAAAAAATTTCGTTTATTTATTTTTTAAATAAAATAACGTCTACATCACGGTAATTAATATGAAGATTCTAAAAAATCACGGTTGCCGTTGCGCACCTGGCCGCACCTCTTTGCAGCCAGGTGTAAACAGGTATGATTTCGATAAATTTATACGTTTATAACCTATTTTTATTAATTATATGTCAAATTGAAGCTAATTTTTTTCTATTAATTATCATATAAAGTTGCTTAATTAAATCTGGCCGCAAATAAGGGTTACTGGCTGTTAAAGATAATTAATATTTAAGGTAGAGTGAAAGAGAGTTAGCGCGTAACATCATTTGTCAGACGAGGACAGCGATTGCCGGCTGTGCGACGCTTTTAAGCCATTGCGCATGCGTCGAATGTTAGTGTTCTCAACCACCGGGGAGTAATAGAGACGACTTATAATAAATACTCCAAAAAATATGTAATTTTTTTCAAAATGACAAATTTAAAAATTGCAACAAAAAATTAATATTGATTTGATATATCGACGGTCTAGTTAGCAATTTTTCTAACTCCTTATTTTTTAGAGGGTAATTTTTTTAACATTTTGATGAAGCAATAATCCAATTACAAATTATTTCAATGATTCAAACTTAAATATTATATCTCTATTAGATATAAAGGATATTAAATGGTTTTTTAAAATGATAATAAATTTTGAAGTAATTGTTTTTTTCGTACAAATAAAAGATTCTCTAAATGGAGTTTGATAATTTGCTAATTAGAACGTCGATATTTAATATTAATTTAAAAAATAAAAAAATAAAACCAAGGTGACTTAAGTAAAAGAAAATTTTATTGCGAAAGTATTTTTTAAAAATTTTATTAGATTTTATTCAAGTATTTAATTGTCTGTTACATATTAATTAAACATTTAAGCAAATTAAAAAATAATATATTTATCTTATAATTCTTATATTTTCGTAACTCTTATTTAAAAATCTGAATCATCGGAGCTTTCAGTTGTACGGTCATCGGAGCTATCACTTTCATCGCTACAAATATCAGAATCGTCGTTATCGGAAGCTTTGTTCGTGGATTCACATAGCACACTATTAACTTGCGTTGGAGTTGAGTCTCCCAGGAACCATGTTGGTTTTAAAAAACCATCTAGTACCAGCCAGCCATTATTTTCTGGGCTGAATTTGATGCAGTCTGGTTCAGTGGCATTTAACCACATCGAATTAACAAAGATTGTCCGCAACAATTTTTGTTTCAAAGATTTCCAGCACGGTGGAATGTGCGTCGAGTCCAAACCTTTAATTCTCTTCATAAATTTTTCATTATTTTGTTTTGAAGCGTACATTTTGTTAAATAATAAAAATCTTGCGGTATTTACACTTTGACACTTTGGTATTCCATACATAAGGCACGTAAACTCTTGGACTGCATCAATTTTGTTTTCATCAAAGATGTCTGTAGGATTCGTTAAAGACGCAAAAACCTGTTGAATTTCTGGATTTTTAATTAATAAATTCAAGGGCCGAAGTTTGATGATTTGAGGGATGTTAGGGTGACATGTTTAGGTAATGGAAAACTACTTAGTACTACAAAAAAACGTTACGGGGCGTCGCGGGATAAAAAAAAACGTGAGCAGTTTGGACGATTGTGTCATAGGAGGTGGACAGATTGTACTCACGAGGGGAAAACGTTGTTTATTACGAACTCCAAAACAGCGTGGTTTTTATGTTAGAATAAAAATGCTGCATCTGTTCAGTTGAGAACACTAACATTCGACGCATGCGCAATGGCTCAAAAGCGTCGCACAGCCGGCAATCGCTGTCCTCGTCTGACAAATGATGTTACGCGCTAACTCTCTTTCACTCTACCTTATATATTAATTATCTTTAACAGCCAGTAACCCTTATTTGCGGCCAGATTTAATTAAGCAACTTTATATGATAATTAATAGAAAAAAATTAGCTTCAATTTGACATATAATTAATAAAAATAGGTTATAAACGTATAAATTTATCGAAATCATACCTGTTTACACCTGGCTGCAAAGAGGTGCGGCCAGGTGCGCAATGGCAACCGTGATTTTTTAGAATCTTCATATTAATTACCGTGATGTAGACGTTATTTTATTTAAAAAATAAATAAACGAAATTTTTTACCAAAAATCAATTAAAAATAATTTAATTAAAAATAATGGCGGCCAAATTTTAATAGGCACCCTAGTAAATATATATACTCTTAACTATAAATAAACATAAACATTTGGTTTTAAACAAAAAGTCGATGAGCACACCAATCCTGCAGCGGGATCTCGTACTATCAGAAAGTCTGTCGCCAAGCATCTAAATTGTATCCCGGCAGCTGTCTAGAAATTCTGGGATTAGCCGTCGACCACATAATTACTTCAGGTGATATTGTGGTCAAAGGATAACCTATCAAAAAAAAACCAACCTAAGTTCAAACCTAATACCTACAGGGTGGTGTAATGCCCCCCAAAGCAGATTGTGATTGCGTTTTACAGAAAAAATAATTGTTATGCGTAGTTGTTATTTAGTGCGAGTATATCTAGGATTGGACCAAGAGCAAAGCAAATATTTCATTGTATACATCCTGAGCCTACCCGTTTTAAAAAGTTCAAGGCGCAAAATAACTTAGTGCAACACCCAATTTTTCACCTCATTCCAGCGAGGATAATCTTAGAGCAAGAAAAACAGCTTATATAATGTATACAAAGTAAATTTGCATTAATTTATGGTAGAAAATTAAAGTGAAGTAACTGAAATTGGTAAAATGTTAAGTGAATTCCTTTTTCTAGAACCAATAACGATGCTATAATAAAAAAAACACGCTAGCGGAAATAAAACACTTTTCCACGCAGATTTCGAATAATAAACAACAACTTTTCAAGCTTGTGAGTTGCAAAACTGTTTATTTATTATAAATCTCTCTCAGGACGATACTGATACTGTGTATGTATATGTACGTACATGGTAGTTAGGGTAAAGTGAACCTTATAATATAAACATGACATTTATACAACGAGAATTACATGACATGCAGGTTTTTAACTCGGTAACGGAATAAGCTACACGACTTGAAATTTGATCATTTTGTGTAAAATGACCCATAACGGAATATAAGAATTAATTAGACATTAGATCAAATTATTTTTCATAATAGCTGTCACCTACCTACCTACTCAGGGTAGAAGGGAGCATAAGAGAAAGAAGAGAGAGTACAGTATAAAGTATAATCAAGAGAAAGGGTCGTGGATCTCAGACAGGTATGGCAATTTTTGGCAAGCTTCCTTGTTAAGGACTTAGCTCCGGTCCGCTAGTATCCGAGTTGATGCTCAGCAGCAGGTCTGCCGTGCAGGGCTCGGCTCCACACCGCCGCGCCGGTAGAATTGTCCCAGCTAGGTGCTGTAGAGACGTTTTGGCCGCGGTCGGTGCTGGAGGTCAGAGGACGGCCGGAGTTCAGCGGTTGTGTCCTGCTAATAGGTCAGCCTCGTACTCGAAGTTCAGCCTTGTACTTGAAGTTCAGCCTTGTACTTGAAGTTCAGCCTTGTACTTGAAGTTCAGCCTTGTACTTGAAGTTCAGCCTTGTACTTGAAGTTCAGCCTTGTACTTGAAGTTCAGCCTTGTACTTGAACCCTGGAATTAGATGTTTCCGGTCACAATGGGTCCAGTGAGATGCTGAGCTGGTGGGTCCACTGTCCCTATGCTACTGAGCATATTAGGGACTCGCAGAGGGCCTTTAGGGATGTGGCCCGCCAGCAAACAAGAGGTGTGCCATAAGGGCCAAAGAGGTAGATGCTGCTGGTGAAGAATTCGCCTCCGCTAAGGCTTCCGCTACCGAGCAAAAGGGACTAGCTAGGCCCTAAGCGAAGGCGAACCACCAGCCGCTCAGAATGCCAGAAGGGCCAAGTAGGTATGTTGCTGGTAAAGATGCGCACAATCCACGAGGTCCGTTCACTACCGAGCAAAAGGGACTAGCCTAGGTACCTCGTGAATTGCGAGCTACCAGCAACACCCTTTGAAGTTTGCCAGAAGGGCGTAAAAAGAGAACACAAGTAGAAAAGCACATAAAATCACAGAAAAATATACAAAGGTTACACAAGAGAGTTAGCATGTAAGACACCTAATAAAATATACAGAAAATTACGATGAGAGTACATACCAATGTTGAAAAATAAGGTTAGAATTTTGGGTGGTCAAGTACACTTTCACTTCAAAACACAAACTTACCCAGTGTCTGGGGATTCTGAAGATTAATGTTATATTTTAATTAAGTCTTAGTAACAACTTTCAAACGTAGAGATTTAATTCGAGTTGAACAGTCGGTGGCTGGTGGCGAAGTGATGCCGATTCCTCTTCGAGGAAAGACATCAAATTGGGCGGATGTTCGAGGCGCATTTCGCTACCATATATGGTAATGCAAAAGGCCTCAAAACCGTTGTCGTCGCAAAGCCAATGACTGCACTTGATTTTGAAAATATTTAAAATGCAACGTTCCTCTAGCGGAACTCAAAAACCACCATCATGGTATTTTCTGACAGACTGGATTGACATTTGTTTTAACTGTCAATATAAAAGTCGAATTGACCGGAGATACAGGAAGAAGAAGACGGTATTATAAGAACGAGAGTATCATTGTTGATTGTATACGCGACCCCTATTGGCGAGTCGTTGAACTACCTCAGCGCTCGGCAAAGGTATTTAAGCTTATCGCTTTATAGGTCTTTTCTAACTTCATATGGAATTTAGATAGACGTTTGGTCGTTTGCCTACAGATGGCGCGCTGATTTAAATTAGTATTTAGTGAAATTTTTAATTATTAAGTTAACCGATATTTTTAGATCGGTTACATATCTCCCCACCCAAGAAAGAATTTTTTTACTAGAAAAAAAAATTCACTAGCCTTGAGCAGTTCTAAGAAAAAAAAAAAATACTTCACTTAAGACCTAACTTTGAGTATCTTATATAAGCTACAGAAACTCCAGTATATGATCTTAAGTTATTAACTATGTCTATGTGTAGATACACACCTAAGTATTTCCTAGAATTCCCCTCCATCGTTTGGATTAGATATCCCAAGAAACGATTATTGACAGCAATATATTGAGAGGAATGGAATTTGTAGGCTGCAGAAGTTAACTTCTATGAACAGCTAGCTACATTATAGGTATGAATAACACACTAGAACATAGTCAAGTTAAGTACTTATAGTAGACATTCATGGATTATTTTTTTAAATATAAGTTCCATAATTGCCTAAGTTTAAATTTTAAGACAGAGAAGTTAAACAAAAGGAAATTTTACATTAGGCTTCTTTTAAGAGTCTGTAACCCGCTCTAGATAATGGCTTGTTTAGTGAGTTATCCACCGCTCAGTACAATAGGCTTGTTTTTAAAGTGTTTGTACAACCGCACTCTATTTGAAGAGTTACCATCTGGCACGTAAAAGAATGATTTTAGCATGTTATAACACTATTCCCTTGAAAGTGGAGAGTGACAAAGAGTATTTAAGGAAGTTAAATTAATTCAGTATATAAGTTAAGATGTATAGTTTGTAGTACATTGTATGTATTGTAGTTAAATTATAATATATCTTATGCCATCATTGTATATAAGATATAAATAATGATCAATATAAGCAAGGATCACAAGTTATTAGAATACAAGAAGTATATAAGATACTGTTACCTATAAGATTAGTTGTATATAAGGATTTATTTTTCCTATATAGATAAGAATATTTTAAGAGATTATTAAAAAGTTGCACTCTATGAGTTTGGTTTTATTAACCAATATATTTTAGTTATTTAAGATACATAGAATATGCGTTTTAGTTGTAAGATTGTATATTTAAAGCTTTAATAAATTAATTCATAGTATGAATTTGGTTTTATTTGAGAATTTCTATATATTTTAAGTCGACAACAAGTTATTCAGTACAAAGATTTGCAATTGTTAAGAAAGTGAAATAATTACTAGTATATGTAATTACTTAATTTTAAAATCTTAGATATGCCAAGAGCAGTATATATTATGCAGGCAAAAACTAAGGATTAAAAAAAAAAAAATTTCAGTTAAGTCATATACAAGAAAAGTCAATTAAGTATAAATGTGACATTTTAAGTTTTTAGTGATAAGTTTTTCAGAAAACCTATTATTTATATTATTGTGATAGTAAGTCATAGTATTAATGTAGATTTCTATAATATATTTAATTCAATTTAGTTGAATTTTAGATATTCAGTTGAACATTTTTCATATAGTCCGTCGTTAAAAATAAAAGAAGTTAATACTGAGATAAGTATTAACTAAAAGAACTTTGATATGTCATAAGTGTAGCCTATGCATATCAATAAGTTCATAGAATAGCAGTAAAATATAAGATTTAAAACGACATTTGAAAAATTTAGAGTTCAGTTGAACTTTGGAGAATGGTATTCTCCGTTGCAAGTTTATAGAAAATAATAAGTTATTATGTAGTGCCACTTCATATGCAAATCCAGCTATTTGCATAGATAAAAAGTTAAGTTGTAGACTCATGTTTGAAGTAGTGAAAGTATACTTGACCTATATACCCAATGACAACAGTGTCATACAAGGTCAAATAAAAAAAATATTTTAGAGGGTACAATTTTTTCCAGATGAAAAAAACACGTGGGTAGAATTAAAATTGAGGTGTGTGCTATTTATAAGCTGAAGAGAGGTTATGAAACAGAATATTAGATATTATTTAAGAAAAATTAATTAAAAATTGCAATGTTGTAAAAAAAAACTAAAATTTAATTTTAGAAAAAAAAACAAGTTCGTTGAAGACGATAATGGGTGGATTTCCTACCACCTGGGTATAACCCGATTGTCTTTTAGTCGCCTCTTACGACATGCAGAGCTGCAGCCGGCTTATTCTCAGGCCCCGGGCCAGCACAGGGCCAATCACAACTTATAAATAACACACACAAAAGGAACACAATAAGACACAGTATAAAAATTACAAAGCAAGTATGGCAGAGCCACACCCAAGAAAGTTTGCCAAACCAACCTGTCTGATCCTAATTTGTATGGGCGCCAATGTCACCTACCTACCTACTCAGGGTAGAAGGGAGCATAAGAGAAAGAAGAGAGAGTACAGTATAAAGTATAATCAAGAGAAAGGGTCGTGGATCTCAGACAGGTATGGCAATTTTTGGCAAGCTTCCTTGTTAAGGACTTAGCTCCGGTCCGCTAGTATCCGAGTTGATGCTCAGCAGCAGGTCTGCCGTGCAGGGCTCGGCTCCACACCGCCGCGCCGGTAGAATTGTCCCAGCTAGGTGCTGTAGAGACGTTTTGGCCGCGGTCGGTGCTGGAGGTCAGAGGACGGCCGGAGTTCAGCGGTTGTGTCCTGCTAATAGGTCAGCCTCGTACTCGAAGTTCAGCCTTGTACTTGAAGTTCAGCCTTGTACTTGAAGTTCAGCCTTGTACTTGAAGTTCAGCCTTGTACTTGAAGTTCAGCCTTGTACTTGAAGTTCAGCCTTGTACTTGAACCCTGGAATTAGATGTTTCCGGTCACAATGGGTCCAGTGAGATGCTGAGCTGGTGGGTCCACTGTCCCTCTGCTACTGAGCATATTAGGGACTCGCAGAGGGCCTTTAGGGATGTGGCCCGCCAGCAAACAAGAGGTGTGCCATAAGGGCCAAAGAGGTAGATGCTGCTGGTGAAGAATTCGCCTCCGCTAAGGCTTCCGCTACCGAGCAAAAGGGACTAGCTAGGCCCTAAGCGAAGGCGAACCACCAGCCGCTCAGAATGCCAGAAGGGCCAAGTAGGTATGTTGCTGGTAAAGATGCGCACAATCCACGAGGTCCGTTCACTACCGAGCAAAAGGGACTAGCCTAGGTACCTCGTGAATTGCGAGCTACCAGCAACACCCTTTGAAGTTTGCCAGAAGGGCGTAAAAAGAGAACACAAGTAGAAAAGCACATAAAATCACAGAAAAATATACAAAGGTTACACAAGAGAGTTAGCATGTAAGACACCTAATAAAATATACAGAAAATTACGATGAGAGTACATACCAATGTTGAAAAATAAGGTTAGAATTTTGGGTGGTCAAGTACACTTTCACTTCAAAACACAAACTTACCCAGTGTCTGGGGATTCTGAAGATTAATGTTATATTTTAATTAAGTCTTAGTAACAACTTTCAAACGTAGAGATTTAATTCGAGTTGAACAGTCGGTGGCTGGTGGCGAAGTGATGCCGATTCCTCTTCGAGGAAAGACATCAAATTGGGCGGATGTTCGAGGCGCATTTCGCTACCATATATGGTAATGCAAAAGGCCTCAAAACCGTTGTCGTCGCAAAGCCAATGACTGCACTTGATTTTGAAAATATTTAAAATGCAACGTTCCTCTAGCGGAACTCAAAAACCACCATCATGGTATTTTCTGACAGACTGGATTGACATTTGTTTTAACTGTCAATATAAAAGTCGAATTGACCGGAGATACAGGAAGAAGAAGACGGTATTATAAGAACGAGAGTATCATTGTTGATTGTATACGCGACCCCTATTGGCGAGTCGTTGAACTACCTCAGCGCTCGGCAAAGGTATTTAAGCTTATCGCTTTATAGGTCTTTTCTAACTTCATATGGAATTTAGATAGACGTTTGGTCGTTTGCCTACAGATGGCGCGCTGATTTAAATTAGTATTTAGTGAAATTTTTAATTATTAAGTTAACCGATATTTTTAGATCGGTTACATAGCCTTAATACATATCCTTAATATTATTAACCAGGTGATAACGATATTAAGGGTTATATTTATAGTTATTATGGTTAGTTAGCTTAGTATGGTTAGTACCTTAAATATATGACCACATTACCAGGTACTTCTCATACATTTTAGGAGCCGAAAAAAGGACATTGTCGTTAAGAGGTCCTTCAAATATTTTTTTCATCTTCAAAGGTCTAAGAGATTGTTAGATTTAGAAGGTATTTTTGGATTCTGAAAACAAACACTGGAAGCATTGTATTAGAATGTAGTGTGGAATTTGTTACCAGAACAATTCGTCTTCCTTCAGAGGAGGTTTCATACGGAATTCTAATAAAGTGAGCCCCGACTAGTATTTGAGAAACGAACATTTAAGATTTTAAATCTTATATGTTACATGTACAATGTTACAAACTAGCAAAAACTGAGCTTTGTGAGAGCTCGCTTTTATTTTACAACTTGATGCTAGTGGTGTCATCTAGTATTAAGTAGATAAACTACGGATGTATTTGAGTATTGAGTTAGTTCTGTTGCAGCGATATTAACTCTTTGGTTTTCTAACAGATGGCGTTAGTAGTACAATAACATTCTATACAATGACTACAACATTTCATTGATCATTTATTTAATGTAATGTAAAAATTCATATTGATTTTGACAGATAACACATCTATATATGATGTTAAATTACTATGTTAAAGCACAAAGCTAAAGGCGTGATAGTTTTTCAGTAAATTGTGCCACAAAATGTTCAAGTTGTGGGAAAATGATAGACAGCCGCCTCACCATTGGCACCAAAATATAAATGTGTGATTATTTCCCTAAAATGTTTAAGATTAAAACAAAAGCATATCCAAATTATTATATATTATTTTTATTGGAAAAATGTATTATATCAGAAAAGACCTACCCACGTTCTGTCAAGATGTCTATTATATAAGCAAGATAAACATCTATCAAAACGGTTGAGCATACACAGAGAAAATAGACACAAAATGGAATAATTACTGGAAGATTCTACGAATCCTACTGCCAGCCTTTGTGCTATTGAAATAGAAGTGAATACAATCATCGCCCCCTGTCACGTGTGACTGCGACATCAAACGCACTGACAGCTTGATATCCAATAAATTGGAGTGCTCTCGACACACGGCGCGAACGTTCAACGAGCGAGATCGTTGGGGCTCGGGCGCTCGGCGTACCGTTACACTGTATTGAAGTTGTCAAGCGATTTTGTCATCAAATAGCATGTGTTTTTAGATTTTTGGTTGGTGATATGAAAGCAAAATGTTGGTAGAACTTGTTTTCAATTATACGGTGATATCTGTTTCCAAAATTCATGGTGAAATATTTACTTGTGGCTTTACCGCATGGTGGACACGCATTTTGTGAATGTACGCTTGGCTAAATATCGATTTTAGATATAAAATCTGTCGTCAAGTGCCTAAAATAATGTGCCGGAAGGAGTCCTTAAGAACCAGTAAGTAATTTGTATTCGTGCTACAACTAAATTTATGTAATAATTTGTAGTCGTCTCTTTTTATTGTGCCCTTAATATCGGTACAGGCGACACCTACCAATCGCTAACAAACTTATTTTATCTATGAGTATTGCGTCAGTGTTTAGAAGGTGGGGTGCTGGGCTAGAATTGCAACCCTCTATATTTGTGGGAGTCGTAAGTTTGGACTACGAGCAAAATACCAGTAGTCTTCTGAGGAACTCCCATTATACACTGCAATCCCCAAGACGCCTGCCAAGCGTAGGGATAATGGAAAACCCCCCTAATGTGTGTAAAGCATTTTTTTGTGTGCGATTATTATGGCTGTGTATGGATGTAATTTTAAAATTATATATCAAATATCGTTCTCTCTTCTGCTTAAATACGTTTATAGAATTCGATCCATTTTCTACTCGCGTATATATTTCATTGAATTAATTATGTACTTATTTATATACAAAACATGAGACAAATCAAAACTTTCATATTTTTATTCATTCTTAATTCATAAAGCATAAGTGTATAGATATTATCTCAGTATTGTTTCTAAATCCTAAAAGGGTCTATTCACGCACGAATAAACATCAAAATAACTACGTCGTATAGTCACGAGTAGACTGACCGGTTTAGGATTTAGAAACATAAGCTTATTTCACGAAAGTTTAAAGAAAAGTTATCTCAGTATGTTAATGACAGTTGCTTACATTAAAGAGCAGTGTGTACGACCACAAGGATCCCAGCATGCAGTGATTGGTCACCGAGACCCGGCGCGCTGGCGTGTTGTTGCCTCGGATTAGCTCGGGTGACAAACGCTTATAACAAAGGGGCAGCTTCGTGCAAATCTAGCCAAAGTCTTAGCTTAGTTAGGCCGTCTCAAATCCTATTGTGAGAGAAGACTGATTGGAACGACTGTGCCGATATTGCAAATTTATTTACTTTACGTAGTTAGGGAGCTTTGTTTCTAAATTTGAAACGTCTCGTTATCTTTGTACTAAATTTAATGACGCACTTTATGTATTCTGATTGTTAAATGAACGAGATGCTTAACAATAACTATGTTTTGGCGTGCAGAAAGAAAGAAGAATTTCCTTCTACCCGCCGAAAATAATTATTTTTATAAACCTCTGCTGGCAACTCAGCCAAGCCATGTGATATACAAATGAGATATTGTTTTTTTTACCGGCGGCGGTATGCTTTATTAACAAAATACTACGAACTATATAGTACCACCAACTTAACTGTGCAGTTTTCGAGGGCGCTAATGGTCATGGAAATCAACTACAGACTGTCACAATTTGAGGGAAAGTTTTAGTTCTTTTTTCTGCCACCTGAACAGATAAGTTGGTGGGTCTGTACAATACTACAGCTACTAAAATGAAATCATTTAGAAAACCTACAAGCCATTGCAGACTCACAGGCAGTGCATAATTAGGTCTTATATAGTTATTTTACAATTACAAATAATATCTTGGGAACAAGCGAAATGCGTCAAAGATCAAATATTATTTTAGTCTTAGTCCAGTATTTTACCCTAAGTAAAAAAGACACCACCGTAAAAAAACCGGCAATCGCTTTTATGGCCTGAATCATTTCTAAATATAAGTTTCTATTTTTTATATTGGTTGATATTTAATAGAAAACCTGAATTTTGTAAAAAAATCTAGTTACAAAATCACATGACATTCACAGCTATAACGTCCCCTTCTGAACAATTTTTGATTTTTTATACCATTATAGTTAAGCCTTTGATCTCTATCTCACCTCATGGTAAATGATGATGTGGTCGAAGATGTTGTTCAGGTTAACCTAGAATTACTGGCTCTCAAGGACAGCTGCCGGAACACACCGTTATGTGCTTGGCGACATATTTTTTACTTGAGGATGGTAGCTAATCAGGTGGGAATTCGCAAACTGCCCTACCACCATACTATAACGACTGCCATCCTAAGACAACCAGAACTGGTTAACATACACAGCCCTCCCAAGCACGGAAACGCTCAGTAGTATTGTCACCAGCAGCCACCCATCCGACTCATGATGGCGGTGGACGTTGCTTGGCTGATCGGTTCAGAACGGCTAAGAAAACTTTGCTACGAGCGCTTCAAAAAATTCGCCTCCCTTGTTATATAGGGTTTACCTGAATCTCCACGCTTGGCAGGCGTCCCGGGACCGAAGTATAAAAAGGCAGTTCCTCAGAAGGCACCGTTACCCACGTTCACGTATTTTTCCTTTCATCGTTTCTTACTACTAAAAGATACTCGTGTAAGGGTGTGCAATTCTAGCAGCAATTCAATAATGACATTTGTGAGAGTTCACAATTAGTTTTGTAAGATTGAGGTCGTTGTGAATTAATTTATAGGACAGCAACATGTCGCCTTGCCTGTGTACCACCCCTCGGGCTGGTAACAATTACTTAAAAATGACAAGTTCACACATTCATGAAAGTGCCGAAGCAACAAACTTCAAGCCACTCGTGCACTGTGTAAACAAGCCATTACTCTCTGGATTGTGCAATAAGGTATTGACGTGAATAGCTTGGAACTCAGATTCACTGAACAACGCTCGGAAGTGAATTCTCACGGCAAGCATTCACAGTATGTGTGCGAAAGAATTATGCCTTGCTCACTTGCTTCCGTTAAATATGCATGGAATGGAATGTTTTGCGTTAACACTGGTTGAACCGTCGAGTTTCCTTGATTGTAAGTCAGCTTAATGGTTTGCGGTATACGATATTATCTTTTACTAAAAATATTGTATTAAAAGGAATTGATTGTTTTACGGGAGGTAGATTATGAATTGTTCGGCGTTCATAATAATTTTTCTAAAATCACTTATCAATAGGTATTAATATATTTTTGTGATAATAATAATAAATGTTTTAAGAAAACATTAATTTAATGTTTTAGAATAATACTAAAAAATAAAAATATAAATCTAATCGAAAGAAGGATCGTAGAATCGAAACGCGACCATCATTCTTCCGGTTTTGCTGCGTGGTGTTTGTGACGTCATGTCGACTTAGCAGGAAAATTAGGCGGAATTGTCACTAGATATATTTTCTAAGTGTTTTATTAAAAGAATAATTTAATGTTTTCTTGAAATATTTAAAAATTATTTGTTATTATTAAAATCTATTTGCCAAATTTACATTATTAACATATTCACATTAAATAATTGACATAATTAGTAATCACAATATTTTCAGTTAAATATATCTCTCATCATAATTATTTGTACCGCCCAGCAGTAATGTTCGCATGTGTTCTGGTTGAAGGGCCGGTGGAATATTATAGGCACGACTACGACATAACTTTATGTCACAGCGTGATGAACGCAGTGTAGTTCATCACTTGTAACGAACTTACCGCTTAACACCAGGCGGGCCTCGTGCTTGTTCAGTCACAAATAATTGAAGAAGAACACAAAATCATACAAAATACAAAATATTACAGGCATGTTCGTATCATAATAATCGTTTAAAAACACGATTTGTTGTAGTATACGGCTAAGTGCGAATCAGACTCACGCACCGAGTGGTTCCGTACAAAACTGAAGGTACTAGTAAAAGTAAAGGTATTTTTATTGCTAAATAAAATTCAAAACATAACATATTATAATATATTTTGTCAACACCCTTGCTCATAAAGTGAGCTTTATTATATCGTTATTAGGGCCATAAACCGAAATATAACACTCATGCATAATAATATTATACACTAGTGCGTAATAGAATTATCCCTACAAAGTTAAGTTAGTACCTAACTGCAAATTATATGCGAGTAAACAGAGCATTTTCAATTTAACCGGATAATACAGATTTGTAACATCAAAGAGGTATGTAATCAATCATAATACATTTGCCGCGCGCAAAAAAATAGAATTGCGCGCTATATTATTCGTAATTTTCGTATGTTTTTTGTATCGCATTTGTGCAATATATATTTTTTGTCCTCGCAAGGGTGTTGAAAAAGTGCGTATGAAACTCGTGAGCAACTTGCTCATTATACGCTCGGCTGATATACGCCCTCGCCTACGGCTCGGGCTGCAACACTCAGCCTCGTGTGTAATGAGCAACTTAGCTCACTTGTGTCATAATCTACTATTATAATATGATGTGACAAAAATAGTATGCTTTTCGAAATTTTTCCTTTACCTGTGCTTATAAGACGTTGCTTAGTAACAAATTTTAAGATCCTGAGTTCACGGAAAGTACCCTGTAAGTTTTCATTCCCTTGCGAGTGTCCAAAATTGGGCCTAAATGGCTGAATCTTTTAATTGCATTGGCTTAGAAGTTTGATTTTTCACAGCTCCAAGGGACAGTAGATCTGAGTATTTGATATGAATTTCAGCTTGATACCTCCACGCGTTCTTGAAAAAAAGAGTCTTGACAGACGGACAACAATGTGATCCTAGTGTTCCATTTTTTTCCTTTGAGATACGGAACCCTAAAAAAACATAAACATTGGTTATAAGCGTGAACAATATTGAGGTAGATACGAATAATAGACAATATAATGGATACTCGTTCGTTACGGGGCCACTTTAATACCACAATATTTACAAAACTTGCCACACTAACCTACTTTCGAGTTGCTAACAATGTAGCGAGTTGTATGCAACTAAGCATCTAGTTTTGACGAGATAACTGGGTCGACGGGTGGACTCGAAACTAATCGTGATGTTTTATCATATTAAAATTGTTGTTCTGTTGTTATCGTGTTGTTTTTGTTGTTTGTTGAAGTGATAAAATGGTTGCTTTTTGATAGTAAAGTCCACGGATCAGGGTGTCTGTAGTAAAGAAGCAAAGTTATGTAGTAAAAAAGTTTAATAGTTTAGTACTCTGAACTGCATTACAGCAACCAATCAGGTTTCATAATGGAACTAGTTAACACCTTAAACAACATAAACATTTTATTTTTTATTTTTGTCCTCGATAGGTTAGCCTTTGATCACTATCTCACCTGATGGTAAATGATGATGCGGTCGAAGATATTGTTCAGGCTAACTTAGAATTACAGACTTCAAGGACAGCTGCCGGAATACATCGTTAGGTGCTTGGCGACAGATTTTATACATGACGGAGGTAGCTGGCCAGGCGGGCATTTGCAAAATGCCCTACCACCATGCTATAACGACTGCCATCCTAAGATGACAACCGGGACCGACGGCTTAAAGTGCCCTCCGAAGCACGGAAGCGCTCAGTAGTAATGTCACTAGCGGTCACCCATCCAACTCATGACCGCGGCGGACGTTGCTTAACTTTGCTGATCGGTTAAGAACAGCTTAGCAAACTTCGCTACAAGCGCTTCAACTTGTACCCAAATTGTCCACGTTTATCTTGTTTACAGTTGCTTACTTAGATATATTTTTGTATGATTTTAGTACCGAGTATCCAACCGAGCGCACTTACAATACTTTCATCATTCCTCTATAAATTGAAGTGGTCCCTACAGTTGGAACAAGGACACGCGAGTATGATGTTAAGTGGTGGATCGTCGACTACTTGCTATGTTTTCGACGTTTTATTTACAAACTGAACAAAGGAGTAAACAATGTTTGTTCGTGGAAAATAAGTGGTCCCCTATGACATTGCGGTATTGAATAGAGAAATAGAGAGGTTGTAGGTTTAAAATTTTTAGTTCTTGTATATTATACAGTGAAAATTCTATGGAGTTCTTTCTGGCGTTCTATGGGGGAGGCCTTTGTACAGCAGTGGACGCCTTCCGACTGATGATGATGATATTGTACAGTGAAAATATGAAGCGCTCGTAGCGAAGTTTGCTTAGCCGTTCTTAACCGATCAGTTAAGTCCGCCGCGGTCATCACTTGGATCGGTGACCGCTAGTGACATTGCTATCCGTATTTCGGAGAGCGCGTTAAACAGTCGTTACAGCATGGTGGTAAGGCATTTTGCGAATGTCTGCCTGACTAGCTACCTTCAAGTAGAAAATCTGTCGCCAAGCACCTAACGGTGTGTTTCGGCCGCTGTCTTTGAGAGCCATTAATTCTAGGTTAGCCTGACCATCTTCGAAAACATCTTCGACCATATCATCACTTACCATCAGGTGAGATAATGGTCAAAGGCTAGACTATCTGTAAAAAAAAAACCTACGATAATTTATACAATGTTATTCAATTGAATCACGCCGATGGACCTTTTTTATTAAATATGATGCTTGAATATTTTAAGGTTTTTGCTATATAAACAGGGTTATTGTTAAATGCTAACAACCTTTTAGGGTTGACTTCTGATAGTCAATATTTTGAGATGATTTTTTTTTTGTTTGTGTTTGATTATGTATTAAGACGAAATAAGCACGAGGGCCACCTTATGTTAAAAGTCTCTTGTGCATGTAATTTATTATTTCATATTTTTTATTACTATGCTCGATGAAAATATTCAAAACTCTATTCAAAGGGAGCGCGGCGCAGTCCAGTGTTGCCGCAGCGGGCGTATATATATATATATATATATATATATATATATATATATATATATATATATATATATATATATATATATACGCCCGCTGCGGCATAATATATATATATATATATATATATATATATATATATGTATATATATTTACCGTGCTTAAAGCACGGTAATTGTGAATTTATGTAATTGTGACAGAACAAGCCCAAGGCCCACCTGATTATAAGTGCACTAACCTCTGCCTATAACAGACGCATTTCGTCAACGACGAATTGCACTCTGCCCGTCACACTGAGAGGTACAGTTGTTGGGTCTCATGTGCCTCTAATTTTTCTGGCTGTCGGAACACACTGTTAGGTACTTAGCGACAGATTTTCTACTTGAGGGTGATCGCTAGCCAGGCGGTTATTCGCAAAAAACCCTTCCACCCTGCGGTGAAGCTCAAGCCCGCGGCGGGATTCAGACCATGGATCTGCTACACGGCAGTCCACAGCCAATGCCACTGAGCCATCACTACTTCAATTTTGAAACCCGGGAGAGGACATAGGATACTTTTTATCCAACTGCGCAAAACAGGTTAATGGTTGTGCTTCATAACCGTCATACGCTCGCGCGGAGCCGCGGCCGGTAAACTAGTCTCTAATACTACGAATGCATCTGTGTGTAATAATAATATGCACACAATTTCAAAAACAAGTTGTTGAGAATTTGTACTAAAGGTATAAGAAACGGGTACGAGGTTCGTTAGTATGAAGCTGATAGCTGAATGATAGTAGAATAAACTGCATGTTGGGCCGCTCCTAATGGAGTGGAAAATAAGCAAGAAGATAATTTCCTTTGTTCCATTAACTGACCTATCAGTATGCGATAATATATTACTAAAACCCCCAGTTTCTAGAACGTTTTTCAGTCTTGATCAGTTAACAGAGCGAATGTTGAACGCTCATTGGTCACCTGATACGGCACAAAATAAAATTACCAATAAGCATTGAGTAATTGCTCTGTTATAGTTGTTTTGACAAACGTTCCAAAATCAAAATAGAGACATACATTTGTCGTTTTTAAAGTTTTAAAAAACTGCACTATATTTCTCCTTTCGATCAGAAAATACAACAATTTTATACACTAGAAAGAAATTAATACAGTAATATAATAATCACTAAAATAACGACATTTTTTCTTTTCAAATTGTTCAAGCATTTCTGTAAAATATATTTCCTCATTTTAACATTAGGCGTACAATTTTTTACAATAAAAGAACTCCGGAAGCAAAATCTCCCGTAAACCATTCTAAAACGACACGTTTCCGTTTGTATTAAAGAGAATTACTGACTCTAAATTCAATTCTAATTTTATTAAATGTGGAAAAGACCGCCTCTGGGTAGCTTTTATACTCATTCTGTAGTGGCTAGTTTGAGAAGGGCTAACAAGGGTTTACTTGTACCATGTCGTGCTCATATTTTTCTTGGTTAATCCATATTTATGCGTAACCCTTGTGGGCAGCGGCTGCTTGTATGCGATAAGGCTCAGGATTTTATATAGTAATACTGTTAATATTTTCTGGACAAAATGATTGACGGAGTTTTATAGGCTTTACGAGAAAGTTACATGGATAATACACCTAGACTGATATACTCGTATGTATGATACTTTTTTTACGGGATTGTGATAGAACGCTTGAGGCCTACCTGATGTTAAGTAACCGCTGCATATAACTGATACATTTCGTCACAAGTGATGAACTGCACTACGCCCATAATAAGCCTGTAATTTTCTGGCTCTCAAGATCAGATTCTCGGCGACAGACTTTCTTCTTGAGGGTAGCTTGGCAAATTGCTGGAAGCTCATTCACAAAATGCACTTCCACCATGTGGTAAGGCTTAAGCCGGTGATTGGAATTGAACCATGGACCTGCGGCACGGCGGTCTATAGCTATTACCGTTCGGCTATCATTGCTTTAAAAATGTATACATATAAAAACAGTATAATATGTAGATTGTATTATGTAACTCATAATCCAGGTTCAATTATTAAACAGGCCACTGTTTCAGTTTTTATTACATGTAATTTTGGCAAAAAAAGACTATATATATGGCAACGAGTTTGAAGCGCTCGTAGCGAAGTTTACTTAGCTGTTCTCCACCGATCAGCAAAGTTAAGCAACGTCGCCCGCGGTCATAAGTTGGATGGGTGACCGCTAGTGACATTACTACTGAGCGTTTCCGTGCTTCAGAGGGCACGTTAAGCCGTCTGTCCCGGTTGTTGTCTTAATATGGCAGTCGTTATAGCATGGTGGTAGGGCATTTTAGCTACCACCCTTAAGTAGAAAATCTGTCGCCAAGCACCTAACGGTGTGTTCCGGCAGCTGTCCTTGAGAGCCAGTACTTCTAGGTTAGCCTGAACAACATCTTCGACCACATCATCACTAACCATCAGGTGAGATAGTGGTAAAAGGCTAACCTATCAGGCATAAGGTTAAATACATTTTATGAAAGTAGCTTTTTTCTGTAGAATTTCGTATAAAGTAAAGTGTTTTTATGACCAAGAAACTCGACTAAAAGAAAAGCACCAACTGCTTTTTTTGTATCCGGACGGTATCCATACAAACTGTTGTACTAGATCCTCATAATGTAATTAAACGGGAAAAAGTGACTTTTTTTAATGCAGTATATAAAAAAGACCTATTTTACTTACCTACTTACTCTACACGTGGATTAAGGGTAGAAAGTTGATTCTTGACGAACTTTGCAAATCCGTTTGTATATCAAGAAGCTACGCGCTGATTAATTTTTAATACCACCAAAGTTTAAGGACTGAATTGTTCGGGGTTCTACGAAACAATCTGAAGTAGTAAACTACGAACAACTTTGGCATTAAGGGTCTACGATTAATTTGTGGATAGCTCTTGCTTTTATGTATGGGAGATAAAACTATTAACAACGTCGAATAAACAAGTTGAAGTATCTTCGTAGAGCTTCGTAGAAGGAAATATGTTCGTTATTATTTCGGTAGATATGATGTCTCTCGTTATATGGAGAACTAATAAATCATCGCAGTTTTTGTGTTCAAGGATTAGTTGTTGATGGGAACTTGTTTTATCTTTAACCTATTTATTCTCATGCAGGATTGGCGGTAGACTAGAGGCTGATCACATTACCACAGCATTTTTTTCAATGTACTTTATCCTTTGTGTTGTTAAAGAAAATATATTGACTTTTTATTACCATTGTCGTCTTTTTTGTTGCTAAAGATCACATATTTATGGAGAAGGTGATGACTAAACCGAGCAAAATTTTTCATACCTTTGTTAGTATTTTTCACCGGTGGACCTAATCAAAAATAATTTATGCATATTTAGGATTTTAATAATGGTAACGAATCGTCTGCCTGAACTTGGCCAGAGTTGCACCCTACTTTCCTGTCGGAGTCGTAAGAGGGTAAAAAAGAAGAAATACCAGAACGATGACAGCAGTGTCTTCTGATGAACTGACATCTTAGACTGCGATCGCCAAGACTCCTGTCTAGTTTTACATATGAAATGGAAAACAATGCATGTATATAAATTCCCTAATATATATTTTTAGTAGCAAGGGTAGCATTCGTTACAGTTATAAAATTTAAATGAATTGTGGAAGATAAACTAATGATTATCGTTCATACAATACATTCATTAAGATTTTTGTTTGATCTCATATAGTAAAAATAGATCTGCCTCATTTAGTCGCCAATAAAACCTTATCACCCCTTATTCATAATCGTTTCATGACTTATAATAGATATGTAAAACGTATGAGTGTATACTACGCAAAAGAAAACTTTTTTGCGCAGGACTAATGACGTTTATTAAAACCTGTAACAAGTTGTGAAAAAATTACGAATAACGGTGTAGCAGTTTAAGGGCCTGTTTCAGAGTGTTCGAGTAAGTTCCGGTTATACGACCCAGAAAATATTTCATGAATAAATCACTATCCTTGCGTTTCACAGTCTTCAATTTTGCCTATCTATCGGTTAAAGCTTGAAACACGCTGCATGTTAACTGTCATTTTTATCGTTCAGTTATTTTTTGTTCTGGGTAGTATAACCGGCACTTACTCGAACATTCTGAAACAGGCCCTAAGTAAAACAAAAACAGCCCTCATAGCTGATATTTCAAGCTATGAAACTATCATTTCTGAAGCAATGATGGCCAATCGGTAATAGCTATGGACTGTCGTGCTGCAGGGCCCTGCTTCGATCCCCACCGCCGGCTTGAGCTCCACCGCATGGTGGAAGGGCATTATGCGAATGCTCGCCTGGCTAGCTACCCCCCTTAAGTAGAAAATCTGTCGCCAAACACCTAACAGTGTGTTCCGGCAGCAGTTCTTGAGAGCCAGAAAAATTACAGGCACATTATAACAAATGTATGTCTCAGTGTGACGGGCACGGTACAATTCGTCACACGAAGAAATGCATCTGTTATAGGAAGAGGTTAATCCGCTTAACGTCAGGTGGAATTCGTGAGTGTCCTGTCACAATAACTTAAAAAAAAACTATAAAGATAATACCTTTGAAAATCTACTCACAATTATTTTGGTACACCACGCACATCCTATGTAGGTGACGTTGACACATACTCACTAATTTTCCCGAGTTCAAAGCACTCGTGTTTATAATGATAATCCAGTTAGTAGTAGCCCTCGTGGCTTGTAAGGGTTCCACGGACTGCGGGTGGACTTCAAGTGGAATATTCAGTGTGTAGGACAAATTGGGAGGATTTGTTTGCTCGCGTCATGGTACTTAAGATTTTTTGTTTTGTGTAGCAGATAATGATCATATATTTCATTTATCTGGATATAACAAAGACTACATGATTTTAAAATTTAAGAAGATTTGATTGAATATTCCTAAAAAAAGAAATGTAAATGACGACTTTAATTAAAACAACTTGTAATTTCAACTAAGTTTAAGCGCTCGTAGCGAAGTTTACTTAGCAGTTCTTAACCGATCAGCAAAGTTAAGCAACGTCCGCTGCGGTCATGAGTTGGATGGGTGACCGCTAGTGACATTACTACTGAGCGCTTCCGTGCTTCGGAGGGCACGTTAAGCCGTCGGTCCCGGTTGTCGTCTTAGGATGGCAGTCGTTATAGCATGGTGGTAGGGGATTTTGCGAATGCCCGCCTGGCTAGCTACCACCCTCAAGTAGAAAATCTATCGTCAAGCACCTAACGGTGTGTCCCGGCAGTAGTACTTGAGAGCCAGTAATTCTTTTTATTTTAATTAGCCTGAACAACATCTTCGATCACATGATCACTTATCATCAGGTGAGATTCTAATCAAAGGCTAACCTATCACGGATAAAAAAAGAAACTTTTGCGCTGCCGTCGACAAGTATAGCGCCTTCGACACCGATGGTCACCGCAGATAGCTTCGGGGTTTTTAATTGCAATTAGCTGGCTTTTGTGTGTACAAATACAGTACTAGCCTAACCTAACAATGAGTTACGGCAGCAGTCCTTGAGAGTCAGTAAAATTACAGGGACATGAGACTTAACAATTGTATGTCTTACGGTGACGGGCGCAGTGCAATTCGTTACTTGAGATGAAATGCATTTGTAATAGGCAGAGGTTAGTCCGCTTAACATCAGGTCCACCTGATGTTCTTGATTCGTCACAATAATATCAAGACGACAATTTGACGACGACAATTTTTCGACTATCCAGCACCGGCTTCCATAGCATAATTGGTAATGCACCAGGACGGTATTCTGTGGGTTGCGGGTTCAAGTCCCCCTGGATATTATCTTTTACCATCCGTAATAATTTCTATGTTTTCGCTTAGCATGTGTCAATGCTGCTGTAAAAATAATACTAGTCAAAATTTAAAATGGTTTCATTGATTTGGTGTTCAGTGTTGATCGTATATCAACCTACCAGCCTAAGTAAATAGTCCTCTGCTATTTGGGTAGATGTCGCCAACGTCAAAAAAAACGTGTATTCAAACGGATGGAGAATTTTTGACTATCCAGCACCCGCTTCAATAGCATAATTGGTAATGCACCAGGACAAAATTCTGGGGGTTGCGGGTTCAAGTCCCGCTGGAAGTTATCTTTTTCCATCCGTAATAATTTCAATAATATCAAGTACCAGATTTTTATTACAGTGAGCAGCTTCCAGGCGCTCTGCTTTCAGGCTTTTCTAATAAACTGGGTAGGCTGGATAAGTACCTAAGTACATTGGATCGGAGTTGTATTTTTATACGTGACACTTATCTATTCAATTCATTTGTGTCCAAGGAAATCAACTATCATAAATGAAAATAAAACAAATGAACATAGCAGGGACTAGAGTTTTTTAACAATAGAAATGTTATCATTTGACAACTAAGTATTCGTAGTTTGACAAGGTTTGATTTGGGCAGTAATAACATCGACTCGTCTCTTTATAATATCTCGATATTTTTAAGATTCCTTTTCATTTTTATCTTTGTTACTTTTATTGCGACGACTTCACATTCTTCACTACCACCTGGGTCCTATTTTGATATGCATGCTAAACAGCGTTGGTTACTTCACAATCCGTAGGAGTTATAGCTATTACAACGTTAATCTGTTTTTCACTTCTTTTACACAATTATCAGTTTTTTTAATGTTATTGTGACGGACCAAGCCCGAGGCCCATCTGATGTTTAGTGGACTAATAAGTCTTTTGTAAAAACATCGTCCAAAGATAAACACTGTGTCGGATGGTTAAAGTTACCTTTCAAATCACGGAACCGTTCAGTCGTTTACGCCACTAGCTGTGATCCATCAAAGTGAACTGAGAGTTTCCGTACAAAAAAATCTCAACGCGGCATACTTACTAGTTGTAAATATCTGCGGCGACAAGTTCATAAGTTATCAAGCTGCATAAGTTATTTCGTGGTGATACTAGTTACAGCAATTTATTGTGTAATCTGATTCTACAGTATGTTAAATAATGAGATCAATAAATATTAATGGTCCTTACGCAATGTTGAAATGTTAATTTAAACATGTTTTTACTTGTATATTTTTTTGCTTGAGTACGTAGATTTTAATAAATAGATTCAGGCGTTACTTTGCGGAAATCCATATATAATAATTCCAATATTTTTTAAATATTTTAGCGCAGGATCGAGAAACAGTTCTCGATCGATCGCTCGTAGAGTCAAGAGCTCCTGAGGATACTTCGTGTAGAATCGAAACGCGTCGAAAATTCTTCCGGTGTGGCTGCGTGGCGTTTGTGACGTCACGTCGGCTTAACAGGAAAATTAGGCGGAATTGTCACTAGATATATTTTTGTAATTTTTAAGTGTTTTATTAAAATATTAATTTGAAGTTTTCATAAAATATTTTAAAAATATTTGTTATTTTTACGTAGATTTTCGTAGTATCTGTAATGAGATCGGACTGAAAACGAGAGTTATAACCCTAGCGTTTATTGATTGGAAGATATTTTTCATGACATTACGCACCATAAAAAACATTGGTATCTATTTCATTGTTCATTTTCTTATTATGATATGTGATGTCTTGAACAAAATTATTTTCTTTGGTTCTTTTTTCTATCATATTAGATATCAGTACTGTATTGTTTCAGCCGGGCTGCCATACTCATTAATCTATACGTTTGGCACGTCCGGTAACATTTGAAAAATGTCATATAGGAATGGTTAAAGAAAATAAATTACTGTTTCACATTGTGTGAAAAGATGATGACCAATTATTGAGTAACAACTGAAGGATATACTCGTATATCTGGTATAATATATTTTTTAGGGTTTTGTCGCTCAGCATCATACGTCACTCCACTATTTGAGTATCGGTCTATTTATCAGGAGTATCATGTAAATACAAACATGAAATATAGGTTATTTTTCAATCAATATTGTAAGAGAATGAAATATTCAACGATATTATTATCTCATTTTTGTTAGTATGTGGCGTATTAATTTTAAGACCTTATTTAAATAAGTAAAACTACTTTTTTATCATTGAAAATCTGTAGTAAGATAACATTGAACAAAGATGAAAGTAAAGAAATCGGTGGCTAATCAAATTTTTCACTTTAACTCCATTTATATCACGAAGTCCTATACAAAATCTAAATTGATTAGAACCTGTTTTTTTTATGATATGTACAATATAACTTTGCATTTTGCGAATGCCCGCCTGGCTAGCTACCGCCTTCAACTAGAAAATCTGTCCCCAGCACCTATCACTGCGTTCCGGCAGCTGTTCTTGACAGCCAGAAATTCTAGGTTACCCTAAACAAAATCTTCGACCACATCATCACTTAACACAACGTGAGATAATGGTCAAAGGCTAACCTATGCGCTATAAAAAAACGCACATTGTGTGATTAAAATAAATTTACTTTATTTCTTTTACGAGATGTAGCGATAAGTCTTCCCGATGCCCTACTCGCACTATGCTTTTTTTTATTCGAAAGGGTTTATTTATGTTTATGCGGAACAAAGACAGCTTTGCCTATAAATATATATTAAATTAAGTTAGCAATGCTTCTCGACGTCATGTACCGTACTACCTTCAAGCCGCGGTGGAGTGGATCTCGAGAATCAACCATATGCGGTGATGCGAGACAAATTGGCCTGATTTTATTTTTGGGGATCTTGTTAGCGGCAAGGAGTATTTTGTATGTTCCAAGCAGGTACCTGCGGGTTTTCCCATTACCTTTAATAATTATAGCAATATTAACAAATTTTTAAATAAGAACGCTTACAATGCACTTACACTTATTATCAAAACAAAGCCAAAACTCATGATACATATAAATAATTCATAGATCATGATAATTAATATTATAAAATAAATTCAAAATGTCAAGGAGGTACAATATAAATATTACCATTATTCATTGTAATATCACAATTATACATAAATATATTAAATAAGTATATAATGTAAAAAAGTCAAATTGGTACAATATCAATATTAGAATATTAAATTATCATATCACAATTACACATAATTATGTCAAATAGGTATATATAACACTAGTTACAATAACATTATAAATTTTAATAATACATTTTATTAGTAAGCTACGTTTTATTTAATTTTTTTATTAAATATTAATTGTTTTATTTTTAAGTGTCTGCCTATTACGGTTCAAAAAATACATGAATATGACAGATGGACGAACAGGCCGAGCGAGGGCCTGTTTCAGAATGTTCGAGTAAGTTCCGGTTATACTACCCAGAACATATTTAATAAATAAAACAGTATCTTTGCGTTTCACAGTCATCGATTTAGCCTATCCATCGCTGAAAGGTTGAAACGCACTGCATGTTAACTGTTATTTTTATCATTCAGTTATTTTATGTTCTGGGTAGTATAACCGGAACTTACTCGAACATTCTGAAACAGGCCCTTATACTATTAAAATTCACATATGTATATGTTTTTCTAATCAAAAATATTTAAAGAATATAATAAAAAATAGACATATAAGAGATAGTCAAGATATTATTCAGGCTAGTCCGCTGCTTTAAAACATGTGAAAATTTTATAAATTAATTACATTCAGGTAATAAGTACCTATCTTTTTCGTGATTGGTAAATCATATCATGACGCACTTAATTTTTTTTTAACGAATTGGAATATAAACCTAATATTAACATCTCAGTAAAATAAAATATGTCTGGTTCCATTTAGTGACGGTGGAACATGCTTGCCTTAAAAATGCCTTTTAATTTACTCAGTACTCGTTGAAAGGATTTTTCATTCTTCTACGCAGAATGTAATAAAGTTAAATTAATAGTTACCATATATGTCACGTTTGTGTGCGTATAGTTGTCCGAATAAATAAAGGAGTTGAAGTTATTAATTAGGTGATGGTAGCGCATTTTGCGAATGCTCAATTCTATAATTAGCATTAAATATTATATAAGGTAGATAATGTAGACTTTGCTATCACTGGCGCTTAGCCAGTAGCTATCGCGGTACGCTCGCTTCGCTCACACGGCTTGCACGTTTTAGTGGTAACCAGGAACCTAAAAGTCCTCTGCGTCACACTATGAATTTTTTACGACTATCGATATGTAAATAAAATTTTGAAACATTGTTATACGTGATGTTGATTTGTGAATTAATGATAAATTGCATTACTTGCTTTATGTGTGAAAGTCTGTTTCATAACTGTAGCTTCCATTGAATAACCGATTTTACCGATACCATTTGTTCACATTCAATCCCTCATAATTCAAATGAAATTCTAACAATACTAAAACAACCAAAATAGGACGAGTCTGGAAATGAGAAATTTTGATGAACGATCACGCACTGCTTTGAATATTAAACAGGGATAAGCTATTTTGGTCCAAACAATTTCTCTACGCTTCAATATAAAAGAAAATCATCCAGTTACCCACAAGCTCATGCCAGCCTAAACTAGTATTCAATTTGCATTTTAAAAACCGAACGTCCAAACGATGCCAGTGTGGCCCAGCCGCGTATAAAAACCACCATATTCAAGCACCTCGAAATTCTATTTTTCCCTCCCGCTTGTTTGCTATTTACAAGCGCCTACAGAGGGAAGGAGGTCATGCATAACTGGACATTATTTAGGCAGCTTTTTACAGATGTTTGTCTAGATATAGGCATATAATGTAGGCCGTGTCGGTTATGGTTGCCATTCGAAGTGGTATGACATTTTTTTTTTAATGTCTGATAGGTGAGTTTTTGAACACTATATCAACTGATGGTAAGGTATGAAAGTGTCGTTCAGGCTTACCTAGAATACTGTTAGGTACTTGGTGACAGATTTTTCTACTTGAGGGTGGTACCAGGCGGGCATTCGCAAAATGCCCTTCCACGATGTGGTGAAACTCAAGCCCACGGCGGGATTCGAACCATAGACCTGCTACGCGGCAGTCCATAGCCAATGCCACTGAGCCATCACTGCTTCAATTGAATATAAATAGAAGCCTTTCAAAAAAAAATTACCTCTCCTAAAACCTTAATCTCCTAACCTCATCCTTCTCTGTCTGTAGTCCTCACGGCATTACTTCTTATTCGGTATTCTTATTAGTTAGACTTAGCTCTTTATTTCATTACATCTCAATACCAGCCAATCGCGAATCAGACTCGCGTACTAATTGCAGCGTATATATAATATTTGATTTCAGAACGCTACTAAAAGTCATGCGGATCTGTGTTCAAATGAGGTTTCGTTCCAGAATATTCCGAATGCCTATAAGCTTCTTTTTTAGTGCCAATTTTGTTGGAACTAGTACGACGCCCTCTTGGTGTTTAGAGGTAACCTCTGTCTATTACAGATGCATTTCGTTACAAGTGACAAATTGCCCTGCGCCTATCACCCTGGGGCATAAATTTGTCATATGCCTGTAATTTTACCAGACCTTTCAAACCAGAACCCAGTAATGTTTACGAACTTGTTCACAAGGAGTTGTACTGCTAATAAGTTTGGTGCGATTTTTCGGCCAAGCCATCCTTTTCGGAAATGTTTTAATATATTATTAGTACTTTATATCGCGCTTGTATCAACTCTCTCATTGGTGTGGTATGTTGACTATTGTATTCCAAATATTTTTTGTGTATTGGTGTATAACTACCACGGGGCCACGGCTTATAGGCCCCCCGCGGCTTCCGTTAGCTTCCCTCTCTTTTTTACTCGAATGCCGAAACATGAGTTTTGTTTTCAAGGTTCATGTATGTTTGTTTTTTTTGTTCATGTGTGTGTTCATGTGCAATAAAGAAACTCACAAACATACATGAGTTTTATAATTTACCATAACTTCTAAACAGCATAACCGATTTTAATGTATGATATATCATTAAATTCTTTTTGATAGCGCAAGTTACACTAGGTATATAAAAGAGTAAAAAAAGCAAGCTGGAGGATTTGAGACGCCATTTTGTGAGTAAAATATTGTTTCTTTTCTCAAACCCGTCGAGTTTGAAAATGAAGGGCTTTAAGTACCGATTCCATAAAAATATATGAATTGCTGTTATAATTTTAATAGAAAGATAAACTTACCGGAAAAAAATAATTGCAGTCTGGTTTTTTGATTTTTAATTAATTTATTTCGGCAACCTTAGAGATTTAGAGACAATTTAACTGAATTTTTAGCCATATAGTCGTCTTTTGGTCAACGTTTTAGACAAATCGTCTCTATTTCAAATGTGTGACTCATTTCGCTAACAAGCCAGAGAAACGTGACAAACGAACTGATAGACAGACAGGTAGCAGAGCATTGGGCTCAGTTTTTCCCTTTGAGTACTGAACTCTCTAAGTTACATTCCTTAAATTAATGTAACATGTTAAAAACACTGTTACACAACTAATGTCACGACTGTCTCTCGAAAAGGAAGGAAGATGCGACTTTCTACCATCTTCACTTCTCTTCTATTCTTCTCCCATCTCATTCACACATGACAGTCTTATGCAGGCACAAGTAGGATTGTATTATTCCATTTTTGTTACAGATTTTATTATCAGCATTCATTTTGAAGCAATGATGGCTCAGTGGCATTGGCTATGGACTGCCGCGCAGCAGGTCCATGGTTTGAATCCCGCCGCGGGCTTCAGCTTCACCGCATGGTGAAAGGGCATTTTGCGAATGCCCGCCTGGCTAGCGACCACCATCAAATAGAAAATCTGTCGCCAAGCACCTAACGGTGTGTTCCGGCAGCAATCCTTGAGAGCCAGAGAAATGACAGGCACATGAGACTTAATAACTATATTGTCTCAAGGTGACAGGCGCAGTGCAATTCCTGACTTGTGACGAAATGCATCTGTTTTAGGCAGAGGTTAGTCCGCTTAACATCAGGTGGGCCTCGAGCTTGTTCCGTCACTATAACATAAATAAAATCAGTTGAAAACCAAAATTGAAGTTTAAGCATGAATATCTGTTGAAATCACTTTTAACACAGCTTTTCAAGTTAAACTAATTTAAGTTTATAAAGCTAAAACTACCCACTTTACGCCTACGATAGCCACAGAAGTGATTGTTACCTTTTCAGCGTCCTATGGCTCGGTAACTATTATATATTCTAGGGTGGACCCTCGAAGCCTTAATAGTGGACAACCCACAGGCAATCAACTGGAAGGGCCTTAATTAACCCAATCGCAGGGAAAACAATGTACCAGCCTGATTGGTTTCGAATTGACTGAGAATTGCTGGAAATGCCACTGCTCTAGATTTATTAACCGTAATAGGTTACATGGCTTAGATGTTCATTTAGAACCCTTTGAAGTTCCAGTAAGTTCGTTTTTAAATGCCAAGACCCTTCACAACCGTGAAGTGTGCAATCTCAGGGATTATTTCCGTAACCACGAGTGCGGGATGCATCGCGATGTCGTGGCGGTTGACAAGGGCCTCACACCGCTCTCTTTGGCGAACGATAACTGGCGCAAACCAACGATGCTGAGCACCGATGACCGCAAGGCAGTATGGAAAGGCAAGGAGCTGCACGGTAGGTTTTTCCGGGCCCTAACAGGGCCTGATGTGGATTTACCAGCTTCGGTGAATTGGCTACGCTTCGGAGACCTCTTTGGGGAAACCGAGGGTTTTGCCTGTGCAATTGCAGACGAAGTAATGATGACGAACAACTATCGGAAATATATCTTGAAGGACGGTACGGTCGACATTTGTCGAGCATGCCGCCGACCCGGAGAGTCACTCAGGCATATCATTTCCGGTTGTTCGCATCTTGCTAACGGCGAGTATTTGCACAGGCACAACCAAGTGGCCAAGATCATCCACCAGCAACTTGCCCTTCAATACGGCCTTGTTGAGTCAGAGGTGCCGTACTATCAGTACGCACCGGCGCCAGTTCTCGAGAATGGTCGTGCATTGCTCTACTGGGACCGCTCTATCATCACGGACAGGACTATTGTTTGCAATAAACCTGATATCGTGGTGGTCGACCGATCCCAGCGCCGGGCAGTGCTCGTAGATATCACCATCCCACATGACGAGAATCTCGTTAAGGCCGAAAAGGATAAAGTCAGCAAGTACCTTGATTTGGCTCACGAGGTAACCGCCATGTGGGATGTTGACTCGACGATCATTGTCCCGATAGTCGTTTCGGCGAACGGCCTTATAGCGAAGAGCCTCGACCAACACCTTAAGAGGCTCTCGCTAGATGGTTGGATCAAGGGTCTGATGCAGAAGGCAGTGATACTGGACACAACACGCATTGTCCGGAGGTTCCTCTCTCTGCAGCCCTAACCACTGGTCGCTTGGGCTCTGCCCCGCGACCAGCGGCACCCTAGTTTTAAGTTTTTTATAATATTTATTTTTGTAATAATGTTGTAAAAAATTTAAAATTATGTTGGATAATAAATGAAGTGAATAATAATAATAATAAATGTTTATTTCCAAAAATAAATTTACAAACTCATGACTTAATTTACGGTTACACTGCTTTAAGGTGTAATAACAGAGCAACTTATGTTAACAGTGAGTCTCAAACTAGGCGAGAACCTGTGTCATGAGACTCAGAGTGCGATATTACAGGCAAATACCTACCAGTTATACAAAGCAATGAGTGGTTGTATTCAGAAATTAGGTGATTGAAACAAAATCTTAGTCTAAGAGCTTGAAAGAGAAACTAAGTGTTTTTTTTTACAAAAGGAGTTAAAATTATAAAGAATCATAAATATTACACTAAAATTACAGCAGAGCAAGTTGAGTTAGAGTTTTGTGTGAGTGTGTTATATGAGTAGGGTGTGTTAGTTGTGAGTGAGTAAGCGTGTGGATTCGTAAATATGCAAGTCTATCTTCGTGATATAGCCTTCTGGCACTTATTTAGATGAGGTTTTCTGTTGCATCATACGATAGTTTTATCAAATATTCTCTGACCAACTTTTTACAATTGAAAAGAGAGCTATCTTTAATATTACACAGATTTGCTATGTTATTGTATGTTCTAAAATGTGCATAATCTGGACACCTTTTCACCATTAGGGAAGAAGCACGTGGTAGTGGAATGTAAAAAGTACGCTTCGACATAATGATGTTATAGTCTGGCCTATTTATAAGAGCTTTATGCGCTTTGAAAACCGCTCTTGAAATGAATAATTGACGAACACGCATCACTTGCAATTCTTCATAGAGCTTGTCAGTAGGGTATCGGAAGGCTTTTTTAAAAGATACTTTTAGGAGAGCTCGCTGAGCTCTTTCTATGGTGATAAAATTTGTCTTTCCGGCACTGCCCCAAACTGAGACACAGTATTGCAAGATTGGTTGACAAAGAGTCAAGTAAACTTGACGTATGAGATCAAATGGCATGCAGTCTCTCAGTTTCTTCATTATAAAGATAAGTTTCCTTACGCGTCCTGCCAGCTCAATGATGTGAGTGTTGTACGTCAAATTTTCGTCAATTATTATGCCTAAATATTTAATGGATGTTGTTCGACTGATTACAGCACATGCGCAGTTATTCCGTTTCTTGTCCACGTAACTAAGATTACAAGAGTGAGTTTTTATAACTAAGTCGGAGTTGGGACTAGATACGATAGTTTTTGAGAAGGCAATGTAGTTAGTTTTCTCTATATTAAGGGTAAGAAGATTTCTATCGAGTAACTTAGTTATATGTTCGAGACCATCTTGCGCAAGACTGTAAACCTGTTCCCAGTTGTTGTGGTAAAAAATAATAGCCGTGTCGTCTGCATACGTCACGATTTCTGCACCTTGAAGAGAACAACTTACTATATCATTTACATATAGCGTAAACAGTGGTATACATACAGTCTATCTGTATGTATACCACGGGTCTCTTAGCTCTAGCTTAGTATAGACTCTTCAGTCTCGAAGACGCGTTCTTCTAAATTTTTTAATGTAATTGCAGCTACTATTGTCGAACCAATCGTATTTAACATTTTAACGTTAAACTGTATGTTCTATTATCATGTACACCCACACTAAGACTTAGTGTACAAACGAGGCATACACGTACAGATGCGCATCAATCATTTTCTGTGCAAGGGCACGTCTGTGTGAATAGGTCTTTATACGGACTGAATAACAAACCTGAAGTTAAGAGACGGTTATTTTTATTTTGAATAATGTTTGACCCACAGCCAAATAATGGATTAAATTCTGATTAAATTATTCTCAAAGTGTCCAATGCATTACCAAAGTAGACATTATTATAATTTATTTTTGTACCTTTGAGAGCTAGCTCTCCGAATTGCGAGTTAAAGTAGCAATGGGCTTGCCACTTTGCTCGACGATAAGCGATGGGGAAGAAAGTGTACCACACTATTCATAAATACGAAGACTATTAAGGCCCCCATTAGATATATTCGTGTATATATATATCTAATGGGGCATAGAAAAAGTAACGCTGCACGCATTGCCGTTCTGATACAGACTACTGTGCACTAGCACTACTGTATCAGAACAGCAATCCGTTATTAGAGTCGTTCAATAGATCGAAATTGATTTAGTAATTCTGGAAAAAAAAATACATGCGGGCCGTCAATTAACACTAATTTAACTACCACACAAGCACTTTTTGTTACCGGAAATCTTAAAAACCAAAACAGTTTGGGATCTGCGGTTTCGGTATGTTATATCATATATTGTATTTAGAATGTATATCTTCTATTAACCAATTAATGAAGTAATTGGTAATTTATTGGGTTATTTTTAAACTGTGATGTTCACGGGTTTTATTCAATTAAGGGTATTGAATTACCTAACAAAATACTATAAAAAACCTACTGGTACAAGATCTGAACAATTATATAGGAAATGCGAATGAAATTAGTATAGAACACTCCGCCACTGTTTGCCTATTTGAAAGGTTACGGTCTCAGTTACGCGCTGAGGCCCGTGCTCGTCGCTTCGCGCAATCGTGACTACCAGACGAAGGACTTCAAAACAGTCCGAAACTGGTCGGAATCTTTCCGGTAAATATAACGCGGGTCCTAGGCGGTTCCTAATAATTTAATATTTGAAAGGTTTTTTTTGTTTTAGTATACCTTTTATGTGGTTACATGAAATATAGTATCGAGCGCAGCTCTCGATATATAGAGACAGCTGCTGTCTCTTACAAAATAATTTATAAATCAACGTTTAAACTTTTTTTTAAATATTACTTTGTTTAGCATTTCCATGTTGAGATGGCCTGATATGATATTTTGCAATAAGTTCATATTACTATAAACATTTTTCTTTATGGTCATCACTCCTTTCACGTATTGCCAGTTAAGTCAAAAAAGGAAAAGGAGTTTAAATCGAATCAGAACTGATTCTAAAAGCTATATACTTTCTCTAAAGGTATTAAACATTATGAAAAAATATACGTAGAATATGCATATCCTTGACTACATTTCTAATGCATACTATAACTATAGCGCTGACGCTTCTCGAAATAAACAAAATGTTTATGAATTATCTCTTGAACGACATGGACGACTTTTTTAAAGTCGATTCAATCGAAACTAATATGGGTATATACTATTTTTTATTTTTTAATACATTAGTCATTGTTGTAATCGTTGGTTAATCATTACATGTTAATAATTATGAAACAAATAATTAATAAATGAAAAAGAGCTTTTTCATAATCTGAATGCAACCTTACGCGTGCCATATTATATACATTAAGTTCGCCATAAAATCTTTCATAGCTCGTAAGGGCGACTGAATAAAATGACATGAAATAATCAACTTTACGATGGCGTTAGCTCCAGGGCTGAAGTGGTGATTAAACACGGTTGGCTTTTGGATTATGCTTTAAGCTGTGTGAATTCTGTACGTCAAGGCGTCGACTATACTAATGATGTTCTCATTTTCATCTGTCGGTGAACAATGCACAAAAACTACTATACACGATGGTTTGGTAGAGCTTTGTAGTATTTCGTGGTTGTGCCTTTCTAGGTTCACTCCTAGGATTGTTTGCCTCCGTAAAACTTTATCAGAACGATAAAGTTTTTCGGAGACAAACAACTCAAAGAACTCTTCGATAAATGACAGCAAGTCTGTCGTGGTTGCTGCAATCATTTATTTACTTTTAGTGCCTTTTTATTTCGGAATATCTTTGATTTGAAACCTTTATTTTGTAAAAAAAAATATACAATAGAATTTGATGGATTTATTTCCGTATTAAACGTTATATTTCAGATATCAAGTAGAAAATCTGTCGCCAAGCACCTAACAGTGTGTTCCGGCAGCAGTCCTTGAGAGCCAGAAAAATTACAGACTAATGAGACCTAACAACTGGACGTCTCAGTGTGACGGGCACAGTGCAATTCGTCGCTGACGAAATGCGTCTGTTAGAGGCAGAGGTTAGTCCACTTAACATCAGGTGGGCCTCGGGCTTGTTCCGTCACAATAACATAAAAAAAAAACTAATACATAAATTAAAAACTTTGTGTTTGGGTCGGTCTCACATCGGGTTACAGAATCAGTGCACGATTCTTTGTGAGATTTGGATTGTAAATTGTATTGGCCCTACAGTATAACGTGGGATTCTTTTTATCAAGATTTAGCATGTTTTGTACGTGATTTGTGTAGTTATAAATATTTGAATCAATGTTATGCTAACAAATATTTAATTTCTACACTGTTGCAACTGTTTCATATCTTCCTGTAATTGTTCTTGACCAAACAATGGCTCCATTTTGAACGTTTTTTCCAAGATATTTTTTGATATCTTCTAGAAATTTGGTATGAACGCAATTACCGATGCTATAAACAATATTATAACAAATATTTTTTAATTTTTTTATGTCTGTTATGTTAGCCTTTGACTACTATCTCACCTGATGGTAAGTGATGATGTGGTCGAAGATGTTGTTCAGGCTATTCTGGAATTTTTAGCTATTTTTAGAACTATAGTAACATATAACAATTCGCTGCACGTCCGGTCGGTAGGTATATAATATATATGTATATATTTTTAACATTCATGATAGGCAAATATTTGGCCCCTATCTCACCTGATGGAAAGTGATGATGCATCCGAAGATGTAGCATGCTTGCCTAGAAGATACCTATTCACTCTAAACTTGAAGACTCCCAAATTATACTGTTCGAGAAATAAAGACGCAGGCACGTCTTAGTAAGAATCAAATTTTACAACAATTGTTAGACAACTTAAATTTAATGAAACTTTTATTTTCAATTCAGTAAGTCAGCCCTAACACCGCATCACTCCTTTGATGAAGGGCCATTAGCATATTGCGGGCTGTACGAAGTAAAAATAGCGCTTTTCTGCTAAAATGCTATCAAGCGCGTTAGACACGTTTTTGCTTGTACTGTTCTGAGGAGTAGATTATTATAAGCGTAGGTATATCTCTCTGAAAGGATAGTGGTTCATATAATGTAGGTAGGTAACCTGTGCTCTATTGCCATTATCGTCAAGCACCCAGCGGTGAGTTCCGGTAGCTGTGCTTGAGACACAGTAATTCTAGGTTAGCTGAATGGTCACTTTCTATCGGGTGAGATATAAATAGTGGGCAAATAATAATATATTTATACGTAATAAATTTTGACAAATTCCTGTTTACATAAGCAAAAAGCCTACGGTTTTGTTACAAAGTTAACTGAAACAATGTATCAAATATTTTTCCCAGACTGTAAAACATATTAGCGATCAAGACGTTAATTCAACCGATAAATGAAATAGGTAACATAACCATAAAAGTTTTCTAATGTACTCCCCTTGGTGTGATTGCTCCATAGATTGAGATTGATTCATATTATGAGAAAACTGGTCAGAGGTAGTACTTATTATTTAAAAAGTTCCCGGAATAAGCTTGAAATTCTCCATGTAATACAAGAAGCTCAAATCGGTATCATGCATGAATATCTTGTCTTTTGGTTTTTCTCAGTTTCTTTTTTGTATCTGATAATAAATGTGAAGCGCAAAGACTCAGTTTGCAGTGAACAAAAGGTTGGTCTTTCAAAAAAGTTGGATGGCTATATGTCGTTTTGTTTGTTAGTCTGCCTTTTAAGAACTGAGCTAGGGATCAACGTGTGTTTGTGTTATCTAAAGTAATATAATAAAGAGAGATTTGATTGTTTGTTTGTTTACACTGAATAGGCTCCGAAACAACTGGACCGATTAGGATGAAATTTTGTATGGAAATAGTTTGAGACACGTATTGTTTTTATCCAACTGCGCAATAAGAAGTTTATGATTTTGCGCGATAACCGATATACCTGCGGGTGGAGCCGCGGCCGGAAAGCTAGTAATTGATATAAATGTAGATTACGTTGGGATTTTTCATCTTAATAATAAATAGCTACCGAAGCGGACGGAGCGAGATATACCCAAATTCTATGCGTAGATGCGAGGATGAGGACATCATATCAATAGTCATAACATCCACCATTTAACCAAGGCCCCTATTAGGCGAAATTCACCATTAATTCTAGGTTAGTCTGAACAACATCTTCAACCATCATCACGTACCATCAAGCGAGATTGTGATCAAAGACTAACATACCAGGCATTAAAAATAAGTGTCGATGTGTGCGTATGTATGTATATACATACGCACACATCGACACTTATTTTGCCTTAGTGTGCGTATGCACACTTGGCAGGCATTTTGGGAAACGCAATGGAAGATGACAGATCTTCACTAGACGTTGTAACCTTCTAACAATACCAGAAGGTGACAATGCGATTCTAACCCAGCACGGAGATAAATCATTGTCAAACTAATATAAAAGTAACATCAGTTTAATTTTACAGAGAAAAGAGTTTTCGATTAAAACTAACGTAAGTTTGACACACAGTTAAAGAGATTTTAAGCCGATTTCAATTATGTTGTTTTACGTCGAGAAGCCGTTTCAACCAGTTTCACGCTTACGATAACCGGACGTAAAAAACCGTTAGTGAAATCGGCTTAAAATAACTTTTAAAAGAATTTTCTTTTATATGTTTCCAGAAGATAAAAAAACCACACCCCCAGTTAGATAGATTGGACCAAAAACACGTTCAATCTAGCTAACCGTGGACAATTGGGTAAACTGGCGTAACGTCATGTTTCATTGTTAAATAAAATGTGGAGTGTGTATCATCTATCGCTAAGGACCTAACTGTGTGTTTCGCAACTATCATTGAGAGCCAGTAATTCTGGGTTAGCCTGAATGTAATTTTCGACCGCATCTTTACCTACCATTTGTTAAGATTCTTACTTAAACGTATGAATTTATTTTGTCTTCTTTAATTTCTTTAATGTGTATATGTTTAATTTGATATATATGTAAGTAGTATATGTAGTTTATTTATATTGTAATACTAAAAGCATTTTATATTACGTACTTGTTTATATTATAAGAGATATGCATCACCCTACCGCTTAATTTTTTTTATTATTCTGTATCCATTTAAGGTTGTCTGGAAGAGTCGCTTTTAGCGATAAGTCCACCCTCTGTGCCTAACTATTATTATTGTTTCTATGTAGTTTACTGTTTTTGGTGTCAATAAAGAGTTATCGTATCGTATCCTATGATTCAATTATATGCCGCTAACTAATTGCAATTTTACGTGAAAATTATTCCCTAAGCTGATATCTATCAACAATAACCGGCAGAGTTCCCTTCATGTTTATGTATTTGGTTTCAATTAAGACGGCGGTGAGACGCAGAAGGCGACGCAATATCTTGCGGTTAACGGTTCTATTATACGTTACGTTGCTGTGGACAGCTGACGATAATATGTACTTGATATTGGTATTCAACATCAATGATTCCTGTTTTACGAATGAGAAAATACGGAATCTGATTAGTCGAATACAATACCATTGTTGATCCATATTTTTGTTTACTCTTCTATTTTTCTTAGAAGAATATATTAGATAGATTTAATAGATTAGAAAAGTAAATAAAAATATGGTAATAAAATAATATATGTGTGTGTGTGTGTATGCATCTAAACTAATAATATAATAAAAAGGAAAGATTTGATTGTTTGTTTGTTTGCATTGAATAGGCTCTGAAACTACAGAACCGATTTTAATGACATTTTTTGACCCAAGGAAGGACATAGGATAGTTTTTGGCAACTGCGCAAAAAGAGGTTAATCGTTTTGCGCGATAACCAATATACCCACGGGCGGAGCCGCGGCCGGATAGCTAGTATTATATATATATATCCCTGAGAGAGGTGCCTCAATACTCTCGTTTTACCAAATATCATGTAATAGAGGGTGGAGCCATATTTTATCAGGTAAGTACTAATAGCGTAATTTAGGATACTGCCATCTACTAGACTAACGCTTTGTTCGGTCTGCGCCGAAACTATACAATAACTAAATGATAATACTGTACTGTATCAGCCGGATTGTCCACTGCTGAACATAGCCTCCCCCACTACGGGGGCTTTGCCATAATCCCCACGCTTGGCAGGCGTCTTGGGGATTGCAGCGTGTGATATCAGTTCCTCAGAAAGCGCTGCTGCCCACCTTCTGGTGTGTTATCCTAAGGCCTCCGTACCGCCTCTTACGACACCCACGGGGGTTGACATTCTAGCCCGGCACCCCACAGGCATCTGATAATACTTGGCAGTAATTAAACTGGTTCATATTAGGGGACAAAAACTCGATAATAATACTAAACACAAATTAATGATTGAGTAGATACGCACGGCGTTCCTGATGGCCGATCGCGAACTGATGGAAAATTAGGTCAAAGTGTAAAATGATGATTTTACAACCATGTCTGTAGCTTGCTCATACATGCATTAGGTCTACATATTTTTCCGATGAATAGTGTTAGTAAAGAGCCTAGCAGTAGTTGCGTAGTGCCTAAAAAGCCGACTTTTAAGTGCCTTAAGAACGAGTTGTACACTCCTTACATCTGGTTGAGGGTACAGAAAATCACTATCTATAATCTCAAAATATCTTTAATATAGCTTATTTAATCTAGCGTAGCTTAGTCACCTTTGATCTCACCTTAATTTAAAAAGCGTTATAGTAGTTTGTTCCGGGGGGAAGAAAGTAAACGATCCGCACTTCCCACTGAATGATGCTTTATGTTATACCTATGAGGAAATTATATGAGACAATTTTTTACTTTTATGTCTTGTAGTGATTTATTAATAAAAGTAAATAACTAAAAATATCTTGAATACAAACCAACCACGCAGCAAATGAGACCTAGAAAGATGTCACATTAGTATTCAATTTTATAACTTGAGTCTCTATTTATTAAAATAACAGCTTATATCTATCATATTCATGATGTATCTTGATTTATGATTACAGTTTAAATAATAACAGAAAACTAACACTAAATCCCAAAAATTCTACGTCAAAGTCAGGACTGATAGTTGTTACATATCAAATAAAAGTTTATACCGTTTTAATAAATAAGTTACAGCTTAAATACATAAAGGCATATTAAAGGATATTCAACTTCAAATCTTGTTTTGTGGCTTCTGTGGTCACCACCACAATTTCGCCAATGTCACGTAGTTATATAGACCATCAAACGAAGGAGATTGTTAATTTTAATGTGTAATGTCCGGTGAGAACTGTCCAAGCTGAAATTGTTGAAACATAAGATGTAAGTTGATCTAACTACTGGACAAACACAGTCACAAATATACACATATTCACATATGTGAAAAACATATTGATTAAAAAATCCTACTACACAGTTTCTGATTACATAAACGACAAAAATGCCTGGACAATTCCGCCTCCGCCAAGCTATTGCCTGTCACCTACATAATTTAAACAAATATTGTAATAACTCTATTATATAGTATGTATGTAACACATTGTTAAAAGATGTTTAAAAGAATGGCCCCGAGTTTCTTGCCCGTTCTTCTCGCAGTGGCTCTATACAATTTATTTGCTGAACGTGGCAGTACAATGTAGAATATTTCAATACTAAAATTTGTAATTGACCTTCATAAGAGCGTCGTAGACGCCTAAATTGAATAAATGATTTTGACTTTGACTTTTGACTTTGACACTCACAGAAATAAATTATATATAGGGGAAATATAAAACACCTGGGAACAATTAATGGTTAGGTTATATAATATACAAATTATTTATAGCTTAATTTTATTTTTCTTTATAAATTTGCATAAGATATATATATAGGGAGTAAATACTAGGGAGAGGATACATTTGAGGGAGAAAGAACGAGGGATATCTGTAGGGATAATATTGTAGAGAGACGAGTTTATTTTGAGTTCATATTTTTCTGTTGTCCAGAAAAATATGTGATTCACAATTCATTCGTCCATACCACATTCGCAGAGGGAGTTAAGCCTAATCCTTAGTTTGGCCAGGAAGACTGGGTTACAGGAATGGCTTAGACGCAGACGGCCTATTGTAGAGGTAGTCACTTTATCAGCCTTTTGGAATATTATAAAGACAGCGTCAAAAAGGACGTAGCATCCCAGAAATGAAATAACATGTAATATGAATGAATGTGTGGAGAAATCGAGACGGTAGGCGAAGAGGAAAACAGGTTTGGTAAACAAAAGGACCGAAGAAATTATCTAGTAAGTACGTACAGTGCCTTTAATGCAATCCATTTAATTCACTTCTGCTATTGGAATTTAGTTAACACTATGTTTATGTATACTTTATGCGACCTTAATTATGGAATCATTAATATAATGTTGATGATAATGCAATTGTTGGCTAAAAGTTTAACCTGAGAACAGACCGCAAACCAGCGGTCGTAATGTCAATTTAGGTAATTATATTTGCTGAAAATATTTCGCCGGTAATGCTTTTGTAGCAACTATGAAATATTAAATGTAATTTCCGTTAAATAGGTCACCCGTAATTTGCAGTTATTGTTAAAACTTGGAAAACTGGGAATGCAGCATGATATTTTGTAAATTATTATCGTTTATGTATACTATAATTAATGGCTTTATTGTTTTGGGTATTGTACTTTAGTAACCTTCTGTAACTGTATTGTTAAAAAAACAGTAAAGTGATAGTCAAATCTCGTATATTCTAGGCCGGCACGCCACATGCATATTGATATTAAAATACTGGACCAAATTTCAAGTTCATAACTAGTACTAAACAGTACTAGTTATGAACTTGAACTTTTGAACTTTTTTAACATAACATTTTAGATAGGCATTTTATAATATACACTGACGATGGCGAGTGTTTATTCAATATCAAAGATCTCGTGCAATCACTGGCCAGGCAAAGTGCAAAGATATCCGATTTCAATGTTCCATCTTCATAATAATTGCTTTGAGGCAAGAGATTGTCAAGTTCAATAAGATACTGAATCTGACACGGCATCCCATATAGTCATTATATTCATCTTAACTGCTGAGGCATGGCTATCATATGTCTGTCGTAAAGAACTAAATAGAATTTTAAATGGTGCGTTGTGTTATAGACTTTGTATTATACGAGCATATGACCGCTTTCACACTTGGTAATAAGTATTAATTAATTAAAAAAGTAAACAACTGACCGACCGACTGTAAATTATTTATTTTCGTTGAATGTTGTGTCATTCTATTGAAATGAAAACTGCAAGTTACATATATTTATGGAATTGTTTTTAAAGCTCTTCACTTTGATACCCCACTTGATGGGTTTGGAAGGAACATATTTTTCTTATTTCACAATGTAGCGTCTAAAATCCGCCATTTTGTCTATATTTTTTTATGTCGGTAGCTAATGCCACTCGCGCTATCAAGACAAATCTAATGATATCACTTACATCAGAATCGGTTAAGCCGTTTAGAAGTTATGGTGGGATAAAAAAACTCATTAACATACATACATACATGAACACTAAAAACATAACTCTCCTTTTTTGGGCAGTCATGTACAAAGCAACGATGCGATACACGCTCGAACTCAATCCAGAGATGCTAGTACAGTGTGCTTACTATTAACCCGTTTATAAACTTGTTTTCCGATGAATGAAAGGATACGGATAAATAAAGTCGCGTAGATCGATCGTTCAGTCTTTGAAATGAAACACGTGTACTAAGTTGGCATCGTCAGGATCACTATGTCCTAGTTATGAATGAAATTCTATTGTTATCATTATCATCGATGCCAATGGGTTAGTTACCGGCTTTAGTAACGCTTTATCACCAATTAGTTTCTTTGTGGGGTTATATTGAAGGGTCTAAAGATGCAAGCTGGTATTTGGCTGTGGCATCCCAAAGATGGCCCTATTCAATACCAAACAGGAATTTAGCTTGATGAAGGTTCTGAAGCTGTCAAATACCGCTGATCTTGCCACAGAGCTCCTAGTTTTTGGCAGCCTATTTAACCTCATATTAATATCTATTGAAAACTATATAAATAAGATAAATCTGTTTAAAAGCTTAAATGTGATGTCACAACTGAAAGGCTGAAGCGCTCGTAGCGAAGTTTACTTAGCTGTTCTCAACCGATCAGCAAAGTTAAGCAACGTCGCGCGCGTTCAGGAGTTGGATGGGTGACCGCTAGTACTACATTACTACTGAACGTTTCCGTGCTTCGGAGGGCACGTTAAGCCGTCGGTCCCGGTTGTCGTCTTAGGATGATAGTCGTTATAGCATGGTGGTAGGGCATTTTGCGAATGCCCGCCTGGCTAGCTACCACCCTCAAGGAGAAAGTCTGTCGCCAAGCACCTAACGGTGTGTTCCGGCAGCTGTCCTTGAGAGCCAGTACTTCTAGGTTAGCCTGAACAACATCTTCGACTACATCATCACTTACCATCAGGTGAGATAGTGGTCAAAGGCTAAACTATCAGGCATAAAAAAAAAAACAACTAATCACTAAAAAGTAACAAAATAAGTTAAATTTCTCTTACACATAACATGTGGCCGAACAAAAGAAAAATAAAATTGTGAACAAGCGGCGTCCATTAACTTAACAGGTCCCTGGATGGGATACGAAACCAATTATGTTATATATAAATCTAGTTGGCAGCATGTTGGGAATGGTTGCCGGAGTTTCTTATTAGGAAACAGTGGATCTAATTATCTATGTTTGAGGTGAATTAGATGCTTTGTGCTGGCAACATTTTGAGTCTCGTTTGTTTGAATCAAAATCTAAATGTAGTCAACATTTGATCACTGATCACCCTGAAGTTAAATATTATAAATAAACCGACAAACACTGATGTTAGGGTTCGAGTACGTTGACCCCGGGTTTCGAGCATATTAGATCATCTCATCATCAGGGCAAGTGCGCAGCTCCCGGCGGGCACTGCGGTGAGGAGCCGCCCGCGTGGTGTAGTTCCCTGAAGTAGGTTCTAATTATTCGCAAAAAAGATTTCACTTCGCAGGCATTCCTTTCAAACTGCTACTTAGAGAGTAACATACACTACAAAATCTAAATGTGTGTTAATCAACTGTTAATTTTTATAAGATGGCTGGTTAGTCTAATGAAAATTAGAAGAATCTCAAATAAACATGGTCATACCATCAAGTAGGCGATCTATTTATTCACCTGGACCGTAAGAAACTTAACATGGGTGTATACTGATAAAGGTTTTACCATAAACGCAGAGTCGCCACCATGTCGACATGAAAAGAGTTACTACTTGTGGCTAGCACGATTCCTTTAAGCCCCCTGCCAAGTAGATTATGGCAAACTTCTCCTTAATGGGGGAGGGAGTGTTCAGGAGTGGATGATCTAGGCAAAAAAGGATTTCAACAATATCAGCATTTGAAATACAATTGGGAGGACGGAACATTCAAAGTCTTTTAAGCCAGTTATAAAACAGCATTATTTTTAATTCTAACTATGGGACCTACGCATACAGACATTAAGTACTGACTAACCTTCGTGACAGCTTATGAACTTAGCGAGACTCTAAAAGCAATGTTCCGAGTGTTCCTAAGCATCATACCGTCAAAGTTTTGTATATAAAGAGTCACTTAGCATAAAGTTATTATTGTACCTAGTATCCAACATTTTTTACTTAATTATGATTTAGACACGACAATTCAAGAACGCAAAATATATAATTTGATGGCAAATATTGAAATCGTGCGAGGCCCATTTTAAAACGTTAGAAACATAACTCATTCTCGTAATTTACCCGTAACTTCATTTTAAATTATTAAGTTCTATTACGCCAAAATAATACAAGAGAAACGTTAAGGCTGTGGTAAAGTGCTCGTGGCGCTCTTCATACAAAAGTAGTTTCGTCATATTTCGATTATTAAGAGTTCAAACTCGGTGAAACTTAGCATGTATGTACTTGACCGTAATAGTTATGCTTTTAGTGTGCCAGATTTCCCTAAATAGTGTATTCAAAAATAATTCGAAAAATAATGGAATTAGTATGGGAATTATTATTTTGACATTAAGGAATAAAAAAATACAGACGTATTGAGTACCGCCTCCTTTTTGTGACGTCAGTAAAAAAATAATAAATTGAAAAACTGGCAATCCAGAAGCATAGATATTAGGCTCAGCAATATGCAAACAACATGTTTCACTGAGTTTGAACACTTGTTATTTAAAATATGACGAAACTACGTTTGTATGGAAAGTGCTCCATGCACTCTACTCTTAAGGTTCTATGCAATATAATTATTCAATATTTTCAAGTCAACATTTTTTGATGCTAAAAGTCAGTTAACATTATCACGATTTTATCGGAAATTGACGGCAAAACACGATTTCGTTTAAATTCTTCTTCATACCTGTGACAGATTTCGGATTTACGGGAACCAGTTACTTTTATCTTCAACGCTATTCAAGTGAGCACTCACTAAGAGCCGTGCATTCGAAATTAGAATGTATTATTCATTCCACAGGATAGATTATTGTATATTTTACAGAAAAAAAATTTGCTATCTTGTATTCTTTATATCATAGGAATAAGTAAGCTTAGCATAGCACCAGATGATAATTTTAAGCTAATAAATTAATTGTGTGAGTTGTATAAGGGTGGACGGAGTGTTGTGTCACAATCGGCCCTAAAAATAAGACCACAAAAGAATTGTGTTGTCTTGATAGGTTACCTGTATACTTAAGGAATTAAGTTTACTTGTATATTTAACGAACGAAAAAATAACGTTTATTAAGGTTTGTTTTGAAATATGAATACAAACACATTAAACCAAAAGACTTTAAGCTTAAAATGGACTATGAACGTAATGGATATTTTACGTTGTTGTTAGCAAGTGCATGCTATGGCTGCTACTTTTTAGTTATTTATTTTGTTATTTTCCCATGATCCTTCTTACTATATTTAAAATATGGTCTCTTATTTACGCACAGTATGATATCAAAAGGATCAATTATTTTCTATAAAGTAAAATTGATTTATACTTGTACATATACGGGAGTTTTTGTAAGAAATCATCTAACCAAGTGCTGACATACAAAAAACATTTAATAACTACCGTCTCTTGTAGAGATTTTTACTGTACTTCTTTAAACGCATACCAATCTTGGAGATTAGACTATATGTTGATTATTGGACATTTTATCATCAACATTAAGTTGTTCCAAGGTACGTACAGCTTAGAGATTCTGAAATAGTCTCTTGCCAATTGGTACGGTATTGTGTAATGAATTAATTATACCGATGTCCTACATACAGGTCCGAGCTAAATAATGTGCAAAAACTGCTCCATACCCTACTGTTAGATGTCAAATAAGGCGATTAAAGAAAACATTAGGAAAATGATGTGCGAAGTGAGTAGCATGTCTCTACTTACGTCGTAAGGGAGTATTACTGCTCATTCGTCACAGAAAGACAGTTATGTTTTGTAATTTGGCAGTAGCAACGAGGAACTATGAGCATAGCGAGTTTTAATAATATGTAATCTTGAGCGTAATGAGGGTTTCAAAGTTACGAGATGCAAAACAACTGCGACCAAACGAGACACACAATTTGTTATTTCACTACAGCAAGAAAAATTCTAGGTGCTTATTGGGTTAGTACACTGAGAAAAATCTTAAGTCAAAAGCGCCTTAATGACGGCCAATTTATATGGCATAAGGCAAAAAACCGACCAAACGTAAATACGTACAAAAACGCCTTCCAACTAGAAGGCGTTAAAAGAGGTCAGTGAAGACGAATGTTTCTTTTCGTCTTCATTTAAGGTGTATTTTGTGGTCTTTCTTAAATATTGTCTTTTCGATGAGGCTGATTTAGTCGTACATTATAGTGATAATCACCGTATATAAACCGCCGTAAAAGTAACGTATATTTTATGGTCAATACTGCAATTATTATCGTATAACAAGTTCAATTCTGAAAATACTTTACGGAAGGCGTCTTTGACGGTTGTGTTTATTATAAAACATGGTACATTTTTATTGATTGGTGAAAATCATCTTAAGAGTTGTGAATTCATCTTACGTAGTTACAATTCAACGGTAAAAGGTCAAATTTGATCAAAGCCTTTAAGTCGTTTTTCTCAGTGTATAGTATTTAAAACAAACGATGTGAAAATTACGGCGTAGAACGGGCAAACCTTGTATTGCATGCGAGTGAGCGAAACAACACTCATATATATGTGTTTTTTTTTAAGCGCAAAAAATGTTCCTTACACTTTATCACATGGTTGCTACATTATTATATATTTTTTAATATATATTACTTACTTTAAGTAATTCATATTAAAAATTAAAAGTATCATTTAGAACGATAGATTAATTTATTTTTATGAAACCCTTTAAACAACTAATTTGTTTAAACCCTTTTTCACTCCTGCTTATAACATGAAAATTTTTTAGAAACGACAAAACCCGACTGCCTACCATATAGGGTTATTAGTAAAATGCTGGATTTATATATTCAAATCTCTATTCAAAGGAGCGCGGTGCAGTCCAAGTGTTGTCGCGGCGGGCACTCTTAGCTCGGAGTACCTACTTGGTTACACAAATAAATATAATAACAATTATATTAAGACAAGTCTCTGTTAAATTTCAAATAATTTTAAAATAGTATCGTCGTCAAGTCTGAATCCCAAAATGTAAAATTGTATAGTTGCACGTGGCATCTCGTCCAAATGTACCTCATATACTCGGCACATTACATAGGTTTACACATAAGTTACATTATAAGTTTTTTTGAATAAGTATATAATAATAATATACTGGACCGAATTTCAAATTCATAACTAGTACTGTTTTAGATAGGCATTTTATAATATACACTGACGATGGCGAGTGTTTATTCAATTTCAAAGATCTTGTGCAATCACTGGTCAGGCAAAGTGCAAAGATATCCTATTTCAATGTTCCATCTTCATAATAATTGCTTTGAGGCAAGAGATTGTCAAGTTCAATTTTTAGGCTTTGTCTTGTACTACGAACCACTGAACTCAAAAGTGTCAGACAGTACTAGAAAATATTTATGTTTTAAGTTTGGAGTCTTGTAGTAAAAGACAATGTCTACTTAGAGCTAAGAAATAATAAAGTACAGGCACAAAAGACTTTTTACCACAGGTCCTCGTGCTTATTCCATCACAAACACTTAAAAAAACACAAAACTTTATATAAAAAAAAAACAATATTCTTAGAAACTAGATCAGAAGTTATTTTTTAAAAAGAAGAAATACACAAATATCTACAATTTATTTAATTTACACAACAACAAATATACCCGATCAAGAACTATGCCTTTAAAATTAATTCTTTTAAACACTTAAAATAGCCTAGACAAGACTGACAAAAACAATCTAGCAGTACGATAATTATAAAACTTAACAGCGATGTTACCGAACCGACGGACGAAGCAATAAGAGCCCATTCGGGCACCCGACACTGGCTTATATAGGTTTCCCCCTCCACTGACAGTGATGCCGCTAACATTATTTTTTTAAAAAGAAGAAATACACAAGTATCAACAATTTATTTAATTTACACAACAACAACAGTGTTGCCGCTAACACGGCCTTTCCTGACAGGAGACCGTCCCCGGGCTCCATGTTATCTTCTCCGCCGTCAAGACAGAGGGTGAGCAATCCTCTTCGTTCGCAGCAAAGGTGCTTGATTCCGCGTGCTCTAGAAGGACCTGGCTGTGGCTCGATGTCGTCCATGAGTTGGTTTGCCTCGTTGGTGAGCCCGGTCGACATCAGGAGCTGACTCATCCCTTTCGTCATCTGCATCTATCGACAAAAGAGAAGAAAACGAGAGAATCCACTTTACAAGTTCGTTCAGTAATCATAGCTATAGGCAATAGTCACTATTAGCTAAGAACCCATTATTATTGCCTATGCACAATAAGGTTAAAAAATCCAAATACATGAACCAACCACTCGGGGCGGGACTTGTCGGAAGATCGCCCCCACGACTCGTCAGAGACCTACGAGTACTTACGTGAGGCATGGCTTTGCGTGTGTGTATCGGTTCACATATAAGCATGCATTAAACCAGTACAGACAATGCTTGCCGGCAGATATGTCCAACGCTACACGAATCGCCACCCACGTGACTTTTCGGCAGCCCTGCTCCAGGACAACTGGACAGATCAAGTTTCCGAGCACACCAGGATAGCGTGTCCGATGCGCTCCAAGACAAACGCTCATCCGGTCCAAAACAAAACGATAATGCCTGCCGACAAACATGTCCCGCGGTACATGAATCTTCACCCAAATTACCTTTTGGCACCCCTGCTCCAGGACAGCTTGACGCATCAAGTGTCTGGGCACACTAGGATAGCGTGTCCGATGCGCTCCAAGACAAACGCTCATCCTAGTTCAACTCAACCTTTTCATACCCCACAATTAGCCCCACGACTAAAAGGGATTCTTAACACAACATGTTACAGCAATAAAAACCTTTTTTGTGAAAATAGATATCAAATAGGTCAGGACTTGAACAGAAAATTATCTAAACAGAATATTCTCACGCATGATAAAATTTAAAAACTCACAGAGAAAGCTGAGCACACCTCAGGAGTACATTCTCCTCACCATGGAAGCATGTATTCCGCGGCCGCCTGGGATGATTCTCCAGACGAGCCAGCCAAGAGCCTCAGCCCGTAGCGACCCTGTAGTAGTACCGTCGCAACGCGATAAGGTTCACGCATACATGAGTCCAGCCTCATGGTCGACTGCGCCTGCCTGCGAACAAAAGCTAAGGAATCTAACTTAAATGTACGAGATGGTTTACGCCTCTCATGAACATAGGTATACTGCCATTGCCACGAAGGTGCTCGGATGCTTTCTGACGGCTCATCTCACGAAACGCTTCCCGTTTGAGACATGAACCTTCAATTGCTACGTCGCGTATCAAGCTGCGGATAAGAGGTGTGGCAGCTTCGACATCAATTAGCAGGTTCAATGCAAAATGTTGGATCGTCCTGTGCCTCGTGATGTTCAGGATTAACTGCAACTTCCACATTATTGCCGGCCATCTTTGCTGCCGATGATTGCACTCGATGTCGAGCACGGTACAGCAATAGCGCTAAACCTGCCCGTTGGATTGATGCATCTCTGGTGTTACAAATACAAATATAAAACCCTTTTTAGTAAGTGTCGCAATCCAAGAAGCTTTTTGAGCACAACCAGCTATATACCGCCTAAAATAGCTAGCTAAGCCCATAAACTGTCGTACTTGCTTAACGTTCTTACATTCGGGAGTTTCAATCAGAGCCCGAACTTTGTCATGACTCGGCCTAACCTGACCTTCACTAGTCGTTCGGCCCAAGTACTCAATACTGGAAAAACGAACAATTCTTTAAGTTGATGGAGAAAACAGCTGTTGTCAACGCATCAAGCACCTTACGCAGTGGGTCCAGATCCTGGTCGATGCTATTACTCATGATCAAAACATCGTTACTATCGATGAGTATGTCTCCAGAACCTATGAACTCGCGAAGGGTCTTTGTGATTATGCGTTGATGAACTATTGGAGCCTTTGCCAAACCGTAACTCGTCAGAAACCACATACAATTCTACTTCGAGGGTCAAGCCATCAAATTCGATGTAACATAAAAAGTACTCTCAATTTTCTGACTACCGAACCCTTTAAGTATCCGTCATATTACTTATTTATTTCCGGTATATTACTTTTCTCTATGGTATCAGTATTACAGGCGTATGCTAGTATTTGAAATGCTTTATCAATGATGAGGATATTAACGAGATAGTCGAACCGCTATTGATCAAGACGTGAACGGGTACGTCCTGTATAACCGCCACTACGAAGTCCCTGTTGGAACAAACGCGTTGCAAAAATTAACACTTTCCTTGTTAGCAGCTGCTGCACGCTGTTTAGCGAAACAAGTCTCAGCCTTGTGCCCCAGTTTCTTACAATAAGAGCACGTCTCGAGCCTGGTTGGTACAAACGCAGGTGGCAGTAAGTTGGTCCCTACATTATACGGTGCACTTCCTGACGATTGTTCAATTCTAGGTTTCTTACCACACAAAGCCTGTCTATGCCCTTACTGACCGCAACAGTAGCACCTAGTATCAATAAGGCAATGTTTACGCGACTCCTCTGTACCTCGTGTACCCATCGTCATGTTTCGCGAATCAGAACGTGAGGGAGCAGTCTTCGATACACAGCTTGAACTCGGCTTAACATAAAACGAGAAAAAATCTACAAGATCGTGTCGTGTCGTAACAATTTAGCGTTAGTTGCTGAAGCTCTAATATTGGGACCGACGATGCCGCGAATTATTATTGCCGAGATAAGCTCATTGCTCAATTCCCGCACTATGCGTAAACGAAGCAACGAGCGACGCACGCAATTCGCATAAGTTGGATTATTATCGGAGTTCTTCATCATGACATCAAACAGTATACCCGCGAAGTCTGGTACCTTCGGACATAAAGCTCAAAATTCTCGCTTAAGGCTGGTTTAGCTACGATCACTGGACACCCTATCGTCAAGCCACGACTTCGCGTCCCCTTTTCAACAGTTCCTATATGCGACAAATATTCGAAGTCACTCCAACCATTTAACACTTTCGCGCAAAATTAAAACGTATTCACCCCGCAATGAGAAGAGACACAGTTATAATCGACAGGACGGGCGTGTCGTGATAAAACATCGCGATTTATAAAATAACAATAAGACAAAGTAAAATATTTTTGCGGGTAGACAAAAAACAAAAATATTTAGGCCAAAACAAGTGGGCACAAATGTAAGTAAGAATCCCACTTCTGATCTTAGAAACTAGATTATAAAACTTAACAGCGATGTTACCGAACCGACGGACGAAGCAATAAAAGCCCATTCGGGCACCCGACACTGGCTTATATAGGTTTCCCCCTCCACTGACAGTGTTGCCGCTAACAATATATTAAAAGCATTCTACAAAAAATTTTTGCTCACAGAAGTCAAATCTGAGAGGTTGTTAGTTTTTTCCAATAACCCTGTACATTGTGTTTGTACACAATGTACAGGGTTTTCGTACCACAACATGTACTTTTGCCGGCTTGTAAAATATGAAAAATATTTAGCTGTAGTAACTCTCCTTACACACATTCTGAGAAAATACCAAGCGCCAAAGCACAAGAAATTTATTTTGAAATAGACGGTATCGCCCACACGACTCTCTTTGTAATAACGCCCACGTCGAGCAGAGTTAAGTATTTCACGGGCTCAACTGGGAATTAAAGTTAATATGACTTCATTGTTACGGATACGTGCTAAGATATTTTTACATATTTCCTGTACAAAATACGCACGGAGCGATTTTCCCCGACATTTATTATCCGTAAGACTGATACTTGGAATGACTAGCGCCTCTACTTCCTGATCAATATGATCTAGGAGTTTTCAAGTACAGTAATCATCTAGGCTGTCGACCTCGTCGTCGCTCTTCACCAGATGTTTTTTTTATCGAAAAATCATCTTTTGATCACAATGACCTCAAATGGTGCTAATCATGATCACATGATAAAGTAAACAAGATTTTCAGACAAAGCTTTTGTTTTTTGTTTCGTCTTTGGATTGTCGGAATTGGCCTTGAATTGTCGGAACACTAAGATTGTGTTCTTTTTTGACTTTATTATGTTCTTGTGACGGAACAAGCACGAAGCCCACCAAATGTTAAGCGGTAACCACTGCCTATAACAGATACATTTCATCATAAGGGGCGAACTGCACTGCGCCCGTCACCCTGAGACATACAGTTGTTGAGTCTCATGTGCCAGTAATTGTACTGGCTCTCAAGGACTGCTGCCGGAACACACTGTAAATGCTTGGCGAAAGATTTTCTACTTGAGAATGGTAGCTAGTCAGGCGGGCATTCGCGTTTCCACCATGCGGTGAAGCTCGAGCCTGCGGTGGGATTCGAACCTTGGACCTGCAGCACCGCAGTCCATAGCTATAACCGCTCGGCTATCATTGCTACAAACTTGAGTTGGCCAAACGAGTAGAAAAAATCCTTACTAACATCCAATACTGAGGTCAAATGCCTATCTGATATGTTTATGTAAAGCTATCGCAAAATTTAACGCCAAAAAGATGTGGGTAGAGTCATCTAGTAACAAAGTAAGTAGATACTATATTGTCTCATTGAAACAACATAATAAATGAAGATTTCACTACATATTATATTGTGTGTGTACAAGGTAAACAAAAATTTTCCTTTATCGTAACAAACGAAAATAGACAAACCACACATCTCTTTCATAGACTAACATCCCCATTCTATTAGTAACATTTGATTCGATACCGAGATATTCGAACCCATCTTGGATCTGATACACGCGGCTAAATCAATTTTCTCGTATCGTACAAAACATTTGGTCGGATGTCCCCATTTTCTTTTTCCTTTTGCCGACATGCGGTATGTATTGGTCGTGAATTAAGGACAGAGATATAGCGTTAAGCGAACAATCCGGAGATTCAGCTGTTTATTGTTTTCTCTGTACAATGAAATATCTCTTTTGACCTTATTGTTTTCAGTATTGTGATTATTCTTCGTAGTTTTGTAAATCGGAACCAAAATTATCTTATACTCTTTTTGCATGGTGGTAGGGCATTTTGCGAATGCCCGCCTGGCTAGCTACCACCCTCAAGTAGAAAATCTGTCGCCAAGCACCTAACGGTGTGTTCCGGCAGCTATCCTTGAGAGCCAGTACTTCTAGGTTAGCCTGAACAACATCTTCGACCACATCATCACTTACCATCAGGTGAGATACTGGTCAAAGGTTAACCTATCAGGCATAAAAATAATAAAAAATACTCACACATTTCAGGACATGTGTAATCGAGAAGTAGACATAATAGTGGATATTGTAAATTAGTTTATCATTCTAATCAAGTTTGTGGTTTTGTAAACTGGAGCCGTAGGCGAGGCTTTCCAAGATTTTTGTACTAAAAGAACGTGAGGCTGTTCAGATTTTATTCTCTTTTATAGACTATAATTAATCAAGCCGATATGGGAATATTTAGCGCAACGCAAGTGTAATACGACTATTTTCAATTCAATGTTTGACTTGAATCACTGAGTAAGTAATACCATAAAACACAGAGTACAGAAGTAAGGCTTAGGTATATACCTCATTTTTTATGCTTACCTTCGGTGGTCGCGCTAGGGCTGTCAACTCCGGCTTACGCAAAAAGGTGTGCTGCACTTAAATATAAACTAAGTAGGTTTACATACTATGTGTCGTGTTTGCGGTACTCGTATCGGTACTTAACACAAATAAACTTTGTGTAGATTGTGTACATTTAAAATAGAATTCACTAAGCATTACGGCTATAATCGCGATTTTCCAATGTAAGTTGCTGGTCCAAAGAGGTCAATAATGTACTGGCTGGATTATTGGATCACAACTCACGCGTAAGCTTCATTTAGGTATATTATCGTTTTATTAACGGTTTTAGTTTCGAGATCTACGGAAATGCGGAATAGTTAAGTCAAAACAAACGCCAACTATTTCACGATAAGGATAAAAAATATTTCGTTTGAATTTACTCCTATTTTTTTATGCTTTGTAGGTTAGCCTTTGACCACTATCTCACCTGGCGGTAAGTGATGATGCGGTCGAGGATGTTGTTCAGGCTAACCTAGAATTACTGGCTCTCAAGGACAGCACACACCGTTAGGTGCTTGGCAACAGATTTTACTACTTGAGGGTAGTAGCTAGCCAGGCGGGCATTCGTAAAATGCCCACCATGCTATAACGGCTGTCATCCTAAGACAACAACCGGGACTGAAGGCTTAACTTGCCCTCCGAAGCACGAAAGCGCTCAGTAGTAATGTCATTAGCGGTCACTCATCCAACTCATGATCGCGGCGGAAGTTGCATAACTTTGCTGATCGGTTAAGAACAGCTAAGAAAACTGCGAGTTAAGAAAACACGGGGCTATCTTGTAAGATAAGTCTTTGACCACAATCTCACCCAATGGTATGTGATGATGTGATCGAAGGTGTTAACAGGCTTAACCTAGAATGGCTCTGAAGGACAGCTGCCGGAATACACCGTTAGGTGCTTGGCCACCGATTTTCTACTTGAGGGTAGTCTTTAGCCAGGCGAGCATTCTCAAAATGCCCTACCACCGTGCGGTTAAGCTCAAGCCCGCGGCGGGATTTGAACCATGTACCTGCTGCGCGGCAGTCCATAGCCAATGCCACTGAGCCATCACTGCTTCTACTATGCGATAAAGCTCAAGCCGGTGGTGATCAAAAATTAACTTACGGCACGACAATCCATAGCTATTATCGCTCGGCTATCAACTGTGTGCGCCATTATCTTCCAATCATCATATAACGAAATGTTTACACTGATGTAGACCGATTAACTCACGGTTCTCGCTTTCAATGTACAGTTGTTTCTCTAGCCTCTTGTAAACAAAATTGACATGGAAATCAACATTACATTTTCTTAATACTTATACTATTTAAATATTTGGATCTTTAGTTACATCTATGTAAATAATTAACCTCAATGTAATAATTATAATTTTGAAAGCTCTTGACGTAGTTTACTTACCTGTTCTTAACCGATTAGCAGAATATACCGCTAGTAGCATTACTACTGAGCATGCACGTGCTTTGGAGGGCATGTTAAGCCGTCGTTCCAGGTTGTTGTCACAGTATGGCATGTCGTTGTAGCATTGTATAAGCACATTTAGCGAATGTCCGCCTGGCTAGCTACCAGCCTCCAGCAGAAAATCTGATGCCAAGCACCTAACAGTGTGTTCCAGCAGCTGTTATAAATATATTGTATAGCTTATCACTTATAAACAAAAAATATAATAATATAATATAAATACATATAGAAGAGAAAAGATTCCCCAAGCTATTGCATTGACATAATAATATTTAATACATTGATTTCAAAATAGTAACTCTAAGGTGGTCAAGCTATTTGGTAATTTATTTATTATACATTATTTTTAACGAAAAACGACATGATTTTTGTTCTTTAACTTATCTATCATTGAAACGATTTAAATTTTATTACTTTTGTTTCATCTAAACAGCGGATCTTCCGTATATATCAAATAAACATGTATTTCATTCGCGAACGTTTAAAAATTTCGTTATTTTTTATAATTATTTTTCATTACTACGCAGTATGTACGGTAATACTGTTTCCTGCTTTTCTGGAATTTCCCTATCTTCATGAATGTCTAACAAAACATTATGTATGTATCAATTTTAATTATCTAACCTCTCGAACTTAACTGCTGAGCTATTAAGACTCTACTGTTAACCGCCATACGCTGCGGTCATCAAACAGACTGCTAGACTTCATCTTATTTATGCATGATAGGTTAGCCTTTGCCCACTATCTCACCTTATGGTAAGTGATGGTGTGGAAGAAGATGTTGTTCAGGCTAACCTAGAAGTCTATCTGATCGAAATACGCGCTTTTTCAAACACCTAGTTCTCGTAATGACCGCTACCGTTCTATATTTTAAAAAGTTGTTTCTGAAAACAATATACAAGTAATTCGAACCTATTGTTAATGGCCCCCGTAGTGGTGCCGGGTTAGAATTGCACCTCCCCATATCATCCCGCGGGTGTTGTAAGAGGCGACTAAAGGAAAATACTGGAAGGTGGCAGCAGCACCTACTAAAGAACTGCAAACTTACACTGTGATCCCCAAGCCGCCTGCCAAGCGTGGGGATTATGGCATATACCCCCTTAATAGGGGAGGCTGTGTTCAGCAGTGGACAAGTCGGCTGATACAGTACAGTACAGTTAATGACCTGGATAATAAGTGAATATTGCCTGCAAATAGCAACTTTAACTATCTAACCATAAGAAACTTTTTGTCTCTACTTTCCATTTTACTAATCCGCTGTCACTCACACCCTACGCTATTGTCTCAGTACATAGTGACAGTGATAGTGGGTAGCCGCAACAATTACATTAGGGCCTGTCTACGTAATGCAATCAGTTCGTGTTAAGTGTCATTCGTGCTAAGGGCGTATTCAGTAATTACTTATTGTACACTGAGTGAGTTATGGTAATATGCGGAAATGGGTTTATGGCTTGTGTTCTCGTAGCTCTTTCCTTAGAAATGTAGATAAGTCATATTTTAAATACAAAGTGTTCGAACTAGTTAAAACTTTTAGGCATATCCTTGAGCCTAAAACCTATGCTTCTGGTTTGCCAGATTTAATATATATATATATATATTTTATATAATAATGTAACTTAATATAGAAATTTCATTTATCTGATTAATACGTGTCGTATTCTCGCTGATTCTGTGTGGGAATCTGGTCTTTGGTTACAAGCCATTCCTTCTTACAAAACTGGTAGCCTTATAGATCCTTCCGATTTTCGCCTGTTGTGTCTGATGTTTTTTTATGTTTAATAATGTATGTTAATATTTAAATAATATGTCTTAAATATCTTCAACTTTAGCATACCATAAAGGTGGAATATGAAGAACTTTGTACAATTAAGAACTTTTTTGCCACCCATGTTCATGCAATAAATATATTTGAATTTGAAAAAAATGTATTTGATTTCTAAATGTGAAATAATAATTCCCATACAAAAGAACTTCACCAAATAATTTCAAAAATACACATTCTTACGGAAAAGTGACAGACCAAAAGCATAGATTTTAGACTTTAGTTCATGAAGGCAAAATTCCATAGAGCCTGACAACACTTTTTATTTAATGATACGATGAAACTACTTTTGTATGGAAAGCGCTATAGACGCTAGCCTTAAAATACTAACGGTATTGTAGTGTAATATTGGTTTTGTGTACTGGTAGATACTATAAAACTATTACTTAATATTTCTGTTGATGATCCCATATTTATTATCAATATATTCAATACATACCCAAAACAATTGAGTGATTATTTAGTTTATATTTACTTTGATTTCCCTTTGAAATATTGAAATCATGATATCGGGATTTCAATGTTATATTGAGATTGAGAAGAAAAGATAATTTGTAATTTAGGTAATTTGAAATAAATATCAGACACTGATGCAACGTTTTGCGCAGGCTACGTGTGGAGATTCTCAATAACATGTTTTGTTTGTTCTACCTATATCAGCAAGGTTATATATTACAAATTGTTAGATTTTACAAATGTAAGTTTTTATTCATTATTCTTGGAATAATAATGTAAGGAGGTATAATAATCATGTTTTATACCAAACTTCAAATCCAAACGAACACATAAAATGATAATATCGATCACCTAGGTGTTGTGGAAACATCAACAATATATTTATTTCACGTCGCAAGCTCGGAAATATATGTATTATATATCGTTCAATATCTGCGTGGAAAAGTGTTTTTTAGCCCCTAGCTTGGAAAATGTTTTAAAATTAGCACCTTTATAACAGTAAAAATAAATACTAGTATATTACTTGTATATAATATTCCTAGTAAAGTATACTAATATTACTAGTATATATTATTTAGTTGTAGTTTTTTACTTTATATTATTTTTACATTATAAATAAACACTGATTTACTAAAATAATGTAAGCTGTGCTAGCATTTTCTTTACTGTGTAAGGTGGAACATTGTGTATTTTACCCGGCAGCATAGTTATACTGCGTCTCCTAGCATTGAAACCCTCACTACGAACAGAATATTCTATATGATCCTTCAATCCTAGTCCTTCGCTTCTTGAGGTTTCAATACAACTACTTGCGCCAAAAAGGAATTTTGCGGCATTGCATTAAAAATAACTTTTTTCATTCAGAATATGGAATAAGGATTTTTGCAAAGGAACACATCTCCAGCCAAAAACGTCCGGCATTCACCTCTCTACCGCTTTGTTCTTATTACAACGATATTTGTCATGAGCTAGATATCTTCAATGCATCGGTTAATAGTATTCAATCATTATTCTTTCGTAATATTTCCTGAATTGGGTATCATATATTTTCTTGTTTTCTTAGTAACATTACCTACAACTATTTTTAACTGTGTATATTTTATAATTTATATTTATTTCTTTATAACGTAACTTACAACTATGTTTAAATCATTTACCGAATGTAAACTAATAATTTGTGTGCATGTTTGCATCTATACTCTGTGCAAAATAGCATGGCAATAGATTTCGTATATTTTAGAGTTGTTTATTTGTAATGTTAAGTCCTTGTAGGCCCTGTACCACGAAATCTAATTATGGTCTATTGCTAAACTCGTATCGCTAGAATTTCGTGGTACAGGGCCTAAAAAGACGCAACGGTACAAATAAACAACTCTAAAATATACGAAATCTATTGCCATGCTGTTTGGCACCGGGCGTTCAACAAAGTCGATTCTATTGTTACAATTTAATTTAGTATAAAAGCTGTATCGCTTGCGAACCATTAAATAAAATATTCAAAACACAATCAATAATCAACCACGAAAAAATTAGAACCGTTAAACTTATAACATTAACTAAATATTCTTGGTTTGTTCCAGATACCCTCGCCCTCCGGGACGTGGCGATGATGGCGCCATCAGCCGTCAAGCTCGGAGATACTGTCTTGCTCGGCTGCAAGTGGACCCTGGAGGGCAATGAGACTCTTTACAGTGTCAAGTGGTACAGAGGACGGCAAGAGTTCTTCAGCTATTTGCCTAAAGAATTCCCGTTTACTAGGATCTTTGCGCAGCCAGGAATCGACGTTGATGTGAGTTATTTATCATACATTTATTCAGGTTAATTGAAACCAAGCAAGTTTATTTCGTAAAAGAAATATGGATATAAATATGATGTCGCGTTGCTGTACCTCAACGACATTAATTGCAACATATCTCTTTTTGAAGAGCAATGGTTGGATTGCCACTGGGCAGTGGCAATTACTATGGACTGCCACGAAAAAGTTCCATGGCCTAATTCTTTGCGGAATATTTTCTCTCTCAGCTTCACTTCATGGAAGTACGGATTTTTTAAAAGTCCTACCCTGGCTACCAACCCTAACTAGGCTATTAGGGTAGTATATGTTATGCTAACAGGCAGTCCTGTTAGCATAATAATCTATATATATATAAAATTAAAATAATAATCTAGAGAGAAAGGCTTCATTTAGTTTCATTACCAACTTCTACCCCGTTATCAGTTATTCAGTACAGATGAAATTATACGTACAAAAGCAATCTTATCAACATAAAAAATAACATATTTATTTTTGCAATGACGCATTCGCCGCGGATTACATAACAAAATAACAACAAGAGGAAACATTTTAGTCATGTGCCGGATACGAACCCGCGCTGCGCTATAGGGGTGGATGGTGCGTGTCCGAATTCCGCACATGACTATGGTATACTCGCATTCAATGAAAACTATTTTACTGCCTGTGTTTATATTATAAGTAACGTATTACTATTATTATATGTTCTATGGTATTACTACAACTTTAATAAAATGACAAGGACCGCACAAACATTCTGCGGACATTTTTATATCTAAAGCCCGGTGGAGATACGTCGCAGCAGTGGCAAGCAACATCCTTGTCTCCCCTAAAACTCACACATGTACACACCACACATATCTAAAGAATCATTTTTTTTATGTTAACCTCCTGCCAACCTGCGTCCTATACATAGGACATTGACTTGCCTAAAATATGTCCCAATAAGAATCAAAATACGTGTCTCTTGGAGGCAGGAGGTTATTGTGACGGAACAAGCTCGATGCCCACCTGATTTCCTCACAAGTCACGAATTGCACTGCGCCCGTCACCTTGAGACCTAGTTATTAAGTCTCATGTGCCTGTAATTTCATTGTCTCTCAAGGACTGCTGCCGAAACATACCGTTAGGTGCTTGGCGACAGATTTTCTACTTGAGAGTGGTCACTAGCCATGCGGGCATTCGCAAAATGTCCTTCCACCATGCGGTGACGCTCAAGCCCGCGGCGGGATTCGAACCATGGACCTGCTGCGTGCCAATGCCACTGAGCCATCACTGCTTCATTTGTATCTGAAATCAGTAAAAGTAATTAAGAGTATTGAAACGAAATCAGATTAATTGCTTTAAGCGGTTAACTAAAGACTACCCTGTTTACTCCAGGTCTTAAAAATAGATAAAGCTTCTTTATTTTTATTATTTAAATGACAGCAGATTAACCAGTCTGTCTACACGATGTGACCTTTGTAAACATGAAAGTTAATGAGTCTTTTATAAATATTAATTGCTCTTTTAAAAACATCTAATGAAGTTGAAAACCTTTTTAAAAGTAATTAAAATTTATCCGCCGTTTTAAAAAAATGCTTATAACGTTTTGTTTGACCTTCCCGAAATCTTTAGTATTTGAATGATAGTTCTATTAGTTATAATTAACTTCAATATTAAATGTTGATTCATTGGTGTCATACAAAATGTTAAATATCTACACAGAACCAGAAAATAAAACCCATTCCACCTGGCGTTACTAAGTTATCCATACTGGATATCCTACTACTACGCTATAACGACTACAACCTAAGACGGTAACCAAGAGCTACTACGGCATAAAGTGCTCTCAAAATTACGGAAGTGCTTTTTAGTACTCACTACCTGTCATATCCTGTATATCTACAAAAAACCCCATTGATATTAGATCTCCACCTATATAATAATCCTAATCTGGACCTTTTTCAGCCGCATGGTAAACTGCATCGTCATGTAACAGAAAGAGAATTGAAATCTTCAAATACGTGTTAAAAATTTACATTTGTATTATTTAAGAGCCTCAATGATGATTTCTGAATATAAAGCGATTGCATTTGTGTTCGTATGTTGTTGATTTCTGAATTGAATAAGAAATCTGCCTAATTAACTATCATCCCTGCCAAAACAAGAACATAATCGTCAATTCGGCGTTGCAGCTCTTCATAATATTTGCTCCCGTAAGATGTTGAATCATTTACTCACAGTGCCTGTGCTATGATCTTAATGTCATAACACCATTTTAACAAAACACATATTCCATCCCAATACGATGGTTAAAGAACGATAGGAAAGATTTGAGTTATGATGTCATGTCATGTTAGCTCAATTGGTTAGAGCATGCCCCGGCTAAAGGGGTGGATGGACGCGTGTTCGAATTCCGCACATGACTTAAATTTTTACCATCGTATATTTGTGATTTTGTAATGTAATCCGCTTAGCAGGCGTTATTGCAAACATAACAATATTTAAACACATATTACTTCTACACAATACATATGAAGAAACTTTATTGATTCCCAAAAAGATATCGAGGTTGCAAAAATTTGTATATTAAATATTAACAACTGTTTTTTTACTCTTCTCAAAGTTATAATTTCGTACACTACTAACATCTAACTTTTATCTTCACTTCTTAGTAGTATTTATTATAAGCATGTCAACTTTTAACCACAAAACATTTGTAAAAGTCATCTAAAAGCTTCATAAATCCCAGAATTTATACGAAAATAAGTATTTTATATCTCTTTACCCACGTCTAGTTTACAAGCGAAACACGTAATACAAGATGACAGAAAAATCTAAATTCATTTCTCTTCAAACATAAATTTTGAGAGCGAAACCCCACTTGGAGTTTTTCTCAACCAAAGAAAACTCCAAGTTATTCATTATAACAACTTAAGTAGTGGATACTCAGCAAAAGAATACTATCTGAAATATATATCAGAAAAAGGTAAAGAGCTACTGGCTATTATAATTACACTAAAAAATACATCTCGTTTTATGAAAAAAAACACTTTTTATACTAATTAATTATTTTTATCACATTACAAAACGATACTAATCAGGAGTGTCTAAAAAAGACTGGGCAGAAAATATCAGCCACAGAACAGAGCCAAAACTCAAAGTCTGTAGCACCCAGCAAATTTTCTGATGAAATGCTTACTTAATTTGGGCAATAATTATTTTGAAACAAAATACTGGACGGTGGGCAGCAGCACCTTCTAAAAAACTGCCATCTTACACTGCGATCCCCAAGCTACCTTTCAAGCATGGGGATTATGACAAATACCCCATAAATAAGGCTATGTTCAGCAGTGGACGATCCGGCTGATACAGTACAGTGTGTGTTTAAGCGGAAGATATCAGTATATTATGATAAGTATATTAAACGCTGTCGATGTCTTTACTAGTTTAGATTGAAGTCAGTGTTTTCACTCGTTTTGTCGTGATTGTTTTCACCATACGTTCTCAACCTCCAAACCTTATTGCCTGGCTAGCTAAAGTTGGTAAGTTGGTCGTTATACTGTTTAAAAGTTTATCTGCAGTGACTGCTGACCATCGACCCGAAAAGGCCTTCGTAGAATAAGAAGCTTAGTAGATAATACCAAATTCTGCGTTGTAACATAATGCATTTTAGATAGATATCCTCTAAACTTTTTATACAATGAGCCAAGCTGCCAAATAATATTTTTTAATTAGTTCTCTAAATCGCAGTGTCTTATTCTGCTTTAATCGCTCTAATAATAAACTTTGTGTGTATGTTCGTATTCTTTTTACACCGTAACAACTGATCGAATTTTAATGAAATCGGGTTACACCTTGGGGTTGAATAAATAGAATATGACTACATAATGATAGTCTTTATTTATTTATAGCTATCTCACCTGATGATAAGTGATGATGTGGTCGAAGATGTTATTCGGGCTAACCTAAAATTACTGGCTCTCAAGGACAGCTGCTGGAACACACCGTTACTGGTTTGCTGACAGATTTTCAACTTGAGGGTGGTAGCTAGCCAGCCATCCGCAAAATGCCCTACTACCATGCTATAATGAATGCTACCCTAAGATAACAACCGACGGCTTCACGTGCCTTCCGAAGCACAGAAACGCTCAGTAGTAATATTATTAGCGGTCAACCATCCAAGTCATGACCGCGATGGACGTTGCGAAACTGAGCTGATTAACAGTGGTTAAGCAAACTACGCTACGAGCGCTTCAAAATACCTATTTAATATTCAGATTTTTTGTGGGGTTTCAAATACCAGTTCTTTATGGTGTTTTAAGGCCACGGTTTATAGCAGCGGACTTGGAAATATAACGCGGTACAGTGTGAAAGTAATTATTCAGCAAAAACACAAAGTCGCACAACTCAGAATATTCAAGTATAACTTAGTGGTTATTCGAGCGCTGGTTTTTGAAACAATCATAGCAGAGCTTATCAAGTTATTCTTAACCGATCAATTATGTTTAGAAATATTCCCTGCGGCCATTGCTTTGATGGGTATCCGCTAGTGATATTCTGATGAGGAGGATACGCCGAGCCGTCGGTCTTGGTCGTTGTCGTATCATAGCATTATGTAAAGACCTCTTGTGAATGCCCACGTCGAGTCGTCAAAGTATAAAAATCATAGTTAAAGATAATGCCTACTCCGAGCAAAAAGCACCCGCCGCGGCAACACTGGACCGCGCCGCGCTCTCTTTGAATAGAGTTTTTAATATTTACAGCGAGCAAAGAAATAAAACACATGAAATAATAAATTACGGGTACAAGAGACTTTTATGAACAGGTAGTCCTCGTGCTCGTGAGAAAAAAAAGGCTTTTTTTTTAAATCTTGAAATGTTTGTTAGGACTAGCAGAAGTCAACCTTAAGAGGTTGATAGCATTTTTCCAATAACCCTGTATAGTTTGTAGTATTTTGTTTATAAAGTTGTCAAAAAAGACACAATACAATAAAGTTTTAGTAACCTCATCATCTCAATGTCACCAATGAAACTAATACAAAAGTAACCATTTTATGTATCGTAGCATTTTAAAAGATGCTCGTAAACAGAATCTCCCTAACAATGGTCGATAATAAAACATGAAAAGTGCGATAACGGTCGATAAAACGTGTTTACTGGCCGTCGTTAAACGAAATCGAAATACTGAGGTCAGGCTAGCAGGCTCTGTTTTGTTAGACAGTTTGAGTTGATTTAGGATACTATTATGTAATTTGAAAAGGTCAAAACGTTTATTAGCATTAAAATATACCTGTATATAAGACAAATACTTGTCGCACTCGGCATTTGTTGCTTTATATTTCTAAGGCCCTGTACCAAAATGTTCGAGTAAGTTCCGGTTATATACCCATAAAACATATTAAACAAATAAAACACTATCTTTGCGTTTCACAGTCATCGATTTAGCCATCGGTTAAAGTTGAAGCGCTCGTAGCGAAGTTTACTTGGCTGTTCTCAACTGATCAGCAAAGTTAAGCAACGTCGCGCGCGGTCATGAGTTGGATGGGTGACCGCTAGTGACATTACTATTGAGCATTTCCGTGCTTCGTTAAGCCGTCGGTCCTGGTTGTCGTCTTAGGATGGCAGTCGTTATAGCATGGTGGTAGGGCATTTTGCGAATGCCCGCCTGGCTAGCTAACACCCTCAAGTAGAAAATCTGTCGCCAAGCATCTAACAGTGTGTTCTGGCAGCTGTCCTTGAGAGCCAGTACTTCTAGGTTAGCCTGAACAACATCTTCGACTGCATCATCACTTACCATCAGGTGAGATAGTGGTCAAAAGCTAATCTACCAAGCATAAAAAGGAAAAAAAAAAAGTAATAAAGTTAAACCACAAGATTCGGTTCTGTTGAGTTTGTTCCGGTGGCCCCGTGGCTTAGGTAACCATTGTGAACTCAGGGGATATGGGTTCAATTCCCGCTCAGGACAAAAATGTTGTTCTCTTGTTATTTGTAAATATCATTTATTAATTTTTTTAACTACTATTTTAATGATACAAAAATTGCAGGTTTGTATGTATTACCATTTTAAGGACTTAAGGGTGAACTGGAGAGAGTTATGACCTTCGAAACATTTTCATATAAAGTTTTCAAGGCTCATAACTTTCAACTTAATTATCTTTTTAAAATTTCGGCATCATACAAGCCTAGATAATGACGAGATCAATCGGTATTATGCTTAATTCTGGACCTAAAGTCTCAAATACGGGAGTGATCATCCTACGGCGTTTGTATGGAGAAGCGACCGGCCAGTTCAACCTTAAACGCTTCGAAAAAAAAACCGTTTCACGTGGGCGAATGCCAATGCGAAGTCAAAGACGTCACGTAATCCAGGCAAAACAATTTCGTTGCGATTCTATACAAAAAAAAACAGGGGTTGCGAATGCACAAATTACAGTATTTGTGATCGTGTGACATTATCGTCTGTTCTATTGTACTCTTAGATATATGCCAGTAATTCTTTGAATTTGAGTATAATGTCAGGCCTGGTACATTCCGCACTTTAGGTACAAAGCTACAGGTACATCGGTGTATCCGTCCGGCCAGGATTATTCTACGGTGTGTGTCTTGTCAGAAGAGATCAGAGATATACGTGGCAGTTCGATAGAAAGATAGACGCCTTGTAGGTGAATATTAATAGGTACTCGGTGTTTTGCCAGCTGAATTGCACTTTATTGCTTCGTAGCTAGAGTCGCTTTTTTATTGGAATAGTTTTCATAGTGATCCTTCTATTCCGATTTATACCCGGGCAGTTACGCAATACCGTGTTAAAAGTGTGTTTAAAACTCCATAAGCGAATCATTTACATTTCAATAAGTATTGTGTGAGAATAATGTCATCAACTTATCAAAGAGCAAATAAAACAATGTCATTGTACCATCATATAGGTAACACGTTATGTGACAGAAGCTGGCTGTCATGATAAAGCTATCAATACACTTTACGCTTTGATTATCCGAGTACATCACATCCCGAAAGGCAGAGATTCCATTCTATATACACCGGATTATATGCTGTACAACAATATTGTAACACTAAACCAGCCGTATTTGCCTCTAATAAGCTGAATATTAAACTCATCTCTATTATTTTCTTAAAATTATCTCACGTATGCGCAGTTTTAGTTTTTTTTACGGATTGCGAAGGATTATGTATGATGCCCACCTGAAACCTCTGCCTATTGCATTTTTCACAAGTGCAAAATATAACTGCGCCCGTCACCCTGAGACTTAAAGTGGTTAGCTCTCATATGTCTGTAATTTTACTGACTCTCAAGGGCTGCTGCAGGATAACACTGTAAGGTGCTTGGCGACAGATTTACTTCTTAAGGGTGTTAGCTAACCAGGCGAGCATTCGCAAAATGCCCCTCTACTATGTAGTTAAGCTCAAGCCGGCGGTGGGGATCGAACCGTGGACCTGCGGTACGGCAGTCCGCAAAAAGCGCTCAGCCATCATTGCTTCGAAATTAAAATAAACAACTACTATAATTTCTTGTTAGATTACTGTGCTGTTAGAGACCTCTAACAACCTTAACCTTTTTGAAGCAGTGATGGCTCAGTGGCATTGGCTATGGAAGGCCACGCTGCAGGTCCATGGTTCGAATCCCGCCCAAAGCTTGAGCTTCACCGCATGGTGGAAGGGCATTTTGTGAATGCCCGGCTGGCTAGCGACCACCCTCAAGTAGAAAATCTGTCGCCAAGCACCTAACGGTGTGTTCCGGCAGCAGTCCTTGAGAGCCAGTGAAATAACAGGCAAAAGAAACTTAACAGGTATGTCTCAAGGTGATGGGCGCAGTGCAGTTCGTCACTTGTGATGAAATGCATCTGTTACAGGCAGAGGATACCGCTTAACGTCAGGTGGGCATCGCGCTTGTACCTTCACAATAACATAAAAAAAAAACAAACAATACAAAGAACGTCACAAATACTTATATATTGAATATGTTGGCTGGTTTTATAGCCGGCTGCCTTTGAATACTAACTCTCAATGGGTGCCCGGTTAGAACTGCACCTCCCCATATCATCCTGTGGGTGTCGTAAGAGGCGACTAAGGAACATACTAGAAGGTGGGCAGCAGTGCCTTCTAAAGAACTGCCAACTTACACTGCGATCTTCAAGCCGCCTGCCAAGCGTGGGGATTATGGCAAATACCCCCTAAATAGGGGAGGCTGTGTTCAGCAGTGGACGATCTGGCTGATACAGTACAGTACATGTCACTTCAGCAAGGACCATCTTAGTATCTACAGTGTCAGCCATTCTGAAAGCAGTAGTGTGCATATACGACGGTGTTACTGGGCAAAAAAGTGAAAGAGACACAAAAGTGAACGTTTCGGAGTTACGAGCGCAGTGCATTTCATTTGGATTCCAACCATGGACCTGCTGCGGGGCAGTCCATAGCCAATACTACTCAGCCATCACTGCTTCAAAATAAATACTCATTCCATAATATAAACAAAAGCTTTCCTTGGCAAAGAGCCTAATTATGCGCAGGATAATCTTAATCAAATTGGAGAAAGATGCTGCAGTTTCCTTGGACAGCATTCCGCACGAACGTCTCTATTTTTCGTGAGCTCAATATAAAGACCCGCCTTTCTAATATTTGCCTACGTATTCAGCTCGAATTCTTCGGCCATATCGCCAGAAAGGAGGGGCATAACCTGGAGCAGCTCATGGTTACTGGCAAGGTGGATGGCAAGCGCCCAAGGGGTCGTAGTCCGTTGAAATGGTTGGACCAAATCCACACAGCTTTAGACTCCAATCTACACGACGCACCCCATGACGCCAAGGATAGGCATAAGTGGCGGGACACCGTCAAGACGAGAGTACTCCAGAAGCGGGGCAATCACGACCTTCAGTAATGAGGAGAACGAAGCAAGAGGAGAGGAAGAAGGAATCTTAATCACGTAGACGTAAAAAGTGGCATACTGCTCTTTCACCGCATTTTTTCTATATATAGCCCTTTACAATATCAAAGCGAAGAGCATGGACCGATACTTAAATCCTTACGCTCAGCTGTACATCTGTTACCACAGCTGCTCCAAAGGAAACTGTACAAAGTAAACATAAATGGCCATAAACCGTATTCTAAATATTTTCTCAGTATTTCAACCTTGGTTTATTCTGCGTCAAACTTTCAGAATACAATCTCAATGTAATTTATACCAATAACAGACCGTTGGCTCTCCCAAAGATAATATTTTATTTACTTATCGAACCGAACTACGAGAGCCGCCGGTTTTTCGGGCCACCGGGTTCCTCTATTAAATTCGGGTAGTTTCTTCATAGTTTCCAACTTATCTACTTATTGGGCAAAGTTATGCAAAGTAAGTACTTCCCCAGCGTTTATATTATGTAAAATAGTCGGTGCCTAAGTTTCTTGTTAATAAGATATTCTGCCAAAAAGATAGGCTAAGATAAATTCCGAATGGAATTTGTGAAATATTTTTCATTGTTGTTGTGTTTTAAGCAATAGTAGCAACAGATTGCTATGAAGGGGTCTATGTTTCAAATGCTGCCAGGCGTTTCAGTTCAAAAGCATGGTGTAAGTGTATTTTCCGAATGCTCGCCTGGATAGCTACCATCATTAAGTAGAAAATTTGTTGCCAAGTTACCAGGTGGAAGATTTCTTAAGCAAGACTCCGTCTTCGAGTGTACCATCGCAGTGTCAGCTATTCTGCCTCAAAACAGTAGTCTGTAAGTACTGTCGTGTTTGGGTGGAGTCGGTAAAATACGCCTAACGCTAACACATAAACTTTCACACATTGTAAAGAAATTGAATATAGTATTTCTTAGTATGATTACAGCACTACACTACAGTCTGGTAGATGGCCGCTCACAGTCCCCTATGATGGTTAAAGAAATACAATTGGAGCACAAAATTTAGGCTAGAAATAGCTTGCCCAGGTGGCAGAGCGGTTTAGGCATCATTCAATTATTGGGGCACAAAATGTTGTGCCCCAATAATTTGTAAAATAAAATTGAATACAGTTTTAGGCTATGTGCAATGCAAGAAACAATAATAGCCGTGCGGTTACAGCTATGGACTGCGGTGCCGTAGCTCCAAGGTTCGATCCCCACCGGCTTGAGGTTCACCGCATGGTTGGAAGACATTTTGCGAATGCTGGCCTGGCTAGCTACCACCCTCAAATAAAAAAAAATGTCACCAAGCACCTCTAACAGTGTGTACCGGCAAGTAGTCCTTGAGAGCCAGTATAATTACAGGCACATGAGACTCAACAACTATAGGTACGTTTCGCAGACGGGCGCAGTGCAGTTCGTCACTTGTCGAAATGCAACTGTTATAGGCAAAGGTTACCGTTTAATATCAGGTAACCTCGTGCTATTTCCGTCACAATCATATAAAAAGAACTAGCCCCTCCTAAATATACTTAAATTCCTAGTCTATTCATCATTGGGTCAACGTCTTACACAATATAAAATCTCAAGTTTGTGACTCATTCTGTAAACGACCTAAAGACCTGTTAAATACTCGGACGGACAGACAGTGGAGCATCATTAATAGAAAGGTTTTTTTTGCCCTTTAAGTACGGAACCCCAGGTTTTTTACGGCTGGTAAGTAACTATAATCACCATCTTTGCTATTGGTAAGTGGTGATCATCAAGGATTCTAAATAGACTTAACCTAAAAGGGACAACTTGTTTATGTTTTAATTTAATGCTGATAGTTAGCCGTTGACCATTAATTCACCTGATGGTAAGTAATGAAGTGGTGCTGTTTTAAGTTTATAGTGTTTTTGAAGCAATTATGACCGAGCGGTAATAGCTATGGACTGGCGAGGACCCTGGTTCGTTACTCACCGCCGGCTTTAGTTTACCACATGGTGGAAGGGCTTTCTGCGAATGCCCGCCTGGCTAGCTACCACTCTCAAGTAGAAAATCTGTCGCTAAGCACCTAACGGTATGTTCCGGCAGTTGCCTTTGAGAGCCAGTAACTTTAGGTAAGCCTGAACAATAACTTCGACCACATCATCACTTACCATCATGTGAGATAGTGGTCAAAAGTTAGCTTATCAGAAATAAAATAAAATTATATATCCACCTATTTCCTGCCTACATTAAAATTTATACAGTTGGATAATAGCTGCGACGGTCTTATAAATATCTTTCATTGGCTTCATGGATATTTAGGGAATATATATATGTGTTCCCGGAAATCTGTCGCCTTAATGTGGAACACGTATAAAATGTTTGATACTTACAAAAAAATTGGAGTTATTAGTTTTCTGCAAAATAAGGTCATGTTTGCCAGTCCTCTAGAAGGTCCCTTCCTTGCTTTAAGTTGGCTTGAGTCAACGTAGCAACCACACATCGGGTTGTAAGTCTATGTTTGTATAAACTACCAAAACACGACCCCTGTCAGTATATCCAAGTATCCCAGTAATTAAGCAACAAACTGTCAACCCATCCCGGCCCAATTAGTGGAAATCTAAATTTTAAACCAACGTCCGAATGATAAGAACATCTAAACTTTAGTCCGATGGGATTTGAACATTAGTGTATCCAGGAGATACTTTATGGGGCAGTAGCGTTTTTATACAAATATAAATATATTATTTCATTAAACTTGATCTATAATACATTTCCTGGGTTTGAGACCTTCTTTTAAGTATGCAGATACCTGTGTTAGAGTGTCTCGCTCTTCCGTGGTACTAGGTTAGATTATGTTTATTTATGTCTTCGTTATATAAATCTTATTAATTTAAAGTTTAGAATTTAGAATATGTTGTGTGTGATTGTATATTTGTAAAGTGAGGGTGCTCTATATCACCTGACTTATTAGAAGCATGGTTATATCAGGAGCATCCAACTAGGTGTGGGCGAGTGTACGTATATGTGTGTAGAGTGAGTTGATGAGTTTGTGTAAGTGTATGTTATGAAATGATTTCAAGGAGTTTTTCAACTTTCTCATAGCTTAACGTCAATAGCCATTAGTAAATGTTTTTTTTTACGTTTATACGTATTCATAGGGTATATGTTCAAAGTTTTATTAATAGTGTTGTATTCACCGCATACTCCTACTTATATAACAGATGCATAACAGCCATCATTTTACAAGTATATATTACAAATTTGACACCCAAGTCGACTGAAATGTTTGGCGTTAGCATTAGCGTATTTACTATTAAAATTGTCATCTTGTATGAGAGTGGGCGTTAGAAATAAGGGTAGGAAATAGAGGTATAAGAATTATCTTCCGGGAATCATAAAATAAATTCATGGCTATGTGTTACATTGTAAAAGTTTGCTAAGGTTTTATAGCGGGCCTAGTCTCTAGGACCAATATACTTTTGAAATAGCAGGATTTCGACGTCAGTGAATAGTAAGAAGGTCATAAAGAAAATCTTTCCTTATTAGGTTAGCTTCTGACCACTATCTCACCTGATGGTAAGTGATGACGTATTCGAAGATGTTGTTCAGGCTAACCTAGAATTACTGGCTCTCAAGGACAGCTGCCGGAACACACCATTAGGTGTTTGGTGACAGATTTAGATCTTGTGGGTGGTAGCTAGCCAGGCGGGCAAAATGCCCTACCGCCATACTATAACGACTGCCATCCTAAGACGACAAACGGGACCGACGGCTTAACGTGCCCTCCGAAGCACGGAAGCGCTCAGTAGTAATGTCACCAGCGGTCACCCATCCAACTCATGACCGCGGTAGACGTTGCTTAACTTTGCTGATCGGTTAAGGACAGAGTAGAAAACTTCGCTACGAGCGCTTCAAAAATAAAACTTTAATGGCTCTTGATCCGTACTATTTCTATAATATTTCATATTAGCATCGTTCTCAACTATCGACAATTATGAGTAATTAAATTTCATTAGTAAGTTAGTACCAGATGGGAAATTTGTTAAACTACTGACAGTTATTTCTGAATGATAAGTGAGTCAATTTTTTATGCTTCTTTTGTTACTTCTTATTTCACATAACTACTACAAGGTTTCCCCGTGGGATGCCTGGTTAGAATCGCACCGCCCCATATCATCCCGTGGGTGTCGTTAAAGTCGACTAAGGGAAACATACTGGAAGGTGGGCAGCAGCACCTTCTAAAGAACTGCGATCCCCAAGCCGCCTGCTAAGCGTGGGGATTATGGCAAATACCCCCTTAATAGGGGAGGCTGTGTTCAGCAGTGGACGAGTCGGCTGTTACAGTACTACAAGTTTTATCTTGAAGTGTCAGGAAAGGCTGGCTTGCTGTTTTCAGTATTACGTCCACAACCTCTTTGTCACTATTCCTTATCACCATTTTTGAGTTGTAGTTGGTTATTGTAGCGTTGGATTGCCCGCCGCATGAACTTGCCATGTCCGAGCTTTCATAGGTGTAATATAATAAGCAGCTTCCTGTGTGTCGCGAAACTGCCACAATTGTATTGGGGATGCTGTCTCGGAGCTTTGTAACACGTTTTCTCGTCTGCTTTATGACGCCGATCCATAAGTCCCAGTGCTTCATGTGCGGTTAAGGTGATCCGATTCGTATGCGTTTCCTGTCGATTAAAGAGGCCTTTTGCTCCAGTGTAAGCACTAGGAATTGGGTGTTTGGAAGATCTGCAAGTATATTTGCATTTACATGCCGTTTTCAGGGAAGAATTTGGGATCTTCACTGATTAAGCCAGGGTACACTTCACTTTAGGCGTATTCCACGTCTATGGGGTTTCGTTGCGTGCAGAATTTCTCTTAGCATTTTTTTTTATATTATTGTGACGGAACTAGCTCGAGGCCCACCTGATGTTATGCGTGCCTCTGCCTATAACAGATGCATTTTATCACAAGTCATGAATCGCACTGCGCCCGTCACTTTGAGACATAGTTGTTAAGTCTCATGTGCCTGTAATTTCACTGGCTCTCAAGGACAGCTGCTGGAACACACTGTTAGGTGCTTGGAGGCAGATTTTCTACTTGAAGTCGGTCACTTGCAAAATGCCTTTCCACCTCAAAAAAAGACAAGCCCGCGGCGGCATTCAAACCATGGACCTGTTCCGCGACAGTCCATAGCCGATGCTACTTAGCCATCACTGCTTCGATGATGGCTACCAATGTATTAGGGTAGTACTGTATCTTATTTTGAAGAAACTATCTCAATCGATATCAGGCAGTTTGTTGCCATCTACAACTATGAAGATCAAGAATTGTCTCGAAGTGGTTCATGTGAGCCTCGTTTATTAATAGACGCTTCTCTCTCAGCTCCATCAACCCATTGGCTAGCAAGGATACCATGGTGCGCACTTTGCATTTGACTTTGTCATTTAAGGTCTTCCGCAACTTCGTTCGTAGTGGTAGTTATGATGCAATTGTTAGCATCAAATCTGTTAACTAACCACATTGTTTTATTTGCCATCAAAAACTCTGTTTTGTATCGAATGATTTTTGTGTAGCTAAGGGATCATTCTATGGTTGTGATGGATGATGGATGTTCGTGGATGCGGTGGGAGTAGATGCTTTGAGGAAGCTCAAGTCATCCGTCTTCAACTATGTTGTGGTATGCTAAGGCTTTAATACTTTTACTATTTAAGAATTTACTATCTATTCGTAAATAGTTCTAAAATATATTAAGTATATAATAAAAGTTAGGTAACAAACTTCAGCCTGCATTATTTCATAATTGATCTATCATACGGCCCTCCTCATAAAATCCTCGGTACGCCCATGGCCTGGGCAGATAATCCCAAGGTCCGCGGCGGTCCTAAACAATTATTTGTCTTGCAAAGCATCCCTTTAGTGCCCTTTAACCTAACGTTTGTAGATAATGTGCACATAAGAATAATTTACTTTGAATGGTGTCCATTACTGGTTGTTTATAAAGGTGCTGTTAAGGCGTTTGTTTCTGCACCGAGCTGTAAAAAAGGCTTTTAGGTTGTAATATATTGTATTCGTAATTTGGGTGGTTTGTGAAGATTGGGCAAATGGGTTGAATCAACGTGTTTTACTTTGTATGTGAAATTATGTAAAATTTTAAGTTTCTGAAAATGTTAATGAAATAGTAACGTATTTTGAATTGTTTTGAAATATACTAATATATAATGAGAAATATAGCGTATTCTTTATATGATAATAACGCAATCAAGTAAGGTATAAAAAAAAGATGCATTGAGAATCTCCTATTAGGAAATCTTATTAAAAATGAACTCATTCGCAAATCAGTCTCTTAATAAATATTATTTTTGAGATGAAGCTTGTATATAATAAGTCTATTTAAAAATATGTCTTCTTAAGAATGAGACTTCTTAAGAATAGCTCTTTTTAAAAATGAGTCTTGATATGATATGATATGGTTTTTTTCCCGAATATGGCATTTATAAAATAAAGCATATTGTGAATAGGTCCTTTTAAAACTAAAGGTCATTTTGCAAATAGGTCCAACATAGACAAAGCCTTTTTCAAAACTGATGGTACAGATAATAAGTAACTATGAACATAACACAAATATTTATGTACACAAGTCTTCTTATATTATTTAGGTAAAGGTAAAGGTTAGTGATAATAAGAATTCAAATGCAAGATTTTGGTGCAAATTAACTTTTAATAACAATGTGTTTTTCAAGGCAGTAGGTACAATTAATGTTTTAATTTTTTAATATTTGGCAGTTACACTATCGAAACTCTTAACCCATTGGCATCGGATATAATAATAACAATAGAATTTCATTCGTTACTAGGACGTAGGTGGTCCTGACGATGTCAACTTATTCAAAATCAAATAATAAATTATAATAATACATGACTTCTCCTGAATATTTGACAATAGGGTAATATTGTGACATCTTAGTGACTAAATTGTGATAATCTTCAACAACATCGACTGTAAAATCAGCAACGTAACAGTTTTCATATTGCGCCGAATAGCAATTCGTACAATCAACACGTTTTTTTTGCTTTAGATGGTCCAGCAACAGATTTTGGCGAATCCGAATAGGCTCTTGAGCTTTCTTTGTTGCTTGATGAGTCAGTAGCTAATTTTTGTTTGAAAGTTCCCGTGAGTATGAGATATATTAATGTTTTCAATAACCGGCTGTACTCACGCGTATTGGTCGAGATTGTCAAACTAGGTTTCGGGCATGTCCAATGCCCTTCATCAGGTGAGTTCACGCGTCTAAAACGCGGCGATGACTCCGCGCAACTAAGTAGTACTATAGCTAATTGTTGTGCGCTTGGAAATGACTCTTCAGCGAATAATTGTTATGGTAACCTACCTATATCATTTTATAAGTGTAGTATACATAGTATACTATTGGTATAGTATTTAACTGTTTCGCAAAATCTGGTTGTTCTTAATGCCAAGGTTCAAGATTATAATCATCGGACTCAAACAAACGTTGCTCAGTAATTTATCCCACAGCAGAATACATAAGCGCAGACATTTCTAAATTTCGTCGGTGTTCTCCTCTCATTAGTCGTGACTTGTGCTACATTGGTACATATCTGTAACAAAAATGGTAAGGTCTAAAACAATGCCACCCCACGCTTGGCAAGGAGCTCGGGGATCGCAGTGTGAGATATCAGTTCCTCAGAAAATGCTGCTGCCGACTTTCTAGTGTGTTACCCTCAGTCGCCTCTTATGCACCCATGGGTTGAGATGGGGGTGGGTGACATTCTAGCTCGGCACCCCACGGGATTAAAGTGATATGTATTTAACCTATTTTGCTCGGGACTTTCGATTGTTTTGGTTCCTGAGCTCGATATAACGCAATCTCTGCTCCGTGGCAAGCTGAAGGGATGGGCCCGGGGTACATAATTTTGAACTAAAAATACGCGCAAAGCCCGCTGCATATTGTATGGATAACGAAAACCATAGTTGTCACTATATTACCCTACACCACCAATTAACCAACCTTTACTACGAGTATTGCGTAGAATTTCATAAGAAGTTGTTTACGTTAAAATGGTGATTTATTGCTATATATTGTTTTTCTATCTAGAATAATATTGAACAATCCGGAAAATATGACGTTTGGGTAAAAATAAGGTCGGGTCTGGGCCGACCAGTGTAAAGTCCGGTGGAGTTGGACGGCCGACAGCGAAAGCCAACATCTATGTCCTCCCTGAAAACAAAAACCGTCTGGTCAGTCTTACTTTGAGTTCGAGACGAGATACGTTACGAATGCGATTATCTTTGGACCAACTGCTCCAAGCGCGAATACTTAAATATGGCGAGCAGCTCAGTGTTGGATTGTGGTTTTAAGTAAAGTGTGAACTGACTATAGAATTGGTGAATAAAGGCAATACAACAAATCTTATAAATTTGTTGTATTATTTATCCCAAACCCTCAGGTCGTAACAATATAATAGTTTGACAGTTAGGTTTCCATGTTATTGTTTTATGGTATTATGAAATATGTTATAGATTTAATAGAAACTTGAAATATTGTGGTCATATTATTGAATGATTGAAATAATAAGTGGTTTCATCAATAAAAAAATCAAATAAAAAACTAGTTAAAAAACAACTGACTTGAAACTTAAAATACCCATTATTTGGGATAGCTCAAATACTACTCGTCAGATTTCACTCAAATTTAAATGGGACCACATGACAAGCACCAGCTTTACAATGTAAAAAAATATTAAAATCGGTGCACCTTGAGTATTAGACAAAAAATAAAATAAAAAGTACAGTCAAGTTGAAACCTCCAAGGAGGAGGTTTGTGTGTCAGTTAAAAATAATATATAATTGTATTTAGATCTACTGTGTAAAACGTAGGAGATATATTTGCTCTTCCATACATCTGTCCCAAAAATTCCTCTACAAAAAATTGCGTTACAATTATCTCGTGACTTCTTTGTAACTAATTAGTCTTGAAAGCTGTAATTATTCGTATCAGACTGCTTAGGCACCTACAGGTGTTCAGTGGCTCGGTGCAACGTAAAGCTGAGACAATTGAGTCGATAGTCAGCAGTGAAGGGCTCATCAAACTAGACGTTATAAAGGAGCACCCATAGTACAGCAAGCATAAAGCAATTATAGTCATCTTAGTCAGCGTTTTAATATTATTGTAAATATTTTTTATAAGGTTTAGTAGATTTTCCACAGTCTCCAGGGTGCGTGCATTTTACAAGTAACTAAGAAATTAATCAAATAATTAATTACTGTACTATAAGGAGCATTCTTACATACATGAGGGGGAACACAATTAATATAAGGGAAGGGTAGAATATATTATAAGGGATGCTAATTATACCTGCTATATATACTATTACAAAAGAGTTACAAACAGGTTTGCACACTAGGCATTCCGAACGGCCTAGTGTTCTCAAGCAGCACTCGTTCACGAGATGACTCGCGTGCCAGCCATTGTCCTCCTCAACCATTAGTGAGGGAAGAGGGCGACCTGACACACGACGCCGCCGCTTGCCTACACATTTTCGTGAGCATGACCGTTCCGAATGCCCGCGCCAATCCGCTTGCCAAAGTAGCAAATAACTATAATTAAACACTACATTACTACACTACGCATTACAATAAAATTTAAACTTTTAATTTTTCTTAGGGCTTGTTTCAGAATGTTCGAGTTAGTTCCGGTTATACTACCCAGAACATAAAATAACTGAATGATAAAAATGACAGTTAACATGCAGCGCGTTTCAAGCTCTAACCGATGGATAAGCTAAATAGATGACTGTGAAACGCAAAGATAGTGTTTTATCCATTAAATATGTTCTGAGTAGTATAACCGGAATGTCTCGAACATTTTTGAAAAAGGCCCTTAATCTGACTTTCCGATGTCCTTATTCAGGAGGGCCTCTATCACCACACTCTAATTCCCATCATATCTCAAAGTTTACTAAACACTGGAAGCAATGGAAGTCCTTCGACCGCGGCCGTCACAGACTTAACAAATTTCATCATAATAATATATAAAATATTAATAACCAGGATCCATATATCAGGATATACTTTTACCTCTCTTTACCTTTTGGTGTGCCATGGAATACGCACGTGGCCCTTCTAATAAACGGTAACCACTAACTATAACAGATGCAGTTCGACAAACTGCTCTATGCCCATCACCATGAGACGTACAGATGCTATAAGTATCAAGTGTACATAATTTGTTACTGGCTCTCCAGGGCTGCTGGCGAAATACAGTGCTAGGTGCTTCGACAGATGCGGTCGTAGCGAAGTTTACTTAGCTGTTCTCAACCGATCAGCAAAGTTAAGCAACGGCGCCCGCGGTCATGATTTGGATGGGTGACCGCTAGTTACATTACTTCTGAGCGTTTCCGTGCTTCGGAGGGCACGTTAAGCCGTCGGTCCCGGTGGTCGTCTTAGGATGGCAGTCGTTATAGCATGATGGTAGGGCATTTTGCGAATGCCCGCCTGGCTAGCTACCACCCTCAAGTAGAAAATCTGTCGCCAAGCACCTAACGGTGTGTTCCGGCAGCTGTCCTTGAGAGCCAGTACTTCTAGGTTAGCCTGAACAACATCTTCAACCACGTCATCACTTACCATCAGGTGAGATAGTGGTCAAAGGCTAACCTATCAGGCATAAAAAAAGAGATTTTCTAGTTGAAGTCGGTAGCTAACAAAATGTCCTTCCACCATGCTGTGAATCTTAAGCCAGCGGTGGGAATCGTACCGTGGACCTGCAGCGCGGCAGTCCAAAGCTATTACCGCTCGTCTATCATAACTGCAATTCACCTTACTAACAGTGGCGGACAACTGACTACCTACAAAAAGACACGTAAATTTTTGCTGTAAAAAAATGTGAATGCGATATTTTCTTAGCGTACGAATGTGCTTGAAAATCCTATTACAAAGAGGGCGTTATCGTGACCCACGGAAGTAAGGGTGACACTTTTTATTTTAAAGATAAATCTTACTAGTTTGGTTGGTAGCTGCAGTAAACCCTACGATGGTTTAAAATAAACATGAGCACATAATTTGTGCCTCTGCTCTCGGTTTTGGTAGTGGAATTAAAAAAAAAAGAATTAAATGCATCCAGCTTCAACTTGGGATGTTTTTCCGTTGGACTACACCGAAAAAAACGCTAATTAAAGACTACAGACTAAGTTTATATCTATGTAGCATAATCAGTTCGATATTTACATGAAGCTGAAATGACAATTAGACAGTTATATTCACTTTCACAAGTAGCAGGGATTCAAAATTGTTATAAATTTTAACTAGATTTTTTTTATTTCGTTATGAATTCTATTACAACCTGTTGTCTTCTAAAGGAAAGAAATCGTTAAAATTTGTTACGTTATAGAGTTATGTGACGCAAATGAGGACGTATAGTGTGTTCATGTTTCATAAACGCTTTCAAATTTTGGAGATGAGTTTTAAGAGCTATTGGTATTGTCATGTGAATATTTTCCTTCGATGGAAAGAGACGAGGCAGATATGTGTACTACTTATTTATAATAGCTCACTGATAGGTGGTAGGTAATGAATCTACATTGTAATTTTTTTCATAATGTTATTGCATTCTACAGCTGTTCTCTTATGATCTTGGCGCTTGTGACAGCAGCATCGAAATATCGTGAGATCAGACAAATTTAAAGTTATCGTTAAAATGTAATATTTAAGTCATTAATCGTTTAAATTTCTTTTTAAACCCCGACTCTCATGAGTAATAAAAAATCTTGTACGAAATCACTGGCCATAACATAAAAAGGTATCAATGTCAACCAATCACAGTGTAGCAATAACATTGCAATAACGTGTAACGAATAACGAATAATCGTTACCGTTACAATTGTAAATCGTTATAACGTAACGTTTACTGTAACACCTTCATTGCGTTGAACGTTATAGCAGTTATAGCGTGTTTATTAGATTCAGTCCCGTTTTTGGTGCGAAAAAGGTGCTAAATTGTAATAGGTAGGGGTTTTAATAGCCCACCCTTGGACTATAAAAGCTATCGTTATGGGAAATATCCTGAATAACGTTATGTTTGCCAATCTGTACACTAATAATATTATAGCATTCATTGTTAGCAAATGACGTTTATATAATATTTAGTACGTATTTATAAAATAATAAAATAGAAATAAAATAGACATGGTTTAAAATTATTATTCTATAGCAGGATAATATCACCGTATATGTGTAGTTCTAGTTGCTTTACTTGAAACAACTAAAACTATTACGCTTAGTTCAATAAAACGTTTTTATACATTAAGATAAAACGGAAAAACTGATATTAAGTTATCAAGTTATTAAAATAAAAACCGTGAGCATATTTAGTTATCAGTTATAAGATTATATATCATCAGTTCATAAAAATAATCATACTGTATCAGCCGAATAGTTCACTGCCGAACGCAGCCTCCCCCAATATGGGAGGAATTGCTATAATCCCAACGCTTGGCAGGCGGCTTGGGGATCCCCAAGCCGCCAGTGTGAGATATCAGTTCCTCAGAAAGTGCTGCTGTCCAACTTCTGGTGTGTTAGTCTTAATTCCGTTAGGTGCCTCTTATGACACCCACGGTTAGAGATGGGGGGTGAAATTCTAACCCGGCACCCCACGGGCGGCCGGAAATAAGAATCATAACTACTTCACTATGCCTTCCAGTATTAAGTTGATAATTAACCATCTGGATGGGCGCGTTAACTGTTCGCTGGACACGGATATCTGATACTGTGCACAAACGTTACATAATATACGTAGCCGTTACTGTCAACATGTTGGAATGTATGGATACTCGTAGTTTTTTTTATCGTAACGTTATTTGTGTTACGTTAGTAGTATTTTTTTTATTTTTCTTAATGTTTTTGTGACGGTACAAGCTCGAGGCCCACCAGATGTTATGCGAACTAACCTCTGCCTATAACAGATGCATTTCATCATAAGTAAATTTCAAATTTTTGAAAATTGCACTGCGCCCGTCACCTTGAGACATAGTTGTTAAGTCTCATGTGCCTGTAATTTCACTGGCTCTCAAACTGCTGCCGGAACACACCGTTAGGTGCTTGGTGACAGATTTTCTACTTGAGGGCGGTAGCTAGCCAGGCGGGCAATCGCAAAATGCCCTTCCACCGTGCGGTGAAGCTCTAGCCGGTGGTGGGGATCAAACCAGGGACCTGTGGCACGGCAGTCTATAGCTATTACCACTCGGCCATCATTGCTTATCAATAATATTACTAATTAAAACATGTTCTGGTTAGTGTTTTATAATGTATTGTTGTTATTTGGATGGTTGCGTTAGTTATTTTTTGTTGTACACATATTATTTTATAATGGATATCTTTCAGTAAAGTTGCATGGTGGTAGGGCATTTTGCGAATGCCCGCCTGGCTAGCTACCACCCTCAAGTAGAAAACTTGTCGCCAAGCACCAAACGGTGTGTTCCGGCAGCTGTCCTTGAGAGCCAGTACTTTTAGGTTAGCCTGAACAACATCTTCGACCACATCATCAATTACCATTAGGTGAGATAGTGGTCAAAGGCTATCAAGCATAAAAAAAAAAAAAAAAAAAAACTGTCTCAATTTTGATTCGTGTAAATGTATCTCCATTATGAAATTGTAGGTACTGTCATTTACACCATCCACGTGGATGTACACATACATACAATCATGCCTGTCTGTCTCCGAAATGGTGGACAGAGGTTAGATTTATATCCTTTCATGTTCTATTCATCTGCTCTACGGAAGTCAACAAAAAATATATAAAATACAACGAACAACTTTTTCAATGTTTTGTTGCCTTAGGTTTTCGCGATTATTACACATAGTAATTAAATCGCGATCACTATCACTGCAAAGCGTTTGAAACGTCGGGTCAAAAATAATGATAAATATACGCGATTTATGCCGTTTAAAGTTGTTTAATTCCTATTTCAATGTTCCAATACAACATAAGCCTGGATGGATAAAAAAAACATTCAATTAAAAAAGAACGTCAACATTTAATTTCCAAAGTAGTTCAAACCATTAAAAGCCTTCCCGGAAATTCCATCACCGAAAGCATAACACGATTCACATTAATGGTCGCATTTCCCTAATCGTGCCATTCAAAAGCGCAAATATTTGATAGCAGAATGACACTCGCGCCTCAAGCTTGGGTCGGATTGAGTCGTTTTGGACCCTAATTGTTTAAAGAGGGGTCACTACACCTGACTACTCTCATTACACAGGATGAACTTAGTAGATATAGAGAAAAAAAAACAGTTGGTAAAGTTTCGTAACAACTGATTATAAAATCGAGTAATTTTAGGGCCTTTTCAGAATGTTCGAGTAAGTTTCGGATATACTACCCAGAAAATAATATAACTGAATGATAAAAATAACAGTTAACATGCAGTGCGTATCAAGCTTTAACCGATGGATAGGCTAAATCGATGACTGTGAAACGCATAGATAGTGTTTTATTTATTAAATATGTTCTGGGTAGTATAACTGGAACTTACTCGAACACTCTGAAACAGGCCCTTAAAATAACAAAACGAGTCTTAGTCAAAGTCAAATAACGATACGATCATACTTGCAGATATTCTCATATGTAAATACATGTAAGTACTATTCATTGTAATAAGAAAGTACAATAAAGTGTTATCTATGTATCTAAATGTGCCCGCGGGTGCCGGGCTAGAATGTCATCCCAAGTGCTACCTGTGTGTGTCGTAAGAGGCGGAGGTAAAATACCGGAAGGCGGGCAGCAGCGCCTTTTGAGGAACAGATATCTTAAACTGCGATCTTCAAAAACCCTGCCCAGCGTGAGCATTATAGCGAAGCCCCCTCTCTCAATATGGGGAGAGTGTGTTTTATAGTTAATAGTTCTTAAATTTCATTTTTTTCATGATTTTGTGTAACAAGCATCGACCTGTTGTTAAACGGTAAACTGCCTATTTGGATACCATCCGCCACAAGTAGTAGGTTCATGTGCCTGTAATTGCCCGGCAGCCATACCCTTCGAACCGGAGCACAGTAATATGTACATAGAAATAGGCATGGTGGCAGTACGTCCCCGGACGAACTCACACAATGAGTTCTACTTTCACTAAAATATTGTTAATAATATTTATTTTATAATGAATGTTGGATTTTAATTGCACGAACAAAGTTTTAAGTATTTTTTGTTGTATGGATACTGGATACGATAAAAACCTTTCTTGTTTTTTTTTATACTGCTGATAGGTTAGCCTTTGACCACTATCTCACTTCATGGGAAGTGATGATGTGGCCAAAGGTGTTAACAGACTTAACCTAGAATTACGGGCTCTCAAGGACAGCTGCCAGAACACACTTGGTTTTATTAGGTGCTTGGCGACAGATTTTCTTCATGAGGGTGGTAGCTAGCAGGCGGGCATTCGCAAAATGCCCTTCTGGGCATTCTACCCGGAAAGCCCAAACCATGCAACAAAAATGAAACCATGCGGTGAAGCTCAAGCCCGCGGCGGGATTTAAACCATGGACTTCCTGCGCGGCAGTCCATAGCTAATGCCACTGAACCATGACTGCTTCGTAAATAATATGCCTTCATAATTCGCTATTTTATAACATGCATTCACACCTGCATGTAAATGTCACACTTTTAATAATATTATGTGACTTGTTTTTGTCCAATATACCCTGAATACTGATGTATCACTATATGACTTGGAAATAGCTGTATTGAAACGATGACGTCTATATGACTGTGACTACTTTAGTATATTTTTTTGTAACACTTTACGTATAAATGTGTAATAACTTAAATGATCATTGAATAAACCGTCTATTAATCATATAATACGTCATATAATCCCTGCACAATACTAAAAAACCTGCGATATTTTTGTTCCAAGCTTATTGCCATATTATTCTACCAATCAATATGAAATGTATGCAATTAAATTGTAAAAATATGTTATGTATGTTTTATATCTTTGAAGCGCTTCAGGCGGAGCTAGTTCAGTCGTGCTTAATCGATTAATTATGCAAAGCAATGTTCGCTGCGGCTTTGACTTGGCTGGGCGATCGCTAGTGGCATTTACTACAAGTACAAGTGCTTCGGAGGGCATGCTAAAATATCTGTCTCGGTTCTTGTTTTAGAATGGCAGTCGTTATTGCATATGGGTAGAGCATTGTGCGAAGGGTTGCATGGCTAGCTACCACCCTGAAGTAGACAATATGTCACCATGAACGGTATGTTCAGGCAGCTGTCCTTGAGCGCCACTTCTCAGTCTAGATTGTGATGGAAACTGTCATGGCCCTCCACAAAATAGTTTTTCATAAGACTAGATTTGAATCTGTACATTTTTATAAAGTTTTACTGCTTGTGTTTTTAAACTGTGACTCAATAGGCTCTAATTATAAGCAAGACACGGCTGCCGAGTGTTTTGAGTATGTAATTGAATTGAAGAAAATTTAATTATCAAGTTTCCTTTCTTCTTTTGTAATGGTCCATGAATTAGATTGAATTTTTGTGATTGGACTGGTTAACGTCAAGTTTTATTTCTTACCGTAAAAGTATTTGTTTTACTTTACATACATTCGTGTCGTCAGGTAATAAAGAGAGACGAATTACTTAGCATTCCATGGATTCACCGTGCGGGTGCCGGGTCCATAGCATTGCAGAGGAAGAGGCTAGAGGTGCTTGGGACTTGCAACCCAGGAGTAGGGTTAAGGGGCCCCTTTATGATATATCAATGCTTCACTTAACTTATTGTGCCGAAAACAGTTTCTTACATCGATCAGACAATATTATGGGATATCACTATACATATTCAAAGCAGTTAATATAAAAGGTGATTATATTTATATACATATTGAAAGGTAAACCTTCACATATTTTTTTATGCCTGATAGGTTAGCCTTTGTCTACTATCTCACCTGATGGTAAGTGATGATGTGGTCGAAGATGTTGTTTAGGCTAACATAGTATTACTGGCGATCAAGGACAGCTGCCAGAACATACGTTAGGTGCTTGGTGACAGATTTTCTTTTTGACGGTGGTAGCTAGCCAGGTGGGCATTCGCAAAATTTTGCAACATTTTTAAAAGTGTCTTGGATGAATTTTCCAAGGATAATTTCTATATAGCAATCATCTTTAGTCATTTTATTCCCTTACAAGACATTGATCTAAAACAATATATACTCGTATATCGCAATTTTCACACTGTCATTGACGTATGCAGAAGAAATTTTTTTTTTACAATCTAAACCCTAATATTTTTTTATCTTATCATATTACATACATATTTAAGAACCAGATAGCTTACATAAAACATTAAATCAGACAGCAATATTTACCTACCTAGGTTCATATTTTTTCGTCAAACTAAATCTCACTTCAACGAAGGAACGGATTGTATATCGATTAAACAAAAATCCTTTTTTCCTGCCAAAAAACCGTGCCCTAGTAACCTTATAGCGTATTACCTATACGAGAGTGCCTCATCAAACCTCCTTCAGGAGTATTTGAGTACCGGAACAAACAGAGTAGTTTTGCCTTCCGTGGCAGGAAAATCTATGTATATATGCTTACTACTTACTTTGTATTATGTAAGTGTGCGTTGGCAGATTTATTTGTGTAAAGTACTGTTTGTTTAAAAATATCCACAAATAAAAGGTCCAACAAGAATTTTAAGGTGTACCTAAATTAGCAATGAGTGTAGGTACATCTTTATGCAAGCTAGGTGAGAGATATTTGATTTGCATCACATTTCTTTGTCGTTGAATAATCATAAGGAAGATCCTTATGATTCTTGAACACATACGTCATATGTACGCATAAAAATCCTTATCATTCTTGATGAACTGCTATCTCACCTGCTGATAATTGATGGTGTGGTCGAAGATATTGTGCAGACTAACCTAGAGTTACTAGCTCTCAAGGACAGTTGCCAGAACACACAATTATGTGCTTGGCGACAGAAGTTTCTACTTGAGGGACGTATCTAGCCAGGCGGGCATTCGCAAAATACTCTATCACTATGCTATAACGACTGCCATTCTAAGACAACAACCGAGACCGACGACTTAACGTACCCTCCGAAGCACGGATGCATTCAGTAGTAATGTTAGTAGCGGTCACAAATCCAACTCGTCATGAGTTGGATGGGTGATTTAAGCAACGTCAAAGCAGACGTTGCTTAAATTAGATGAACAGCTAAAGACGCCCAAGCAAACTATACTACCAGCGCTTCACTTACATACTATCTCTCTCAATTTTACTTTATGTTAGTTTAAATCCCTGTGAAAATCATGACAGCCTAGCAAAATGTTTCGACATAAAGTTATCGATTTTATCTATTTAGTTAAAATATACACGCGTGGTTCTGAGAAATGAAGACCTGGCAACTGAATATGATTTTCACGGACTTCAAAATAAGGAGGAGATTTTCAATTTGACTGTTCTTTTGTGTTTTACCTTAGAACTCTTAGCAGGCTGTACCAATTTTACACGACTGCCCAAAAAAAGGAGAATTATGTTTTAAGGGTTCATGTATGTATTTTATGTATGTTTGTGAGTTTATTTATTCCATCATAACTTCTATAAACGTCTTAACCGATTTTAATGTATCATTGGATTTGTCTTAACAAAAAAATAAAAAACAAACTGGCGGATTTTAATATTGTGAGAGAGAATTGCTTTTTTTTTCTCACTTACCCATTGAGTGGGGTATCAATATGTTTGAAGTCAGTTTTTTTCGTTAAAAGTTTTTACGTATTCGATCCCGTTTTGGAAAATTTCTTAAAACTAAATCCACAAGATATATAACATATAAATATTTATCCCACCTGCTCACAAAATACCAGGTGGTACTTGGTAAACCAGTGGTAGGCCACTTAAGGAAGAGGGCATCTTGGTGGTTACCACCGCACATCCAAGCAAAAGAGCGTAAAAACTGCTCGGAAATCCAGACAGACATACAAAAGCATTTTTGCCCAAGCTGAAAGGAGACGCTTTTCTCGCGGTTCACGCTCCCTCGTTATATAAAGTTTGTAGTATTTTAAGAAAACATCAATTTAATTATTTAATAAAACACTTAAAAATCTTTATAAAAATTATATATATCTAGTGACAATTACGCCTAATTTCCTGTTAAGCCGACGTGACGTCATAAACGCCACGCAGCCAAACCGGAAGAGTATTCGACGCGTTTTGCTTCTAAACGAAGCATCCTCATGAGGTCTTGACTCTACGAGCGCACGATCGAGACTTGTACTGATTTCTCTTGACAGGAAATCCCATAAATGTGATTCTTCAAGTTTTGGTAATTATTTGACACACCTTTAAGATCCAACTTCAAAAAACAGAGGCTAATGGATATTAAGAACCATTTTGAATTCGACCAATGTACACAAGTACCTATGCAAATGAACGGATTTAATTCATGGACATTTTAACGAAACGGGAAAAATAATAGGAATTCGATATTTTTGCGATGAGGAAAACGCTATTGGAATCCGAAAGCATGTTGTGCGCACTGGTTACAAAATATCTAGTGTATCAGTAACGAATAACAATGTTTATGTTGTTGGAGATAAAGAAATGCTCAATTATACGGAAACAGGAAAAATCTGGAAGAATTTCGCAGTCGATATTCCATAAGTATTGGTATCTCATGCTCCTTGCAGGTTAATTGCGAATTTCTAATAATTAAGACACGGTATAAAAAAAATCACATATATATCAGATAAATAAAATGTTCTTGTGTTCCTGTCTTATATGTTGTTAGCGTATATATATTATTCATAATATGTTCTTGTATTTCGTCTAGTGTGTTAGAGAAAACATTTTGTTTGACCCTGAAATTGTGCCCAGTGAATGGCAATAGGCTCGCCCCCTATTACATGGGACCAAAACCTAATACGTATTTACCTAATACGCCTATATAAACGTAGGTTACACACCTCTGCTTTCTCCTACAGGGAATACAGGCATGATTTTATGTATGTATAAAATGTTAATTGACCAAATTTATACCATTTAGTTATGTTCAGCAAGAGAGCAAAGTTGTTTTTTTATTCAAGTAGGTACTCAAGGTAACTAATTAGTGTAGAATTAAATCAAAGGTGGAACGATTGATTTTTGTATAGAGTAGTAAATAATGAGATACTTTTCCACACGCTTACAATAGAAATCGATTGTACCGTTAGGTTTTGAATACCGAAGCACCCGTTTTCTTGCTATAGAGGTAAAAATATTTTTTAAACAACCAAATTTTGTTCTTTGTAAATAAGTTGTGTATATAATAATATAATAATATTAATAGTGATTATCTGATTATTGAAAACCCAAGCTCAAAAATAAATCAATTTTACTGCGAGTAGAATACCAAAACACGTTTTCGTAGAGGTAAACATGTTACATTTTTAACTACTAACTATCCTTCTTTTTAAATTGGTTGTGTTTTTGTTCCTAACTATATATATATTTTTATGACTTCACTTAAAAACCCCAGCTCAAAATGTAGGTTTTATTACGAGTTTTTGAATATCGAAAATATCAGTTTTCTTTCTGGAGAGGTAAATTTTTACTACAAACGTTTGTACTTTTTAAATTGGTGGTGTGCATTCATAAAAAAAATATAAATAATTGATAAATCGAGCATAAGTTAATTTAACGATTCAGCTGCCACTTTACTTACATCGCATCAAGCCGAAACAACGAACGGACAAAATCTTAGGGACATTACTATTGAATGTGTCTGCACTTTACACAATGTAATGACAATATAATTTACAGAAAAGCTTGGCAGAAGTGGAATATTTACTGAATAATAAAATTATAGGTCAATAATCACAAGTAGTGTAGTAGGTTTTTGCTAAAAATATTAGTAGCGTTTCGTGTTCCGCACCCGCAGTTGACGTAGATAGAAGGCGCTTTTCACCTTCTACGCTGGTCTCCCAAAGTCCGGTGAAGTTGTATATGCGACAGCGACAAACATCTTTGTCCTCCATATAATAAAGATCATTCGTAAATCGTTTAGTCATTCCTTATGCGACATCACGCATTGACCTTAATACCTTAAGCTGTAGATTAAATTTCGTTATATCGTTACGTAAGCAGGATTAGGATTATTTAGGATAATGTCAGTTCCAATTCTAGGTTAAGCTTGTTAAACATCTGCAACCACGTCACCACTTACCCGCAGGTGATATAACTTTTAATCACACAACTGACCCTGACTGACGAATATCATACTGTCCCTGAATTTCACTTTTAATAGAGTAATAACAACAAATTTTAAGATAACATTAAATAAGTATTTCAGAAAAACATTAATATATACAAAAATATATTTATCGACAATCCGCCTTATTTTCCTGTTAAGCCGACTTGACAAATCATAAACGCCACCTAGCCAATGTAGAAGACATTTTGACGCGTTTCGACTCTACATGAAGTAGCCTCAGGAGGTCTTGACTCTTTGAGTGCAAGAAATTATTTATATATACATCTTTTATTTTAAAACAGGCTTAGTCTAAATCACGCAAAAATTGTCGACTAACAATATGGTTCCCCACAATAACAACTTGACAACAATAATGCCTTCTGAAGAACTACCATCTTAAGACGCCTGTCAAGATACCAATTGGCAAAGGCTTATTGTAAGTACTAGGTACAACTACTACCTTACCTGATGGTAACTGTTCAGGCTAACCCAGAATAACTGGCTCTCGAAAAAAACTGCTGAAATACATCGCTACGTGCTTGGTGCAGGAGTGGAGTGAGGCCAATATCATGGATTGGAGAAACAATCAGAAATATATTATTTTTATTTCTAATGGACCAAAATCATTTGACTCTTCATTCACATATGTCATAAAAACGTTAAAATAAATGCTTAAAATTATATCTCATAAAAGAACACAACTGAAAAACCTACCAAGGAAAAAATATAAGTTAATTGTAGAAGCCACGATTGCGTTGAAGTACGGGACGCGAGAGTCCCAGTTGGCCTCCAATAATAGTGCGTATCCACGAAGCATCGTAACTTTTAACTTACCCAAAGTACCATCTCAAGTCGTATCTCAGACCTAAGCGCGCCATAGTCGGTAGTTTGAATGAGTGACTATCGCTATCCAACCTCTCCTTGTGCCAAATCGGTGCAATCACTACGCCGTTGCAGTTTTATTGTATTTGCGTGAGGAAAACGAGGGCTGTTTAAAAATAAATACGACTGTTCGGTAAACTATGCATTCGGGTTGATGCCCTATCTTTAGGCGTATATGGTTCATAGTCGTGCGGACACGGATACGGCTTACAATGTAATTTCCGACGCCATGACGTCACATTAGAGTAGGCCATAATTGTTCCCCCGTATTAACATACATAGATTGGCTAGTTTCTTCCTGTGACTTCCAAGAACCCAGCCGAATACGCCACGACGTACGTAGTAAAGTTTGATACTAAGGGGATTCTGGGAAAACCCCACTGCTCACACATTTCTGGTAGCAGTTAGTGGTTGTCTCAAAACAACAACCCAGACAACAAGGTTTTTTGCAATATAAAAAAATGCTGTAGGTAAACTTTTGCTATGGCCTATTTATTCAAAATTAATTCCGTAATTAAATGCCTCGTTGTTCAAGTGGCGTTAAGCACCGAGTTGAAATCTCGAGCACCTGTATTTGATCACGGGCTCAGGTAGTTATTGAATTGTTCAACCATGAAATGTATTTGTATTTGATGGTGACAGAACAAGCCTGAGACCAACCTGATGATAAATAGACTAACCTCTGCCTTAACAGATACATTTTGTCACAAGTGACGAATTGCACTGCGCCCGTCACACTTACCTACAGTTGGTAAGTTTCATGTCCTGGCTCTCAAGAATTGCTGCTGGAACACACTTTAAGGTGCTTGGCGACAGATTTTCTAGTTGAGGGTGGTAGCTAGCCAGACGAGCATCCGCAAAATGCTTATAATACCGCTCGGCCATCATTGCTTAAGATCATACATAAACAAAATAATCAATTACAAAATGTTCATTAGTACTTTAGACCTGTTGCCGGTAGATGGTGTTAGGCTCACGTCATTTTACAACGTGCACGCCTATTTTCACAGGATTTGTATAACGCAGAGGTAACACTTATATTTTTCGTAGTTATGCAAAATAGCGAAATCGAAATCCAATATCTTGGCACTTTGAAAGTTTTTGAAAGTGACCCAAAACAACAATCTCGTCAGACGTATTTCGAAACTTTTATATCAATTTATTTTGAACTAGATTCAGTTCCGAAGAAGTTGTTTTTAGACAAGTTTGAGATATTGTGAGATTTAAACTTAGATGAGTTTAGAATAAGGATATAATCCTGTTTCTAAAGTAGTTTAACTTTATACAAATTACAGAACTTTTTTATATGATTCAATCGCGAATATTCTGGATATGTTGCGGTTCACGGTATAAAAAGAAAATAGGTAGGTACTCAATAATTGCAACCATAAGATGATGTATTGCGGAAGGGTAAGTAAAGACCAGAAGGGGGCCAGCAACGATATCTGATGAACTGATATCTCACACTACAATCCCCAAGACACCTGCCAAGCGTGAATTATAAGCAACCCCCCATAACATGTGCGCAGCTGCGTATGCGAGCTCAGTGCCCGCCAGGAGCTCGCAGACGCGGCTACGCACTCACCCTGATGATGAGCATCTGATATGCTCGAAACCCGGGACGAAGTATGCGATCGTGACTGTTCTTGCCGGTTTAATATTTAAATGTGTGTCTCACTAAATATAATTTAATCTCAGATGCTAAAATAGAACTAACACGATCTATATAAGTTTATAGTTAATTGGTGGGTTTCAGTCGGGTTCAAAATTTATTAATTTTTATTTCAATATTAAACGCGCGATTTCTAAAAATATAATTCTAAAATATTATTTGCCAAGATCCACAGGCTTCGCCTAGTTTGGAGCCCGATGTTAAATAGTAATAAATGTATTACTATAATTAAGACATTATTATATAATTAAGTCACCTCATAGTATATTCAAAGTTTGTATCTGATCTGGTAAATAAATATTATTATTTAAGGCAAGTCGTTAAAAAAGTAATCGAAAATTGCTGTAGGCATAACCTCCAATGGATTGAATTAGCTATTCAGACAAGGAAATATAACTTACCGTACACCACGCTCTGAAACTCAAGCGATGGGGTTTATTATAGCTTACAAGCTAACTCTTGACTATCTCACCTAGTAATGTATATTATGATAATGATGGCAAGAAATAAAACAATAGAAGATGTTGTTCACGCTGACCTAGAAATATACGGGTTCGCAAAGATGGATGTCCGAACACACTAGGTTCTTGGTTATAGATTTTCTTTTAATATTGGTAGGTTTGCAATAACGCCTGCTATGCGGATTACATTACAAAATCACAAATATACGATAGGAAAAATTTAAGTGGCTTAAATTTTTCCTGTCGTATATTTGTGATTTTGTAATATAGATTTTCTACTTGAAAGTGGTTGCTAGCCAGGTGGTCATTCGCAAAGTGCTCTACCATCAAGTAAGACTAAGTTTTGACGTTTCAATTTGATTCACATTTAAATTAATTTGTTTTGTCATTGAAGCTTTTTAGGTAGTAATTATACTCAGCCTCAGAGGCTTGTGAATAACATGAATCCATTATAACAGTGTTATTTTCATAATCACATTACATATCACATTGACAGCCATAACGTTCCCATTGAATAAAGGCCTCCCCCATACTGAGATTTTTATTTTTTTATGTTATTGTGACGGATCAAGCAGATCGGATCAGACAGATCGAGGCCCACCGTAGTTAGCGGTAACCTCTGCCTGTAACAGATTTCGCAACAAGTTACGAACTTCACTGCACCCATCACACTGAGACATGCAGTTGTTGAGTCTCGTGTGCCTGTAATTTTACTGGCTCTCAAGGTTGGCGGAAAACACTGTTAGGTGTTTGGCGACCGATCAGACAGTCTACATGAGGGTGGTAGCTAGCCAGGCGAGCATTCGCAAAATGATCTTCCACCATGCGGTGAAGCTCAAGGCGGTGGGGATCGTACCATGGACCTGCGGCATCGCTGTCCATAGCTATAACCGCTCGGCCATCATTGCTTCAGACATAATCCTCACGATTGGCACGTATTAAGGGTTGCTGTATAAGATGACAGTTCATCAGAAGGCGCTGCGGCCCACCTTCTGATATTTTTCCCTTCGAAGCCTCTTACTACTCCCGCGGGAAGATATGGGAGGGACGTCTAGCACACCCCACGGGATATTTTATAAATAAGTAAAGAGAAAAGCGAAAATGTCTTTGTTCAAAAACAGCAGCAAATACTGCTTGCGAACGCAAAAAAGAATAAAAACCAATAAAAATCGGATATCCAAAGAACTAGTGTAATAAAATTTTATCTTTCAATAAAAGTAAAGAGTTCGGAAGTTTAGTACAAATATTGACAATTGTGAACGGAAAAAAGGTCAATGATGGAATAAGAGTGAAATCCGAGGAGTTTAGGATGAATTCCTAAACTGGGTAAGCTTCCTTGTTTATAGGGAAGTGAAAAATGATAAACTGCTGAACTGATTTATTTTTAATATATATACCTGATGAAGCGTCAATGCCTTGGCTCAGTGGCATTGGCTATGGACTGCCGTACAGCAGGTCCATGGTTCAAATCCCGCCGCGGGCTTGAGCTTCAGCGCATGGTGGAAGGGCATTTTGTGAATGCCCGCCTGGCTAGCGACCACCTTCAAGTAAAAAATCTGTCGCTAAGCACCTAACAGTGTGTTCCGGCAGCAGTCCTTGAGAGCCAGAAAAATTACAGGCTAATGAGACCTAACAACTGGACGTCTCAGTGTGACGGGCACAGTGCAATATGTCGTTGACGAAATGCGTCTGTTATAGGCAGAGGTTAGTCCACTTAACATCAGGTGGGCCTCGGGCTTGTTCCGTCACAATTACATGAAAAAAAAAATACCTTGTTGATTTTCTCATATCATAGTTCTAAATTGATGAACCTTCAGAATAGCGCCAATATTCTGCAGAGTCCATCGTATCAGCTGCTGTCTGAGTTTTTAGCTAAACAGATCCCAGAGATGGCGTTAGCAGTATCGATTCGGTAGATATTTGGTGTTATAATCTACCTACAGAAGCCATACAAGATGCTCGCAGCAAATATATTTATAGAGGGTAATTAATGTGTGGACTACTCATTCGTTTTTCTCACTGCTAAAAAATGCACATCTTCGCTCCGTGTTAATTTTATTAATAATAACTGAACAATTGAAGACGCAAGAAATAACACTTGCAATACAATCAATATTGTATGAACGTCACAGTGCAGTGAGTGTAACATCTTTTTATTGAAGCGCTCGTAGCGAAGTTTACTTAGCTGGTCTTAACCGATCAGCAAAGTTAAGCAACGTCGCCCGCGGTCATGAGTTGGATGGGTGACCGCTAGTGACATTACTACTGAGCGCTTCCGTGCTTTGGAGGGCACGTTAAGCCGTCGGTCCCGGTTGACGTCTTAGGATGGCAGTCGTTATAGCATGGTGGTAGGGCGCTTTGCGAGTGCCCGCCTGGCTAGCTACCACCCTCAAGAAGAGAATCTGAAGCCTAGCACCTAACGATGTGTTCCGGCAGCTGTCCTTGAGAGCCAGTAACTCTAGGTTGGCCTGAACATCATCGTTGACCACATCATCATTTATCATCACGTGAAATAGCGGTCAAAGGCTCATCAAAAAGTAAAAAAATAAAATCTTTTGTGCAAGACTTTCTCCTGATTATTTGGGATTTGTGTGTCGCCGGTCGGTCGCCATATAAGAACGCCTAGGACGATGTCTGCTGTAAATCCCAGCTTGAAGGATTTGTAGGCATAACAAAGATTGCTTAAGGTACGTGGGCTATTTACTACTGCATTGTGTATGTATTGGTGTTTTTGAGGGAGGCTCATCAATTCATTTAAAGGGTCAGCCATAATTTTAGGCGTCATTGACCCCATCTATTTTACGGTACGCAAGTACACAATAGGTGTAGGCTATTTACACGCCTCACCAGTACCTTTAAAGTTATGCCATGTGTGGATGTACTGTACTGTATCAGCCAGATCGTCCAATGCTGAACACAGCCTTCTATATTAAGGGGGTTTTTGCCACAATGCCCACGCTTGGCAGGCGGCTTGGGGATTGCAATGTAAGATGGCAGTTCTTTAGACGGCGCTGCTGCCCATCTTCCAGTATTTTCCCCTTAGTTGCCTCCTACGACACCCACGGGATGATATGGGTAGGTGCAATTCCGGCACCCCACGGGGAAGTAGATGTATAGATGTAGTAGTATTTATTTTGTGTCTACCAGTAGAGCTCTTTGCCCCGTGGGGTGACGGGTTAGAATTTCAACCCCTCCCCTCCATTTCTACCTGTGCGTGTAGTAATAGAAAGAAGCATAATACTGGAAGGTGGGCAGCACCGTCTTCTGGGGAACTGATACATTAAACTGCGATCCCCAAGACGCCTGCCAAGCATAGGGATTATGGCAACCCCACAGCCTCCTTAGTAGGGGAGGCTGGGTTCAACAGTGAACAATCCGGCTGATACAGTATAGTAGAACTCTGCTCGTAATAGTAGAACTCTTTTTGAACACGTTTTTTCATGGAAGTATATGGTAGAAATAGGTAATTGTGACAGGCCTTTCTTATTTCTAACGGCACTAGCTATTATTGTGACAGGGCAAGCTCGAGACCCACCTGATGTTAAGCGGACTAACCTCTGCCTATAACAGATGCATTCGTCACAAGTCACGAATTGCACTGGGCCCGTCACCTTGAGACATAGTTATTAAGTCTCATGTGCCTTTAATTTTACTGGCTCTCAAGGATTGCTGCCGGAACACACCGTTAGGTTCTTGGCGACAGATTTTCTACTTGAAGGTGGTCGCTAGCCAGGCGGGCATTCGCAAAATACCCTACAACCATGCGGTGAAGTTCAAGCCCGCGGCGGGATTCGAACCATGGACCTGCTGCGTGGCAGTCCATAGAAAATGCCACTGAGCTATCACTGGTTCTGTACTGTGTTTTAGTAGGGTATGGGTGCCAGTGTAATAACAGGTACATAAGACTTAACAACTTTAAATTTTAAGGGAGCACGGTCCAAAAAAAAATTTCGATAAACAACAAAGATTCTTAAACTGCAGCCAAAACTATAGCATTATGAGGAACCTGCTCACCTGCCAATACCATACCAAGCTATTCAGTTGAAAATCTGTCGCTAAGCACTGACGGAACTGGTTTCGGCTAAGGTTGGAAAGCACGTAGAGGTGCCTAGGCAATGACGTTTTGCCAAATAGCTTATGGTCCTCTTTGATAGTAGGCAAGCCTATAGCCAAACAGCGGGCTCTCTGTCCGACTACAGATTGATACTGAAAATGTATCGTCTGAAAACCCAGTCATTGTCGGACTCAGGAATTGAAAACGTGGCGGTAGTCGACCTGCAGATTTATTATAAGATTTTATTATAAAGATACTGTTATTTTTGCAATAAGGCCTACTCTGCGGATTATATTACAAAATTACAAATTTACGAGAGAGAAAACTATAGTTATGTAACTTCACTTAGAACCACCAGTTACGTGCTGAGGCCCGCGCTCACCGCTTCACGCAACCGTGACTCCCAGACGAAGGGCTACAATATAGCCCGAAACTGGTCAGAACCTATCCGGTAAATATAACACGAGTCCCAGCCGGGTACCTATTTACTATAGACATGTACGTGATTCGAACCCGCGTCCATCCACTGCTATAGCCAAGGTATGCTCTGACCGACTGAGCTTACATGACAATGACTCATAACAATTTTTTTTTCTCTCGTTCTTTATTTTACCACCTTAGAACTAAATGGGAGTTTTGAGTCATTGTCATGTTAGCTCAGTAGGTCAGAGCATACCCCGGCTATAGGGGTGGATGGACGCGGGTTCGAATTCCGCACATGAATATAATTTTTTCGCTCGTTAATTTGTAAGGCTAAAGTAGTTATCACTGATTGTATCAAAATATACTAAGTTACGTTTTTTTTTTTTGTTTAATTATTATTATTACTAACTATATACAACACTAAAGCTACTACAATGAAAGCATTTAGACAACCTACACGTCATTGCAGATTCACGGGCAGTCCATCCCACCACAAATTGGCAGCATGCTCTGCATGCTCATTCGTTGAGCCAATTAAGTACTAGCACGATGAGGTCCCGGTCCTTACGGACCTACGAGTAAAGTCTCTACACCAAACGGCTCAAACATGTAACCCCTGCTGAGGTTAGCATACTTACGCTACTTGAGTTGCTTCGCCGATGTAGCCGCGACGCCACATTGATTTCAGAAAAATGTGACGGCGCTAAAGTGCAATTGTCTAGATCTAGAATAAAAATAGTGCACAATTCAAAATGCAGTAATTATACGAGTATGCCTACGTAATAAAGTACTTTCTAGCCTAACAGTGACTACAAACACAAATTGAGTGATGTCACAAAGGCACAATCCAATACGACCAGCAAAAAAGCGAACAGAACCATAAAAGGCCGTCGGTATAAAAATGAAAGGGTAATAAAGGAGCATTGAACCCAGCGTCGGAGATAATAATGGAGGGAATATAGTGAGAAATTAAAATGAGAGCGCGGTCAGTGTAAACAACTTGGGTGGGGTGGAATTTTTTGCATGAGATCTATTGGAAATGTTTTACTGTTTATGTTTGTCCCCTTTGAGATGGCCATTTTTAAAAGGATTTCGTTATTATTCTCGGTTTCGGGTCTTACAGTTTCTTGCAAATATAGTGGATACCATACACATTATGAAATCGAATGTGATCAACGATTCCGTTGAAAACTGTAGTTTTCAGTTCATCCCACAAACTACGATAAATCGAGAACGATCATATTTTCGTTGCACAAAAAAGAACTATCCTACCCCTAAGGAAAATCTCCTTAATGTAATATCCTCACTTAAATTAGGTAGTTATGGTATCGTAAGTTATAGTATTTAAGTTATGGTTCTAAATAATCATAATTAGAGTAGAGTAAGTACTTGTTTCGTAATTTAATATCAGATATTTATATGTTTCCTGCTTAAGGATATCAGGATTCCGATTAAGATAAGTTACTTGTTGTTTTGTTTTGTATATTATGTTGTGTATATGTAAATTGAGAGAGCAAGTTTTGAAGCAATGATAGCCGAGTGGTAATAGTTATGAACTGCCGTGTCGCAGATCCATGGTTCGATCCTCCCCACTACCGGCTCGAGCCTCACCACATGGTGGAAGGGCATTTTGCGAACGCTTCTCTGGCTAGCTACCCTCCAAAAAGTAAAAAAATGTGACACCAACCACCTAACAGTGTGTTTCGGAAGTCCTTGAGAGCCAGTTAATTAAAGGCACATGAAGAGACATAGCAATTGTATGTCTCAGTGTGACGGGCACAGTGAAGTTCGTTACTTATGACGCTATGAATCTGTAATAAATATAGGTTACCGCTTAAAGTCAGGTGTGTCCGTGTTCCGTAACAATACCAAAAAAAATTTTTGGATAAGTAGCATGTCACAACTCACGCTGGTGTACTTTAGGCGCAAATGACGGTTTTAACCATCTGCTGCTATACATAGCGAGCAAATATTACCAACAAGAGTATTCCAAAGGAAAGTTAATACGAAGCCAACTCTTTCCACAATATATTATGCTCACTGAACATTCGTGGGAAAAGGGAAGATGAGGATTAATCATACAATCAGATCTGCGACTAACTATGGTAACATATAAATACATGCGCATCATAGATAATGATAATCGAATTTCAAAATATTATTTATGACGACCACCGTGGGCTGCCGCGTTAGAATTGCACCTCCCCATATCATGCCGTGGGTGTCTTAAGAGGCGACTAAGGGAAAAATACTGTACGGTGGGCAGCAGCACCTTCTAAAGAACTGCCATCTTACGCTGCGATCCCCAAGCCGCCTGCCAAGCGTGGGGATTATGGCAAATACCCCGTTAATAGGGGAGGCTGTGTTCAGCAGTGGATGAGTCAGCTGTTACAATATACAATACGATATGGGTTCCCCTTGATATGTTGAATGTAACAAGATACTGAACATACTTCGACTACTGAAAAATGCAGGTATATAAAGGTTAATGTAAAAAAATATGCAGATATATTTGAATCAGCATGGCAACGACATAAATAAGTTATTCAATATTTTTCTATATTAAAAGTGCTTCAGATTTTTTTTAAATTTTCATACAGAACATAAATCAAAATACAAATTTCACATGAAATCCTTCGAACCATGCGCGATATCCGCATCACTGCGCCAATTTTGTAAAGTCGTCGGTTATTTTGCTAACAAAAAAAGGGAAAAAACAAACTTGTCCCGCTTGAATGGCCAACTCTGGCAACACTTTGAAAGGGAGTGTAATTAAAACAACTTTTTTAGTTGCTTTTTTTGCTTTTCACCAATGTCTACCCAATATCCTTTGTCCTACTTCTGTTTTTCGAACCAATAATTTAGCTACTGGTATTTAAGAAGTGGATAAAGCAGTAAAACTTTTATGGATACACTTAAAAGGAGTTAATTTTAAAATACCTAACTAAGCGTTTATCTAAAAATCTACACAGAGTGTTTAAAGTCCGTTCAGTATTTTCGAAAATAAGACCTCCTTCGGAAGAATGTATCCTAATCACAATATTACATTATTAATAATAAAAATTTAAAACAAAAGGAAAAAAATAATAATTTATATACGTTAACAATCTAATCTAATCTCTAACAAATCTAGAACCTCCTACTGAAAAGTGTGAAATGACTTGTTGCAGTCAACAAAAATAAAACCGGGCAAGTGCGAGTCGGACTTGCGCACCGAGGGTTCCGTACAAACCTGTAGGTAGATAAGTAAAAGTTATGGGATTTTTATTGCTAAATGAAAGCTATACTGTATCAGCCGGATTGTCTACTGCTAAACACAGCCTCCCCTATTAAGGGGGTATTTGCCATAATCCCCACGCCTGGCAGGCGGCTTGGGGATCGCAGTGTAAGTTTGCAGTTATTTAGAAGGTGCTGCTGCCCACCTCCCAGAAGATTAATTAGGATAACAGTGGGTCCCAAACTAGGCAGAGCCTGAGTCTTGAGTAACCTTATTTACAGTTTACATTTTAAAAAAATAATGTCTTGCTCAAAACTGTACTTACATTTTCATAGCATAATGCATTACAGTTGTCATATATACCAAAGGTGACATTATAAGTAACCAGTACAGTTCTTTTGTGAGATTTTATGGTCAGCTTTGGTTAGATACCTGCATAGTTGTTATTTCACATAATTCTAGGTTAGCCTGAACAACATCATCGACCACATCATCACTTACCATCAGATTAGATAGTGGTGAACGGCTAACCTATGGAGTTGCAAAAAAAAAAATACAGCACGTACGTACAACTGGTACAAAACGGTTTGCTTCTGCATTTATCAGACGTACAGCCGGAGAGTGGAATGCATTGCCTGAGTTTGTTTTCTGACACATATAATCTAAAACCTAGAATATTAACAATTCTGCAATTGCATGAGCAGGTAAGTGTTGTTAAATAAATTAATACTTTATAAAAAGTAGGAAGATAGGTTAGGAAAAAAATGATAAAATACAATAGTTAATAAAAATTGACAAATATTTATAATAATTGATTTATCTATAGGTAGTTCATCAACTATATATGGTGCGTTTTCGACCGGAGGCACCGGTTGACCTGAAGTGATCCTGTGACCGCGCGCTCTCCGCCATCTATCTCGAAAACGGTTCACCGTATAAAATTGTTTTTAAACAAAATTTGTAGATAATTTTGTATTCTACAATATTGATATATACAAATAGCAAAAACCCCATAGGAAATGTGATATTTACAAAAAAGCGCAAAAAACGATATTTGTAACCTTTGACCTTGAAATTTAAAAGTTGCGTACACCCTACCACATGTAGGTTTTGAGACAACGTTTAGGGTGACAATATACAAGTATTTACAGACTTACAGCTGGGTATCTCGAATTCCAAGATTCTTACCTAATTTAAGCTTAAATGACTGGACTACTAAGTGTTTTAAAGGCAATATGCATCTTCCAGTCGAGCATGAGCTGTTTGTTTACATTGTCACTTGGCTATTATGAAAAAAAAACACTTCAATTCAATAGGTGAAAAGTTACAATACAATTATACTCGAACAAACACAACTTTCGGAAATTAATCAAATATTTTGCCATTTCTAACATTTTACACAAACATTACCGAGTACGGAAGCTTTCAAACTGACATTTGAATAATTTTCACGCCATTTCACTCTAAATAAAGATAACTACGACAACACTTTTTAAGGGTAGTGAACACTTTCCATTCAAACAAAATTTCGTCGTACTTTATTGTTCAAAGTTCAAAATCAGTGAAATTTTATCACTTACGGGACCGAGTGTCATTCACTGCCAACTATTAAATCATCAAGTTAGAATCAAACTTTTCAGTTATTAGAGTGTAACTCAAAAACCACTGAACTGATTTTGATGAAATTTTAATTGAAACACGCGAAAAGCACCAGCTACCAAAAAAATAAAAATTCAAAATCGGTTCTTCCAGTCGAAAGTTTTGAGGTAACAAACAAAAAAAGCCGTCAAACTGAGAACTACCACCTTTTTGGAAGTCGGTTAATTAGGGTCACTTGTATTCTAACATATCTTTTTGATTATGTTTATTATTCAAATCAATATCGGCAACTACCTCAATTAAATAAAACAAACACTCTAAACGGTTTAGTGGAAACTTTCTTAAGTTACTTCATTATGTATTCAAGAAGAAAAAGAAAACATTTTAATTCTTAAAACAAGCTTTTCATCAGAATATAGTGAGTAAGCAGATATTGGCAAGCTCAAAAGTAGGTTACTTTAAAAGCTTTTAATAACGATGCTTTTTCGCCAAACCGGATGTCATTGGAACACGTAAATACCAACCAGGGAAAATTACTTTCAGATATTGGGGCAAGAAGTTGATATTGCAGTTGGCTTTAAAATGTTTTATGCCCTCTAGCGGGACTTGGCATAATTCTATACTACGTATAGAATGGACACTCCTCTCCCCCCACCAAAACGAGTCTTCCTCACCCCGCCACCGATTCTGAGCTGTCGCTAAGCTGACTTGAGTACGGAACGCGCAACTCGTGCGCGATGACGTGACGATGAAGCGTGTCGATTTTACGAGAATTTTAAAAGTTGAGAATGGTACTCTTGAGCTGTTTACGGTTGCTTATCAACTAATCGAAAAAAGGATTGTTTGATGTGATTAATTATTTTTTATTATACGAGAAGAACATAAATTACCTCTTATTGTGATTGTAATTATTATCATTACGTCTATAAAATGTGAACTTGGAATGATACTTTTTGTATAGTGTAGGTAACTATTATTGTATAAGTAATGGAGTGAAATGTGAAGTAATGTTTACTTACTCTGTTGTGTGTTGCATATTCCTACGTCGTACATGAAGTTGGATTGTTGTTCTTGAATGTTTCTGAAGGTAGATGAGGTACGCATAACTTATGAAATCTAATAAGTCATAATAACCGCATCAAAAGATAGTTAGGTAGATAAGTACAACAATTATTCATACGATGACAACCTTAGACTTCACGCACACATTTACGCGTGTACAAAAACAACATTAGTGTAGTGTCTGTGTAATAGGTAGTTAGAACGCGGCTTTTGTATAGAGAATGAGTCGAGTGTCCAGGCTGTGCTTATGTGTAAAAAAGGAATTGAAAAAAGGATTGATGAGTGTAGATGAAGCGAAAGAGATTTGTAATGATCGTAGCAAAGTAGAAATCTGTGGTCTCTGCCTTCTCCTACGGGAAATAGGCGTGATTTTATGTATGTATAAATGTATAGAGATTTAAAAAAAAATGTGACTTAATTATTTGATTAATTGATTGGTAGTTTGTTTTTTAAGATATGTACACATTATACAAGGCCGTGTTCAGCAAACATTCATAAACAATATTTTGTTTCAGGTATCCAAATCAACGTCCCAGCAAGTCGTCTTGCGTGATGCATCACGAGCGCTTGCAGGACGATATCGATGCGAGGTATCAGCAGATGCACCATCATTCCACACTGAAGTGCGGTCAGCAGTTATACACGTTGTCGGTGAGTTTAGCTTTTATGTTTAGAGTTAAGATTATTGAAATGGTCAACGCACTGTGTTTTTAACTGCGGCGATTGTAGCTACAAATCAGGTAACGACATAGTTCGTATGTGCATGCACTTGCGGTTTAAGACATTCGAATCGGTGTAATATATCTCAATATGTATATAAAATTACAGCAGCTTCATCGTAATCTCTTCACTTATACCTTCCTACCATAATATTTATTCCTTATATAAGATAACTGAAAAAATACTTTAGGAACATAATACATAAATTTCACATGACCCCAGCCCAAAAACAAACCGTATCGATCACAAAATAAATCACAATAATCCTCTTAAAAACTTCATAATAATATAAATTATACACTAACGAAAACTGTTACCTTTTCTTTTATAGTTAAAAATAAAATCAAATGATGGCGTAACACTAATGACGAAGAGGTATTGAAAACAACGTGCTATCTATACGATAACTCCACTAACACTGGCTAAAACAAAACAAACGCGAGCGGTTAGCCGCCGACACCCACGCTATTAAAATCAGTTGCGGCAAAAAACCGCAACCACCAACACAGCGAATCCTACCCGTATTCTATTATATCAGTGAAAAGATAAACTATCAGACAAAATATGTACAAAATACGATAAATTAATCAATCTATACATAAATAACTCCATAATGTATATCTGTCCAGTTTCCACAAAAGAAAATAGACTTATCTCTTTCAGACATCTGACCCTCATTTTCAACTATTGTATCACTACCCTACGTTGTTTATTTAGGCCGGTAACCTAACAAAAACATTGAGAAAGCAATGCTATCGGTTTTCGATATCAGTAATACTATTAAATATTTATTCTGTCTGCAATTTGAAACATTGTTTACCGTTAATAAATATTTATAATCTTACAGATAAAATTGAGACAACGTTATTTATCGTTAAATAGTACTAGATGCTTACTTTATAATAAATATAGTGATATATATATTCTTATCTTTGTACCAAGCGCTCTTACGACAGAGTTTATTTTGGCAGGTACCGCTCCAGTGTCAGATATTTTACCTCGAAGCAGTAGTGTGCAAAAACTACTGGTTTAGCCGTGAAGGGCACTGTAGCAAGTGAAATTGTTGGGCGAACGTCACAAAAACGAACGTCTCGGAGTGACGAGTGCAGTGTAGTGTCAAGCGAAACAAGAAAGGTGACTGCAACTATAATGGATAGGGATGACGCTTACTATTTTGCGGGAGACTTGTCCATCTCATAATTTAATTGCATAAACAATTCATATTTCATTACTCAAATCATTACATCATTTACTTACTATTTAAAGTAGTCAGTCAACCAGTGGTACTAACAGCCTATCATGCTTATGTGACATCAACTTTACAGTATGGAATTATATTTTAGGGTAACTGCACAGAACGGGAAGCAATATTTAAGACTCATAAGAAATGCTTAAGATCGGTTTGTTAATTGAGATCAACAGAATTTTGCAAACCATATTTCTCAAGGTTAAAAATACTACCGTTTCCTTGCCTATATTTTTACGAAGTGTCCCTATTCTTACGAAGAAATTTGCTCTCATACGAATTTGGCCAAGGTACACAATGTAGACATAAAATAATTATACTAAACACAGGGCAGCATGTTTTTAAAAAAGTGTATTTATATAGGTCCTTCGATATACAATCATTTACCAAAAATTATACTGGTCTCGAAAAGTCTCTCGACGTTTAAAGGAAAATTATTTCATTTTTCATTTTACTAAATAATATTATAAAGTAAAGAACTTCTTAGAAGACAAAATCAAATTGCTTATGATATGACATATTTAATGTTGACGGAATGACTTTTAAATTTATACGCATTATTATTTATGAGAAATTAAGTGGAATTGTAGTAATATCAATGTATTGTTGACATAAAAAATTTAATGGCTATTATTAAATCTTAGTTAGATAGTAATATCATGGTATGTTCGATATGATGAACCAATATAAAAAATAAATTTAATTGAATCTGAATCGGACTCTAAAATCACGAATTGCACTGCGCCCGACACCTTGAGACATAGTTGTTAAATCTCATGTGCCTGTGATTTCTCTGTAATGTGGCTCTCAAAGACAGCTGCCGGAACACACCGTTAAGTGCTTGGCGACAGATTTTCTACTAGAGGGTGGCGCTAGCCAAGCGAACATTCGCAAAATGCCTTTCCACCATGCGGTGAAGCTCAATCCCGCGGCGGGATTCGAACCATGGACTGCGCGGCAGTCCTAGGGCATGACCTAGGGTTATGGAAGCAGTGCATTCGTCATTTATGACGAAGTGCATCTGTTATACGCAGAGGTTACCGACTTCAACAAGTTATTTCACACTTTTGAGTGCTAAAGTTGATTCCATTTTTAGGTATGTTTTATTGTATAGTAACATGAGTATTTACACCCACACTAACACGTAGAGTACAAACGAAGCTTAGTAACTTTAAGACTTTCGCGACTTGAACACATATTTATAAGTATTTAACGGGACTTAATCGCGATAAAAACATTTATAAATTTATTTATTTACGTCGACGTTTCGACCAAGTTGCATTGGTCGTGGTCACGAGCGGACTGAAGAGGCGGGTGTCAACGTCTTGAAAGGCGGGTATTTTCTCTAACTACCCGCATTTGACTTAAAAATGTATCGTCTCGACACACAACACTGACAACATCCACATGTCTTAAGGAAGGTAAACGTCACAACCACTCCAGACTAGTACGAGAAGCTATTGAGATAAGGAAATATCCTAATTTCAATAGAGAGGATGGTTTTAAGTTAGCTGCATCCTGGAATCCAGTGATAAGGAAATGCACCAACCGCGTTTTACCTTCCTTAAGACCTGTGGATGTAATGAATAGATTCAGGCGTTACTATGCGGAAATCCATTTTTAAAAATAACAAATACTTTTAAAATATTTTAAGAAAACATCAAATTAATATTTTAATAAAACACTTAAAAATATAAAAATAAATCTAGCGACAATTCCGCTTAATTATCCTGCTAAGCCGACGTGACGTCACAAACGCCACGCAGCCACGCACGCCTCTTCGAGCGCACGATCGAGAATGAGATCTCATTCTCGATCGTGCGCTCGAAGAGTCAAGACCTCCTGAGGATGCTTCGTGTAGAAGCGAAACTCGTCGAAAATTCTTCCGGTTTGGCTGCGTGGCGTTTGTGACGTCACGTCGGCTTAGCAGGAAAATTAAGCGGAATTGTCACTAGATATATATTTATATTTTTAAGTGTTATATTAAAATATTAATTTGATGTTTTCTTAAAATATTTTAAAAGTATTTGTTATTACCTGTGGATGTTGTCAGTGTTGTGTGTCGAGACGATACATTTTTAAGTCAAATGCGGGTAGTTGGAGAAAATACCCGCCTTTCAAGACGTTGACACCCGCCTCTTCAGTCCGCTCGTGACCACGACCAATGCAACTTGGTCGAAACGTCGAGGTAAATAAATAAATTTATAAATGTTTTTATCGCGATTAAGTCCCGTTAAATACTTATAAATAAACGAAGCTTACACGTAAATGCGCGTCAATAATGTACAGAGGAGGGGCGTGCCTTCGTAATTGAACAATGGGTTTAGTATGAATATTCGCGTAAGTATAACGGAACGTACCATTCACGTATACAGTACAAACTGTTATTTATCTAGCACACCTCTGGCACAGAGAACTCATAGTTTGTATTGCATATGTCAACGATAGTGTTTCATTACACTTATGCAAATAATCGTGCTAGACCCCACAGTTCTGTACTCGTAAATGATATTGATTAATAATAACAAATATTTAAAAACTATTTTATGACAATATTAAATTTATATTTTAATAAAACAATTAAAAAATATAAAAATATATCTAGTGACAATTCCGCCTAATTTTCTTGTTAAGCCGACGTGACGTCTCAAATGCCATGCAGCCAAACCGGAAGATTTTATATCAGTAAGTGTTTTATTACAATATTAATTTAATGTTTTCTTAAAATATTTGTTATTATTAAATATGGATAAATTCGTGATAATCTAATTCTTATTGTCTTTTTTTTTTGTACGGTCAACAAAAAAGTAAACCAAAAAGTTTGTAATTCAGCAAACAGTTTTGTCTAGTTTGATCCATAAACAAAATATTTATATCCAACATAACAAAACAAACCGAAGTTATAAAATAACGAGTGAAAAACATCCACCCTTTGGGCCGCACGTTTATCCGGTCAGGGCGATTTGTATTCCGGATTTTTACGACCCCAACTTACTATTACGGATTTTTCCGGAATTCACGGAATTCAGAAGCGTCGCTTCTTTGAATGTAGCTAATTTAGTGGCCTCCCGAAGGACGAGCTGGGTTTTATAAGCAGAAAGTTTCGTGCGGGAGAGTTGGCAGTGTCTATGTTTTGAACGAAGTTGTTAGACTGATTATAGACACATTTTATGAAGGAAAAAATATCATGAATTGTTAAACATTATCTACATTCTTTGTCTATAGTATTATTTATTAGGGTTCCGTACCCAAAGGGTAAACCGAGGCCCTGTTAATAAGACTCTACTGTCTGTCTGTCTGTTTACCCATCAGTCTGTCACTTGGTCGCTAACTCGTAACAAGAATGAAAATTTAAAATTTGGTCTAGGACGTCGACCCAAAGATGACCAATTCGTTTTTAGGGGGGGTTCTAAAATGTAAGAAGGTACGTGAAAGAGAAATTATTTTGCAACCTAGCTTGCGGCTTACGAGTATCATCGTCTAGAACTAATGGAGTAGGGTTAGTTTTCTTCGTATTTTTATATAATAGCGGACCACGCCGGCTTCGCACGAGTATTTAAAAAAAAAGTTATGGATTCTAATGGTGAAAGAATTTTTCAAATCGGTCCAGTAGTTTAAAGTTTATTCGTTACATACAAAAAACTTCCCTCAATATAAATTATAGTAAAAACAAAAAAATATATAATTAACAGATGAAGAACTGTTATAATCGTGAATTTTAGACAGTTTTACGGGGTCTATCTGAAATCCTACTAAGTTTTGTTATAACGTTTTTTTTATTACTGGTAGGTATGCATTTGACCACAATCTCACCTAATAAATAGATTCAAGCGTTACCTTGCGGAAATCCAATAACAACCATTGTAAATTTTTTCAAAAATATTTCAAGAAAACAGTAATATTTTGATATAAGCCCGGTCGCTAGCCAGAGCATCGCAAAATGCCCTACCACCATGCGGTGAACCTCAAGCCCACGGCGCGATTCGAACCATGGACCTGCTGCGCGGCAGTCCATAGTCAATGCCACTGAGCCATTACTGCTTCAAAAGGTAGATACGAAGCCCTTGGTGTGGGGGTCTAACTTGCAGTTGGCCGGTTTTAAAGTTAAAATCTAAAACCAGGAACAAAAGCAGGAGCGTCAATTTTATCTCCACAGTTTTAGTACAGCATTCAATTTTGCGATTGGCATACGGTTATGGATATCAATTTTATGGTCTTAGATATAACTTTCAACTTATTGAAGCACCATTACAAGTCGGAAAGTTGTAAACTGGAAACACTTTAAACTTGAAGTGCTTTTTGAGAACGACAAGGTGAGCTGCATCCGATGGAATTTATGTTGTAAATATTTATATGTCGTTGAAGTAGCTTAAGTGATGTCGTTATTTGTACTTCGACTTAGTTATTTGTAATACTCGCTGTAGCATGTATTCGCTCGTAGCGAAGTTTACTTAGCTGTTCTCAACCGATCAGCAAAGTTAAGCAACGTCGCGCGAGGTCAGGAGTTGGATGGGTGACCGCTAGTGACATTACTACTGAGCGTTTCCGTGCTTCGGAGGGCACGTTAAGCCGTCGGTCCCGGTTGTCGTCTTAGGATGGCAGTCGTTATAGCATGGTGGTAGGTCATTTTGCGAATGCCCGCCTGGCTAGCTACCACCCTCAAGTAGAAAGTCTGTCGCCAAGCACCTAACGGTGTGTTCCGGCAGCTGTCCTTGAGAGCCAGTACTTCTAGGTTAGCCTGAACAACATCTTCGACCACATCATCACTTACCATCAGGTGAGATAGTGGTCAAAGGCTAACCTATCAGGCATAAAAAAAAAAAAAAAAAAAAACTTTGTAAGACATAAAAAAACGGCCAGGAACATGTTGGACCTCATTTTATTTAGGTTCTGGTGACGCAGACTAACCCATGAAAGAATATCAAACCTGGTTTTGTTTAAATCAATTACTGTCAAAGATTTCTCAGTAAATACTAATAATAATAGTTTAACCTTTAAAAGTAAAAATGGTACATGGTACCAAAGTTTAAAATTTTTAACTGAGCACGCTGCCAACTGCTGTGGACCAGAGCATTTAGATTATTAAGACTATCTGTGGGCCTCCAAAGGCATATAGGTTGCCTTAATGATTACTTTGTCGTGGCTGTAGTGATGTAGAAAATCTATCACCAAGCACCGTACAGTGTATTCTGGCAGCTGTCTTTGAGAGCCAGTAACTCTAGGTTAAGCTTGTTAGCACCTTCGACCTCATCATCACTTACCATAATATAAAAATATAAAAATGTGGAATAGTTTAAAGGCATACCCACCGGTAGAGTAATGAGGTTAAGTGAATGACTCACATGCTAGAGTTGTGTTATTTTTCCCCCGTCTATAACCTCATTTATTGAATTTAGGGGTGGGGATAGAGGAGTCTCAAATCCTTGTGTTATCGATAACGAGAGCAAGATAATTTCATTCATAAATTAATTCATTTCCGATTAGAAATTTGAACACATCCCTATTAGAATCACCGAGTGCCGTTTTGCCATTTGGTAGGTTCACAAAATATAGTAGCTGGTAAGGCTGGTCTTGTACTGGAAGAAGCTGACGTTACCAAACATTTGAAGCACTGTGGTCCGATGGAAATACCTGTGCAAAAGTGCAGAAGATCCATTTGAATCTCAAATCGAATCGACATTGTACATGAAACATGATGTACGCATGAGCTTCACCATGATAGGAGAGCATTTTGCGAATGCCCGCATGGCTAACTGCCATCATCAAGTTTATATGCAGTGTACCAAGTTCCAAATGATGTGTACAACCGGAACCGGAACACGCCGTTAAGGCACCGTTACTGTTAGGTCCTTGTAAGCCAGTGATTCTATGATATCGTTGAGACTGTGGTACCGGTTCAAATACCTTTACCGTCTATTCTTATAGAAGAACTCTTTATTGAAACACCATAATTTAGGCAACTGTAAGATTAAGTGTTACAATTGGCAGTCTTACCGCTCAAAACGATCTCTTCCAGACATCCCATTTTTAAAAGAGATTAAAGAAAATAAGGCGACATGACACAAAATAAAACGCGTGATGCTCTGCGGCAGAGCCACTATAGTTATACCTTTTAATTATATCTTTGAATGATGTACTTCGAACGTACATAATGTACAATATGCCAATACTGCTGTACGTATATTAACTATGTAGGTAACAAACTTTAGCTAACTATACTTAAACTTTATTTAAAATCTTTAAATATCTACTTATACTTTATAAGACATTATCTAGAGACTTATACTAGAAATTTAGAAATACGTCATACAGATAAATAAAAAATATAACAACATATTGAGATATAGATTTATATACATCTATATTCATATATAAATGTTATATATTATGTATATTATGATCATCACTATCCACAGCCAGAAGACTGACGTCCACGATAGAATGAAGACCTGCTTCAAAAGGGAGCGTTTACCAAAATCAAAACGCTTGGCAGGCGTCTTGGGGATCGCAGTGTAAGATAACTGTTCTTTATTAGGCACAGCTGCCCACCTTCTGGAACAGTTCCCTCAGCGCTGCTTACGACTCCAACAGGAATATATATATAATATATTTTAGCCCGGCACCCCACAAACGCATGTCATTTTTATTAGTTCTTTTCAGGTATTTGAAAAATAATTTCATAGAATTTTTCATCGTTCTCTTCATTTTAAAAGAGATTTTGCGGTAAATTGAGACTTTTCTCCTGGGGCATCACGATAACTAGCAGCTCGGTTGGTAGTATTGTGTTTCTATGATAACAACATTATTACTTTTACGAGAATAGACCGTAGATCAAAAACCAATCTCTATTATACAAAACACCCAAGAAAATCTACTTATCATGGAAATAAGGACCACAAAATAGATAAGGTATCGTCTAAAATGTTAATAGAATAGCTATTGGACTGGATGCCGTGGCGTAGGCGGCACCTCCAGGCACGATATAAAATACTATAAAAACCTTCTCAAGATCAACTCTATGAAAATATACCCTTTAAGAAAGCAGTTTTTTACCTTTTATTTTGCTCTCGAAGCGTTAATCATGGTTATTTGCGTTGTAGGCTAGTGAAATTTGGCCCAAATACACTCGAGAGCAATGAATCCGGGTCACTTAAAGAATGTTAAAAATCTCGGAAACTAAAAATGATAGGTTAATGCAATAAATTGTATTTAATAGACAATGTAATACTCCATGAAAGTAAAAAAATATGAGTCACCATACATTTTATTAACACAAAATTACATAAAGAAAAAAACTGCTGATCTCTCCTTAAAACAAAAATAGGAAACATGAAATTTTTGAACTTTATTACGATTTTCTTGAATTTTAATACTTCGTATTGCCTCCTCGTGCTTCCATTACTGCGTTTACGCGGTTTGGCATGCTGTACACCAAGTTCCTTATACGATTTTGGGGAATATTCTCCCATTCCTCTGTGAGAGCAATTTTGAGCTCACGAAGCGTGATTGGGGGAGGGTTTCGTTGTTTTACGCATCTGCCTAGCTCGTCCCAAGCATGCTCGATCGGGTTGATATCCGGGCTGCGCGCTGGCCACTCCATACGAGTAATGTTCATCTCTTGAAGGTAGTCATTCACAATCCTACCTGTATGAGGTCGGGCATTGTCATGCATAAATATAGCATCCTCACCTAAATTGACCATAAATGGACCAACGTGATCATTGAGGATTTCTTCCACATATCTTACGCTAGTTAAAGAGCCGTTTTCTATGATCACCAGCTCTGTGCGACTTTCAGAAGAAATTCCGGCCCACACAAGTACAGACCCACCACCGTAGGCTACTTTTTCTTCGATGCATGCTTGCATCGAAGAAAAGATCTTTCCCCTGGTCTTCGATACACTCTGTGTCTTCCATCGTGCTTGTAGAGCATAAATTTTGATTCGTCGGAGAACATAACTTTTGACCAATCTTCAATACTCCAATTTACGTGGCTCTGGGCATATCTTAGTCTCGAAATACGATGCCCACGCTCCAGTTTAGGGCCGTTTGCAGGTCTAAGGGGTTTTAAGTTAGATTCAGCAAGCCGACGTCTTACTGTCCATGCACTTGGGTTACTTCCTCCGAGGCGTCGAAACTGATTGGTGAGTTCAGTTCCTGTGAGAAAGCGATTTCGAAGCATGGTGTTCACCAAGTATCGGTCTTCTCGTGCTGTGGTACACCTGGTTCTGCCCGTTCCTGGTCTGCGTAGGTTAGAACCAGTTTCTTCGTAACGTCGGAGAACTCTTTGTACTGTTGACAGCGACACACCGACAGTCCTGGCTGTATCGCGCTGACTCCGGCCGGTTTCCAGCATTGTAAGTATTCTGGTGCATTCTTCAGGCGTAAGCGACATAATTTCAGCTTGAATAATGAATATAGAGCACTATCAACATGGTTTATGTACCCACATAAATGACAGATTACAAACAAAAGCAAAACCAAATGCTGTAATTTCGTAGTTCCATCTTCGAAAGTGGCCCTTTTTCAAATTTGATTTTTTTATGATATAACTTTACAATAACTAAGAAGTTTTAATACCTTCATTTAAGGAGTATTACATTGTCTATTAAATACAATTTATTGCATTAACCTAGCATTTTTAGTTTCCGAGATTTTTAGGATTCTTTAAGTGACCCGGATTCATTGCTCTCGAGTTTGTTAAGACGAAGTCTTTGAAAATTTTCAGACTGAGGGAGTAGGATGGAGAGACCTCGTATCGCTTGCAAATGAACGAAACAGAATAACGCTATTTTTAAATAGTATGATGTGTTTTTTTTTATAAATAATAAATCTCATATAAAAGTGAAAAAATGTTGCTAAGTAATAATTAAAGATAAATTTATCCTAACATTGTATTTTGGCATTAACGCCTGATATAAAATCTGAATTGTCTTTTATTCAATAATTTCATTAATTTTATTTGTCATTATTTAATTTTATATATATAAATTTTTACATATACAATTTTTATAAATCATATATTTAATGTGTTTTAAAGAGTTTTATGCACAAAAATTTTAAATAAAGTTATATGCTTAAAGCCCATATATAATTAAGCATATGATATTATACCAATCTCATTCTTTATTAAACATTTTGACGTACTCTCTAAAGAAGAGAAGAATTAATATAATTAGAATTGGTTTGAAAATATCATACAGCTGTCATAAGTAACAAATAAAAAATTTGCGACTCATAAATTTAGACATAAGGCAAGTGATCACCTATCAGATGTTTTCGAATGAACGTAACTCTTCAAGCGAACATTAAAACAAAGTCGATGAAACAGAACCCACTCCTTGAAAAAATATAATTATGGCTTTTATTTCAAACATCTTATACGTATATATAGTGAATAATAATAAACGTACCACTCTAACAGTACTTGTGCCTTTTCATTCAACGCACGTTAGTTAACTACTTTATGCCTTGTAGCAAAGAATTTATTCCATACTGGCTGACCGCCCCGAGGCTAACGCGTATATGTTGGTTATATTAAACTCCCTCAGGAACCACTTGTTAAATAAGAAAACAAAGAAACATACACTTAGATACAATATACATTAACGTTGCTAGATATAGTATATTAAAGTTAGAAGCTCCACTGACAAGGATTAAGACTTCTCGATTCTCCACTGTCTGCAACCCGTCTAGGGTCTAGAGTGGGTACATTACAATAATCTGTCTCTTTTATTTAGAGAATTTTCTTGAAGAGGACAACCCTGTGCACTCTCAAATGTGCGACTTTTTTTTCACAACTGCTAAAATAAAGTTTTTTTTTATGATATTGTGACGGAACAACCTCGAGACCCACCTGATGTTACGCCGACTAACCTCAGCCTATAACAGATGCCATTCATCACAAGTCACGAATTGCACAGCGCCCGTCACTTTGAGACATAGTTGTTAAGTTTCATGTGCCCGTAATTTCACTGGCTCTCAAGGCCTGCTGCCGGAACACACCGTTAAGTGCTTGGCGACAGATTTTCTACTTGAGGGTGGTAGCTATCCAGGCGGGCAGTGCAGTCCATAGCTATTACCGCTGGGCCATCATTGCTTCAGAGTGGTATGTTTTCAGAGTTCATGGATGTATGTTTGTGAGTTTCTTAATTCCATCATAACTTCTGAACGGCTTAACCGATTTTAATATTATGAGATATCGTTAGATTGGTTTTGATAGCGCAAGAGACACTAGGTGCTAGGTACATAAAAAAAATAAAAAAGCAAACTGGTGGATTTTAAACGTGTGATCCAACTAATGACCGCGGCTGACGTTGCTTAACTTTGCTGATCGATTAAGGACAGCTAAGCAAACTTCGCCACGAGCGCTTCAAAATATATGTATACATCTATGTTTTCTTCGCTAGCTGTAGACAGGGATTAAGGCTCCTCGATTCCACACTGTCGGCAGCCCGTCTGCAAAGTGCACTAATTTGTCTCCTTTAGGTAGTCTAGCGAGCTTTCAGGACTCTTTGGTAGTACGTAAAGACGCCATCATAGCTACTTTATTAAAACCGTAGCTTTGTCCCCGATTTCGTGCTCGTTAAGGTATATTTTTGCTGATCTTTCTTTTTAATTAATCCTCGATTCGAATATCGTACAAAAATTCGTGAACCACTATAAATAGATTATTTATTATCGAGATATTTTATCTCTTTTGTACGTGTTTTTTGCGTGGTCTACGGACGTGCGCGTTTGTGATGTCTGTGGAGTTTATTTACCTTTTAGAGTTCCTTTGTGACATCTTGCAATATAAATGCAATAATAATGCATCCTTCAACAAAACGTTTTTATTTGTAATCTAAACCAATATAATAAAGAGGAAGGATTTGATTATTTGTTTGTTTTTATTCAATAGGCTCTGAAACTACTGGACCGATTAGGATGAAATTTAGTGTGGAAATGTTTTGAGACACTGGAAAGGACATAGGATAGTTTTTAACCAACTGCGCAAAAAGAGGTTAATGGTTTTGCGCGATAACCAATATACCCGCGGTCGGATCCGCGGCCGGAAGGCTTGTGTATATAAAATATGTTATATATCTATCGATTTTGTTCCGTTATAGCCTCCGTGGACATGACCTGGCAGAACATTTTTGCATTTCTGGTCAGCTCCTAATTGATGATAATAGTATAAGTAATAAAAATCGTCGGACATATGGAATTGAATAATATAACAAGTTGAAAACTACTCGGCTTTCGTACCAACCTGTAATAAAATTGACTTTTAATGTATTCACCAACTAAGTAGGCCAGTTTTAATTATTAGTTGTTTTATTTTAGACTTTGTAGTATAATCGCGTAAGATGACGCTTGTTCTTATTTCCGTTATTACGATAGAGCAAATAAAACTTCTAAAATAATGTAAAATATTTCTTGTTCCCCATTATGATAAAATTTCAAACCTTTTATGGTTTAAATGACACGTAGTTTCTTCTTCGTCTTCTTCTTTTTCTATTGTTATTCTTATTATTATTCTTCTTTAGATAGCTTTTAAACTAACTGGAGTTTTCTTGCCTTGTCAGGGTGGTCAGTGTAAGGTTTATAATGAAGAATGCCCGGTATAATATGTAATGGTTTAGTAATTGAAGCAAAAATATAGGTTTAGAAGTATTTAAAAAATAATGTAAATAGGTACTTAATATTAAATATACCTATAAACGAATATTATGAGACTGAATAAAATTACATAAAACATATAAATATGGTATAGACATATGGGAGAAGACATTTAAAGTTAACAGGTTAAGGTATATGAGCACATATCTTTAAAAGTGACAGTTTAATGTTGTCTTAGGTGTTCGCGATTATTACACATAGTAATTAAACAACTTTAAACGGTTTAAATCGCGTATATTTATCATTATTTTTGTCCCGACGTTTCAAACACTTTGCAGTGATCGTGGTCACGGGGTGACTGTTTAGTTTGACAGTTGGACAGACGAACAGCACGGGGACGCTGCATAGGCTGTGTAATAAGTTTCGTTGTTTTGTACAGAACCGATCCCATACCGTCATCACTTCTTAATTAGTTAGTAATTTAGTTTACCATTGAAACATACATTCACAATAAAAAGAAGTCTGAAAAAGCAAGGTAATACTTTCATTTTTCATGTTACTACGTAAATATATTTACAAATAAACTAGGTAAGCTTGTTAACCCACTCAGATACTTACATTTTTGTGAGTTTTGCAAACGTCGGGGCCCAGTCTATTTCGTCCGGTGATTTGGTCGGTCGTACAGTAAAGAAAAATTTTACGCAGGGCCTTTTACGCGCAAAGAGTTCAACTTTATTGAGGTTGTATAGGTTATGAAAAAATTTCGCCGCTCTAAGGAGAAATGTTGGTGAAACTGCGGGGGGGCGATTCTCGTGTTTTCGAGAATAGTGAGTCGATTTCGAGATATCTAGAAAAATAATGATGGGTGAAGCGTGTCGTATCGAATCATGAAAATAATCTTTGAGACGGAAAGAAGCTGAATAATAATTACCTCAAAATTGGTCGACAGTCAATGAAACTGTCTAAACGCGAGTTATACACTACGGTGTACCGTATCAACAAGCAATGTATTTGTTATATGCGTTCAGATTGGAATATCTTAGCGCCACCCATCAGAAGCAGTTAGCCAGTTTTTAGTATTCGTTGTTACTCTTTAGATTTTATTCTAAAAACACACCAAAATTGTTATTTTATATTTCCACTTTTACTTAAACAACATAATAATTTTGTATTTAAAACCCCTTTTATTTCTGTATTCTGTATTCTACTGTATTGCTTAATCTGTATGGTTCTGAAAGTTTTAGAAAATGAATCTAAATACTATAATTTCGCTAACTGCGTTTATTGCTGTGGAAATAAATATTCGGTGAGGTTGAAAATTCCGCCAGAATTTCGTCCTGACGAAATCAACACTGATATTTCCTTCAGTTATTTTCAGTATGACATATTTTTTTAATATCATGACGTCGACTTGATCTCGAAGTTACGAGAATCGGCCCCACGACTCTGTGTGGTGACGGAACTTGCTGAGTAATTTCGAGGATTATTTGGTCTCGTATTTTATTTCGGTAGAAAAGTTTGAGGAGATTACTTGTGGAAATGCTATGCGGTTTAGTACTATAGTAAAATATAATATAATAAATATATTTCCCATTATTCAGACTGCCTTGTTGTTTGTGTGATATAAAAGCACAGATTTAGAATTCTGAGAGCCTGGGTTCAATCTACGCGATGTCTATTGCGAGGCTACTTATTTAGTTTTCCTGTCAAAAAAACAAACGTAGTTCATAGTTTAGGAACTGTGCCCTGGAGATGGCTATATGCTCGCCTCCTATTACATAGGTCTAACATGTCTAGCGAAACGTGGGATACGTCTGCGTTCCCCTTCTTTTGCCTTTTTTGCTAGCACGTTTGCAAGTTTGACAAATATCACATTTTTAAGAGCGGAATATATCTACCACGGGCCTTAATTAATTGACCACTATCTCGCCTTATGGTAATTGATGATATGGTCTAAAATGTTATGCAGGCTAACCTAGAAGTACTAGATCTCAAGGACAGCTGCCGGAACACACCGTTAGGTGCTTGGCGACAGATTTTCTACTTCAGGGTGGTAGCTAGCCAGGCGGGCATTCGCAAAATGCCCTACCACCTTGCTATACCGACTGTCATCGCCAGACAACAACCGGCACCGATAGCATAACGTGCCCTCCGAAGCCCGTGCACGCTCAGTAGTAATGTGACTAGCGATCACCCATCCAACACACGACCGCGAAGGATGTTGCTAAACTTTGCGGATCTATTAAGAACAGCTAAGTAAGCGAAGCTTCGCTACGAGCGCTTCAAAATCGTATCTTATCTAAGTCACTACTAACGTAACAACTCAGAAGTTACCGTAGTAACATTAACTAAAGAAACACTTTGCGTCTAGATTTAAGTAAAATTAAGCCGCCAGTTTAATTCCCTGTTCAGTTTGTTCAAGTTTTAAGTAAAACAGTGGCCAATCCGAGTTCACGCAGAAGTGAGTTGAAAGTATGTCAGAGTTGTACAGTACTCGTAGCTACAGTAACACATCTAACACTTTATTTAGTAATGAGTACTGTATATCACAGTACAGTAAGTTGGCACTATACTTACTGGGTTAAGATTAATAGGATTCTTCAGCAAGATGGAAGGAAATTGATGCTTTATAATTATTTTAAGAAAACATTAAATTAACTTTTTAATAAAACACATACAGAATATAGAAAGGAATATATCTAGTGCCAATTCCGCCCAATTTTTCTGTTAAGCTGACGTGACATCAAAACGGAAGAGTTTTCGACGTGTTTTGCTTCTACAGGAAGCATCCTCATGAGGATATAATATGTATGTTTTTGTTTTTTTTTTGTATATTGCATGCAATATATCAGCCCATGATGAACTGATTTTCATATTAATGATTAGCATATTTGCAACTATTATCGAGGGTGAATAGTATTTCAGGCGAGTAAATCCCTAAAGTGCGGCTAAGGCATATAAAACTTTTAATGAGCAGCATGCCAACGCTCATGTCCTTACAATACACCGTACTTACCTGAAAAATACTCGGCATTACCAAAATAGTCTATATAGGAAGAAGGATAAGCATAAGACAATATAGAAGGCAGCCAGCCAGCCATTTTTTTAATGCTTGTTAGGTTAGTTTTTGTCCACCATCTCACTTGATGGTAGGTGATGACGTGGTCGAAGATGTTGTTCAGGCTAACTTAGAATTGCCATGGTACAAAAGCATTGCACTTGAAACTTATTTATAATTAAATACGTTGTGTGTGTTGTTTTGCATGTCGGAAACAAATCAAACAATTGAAATATTATATTTTCATACATAATACAGTACAAGATTATCGTCTTCATTTTGTCCTGAAGTCTAATTTAGATTTTTGTTCTATTTTAATTAATATTTATGACACACAAATATTTATAATATTAAAAAATGTAACTAAATCTATATATTAATGTTTTCAATAACCGGCTGTACTCACGCGTATTGGTCGAGATTGTCGACCTAGGTTTCGGGCATGTCCGATGCCCTTCATCAGGTGAGTGAGCATCGGACATGCCCGAAACCTAGGTCGACAATCTCTTTAATATTATTGAAAACATTAATATGTCTCATACTCACGGGAACTTTCAAACATAAATCTATATATCACCTAAAAATGTAAAAAAGAAAAAAAAGTAAGCTCCGTTTTCTTTCATCATAAGTAGAAAACAGAGCTCATGTCACTGTCCACGCGTAGGGTACCCACAAGGCAAATACAATACATATTATTTTTTATAATTAAAGTAAAATAAGTTTATCGTATTTCTTTAAATTATTTCAGTTACAATCGCATGCCAAGAGAATGTAGCATACACAAATTACTAGAGCACATTGTTTTTCATCTTAAACGGTTATGAAACCCTTGTTTTTAGGTTCTTTGCACCTTGTGCATTGACCGCTCGGCCATCAAGACATGCTGGACAGTTTCAAAGTTTGTACTGAGACTGTGGTGCGGCCATCATCAGCCCAGCATTCAGCCAGACTACAAAGCTTCATCTGATCGAAAACAGTGATTTTTCAAACACTTAACGTCGCAATGATATCCTCCTCTATTTTTATATCTAATCTCAAGCACACAAAATATTAAAGCAGAAAACTTTTATCTCGAGCGGAAATTGAACCCTCTAACCAACCAAGTTCCTGGTCTAGATGAATATAATTATTATGTTCTATAATAATAATTTTATATATTCATATGTGTTCTCTTCCTTTAGAAAGGACGACGCAAGAACGATTTTCAAATTATCTTTCCTCCAACAACGCAAAGGAATGAAAACATACTTTGAAATATTATCTTGGTGAACATTCTGCTGACGTGCTCAGACATCAGTGTTACAGAGATGCGAATGTCACGTTGTAAAATAGATTTTGATTTAGTGGCCTGCGTGCAAAGTAAAAGCCAGCATTGTATAAGCGAAATCCTTTATAAATATGGTTAAATACAAGCAAATGCAAAGGTTGAATTCTGAGTATTACTCTTAGACGTCACAGGCGTCTGATTTCGTCTCGTACTATTTGTCTCTCTCACTCGTATTTTTTAACTTTAATAACAGGTAAACGTATTAATAAAACAAAATATACGTCTTCATTTAAAGAGTTCTGGACTAGAAAACGCTTACTAAGCCCCGGCTGTCCGTCGTTTGTCCATCTCTATATATAACCTTTAAAATCCACGCCTTTATATTTAGAACCGTAATCGTAAACCAGTTGAAATTTTCATTGAACATAAAACGGTTGACAAATAATAAATAAACACTAACAATTACAGTGTTTTTTTTTTTAATTATACTATTAAACAGTTGACGGGCGCAGGGCAATTCGTGACTTTTGACGAAATGCATCTGTTATAGGCAGAGGTTAGTCTGCTTAAAATCAGGCGGCCCTCGAGCTTGTTCCGTCACAATAACATTAAAAGAAAAACACAAGTATGTTTGCAGACTATTGTTGTGTGGCAGAATATTTGACACTGGGTAACCCCAGTGTCAGTACCTACCATAACAACCTATTAGTCGCCTGTCACTGTAAACAATTAATCATCCTAGGTTTGTTACTATGATCAATTGATTAAAAAGTATCCATTTATTTAAATAAAAAGGAGACAATCTTTGGTTGATATAAGATGTCCGTAAATATATTGTATAAAATATTTTAGAAAAGGTTTTATAAAGCAGTACCAGTAGCGAATAGTAGAGCCAAACCTTATTCCCGAACAAGCCGGCTTCCGACCTGGTAAATCCTGTACTGGACAAGTTCTCAAACTCACACAGCATATCGAGAATGGGTTTGAAGCCAAAAAGATTACAGGAGCTGTGTTTGTAGATCTATCAGCAGCCTATGACACCATCAACATCAGTAAACTTCTCTGTAAAGTCTACTCAGTAACGGGCGACGAAAATTTCACATCAATCCTCCGTGAGATGCTTTCAAACCGTCGGTTCCAGGTCCACCTAAACAACAAAAAAAGCAGATGGCGAAGCCAAAAGAATGGTTTGCCGCAAGGCAGTGTATTAGCTCCCATCCTGTTTAACATATTTACCAATGATCAGCCCAGCCCAGCAGACACAGAAAGATTTCTCTATGCCGACGACTTAGCATTGACCACTCAAACCACCTCGTTTGAGGATGCTGAAGTGAAACTAGCAGGAGCTCTGGAAACGATCGGGAAATACTACGATGAAAATAGCCTTAGGCCAAATCCGTCCAAAACCCAATCTTGTGCTTTCCATCTCCGAAACCGTCAAGCCGAACGTTTACTCAGTATATCCTGGCGAGGTGTTGACATCGAGCACTGCAAAAACCCAACCTATCTAGGAGTTACACTAGATAGGTCCCTTACATATAAAACCCACTGCACCAAGACGAAACTTAAAGTAAGCTCCAGGAACAACCTAATTTCCCGTTTAACCTCAACCACCTGGGGTGCATCATCCGAAGTTCTACGGACATCTGGCCTAGCACTTTGCTTCGCAGCTGGAGAATATGCGTGCCCAGTGTGGCACCGATCCTCCCATGCTAAAGAAGTAGATGTTGCTCTCAATGAAACATGTAGGAAAATAACCGGCTGCCTAAAACCCACACCTCTAAACATGCTATACCCCATTGCAGGAATAGCACCACCTATAGTGCCCCGTAACATAATTTGCTCAACAGAAAAGCTAAAGCAAGAACAAGATTGTAGACACCCTCTTTACAACTCACAGCTAACCACAGGCCGTCTTAAGAGCCGCAAAAGTTTTCTTGGCTTCACCAAGGCCTTGACAGGTCACCCAAAGAATGCCCGCATGGAACTGTGGCAGAACACCTGCCCTCCTCCACCCAACTACATTGAGCCGGCTGAAGAACTCCCCCCGGGCAAAGATCTGGCGTGGCCCACTTGGAAGTCGCTAAATCGACTTCGGACTCAAGTGGGTCGTTGCCGGTTTAATATGGCCAAATGGGGTTACTCTGACGTAGGAACCCAATGTAGTTGTGGCGCTACGCAGGACATGCGTCACCTGCTGTCCTGCCCACAGTGTCCCAATGCTTGCACTTTGGGTGACCTGTACGAGGCCTCTACCCTTGGGGTGGCTACAGCCCAGTACTGGCTTAATCTGATAACATTGAGTCGTCGACACGAAGAAGAAGAAGAAGTAGCGCATCTAAATAGTTTAATTATAAATTCAAAATTCTCTCTGCATGATACACTTCATTGTTAAAAGTTGTTGCACTGACTCACATAGCAAAGAAAATAAGCTAAAAGTAAGCGAAATAAGCCGCTTTTCTACCGTGAACTGTTCACAATTGAGACAGCTTTGTTTGCGCTCAGTGGTGGCCGCGTGTATGGTAAGTAACTGGCTCATTATTGTCCATTGTTTTGTACATATGGAATTTAATTTGCTTAATAATAAAAATACATATAAATATATATTTGAAACATTATGTTCTGTCGCTTGATTGATTCATGCCCATAACAGATAATGAGAACAATAGAATTTTAATCATATTTGTCAAATAAAAAGAGGTTAATATAAAATATCACAATTACCTTACACTACTACAGTTTGTGTTTTTTTACCATACTCACCTCCTATTGGATTTGAATTTTATAGTTATATGACTATGCAACTTAGGCTAAATGGATTTGAATAAAATTTTATAATTGTATATTATATTTTATACAATTTATTAGATCATAATTATATGTTTCTAATACGGGTCTAGAAAATTTTCAAATAGAACAACATTATTGCTAACTTAATTAATTTATAGATTTAGGCGTTACTACGAGAAATTATATAATGTATACAATGAAATATTAAAAAAGTTTAAAGATAACGTTATATTAATATTATGAATAAATATTTCAAATGTATAACACTATATCTAGTGACGATTATGCTTATTTTGCTAATCCGACGTAATGTCATAAATGCCACGTAGCCAATCCAGAACATTAATCGACGAGTTTTTTATTTATATTTTATACGAATCAAGGAGGCCTCTACTCTTTATGCACACGATCCAGAAAATAACAAATATTTTATAAATATTAAATTGCATTTGTTTTTTTTATATCTGTTATTATATTCATAACTTTAAACAGCCAGTTAGCTACCACAGGTCCTCACTAGTCTTTGCTTGACTCTGACTTACTCCCCGTTCTTTTATTTTGCATTTGCGCTGCCCTCGGGGCTGTACAAAAGCTTCTGTGTCGACACTTGGCTTTATGCCTTTATGTTTAAAATGAAGAACCTATGAATAGTTGAACTTTATCCAATTTCGACTATATGCACAACAATGAAGCAGTAATGGCTCAGTGGCATTGGCTATGGACTGCCGTGCCGCATGTCCATGGTTCGAATCCCGCCGCGGGCTTGAGCTTCAAAGCATGGTGGAAGGGCATTATGCGAATGCCCGCCTGGCTAGCGACCACCCTCAAGTAGAAAATCGGTTGCCAAGTACCTAACGGTGTGTTCCGGCAGCAGGCCTTGAGAGCCAGTGAAATTACAGGCACATGAGACTTAACAACTATGTCTCAAGGTGACGGGCGCAGTGCAATTCGTAACTTACAACATAGCTGAATTTTTTTTAATGTTTTGAAGTGGTAAACAAGCAGACGACCACCTGATGGTAAGCGGTTACCGTCGCCTATGGACTATGGCTACCGACCCTGTAAGACTCTTTTAACAACCTTTTTGAAGGAATCCATACTGAAGCTCTGCGGAAAAACGCTCGTTGAAAGACTATTCTACATTTTGCAAGTATGCGGTAAGAAGGAGCGCATAAATCGAGCTGTGCGAGATTTCCAGGACTCGATTATGTGTGGATGAGCTTTTAACCGGTGACGCGAGGTACGATGTTAGAATCGCGATGCCGGTATAAGAACAAACAGCTCCTGAGAGCATTCCCCGTTATAGAGCCTGTAGAATATACAGAGCGAACCGAAAAACAAAGAGTAATTAAGGTAATATGAAATTATAAGATTTATTCATTATGTTACCACTTAAAACCTAAGTTACGGGTAATCCCTACGTTACTACAACAACATATACCCAAGTGCCTAATTTTAATTGCATTTATTTTAATTAAACGCCCAGTAATGGTACATAATTATTTACTTACTTTATTTTTGATTTTTTTTTATGTTATTGTGACGGAACAAGCCCGAGGCCCACCTAATGTTAAGTGAACTAACCTCTGCCCATAACAGATGCATTTCGTCAACGACGAATTGCATTGTGCCCGTCACATTGAGACGTGCTGGAACACCCTGTTAAGTGCTTGGCGACCGATTTCTACTTGAGGGTGGTCGCTAGCCAGGCGGGCATTCGCAAAATGCCCTTCCACCATGCGGTGAAGCTTAAGCCCGCGTTGAGATCCGAACCATGGACCTGCTGTGCGGCAGTCCGTAGCCAATGCCACTGAGCCACCACTGCTTCAATAATTGATATATAAACTCTAAAAAATATTATTATCTAGCACAAATCTATAAACCACGTTATTACATAATTCGCTACGAAATTGCGGTGATTGATGGTAACAAACTGGCCATTATTTACTCTCTTCTAACTTGCATTGCCCGATGAGGTCCATATATGACTTTTTCCATACATACCTGTAAACAATTTATCAAGTCGTACAATTAATTAAGTAAGCATTAAATTATCTAAATCACGTTAAGATACATATACTGTACTGTACCAGCCGGATCGTACACTGCTGGGCACAGCCTCCCCCATTACGGAGGGGTGTGCCATAATCCCCACGCTTGGCAGACGTCTTAGGGATCGCAGTGTGAGGTATCAGTTCTCCAGAAAGCGCTGCTGCCAAGCTTCTGGTGTGTTACCCTTAGTCGCCTCTTACGTCACCCACGGGTAGAGATAGAGGGGTGACATTCTAGCCTGGCACCCCACGGGCAACGGTAAGATACATATAAAATGGTATAATTATTATAAAAGTAGTATGTTTGTGTAAACGAAAAAAGATACTTGTTATCCGTTGATAACAAGTATATTTTTTAATTAATTCTTTATCGTTATAAACAATAGAAAAGGAAAGATGATAAGACCCCGTAACGGTACGAAATTATTTCCAGATTATTATGAAAAAATAATTAAAATAAAGTTAAGGAGGGCAAGAAAGTTCTAGACGGACGTACTTCAACCAATTAAAAGAAAATAATAATGTCATGTCCAATCAGGAAAACTCATTAAAAGCTGATAAAATAAAATAATAGTGATTAATCCCCCGTGGGGTGCCGGGTTAGAATAGCACTTCCCCGTATCATCCCGTGAGTGTCGTAAGAGGCGACTTAGGAAAACATACTGGAAGGTCATCGCCATCTAAAGAACTGCCAACTTACGCTGCGATCCCCAAGCCGCCTGCCAACCGTGAGGATTAGGGTATGTCGGTCGGGCGAGTCGGCTGATACAGTACTCTACCGTTAAGAGTACAGTTCTTAAATATGTTATGATGAAGATAATGAATAAGGATAAAGTAAAAGTAAAAGAGGGTGATAGCAGCAGACGCACTTACCTAGACATATAAAAAATGGCAGGAAATTTAATTGATAGCTCACAATTTAAAAGAATACCAAGCCAAGAATAACAGCTCAGCTCTTATAAGGAAGACGATACCACCAATTACGTTATTTTGAGTTCTACAAAATTTCTACAAAATATGCCCTTGTGTTTTCGTGTGTGTAGTTAGCGAAACTTTTTTTTATGATTTTGTGTTATCAGAGAAAATTTAATGCACCGAACCCACATGCCTAGAATAAAAGATTGTATAACAGTATAGGCTTAGCAAGAAGAAACAGTATAGGCTCAACAAGAAGAAAGATAGGTATTATAGATAATATAAAGAGCTGGCTCTTGCGATAAATTCACTTGAATATTAAGCTATTAAAAATCAATCCCATGTATAACTCCGGTCCTAAATTTTTATAAGTACTATTTTCTTCCCTACTATAAACTAGCTACTTATTTATCGGATCCATGCAATATTGTCACTCAGGTTCCTCGAGAGACCACTGGCACCGAGGAACTACTCGATGCTTCAGATGTAAGGATTGAAGGTTGTGCAGGTGACGTTAAAAAAAATTATTAAAAAAAAATATAGAAGATATGTATCTCCTGATTCTGATATCGATAAGATTAAGCAAAACATTTTTTTTGTGATAAACCTTTTATAAGAATATATTATATCATAAGGTTTTTTCCATTTGTCTTCTGGTTTGCTTGATTTTATTATTAACTCGATATCTGCATTTAAAAATAAGATTTACTACACGATTTTTTTCAAATATTTTAGATAATCATAGAGTATTATAATACGATTCTCTTATCTGTGTAGATAATATATAATTTTAGGTCATTCTCAAATCAGAGACATACAGGGCAGGGATATGCCTCAAACATTTTACTAAGTATTTTTTAATTTAACACTATTTCAAACAGAACAAAACTATCCTTTGTATGGAAAATACTACTTGCACACTAATCTTAATTAATAAACTAACAAGGAGGTATTGAACAATCAGTAACATTATATGTTTAACAAGGCAACTTAAAGTTCCTGGTTAACTCTTCATCTTATAACTATTCGCTATCAAAACAAAGGTTAATATTCATAAGCTTCACCACTGTTACGATTTTATTTCACAAATACTTATACACTTTTGTAATAAAACATAAAAGTTTTGTAACGTTTGTATCTGTCATCGCAAGTCCATGGCGGAATCTCCTTTTGGCACGGAGACGCATTGTCGTCTATATTATCTATGAGTCTTTATCAAACAACAAAAACGGTATGAGATATTCAAACAAATTATTTGTTATAATTAGGACAAGATCTTCCTATTCAATCAAAGATATTCTTTCCTACCACATCGAATGAGTTAGAATAGAATGAATCCACTTTTTTTTATTGTACTGTATTAGCTGGATTGTCCGCTGCCAAACACAGCCTCTCCCATTAAAGAGAGATTTTCAATAATCCCCACATCTGGCAGGCGCCTTTGATATCGCAAAATAAAATATTAGGTCCTCAGAAGGCGGTGTTACCCATATAACGGTATGTTTACCTTAGAAGTCCCTTACGACGTACGGGTCAAAACGGGGGTTCCACATTCTTGCTCTTCACCCCACTTAGTAGTGAGGGGGTCTTCAAAATGTAATTAGTATTGATTTTGTTAGTCCTCTTTATTTTCGTCCTTTTTTTCTTCAAAGTTTATATTGGCTTTTGGGATCAGTGTCAGTGACAATTTTGCAGAAGGTGTTGTAGCTGGTTCTTTACCATATAAGGTTTTCTATGGGAAGAAGTGAGAGATTCATATTCTACCCTGGCACCCTATTAGAAATACCATCCTTGTAACATAATAACACAAGTATAGAGGGAAACAAAGATGACAGCTTTGCATTGAAATTAAAACTGCAACTTATATATATTTATGGAATCTTTTTGTAAATCTCTTCACTTTCATACCCTGGGTTGGATGGGTTTGGAAGAAAAATATTTTATTTTTATCTCAAATCTATCAGTTTGTTTTTATTTTTTTATGTAGGTACCTAGTGTTAGTGGCTCTATCAAGACGAATCTAAGGACATATCTTACACCAAAATCAGTTAAGTTGCTTAAAAGTTATGGTGGAGTAACGAAACTCACAAACATACATATGCACCCTGAAAACATAGCTCTCCTTTTTTTGGGCAGATGTCTAAAAAAACAGAGCTTATGGCTGGACTAAGTATATATGTGATCATGTGTCTGTATATACTGTAGGGGTATACCTACCTACAGTATAGATACATAATTATACAGTATAGATATATAATTCACACAGTCTGATCCAACCAGAGTTACAACCATGACTTTAAATCAGAGTTGTAAGAAGTTGTCCCTGAAGGAATTATCCAGTCACTGTTGCGTCGATCGTGATAAGTAATTAACGTTTTATTTTATTTGATACTACCAGATCGTGATAGATTATGCTTACCAGTATCATGATTTTTGAAGAGACGAAAATGTTGACCAACATACAACATCTTACTGTTTGTAGGAAGTTGTTGAGACGGCGCGATTTCTTTTATTCTAACTTGATTTATGTCTGCGTCCGATCGTCTTCGAATGGGGGTAGTAAGCCTTATTATTAACCGGTTTTGTTACAGGAAAGGAAACCCGCGACTTTTGCTACGGATTTATTTTTGGAAGGAAGTTTACCTTTTAACAGATCCTTTTATTAATTGAGTTTGAGAAGCTTTTACCGCAGTTCGCTGTATTGGTTTCAAAGTTGTTAATAAATATTGTTCAGGGGTATTTTATATTTATTTTGCTTTGGTCAGTTTCAGGTATTTGATTTTCCAAATGTTCTCCTAATTATGATTATTTATTACTATTATATTTATTACTATTTATATGTTTATTACTACTTTATTATGTCAACTTTATATGTATTTTTTTAATATTTTTATTTTTGCAATAACGCACGCTCCGCCAATTACATTGTGGAGCGAACGTTATTCAACAAATTTTATATTAGGCTCAAGTAAGTTGAATTTTTTAATAATCGAAACTTTGTCTGGACAAGTATAAAAAAAAACAAAAGTTTAAGGCCAATAAGAAGAAAATTGTATATGAGTTCTCGCAAGTCTGTGCATATAGTGTTCTGTGGTCAGAGCATACCCCGTCTATAGGGGTGGATGGCGCGGGTTTGAATCCCGCAGACGACTTTAATTTTTCCTCTCGTTCTAATTGTGTCATTTATATATACCTACGTGTCTAGTTTTTCGAGAATCCAAAAATGTGTAGTTTCATTGCAGAACCCGCTTTATCGAAAGGAACTTCGTAATGCTATACAATGCAGGTTTTTAAACTATGTTACACAAACTTATACCCTGTTTTTAGTGCTCTACTCCCCGTTTGTTTTTTTTTTCTTGGGGTGTCTGCTTCCTATTGCACTCCCCATTTTCTTTGTGGGAGTCGTAAAAAGTGACAAAGGGGGATGTATCTGACCATCGTTTGGTAAAAGACCAAAAGATGGTCAGCAGCGCCTTCTGAAGAACCACCATCTTATACTGCGATATCCAAGACATATTCATCTCGAAATATGATTTACAAAAATAAATGATACTTTATCGCTGTACACAATATAGACTCAATACTTTCTGATGTGTATAAAACGCGTAATTTTCGTGGAAAACGGGATTTCATCATAATATGTGAACCAACTCAATAACCCTTACCGGATTTTAATTAAAATTTGCTTTAGTTAGAGAGATATAGTTTTTTTAGGAATTTAAGTAATTTAGGATATATTTAAGTTAAATAAAAATTGGAGATAGAACACAACAATTTGTTACAGCGCGAGCATAATATATATATATTTTTTTTTATGTTATTGTGACGGAACAATCTCGAGGCTCTATAACAGATCCATTTCATCACAAGTTACGAATTGCACTGCGCCCGTCACCTTCAGACATACTTGTTAAGTCGCATGTGCCTGTAATTTAACTGGCTCTCAAGGACAGCTGCCGGAACACACCATTAGGTGCTTGGCGGCAGATTTTCTACTTGAGGGTGATCGCTAGCCAGGCGGGCATTCGCAAAATGCCCTTCCACCATGCGGTGAAGCTCAAGCCCGCGGCGGGATTCGAACCATGGACCTGCTGCGCGGCAGTCCATAGCCAATGCCACTGAGCCATCACTGCTTCAAAAAGTGGTTACTTAACTGGTCCGTTAAGACGCAATGGTCTTTGAAAATTATCAGACTGAGAGCGTAGGACGGAGATATGTCGTTTCGCATGCGAGTGAGTGAAACAGTACTACGCAACATTTTAATACTCTACTGTACTGTATGAGCCGGATCGTCTACTGCTGAACACAGCGTCCCCTATTAGGGTTTATTTGCCATAATCCTCACGCTTGGCAGGCGGCTTGGGGATTGCTGTATAATAATGCAGTACTTTAGAAGGCGCTGCTGCACACCTTTCAGTATTGTACCCTTAGTCGCCTCCTAAGACTCCCACGGGATAATATGAGGTGCAATTCTAACCCGGCACTTCACGGGTTAGAATTGCACCTCCACAACTGAAACTTTTAAATAGCGTGAGCGATTCTTTAATTGTATTTATATAAAAACAAGTTTATTAAAAACAGGAAAAATCTTTCAGTAGTATCATAAAGTTACTACATAATAATTAGAAACAGAATTTGTATTGCATTGATACCATTCACTGCAGATTCAAAACTTGTTGAAGTGATATTTTAGAGCTGTATTTACAATTTATTTCTATCGACAGAAATATACGGAATCACGTTTCTGTATAAGGGATAGTATTTATCATATCTTTCATATTAATATATATTTTACTAATATCTGTAAAACGTACACCCATTCTAAGAACAACATGTTCAACATTATCCTTTTGAGACTCACTTCACATCAAATACAAATAAGCAAGATACGGTATAGGCGCTTCAAAAAGTTAAAAAAGGCTTGTAAAAGATCACAATCATCAGTCAAGGTGCAAGGGCATTTTGCGAATGCCCGCCTGGCTAGCGCTAACCCTCAAGTAGAAAATCTGTCTCTAAGCACTTATCGGTGTGTTCCGGCAGCTGTCCTTGCGATCCGGAAATAATAGGTTAAGCCTGTTAACATCTTCGACCACAACGTCACTTACCTTTAGGTGAGAATGTGGTCAAAGGCTTACTTATAAATATAAAAAAAACTGTAATTATTTAATAAGATCGTAGCGAAGTTTACTTGGCTGTTCTCAACCCATCAGCAATGTAAGCAACGTCGCCCACGGTCATGAGTTGGATGGGTGACCGCTAGTGACATTACTACTGAGCGTTTTCGTGCTTCGGAGGGCACGTTAAGCCGTCGGTCCCGGTTGTTGTCTTACGATGGCAGTCGTTATAGCATGGTGGTAGGGTATTTTGCAAATGCCCGCCTGGGTAGCTGCCACCCTAAACTAGAACATCTGTCGCCAAGCACCTAACGGTGTGTTCCGGCAGCTGTCCTTGAGAGCCAGTACTTCTAGGTTAGCCTGAACAACATCTTCGACACATCGTCACTTACCTTCAGGTGAGAATGTGGTCAAAGGCTTACCTATAAATATAAAAAAAAAACAGTTATTATTTAATAAGATCAAGTATAACATAAATTGATTGGCATTACTTTAACCTCATTTATAGCAAAACAAAAATGTTACTATATTTTTGCGACCTAAACATACAAATAATACCTAATCCATGAAATAGGCAGAACATTAAAGTCATGGCTCACCTTGGACTGTGTCCCAAGTTCACCCAACAATTTAACGGACAATTTAACTCTAATAGGGGCATTCACGTCAAATCCTAGTCAAATGTTGATCCTTTCGCTGTACGTAGGTAAACTTGGGCCAATTTATCCACTCAAAAGGTATACCATATATACACAGCATTTTGTATAAGTGTACATAGAGGCGTATTTATATGTTGCATGTTTTTAGGGTTTTATATATTTATCTAAAACAAACAATATCAAATTTAATTTTAGGCATGAACAATCTACTTGCATATACTGGCATACTAAAAGTTTTGCACTTCTAGCTAATCGGAACTATTTGAATTTCGAATGTTATATTTTTTTAAAAGCTTTGCAAGCGTTTTAGTAATAAAAAAAAAATTGGCGGATTGATTTTTATGATTTTAAAAGTTCTCTCTCTCTCTCCGCAAGACTGTGCCCCTAGTCTTCAAAATGCTTTTGGTAGAGAAGTTTGTATTTGAGCACCGTGAGGCGATGGTTTGCTGAATTTGAGAGAGGTCGGGTTTCTTTACATGACGAATTTCGTGAAGGGCGGCCTTCAACTGCCATCAAAGAAAATAATATGGCAACTGTTAAGCGGCTAATTGAATAAAACCCGCGGATTACCTATAAGACAATTCGAAGACTATTGGGGATTGGTATGAGCTGAATTCAGAAAATTTTACACGAAGAATTAAAAGTTCAGAAACTTTGTTGTCGTTGGAGCCCTCATCGACTGATAGCGGAGCAGAAGCGGGCTCGCGTGGAATGCTGCTCATTGATGCTACTGAATTACGGCCACGGACATTCTAATGCCGTTTATGCCATTGTCACAGGAGACGAAACGTGGATTTATTGTTTAGAACCCGAAAAAAAACAGCAATCTTATGAATGGGTGTGAGAACAGGCCAACAAAAGCGAGGCAGGCGAGAAACGTTGCCAAAAAAAATTATCGTGTTTTTTTCTCAGCTACGGGTTTCATCTGCACAATTCCACTTGAAAATCTGAAGAGTGTTGATGCCGAGTGGTATTCTACCATTTGTTTACCCAGGGTGTTAGAAAAAGTTCACGAAAGACCAAAAAGCCGCGTTCTTCTACATCATGACAACGCTTCTTTAAACAGGGCCAATAAAACAAAGTCATTATTAGCTTGCGTAAAAGTACAACTCGTCACCCATTCTGCACATAGCCCTGACCTGTGATTTCTGTATTTTCCCCAAAATCAAAGATTTGATGAGAGGTTTCACTTTTACCAACTCTGAAGAGGCAGTAATAGCGTTTAATCAGCACGTAGAAAACATGATTGCAATCTGAGGTCCTCCTGTTTTAAAAAATGGTTCGATCGCATGAAAAAAATATAAAAATGTATTTACATTTTAATATTTTTTTTTTCATATGATTAGATGAGAAGAAAGAGAATGGGAACAGAGTATTTTGAAAAACAATTTACATAATATTTTATTTATGACATGTTGTTATTTTAAGTTACGCAAAACTTTAGTATGACCTACGTATATATATAGGCTTATTCTAGATACTAGTGCAGGGAACAGAGATCTACAGTTCTTTAGATTTATTGTGAAGGCAGCCCGGCACCCCATGGGCAGCCCGGCATCCCACTGACAGCTCGGCACCCCACGAGCAGCCCGGCACGCTTATTTAGTTTTGCAAGCTTGCTAAGATATAACTCTAAAATATGGAAACATTCACCACACTAAATTTTTTAACTATCTATCTTTTGCTGGATACATTTCGGAGACTGCGCAATGGAAGTGTACAATCAAATATATTTTCGTTCTACCGCCAAACAATGTGAGCATCGGCGAAAAGAAGCCGTCTTAAAATCGAAATTCCAAAGAAACGCACAATTTATTTTGCTGCAGCATTTATTGTGCGAACCGCAAAGGCACTCTCTGAGTTAATTAACTACTGTCTTCTGGAAAATACAACCTGCGAGTTTTCAAATCAAAAGTAAAAAGCTCTTCTCTGAGCTATGCTTTACTAAGAGTGCTTCACCGCAGACCACAGCGTTGCTATGAGATAAACAGTGCTCAAATGTGAATAACTAGTCTGCAGGTACGGCAATCGCGAACGAAGTCGCAGGTACAGCTAGTTATTAAATAATTATAAATATGGTTATTAATTATTTTAATTTTGTCATGTATGATATCCACTTTAATATGTCTTTACTTAAAGATACTACAACCTGCTCAACAAAACAAGCGAAACTCCACTGCGAGAAGAAGTCTTACACCTAAACATAAGTGATTTATTATATGACAAAATAAATTCGTTTTTATGAAATTAGTGTTAGAAAATCATATTGTTTTATATAAATACAAGACTTTTAGAATTTTCAAAGTAACAGAACTGTGCTTTGTAATTATTAGAACCTAAATAACAGCGACAATCTTATTATCTCTTCTAACACTCAGAAAGTTTTTGATTTTGTCATTTTAATTAAACAGAAATACAATAAAATTATAAGCAAAACTTTATAAAAAAATAGGAAAGGGACACAGCGCATTTTCTCACTTGTATCAAAAATCATCTGTTATAAGCAGAGGTTACGACTTACAATCGGGTGGGCATCGTGGTCGTCATCAATAATCAAGTCAAAATTCTATAATTATATACGTGAACTTTAAAAAAAAAAACATGACTTTCTACCCGCTCATATCTACCAATAATAAACTTTTACCTGTAATCTCAAATGCCATTTTGTATCGAAAAGTGCAATTCAGCTGGAATATTTTTAAAACAGATTCATCATCATTAATCAGCTGATCGTCTCCACGTCACTATTATGTCGACAAATAATAAATGAGTGGATTTTCTGTCGTGCATTCTGAAATAGGCCGAGGGCCAACGACTGCGTTTGATCACGACGTTTCATGGCGCGCTATCGCGGGTTTTACATATTACAACATGGGAAAAAAGAAACATTAGATATTTTTAAATTTGGTTCAACCCGTAATGATGACAAATAGTTCAACCAATATTAATTAATAGTAGCTCTTTAGATAACTCTTACTTCCTGAATTGGGTTTAAAGTTTTCTTGTATTTTAAACTACAAATTTAATCTAAATCAGTACTGTGTTTATTTTGTGACCCGTTAACTTACCGACTGGCAAGAAAATATAAACACACATTTTTAACAAAATATAAAAACGGTATAGAAAATATAAACAAGACAATGTTATTAAAATAAATAAAAAACTTTATATATTAAAAAAAACGCAAATGTTCACTCCCTTAAAATTTTAACTATATGTTGCAGGGATAACTACCACATTTTACAATTGCCCCCTCCCCCATGCATCAAACGGAACACTCCCATATTCCCATCGGCAAGACAAAGCAAATAGATATACTGCTTTTCGGAGACAATTTGACAACCCTTATGATAAGTTACTACTGAGATGAGTAAAACGTAACTTTCCACTACCGGCAATCTGACAATTTAAAGCTGTTTAACCTTCCTACCAGAAGAAAGTTGGTCCGAGACCTTATTTAAAACATCAGTGCCAGCTGGTTTAATTGTTTCGTTATGACTACAGTAAACAAAATGCGCGTGGGCTGTTAAACTAAAAGCTCGTACGAGCCCCAGGCGACTGTGTGACATCGAGTGATCATTTATCGATTGCTATTCGCAATTTAAGCCACCCTCGGGCGCTCGGAACTCTCCGCTTTCTGTACAATTTTAATTTTTCATTATGGGCTTATAACTCGTTATATGAGATTGATTGTTGGGTCGTGATTTATAAAAAAAAGAGATACAAAATTACTCCATTGAAGTTTTCTTATTCCATTAGCCTTTATTGTGTACGACTGCCTGTACGTCCATCAAGCCAACATGATTGTAGGAATCATACTTATACTTATGCTTTTTTAAGGCTATGAATTCGGTTGGCACAGCTGACAGCACCAACTTTTTTTTTGTTTATTTTTTTCTGTTTTCGTGACGGGACAAGCTCGATGCCCCCCTGATGTAAAGCGGACTAACCTCTGCCTATAACAGATGCGTTTCGTCACAAGTTACGAATCGCACTGCGCCCGTCACCTTGAGACATAGTTGTTAAGTCTCATGTGCCTGAAATTTCACTGGCTCTCAAGGACTGCTGCCGGACCACACCTTACATAACATGATATATAGAATTTTTTTCTCCTTAGTAACGAATTACGTACGCTTTCCAGTTTTAGCCTATAAACCGTTAAACAACAGTTTCCTACTGAAAGATAATGAATTAGTTTATTCAAAGGATACTTTGATCACATCTGCCCCACTGGCAGAAAAATTGAAATTGATAAAATAAATTAAAAAATTTAACGCTCATTATATACGTATTACTACTAAATACAGATATTGCTTTTTCTTTGTATTTCTAGAAAAAAAGTAAAATAACACGTGGTTGTGTACACTTACAAAAATCTAAATTCCACCAATAAACGCATCGTAGATTAAAATGATGATAGCGAAAAGCATTAAAGTGTTGTTTTGTATTACTATTAACCAAAAAGTCGGCCTTACTTTTATTCAGTCGAGATCAAAGGCACGTATGTTGTGTGAATATTACGTAGAAAGTTCCCACGGTGCCGTTCCCAGCGGCGTCGCTCAGAAGTGTTACGCCATGCTGTACGGGTGCCACGGCGGAAGTGGCCCGTTACCGCCGCTTCCGTGCCACCTGTCCACACTTCATGCCAACGATTACGCGCACCGCACTGACGGGAAAATTAAAAATAACTTGTAACGTATTATAAAGCTCGGTATTTATTCTTCGTTGTAGGAAACAAAAGTAATGTGTATAACAGAATTGAAATACTAAGGGCCTGTTTCAGAATGTTCGAGTAAGTTCTGGTTATACTACCCAGTACATATTATAAAACACTATCTTTGCGTTTCACAGTCATCGATTTAGCCTATCCATCGGTTAAAGCTTGAAACGCGTTGTGCGAGTGTGACATGAAGAGAGTTTCAATTTCAAGCGGGACATTCCGCGAATGTGACATGAGGCGCCGAGAGGGCGCTGTTAACTGTCATTTTTATCATTCAGTTGTATGTTCTGGGTAGTATAACCGGAACTTACTTGAACATTTTGAAACAGGCCCTTAATAAATGTAATTTGTATTTTAGAATTTTACTCTTCTTCGGGAACTTCGGGAGTGACGCACCATTTTTTAAGTAAAAAAATGGCGACTGAAGACTTTTTATACGACTAGGAGTGTTTTCTTTTTTAGGCTTCATGTATGTATGTTTGTGAGTTTCTTTATTCCACCATAACGTCTAAACAACTAATCCGATTTTAATGTGTGATATATTGTTAGATTTGTATTGATAGCGCAAGAGACACTAGGTACTTAAAATAAAAATAACAAACGGTCGGATTTTAGACGGCCTATTGTGAGAAAAAAAAAAAATTTCATCCAATCCCGTCGAGTGTGGTATCAAAATGAAGGGCTTACAAAAGCGATATATATAACTTGCAGTTTTCATTTCAATGGAACGATAAGACGCTTAACGAAAATAAACAATTTGCAGTCGGGTTTTTTTTATTAATTTCTACTTCTTTTGTAAGATTTTCTAGGCTACCGTTCCATAACGCATTAAATATTCTGTTATCAAAGATCGAAACAGCGTGGTAATGGAGACCCTTGACATAATATGACAAAAATTTTTAATTTCTGTATGTAATTTTAATATATATAATTTTATTGTGTTCCCAAATTATAGACGTGTGAGAGTGACAAAAAAAATATTTCTGTATGTAATTTTAATATATATAATTTTATTGTAGTTCCAAATTATAAATATGTCGTTAGCACGGGTATACAGAGCGGTCATGCTCACATAAAGGTGTTGTCTAGTGGCGGTGTTGTGTGTCGGGTCGCCATCTTCCCTCAGAAATGGTTGAGGAAGGCGATGGCTGGCACAAGCATCAACTCGTGAGCGGGTGCTGCTAAAGAACACCGCCTGCTCTGAATGCTAGTGCCAATGACTTTACCGGAAAAAAAATATTTCCTCTTAGCACTGTTCCCTGTTAGAAAATCTGTGATAAAAAATCTGTGATTATAAAGGGGCAATATTATTGTATATACAAACATACAGAACTTCAAGTACCAATTTATTATATAAATAATATAGAAAAGTCTTTAGAATTTAGAATTCGTTACTTGAATTTTGAATAAAAACAAATGTTTCATATATCATGAATGTTGAATAGAAATACACAACTAAAAACTAATAGATTCTCAATCTGGTTTTATCAGTTTTATAGGATTGGATATTGTATACAGATTGCATCCACAATACGGCGCGCTATGTTAAAAGCTGAATATCTGCAATATGTTTTTATGTTGCCATATGTTGTTTTGTATTGTTACAAAACTCATGCTTTTCTAATGTTCTAACATGGTCACTATTAATTGCTACCTAACTTGCATAATTACAAACAAAAGGAAAACTATTTTTAAATTGAAATTCTCGTGAGTTTCACACATATTTAAATATTATAAATTAAACCGGCAAAAAACACTCACGTTGAGGATCGAATACGTCGACCCGGCGGGCACTGCAGTGCCCGCCGGGACATCGCCGGGAGCTCGCAGACGCAGCTGCGCACTCGCCCTGATGATGAGAATCTGATATGCTCGAAACCCGGGTCGACGTATTCGATCCTCAACGTGAGTGTTTTTTGCCGGTTTAATTTATAATATTTAAAAAAGGAAAACTCTGCCGAAACACATACTGTGGTGCTTGGCGACAGGTTATTTATACTTTTTTTAATGCCTGATAAATTAGCCTTTGACCACTATCTCACCGGTAAGTGATTATATGGTCGAAAATGTGATTCAGGCTAACTTATAATTACTGGCTCTCAAGAATAGTTATCACACCGTTTTTCTACTTGAGGGTGGTAGCTAGCCAGGCGGGAATTCGCAAAATGGCCTATCACCATGCTATAACGACTGCCACACTGAGGCAACAACCGGAACCGACGGCTTAGCGTGCACTCCGAAGCACGGAAACGCTCAGTAGTAATGTCACTAGCGGTCACCCAACTCATGACCGCGGCGGACGTTAACTTTGCTGATGGTTAAGAATAGCTAAGCAAACTTCGCTACGAGCGCTTCTATCTAAGTACTTGACGGTGCTAAGCATTCCTAAAATGCCCAACAACCATGATATCACGACTGCCATTCTAAGACGACTATCACGTGCTCACCAAGACACGGAAGCGCTCATTGGTAAATGCCAATAGCGGTCACCCATCCAAGTCATCATGTTGTTTGACTAAATTATTAATTGCTTGAGAACGACTGAGCAAGTTATGCCATAAGCGCTTCAAGAGATAGTCACTTAGTTGCTTAAGGTTTATCGTTATGTCATAGAAATTTAAACTACAAAATCACAAATATACGATAGGAAAAATTTAAATCATGTGAGGGATTCGAACCCGCGTCCGATCAACAACAGAATTTAGTTCAGAGCCGGGGTATGCTCTGACCAATTGAGCTAACATGACATGACGTCACAACTCAAATCTTTCCTATCGTTCTTTAACCATCGTATTGGGATGGAGCGACATCTATAGTACCACTTGCGTGTTACTACAAACAATACCAATTTTGTAATTGGTTTTATACTTGTAAATGATGACGCAACCTTATAATTTTAATATTGTTATATTAACGCCTGCTATGCGGATTACATTACAAAATCACAACATGTAATGTAATCCGCATAGCAGGCGTTAAGGCAAAAATAACAAAAAAAATAAATAAAAAAAATAACTTTTATATTTCAAAATAACTATATATATATTTTGAAATATAAAAGTTTTTTTTTTCTTTTTATTTTGTTATGTTTGCCATATATATATATATATATTATATTTCAAAATAAAAAAACATAATTGGTAGCGCAACCACTTTGAAACCATTCCATATATTATGATAGGTTGTCGTTGTACAATTGAGTAGGTTCGTAAAGACGAGGTACAATTTAGAGGATTAAATAACCAGTCACGATCCCATTAGGAACAATTGATAGATTCGCAAAGCTAGCCCAAAGCTTAACCGAATCAAACGAACGGTCCCAATTTTGGATTTGTCAAGTCATCAATAATAGATTTCAATCGGAGGTCATGACTAGATTGGTTTTCTTTTTTCAATGGCAGGGCAATGAATGTTAGTCTTATATAACCGACTTAAAAAAAGGACGTTCTCTATTCGTCTGTATTTTTTTTTCTGTGTTTGGTACCTCATAATTCTTTACAGGTTGTACAGTTTTTTTGCTTTTTGATTGCTTGTCATGTTGTCGCATTTAAATTTGAGTGAGATCTGATGAGTAGTATTTGAGTTATCCCTAATAATGCATATTTCTCGTTTTAACTCGGTTTAATTGTAGTTTTTTTTATAACATTTATTTTACCCAAAATATTAATACATGCTTGGCGGCACAGTTCCTGATTTAAAAATATATAAGGACTATTTCAGATGCTCCTGTTGGATATCTTAAAAATGATTATGCCACTACTTTTTCAATCATTTGAGTACAATGAATAATGCCAAAATGTTGCTACACAATCCAACTTTTTATCACCTCAACGGCTAACTGGAAGTTTACCTTTAACAAAGACATTTCCTAATGACGAATTCATGCTAGGAAACATTATATAACAAAATGGGTTGATTCAAGTCTGCGTAGTGATAACGCGTTTTGCTAATGCCCGCCTGGCTATCACCCTCGAGTAGAAAATCTGTCGCCAAGCACCTAACAGTGTATTCCGGCATGTGTCTCTGAGAGCCAGTATATCTCAGTTAGCGTTAGCAACATCTTTGACCACTTCATCATTTACTATAAGGTAAAAAACTGATTATTTCTGTTTAAAACCAATCATTCTTACTCGTACAATTACATCCCCGGCTTTACGCCTGAAATAAACAAATATTATTACTATTTACGCACTTGGGCCCTAACCACTCAGCCATCGAAACAAACTGGACAAACGCGAAGTTTTTGCACTAATTACCTTGTTTAAACCGTTATTAAAGGAAATGCAAACTTGAACACTTGAACAGACTACTGGACTTCATCTGACCAATAGGAGTGCTTTTCCCAAATTTTAAAGCTATCGGTTTCTCTATATTTCTTAATACGATTTTACATTCTATTGCATGCTTAGTGAAGATCAATTTAACAATCTTTAATCTTTTTAACCAACTTAAAGCGCCGAGACCTAAGAGCGGGCTTAAATTTCCAAAGCCAATTGTTATTCTTTCAGTTTTTTTATAGCTTGTATCATTTCAATATGTTTGCTCAGCACGCGATAATACTACATAAAACAATTACAACATGAAATTGTGGTCCTGATCACGTTTATCAACATAATAGATAATGCATAATAAAGCCTAAAGCGTACGTATCCGCATGGAATGAAAGCCCATTTGCCATTTTCAATCCGTCATCAATAATAGATTTCAATCGAGATCACGAGTCGATTGGTTTTCAACAGTCGGCCAGTGAGGGTTGGCGACCTTGATAAAATAGGCTGAGCGTTCCCGGAATACTCACGAAAAAACTTCTTATTAGATTTTGATTTAAGGTTAATTTAAGAATTTCTGGGCGTTGGTGCCATCCATTGAAAGACCCAATTGCTACAATATATTTTGATTCTAGAAATGGAAGCTTCTGCACGCAAGTTTCTGTATTCTAATAACTACTGAATTAGCTGACAACCTAATAGTTTAAAACAGGTAAAATTTTTTGCTGCTGTTCAGTTCTGTTTTTTTTATGGCTGATAGGTTAGCCTTTGACCACTATCTCATCTGATGGTAAGTGATGATGCGGTCGAAGATGTTCTTCAGGCTAACCTAGATGTACTGGCTCTCAAGAACAGGTGTTGGAACACACCGTTAGGTGCTTGGCGACAGATTTCCTACTTGAGGGTGGTATCTAGCCAGGTGGTCATTCGCAAAATGCCCTTCCATACGGTGAAGCTCAAGCCCGCGGTGGGATTCGAACCATGGACATGCTGCGCGGCAGTCCGTAGCCAATGCCACTGAGACATCACTGCTTCGAAATCAAAGATTATTTTGTATATTGTTTGGCTTCATATCTTATAAGAGCTACATTAATTACAGTAGTCATTTCAAATAGTACATTGGCTCTATGAACACATGTTCCCTAAAAATTATTTATTTACGGGTAGATTATATCTAGTAGGTTAGAATTGCACCTCCCCATATCATCCCATGGGTGTAGTAAGAGGCGACTAGAGAAAAATACTGGTAGGTGGGCAGCAGCGCCTTCTAAAGAACTGCCAACTTACACTGCGATCCCCAAGCCGCCTGCCAAGCGTGGATTACTCGTAATAATAGAAGTACGAGTACTTTATATCTCAATGATTCTCAAACACGTCAACAGCTCTTTGGTCTTATGTCTTATTCCTCAGGTTGTAATTACAAAACGTTAATTAATCGCGTATGACTCGACAGTGTCGAAACCGATTAGAATTTAGCGAACGAAATATTTTACTTTGAACCCGGATAGAGTTCTCCATACGAGATTAATTAAAATCTGCCCGGGAACACGACCGACCTTAACGACAGAAAAATACAAAAGGCTTTCGTAATAAAACAACTGTTTTAGCAAACTTTTTTTACCTTCTGTCGCTACGAGCAAGCCGATAAGCTGAAAAAATATTTTTGTAACGCTTGTGTACGTAAATACAAATAAGTTTCGAATAAAGATGTCCGTAGCTGTTAGTATCTTATAATATTAAAGCTTTCGGACAACGGAAAGTATTCTACATTCGTATCCGTATTCTCATAAATAAGTACTTTAAGATTAATAATACTTAAACAGTAATTTTGTTTGTTGACTTTTTCGTGTATGGTTATCAAGAAAATAATGATATTTTAACAAGGTTAAGCATAAAACGTTACGAAGCAAAAATTTTATCACACGCGCGTTTTACTTCGTGTTATCAAAGATTTTCAGTAATTTTTGCCTTTGTTCGAAAAATATGCATTTTTATTTTTATAATGTCAATATGATCATGGTTGTAAAAATATTTAAAAGCATGTGAGCATGTGACCTTTGAAATTATATCAATTTAAAAGAATATATATCTCGGTTGTTGAAAACATTGAGTTGCTGAATATTCAAGAAAAAACAGCGATAGACGATCTTTTTCCGCCTAAAGTACGGGGGAAGTGTTTTTCAATAATATATGACTTATATGTTATTGAAAAATCCTTTATATAAAAACCTAAACCCAGCATTGCTTTGGCCTAATAATTATAAATATATATCGGGTTGTTTACTCTATTAAATATACGTAAAATTAAAAGACTAAACAACCCGACTGCATATTATTTATATTCATTAAATGAGTATAGTTCTTTTGAAATTCAAACTGCTAGTTATATATATTTATGTTTTTTTTTAAAGCCCTTCATTTTGATATCCCCATCCACGGGTTCGGAAGAAGAAAAAATCTTTTACTATATTGTGTCGTGTAAAATCTGTCATTTTTTATATATAATTTTTTTATTTACCTAGTTTTACTTGCGCTATTAAGATAAACAATATCTCATAGGTACAATAAAATCGGTTAAGTCGTATAGAAGTTATGGTGGAATAAAGAAACTCACAAACATACATATATAAACCTTGTAAACATAACTTTCCCTTTTTCGGCAGTGGTGTTAAAAAATGCCTCACAATGCGCAATGCAGTGAGCGAGCTAACACTAAACTCTGAAATAGGCTCATTAGTTCCGAAAACATACCAAGAAATTACAGATTTTATGCCTAAAACGAGTAAAAAATATATTTTGCAACAATTAAAGCTAGAGTGCTCGTGTTGCTTTCCATACAAACGTGGTTTATTTTAAATACTAAGAGTTCGAACTCTGTGAATCTTTGCAGTATATCCTTGTGCCTAATATATATGCTTCTGGTTTGCCAAATTTCTATACAATTAAGTATTTACGAAAATAATTCGATAAAACAAGTATTCAAACTCGGTGAAATTTTGTTGAATATTGTTGAGCTGAATATCTCGCCAGTTTTTATGACTAAACTACGTTTATATGGAAAGCGCTCCATTCTACTTTTAGCACTCTACATGATTCTACTCTTAAACTGTAGCGCATCAGGCCTGTTCTTCCAGGCTCATACAGATTGCTGTAAAACAATACTGCGTAAACGTTCGGCGTCACTGCTGCTGGGTGAGATATAGTAGCAATTACAGAAAAGAGAAAGTAATATATTTCCTTATGGTAGCAACCTCCTTAATAACATACTGTGGAGATCTGACTGCCCGATAATGCACCATTAGCTGTTTAAGATCAATGCGCCGATAGCTAAATGTAATGTAAAATAATTTTGATAATTATGTTTTTTTGTAGCGAAATTGTAATTTATATTATGGTAGGTATAAAACTAATATTATTATTTTTGTATTACCTACTAATATTCTATGGATCCACTTTCTGAAATAAATAATTGTTACATTTTTTATTAAACTAGTTACTCCCCGTGGTTTAACCTGCATGGTGATGGATGATGATGATGCTAATGAAAAGTATTCTATGTATTAATTCAGCGCCTCATCTGCCTCAATATCAAATTTCAACAAAAACGGTGCAGCCGTTGGTCACTCACAAACTTTCGCCTTTGTAATATTAGTGATTAGTTACACCCCGCGGTTTTATCCGCGTGCTGATGGATGATGATGATGAAAAGTATCATTTGTGTTAATCCAGCGCCAAATCTACATCCATATCTAATTTAAATCAAGATTGGTCCAACCTTTTGAGCGTGCAGAAGTAACACACTCACAAACTTTGGCCTTTATAACATTAATATAAAGGGTTATCTGTAAAATGCTAATAACCTCTTAGGGTTGACTTCTGCTAGTCCTATAAAACATTTTGAGTTGTTTTTTTTAACAAATTCTATCGCTTAGCACGCGATAGTGCTTGTAATTATATTTAGATATATATAGAAATATGTTTTTTTTTTGTTTTAAAAAAAAATCATTTTTTTCATATATATGTTTTTTTGTGTTTTAATGTCTACTCCGAGCCTAGAGCACCCGCTGCGGCAACACTGAACCGCGTCGTGGTCCCCTTGAATAAAGTTTTGAATATTTACATCAAGAAAAGTAATAAAAATATGAAATAATACATTACAGGTACAAATGACTTTTGACATCAGCTGGTCTTCGTGCTTATTTAGTCAAAAACAAATTAAAAATAAAAAAATAAAAATATTGGCAATATGTTTGTTAGGACTAGCAGAAGTCAACCCTAAGAGGTTGTTAGCATTTACCAATAACCCTGTATAGTATTAAGTGTGAAGTAGTGTGAATACGTTGCCTACGAACTACGATACCACACGGAGACAAAGACAAATGTTTCAGACATGTAACACCCCTAGCTGCCGGCAGTTGGTTCAAAACAGACAGAAATCTATTCTTCGATAAAACACATTCAATAGAACTGGGAGACATTATACATAGAAATACAATATCAACTTTCGAAACCCTACACGTGTTTCAGGGGATGATATACCCCGGATTTTCACGTGCCCGTGAATTCTTCAAGTTTTCCGACAGGTGTGAACGCTCGGGTCGCCGCTAACTTTGTAATTGTGTTTTGAAACTACTTAACTGAATATTGTGGGGTTTTGTAGACCCTTATGGTGGGAACGCACGTTTGTGGTGAATAGTCTATATTTAAATGAAAGTTTTTCAGTTTGTTAGATTTGGTAATTATTGTACGAAGCACTCGTGGCGAAGTTTGCTTAGCCGTTCTTAATCGATCAGCTAAGTTAACGTCCGCCGCGGTCAGGAGTTGGATGGGTGACCGCTAGTGATCGCATTACTACTGATCGCTTCCGTGCTTCGGAGGGCACGTTAAGCCGTCGGTCTCGGTTGCTATCTTATGATGGCAGTCGTTACAATATGGTGGTAGGGCATTTTGCGAATGCCCGCCTGGCTAGCTACCACCCTCAAGTAGAAAATCGGTTGCCAAGCACCTAAGGGTGGGTTCCGGCAGCTGTCCTAGAGAGCCAGTAATTCTAGGCCAGCCTGAACAACATCTTTGACCACATCATCACTTACCATCAGGTGAGATAGTAGACAAAGGCTAGCCTGTAAGCTATAAAAAAAAATAATACATGAGTATGAGATTTGCGGCATTAAAATTAACATTTAATCATGAAAGTTATTAAACACATAATAAAGGTAGGTACACTAAGTCTCTAAATTTTAAATTGTCTTTTAATTGCACTTTGGGTGACCTGTACTAGGCCACCACCCTTGAGGTGGGTACAGTCCCGTACTGGCAGTTATCCATCTTAATGTGAATCGTCGACATGAAGAAGAAGAGTATGTTTATATTTGCAAAGACGCATGCTTCGTAAATTAAAATAGATTATAGGGTTGCGTCATCGTTAACAAGTTTAAAACTAATGAATAGATTCAGGCGTTACTTTGCGGAAATCCATATTTAATAATAACAAATAATTTTAAAATATTTAAAAAAAAACATTAAATTAATATTTTAATAAAACACTTAAAAATATCTAGTGTCACTAAATAAAAAACTCCCGCTTAATTAACCTGTTAAACCGACGTGACGTCACTAACGCCACGCAGCCAAATTGGAAGAATTTTCGACTCGTTTCGTTTCTACACGAAGCATCCTCAGGAGGTCTTGACTCTACGAGCGCACGATCGAGAATGCAAATTCATTGTTGAATTTTTTCTTAAAATATTTTAAGAACATTTGTTATTATTAAGTTTAAAGCTAAATCTTAATAACCCCCCTTCCTCCCCTTTCCAAACAAATTTGGTAAGATCCCACTAATGCCGCCTTGGATACACGTTCTAGGATGGAAGTTTTTCTTGACAGGCCAAGGTCTTTTAGTAAGTTATATAGGGATTTCGCTTGTATACCCCTTGCTCCGACTTCTACAGCATATAAATTAATCACATAACCGTTTTTGGTTAATTCATTTGTTAAGTCATTATATTTTTAACTTTTTATTGTGTGGTCTTTCGGTAGGTTTGTTTTACATGACGACTAAATTTACGTAAAACATCCCGAAATTGAACACAACAGTCAACCTTGACTGTCACAAGCGTTATATGAATTTGAATAATAACTTGAACAGAATAAGAAGTACCATAATTTTGTTTGCAAGCGTGGTACGAATTTGGATTTTATTGTGAACATAATAAGAACTACCATCATTCACAGATTTTTGTGTTTAGTGATTTGTCTAGAACGACGCCAGTGTTTCTATAACTACGATGATGTAAGATTGTCAGATTGATTCTACTATTTTTCTCAACGACTAAACAAGTTTGACAAAACTTTGTGACAAGACCGAGAATCTTTTTTATAAATAAATAAATGGTATTCGATTTTTAAAACCAAGGAGTTTTCAATTAAAAAGATTTTAATATGACAGGAACAGTTGAAATGTTCCATTCCCGATACTTTTAGTGCAGCCTTCGTATATGCATTGTCTTATCAATCTGTCATTCTCGTAGAATATAATAGTCCAATAGTGTTATTTATTGTGAATGTTTTACACCCACCTGACAAAATTATATTAGTTGGCCCTAGCAATATCTAATAAATATAAAACTAAAAGCGTTTATTCCTGATAAATGTAATTAATTAAGAAGCTTTAATAATCCAAATAAAATCCCTGTTTTCAGGGGGTTTTGGCAAATCTCAAAAATCAAGTGATCAAGTGAAATTAGAATAAAAAATAAAACTCTGCTAAAGTAGTGATCACTTAACTGCCTAAGTTAAGGCAAGTGATCATTACCTACAATATATAAAAAAGTTAAGCATAGTGGGATTTGAACACACCAACGTTCCTCAGAAATGCTTCACAGATTCAGCAACGTGTTAAAATTACTCCTTGCTAGCTTGTAGTGTCCATCACCCATGACACAGAAGAGGAATGTTATGATATTAACTCTAGTCTCTGAAGGAGAACCAAGCAGTCGATAGGCTCATTTCGCCAGTATTTTTTATTGCTGATAGATAAGCCTTTCAATTTCACCTGATGGTAAGTGATGATGTGGTCGAAGGTGTTAACAGGCTTAACCTAGAATAATTGGTTCTCAAGGACAGCTGCCGGAACACACCGTTAGGTGCTTGGCGACAGATTTTCTAGTTGAGGGTGGTCGCTAGCCAGGCGGGCATTCGCAAAATGTTCTTTCACCATGCAGTGAAGCTCAAGGCCGCGGCGGGATTCAAACCATAGACCTGCTGCACGGCAGTCCAAAGCCAATGCCACTGAGCCATCACTGCTTCATTACCTAACAATAAGGCAGAGCTACAAGAAAAACGTATCAACAACTTGTGTTGCTGACTGTACCTATAACTGCAAATGAAGTTCTCCGACTGCGCCAACTAAAAGCCACAAAATTGACCTCCTTATCTTCTACCGGACCCTTATCAGTGAGTCAAAGTTCGGATCTTGACCGTCTCGACCTTCCCGTCGACGGACGTTATAAATTAATACTCGGATGTCATGATTTATGACCCTTGGGCTCTGAGAAGGTTAGTGATCTTTTGACAGCCGGGTCGGGCGCCAAATTATATTTGGGTATTAGGACGTTATTAGGTGGTAAAATATCACTTATATTTTGGTATTGACTATTTCATTTTCATATTAAAAAAGGAAGTGATTGCATATTTTTGTCGGTCGGGAGATCATCGGATTTTCATAACTTATCAGAGCACTTGATCAATGCGACGCGAGATCACAGTGATGCTACCTATTTGCCTAAATTAGCATTGTTATACAACGGGACAATGCTACCAGAATGCTGAGCACGTTAACATCTGGTAGGGGACTGTCTAAATGCTTTAGTTATAGTAGCTGTAGTGCTGTAGATAGTTCGTAGTGTTTTGTTAATGAAGGCAAAAAAAAACATCTTTATAACAGAAGTTCTACTTTAGTACGATTTGCGAGTTTACAGGTACAGGTAATATATTCATGTGAACAGTTTCTTTCAAAAATATAAAGTTTCTAGATAAAATCAGTTATATAATTATCCTTATTACATTTTCCAAATACGATTACTGTTTCCAAAACATCCCTAAAATAACTCTATAGATTAAAACGGAAAAAAAATAACGCTTGTTACAAAAGTTTTCATTTTTTGTTAATAAGGTTTATTAAAATATAACAATGTTATCACATTGTTATATTTTAATGAAGTTATAATGAAAGATTGATCATTAAACGCTTTCTGAGTAAGTTACTAGTTTTATGGAAATCGCAATATTAGTGATGAAATGTCAGCTATTCTTTACCGGCGGTATGCCTTTATTAACAAAATACTACAATCTATATACTACACTACAGCTACTACAATAAAAGCATTTGGACTCATAGGCAGTCCAAATGCTCTAGCCCACTATCAGTTGGCAGCGTGCCCAGCATGCTGGCAGCATTGCCCCGTTGAATTGCAATGCTTATTCTTTGAGCCAAATAGATGCCAGCATTTTGATCACGCGTCGCATCGAATTAGCATTTAGCTATTTTTATATTCATCCATCAGCGTCTCAATGATAAATCTACACCTGACCAGGATTTACTATATATCTCATTTGAACAGAGTATTTGCTATAAACCTTTTGAAACAACTGTGAGCTTATTAATAACAATACCTAAAAAATATATATTATATATATACTACATCGACACTTAAACGTTAAAAAGCGTAAAAATAAATATCTCGGTTGGTCAACGCAAGTGTTTTAAGCTTTTTACCTTTAACAACAATATATTAAAAAAAACCTTAGAAATTACTCTACACTGGAAACAGCAAATGGAATACGATGGAGGACAAACTTGCCATCTGTGACAAGAATGCCTCGAGGAAAGCTTCAAAGTTTCAAACATCTGGATTGGATAAAATAATGTAAAATAAACACAATATCACATATGTTTAAGTTGTAATTGTAGATGAAGTATAGGAATTGTAGATGAATGTATAGGATATACACGAAGATCCTATATAAACATTTCAAACAGTCAATCAGTAGCTATGTAAATATTAGGTCCTTACATATGAAATTGGCGTTTTTCGTACTGGCCACTTTAATCACGAATTTCTCCTTTTTGGTAAGGAATTCCAAATTCAAATTTGTACAGCTATAGACTCATGTATTTGTGCTTCGATGATCGTCATTCATTTGTTTTTTTTCTTCTGTTTTTTTCTGTTTGCGTCACTCATTTTACAAAATGGAAAACCTTAAATATCGCATTATTTACGAGTACGAGTTCCGCCGTGGCACTAGTGCTGCGGAAACAACTCGAAGGGTGAATGATGTGTATGGCGGTCGTGTTGCAAAAGAAAACACAGTTCGTTTTTGGTTCCAACGTTTTCGTTCTGGAAATTTCGACCTGCAGAACAAGCCCCGTGGACGGCCTGAGACTCAAGTTGATAATGAAGAGTTGAAGGCTATTGTGGAAGCGGATCCATCGCAAACCACGTCCGAGTTAGCTGCAGGCTGCGATGTTAGTGATAAAACTGTTTTAATTCACTTGAAGCAAATTGGGAAGATTAAAAAGCTTGAAAGGTGGGTACCTCACGAATTGACTGAAACAAACCGGCAAACGCGCGTCGACTGCTGCGTTACATTACTAAACCGGCACAATAATGAAGGTATTTTAAACCGAATCATTACCTGTGATGAAAAATGGGTTCTTTACGATAATCGGAAGCGCTCAGCGCAATGGTTAGATCCTGGCCAGCCAGCCAAATCCTGCCCCAAGCGAAAATTAACCCCAAAAAAGGTACTTGTAAGCGTTTGGTGGACTAGTGCCGGTATTGTTCATTACAGTTTTTTCAAATCTGGCCAGACTATTACGGCTGATGTCTATTGTCAGGAATTGCAAACCATGATGGAAAAGCTAGCGGCTAAACAACCTAGGCTGGTCAATCGCTCCACGCCACTGCTGCTTCACGACAACGCTAGACCACACACTGCGCTACAGACGGCTACTAAATTAGAAGAGCTTCAATTGGAAAGTCTAAGACATCCTCCGTACTCCCCGGACCTTGCTCCAACAGATTACCATTTTTTTCGAAATTTGGATAACTTCTTGCAAGGGAAAAAATTCAACTCCGATGGGGCAGTCCAAATCGCCTTCAAAGATTTTATTGATTCCCGTCCGACTGGTTTTTTTAGTAAAGGGATCAATGAACTACCTATGAGATGGCAAAAGTGCATAGAAAATAATGGTTCATACTTTGATTAATTAAATATATTATATTAAAAAATATTCGACTTTTTGTTCCTCCCATACAAAACGCCAATTTCATATGTAAGGACCTAATATATAACAGTATCTAAAGATTTCAATTAAGAATAAAGACTTTATGACGTCTCCTCTAATTGAAAGAAGTAAATTGCATCCTGTCGCCTCAGACACGTACAAAAACTATCATCAGCACAATTGTCACACAGAACACGTAACTAACTTATTATTGGATTCGTTTAGAAATAATGACGACTACGTTAAGTGAGACAAAAAGTAGAGGCGTGATCTTGGGGTAGTGATGGTCTTATGGGGTTTTGAGACTACATGAACAGATACCTGGTCAAGGTATGTCTTGAAAAGTTAGTAAAGCTTTCAAAGCGTCATTGTTTATTTTTGTATTTTTCTTGCAACGTCATCAAACTACCGCAAATAAGTAATATAATATATTACTAATTAGTGTTTTTTTTAATTAAATATAAATAATATACTGTGTACTGTGAAATTGCAGACTGGATTATGTGACACAGGTAGTATCTTCTAGATTATTTTTTTCCTGTAACATTTTTTACCTAATTTGTGACCAAAAATATTGAATAAATTTAAGTAGGACTTCTATTTTTATAAAGTGTACGTAAAATTCAATCTATGTTCTCAGACTCTCCGGAACCCCAAATAGCAAATATTTTTAGTCCCATCTCTTTCAGTAATTAGGCGATACATTGTCTTTAGGGGTCATTAACCTAAATGGCTGTTGGTTTTTTCCTTTTTTCAGCGACCACAGTGAGTGAATAACTCAATGGCTTTGTAACTGCACTGAGCGATAAGCGGAGCGGGAAGCGGATTAACAATGCACTTAGCGTGAACATTTTCGTGACTGGATTACTGCCACGGTCTTATACTCTGCATTAGTATGATTTACGAGTTGGTTACACATTAAAATGCGAGTATAGAAGGCCTTAAATGCGTACCTATTAAAGTGGTTATGCGTTTAAATTATTTTTGATTGTGTAAAAAAATTACATGAATATCTGAGCTTTAAGAAAAGTTTATGTATTACATCCTCATATTGATTAGATTTGGGCATTGCATTAAATATATATACAGGGTTATTGGTAATATGCTAACAACCTCTTAAGGTTGAAATCTGCTAGTAATAAGAAATATTTTAAGCGATTTTCTTTTTGTTTTGAAAAAAAAAAAAACTTTTTTGTGTATTTTATATGTTTTTGACTGAATAAGCACGAGGATCACCTGATGCCAAAAGTCTCTTGTGCCTGTAATGTATTATTTAATATTTTTTATTACTTTGCTCGATGTGAATGTTCAAAACTCTATTTAAAGGGACCACAGCGTTGCCGCGGTGGACGCTCTTGGCTCGGAGTAGGAGTATTAAAACGCAACAAAAAACACTACTAGGTTTTTAGAATTTTACCAATAACCCTGTATCTATATGGTCACCTCTGTTTTCCCCAAATGGTCTATGACGTCATTCTGGCAAAAAATATGGGTCAGAATCACTAGGCGTTTGCATAAGCCTGTGAGCAAAAATAACACCCATAAATATTAATTTGTCGCGTCGGCCGGTCGTTTTGGCATTTTTTAGGCAAGAATAGTATTTTGAAAGTTTTCTCACACCGTTCGAGTTCGAAAACAACTTTTGCGCCATGTCCGAAGGTAAGTCTTTAAAGACCGTTTCTTGATAACTGCAATTTGACAGTTTCACTTAGTAATAATGGAATAATTTTATCAAAAAAATATATGATTATCGTAGTCAAATACATTGAACACTTAGTTTTGAATGTCACATAGTATTTATATTCGCTTTGTTCGCATAAAAGACTGCATCATAATGTCTAATATGAGCGTCATTCTTTAAGAATAATAGCTATTGTCTTTAAGTATTATCTATCGTTCGATTTGGGGCAAATCATTGGTGAGTATAAATAGCAAAATTATCGATATATTGCTTGCCAAACGCTTAGATACGAATGCATATATTAAAACTGCTACAAACGGTGTCGTCTCAAAGCGAACGCACTATAGATAGTTGATATGCAAATTACTGTATTAGCCAATTGCTTTGTAAAATTTACATACAGAATATTTATTTCTAGTTTGTGGCTTATTATTATAGTGACTTTACAAAATGTTCTTTACGAATTAGTGTTTTAATGTTACGTTAATTGTAATTTGTTTTAGTTAATTGAAACGTTTAAATAAATAAAAAAGTTTCTAGTGTTTAAAATTTCACCTAGTGTACAGTTTCTTTTTATGCCTGATAGGTTAGCCTTTGACCACTATCTCACGTGATGGTAAGTGATGACGTGGTCGAAGATGTTGTTCAGGCTAACCTAGAAGTACTGGCTCTCAAGGACAGCTGCCGGAACACACCGTTAGGTGCTTGGCGACAGATTGTTCTCTTGAGGGTGGCAAAATGCTCTACCACCATGTGACAGTTTAGTAACCTACTAAATTCAGATATTTTTTTCCAAATAGTATTAACCTTATTTTCAGAGTCATATCAGTGCAATTTTTTTAATCAGGAATCTAATGCACATTATGATGGGCTGGTAGTGATTACTTAGAATAAGATTGTAAAAGCGGTTGTGTATCAAGGATAAAGTTATTTTTCGCGAGTTCAATGAGTTTATCTTTATGGGATCAGGTCAGTATTTTTTTATATAATGCCAGTTGCTAATGAATACCATTTTTTTTTTTGTGGGTGGAAATTCCTTCTCGCTGCCCTTTCACCACTGGGGTGGTGAAAGGGGATGTGTGGGACATGAACCCACTAAACCCCCCCCCCCCGTGAGCTGTCCACCGCCAAGGTGGGGCATGATAGGGTCGCGTTGGCATTCACCATCTTGCCCCGGTGCTAATGAATACCTGTATCATCTCATCGCCATCGACATTGAAGTAATCGCAGCGCTAGATGAAAATATACCCTGATAAAGCTGACGTACATTAACGAAGACCGTACTTTATCAATCCTGACGCTAATTTTGAAATGAGTACGCTATTTCTTAATTAACATATCTCGTCCCTACAAACGTACCCTTCCGCTAATTAAATTGAAATTCGTATACAATGTGTTACGGTGTCAGCAATGAAAGGATAACAATCTAACTTGTGTACACAAATTACTGGGGTGTTGTACGCCTTTGCGCATTTCACTCGGTTTGGTTTGATTGGTTAGCAGTAGTTTCAAAGTTAAAGTCATTAATTCAATTGAAGCTTCGAAGCTTTTGGAAATGTAAGAGACTTATCATTTTGTTACCCTCTTCATTCCTTTCATGTGAAGAATTCACATTCCTGAACAATTCACATTCTTGACGAAATAACTTTTTAGGAATTCTCGTTGGTAGTATACGCGGTATATTTCCAGTTCTGGTAAAATAGCAATAAATCCTGCAATGTGCTATAATATGTGTAAGTGCACTCTTTACTGTACTGTATCAGCCAGATTGTCCACCGCTTAACACAGCCTCTCCCATTGAGGGGGGTTTGCCATAATTTCCACGCTTGGCAGGCGTCTTGGGGATCGCTGTTTAAGATATCAGTTCCTCAGAAGGCGCTGCTGTCCACCTTCCGGTGTTTTACCTTTAGCCGCCTCTCACGACACCCACAGGTAACAATGGAGGGGTAACATTCTAGTCCGGCACCCCACGGAGAACGCCCTACTAAGCATCAATGTGAATCACTCGCACGCCACCGGTATCTGATATGGCGCACTTTGTTCTCCATCGCATTTTTGGTTTTCTTTTAGTTCCAAATTAGATCCATTGCCATGAATCAAGTGTTATGTAAAGTTTGCCAGCCAAGTTCCAGTTATTTAAAAAGTAATTTCAATAAATCATTATTATACATGTCGTGTAACAAATACCTTCAATGTTCAAACTGTTTGAAATTCAAATAATATAGAACTTGGTTGAGAACACAAATATTGGCTTTTTAGAACTTTATTGGATTATACATGCAGGTGACGAAGTCCTATCGGTTAATAATCCTACATTTTTAGTTTTGTATTTTCAATTCTTTCAATCATTTATATTCATTCAATCATATATAAATTTATATTCATTAAGGACAAAGTTTGGAAAATAACACTATGTAATAAATATAAGATTTCTAATATTCGCTCTCTTTTTCTCTGTTTTTTTTTTTATTGCTGATAGGTAAGCCTTTGACCATAATCTAATTTGGTGGTATATGGAGATTTGGTCAAAGATATTGATTGAAGAAACTTGCTAACATGCTTTACTTTTAATTACTAATGTTAATATTTTAAAACTAAACATTAGCAAGATCAACTGATAGAACACACTGTTAGGCGCTGCATGACAGATTTTCTACTTGAGGGTGGTAGATGCCCACCTAGCTAATATTTGTAAAGTGCCCTTCCATCAGACGGTGAAGATCGTGGTGTGGTTCTAACGCAGGGCCTGCTGCGCGGCAGTCCATAGACAATACCACTGGACCGTCACTGCTTTGAAATATTTTGTTGTGAGTACACTGAGAGAAATCTAAAGTCAAAAGTGCCCTAATGACGGCCAATTTATATGGTATAAGGCGAACAAACGACCAAACGTAAACACGTACAAAAACGCCTTCCAACTAGAAGGCGTTAAACGAGGTCAGTGAAGGCGAATGTTTCTTTTCGTCTTCATTTAAGGTGTATTTTGTGGTCTTTCTTAAATATTGACTTTTCGATGAGGCTGATTAAGTCGTACGTTATAGTGATAATCACCGTATATAAACCGCCGTAAAAGTAAGGTATATTTTATGGTCAATACTGCAATTATTATCGTATAACAAGTTCAATTCTGAAAATACTTAACGGAAGGCGTTTTTGACGGTTGTGTTTATTATAAAACATGGTATATTTTTATTGATTGGTGAAAATCATCTTGAGACTTGTGAATTTATCTTACGTATTTACAATTCAACGGTAAAAGGTCAAATTTGATTTAAGCCTTTAAGTCGTTTTTCTCAGTGTAGGATTATGATTATACTCATTCAATATGATGATGTGAAATAGTCCCTCAATTTATCAGATTCAAGTTTTTGGATAAAAAGACTGCTTAATAAAAAAATATAATGTAGGTAACGTAGGCTTGATATTTACGATAATTTGTGTAAAACTAATAATCGTCACTAGATGGCGCTTTACTGCCATAAAACACACTAACTTCAAGAGATGTCATTGTAATGAATAGATTCAGGCGTTACTTTGCGGAAATCTATTTTGAAGACCAACAAATATTTTTAAAGTATTTAAGAAAACATTTAATAAACTTTTTAATAAAACTGTCAATAAATCTATATAAAAATGATATATATCTAGTGACAATTCCGCCTTATTTCCCGTTAAGCCAACTTGACGTCACAAACGCCACGCAGCCAAACCGGAAGAGTATTCGACGCGTTTCGCTTCTAAACGAAGCATCCTCAGGAGGTCTTCACTCTACGAGCACACGATCGAATCGAGATGTCATTTTTGTTTGTACGATTATTACTTCGGCGTCGAGAGCTCCAAACAACCTGATTAAATATACCTACTCGTATGTATTCTTACGTTCAATAAAAATAAATAAGCACATACGGAACCAATAGCTATTTCAGCACAATAGCTGAAACCTAACACCCAATGTCCAAAATTACGAGCAAAGTGTCTCGCAGTTTACACGTCGATATCTACGTTATGACTACAACACACATTAATAACTATTGGAATTCTATCAGCGAATATGGTGTTGGTTTTGCATCGTTGCACTCGAGTATTTGCTGTTCCACATCAAACAAATCGTTGGCGTTTGGAGGTTCATGCCCAAATAGAATAAAATTTGATGTTGGAGTTTGTGTTGAGAGGTTTCACGCTCTCGTGGCCGACGCAACTACGCGCTATGATTTTTATCCCTCTACCTCACTGATGTTAAGTCAGTTTTTTTTTCTTTAAAGCAAATAGCAGTACCAGTTTCAGATCATACCTGACATTAAAAGTAATCTACTTTCACATAAGGTATTAAAATAAATTAGTACTATTTTACATAGATTTTTATTACAAAGGTATAGTGCGTTTTGCGAACGCTTACCGTGTTACTTACGTCCCTTAAAGTGGCAATTTGTCCAGACTAAAAGTAAAAATCAACTTTTATAACTAATATTTTTATTTTCATTATATAATGTAACCACAACACTCAGGGAATCGTAAGTGTCTGAATAAAGTTTGTGGCTTTTTTTTTAGATTCTTTTAACTTTTCCTTCTGTATTAATCACTAAAGTCACAGCTATAGTATCATAAAGTATTCATTTTATCCGAACAACATCATATTTAGACGCACAATATTTTTATTTTTTATTTTACTTTTCTAGTGTTATATATATATATATGTTGATCTATATATATATATAGATCAACACTGGGGCGGTAGACGAAGGCATCACAGCTTGTTAATTTATATTTATATTTATATATAATAATAATATCTTTATTGATAAACTTACATAGCACAAAGTTGTTGAATCTCTGCCTTTTGCGTTACTAAAGACTGTGTTGCAAAAGGCAGTCTCTCCCATATAATAATATCAAAGTTTAATAATATTTAATATATATATATATTAAATATTATTCCACTATATATATATATATATAATAAGGGAAGCAGGACATTAAAATCCTCACAGTGAAAAAAAGGAAGTTTCTTCAAGACTTCCACACGTGTTAGCCTACTCTCGGCCAGTCTTACCAGTTATAAAAACAAATCAAAAAATCGTAGACTATGTGGGATACTAGACCCAAATGTCAAGGCTTTTCAAAATGTCATTTTACACCTAGCTAATTTGTGCGAGAATAGACCCAAAAGTGTCATATAAATATTGGCAAGGACAATGCGTATTAACACATTTAATTAGTTTAATTAAGTTACTCATATACAAGGAGTATGGGCACTGTTCAAATTTCAATGATGTGTATGAGCTTAAAAGAACAGGATTCCTGTTGGTATATCTTTTTGCTGTTGTTCGAGTAGAGCTTGAAACTACGAGTAGAAATGCGTTGGCGATCAGCGAGTTCTAATAGGTTTGCCGCTGGGCTATAAGCGAGTAAGGGAGAGAGATGAGCGATTACTCGCCCACTTGCTTAGGGCGGCCAACTATTATGCGTAGGTATATCAAGCGAGTCTCTCCGCGAGTGTTTTGACCATAAAGCGAGCGTTACTAAGCAAGTACAGCTCTTATCGCTGCAACTAACTAGTGGAAAGTGAGTTCTCACCGGGCGGCGGCAGTGAGCAATGATGGCTCAGTGGCATAGGCTATGGACTGCCGCGCAGCAGGTCCATGGTTCGAATCCTGCCGCGGGCTTGAGCTTCACCGCATGGTGGAAGGGCCTTTTGCGAATGCCCGCCCGGCTAGCTACCACTTTCAAGTAAAATATCTGTCGCCAAGCACCTAGCGGTATGTTCCGGCAGCAGTCCTTGAGAGCCAGTGAAATGACAGACACATGAGACTTAATAACTATGTCTCAAGGTGACAGGCGCAGTGCAATTCGTGACTTGTGACGAAATGTATCTAATATAGGCAGAGGTTAGTCCGTTTAACATCAGTTGGGCTTCGTGCTAGTTCCGTCACAATAACATTAATAAAAGAAACAAAGTGTGAACTTTCTTTTAATAAAATATGCATCTCTTTTATTTACATGGGATCTTTGTCTTTTAAACATTTCTTGAGCGAGTATATTATAGTCGATATCCACTAATAGGTTGCTTTCACATCGGCGATAGGACAAATAGCTAAAATATTATTAGTTAGTGTTCTAGAATTTATATGATTATCACACTTTTTTATTTTTATTAATGTTATTGTGACGGAACTAGCACGAGGCCCAACTGATGTTAAACCGACTAACCTCTGCCTATAACAGATACATTTCGTCACAAGTCATGAATTGTACTGCGCCTATAACCTTGAGACATAACTACGACAATAATTATTACTTGTCGTAGTTTTTGCGGTATATATTCATAAGTTTTTATAAACTGACAATCCAAACGCATAGATTTCAGGCTCAAAGACATGCATGCAAATTTCATTTAGTTGGTTCAGACACTTGGTATTTAAAATATGATGAAACAACGTTTGTTTCTAAAGCATCATGAAAACGAGATTAACGAACTTTAATTAATTAAAGAACGAAAATTATGAAACGAGAACGGTTTATTACTACGGACCGCTAAGGCACCATTTCCGTCCAAGTCAATCTATATAATCGCCCATACTGCAAATAGTGACTCAGATTACCAGGGTGAATGTTCCAATTAGTGTTCCGGTGGTACCATTCCACAGTCGAGACAAACGAGATTGCCTGCTACGACCACCTGCTTCGCTGTTTACGGAATACGAGTTGCGTCTGTCTTGGTTGTGGTCCAGGCTAAGTGGTGGTCGAGAATTGGGCTTCACCTTACTATTGTTCTGGATTTTGGGAAGCGTTTTGTATCCTAGATTGGATCTTTAAAGCGATTAACTGAGGCCATTTATGTTGTTTTAAATCCTTTTGAATTTGTGCGTTTCATCGTAGTCTTCTATCTGTCTTTAAAAACGAGTTAAGTGTGAGTAGAACACCACGTGTAATATCATACCGAGTGTATATTGGTTTGTATCCGTAGTATAATATTGTTTCAATTTCCAATGAGAAAATAACTTTTAATTTGTACAATTACATAATGAGTATGGAATTGAAGGCCTTGTTAAGCACATTACAAAACTACATATATAATTCATAAAATTAATTAAACTTCGGTTATATGTAAAAATTATAAAGAAATAATTAAACTAAAAAATATAAACATATTTGAGATTTACTTCTTACCATCCTAAGGTTGTCTGGAAGAGATCGCTGTAAGTGATAAGACCGCCCATTGGACCTACTTAAGTTTACTACTCAATGTATTGTTTCCCTTGTGAATCTGGTGTCAATAAAGAGATTTCGTATCGTATCGAACAACATAAAATACGGTTGCTAAATACGAACTAAAAAGTAAAACAAGTGTGTGCGTATGTAAATGCAATCGGGGAACCCCTTAGAATAAAGTGTCCCCCAGAACGGTCCCTCGGCTCCAATAACAAACGCACAACTTGTTTTACTTTTAAGTTCGTTTCTTGGCATTACATTCCTGTTTTATTTTTTTTACTGAAATTTGTTAAAATATAATATTTGTTCTTTATTGCTAACCAGCTGTAGACGTTAATATTCCACATATCAGTATACAAAAGAAGATAATGTTAATAGAATGACAAATTGAATATTTTTGTGATGAAGTGCTGGTGAGTTTCACACATATTTAAATATTATACACTAACCGCAAAAAAACTAAAAACAAACGCTCTCCCTGATGATGAGCATCTGGGGCGACGAATATATAAATTCAATATTAGTTTTGAGTCTGAATTCTATAACATACACCCGTGGGGTGCCGGGTTGGAATGTCACCCCCTCATCTCTACCCGTGGGTGTCGTAAGAGGCGACTAAGGGTAACACACCAGAAGGTGGGCAGCAGCGCTTTCTAAGGAACTGATATCTCACACTGCGATCCCCAAGACGCCTGCCAAGTGTGGAGATTATGGAAAAGCCCTCCAAAATGGGGGAGGCCGTGTTTAGCAGTTGACAATATGGCTGATACAGTACATTCTATAAGATATTATTAAGTTTCAGTTTTTTATTCATTTCTTTTACGAGAAAAAGATCCGTGACTGACGGATTTTAGAAGCACTATTTTATAAACCTACAATAATCTGAACTTTCAAATCAATCTATTCTGCGTATCGCTTTTGTGCAGACCATAATAATAGTCCCAATGCTGCACTTTGACGCATTTCCGTATTTTCTATGCAAGCTTTGTCCATTCAAATGACATAATTGAAAAGCTTACATCAATGGCAACACTATAGCATGTGCCAGTAATTTTAGTCTCAATTTGAATAAGTTTATTCAGGATCATTTCAGCGTTGAAATTGGCTGCAATTTAGAAATTGGTGTGAATAGGGGCTTTGACACATTTGAAACGATAAATTATATCTTTACTAAATACTAGAATTGATCATACAATGCCTATAATCTGATCAGGTGGCAGAAATAAAAGTAAATTCTTTCACGTGATGATACTTTCTTGTTGATTTTAGGGTTGTGTACTAGATAATAAAACCCTCAAAGTCGAAGTCAAAGTCAAAACCATTTATTCGATTTAGGCGTCTACGACACTCTTATGAAGGTCAATTACAAATTTTAGTATTGAAATATTCTACACTGTACTGCCACGTTCAGCGAATAAATTGTATAGAGCCACTGCGAGAAGTACGGGAAAGAAACTCGGGGCTATTCTTTTAAACATCTTTTAACAATGTGTTACATACATACTATTTAATAAAGTTATTACAATATTTGTTTAAATTATGTAGGTGACAGGCAATAGCTTGGTAGAGGCAGAATTGTCCAGGCATTTTTGTCATTTAAGTAATCAGAAACTGTGTAGTAGGATTTTTTTATCAATATGTTTTTCACGTGCAACTTGAATTTCTCTTCTGTGAGTGTTGTAATAAGTTTGGGAACTTTATTATATTACCTTGTTAATAAGGCTCGGCTGAATTCCGTCTATCCGTCCATCCCATAAAGGGATGTATCTTTTAAATGGTAATAGGTTATATTTTAATATGTGTCATAATAACAAATAATATTTATTATCAAAAATTTTAAATGAAGGCAGTCCCATACAGTGCCATTTTACACGACTGCCCAAAAAGGAGTGTTATGTTTTCAGGGTTCATGTATGTATGTTTCTGAGTTTCTTTATTCCACCGTAACTTATAAACGGTTTAACCGATTATATTGTATGATATATAGTTAGATTTGTCTTGATAGCGCAGACGACACTAGATACACCAAAAAGTAAAAAAAATACTGTCGGATTTTAGACACCATGTTGTGAGAAAAATAAATGTTTTTTCTCCCGAACCCGTCAAGGAGGGTAGGAGATTTTTTTTTTCCGATTCTATCAATATGTTTAACTTGCAGTTTTAATTTGAATGGAACGATAAGACGCTTAGCGAAAATAAATAATTTGCATTCGAGTTTTTTAATTTTTAATTAATTTAGACTTATTTAACGTGTTTTCTATTTGTTCTATCGTAAAAACGGTAACACATGCAAGCGTCAAACTTGGTACGATTATCAGCCAATATCTAATCTATAACAACAAATAATACGATCCGGCCAAGTGCAGGTCGAAGGCCCAGTAAGGATCCCAAACTATATTTAAAAATCTACTCAAACTATACCTAAATATAGTATTGACAGGTCATTAACTGTGGCCCTTATGGACAAGCTCAGAGTCACTCAACGAGCTAAGGATATATGCTATGCCCGCAGTTCTTGCGCGATAAAATCCGAAACGAAGAAATTTACCGAAGAATCAAAGTTACTGACATAGCTTTCAAAATTTGCAAGTTTTAGTGACAATTGGCAGGCCACATTGTTCAACGAACTGATAAGCAATAGGGAAGAAAGGTTCTAGAGGTGGTTACCACTTTACACTTGAAGCGATAGATCTGGTAGCCCACCGCGGGCTTGAGCTTCACCGCATGGTGGAAGGGCATTTTGCGAATGTCCGCCTGGCTAGCGACCACCCTCAAGTAGAAAATTTGGCGCCTAGCACCTTACAGTGAGTTCCGGCAGCAGTCCTTAAGACCTAACAGTGTGTTCCGGCAGCAGTCCTTGAGAGCCAGTAAAATTACAGGCACACCGTGAGACCTAATAACTGTACGTCTCAGTGTGACGGGCACAGTGCAGTTCATCATTGAAGAAATGCATCTGTTATAGGCAGAGGTTAGTCCACGAAACATCAGGTGGGCCTCGAGCTTGCTCCGTCACAAGTACATTATAAAAAAACTATTGGTGGACTGATGACATCTTTAGAGTTACGGGTAGACACTGGTCGCAAGTAGCTAATAGCCGTTTATTTCGGCGTTTTATGTAGGAGGCCTTTCAGCAGTCTGCCAGCTGATGTTGATCAATATAATTGTGTCATGATTGTTGAAAATGAAACAACTATTCAAAATGTAGATAAAAATACGTAGTTTACTGAGTTTTCAGGAAAAAAAAATTGCCGGAAAGGAATTTCACATCCCTGCTAGCTAATAACAATTTGCATGACCAAATTGGCGGGCACAGGTAAATTGGACGGCAAAATTTAACGAGTGATAATTGCAACATATGAGTTATGACTTTATTTACTGCCTAAAAAAGGAGAGTTATGTTTTCAGGGTTCATGTATGTATGTTTGTGAGTTTCTTTATTCTACTTTAACTTCTAAACGGCTTTATCGATTCGAATGTAAGAGATATTGCTAGAATGGTCTTGATAGCGATGTTGACATTCGGTACATAAAAAATATAAAAAACAAACTGACGGATTTTAATCGCCGTATGGAGACAAAAAAGTATTTTTTTCTCTCAAACCCATCGATTGGAATTTCAAAATGAATGACTTTATGAAACAATTCCAAAAATATATATAACTTGCAGTCCTAATCTAAATCTAAAAATCTTAAATATTACTTTGAATGAAAGAATTCCCATACAAAACGATTATTAAGAATATTTTTTTATAATATTTTGTAATACGGAAAACTAGCAACCTAGATGTGTTCAAGTTTAAGCCATTGGTATTTCAAATATGATGAAGCGTTTGTATAGAAAGTGCATATAAGACAAAATTAAGGGTGGGCACAATGCCAAAATTACACAAAAGGAGTATTTTCAAACACACTTTTTGATGGTCATGAACGTAAATATTCCAATAAAAAAAATATAGGAGGCAGGGGATAGTCTTGAAGAAGCGTAAATCGCGACAAGCTTTAATTAATAATCGTTACCTAGTCCTAGTGGTAAATATTTAATTTATCTGACTTTAACGCATATACTGCGCTCAACATCAGGGTCTTGAGAGAGCGCGGCGAGGCGATCGTGACGCTGCGTCCAGACTGTGGTTGTTTTTCGCAGTAAAGCTGGCGATGGAAGAAGCGAGGGTGAAAAATGTTTTTTTCCTAGCATTCGGCGTACTCTTAAGGCTAGAACAAGCCTTACAATGCACGAAAGCGCTCAGCAGTAAATGCTACTAGCGGTGTCCCTTCCAAGTTATGAACACAGCGGACTTTGCTTAACCAAGCTGATCGGATCGAACGACTAGGCAAGCTTAACTACGAGCCCTTCTTTTATTTTTGGCCAATTACAAATTGGAATTGTTTTGCTATTAATAAATACCTATATTAAGAGTGTGTATCTTTGTTACCAAATCACATCACACTTAAACAGCTAAACAAATTTGGATGATACTCAGAATATATATATTAGCACAAAGAAATTTTCATCGTCGTCACTTTCATCATTTTCTATGCGGAAACAACCGGGGCACAGCTTGTCAATAAGTCTATTTTCAACAACACTAAGAAACATCCCGTTACTAAAATGGGTTAGACTGTTCTATTTGTATTGTTTTGGCTTGACTTTTCGTAGAATTAATAATAAGCCACTTTGGAACGCTCGCTCGTAATCGCATTACGTAAATGCCAAGCATGTACCAATTACATTGCTGGAATGTCTTTCCAAGTCAACTTTTAGAAACATGTAGGTACGTGAGGCATTATAGCAGAACATGACATTATAGTCCTACGTACATTACGGAATGAAACATCTGGGCTACACAACATAAGGCGCGTTCAGAAATATATAGGTATAATGTTCTATTCGTATATATTCCTCAGGGTTTGGGTATTCACTTGAAAAACAAGTTCTCACGAGCGAAAAGAGTATAATGATAAAAATTCTGACACAAATTTGGTACACAATACAGTAAAAATTAAATAAACAATAACAATCACGGAAGCATCTCACGCGTCGCGGGTCCATAGCTATTCTCCTCTCTTTCTCTCTATTTTATTTATTTTATTTATTTATTTATTTAAGGCTTATCATTAACAATTACACTGTTACATGTATAGGTTATACCATATTATTACTCTAGGTTCTTAAGCTAAATGCATTGTTTATAAAGACAAGCACAGCATGCAATATTCATTTTAAAAACCGAGAAGGATGTACCTTCTGTACTTTACATAAAAACTAAACTTAAGGTGTAAAAAATGTTAAATGTAATTTAATATTATACTATACAATATGGGAAAAGTTATAGAGTAGGGTTGGCCGATTTGGCCATGACTGTTAAATTCAAATTAATTTTATATTTTGCCAAGGAGTCTCCAAAAATATCTGCTGTATCGTTTTGATATTCGTTAATTAGTTTGCTAATTCTGGGAACAGGCGAGTTCGCCCCCAAAACAGTTCTACGGAATATGGGAGCAAAAGGGGTTATTTGTTTACGTGGATATTGAAATGGTACTCTAAGTCTAAATTTTGTTAAAAGAATAGGACAATTGATATTGTTGTGCAGTAATTTATGCAAAAATAATAAATCCAATTTAATGTGTCTTTGGAGCAAAGATAGAGTTTTAAAAAAAGTTAGTCTTTCGCTGTATGAACGTAACTGCTTAATTTTTTTATTGGAATAAGTTAAATGCCACATAAATCTGTTTTGTACTCTTTCTAGTCTTAGAGTATGCACGGCATAGTGTGGTCTCCAGACAGGGCTACAATACTCTAACACACTACGAACTAGACAGTTATACAATATAATTTTAGTTGTAGGATTATGAAACTCTTTACTGTTCCGAAATGTTGGGATTCCTTATCCCAACATCTTCGAAGCCTTTTTGGTGATATCTTCAAAATGAGGCACAAACGTTAGTTTTTCATCAAATGTCACACCTAAATCCCTTATTGTGTTTACAGTCTTTAATTTAACTGTTCCTATTCTGTAACAATAACAATGACTGTTAATTTTCCTACTATATTTAAGGTGAAAACATTTTTCGGCGTTTAAAATCATTCCATTTATGTCACACCATTTATTTAAATTGTCTAAATCATTCTGCAATTTTTCAACATCATCAAATGAGTTGATTACTTTGGAAATTTTAAGGTCATCAGCAAACAAGAAAGGAGTGCTATGTGTCAAACATTCAGGTAGGTCGTTTATGAAAATGTTAAATAAGAGAGGACCTAAGTGTGAGCCCTGAGGAACGCCTGAACTAATACAAGGTCGAGCTGTAGAGGCAAAACCAGCCGCAACAACGAAAAAATTACGGTTGCTCAAATATGACTTCAGCCATTTTAGTATTGAACCAGAGAAACCATATGCAGAAAGTTTGAAAATTAGCACAGGGTGAGAGACTCTGTCGAAGGCCTTGCTGAAATCAGTGTACACTACGTCCACTTGTTTGTTGTTATCTACAGCTTCCACAAGATTCTCGACAAACGTTACTAAATTAGTGCACGTAGACCTTTGTTTTATGAAGCCATGCTGATGGTCAGTAATAAACTGCTTAAAATGTTGATAAATATGGGGAAAAATTAGAGATTCAAAAACCTTAGCAAATGTAGATATAATCGAAATTGGTCTATAGTTACTTGTTATATTTTCATCACCGCTTTTTAATATGGGGAAATAGATTATTTTCGCGCGCCGGCGGAGGTGTGCGAAGAAAACCGATCGTTTTCGTATTTAGGCGCGTTCAAAAACAACTCAAAAATTAAGATCGCGCTACATAAGTGTTAATAAAAGTTACCGAGTGCTGTTCGGAAATAACCTCGGAGATTTTTTACATTCACTCGAGGCCGTTCGAAAACAAGTGAAAGTTCACTTGACATTTGAATTTGTTACCCAATGCAAAATAAGGTAAGGACTTTCACCTGCCAGGCTAATAATAGTCAGTAGTCATTTGAGAGTCCATTAATTTTATTTTCATATCATTGGTAAAAAAAAATGTGTTTCTGTTATTTCACGCATTTGAGTATTGAAATTAGTGACATTTATTGTAAAAAAATAATTTTATACCCTTTTTAGTGACCCTTGTTACTTATGAGATCGATTGTCATTCACTGTCAATCACTATATCATCAAGATAGTAAAATAAATTTTAGTTATTGGAGTTACTCAAAAACGGCTTGACCGATTCTAATGAAATTAAAATGGGACCACACGGCAAACATCAGCTTTCAAAAAAAAAGAATCATCAATATCGGTTCACCCAGTCAAAAGTAATGAGTTTACAAACATTAAAAAAATACACACGAATTGAGTACCCCCTCCTTTTTTAAAGTCGGTAGAAAATGTGTTTCAATTAAAAACGTAAACTTTTTAAGCTTATAGATAGATAGATAGATAACTCTTTATTGTACACACCACTACATTACAATAATACAAAATACGAAGGATTACAGTCAAGTGTTACAATGGGCGGCCTTATCACTAACAGCGATCTCTTCCAGGCAACCTTTGAATGGAGAGGAAATAGAGGAGTAATAAGAATAATAATATAATATAATGTTTTCCAAATTTCTAGTGATTTATTTTGTCGTTGAAAAATATATGCAAAGGATCCAGAAATAATAAAGACCACTAGTTGCTCATGAGTTATTCGTGCTCTAACGATTAACAAATACGTAATGACGTTTAGCCTTGATTAACAAACTAGTGAAAATCACTCGTTTTCGAACTCAGCTTTAATAACAATGTAGTATAAAAGAAACGTTCGTCGCGATCATAACTATATACATACTGTATACAACTATGTACGTGAGCGTGCGTGACGTCACCGCCTCACTATGAAAAATAGAGGCCATTTGTTGATCAAAAATCTATAATTTTTTGTTTTTTAGGGGTTGAGTGCACGTATCGTTTTCCATACAACCGTACTTTCGTCATAATATTTTAAATAAAATTTTTCCAACTCGGAAAATTTTGCATGCATGTATCTGAGCCTAATGATTTTTTTTATTCCTAGATGTGAACATGAGAATTCCCTGCAAAAAAAAATTCAGTATATTTTTGAAGCATACCAGATGCATAAATATTAGGAAATGCATGCTAAATTTCACCGAGTTGAACACTTGGTATCTAAAATATAACAAAACTAAGATTGTGTCGAAAGCGCTAAATGTAAACTTACCATAAGATGCCATATATAATATATAATTTGACATTTAATAAAAACTAGTGTATAATCGCAGTGCAGTTCCATCGAAAGACTCAATCATCAAGATTCAAGCTGCTGTATGATCTAAGACTGTTTTGGGATTGTGACGAACGAAGCACGGAAATGCTCAATAGTAATGTCACTAGCGGTCACCCATCCAACTCATGAACGCGCGCGACGTCGCTTATTTATTTATTTATAATCATAACATCAAAAACTTACAGTCTACGACCAAAACGTTTTTGAGCCAAACATAAAATAATTGTAGGTATACATAGTTAAATGAAGAAAAGAAAAACAAGAGATATCTTAACTATAATAACAAAAATCGGGTAAATATTGAACACAATTTTGCAATACTACATTAATATCAGACAAGAATATATCGATTTCCGGTTGACAAACTATTAATGTGTTTAGCAGTGTGAGTGCGTGGTGCGTCGGCGCATATCACGCAGTGTTTGAGCGCGGCGGTACTAGTGCCACGAAGAGGGGCACGCTGCCACCGCGCATCTGCGCACGCGCTCGCGACTCGCGCCCGCCGATATATAGTGCACACTGAGATAACGCACTGGGATTATCTATTCCATTGTTAAGTAGTAGATAATAATGTACAATGAGTGTGATACGTGTTCATTCCCACCATACCACTAACAAATAAAGAAGGATATGCCCAAGTGGGGTAGACTTAACTTTGCTGATCGGTTGAGAACAGCTAAGAAAACTTCGCTACGAGCGCTTCAAAGCTTCATCTTCACCAGCACCCACACCGGTCAAACAGGAACACAGCAATGTGAACAGTACTGATAGGCAGTACAAATAAGTATGGTAGTAGTGCTTCCCCGGACGAACTCGTACGAAGCTACTAATGTAAAGCAGTTCAAAGTTACCCATGTCACTTCCAGCTAGTAGTGCACAGGGAAGTAAAAAATATAATAACCCTCCCTGCGCTACCAAAAGTGCGGCATAGTGCAGGGAATGAGTAAAATAATTGCATGAACCTTTTGGCAACCAAATGCTAATCTAGCAGCGCATTTGAACTAATTATCTGGCTCGAGCACTAGACTCGAAATCGTGGCCACAAGTCAAGCGCAAGCCCGTTATGCGATATTAATGTGGGATTTAGACTCAATAATTGCCTGACCGCTGTGTGGTCATAGCTCACGACATCCCTACTGAATATATCTAGAGAGTACGCAAGTTCGGACGAGATGGAAGTTATTCCATTATAATAATAAACATTTTAAGAAAACTTTAGACTTTAGATAAATTTTTTAGATAGAGAACATTAGAACTGTTTCTCGATCGTGCGCTCGAAGAGTCAAGACCTCTTGAGGATGCTACGTGTAGAATCGAAACACGTCGAAAATTCTTCTGGATTGGTTATTTAATCATGTCGGCTAGTCACATTTCATGTTTGATATGGCTCTCTAAAGTACTTTCTAACGTACTCTAGTAGTTTAAGTTTAATTTTTAATTTAATGTTTTGTAAAATGTCATTGTTCAGATTTGTTTAGTTACAGAGATATTAACAATAGTTTTAGTAGTATTGTTAATATATCTGTAGTTTTAGAACTAATTTTAGGTTTTAATACCTCATTAGAAAGCTAAAAAGAAAAGAAAAGTATGTAGTAGTTTTTTAAATAATCTGCACGCAAAGTGTGTCAGTTTTTTTTGCTAATTGTCAATCAAAGATAACTAATTAGTTATAATTATATTTTTTTTTCGATGTTTCTGTCTGGTATTATGTGATGAGGACACCTAATGCTATTTTTTCTCATAATTATTGCCTGATGTTACAGTAACAATAAAAAAACCATTGATCAAAACCTTCTATTTTTTTTTTTATTTTTAAGCTTTCTTTCATCGAAAAATTAAAAAATCTTTAATATAATTTATCTCAGATATGGTTGATTTTTGGATAGGGGCTTTCGGGGTGAAATTTATTTGTTTTGACCCCCCCTATAACCCACTTCCAGGAATAGGTCGAATTACCAGTAACCCCTATCGTAGTTAAATACGTTCTCGTATTTATGTTAACTTTTGTAGTTAACAATTTAGTGACATCACATTATTTTGAAAATTACGAAGTGTATACTTCTTATTGCACTGTTCATAAGAAATAAAGTTGTTAAGTCTCATGTGCCTGTGTTCACCCAAGTGAAAAAGTAGATTCTGGTTAATTCCTAATGAGACAAGTCACTGTTTTTAAAGAACTATACGGTAATATCCCAGTTATTATGCGAATTAACTAAATGTAATGTGATGATAGGTAGGATTAATAGCTTGTTTAATTGGTAAGCAAATAGCATTTACCTCAGCTGTTAGTATTATGTAAATACGATCTAATACGGCCCCACCTTTATGCCCTATATGATTAATTGGTAATTATTGTATATTTATAAACATAAGGAACTATTGGTTATGAGTATTTCAGTATTTTACAAATGCTATAAGTACGAGCATTTTATGAATATCCTGTGAATTGCATGCAAATATGAACATTAAATTATTTTTTACATAAAAAAAAAAATTCGATTACTCTTTAATGATCTTAGACACGGTAAGTGCTTGTCTATATATTTTCTAAGCTATAGGCAGTTCCTAGTGGCGTGATTCCTATCACTATATAATATATAAGAACATAAGTCTCCATACAAAAAAAAAAACGTTAAAGATGGCTGCGGCTACTTCGGCTCAAGCGGCGCAAGTGTGCGAATAACTGTAGTGGTTACATATTTAAGCCATTTGGTGTACAGAGTTTGGGTCCGTGAGAGCCGGGAGCTCATTTTATTTCCCTAATCTTACAAAGCTGGTCAATGCGCTGCGTTATCCACTTATTTGGCTCAACGAATACCGGTTTGCAACCGGTAGTGGGCTGGAGCATTTATACTATGTTCAGGCCTGCAATGGCTTTTGGGCTGCCTCTACGCTTTCAGTGTAGAAATTGTAGTGTTGTACATAGTTTTTAGTGTTTTCTTCATAAAGGATAAAAGCCGGTAAAAAGAAAACCTTACACAGCACTTAAAAGATCACGTCGCATCAAAAAACAACACCGTCGTCAGTAATCTATGCAAACGACACACAAAGGTACGCCCAACCCTGGTTGGTCAAAGTTGGCAGAGGCCATCTATTTCTTACTGTCGGCAATTGGCAAGTGAGGCTACGGATTAGCTTAGTTGGCAAACTGCCACGGTGACATTTGACCCGACTGGGTTTTATGTATGGCAGGAATAGATGTTGACCCGATTCTGCTTAGAGCCAGACCATCCTGGGCACAATTTTCGAGCTGAGAGCCTCTTGAATGCGAGTTTAAAGTACTTAGGTTAGGATCTATAAAATGACGGTAGAACAAGAAATGAAAAGTTTGAAACTGCAAGGAATCTAGCTCAAGTTTTTGCTCGTACGGACTACGTTACATTGTTATAACAAATGGTTATGAATAAATAAGTTTTCGTTTGTGTTAGAAATCAATAATTGACAAATATTTAAAAAAACATTAAATTTAGTTGATATATTACAATTAACATTGAATTAGAAAAACAGTTTCAAGATTGAAAATATATCAAGTGAGAATTCCACTTAATTTTTCTTATCTGTCATTAAGGTCGTGTGGCCCAACCAGAACAGTATCCGTCTTGACTCTTCCAGCGCATGATATAAAATTAAATCTAACATTATGAGGGCATTTTTTTAAGTGGAGAACAACCCATTGAATACCATGACGGTTTACAGCCTGTTCATAACAGTTAGTACTTGTCTGTAATTAGGTATATCGTCTTATAGTGTCAAACAGCCATTATCAAATTAAAAGGTACAGACTGGTTTCTATTTAAATGAGAAAAAACTTTTAACTAAAGTCATGAATATGTCGTATACCAACACAAAAGATGAAAACGTTTTATCAACTAGTTATATTTGCAAATTGCTATTCCACGCTTGTGCTGTTATTATTTCCATTATATGTACCTGCTTCCGCTTCCGCCAGGTAGTTAAGGCAGTTTTCCTAATATCGGATTACGTTACAGCGTCCCGCGTACAAAACATAACCTTTATGGCACTTACACATGCAGTTATTAATATAATAACGGGCGGAGATGTCACCAAAACGTTGTTTATGACAGTTCCAGTGAAGTTATAACAATACGCGACCGCGCGGCGAATGGTTAAGTTTAGAGATGTGGTGTACAATGTTGTAGCCGGATAGAAGTTTGGATCTTATTATACTAATATTTGAATTAGTGTTAAATTGAACGGTTCCGTGCTAAATAGTACTCCATCATTCAGCTTTGACTGTCCGTCCGTTCGAGCTTTAAATCGTTAGAACCGTAATAGGTATTTAGATACCTGGTTAAATTTTTAACAGCATGTGTTTGGCGAATTGCCTAAAAAGTCAAATATAATATTTATATTTGGCTATAATTATATAAAAGTCATACATCATTAATAACGTACAATACCAATTACAAAAAAAATGGCTAAGTGCATGTAGGACTCAATGTACGGATTTCGGTCTAAATGAAAAAAAAAACTTCAATTTTGCGGTATATTCAGTCTTGGTAAAGAACTCTCAAGGTGAAAAAATCCACACACAGTTGGACGGATTTTTTATTAAATAAAAGGGAGTTGGAAAATTCAGGCTAAGGAAAAGAGACGGGGCTTGTATACCTCAATCCATAGACACAGAGAGGTCTTAGAACCCTCAAGTATATATTTGAATAAATGTCACCCCTACTAGCCCAGCACCCCACAGGAAAAATCTACTGCTACTAAAATTATACTAGATTTCGTGCAGTTCCAGACAACTGCTACTGGAAATTTATGCATAAAAACTCAAATGACTTGCCCGGTTATTCAACCTAACACCACACAATTCAGAAGAAATTACAGATACATGAGACTTAATAACTTCACATTAAGGGTGATGGGCATAGAACTGCATCATTATTATAACACACATTTTGATTCAACATTGTGTGTTATAATTATTTGTTAACGTTAAATATTTCATACTCTAACATAAAGTAGCCGGATTGCTACAGAAACTATATCGTAACTTACACTGCCGGATATTCTCACGCATCTCTAAATAACTTTGGGCGAGATAAATTAAAAATTCTCTGAACAAGTCCATCCAAATGAAATCGTGCAGAAACTACGGTGCTGTTTTTAGCCATTTTTCTTGCGGGATTTTAAAACATTTTACCACTGCTCCTCAACTGAATGAGTATCCTAGAGCTACTTTGCTGTAACATTGTTAAATAATGTTTTCATATACTTTTTATTTCTCCGCTTTCTACAGCTTGTTTATTTCATCTAAGTTTTTGTTTTCATTTCAGGAATATTGCAAGATTTGTGTGTCTTGTAATTTCTTTTTTAATTAATTAGCAGGCAATGTTTTCTTTTAGCGACTATCTCATTTCTTGGTAACGAATAGTGCGGTCAATCATAGTAAAAAGCAATTGAAATTAGATCTTATTGATAGCTGTTGGAACACCGGCACCGTTAGGTTCTTGATGACAAATTATCTGACTAACAGCTTGCCAGTGTTTACATAATACTCTGCCACCATACAACTCGTAAGTTTTTTTCTTTAACAGTTATTGAACCTATCAAACAAACAAAAAACAAAGATACTATTATAAAAGCGAGTTAAAAAAATATGTCTAAGGATTTTTTTTTGCTGGTACCACTAGTTTACCTAATGGTAAGTAATGATGTAGTTGAAGGTGTTGTTCAGGATCAGTTTGAATTACTGGCTCTCTAGGACATCTGCCGGAATTCACCGTTAGGTACTTGTTGACAGATTCTCTACTCGAGAGTGGTAGCTAGCCAGGGCATTTGAAAAATGCTCTACCACTATGCTTTAACGACTGCCATCCTAAGACAACAACCGTGACCGACGGCTTAATGTGTGCCTTCCTAGCCCGGAAGGGCTCAGTAGTAATGTCACTAACGGTCACCCATCCAAGTCATGACCGCGGTGGACGTTGCTTAACTTTGGTTTGACCGGTTAAGAACAGCTAAGCACACTTCGCTACGAGCGCTTCAATTTACTAGTAATATATTTGTCAAGGATAATATATATGCCACTAATATAAATAACACAAGAAGAGTCAAAGTTACTGAATAACAGTTTTTATATGATGAATACGAAGATTTTACTATAAAAGTTAACAATGCCGGGCTTGACAAACTTGAATTGCAATGCTTCACTAGACGAGCAAAGTTCTCAACATCACAAGTGGTATCAAAGACGTTGCAGATATAAAAACTTTTCATATTTTGGTAGAATAATAAAGCAGTGAAACATGTCTATAGATCATGTCACTTGGCAAACATAACCGAATATATAAATCATGTTGAAGACAGAGCACACAAAATATAATAGGTATTATCTTACAAGACTATATAATAAAAACATGACCTAAGATTTGGCTATTAATCTTTGTAGTTAGGGGCCTTTTAGTCCCCAAATTAGCAGTTGTTACCGGCCAGTTTAAGAATGAAACTTACCGTCGTTGAAATAAGACTCATATTAGCGCACACTGCAACTTAGCAAATACGTTATTTTTCGGCCGAGATGTCAGAAAATTGGATAAATAATACCCTTCACATTGACGATGTTCTTCAATTCTAAAATCATATGTAATGGCATTAAAGGTATGTAGTGTATTTTAGGAGAAGACACGCACCAAAACATTAATTGACTAACAAATATTTAAATTTAATTGTATTGGATAGATATACATGCAGGAGACAATGATGTGGCGAGGATTTTTTTTACCTTCTTTGAATATAGTTCGCTTGCAAAGTCGTGTCTGGTCCTAATTTTAAGACTATGAGGGTGTTAACTTAGACACGATCACCTACACAGCAATGTCTAATTATCTGATTAAGTGTGGTCTTAATATTATATAGCTAAGACATTGTCTTTGCATCCAAAATTATGGCTTACGAGGTAGCACGAAGAAGAATGTCCGTCAAAATAGCATTGTCATCTACATCTACACTAATATTATAAAGAGGAAAGATCTGTATTTTTGTATGCAACTAATATTATTAAAAAGTCTAGTACTTTTCCGATTTGGATGAAATTTGGTATGGAAATAGTTTTAGACCCGGGGAAGGATAAAGGATAGTTTGTAACCAACTGTGCCAAAAGAGGTTTATGGTTTTGTGCGATAACCAACTTACGTGCGGAGTAGCGGCCGGAAAGTTAGTGGTAAATATTTGTAGTTTACTTTAGTGATTTTGTTTAGTAGCGCGTTCTACTTTTTTGCGAGTAGCCACGACCCGCGCGTCTAGTTTTCACCTTTACTCTCAATCTGCCCGAACCCACTTGGACAGGGGTTTATTTGCAGCTTGTAGCACATCCTGGGCGTAGTATGCAGTAGGTGCCTAACTCATTTTAAATAATGTTACAGTGGAGCGAAAATTTAACCCTTCGATTAATGCAAGAATATTTATAAAATACGACCTTCTGCAATGTAAAGAACTGAAATATTATACAATAATGTATACTGTATTCTTCTATTGCCGATACCTCCAGTGCATTTAAAGTACCATACTAAACACCATAGCAAAATAGTATTGGACTACTCACACTAATTAGTTTTACTATACACAGCCACTTAGCACTAATCACTAAACAGAAGCGCTACCAAACACTAATCAAAGTACAAACAGGCCTTGTTAGCCTTATGATCATTGACTTCTTAAAACATTACTGCATTTACTTAACGCTACTCTATATAGCGTGTCTATAGTCTCAAAGTAGCAAACAATTTTCTCACTCTCACACAAGCAAACGCTCAAAACATCGTAAACTTCTATCTTTTGATCTGAACTTTTTCATTGGCAACATAAATAATTCCTGAGGCAAAAGTTCCATATTATCGTTAGAATATTTTATTCTTAATACGTATATTTCGTATGGCAATAAGAGCGGGGGTGTCGTAAAACGAATGACTGTTGGCTGCTGCGCGATAATATATAACTAATTCCCATCCAGCATTCTCCCGAGTTTAGATTATGATTGTATTCTAAACTTTTAGTACAAAAGTTAGATGACTGAACGTTAGTGGTAGTTTTTTAAACTTAGATTTAAAGAGTAGTCTTATGTTTATAAACAACCGAAAGGCGTCCACAGTGGATTATAGCATCCAATCTTAAAAAAGACGGTTAAATTCCTTTGCGAATTATATACTAATTACAACATTTACAACGTTACTCATAACTTGTCATATTGTTTTATCAACAATTCGTTAATTTTTCTATAAATAGGGTACTTAGCGCTTTTTCTTATTTGTGATTTTACATTAGAATTTAAAATACAACTTTTGTTGTTAACTTTTAATTTTGTATTACTATTTGGATATATATCCGGGTCGTTCACAACATATTATGCAAATAACAGTCAACTACTAACTACAGTTGGAAAGTTGTATCCCTTTCAACTAACGGACGAAGGCAAAAGGATCCCATATTTTTGTACAGAAACCTGAAAATTGAAACAATGAATCTAAAAATGAAAACAATACGCTTAACTTGCGTTAAAAATTATAATCCACTAACTGCAGTACCTAAAACTAGTACGATTAACGCATACCCGACAACACATACCAATACCTTGATCCTCGTTTATACGACAATACTCGACAAGCCATTAACTCTTGACTGACGCCACGACGATGTATCATCAACTGGCTACGTTAATTGCCCACAATAATTACATGTATCACGTATCCGGTTATCCGGGTGTGTTACGTTATCCATTATATTTGGTCGGATCTGTTAACGGTTATTGACTGTTTTATTATACCGCACTATAGGTTGTATCCGGATGAAAGCTGAGGTTATTCTTAATGATTTTATGATAGATATGTGGTTTCTGGTATATATAGTTGGTTAACAAGAATTAACAGTTATGTTTATCTACTTGTATAAAATATACCTTTCGTTTAATTAATGAATGAAGAACATTCTATCGCTATTTCTTAAGCTAAGGTTTTGTTCAGCCTGCGACATCTTACTTCTACGTGAGCAGTTGTATGCTGCTTATTCACACTTAATACGGCTTTCTAATGAATAAATATGCAAAAGTTATTATACTAGAACTAATTTTACTTACAACTTATAAGGTCCGGATATTTTGATAACGTGAAAGACAGTGAAAGTTTCAAAAAGGCTTCAGATTCTTATAAATATCTAAGCGCATACCGTGAGGTGCCGGGTTAGAATTGCACCTCCCCATATCATCCCGTGGGTGTCGTAAGAGGCGACTAAGGGAAAAATACTGGATGGTGGGCAGCAGCGCCTTCTAAAGAACTACCATCTTACACTGCGATCCCCAAGCCGCCTGCCAAGCGTGGGGATTATGGCAAATACCCCCTTAATAGGGGAGGCTGTGTTCAGCAGTGGACGATCCGGCTGATACAGTACAGTACAGTGTACCGTGAGGATAAATTTTACGTCCCAAAACTTAGTAATGTTTATTTTAAAGGCACTAACTTGGGCTAACTAAAACCCTAACTATCTGCTTAAACTAATTTCTGAATGCTCCTTTGCTAAAGTTGGTGTAACAATGCAACACAAGCATAAGCTTAGAAGGATTAGAGTACCTAAGCTTTGTTTACTTAGATAGTTTATATATGAAACTGCTTTATTGGTTGAGTGGCATAAAGCTTCTATTTGGAGTCTGGCGGTCATGTTTCTATCCCTGGGTAGAATAGTCTTTACATTATTGTAATAAAGAATTTTTTGTATCACAAGCTCGGAAAAGTGCTGATTATCCGCTAGCTTGGAAAGGATTCTGAAATTGGAGCCTCATTAAAAGTTCCAGAAAAACGAATTTACTTTAACTACATATTACCAATGTTAGTAATTTTAGTTTCAAACTTTTTTACAAAACTAATGCTGCCATCTGGTAAAGGATTTTACAGCTCAAGTTCTTAATAGGCAAACCTAATTTTGGTATATTATATAATCTATATTAATGACAATTATTATTATAAATTTACAACATATTTAAGCTGTCTCTCTTGCACCTTGCATTTTACTCCTTGGAATGTTTTTTTTTATTTCTATTAGGTAAGTTTTTGACTACAATCTCATCTGATGTAAAGTAACGATGTGGTCAAAGGTGTTACCAAGCTTAACTTAGAATTACTGGCTCTCATGGACAGCTGCCACGCCACACCGTTAGGTGCTTGGCGACAGATTTTCAACTTGAGGGTGGCCGCTAGCCAGGCAAGCATTCGATAAATGCCCTACCACCATGCTACAACCACTGGCATCCTAAGACGTCAACCGGGACCGAAGGCTTAACGTGCCCTCCGAAGCACGGAAGCGCTCAGTAGTAGTGTCACCAGCGGTCACCTAACCTAACCTATCAGGCATAAAAAAATACCCTGAGATAACAACTTCGCATGGTGGAAGGGCATTTTGCGAATGCCCGCCTGGCTAGCTATATTTATATTATAGCTATTTTTTTCTTTAATTTCTGATAGGTAAAGCTTTGACCACAATCTCAACTGATGGTAAGTGATGATGTGGTCGAAGGTGTTAACAAGTACAACTTGGAATTAATAGGTCTCAAGTACATTTACGGGAACAGACCGTTACGTGCTTGGCGACAGATTTTCTACTTGAGGGTGGTGGCTAGCCAGGCAGGCATTCACAAATTGCCCTTCCACCATGCGGTGAAGCATGAAAATTACAGGCTAATGAGACCTAACAATTGGACGTCTCAGTGTGACGGGCACAGTGCAATTCGTCGTTGACGAAATACGTCTGTTATAGGCAGAGGTTAGTCCACTTAACATCAGGTGGGCCTCGTACTTGTTCCGTCACAATAACAAAAAAAAACAAAAAAGCTGAAGCCCGCGGCGGGGTTCGAACCATGGACCTGCTACGGGGCAGTCCATTGCCAATGTCCATGTCTGAGCCATTACTGCTTTAATTATAACAGTTTACTTATAATTAGCGTTATTAAGTATATTAAACTTTCGCACAAAAAAATAATGTGTTTTTCTTTTCAACAGCCGTTTTGAAGCACACATGAACTAAATTAATTAAATTTAAATGACAATTGAAAGTCTATCTAAAATGATGTTGAAATTTAAAAAATATTTTGAGTAACTGTACCCTACGTTCAAGTTGCGTTGATCATAGTTAGTCTTTAAATATTCTTAAAAAAAAAAGGTATATTATTCCAATATCATATGTTTGTATGAAGATAATACGAATAATATATACAATATAATAGAAAAAGAATTAGTTTACCAAACAAAATGAAGAATCTCGTAGATGTAAATACGTCGGGCGGGACGTGAGGGGTGCTACGCCGTTATGCCGCTACGGCGTTCCGCCGCTTCACCGTTACGTACTCGTAGCTACAGCTCTACGTCATCGAAGATCTAATAAAATATTGCTTCACAGCTCATTGAGTCCGAGACAGCCGCCCGAGCTAGTCGAGAATTTAATATTTCGTCTTTGACTTCTGGCACTAAATTAAACGCAGTTCGGTAATCTTGCGTCTCGCCATTAAATTTTTGTCCCAGTGATCAGTATCGGTGATCGATTTAACGGGCCTACCGGTCTCGCTTCGTACGGTTGTAACTTTTTAGTGCTCCTTTTATTACGACAAACGATTTTAATCAAGCGAGTTTTTGTTCGGGCGGACGCCATTAGCGCCTGGGAGTCGGAGTAAAATTCGAACTTTAGTCACATTGGAAATCCGAGAATTTGCTTTTAAGTTCGTTTGATAGGTGGCTTCGGCGGCGTTTAGTGACCTTTATGTACCACTATAAAATAAATCTATACAAACTGGTATTTGAGTTTTCAATAGCGTTTTATTGCGGGGGCAATGAATAAGAAAAGGGGTGGTGTGAGGTCTCGAGTGCTGGGTTACATAATACTCGAATTGAATAAAACAAATCTTTGAAGATTTATTGCAGCTATGTTCTAAAATGAACTCATCTGATGACATTTTTATGTAATTGAAAGAAACTGAACTTCAAATTGACATAATATGACTGAGTCCGTTATGAGCTCGTTGATGTTATAGTTAAGGGTGAACTGGCCGGTCAGTTCTCCATACAAACGTCGTAGGGTGATCACTCCCTTATTTGAGGATATAGGACCAAAAAAAACATGATATCGATTGATCTCTTTAATATCTAGGCTTGTATCGTAACTTTTTCTTATAAGCTAATTAACTTTAGAGTTATAAGCCTCGAAACATTTTCCTATAAAGTTTTCGAGTCTCATAACTTTCAACTTATTTATTTTTAAACGTTACGGTTCAAGCCTAGATAATGACGAGATCAATCGATATTATGCTTAACTCTGGAACTACCCTCTCTAAATCTCAAATAAAGGAGTGATCACCCTACGACGCGACGTTTGTTTAGAGAAGTGACCGGCCAGTTCAACCTTAAGGTACATAAATCAAGTACTTTTTACACTAAGATAAGTTCATAGTGCCGTACCTTATTCTCTCCACTAGGACCCGGTGTGCGGCTTAGCGGTTTGATATTTGCCCAGAAATACTATTGTCGGAGTTTAAAAGCCACCGGTTTTACGTGCCTTCCGAACCGTAGAAGCATTCAAATGTAAATGCCACTAGTAATCAGATCACCCATCCGAGTAGTGACCGCAAAAAGGCTGCTTAACCTTGGTATTGGTTGAGAAGACTTTGGTAAGCTCTGCTACGAATATTTGACTGTGTTGAACGCGCACCTATATTCAAGTCATTTAATAATGTTTTAGCAAAATTAAATATACAGACATGATGAAGAGATTTTTGCTGCGCGATAATATATAACTAATTCCCATCCAGCATTCTCCCGAGTTTAGATTATGATTGTATTCTAAACTTTTAGTACAAAAGTTAGATGACTGAACGTTAGTGGTAGTTTTTTAAACTTAGATTTAAAGATTAGTCTTATGTTTATAAACAACCGAAAGGCGTCCACAGTGGATTATAGCATCCAATCTTAAAAAAGACGGTTAAATTCCTTTGCGAATTATATACTAATTACAACATTTACAACGTTACTCATAACTTGTCATATTGTTTTATCAACAATTCGTTAATTTTTCTATAAATAGGGTACTTAGCGCTTTTTCTTATTTGTGATTTTACATTAGAATTTAAAATACAACTTTTGTTGTTAACTTTTAATTTTGTATTACTATTTGGATATATATCCGGGTCGTTCACAACATATTATGCAAATAACAGTCAACTACTAACTACAGTTGGAAAGTTGTATCCCTTTCAACTAACGGACGAAGGCAAAAGGATCCCATATTTTTGTACAGAAACCTGAAAATTGAAACAATGAATCTAAAAATGAAAACAATACGCTTAACTTGCGTTAAAAATTATAATCCACTAACTGCAGTACCTAAAACTAGTACGATTAACGCATACCCGACAACACATACCAATACCTTGATCCTCGTTTATACGACAATACTCGACAAGCCATTAACTCTTGACTGACGCCACGACGATGTATCATCAACTGGCTACGTTAATTGCCCACAATAATTACATGTATCACGTATCCGGTTATCCGGGTGTGTTACGTTATCCATTATATTTGGTCGGATCTGTTAACGGTTATTGACTGTTTTATTATACCGCACTATAGGTTGTATCCGGATGAAAGCTGAGGTTATTCTTAATGATTTTATGATAGATATGTGGTTTCTGGTATATATAGTTGGTTAACAAGAATTAACAGTTATGTTTATCTACTTGTATAAAATATACCTTTCGTTTAATTAATGAATGAAGAACATTCTATCGCTATTTCTTAAGCTAAGGTTTTGTTCAGCCTGCGACATCTTACTTCTACGTGAGCAGTTGTATGCTGCTTATTCACACTTAATACGGCTTTCTAATGAATAAATATGCAAAAGTTATTATACTAGAACTAATTTTACTTACAACTTATAAGGTCCGGATATTTTGATAACGTGAAAGACAGTGAAAGTTTCAAAAAGGCTTCAGATTCTTATAAATATCTAAGCGCATACCGTGAGGTGCCGGGTTAGAATTGCACCTCCCCATATCATCCCGTGGGTGTCGTAAGAGGCGACTAAGGGAAAAATACTGGATGGTGGGCAGCAGCGCCTTCTAAAGAACTACCATCTTACACTGCGATCCCCAAGCCGCCTGCCAAGCGTGGGGATTATGGCAAATACCCCCTTAATAGGGGAGGCTGTGTTCAGCAGTGGACGATCCGGCTGATACAGTACAGTACAGTGTACCGTGAGGATAAATTTTACGTCCCAAAACTTAGTAATGTTTATTTTAAAGGCACTAACTTGGGCTAACTAAAACCCTAACTATCTGCTTAAACTAATTTCTGAATGCTCCTTTGCTAAAGTTGGTGTAACAATGCAACACAAGCATAAGCTTAGAAGGATTAGAGTACCTAAGCTTTGTTTACTTAGATAGTTTATATATTAAACTGCTTTATTGGTTGAGTGGCGTAAAGCTTCTATTTGGAGTCTGGCGGTCATGTTTCTATCCCTGGGTAGAAAAATAATTAGATTATTGTGATAAAGAGCTTTTTCGTATCACAAGCTCGGAAAAGTGTTGTTTATTCGCTAGCTTCGAAAGGATTTTGAAATTGGAACCTCTTTAAAAGTTCCAGCAAAATGAATTTACTTTAACTACATATTACAAATGTTAGTAATTTTAGTTTCAAACTTTTTTACAAAACTAGTGCTGCCATCTGGTAAAGGATTTTACAGCTCAAGTTCTTAATAGGTATATTATATAATCTATATTAATGACAATTAATATTATAAATTTACTACATATTTAAGCTGTCTCTCTTGCACCTTGCATTTTACTCCTTGGAATGTTTTTTTTTATTTCTATTAGGTAAGTTTTTGACTACAATCTCATCTGATGTAAAGTAACGATGTGGTCAAAGGTGTTACCAAGCTTAACCTAGAATTACTGGCTCTCATGGACAGCTGCCACAACACACAGTTAGGTGCTTAGCGACAGATTTTCAAATTGAGGGTGGTCGCTAGCCAGGCAGGCATTCGATAAATGCCTTACCACCATGCTACAACCACTGGCATCCTAAGACGTCAACCGGGACCGAAGGCTTAACGTGCCCTCCGAAGCACGGAAGCGCTCAGTAGTAGTGTCACGAGCGGTCACCTAACCTAACCTATCAGGCATAAAAAAATACCCTGAGATAACAACCACCAAGGTGGTGGCTTAACATGTACTCAGAAGCAAGGGTGCAGTTCGTATATGCCCCTCATCCAAATATTCACAGCGGAGAACATTGCTTTAGCTAATTGATCAGTTGAAAGCCACTAGGCAAGCTCCGCTAAGCGCGTTCCAAATAATACATTTGTTTGTTTCGAAAGATAGAATCTATATATTTTCCTGAAGCAAATACCTTCAGACGTTTTCAATATTACCACAAAAAATAACCTTCATAAAATAAGCTTCCTTTTCAATTTAAGGGGAAAGTGGCACCGTCACGTTACAATTACGTTCTTGTGACGACATGGGCCTGAAGGTGACAGCCCTTAATAGCATTTTTAGGTTTGAGGGGAAACAAACCCTTCTGTCGATATGATTGGTTATTGAAACGGGGTTAAAACCCTTTTTATTGACATATTACAATTCCATGATACCATACACAGTATATGACATAGTATTATTTTTCGCCTTTTACCATATCCAATGATCCATCAATTATTAAATTATCACTTTATTAGATATATATTTACAAATTTTGTTTCATGAGATCTTTGGAAATATAACGAGTCGGTAGTTTTTTTCTTTAATTTCTGATAGGTAAATCTTTGACCTCAATCTCAACTGATTACTAGGTCTCAAGTACATTTACGGGAACAGAGCGTTAGGTGCTTGCTGACAGATTTTCTACCTGAGGGTGGCGGCTAGCCAGGCGGGCATTCACAAAATGCCCTTCCACCATGCGGTGAAGCTCAAGCTCGCGGCGGGATTCGAACCATGGACCTGCTGCGGGGCAGTCCATTGCCAATGTCACTGAGCCATTACTGCTTTCATTATAACAGTTTACTTAAAATTAGCGTTATTAAGTATATTAAACTTTCGCACAAATAAATAATGTGTTTTTCTTTTCAACAGCCGTTTTGAAGCACACATGAACTAAATTAATTAAATTTAAATGACAATTGACAGTCTATCTAAAAACATGTTGAAATTAAAAAAATATCTTGATTTACTGTACCCTACGTTCAAGTTGCATTGATCATAGGCAGACTGTAAATATTTTTAGAAAAGAAAAGGTATATTATTTCAATATCATACGTTTGTATGAAGATAATAAGAATAATATTTACAATATAAAAGAAAAAGAATTAGTTTACCAAACAAAATGAAGAATGAAAGATAATATTTTATTCGAAACCCGATCAGTAGATACATTTGGATGACAGAATAAGTCGTGGGATAAAAGAGCGGCGAATACTGAATTTATGAATGCAATGAACCGCGCGAGTAGTAGCAGGGAGAAGGGGGGAAACATGCATATTTGATTCCATCATAAACTCAATTTACAGCTAATCTCATCTCAGATTGTCGAAGAAATAAAATTTCACACACCGTTGATTCTCTCGTAGATGTAAATACGTCGGGCGGGACGTGAGGGGTGCTACGCCGTTATGCCGCTACGGCGCTCCGTCGCTTCACCGTTACGTACTCGTAGCTACAGCTCTACGTCATCGAAGATCTAATAAAATATTGCTTCACAGCTCATTGAGCCCGAGACAGCCGCCCGAGCTAGTCGAGAATTTAATATTTCGTCTTTGACTTCTGGCACTAAATTAAACGCAGTTCGGTAATCTTGCGTCTCGCCATTAAATTTTTGTCCCAGTGATCAGTATCGGTGATCGATTTAACGGGCCTACCGGTCTCGCTTCGTACGGTTGTAACTTTTTAGTGCTCCTTTTATTACGACAAACGATTTTAATCAAGCGAGTTTTTGTTCGGGCGGACGCCATTAGCGCCTGGGAGTCGGAGTAAAATTCGAACTTTAGTCACATTGGAAATCTGAGAATTTGCTTTTAAGTTCGTTTGATAGGTGGCTTCGGCGGCGTTTAGTGACCTTTATGTACCACTATAAAATAAATCTATACAAACTGGTATTTGAGTTTTCAATAGCGTTTTATTGCGGGGGCAATGAATAAGAAAAGGGGTGGTGTGAGGTCTCGAGTGCTGGGTTACATAATACTCGAATTGAATAAAACAAATCTTTGAAGTTTTATTGTAGCTATGTTCTAAAATGAACTCATCTGATGCCATTTTTATGTAATTGAAAGAAACTAAACTTCAAATTGACATAATATGACTATGTCCGTTATGAGCTCATTGATGTAATAATTAAGGAATACTACTTATTTGAGGATATAGGACTACAAAAAGCATGATATCGATTGATCTCTTAATATCTAGGCTTGTATCGTAACATTTTTTTTATAAATTAATTAACTTTAGTGTTATAAGCCTAGAATCATTTTCATATAAAGTTTTTGAGGCTCATAACTTTCAACTTATTTATTTTTAAAAATTTCGTTACGATACAAGCCTAGATAATGACGAGATCAATCGATATTATGCTTAACTCTGGAACAAACCTCTCTAAATCTCAAATAAAGGAGTGATCACCCTACGACATTTGTATGGAGAAGTGACAGGCCAGTTCAACCAAGTACTTTTACATAAATGAAGTACTTTTTACACTAAGATAAGTTCATAGTGCCGTACCTTATTCTCTCCACTAAGACCCGGTGTGCGGCTTAGCGGTTTGATATTTGCCCAGAAATACTATTGTCGGAGTTTATAGGCCGCCGGTTTGCCTTCCGAACCATAGAAGCGTTCAAATGTAAATGCCACTAGTGATCAGATCACCCATCCGAGTAGTGACCGCAAAAAAAGCTGCTTAACCTTGGTATTGGTTGAGAAGACTTTGGTAAGCTCTGCCACGAATATTTGACTGTGTTGAACGCGCACCTATATTCAAGTCATTTAATAATGTTTTAGCAAAATTAAATATACAGACATGATGAAGAGATTTTTCTTTAAGTAACTTAAACTCCATTACTGTTACGTACTGCTACTGTTGTTACTTTTTCAGCCGGATTGTCCACTGCTGAACTTGAAACTGTCCTCGCCCATTAAGGGGAGGTTTGTCGCAATCCCTACGCTTGACAGGCGTCTGGGGGCTCGTAGTTTAAGATATAAGTTCCTCAGAATACGCTGCCCAGCTTCCGGTATTTAGCCTCATACGACACCCACAGGTTGAAATGGGGGGTGAGATTCTAGTCCAGCACCTCACGGGCAAAACTTCATTATGGTTTGAAGCGCCTGTAGCGAAGTTTACTTAGCTGTTCCCAACCGATCAGCAAAGTTAAGCAACGTCGCGCGCGGTCATGAGTTGGATAGGTGACCGCTAGTGACATTACTACTGAGCGTTTCCGTGCTTCGGAGGGCACGTTAAGCCGTCGGTCCCGGTTGATGTCTTAGGATAGCAGTCGTTATAGCATGGTGGTAGGGCATTTTGCGAATGCCCGCCTGGCTAGCTACCACCCTCAAGTAGAAAATCTGTCGCCAAGCACTTAACGGTGTGTTCCGGCAGCTGTCCTTGAGAGCCAGTACTTCTAGGTAAGTCTGAACAACATCTTCGACCACATCATCACTTACCATCAGGTGAGATAGTGGTCAAAGGCTAACCTATCAGGCAAAAAAAAAATATGAAAAAACAATGGTTTGTTACGTTTACTGGTTACAGGTACGTTTGATAGTTTCATGACAAAATTAAGTTTCACGCTTTCCACCAACGAATATACACAAACAAAATGTAACTGATGAGGGTGGAAAATGGAGCTGATAAAAATTTTAAAGCATAGCGTGTAGAATTTCCGAACAAACACTTTGGTACAAAATTTCTCTTTGAAGCCTCCTTAAAACTTTTATAGTAAAAGTTCGCATGTTCTCGTGTGTACTTACGCAAATTTTTGCCATTGTAAGGTACTTTCCTATTTGTAGTTTGGTTCAAAATAACTTTCTGTTCATCTTTCTAAATGACGTTTTCAAAAGCAATTTTTTTTAAGGGGTTTTTTTTTATTATTCGAAATAGATTCGCGTTTTACCACACCCTGCCTGATCTTAAGCATTGATGTGGTCTAGGATGGAGCACGCTTACCTAGAAGAAACCTATTTACTCTCGATTTGAAGACACCCATATTGTATTCATCGGGAAAGACGGACCACGGTAAGGAGTTCCACTCTTTCGCAGTACGCACGAGAAAAGTGGAAGCGAAGCGCTTCGTATATCCTTCGGATTGTAGCTGAGCTTGCTAAGTCGTTCTTAAACGATCCATTAAGTTAGCAACGTCCGATGCTGACATGGATGGGTGACCATTAGTGGCATTTACTACTCAGAGGTTATACCATCGGTCCCGTTTCTACGTCATGGTTGTGTGTAATACATGTAATACAATGCCGCATTAGGTTCAAGGTCCTGGGTTTGAATCTTGAATTGGACAAATTGAAGGTTTTTCTGAAATAATGTTATTTTGTAAGATTTCAAACTCTGGATTTGATATCGTTAATGGCAATAGGCTCACCCACTATAACATAAGACCAACAGATACCGGCGAAACTTGAATGCTAACACATCTCTTCTTACTTATTTAATGTAAATATCTCTTCATCTACAAATACGTAATTCGTAAGTCTTAATTAACTTCATTATGAAGAGATGGCGCTGCACTTAAAGTATCACTCTCAAGTAGCCAGTAGTTTACTTTTCAATGTAGCTCAGGACCGTAGATGTTCTAAGTCCATATTTAATCATGTTACTATCACTTAAGTTCCATGTAGACGTTAGTTTACCAAGTCCTCAACGTGCCTACATCGGCACCCCTTTCACCTAAATTACGTAGCTACTCGAAGCTTTGCTCTAAACCTCAATTTCTCAGGCTTTGAAGTGACGTTGTGTTAGGTAGCCTTCCTTCCGGTAGTTGATACTTGTGTTTACCAGTTTTAGGGTTATGTACTAGAAAATTACGCTATTACTATGCCTCTGTTGTCTATCTGTTTGACTTTTAAAGGACTGTATTGTGAAGCGGTCGTAGCGAAGTTTGCTTAGCCGTTCTTAACCAATCAGCTAAGTTATCTCACCAGATGATAAGTGATGATCTGGTCGAAGATGTTGTTCACGCTAACCTAGAATTACTGGCTTTCGCTGCCGGAACACGGTGCTTGGCGACAGATTTTCTACTTGAGGGTGATAGCTAGCCAGGCGGGCATTCGCAAAATGCCCTACCACCATGCTATGACAAATGCCATCCTAAAACGACAACCGGGACCGACGGCTTCACGTGCCCTCCGAAGCACGGAAGCGCTCAGTAGTAATGTCACTAGCGGTCACCCATCGAACTTATGACCGCGGCGGACGTTGCTTAACTTTGTTGATCGGTTTAGAACAACTAAGCAAACTTCGCTACGAGCGCTTCAAAATTCAGTTTGGATAATAAATAAAAATAACAACATGTTTAAAATAAAGGGAATCCCCATATAAGAAGCGTGGTTTTATGTAGGTGTTTTTTTTGTTTAAAACTCCATCTTTAGGAGGGTAACCCATAAGCATCAATATTTGTTTGGTAATAGTGTAAAGTCTAACGTATAACAAAACAAAAACAGGCCATTTGTGGGTTGCTACCGCTAGTAAACTTAATCTTTATGAATATATACAAAAAACGAGGAGGCTCTCAATTAGATTCTATATTTTTTTATGTGTGTGTTACGTGACTACTCCGCTAATTATGATAAGATATTAATTATTCTTTCCTTGTTGGATAGAGAATACCTCCAATCCTCATTAAAATTAATAAGGTAGTTTTTAAGTTATAGTCAACTAACTGAAAAGAATATTTTTTTTCCTGGATGATGTAATAGTATCGGCTGTTGTAGTTAACAGTATTCTAGGTGAATGAATAATGTTGTATCCAGTCTGTTTAACTTAACTAAAAGAAAAATATATATATATATAAAAAGGAACTGTCTTTTAACATAAAAAATATGAAATAACTAGTTGAAGGCGGACCACGCTAATGTGAGGTCAGTGAAGCAATGATGGCCGAGCGGTGGACTGCCGTCGGCTTGAGCTTCACCGCATGGTAAAAGGGCAATTTGCGATTGCCCGCCTGGCTAGCTACCACCCTCAAGTAGAAAATCTAACGAGCAAGCACATAACGATGTGTTCCGGCAGCAGTCCTTGAGAGCCAGTGAAACAAGCCCATGAGACTTAACAATTATGTCTCAAAGTGCAATTCGTGACTTGTGATGAAATGCGTCTGTTATCTATAGCCTATAAGAGTTTAGCCCGCTTAACATCAGGTGGGCCTCGAGGTTGTTCCGTCACAATAACATAAAAAAAAGTGTTTCGAATAAGCGTGGTACCGTTTTCAACAAGTTATTTCGTACTTTTCAGAGTTAGGAGTTAGTTCTGTTTTATTGAAAATTTTTTTTTGTAATGGCACGTAACCCTCGGTTGTAAACTAGGACTTGACAAGTTTTATTTATTAAAAATAAAAATGTATGAAATAACACTCACCGAAGCTTTCAAAGCTAAAACGCCTTTGTAAGTTCGGCGCTCTTATAGTAACATTGTCTGAGACACGTGATATTCTAGTACTCTTTGTTGTGACTCTCGTGAGTAAATGCAATCTCATTTGTATACGCTTGCCTTTTGGAAGTGGATGTACTGCGTCTTACCTCGACACGGAATTATGTGACAAAAGCTGACTTGTTCTTTTACGTGTGTTCCTGTTGCAATCTGAAGTGTTTTCTGTTCCTAGGAATATGAAGTTTGATTAGATTTAGTGCAGGTTTTAGCTTGCACTTTGCTTAAAAAGAAACTATATATACTTAAGTGTGTCAATTTTGTGAAATTGACATATTTTTAGATCACAAAGTTCGCGTCTATCAAGCCTTTCATGATGGCGGTGCGGTTAAGCACATATCCTGCTTGAGACAAATACTATATTCTAAAAAAAAATACCTAATTAGGATGTATGCTAAGCATTAGATAGTGCTTTATCTTATTAAGGTCTAATTTTGTAAGGTACAAAATTTATATTAAAAGAACGAATGTTGATTGTTTAAAAGAAAAGCTTATTGGTTTTTTATTTGGTCAATTATTATGTTATCAGTCTGGAATTTTTATCTAGTAACTGAAAAACCACGTATAGAATTTTTTTAGAAGTGCTCGTTGTGTAGTTTTTTTAATCGTTCTTAACCGATTAATTAGGTTAAGCAACTTCCACTGCAGTCATTATTTGAATGGGGTCACCCATCAGCTAGTGTTATTTACTACTGCTTGAGTGCTTCCGTCGGTCCCGGTTGTCGTCTAAGATTGGCTGTCGTTATAGCTATGTGCTAGAGAATTTTGTGAATGCCTACTATGCTAGCTACCAGTCTAAAGTAAAAAATCTGTCGCCTAGCATCTTACGGTGAGATCTGGGAGGCTAGCCTATAAGCATAAAAATATATATTTTTACAATGAGCACTTTGCTTTTTGATATAATGACGATAATATGTATCTTCAGAGTTCACATGTGGCTCAAAATATCGTGGAATGGAACATTGGGAGCAAAGTGACGCCATTTATCTCGTTTATACTTTAATGACCGTGATAATGTAATATCATAATATTATATATTATGTAAAAAAAATGCTATTTTAATTATTATTTTAGTATTACTTGCAATTATTACATTTCAAGTGGGGAAACATTTTTTCTGTATTTACTCGTTATTAACTTTTTTGTATTCGTTGTAATTTTGTACATTCCCACAAAATGTTACCTTTTCATAATACTTGAAATTCAGAAAAGAAAACAGTTGAGTTTGTAACACCTATTCCACAAAAGCCGCAATTCAAGCACACCTTTCAAGCTTGGTCCTGTACCTTTGCATTAAGTGTGTAACATAGCCTTAGAAACTTGAGATTCCAGTATCCAGCCTTTGTTGTTAGTCTCATGAGTATATGCAATCTCATTTGAATATAAGCTCGCCTCTTGGAAGTGCTGCGTCTTACCTAGACACGAAATTATGTGACAAAAGCTGACCCTCTTAATTAAAGCTCTATTTTGGTAACAACATGAGGTTTTTATGTATTCTTAGAAATGTAATTAATGTGCTGTAAATGACCAAGAAAATTAAGAAGAAAAAGCAATCAAGATACAAACACGAGTACTTTTACGATCAAAATGCCTGTCGCCAATCACCACCACCCCGACCTAATCACCCCATCCCTTCCCACCCTAGACATTGAAATCACAAAGAGATTTGCAATAAGAAATCGTTTCTTGAACCCTAAACGCACAATTTAACGCCCCACGCCGACGAACATTTCTGCAGGCGATTGCCCATTACTAGAACGATATACGAAATTTCAATAAACCTTGTTTTGGATAGGGGCGGAGTAAAATCGGAGTTAGAAATAGTGTGGAAGTGGCAAAAGATTTTCTTTCAACTCTTCGATACCAGACATAACGCAGGCACCGATTTATTATAATGAAAATTAAAGTTGTACGTGAAAAACATTTTGAATAAGAAATCTTACTCACACAGTTTGTGATTACTTAAACGACAAAAATGCTTGGACAACTCTGCCTCGCCAGCGCCTGTCACCTACGAAATTTAAACAAATATTATAATTATATTACTATATAGCATGTAACACATTCTTAAAAGACGTTTAAAAGAATGGCTCCCTGAGAGATTCCCTACGATCCATTTTATATATGGCTCGAATTACACGATTTTCTAGTATAAAGATTGCGTCTATCTCAGCAGCAGTTCCCCACAGCAATACACCATACGACATAATACTGTGGAAGTACGCGAAATAAACTAGACGAGCAGTAGCTACGTCTGTAAACTGTCTATCTTACGAACTGCATATGCAGCAGAACTAAATCTTCCGGAGAGATCATGTATATGTGGATCCCACTGTAAAGTTGAATCCATTTTGATTCCCAGGAAGACTGTCGCAAATAGTACTATAAAATATAAAATGAATGAAAGTAAATACATAGATCAAAGAAGAATAACTTTTTGTTTGATTTCGTTTTAATCGTACTTTGTACATATGTTGCCTTTACCACGTATCTCATCAATATTTGCGCTTTTTTGGCACATCTAGTTCAGTTTTAGCTCCCGGTAACACCCTAATCTCCAATCGCAAGACTAGCTCTACTTTAAGTTACTCTAAAAGAGATCGCCCGAAAAGATTGCAAATATGTCGCGATATGCGTCTAATCAAAGGTTAATTTAGCGTAAGGTGACGTTATTCGACGACTTTTATTATAAAGCTGTAATGGCGGTAGCTACAGCCTGGAAATAAAACGCAGAATAGGAATAGCTAAAAATGATACAGGAATCACAAACAACAATTCGAAACGGGGAATCACAAACAACATCAAAATGCTCCTGACCTGTATCAGCCGGATAGTCCACTGTTGAACACAGCCTTCCCCAATATGGGAGGGGTTTTGTCATAATCCCCACGCTTGGCAGGCGGCTTGGGGATCGCAGTGTGAGATATCAGTCCCTCAGAACGTGCTGCTGCCCACCTTCGGGTATGTTACCCTTAGCCACCTCTTACGACCACCCACGGGTCGAGGATGGGGGATGACATCCTAGCCCGGCACCCCACGAGCACTGCTAATCAGAGCGCTGATATTTCCGTATTTGATGTGTGGACTGAAAACTTGGACCATACTGGCACGAAGCAAGGATCGAAGCGTTCGAGATGTTGTGCTGGAGGCGAATGTTGAGAATACCATGGACCACCAAAAAGTGAAGACACGCTTGTCCACAATTTGCCACCAACGTATACTTATTTTGGTCACGTAATACGAAAGGGCGATGGGAACCTTGACGAAATCATTATGGTTGGGAACACGGACGGAAAACACTTACGAGGTCGATCCCCAAACAGATGGTTTTTGAAGCAGTGATGGCTCAGTGGCATTGGCTATGGACTGCCGTGCAGCAGGTCCATGGTTCGAATCCCGCCCAGAGCTTGAGCTTCACCGCATGGTGGAAGGGCATTTTGTGAATGCCCGCCTGGCTAGCGACCACCCTCAAGTAGAAAATCTGTCGCCAAGCACCTAACAGTGTGTTCCGGCAGCAGTCCTTGAGAGCCAGAAAAATTACAGGCTAATGAGACCTAACAACTGGACGTCTCAGTGTGACGGGCACAGTGCAATTCGTCGCTGACGAAATGCGTCTGTTATAGGCAGAGGTTAGTCCACTTAACATCAGGTGGGCCTCGGGCTTGTTCCGTCACAATAACATAAAAAAAAAAAAAAAAAAGATGGACGAATCAGATTAAGGACTCATCAGCCGTCAAGTTCCATATCATTTTGCGAGATACGATGAACAGAAACCGATGGAGACAGATCATCCGATCTAAGTACAGACCATGTAATGATGACCATGATCCTCAGTCATAAGGAGACGACTACACAGAGAGATTATAACATTATCTTTTATAGCTACAATTGTACATCTACACCTATTGTAATGTAGTCTGTTTGGATACTTTTTCTTGAAATCACCTGGGAAATCTTTACTCGACAGAGCAACTACTCAGGTTTTTTAGTAATTTTTCTTTGTGGTTTTTATTAGACAAAGGTACAGTTATTTTTTAGAAGTTGGTAATAAATTGGAAAGATACTTAAGAAATATGGTCGTTTCTATACTTTTGTATTTCAAGTTAACTAAATATATCTCTGAAAATGTGATAAAACCACGACAATACGAGATATATATAAATGTTTGGTAATATATCGTATTGATGTATTTTTTTAAAAAGAAAGTAACGTCAAAATTAACCTGTATGGAACATGGCGTCAACAGTGAAAAAAAATTTTTTTATTACATTATAATTTCATAAATTAAGCCTAAAACTGTAAAACATATTTAATTATTTCATATGCCCCACTAAAATACAATCAATAATATAAAAAAAGAAATAAAAAGAACATATTATACATGCTTAAAAATATTCCTAAAGTATTGTTCTACGAGATCCAGTACAATATTTAGGCAGCCTGGCAACAAAAACCATCGAACTCCACTGCACCCTGAGACATACAGTTGTTAAGTCTCATGTGCCGTTTATTTTACCGAAACACACTATTAGGCGCTTAGCGACAGATTTTCAACATTAGGGTTGTAGCTAGCCAGGCAAGCTTTGGATAAATGCCCTTCCACCATGCGGTAAACCTCAAGGCGGTGGTGGGAATAGAAACATTGGACCTGCGGCATGGTAGTCCATAGGTATTACCGCTCGCTATCATTGCTGTAAAGCACCATAAATGTCAGTGTTTGCCTGTTTTGTTTTGATTAAGATTAAACATATACGGAGTTGTGCGAAACAACAGCATAAACATAACAATGCTAATGTATTCTCAGCTACTGTAAAATTTTAATAATGAAAGTAACGATTCAAACAGATGAATAACCTTAGCGGCTTTATCAATTTATCAGAGCTTAAAGCCACCCTACACAAATATAATGTAATCCTACCTTTTACACGTACTAATTAGATGTGGGTATTATAATCCTTAAGTGGCATACATAATTAATCAGGTTTGTGTATTGAGGTAATGCTCGGGACATGTGTTGCCGATCGTCTCTTGTACATGCTTTGTATTGGTAAAATACTCGCGTCGTGGATTAGGGCTTTCTACTAAAGCTGTTTGCTGATCAATTTAATATTTTAAGCAATTTTTCCTACAAAACAAATAGTTCAGTCATAACTTATTCATTTTTGATGATATGACCGTTCTTCTTCTTCTTCTTCATAAATGGCTCTTATCGTTGCTTTGACGATATACTGCCAATGTCTTGTCTGTGTGGCTAGTGTACGGTATAAGAAAAAAAATATTACGGTCTAAATATTTCAGCAAGTGTATTGAATATTAAATAGTAGAAAATATATGAAATATGATATGATATGATCTTTGCAGACCCAAGTACGGTGAATGTTATGATGCTGAAAAAGTTTCAATTATGTCACTGTCATCTGTGTATGAGCAAAAAGAGGTGAAATCGAGATATGTAAAAGTTTTGGTGCAAAACGAAATAAAGCTTATAAGCACACACTCTTTGACAAAAAAGAAAATCGCCTTCAAACATAAAAAACGCATTATACTCACCAAAATTTACATGGGACCACATGCCAAGCACCAGTTTTTCGAATATAAAAATAATTATCAAAATCATTACCTACAAATAGTTATATGGTAACACATACAAAAATAAAACAATTGAATTAAGAACCTCTTCCTTTTTTAAGTCAGTTTAAAATTGGTCAGTGACTTAAGTCTTAAATGTGGATTAACTTGTCCCAGGTACTAAAAATCTCCTATTTAATTGTAATATTTTTATACGCATTAACTTTACCAGCCGGATCATCCATTGCTGAACACAACCTCCCCAATTATGGTGGGACTTGCCATAATCCCCACGCTTGGCAGGCGTCTTGGGGATCACAGTGTGAGATATCAGTTCCTCAGAAAGCGCTGCTGCCCACCTACTGGTATGCTACCCTTAGTCGCCTTTTACGACACCCACGGGTAGATATGGGGAGGTGACATTCTAGCCCGGCACCCCACGGGCACACAAATACAAAAATAATGAAGATATTTTTGTTTTCCATCGAGAACATTTTTAGAAATCAGGTTGTCTTACATTACACTAGCCTCCATAGGTATCCTACCTGTAGACTGTGGGACTAGTTTCTCCCGAAGATATTCATATTTATTTAAGGACAAGACATCACTATAATTATTTGAAGTAATTATTAGAAACTGTTAGATTAGAAACCTTTTGAAATATAAAATAAACATTGCAGTGAAGCTGAGCAAGGACCAGAAATGTGATATGTTCTCACCTTTACCTTAGAGAACATAATCAAAATGACCATATAGTTTTCTTACTGCTACTTCTTAATATAAGACGAAAAAAAACCTGTTCAAGAAAATAATATTTATCATTTGTTAGCATCTTAATCCATGTTACGAAGCCCATTAGGAACAATATCCCATAATTGTAGATGAAAGGAATCATTATGTTGAATGCTGTTGTTAATTCGGAATTGTAAATTTTCTCAGAAATCAGCCGAGCCATCTGTATTTTCTGACCATTAAATATTTTAACAAAATTCCTTTGTGACCAGTTGTGTTTTTCTTGCCTGATAAGTAATTACTTTCAATAAATCGTAAATTAGCAAAATTATCTGAATTTATATCCGACCACGCCCTCACATTGTTGCTAGTTTGGCATAATTAGCGTGAATGTGATTCGGAGAGTTCCAATTTATTTTCAGTTGTTTTATTCTAATATATATTTAGGAGGTTCTGTGTGCGTTAATGTATAAGTGTGTTGTTTATTATCTTAAATGTAGGTTGAAATAGTATGTAATATGTAATTTACGTAAGGCCGACTCCCAAAACTGAAATCAATAGTATCAATGTCCTGAGTATTCCAAGTTATGTTAACATATCTATTAATGTTATATGTGAATATGGATTGTTTTTTTATGCTTGATATACACATATCATTTATATGCTAGGTTAGCCTTTCGCCACTATCTCACCTGATGGTAAGTGATGATGTGGTCGAAGATGTTGTTCAGGCTAACCTAGAAGTACTAGCCAGTACTTCTAGGTTAGCCTGAACAACATCTTCGACCAAGACACTCAACACTCAAGGACAGCTGCCGTAACACACCAGGCTTAGCGTGCCCTCCGAAGTACGGAAACGCTCAGTAGTAATGTCACTAGCGGTCACCCATCCAACTCATGACCGCGAGCAACGTTGCTTAACTTTGCTGATCGGTTGAGAACAGCTAAGTAAACTTCGCTACGAGCGCTTCTATATTGAAAAAAAATAAACTTAATTCTATTGGAATACCACAATTTCATAATGACAACGTTATTCACAAAGGAGGAGGTTATCAATTCGAATGTATGTTTTTATTGTAACTCTAAACCATGAAATGTGTTTTCTAAAATGTTACAATTAATTCAAAGACTCGTATGTTCCAAAATTTGTAAGAACGCTTGGTCGATACGACGCTTGATCAAAATATTGTTACCTATTTGGCTCAACAAATAAGCATTGCAATTCAACGGGGCAATGCATGCTAGGCACACTGCCAACCGGCTGGAGCACTTGGAATTTATGTGAGTCTGCAATGGCTTATTGGTTGTCTATATGCTCTTATTGTAGTAGCGGTATTATTGTACATAGGCAAATAAAAAATAAATAGTCTATTCCAAAATTTCAGCACTACATCTCGAAAAACAATGTCTGAGATTTGTTGTTGCAACTTAAATTTCTGCGTAATCTTACTTAGAAGCCGTTCAAGTTGAACATGTTTGCCATCGAATGAAAGTTATATATCTATGTGATAAACACAAAAAGATACAGCCTAAAAAACGGAGTGTTTTCTTTTTTTATGTTATTGTGACGGAACAATCCCGGTAGGCACCTGGTGTTAAGTGGACTAACCTCTGCCTATAACAGAAGCATTTCGTCAACGACGAATTGCACTGTGCCCGTCCCACTGAGACGTTAGTTGTTAGGTCTCATGTGCCTGTAATTTTTCTGGCTCTCAAGGACTGCTGCCGAAACACACTGTTAGGTGCTTGGTGACATATTTTCTACTTGAGGGTGGTCGCTAGCCAGGCGGGCATTCGCACAAAGCCCTTCCACCGTGCGGTGAAGCTCAAGCCCGCGGCGGGATTCGAACCATGGACCTGTTGCACGGCACGGCACAGCAGTCAATAGCCAATGCCACTGAGCCATCATTGCTTCAAAATTGTGGTATTCTAAATACGCTTTCTTTCCACTACTATTTCTTTGTATTTCGGCAAGTGTCTTTCAGAGCCAATTCACATTCTATGCTTGAACTGAACAACAACATTGACCACATCATTAATATTCAACTGGTAACAAAGTGGCTAAAGTGTAGCAAATGGAATAACAAAAAAAAACAAATCAATCATATAACAAACTATGCTACGAGCGCTTCAAAAGCACTGAGACAGAGTCTTGATAAAAAACCTGGATTGCTAACAGTAGCTGTAAATAAATTGAAACAAACCTTTTTGAGACAATAAGAAAAAGCTGAAAGCTTTAAAATTTATTCTACTTCAGGCTATCAAAGTTTTATGCAAACCAATGCCCGCTTTAATAGCAGCACGCGAACTATAGAGGCAACCAATCGTTTGCCTATTTACCAATTCATTTCAAATTCAGAATACCTGTACTATTTCTTTTTCTTTGTAACCGCTAACGGACAAAAGATCTATAAAATATAGGGTTCCGTGGAATAAATCAATTTCTGTCGTTCACTCGCAGAACGGTTAAGAAATATGTACGTACGCTCGATTTATTTATAGCGATGCGATCGCCAAAGAAAAGTGGACGTTTTTTTTCATAGTAAGATAAAGTATGAGCATTACGAATATGAACTAGATGTATTTCTGCTGAGTTGATCTTATTAGTTTTGTCTTAAGGAAAAATATTTGTATTATTGACATTTCTTTTTCATGGTGTTGACATTTTATTGTGTATGCTTTGTTAGATACAATCGCTTGTTATTTGTTGCGCAAGATTCATAATTGCTTCATATCATTATTTCATCACGCTTTTTTAGGGTTTCCGACTAAAAAGAGGCTACATCATTAAGCCTCGGCAGTCAACATTTAAAGGGCTGTATCTACGGAAACGATATTTAGTTAGTTCAATGTATAGATATCGAACAGTTGATACAATTTTTTACAAAATGTGTGTTGTTAAAACGGATTTTACAGAGAATAATAATAATGGCAAAAAGTTACAAATAAATGAGTCGTCACGCAAATTAACGTGTTTTTTTAACGTTTTTGTTTTTATCTTTAGTGAAAACGGTTATATAGGTACATACAAGCGTCAAACACGGTGCGGTTATAGCATAATATCTACTGTATGAAACAAATATGTAATAAAAACCGGCCTAGTACCGATCATACTTCGTCTAAAGATCGAACTTCTCAAACTATTAAAAAAAAAAATATAAACAGTATTTATTCAATTTGTTTTTAGACTGTCACTGATACACTTAGGACGTATTTATGAAAACACAGTTAAGTTTTTTTTATGTGATTATGATGGAACAATCACGAAGCCCAAGTAATGTTAAGCGGTTACATCTGCATATAACATATAATTTTATCACAAATGGCGAACTGCACTGCGTCCGTATCCCTGAGACATAGTAGTTAAGTCTCATGTGCCTGTAATTTTACTGGCTCTCAAAGACTGTTGCCGAAACAAACTGTTAGGTGCTTAGCGACAGATTGGAATCATGGACCTGCAGCACGGCAGTCATAGCTGTTACTACTCGGCTATCATTGCTTCTAAATGCTTAGTATTTAATTATTTTGAACCGTATTGATTTATAAGTATTGATGACGGAAATATCAATTCAAAAACTTTTTTGTATCCCTATGAACATCCTTTCTATGAACATGCCTAATACTTTTGAACGTCAACTTTTTTGGTATAAACTTTATTTCTAAAATTTAGAAACAACATTGTCATTATCTTAAACACGTCCTAAAAACTTTGATAAATCTGCTGAATTGGGACACATTCCCGTTTTGTTTATGCTTTTTGTCACGGAACCCTAAGCCCAGGCTATGTAAATGTTTTCACGTTTCCATCGATCGTGATGGGTTCCGTGACAGGGCACAGTTTGTGAGCAAGTTTATTATGCTGTTGGTTTTAGCAATGGTTCTAGACTATCTGGTAAATTTTGGATACTATTTTTTTTGTTGTCTTTTTTTCTACTGCCTTGTATCATATCTCGTTAAATGTATTACGTATGTGCGATGGTAAGTCGTATGTTGTCTATATACTGGTAGCCAAGTCTCAGTTCAACAGTCAAACAATAACATTTAATAAGGATCCTCTTACGTTATGAAAATCAAAAATTGCTTTTGTTTTATATATAACTAAATGTAACTTATAACAGAGTTAACATCGAAATAACACATACTTATAGTCGAATCTTTTACTACATAGAATATTCAAACCTAATTTTATGGTTCAACTCACTTAGCAACGCCAAATTGTACAGGAAGTAATGGTTTGAGCCGTATATCGTTATTATCTGGGTGTGTTTTACCAATTATCATACGAAATCGGGAGATCTGTCGAATAACACCTGTCAAAAATCTAAAATGGTAGATTCAAATTGTTCGCCTTACAAAATAAATCTATTTCCCTGAAGCGAGATCGAATAAGTATTACAGCTAGCTGTCGCAATAGACACGGAGTCCTAAGAAGGGGGAGCAGGCAGCACCAAAACATTCAGAACCTTTGGGAAACTTATGGATTTCATTCAAAATCCTCGCACTGTCACCATTCTTCCTCTCAACTCGCGCATCAATAGCGTTGTTTTCACGCCGTGCCTTTAAATTCTACCTGTTAACGATTGCAAAGCATCTGATTAATTGCTGTATCGAAGGGCTGGCTTTGCAATGAATCTTATTTTATAATCATTTATGGTGTGTAGAAACCTATCTTCTACTGTTAGTTGGACAAAACTTGTACAATAATCGATTGAAAAGTACTGATTATTGAAATGTTGAAGCAGTGAATTAGTTAACTGGCACATGTAAAGATCTTTGTATATAAATATAAAATTAATCTTTACTTGTATGTTGTAAATAATTGTACATGCAACAGTGAGTCATTGCATGTAAATACATTTTGAAAAAAAAAACTTTCCGACCGATTTATTTATTATAACAAATTTATTACATATTGAGTAAGATTCATTCGAAAAACATACCTACACACAAATTAACCAAAACGGCCCCGAACTGTCCACAAAGAGCTAGATCAATTAGGTAAATAAAAATATTTTTTTAAGAAACTCAACGTTACGTACTGAAATACCAACCTTTCCAATACGCCTGCTCATAACCTAAATTCTAAATCAATATCTATTTTACCAAAATCCATTAAAACTCGATCTTAAACATCAATACAAAACCGATTAAAATTTCAATCTCCCCGAAATAATCTTGCGTGCAAACATCCCAGCTCTTTGATTACAATTGTAATCTTAGACAATGACATGGAATTACGTGAAACATTTACTCATTCCGCTGTCAAAGGTTAGAGAAATGAGAATTCAGAAGGGTAACTCCCGGGACTGGGTAGCAATCTTTGTTAACATATACAAATAAACAAATGTTTACTTACAAAAATAATCACACGTATATTTATCTCAATCCACATCAAAGAAATATAATCTTAACGGATAAAAAGAATCAATCGGTACAATGTCTTCATGTACTGAAGTTAGCGAACAACACTTTTAATCTTTTTATTATTATTGTTGATAGGGAAGCCTTTGAACACAATGTCAAGTGATGGTAAGTGATAATGCGGTCGAAGGTGTTAACACTAGTTACCTAGAATAGTAATCTATACTAATGTTATAATAGAGGAATGATTTGTATTTTTGTATGTAACGAATAAACATAAAAACAGCTGGATCAACAAAGCTTTTTGAATAAAAATATCACAAATATTAAACAGTTATGATATCATAATTTATTTCTTCTGATTATTTTGCAGACCTTTCAAAACTGTAAGCAATTCTTTAACTATCATGAGCTATCGTTATGCTCACCGCAAGGCAAATGATTCACCCGATAAATTTTGTCCCTATACACAGGCTTATTGGAAAAATGCTAACTAACCTTTTTAAGTTGGCCTCTGTTATTACTAACGAAAAAAACAAATCTCCAAATGCTAGTTAGGACTAAAAGAAGACTAAGAGGTTGTTAGCATTTTCCAATAAACCTGTATATCAAAAATATAGATATACTCAGTATTTTTTTTCACTGTGGCGCTTTCACTGTTGCCGCATCGTTTACACGTAGCGTTTAGAGCGCGCAAGTCGTCGGTTCACAAAGGTTTATTTTAATTGTACTGACTCTTTCTTTCTATGTCACAGCGCAGGTCGTGGCGCGTGAAATTACGTAGGTGGTTGAAACGAAATTTTGTACTGACAATTTCATGCTTTGACACCAAAGTGTTTTTATTGCCTAGCTTTGGTTTTTTGGATACGGAAGCATATTAAGTTATATACTAGTATTAGAATTTTGCTGATATTGAAAGAATTTTATTTATGCTCTCAAGGACTGCTGCCGGAACACACTGTTATATGCTTGGCGGCAGATTTTCTACTTGAGGGTGGTCGCTAGCCAGGCGGGCATTCGCAAAAAGCCCTTCCACCATGCTGTGAAGCTCAAGCCCGCGGCGGCATTCGAACCATGGACCTGCTGCACGGCAGTCCATAGCCAATGCCACTGAGCCATCACTGCTTCATTATTATTTGATGATGGCATTATTCTACAGTTTGTTTTTTTTCATGCTTCTAAGTCTATAAGTTGAAGACCTTTAGTACTAATGGTAGTAGTTTTTACTACCATTTTAGAATAATTTTTATCTGTAGTTTCACTCGAAATCGAATTCTATAGGTAACTATAGATAAAAAGTATGTTGTTTTCATTTAGGGCAAAAATCTCCCTATTACTTTTAAACCCATTTGCCATTATGATGATGAATAATGGAAAATACTCACATTCTTAAACTTACGATTGATAAAAAACAAACCAATCCTAATGGAATACACTAGTCATGGGTTAAATCTCATTTAGTAACAAGATCGCAGTTAAAATTAGATAGAACCTTTCGCCGGGTACCACTTAACGAAGTTAATAACATGCGGTAGGGTATACCGAGAACAAAATTATAGTACAGACAATGGCAAAACTGTTAACAAATTTAGTTTTCAATAAACACATAAAATTATGTTTTAACTATAAGAACTAATAATAAGAACACACGATGACAGCAATATCTTTTTTAAATTTTAGGTATAACTCAGTAAAAAAGCTACTGATAAAGCTAACGTGTGATTTTTTTTCAGTTTTTTTTTTTGCATAGGCACTGCAAAAATAAGTCAAACATTTGAAAAATAAAACTTGTGACAATGGTACGTTGTTGAACTATTCATGATAAGGTAAGTGATGATGTCATATATTGATATGGCAGGTCTTAATTCTATATAGCAATCTAGGCCTAAAATTGCCGATATACACCAATAGGTGTTTTAATTAATAATTAAAGAGGAATGGTAATTGAGATGTCAATAAAAAATATTATTTTTGCTAGCAATTACATTTTTTAATCATTGATCTTATCACACCTTATCGTCATTCCCATATTATCACCTAAAGATTAATTTGTAGCTACCTACTGTGCTATTTCTACTCTGTAATCTGTATGATAACCTTATTTTTGTATGGAACAATAATGACGAAATAAAAAAGCAGCTGTTCAATAATTCAATGTGTAGACAACTCAAAAGTTTTATATTAATGGTGGTAAAAACGTTCGTGGATGATTAAAATAACTTTATCGACAACATGTTTTCTTCGTGGCTGTACTTTACCAAAACGTGTGCTTTCTACCAAACAAACATCAGCTAAAGGAGTTTTCGGAAACCGTTCCACTCTCTGATTACGAATTTGGTTTACCTTTTTTTTTTTTTTTTTTTTATACATAATTAGACAAACAAGCAGACGGTCCACCTGATGGTAAGTGGTCACCGTCGCCTATGAACACCTGCAATATCCGCAGCATTACTGGTGCGTTGCCTACCATTTAAAGAAAGGACTCTATTCACGTCTCTTTTGAAGCGGTTAAGATTGTAGACCTGAGGAAAAACCTCAGGTGGAAGAGCATTCCACAACTTACAGGTACGTGGCAGAAACAGACGATTAATTCGAGTAGTGCGAGACTTCCACGTATCTATAATGTGCGGGTGGCCCTTCTGACGATAACGGCCAGTTCGGTGATAAAAGTGTGAAGGAGGTATGAGGTTAAAAATCTCATCAGAGCATTCCCCGTTATAGTATCTGTAGAACAGGCATAGAGAGCCTACGTCACGACGTACGCTCAGCGATTCCAGCCTGTTGGACAATTTTGGGTCATCGACAAGTCTAACGGCTCTTCTCTGTAAGGAGTCAAGTGGGTCTAACTGATACTTCGGTGCACCACTCCAAAGATGAGAGCAGTACTCCATATGTGGCCTTACCTGCGCTTTGTATAACATTAGACGTTGGTTAGGCGTAAAGTACCGCTTGGCTCTATTAAGTACACCGAGTTTTTTAGACGTAAGTCCTGCTTTGTTCTCCAAATGACTCCGAAACTGGACCTCGCTGGATATGTCTACTCCCAAAATGCCGATGTTTGTCGCTAAGGTAAGGGGAATACCCTGAAAACGTGGAGTGATATTAAATGCACTTTTTTTGGCAGTGAACGCGATGGCTTGAGTCTTCGAGGGGTTAAATTGCACCTGGTTTCGCTTACCCCAGTCAGTGACTTGCTCTAAGGAGCACTCAACGGAAGACACAAGTTCCGCTCTCCCCTTGATCACCTCAGATACAGGAGCATTTGCACGGCCTAAATAATGGGCATCGCCAGTGCTATCATCTGCATAGCAATGAATATTACATATTTGCAATAAGTCATTGATATGCAAGATGAATAGTGTGGGCGATAGCACAGACCCTTGTGGAACTCCAGCATTAATTGACATGGTCTCTGAACAAGCTCCATCAACGACGGCCCTTATGCAGCGACCATGCAAAAAATTGCCAATCCACGTGCAAAGCCCCTCTGGTACGCCGTAGGAAGGTAACTTTGCAAGAAGCGCCCTATGCCAAACCCGATCAAAGGCTTTTGCGATATCAAGGCTGACTGCAAGAGCTTCACCTCTACTCTCGATGGCCTCTCCCCAGCGGTGAGTGAGGTACACAAGAAGATCACCAGCAGATCGACCGTGACGAAAGCCGTACTGGCGGTCACTAATCAGCTGATGCTCCTCAAGGTACCTCAGGAGCTGGGAATTGATAACACGCTCCATCACTTTCGAGAGCAAAGAGGTAATCGCTATAGGCCTGTAATTTGTTGGGTCGGAACGGTCACCCTTCTTTGGTATAGGGTGGACATGGGCAACTTTCCAGCTAGACGGCACGATACCAGAATTATAGGAAAGAGAGAACAGACGCGTTAGGACGGGAGACAATTCCGGTGCACATTTCTTCAATACGATGGCCGGAATGCCATCTGGCCCACTCGACTTCCTTTCATCAAGAGTCCACAATACCCTCCGCACAGCCGCCTGCGTGATGCGAATCTCCTGCATCGAACATGCGCAATTAGACAGTGAGGGAGGCACTGCGCCCCCGTCATCGAGGGTCGAGTTTGAGGCAAAAAGAGAACCAAAAATATCGGCTTTCTCTTTTGCGCTATGGGCCAAGGAGTCATCCGGTTTGCGTAAAGGTGGTAGCGCAGATCGGCAAAAATTACCCTCCGCAGCCTTTGCTAGTGACCAGAAAGCACGACTGCCAGAGGGGTAACTTGCTAACTGATCACCGATCCGGCTTATGTGGGCGCACCTTGCTCGAGTAGCAGTTTTCTTAGCCAATCTGGAAGCGGCATTCAGTCTTTTCTTTAACTCATTAGTTTTTGGATCTTTACCCATCGACGCCGCAGCCCAGATTTTAAAGGCTGCATGCTTGGCTTTTGCAGCGTCGGAACAAGATCTGTTGAACCACGGCTGACTACGACCGCCTACGCGCACTCTGGAATTGGGAATGAAACATTCCATTCCTTGGAGTACGACGTCAGCAATAGAGTCAGCACAGATAGAAGGATCAACTGATGCAAAACATAACTGAAGCCAAGGATATGAAGAAAAAAACTCACGCAACCCATCCCAGTCGGCAGATTGATAATGCCACACCTGACGCGTTCTGAGAGGTACAGCGTCAGGTAGAGTAGTCAGCACAGTTGTTCGTACCAGGCAGTGGTCTGATGATTCAAGTGGAGCATCCACCGCTACCTGGTAATTGGCTGGACGTGTAGTCAGCATTAGGTCAAGTAAAGAGGGCTCGTGGTTGTGAACATCCGGCAATCTAGTTATTCCAGTGACCAGCTGAGAAAGACCATAGGTGAGTGCGAGTTCGTGAGCAGCTCTCCCTGCGTGATCGGTTTTACGGGAACCCAACCAATCGGCATGATGACCGTTGAAATCACCCAGAACCACAATTTCAGCAGTGGGGAACTTTTCAAGCACTCTGTCTAAGCCGTTTGAGATATTCTCATAAAGACGAGTAGTCTCCGCGTCGCCAGAATGCGACCTGTACACACACACGTACACACGAGATTGACCACCATAGTCAACACTTGCCCATAGGGTCGAAAAATCTAGCGCTTCAAAACCGCTTAGGCGGCGACAGCAAATATCGTCCCGGACGTACATGCACACCCCGGCGCGAGGAACAAACGCGTGCTCTAGCTTATATCCAGGGTAGTGCAGATATGAATCGTCGGCCGGGCGAGAAATTTGTGTCTCCGTCAGGAAGAAAAGGGATGGCTTGGCCGTTTCTAGGTGGTGATGCACATCGTTAAGGTTAGAGTGGATACCACGGATATTACAGAAGTCCACTTTAAATGTGGAGTTTGGGGCCGCTGATGAAACCAATTTCCTTTTATTTTTATTTGCCATGAGATAGTAAAATTAGAGTACTTAAGATTAGATGATGTACTTCCAATTAATTACTTCAGAACAAAAATAATAGTGTAACAAGAAGCAACTGGAGAAAAACAGCTAGGTGATTGGTGGTCGCGGGGTACGGAAGGGCCCCCGGTCCCCCCTGGAAGCAACTGCCGGGATCCACACCGGTCTCCTACTCCGGCACGACAGTCACTTCGCAGGATTATGCGCGGAATGGCAGGACAGCTTCCCTGGGCGGAGGTATTATGTGATCCCCGGGTTCAGGTCCTCAACTATCCCGCGGGCGGCCAGCGGTCAACCGTTTCACCGGGTCTCCCTGGACCCCGCGCCCACCCTTCACAACTGCAAACAACAGTCGCTCCCTAAAAAAACACTCGGTCCCGAAGTATTCGCCGGTATAGTACATCATCTGGGGGGGGGGGGGGGCTGGTTCTCCCGCAACAGTGGCGGAACACGCTGACACGAATGTCAACATTTGGCGACACGCTTACACGGGAGGGTGGTAATAAACCAGGCGGACATCCTAGGATACCCTACCACCATGAATGGTTTCAAGTGGAGTTGAGGCTCTGACAGCACACAGGCAAAGCTTGTATGCTGTCAGGGCCTGCAGGGGATGCGGCGAGCACGCCTCCACGCTTATCCCCCAAAAAAAAACCTAAAGTGCTCATTATCTATTGAATAATTTTATTCAGACAATATTGTATTAATATAGAGACAACAAAAGATTCAGGCTTTGTCTTGCAAATTGATTTAGTTATTTTAAGTCAAACATATGTGTACCTCATTCTCTAGGGAGAATAATAATTTTCGTATCTTTGTCTAAACAAACCTACTTGCAGCAAAAGATCTAAAAACGGCTGGCAAAAACATCTCCGCCAACTCCAGTGTTTTGTTAGACTAAGTCAAATCACTGATAACAACTCTATAAAGATAATTATGATACGACCATTTCACCCACGTTTGACTTGCTTTGAAAACAACAAGATTTCGAGGCAAAATGGAGGCCTCTTGTACGAGTAGCACAGTTAACCGTGCAGCAACACATAATAAATGTCATCTATGTAAAGATAGATAGATAAACTCTTTATTGTAAACAAAGATTAATTTTAAAAATAAAAAACTTACAACTAAAGATACATCATAACTAAGTGAAACAATGGGCGGTCTTATCGCTTAAAGCGACCTCTTCCAGACAACCCAAATATTAGACATTTTGACAGTACATGGACAGGGTTTTTACTCGAATGTCACAAATACTAGAACAGTGAAAAATAGATAGAGAGCTTAATAAAAAAATACAAAAATTTATTATTTTATACACATACATAAAAATATACGTAAAGGTAAAAAGTAGTCATTTTTATTACAAAAATAAACATAGATCAATTCATAGGCAATGAAACAAACTGACAAACCTCTAGTCACTGACGCGGGCTGCTTGGAACCCAGCAAACCACGAAACTTCGAAAAACATCAAAGACTATTAAGAAAGCTAAAAGCGCTAGCGCAAAAAATCACGCTACCTAGAAAATATAGTAAAAAAATAACAGCATTACAAAATTTAAGGCAATGAATAATTCTGATAAATTTCTTGGCGCTTGGAAATTACTTTCGCGGACCGCTTGCGGCTAAGCAAACCACGCAACCGCGAAAAAAAGTACATCATATTAAAGGTAAAAAAATTAGGTTACATAATTCTTAATCCATTCATTTAGAATTCAATCTCGGCTTTCGAGAAAATATTTAAGTCGTTTTAATTTGATTAAAAACCATTTTACTGAAATCCCATTGAAACCATGAAATTTTAAAGGATAGAAAGCATCCATTTAATTTAGATCTTATTTATAATTTGTTAGATGGTGTCGAGAATCGAGTTAGATAGCACTATTAGAGAGGTATTGTTATTTTACTTAGTATAAAAAGTGCAACGCCCTATATTATGATATGTTTTTTTTTGCATTTAAACTATAAAACGTTGCCGAAATGAATAATATGTCACATAACTCATATGTTTGACAAATAATTAATAGCACACTTTACACCAAGGGACACAGAAATGCGAAGCAATGATGACGGAGCCGTAATAGCTATGGACTGCCGTGCCGCATATCCCTGGTTCGATCCCCACCGCCAGCTTTAGCTTCACCGCATGGTGGAAGGACAATTTGCGAATGCCCGCCTTGCTAGCGACCACCCTCAAGTAGAAAATCGGTCGCCAATCGCCTAACGGTGTGTTCCGGCAGCAGTCCTTGAGAGCCAGTGAAATTACAGGCACATGAGACTTTGCGACTATGTCTCAAAGCGACGGGCGCAGTGCAATTCGTGACTTGTGAAGAAATGCATCTGTTATAGGCAGAGGTTAGTCCGCTTAACATCAGCTTGTTCCGTCAAAATAACATAACATAAAATAATAACAAAACGTACATACCCCAGATTTAAAAGCGCTTAAGTTATGTGGGAGGGAAAATTGACGGCGAGAAAGACGGTGGCGTCCTGACACTTGAGGGTTATAAACGATTAAACTCCGGAAGATGGCGTCGGAACACGGGAGTCGATAGATATCGTAACCATAGCTTCACGTGGGTTGTCTGCATGCCTTTTTTTCAACCTGATACTAATAAATCTGGTGGGAAACGGAAGTTCTTAAATTTCATGTGCTATTGATATCATTGCCTACGTCTTTCAGACCACTGGAATGCAAATACACTAGCTTGGCGGCTGAGTTTATGATCGTTCTTGTAGTTTTAACCCTGTAGGCGCTGTAAATAATAGTAATTGTCGTCGGAATGGAAGCCGATAGATACCTATACAATAGCTTAACGTGGGTTGTCTGAACGGCATTTCTTAAACTACAAGCAGTTATTACATTTTTAAGCAGTAATGGCTCAATGGCATTGGCTATGGACTGCCGTGCAGCAGATCCATGGTTTGAATTCCGCTGCGAGTTTAAGCTTCACCGCATGGTGGAAGGGCATTTTGCGAATGCTCGCCTGGCTAGCAAACACCCTCAAGTAGAAAATCTATCGCCAAGCACCTAACGGTGTGTTCCGGCAACTGTCCTTGAGATACAGTAATTCAAGGGTAAGTCTGTTAACACCTTTGACCACATCATCACTTACCATCTGAGACTGTGGTCAAAGACTTAACAATCGGCGATAAAAGTAAAAAAATCATTTTTAGTGGTATCATTGCCTACCTCTTTCAGAACAAAAATGCAATGCAAAAATACTATCTAGATGACTGAGTAATTGAACACACTTGTAACTACTCCTGTAGGCGCTGTAAATTTGCAAAATTTTACATTATCTTAATAGTAATTATGCTAAGCCCGGCCCACATGGATGGGATAATTGTTAAGATTTGCATCACCAAAACAAAAACCTACAAGATTATATTGAAATATGTATTTGACCCTAGATAGCTAACCTTCTCCAACTACCTTAATAAGATAACTATTCGACTTTTAGACTACCATATTTTGAATACTTGCATTTTATAATATTTTAGTATTAGTATTATATAAACCATAAAAAAGATAGACTTAAAAATTAAAGATATTGAAAACAAAATGGGAATATTTATTTAAGTCTTATTTTATTAGACTTTGTTACATGTGTAAAGTGGCACCCCTTATTAAAAGTTCAATTTTATATTTAACCTACTAACACTATATAGAATTATGAATAAAAAAAACTTGCACGATTTAAACCGTTGTTTAATAAATAAGAATAATTATATTTTTAGAGTAACTAAAACATGAACAAAATTAGAACTACCATACTTCAGAAATTATTCAGAAACCGGCACCTTTGTAAAAAGTGGCTTAGATTTTGTGGCTGGCTGCTTGCCTAGCTCCAACCTGTAACCGAGCTTGCATAGTCGACTCAAATAAGTTAATACAATTGTTGATTCTCATGTGCCTGTAATTTTACTAGCTTTCAAGGACAGCTGCCGGAACACACCATTAGGTGCTTGGCGGCAGATTTTCTACTTAAGGGTGGTCACTAGCCAGGCGGGCATTCGCAAAATGCCCGCCTGGCGGCGGCGGCAGTCCACGGCCAATGCGACTTAGCCATCACTGCTTCAAATGTGCGATTGTGCATGTTTTGTTAATTATGAACTTGATGACTCCGAAATCTAAGCGGTAAGTGTAAAACACTTCCTTACATATTTATTCATAGCTTCTATAGTATAATTGTGTAAATCATATTAAAATACCAAACGAGGTAGTATCTACTACACAGTATGAACTCGAAGTAGTCGGCACGGTTGCGGGATTTTAATTAATTTCGCCAAAACGTAAAGTCAACAAAGCTAACACATAATTCTGAAAGTTTTAGGGATATATTAAAGGATAGAAATTGTGAGTTTGTTTTGGGAAATTTTACTGGATCGTTGAGTGGAAATGGACAGGTATAGTAGGATGATAACGGTGCAAGAAGTAAACGATGCAAAAAGTTAATGAATCATTCATCATCAGCTGGTAGACGTACACTGTTGAACAAATGCCTCCCCCGTAGAAAGCCACAAAGAAGGGCTATTAGCTGCTTGTAACCATTGGCTACCCACGAGTTTCATGATGTCGTCAGTCCATCTAGTGGGGGGCCTACCAACTCTACGTCTTCCGGTGTAGTGTGGTAACCACTCGAGAACCTTTTTTCCCCATCGGTTATCAGTTCTCCGAGCAATGTGGCCCGCCCATTGCCACTTCAACTTGCAAATTCTGAGTGCTATTTCGGTGACTTTGTCATTGTTTCGGTGAGTTTGTTCTCAAAAATCAAAGTCATTATACACTTTGATTTTTGAGAATGTTAGTGTCTTAATAGCGCTTTACATACAAACCTAGTTTCGACATATTTTAAATACCAAATGTTCAAACTGGTTTAAATTTTGCATGCATATCCTCGCATATAAAATAAATGCTTCTTGCTAGTCGGTTTTGCGTAAAAATGTGTGTTTTCAAATTATTTTGGAAAACGGTTTTGTGTGTTATTAGGAATTATTATAAAATGATTTTAGGCTCAAGGACATAACAATATCTCAACAAGTTTAAACACTTGGTAGGTGTATATTTTATTTTTGCAATAACGCATTACATGACATTACAAAATTACTACGAGATGAAAGTTTAATTAATGAAGTTATGAGTCGTATGTCATGTTAGACCTTTGTATATATTTCTCTCGATATAAAATAACTATAATATAGTCCGAAAACATCGCTTAATCAATTTTTGTATCAATATATTTAATGGTACCTATTGTTGCATACAAGGCCTAAAGGATTTTTCCCGATTTTAAATAGCTGCAGACAGTTTGACCATTATATGTATTACCATTTTACCGATAGAGCATATAGAAAAAAAAACGTGGTATAAACAAAATTCAAGTGTGGCGACACATTTTAATATTTTTTTGTTTTATATATTATTTTTTAGGTTATCTGGTATAACACATATTTTGTGAATTTTGTAACCAGCTAACTATTTGTACTACTTTGGTTCAAAAGATATTTCAAAGGCGAGATAGACGGACATACCGACGAGCCTTAAATACCGGCCAAACCATTAACCCTATTATCATCTTATGATAAGTATTTCCCAGTGGGGTTCCGGGCTAGAAATGCACCCCTCCTATATCTTCCAGTAAAAGTCATAAGATGCGGTGAAGGGGAAAATTCCAAAAGGTAGACAGTAGCCTCTCCTGAAGAACTGCGTCGTTGTGTCGAATGTTCCAGATCTTAGTAAGTAAAATAGTTATCTAAAGCACACGCTTTAGATAACTATTTTCGAAATATCTGCAATGTACAAAATTGGACCTGTTACTGTTTATTACACGTATAAATAAACGATATTTAGTGTAAATTTGATTACCGCGTCATTTTTTGTGTCATTATTGACACAAAAAATTTTAGCTTTATTTTATAGACACTAGAAAATTGTTCTTTTTCTTACTGGCCATTTTTTTTCTTATGTTGGCGTCTATCTTTTTTATGGTGGCTGGCACCGCATCTGTTATGGCCACTTGTGATATAAACTGCCGCTTATAAGGCACTTCAGTTCTAAGTTTTATAAGCTGGACATCATAAAAAGCATTACTTAACGTTTTTCATCATAGAGTTAATATTTGCTAGGTTAAGTAAAATGACAAAGCTTAACATAATCTTTTTATATTAAAGATTTTGCGTACTTTACTAAACACATAAAGTCTCTAAGTAGACTATAGATAGAGTAATAAATAGATAAAACATAAAGTCAATTCGGCACAAGAATATTATGTTCTAATTGCGTTAATACTCGTTAATATTCATAGCTACATTTTTGAATATTCCTTTTGTAGTATATTGTTAGGGATGAAAGAGAACTCAAACACTCGAGCTATCAACATATATGAAGGTTTCTCATCCAAGGTAAACACTCTGATTTAATTTCAAACATGAGGACTGTAAATAAAAATCGTATTAGTTAATAAACAATATTTCATATCATTAATATTAATTTATTGAAAAGTGAATTTTAGGTATAAAATCATGATACAATAATGTTGTTTATTTTTTACAGTTTCACGCCTCGATTTAAAGGATGGCTGTATAAAATGATGGAACATGGTTTTAATTTTTTTTAATGTTAGAGTTTTTTTTTCCCAATAATTAAAAGTACTTTTTTTATGTTATTGTGACGGAATAAGCCCGAAGCCCACCTGATGTTAAGTGGACTTACCTCTGCCTATAACAAACGCATTTCGTCAACGACGAATTGCACTGTGGTCATCACACTGAGACGAACAGTTGTGAGGTCACATGTTCCTGTAATTTTTTAATATTCTGATCATGGGCTTTATTCAAATGGTTATAGAAATGATCTTAATTTTAAAATTGGAACTTCCGAACACCACTGTTCTAAAAACTAACTAGAATTTACCTATCTACATACCTATGCACATATATATGCAGTGAGTGAGGAAATAATAAGAGCGTCGTAGACTCCTAAATTGAATAAATTATTTTGACTTTGACTTTATTCAAATATTATGCGTCACGAAAATGTGATAATTTTGCCCTTTAAACTCCATTTTTATTACGATGCATTGAAGGTACACAATAAGATCCCAGGAAATTACAAGTGTAATTTAAAAGTCACAGAAATTAAAGAAAACGGTTTAAAAATACGAATTTCAACAGTAAGATTTGTACGTTTTACTAGAACGTTGATTTGCAAGAGGGCTGAGTGTTATATTTACGTTTGGTAAATAAATCAAAAATTGAAGTAATATGAAATTAAAACAATCCAAGCATTGTTTTATTAAGAATACAAAATAACAACAAAAAGAAAAATTTATCCTACGAGCAAGATACAAAACCACGACCATTCATATAAACGGAACGTCCACTACCAATTGACTATCGTACTGCACTCAGTATCACTCGGTACTCACCCAAAGCTCAAATTTATTACCTATGTTGAATGTGTCTGTAAGTTTATTCACTTAGTAGCCGTTAATGCATAAATTAATATATTACTATTAAGAATACTTCAATATTGTGCTTACAATTTCGATAAACGAACCAAATTTCCATAATGAGAAAGCTCCAGAAAAACAGATGGGAAACATTAAGACTAGGTTTAAAACATTAAGTTTTAGTGATCAAAAAGTCAGTCCTATTTAGCTTCGACGTTGAAAGCACCAAACGTCCGAGATAATCAAATGAAATGCTGTTCTGGATTAAAGAAAGGAGACTTTGTGAATCGAGATTTAACATAATTTGTTCCCATCAACGTCTTAGAGATCTGTAAGTTCTACCCAACGTCTATTGAATCTTAAAAACGAACAATTTTATATAAAACTCAGAAAAAAATATTATAGCACAATGAATAGATTTAGGAGACACTTTGCGGGAATCCACACTAATATTATAAAGAGGATAGATTTGTATTTTTGTATGCAACGAATAAACTTATAAACTACTGGACTGATTTGAGTAAAATTTGGTATGGAAATAGTTTGAGATCCGGGAAAGGTCAAAGGATAGTTTTTATCCAACTGCGCAAAAAGAGTTTAATAGTTTTGCGCGATAACTGACATACGCGCGGGGGGAGCCGCGGCCGGTAAGCTAGTATTTATAATAGCAAATATTTTAAGAAAACATTAAACTTATATTTAAGTAAAACACTTAAAAATATATCTATTGACAATTCGGCCTAATTTTCCTGTTTAGCCGACATGACGTCACAAACGCCACGCAGACAAACCGGAAGGAAGAGTCAAGACATCCTGAGGATACTTTCTGTAGGAATGACACGCGTTGAAAATTATTCCGGTTGAGCTGCGTGGCGTTTGTAAAGTCACGTTGGATTAATAGAAAAATTAGGTACGTAATTACGTAACTATCACTACATATACTTATTATATATTTTAAGTGTTTCACTACAGTATTAATTTCATGTTTTCTTAAAACATTTTTAAAATATTTGTTATTTTCATAATGTATTTTATCATTAATGCTTCTCACAGACATCGGCAAGTTAAGTCCGTTTTATATAAATTAACGCGATAATCACTATAATTTATGGATTATTATAAAATTGATTGCACAAGATTTGTTGTACGCTTTACGCAAAGAAAGGTATACATAACTTTAATATAAAGAAATAGGTCACAAGTTCAATTGATTGTTACGTCTGCCCGCATACGTCGCACCAACTCACATCGTGCGCATCTGTGTAGAAGTGTGTGATATGTAAGAAGCTACAGCTTCTTCATTTGTTATAGATTCTGCCCTGCCTTGATCTTTGTTCTACGTCGCTTGGGCCTCAGCAGTATTCTTATCTTAACTTATAATCAAACTTATTACGACTCAGCGCTGTGCCATCACAATCACACAAAAAGCTCACACGATACTGAAAACAATTGAATCTACTGACTGTGACTCATTTCATGAACATCCATTTAGATGAAACTCATCCATATTTCAAACGAACAGAGTTTTGATGTGCCTTGTTTTCAATGTTACGACAAATCTGCTCTTGATTTTCTGCACCGCAATTGTCCATATTATTACTTTAAATCATATCTCACCTTTTGAATGTATCCAATACTACAATTTATTTAAAATTCTGCAGAACCCACGCTACAAATAAGCGGCATTCAACATTTTTCACTTAGTGAAAAGGCAGTTGATTCCCTCAGCTCGTATAATCGTAATCTCGCGAAGTTAAGTCATTAGTCCGATTGGGTTTAAGGCGATTCCGCGGGACTGAGGGTGACGTACCGTGATTAATTAAGGCCAAGATTGATGTGTGGCGTGTACCGTGTATGTCACTCTATGTGCGGTGTTGTGCCTTTGAAATCCATTAGGGCTTGCGCAACTTGCTTTGTACCGTTCATAGACTCTAGTGTGTTTGTGTCGTATAACGTTAGTGTAACGTAACTGAATACTTAAAGAAAGACATTAATAATTGACTGGCACATATTTGTAAGAGTTTTGGACCTAATGGGCTTAAGAGCTGCTCAATTAGCTGTAGGAAAAGCAAACTAATTGCCGTTGATATAAGAATAAAATTTGCGCACGCTTATGACGTAGCCATTCAGTTAAGAGTGTCGACAGATATGTGTAAAAGACATCAAATATGGGCAGTATATGGGCTTAAAAAATAATCAAAGCAAATTTTTTACCTATTACTAGGAAAGCATAAAATTCAAACCTTGGGCGAACCGTTCCTCAGCCTTTAGAGAGCTATGCTCGGAGTATCTTTACGCGATGAAATCCGGAACGAGGACATTCACGAAGAACCAAAGTAGTTGATATAGCTTCCAGAATTTGCACGTCGAAGTGGCAATAGAAAGGCCTTATTATGTTCTACTCGCAGTAGCTGTATACATTTTTTTGCTGTAAGTGGTACTACTGTGTCGAATATTTCAATATTAAAATTTGTAATTAACCTTCATTAGAGCGTCGTAGAGGCTTATATTGAATGAATGAATTTGACCATGACTAGCCAACCATTTCATTGTAATAAAAATATATCAAACACATATCAGACCCCTGCTAGAGTATAGTTTTCAAGTTTGGAGCCCATACTTCCAAAATGATATTAACCTTCTAGAAAGTGTCCAGAGGAAAGCAACCAATTTACCACAGGTCCTGCGTCACAAGTCCTATAAAGAGAGACTCCTAACACTACGTCTCACTAGTCTAGAAGAAAGACGCCTAAGGGGTGATCTTATTGAGACATTTAAGATAATTAATTAATATTATAATCTACCTAATATAGAAGACATATATATAATCAGAGAAAGCTCAAGGCCAAACCGAGGACATAAAATCCAGCTTACTCGGAATTTGGCCTAAACAAAGCCTGCACACCATTTCCTGAGTAACAGAGTAGTGCATAACGAATAAACTACCAGAACATGTTGTGTCAGCCACATCAATAAACAATTTTAAAAATGAACTGGAAAAGAAAAAGAAAATTGCTATCTACAGAAAAGAAATCTCTTCTGAAACTATAAATCCAACACTGCAATGATATGTACATATCAGCATATTGCTGCTCGTCCATTAATAATAAATAAATAAATAAAAAAGATTATATTTAATTAATTAATCACAGTTTGCAAATACGTTTTCGAACTTAGCTTTAAAACCAATTACTGCTTGCTACATACATCTTGTTTTCCAATTTGAAGCTAACTTTCTTTATAAATATTTGTAATTTTCTCCTCGTCAATCTTGTAACAAACTTAAATTAATGTAACTTGCAAACAAGATTGCAAACAACTAGAACTAAACTGACTTAAAATTAAAGTAAAATCCTTTAAAACATTATTCTAAATGTAATTAAGGCGAAATTAAATTTCGTTTCAACGGATTTTGTCTACGTTTGGGAGAGAATTTTGAAAAACAAAAGCTTCACTTTGAGCTCTTGCAAATATTCTATCAAAGGATGTGGCAGTTTTAATAGCAAACTAATAAATAACTAACTATAATTATAATAAATACTACGACTACTGAAATATAAGTAATCGTAGTATTTATTTTTTATGCAATCTCAATAGAAAAAAATATGAATTGATATCCCTGTAAAATTTGGCTTTAAGCTGTAAGTGTTGTGTCTATACTGTGAATCGTATCAATAAAAAAATCTATTTATTATGTAGCGACCATGTGATACAGTACCTGACAGATTTTGTAAAAATAATTTCGTGGGCGACGGTTATCACTTACCACCAGGTGAGCCGCCTGCTGGTTTGCCCTCCTATCCAATAAAAATAAGTTTTTTTTAAATTCACTTTAATACTGAGAGTAGGTATATCATAGAATTTACCTATCTACAAACTTATGCACATATATATGCAGTTTGTAATGATAAGGAAAGAATAAGAGCGTCGTAGATATTGACTTTATTCAAATATTATGCGTCATATTTGTTGTTTTAAAGAAATTGATATTTAAACTTATCTGTAGTCTGTATATATTTGAAAATATATATATTATGTTTTTTCGTAAAAAATTGAGTAAATTTAAATTAAACAGTGAAAATCACGATTACAATACTAGGAATAAAGATAAAATAGCGGTGCCAGGTTTTAGATTAGCAAGGACAAATAAAAGGTCCTTCTTAGGTAATTGTGTACGGTTTTATAATAAAGTTCCCAAACATATAACAACGCTCACAGAAGAGAAATTCAAGTTGCATGTGAAAAAAATTTGATTAAAAAATCCTACTACACAGTTTCTGATTGCGTAAACGACAAAAATCCCTGGACAATTCCGCCTCTGCCAAGCTATTGCCTGTCACCTACATCATTTAAACAAAATATATTGTAATAACTCTATTATACGAATATAGTAAGTATGTAACACATTGTTAAAAGATATTTAAAAGAATGGCCCCAAGTTTCTTGCCCGTTCTTCTCGCAGTGGCTCTATACAATTTATTTGCTGAACGTGGCAGTACAATGTAGAATATTTCAATACTAAAATTTGTAATTGACCTTCATAAGAGCGTCATAGACGCCTAAATTGAATAAATGATTTTGACTTTGACTTTGTTAGAAAGAGATAAATAAGCAATTTGTCTTACCACCGAACCGCCACGAGACTTTCCGAATAGTTCCGATCACCGTAACGCTACGACACTCTTTCACTATCACACAAAACGATCCACACATCTCGCTCGTGCATTTCATTGTGTTGTGACAACAGTTGCCTAAGATAAAACAAAATGACGATATTTAATAATAATAGCAATACTTACGCGTGAAATAAAACATTTTTCTTATATCTCACAGTGCCTGTATAGGTAATAAGTGCAGTGTCTAAAGACACAGAAAGGTATTGTCCACCACTTTTTTCTAAAAACAAATTATTAGATTAGCGGCAACGTATTCAACGGACGCTCGGAAGTGCAAGACTTGTAGTGACTACGGCAATTACCTTGCATTCGTCTAGTAAATCTGTGGAGTTCACAAATCATCTATAGGTAAAAAAATCTAAGCTTTAATATGATTTAATTTTTATTCTCCCTCACTCTTTCTAAATATTGCGTAGTTCTGTTTCGCTCACTCACATGCAGTTTCTTCGTCCCACGCCCACAGCATATTATTATATGTTCTATGGTTCTATGCCCATAGTCTGAAATTTTGCAAAGACAAGGTATAAGTTCAAAGCCAAACAAAATATAATCATAAACAAATTTTTTTTTTGTATTTCAGACTAATATTGTGGAAAATAACTTTCCTTACTTTGCACCACCAGTAAAGGAAAAAAAGTACTGTAGTTACAAATTATTAACTCTTGTTAACGTTTGAAACAAATGAGTAATTAGAATCACGTACATTTGAAGTAAATACCTATCTAAAACGACAAGTTTTCGTGTAACTCTTGTGGCACGACCTATCAAAGTTCGCAAGTCCTGGGTCAGACCAAACTACGGAAAGGTTGATTGTAATCCCTCTTTAACCTTCCGCCTAGCCTGTGATTGCGGTGGATTTGGACAGCTCCTAGTAATTAGAATGAGGTAGTTTTATCTTCGTCACGATATATTTGTCACCCTTCTCTTTGGTGACCTGAGACCGGCAAAGTTTTTCCAGGAATGCTATATTACCAACGTGGTCCAGATTTCTTGCTTAGATTGAACAAGGTGAGCGTAGAAATTTTTGTCTAAGTTTAAATAATGTTAAAAGAAGGTTAGATTTGCGTCGTTTTAATAAGGGACAGTGTGCAGTTTTGTAATGGGGCAGCTAGTTTGTATGCATTTCAAATATTAGCAACTTTCATCCTGTCATCAGTTAATTAAGATATAACAAGTAAATAATCTTAGCAAACTGCGTTAGCGTACAAAATCTATGTAATTATCAAATCGTTGTCAAAATATTTGTTAAACGTATTCAATCCCCATTTCATTTCACTTTATGCACCCATAAGAAATACTCTTAGATTGATTCCAGTTTTAGTAAAATCAATCTGTGTTTACAATAATGTTATTGGAGAAGATTGCAGAAAATCAACCGAAGTTACTTGTTTTTCCTTAAAACGTGGCCTGAAGGCAGAATACCATAATGTACATAACCTAAATGTATTATATCTCTATTTATCATAATTGAATAAGAACAACTGTATAACTTTGATTGAATTTCTCAGTAACATGCTGTAGGAATAATGACTTTATTTTATGGTAGTAATTTAAAGTTTTGTGGAAATACATACCAAAGCAAATTTTTATAACAAATCTTAAATAACATACCTAAATGTTTATCTATGTTAATTATAAGTATGTTCTGATGTCACTAAACTGCGCCTTAGATATATAAAGAAACCGATATTTTTAAAGGAAAAGCTACGTTTCTGTGAATATAAGACAAACATCGTTAGCGTTTATGATTTTGCATGGTGAAAGTGCATTTTGCGACCGTGTGTGACAGTGCCTACCTGGCTAGCTACCACCCTCAAGTAGAAAATCTGTCGCCAAGCAACTAACGGTGTGTTCCGGCAACAGTCCTTGAGAGCCAATGAAATTACAGGCACATAAGAAATAACAACTATGTCTCAAGGTGACGCAGTGCAAATCGTCACTTGTGATGAAATGCATCTATTATAGGCAGATGTTAGTCCGCTTAACATCAGGTGGGCCTCGAGCTTGTTCCGTCACAATTACATAAAAAACAGTTCAAAAAGTTATTTCTATTCAGAATTGTATTCATACGAAATTAGCTGAGTAGCTACACGGAGGGACATGCCAAAACAATAAATATAAGTATTACGTGTCAACTCTGAAGCCACAGTGCTCGAGTCTCACACACACTTAACAACTTTAGTTTTTCATAATAGAGATAAATATTATCTTCCACCTTCATGTTACTAACTAAATAATTCTTAAACAATCTACGAATAAGCATATCCACAAATTTGAAACTTCATCGCTACGCGCCACTATTTTGTCTTAATTATTAACTTTAACATAATAAAACGTTGACACACATTTCTCTCTAAAACTGCGCGTACCAACACAATTCCGCGGTACGTCGCATGCTTAGAACAAAAGGAGTTGCGCCGGATAGCCGCGCCAGTTTAATGAGCTAGCTTCATCCACGTCTGCGCTGATAGTGCTGTATTACGTGAACTAGTAGTGTGCCCATAGCGCAGAAAAATTACACAGATACGTAACTTTTCAACAACTTTTCAAATTGCTATGTTAATAACCTGAGCAAAAATATTAATTCTTTTATTTGGTTTATATTCAGAAATGTCATCTCTGCATAGCATCCTGCAAAATATGAACCAACTTTTTGGATATTGTAGGAAATATTTGTCAGTTATCAGTGTTCATCCTCTCGAGATAGTTTATAAATATATTATTCCTTGACTCTTTTAAAAAAGAAGCCACCTGAATCTTTACAGATTCTAGTTTTAACTGCTTTCAACGCGTTTAAAACGTGTTTAGTAATGTTAGTAACTGAACTTTCACAGAAATTAAAAATTGCTTATTTATAAAAATACTTTTACTTACCAATCTATCGAAAACGTGACCTATTTTATATTGTGTAATTTTTAACTATGAGTATTTCCTTTGGGTTTTGTATCGTACATGATTAACCATTAAGTGTTTGTAAGTGTGCACAATTGTATGGAAATAGTACAATAGCAGTAAATAATAATATATTGTATCCACAACTTAGGATAAACATGACTTGGATAAGACAGTGGCACGACTTTAACATCTCTGGGACTTGATACTTTTAATTAAATTGTTTAACATATAACCATTCGCCAATCACATTTTGTTATTTGACAATACACAATTTATCATAAAATAGCAAATAAGCTACTGCATTAAATATCATTATTCAAAAATATTTTTTCACCCTACTTTACCCGGCGGTAGGTATTTTCAGCAAGAGTTTATCTTGTTCTCGTGGGTACCACTGCAGTATCAGATATTTTACCTCAAAACAGTGGTTTGGAAATACTATCGTGTGTACCGTGGACGGCACTATAGCAAGTGCCATTATTGGGCAAAATAGACATATAAGAGGTAACGCGTTGAATTGATGGGCGCAGTGCATTGTCAAGAAGACGAGGATGGTAACACAACAACTGTCATTGATGTACGTAAAGCTTGCCACGGGCTTGCAACGGGTCCTTCTATATTACTTCAATTCATTAAAAATATACTATTTAACCTACTGTTCGTACATTTCCTCAACTATGACGCAATGTTATTAGGGTAACCGCAACAAGAGTTGGCATTTCTTATTTCAATGAGCCTGACTGATGTCTTCCTGTCGTCGGTCCCGCGCTCCGAATATTAATATGGTACCATCAATCCTCTGTTTTGCAGTTTTATTAGATTCTAGTGAAGTTGGGATGTAGACAAGAGGTTTGATTAATAGATTGTTTTTAAAGGCAGCCATTTTGTTTGCGAGCTATTCTTAGACTTAGTTTCAGATAACATTTGAGGGAGGAGATTCTTATGGCGTATATGTTTTTTTTTAGAATATGGAACATAAACGAAGCCCACCTGATGGTAAGCGATAACCTCTGCCTATAACAGACGCTGCACTGAGCCCAAAACTTATCCCAAAATCTTACCCAAAATTGTTTATTAAATTTGCATGGTGGTAGGGCATAATGTGAATGCCGCCTGGCTAGCTACCATCCTCAAGTAGAAAATCTGTCACCAAGCACCTAACAGTATGTATGTTCCGGCAGCTATCCTTGAGAGCCAGTAATTCTAGGTTAGCCTGAACAACATCTTCGACCGCATCATCACTTATCTATCAGGTGAGATAGTGGTCAAAAGTACCGACCATACATTATGTGAAATAAGGGTAAGAAGACGATGATGATGTCTATAAGTTACTATAAATATACAACGTCTATGAAGCACTTCCTTGTACAAATTCGTATCTATCAAAGCAAAAACACGAGTTCCTTTATTATTCACGAACGTTGCCAACAGCAACGCCAAAAGAATACTTTAACATTCTTGTACCGACTTTTGTGTTGTGTCGTCATCATATCATTTTGTACGGAGTTTGGTGAAGTCGTGTCAGTCAGTTTATCATTTCATTGGTATTATGCGGATTCAATGACGCGCGATGAACGACAGGAATACGGGATAAGGTAGTACGTGATCTTTTGTATCTTATATATGGTATTTGAATTATGTGAACATTGTACCTAGGTATATATATGAAGTTGTCTTATTCGAAAACTTATGGAATAAAAATAACGTGATTTTGGACGAGGTACGCTAAGATGGTTTCTGCTTGTACAAAGAATGAATATATAATAATCTGGTTTTGAAAAGCGCTCGTAGTGATGCTTGTACAGATGTTCTTAACTGATCAATTATTTTCAGGCTAGTGTCTTCTTATATTGTATTCTTTCTATACAAACGTTATCGTCATATTTTAAATACTCCTGCTGTGGCCAGACTTGAAGGCGAAAATTCGTGTTCGCGTTGTCACGATAAAAGTTCGTCTACGATCCATAACGAATTGCTTGGCCACACTACGTCGCGATAATCTAGGTAGAACGTCGCGATAATTCATTTCACGAAAAACATGGAAGACGTGGTTGCGCTGTACCACATGGCGGTTAGTAATTATTTACTGCATCTTTATTCATTTTAGTAAAAAATAGTTATAACAAAATTGCATCTTTATTACTTGAACAAAAATAAAAAGGTCAAAAAGAGGAATAAAAGGCGATGGTGGATGTTATGTTAACAAAATCGGACGAAGTACCTAAGTACTTTTATATTCATTATTCATAAATTCCATAAAACTGATTCAGATTCATAATTTTGTATGAATTCTAATATTCTCTCATTACTCCAATCGATGATTACAACGTACGTTGACGTTCAAACCGCTCGGCGTCTCGCGGTCAACTAAAGCGCGTGAAGTGTAGCCAACCGCACAAACTTTGTCGCAACAAAACCCTTTGATATGCTGCAATTTACCGACAGCAGCGCGAAGGGCATTCGTATTCGCGAAGATGATTCGCGATAGGACGAATTCTTTGGCCAGACATGTCAACACAACAAAAATCTTCGTGTTATCGAGATAGTGTGGCCTCAGCATAGGTGTTCAAAATTGTTGAAATTTGTCCTTGAGTCTAAAATCAATTCTTCTAGTTAATCAGTCTTCTGTAAAAATGTGTATTTTCAAGATTATTTTCACATTCAGAGATAAAATAAATTCAAAGATCACGTTTTTTTGGTATTTAAAATATGACGTAATTACGTTTTTGGCGTTTACTATTCAGCGTTTCCGTGCTTAATCCATACCTGGAGTGTGTAGATTAAGCCATCGGTCTCAGTTGCTGTCTTAAGATAGAATTACTATCCGTATACCGCCTGGATATCATCTTTAAGTAATAATCTGTTACTAAGCACCTAACGTTATGTTTGGTGCAACTATCATTGAAAAGCAGTAATTTTAGACTAGCCTGGACAATTTCTTCGACCTTATCATCACTTACCATCAAATTATATTGTGATCACGTATCTTCAATAAAAAAGATAAGTATTGATAATTGTTGACTTCGATAAATGCTTTCTGTATTCTGTTGTGTATGCAGAAATTTTATAATACTATCAAAAGACCTGTCGTGACCAAACCAAAAAAAAAAACAACGATAAAATATGGACTCACTTAGTTTTAAGATATAACACCTTTACTTTTCTTTAAACTTCCGTGAACTAAGCTCATGTTTTTAAATCCTAAACGGGTCTATTCACGCACGAATAAGCATCTAAATAATTATATTTTGATAATCTCGACGTTTCGATCAAGTTGAATTGACCGTGGTCACGAGTAGACTGAAGAAGCGGGTGTCGTCGTCTTGAGGAGCGGCGGGAGCGATTTAAATCTACCCTCGTTCGGTTTTCGTTTTTGTTTTTATCATTACGTCGAGGTTAGTCAAAATATAATTATTTTGATGTTTTGCGTGCGTGACCCGTTTAGGATCACCTTTATACTAACTAACATCTAAATGTAAAAAAAAGAAGTCAATGATGAATGGAGAACGATTTTGTAAAAATTGGTAAATATTATAATATAAAAATCGATCAAGAAAGAGTACGGACCAAGAATCTGCACGTTATTTATAAATAAATAAAAAAAAAAAAAGTGAGTTACGGATCTGAATGCTTGACTATTCTATAGGACCGTTTCAAAACAGGAACACATCAGTGCTACTGGAAGAGATGTGAATTTTAAGCCAAGTGTTCAAACTTGTTGACATACTAATATACTTATTTTTTGTAGTATTCGATGAAGTAGTTAATTTGATTCCAACTCTATTGCAGTGGATGGAGCTGGAAAATTGAATTCCCTGTCCACCCACCAGTAAAAAAGTCCAGAGGGTGGACGGGGCATCGCCTAAAAAAATGTGGATCGATTGCTTGAAGAAGGACCAAGTATAAGGTCTCTTTATCAGGTCTGTTACAAAATTGCAAAGTTACGAGAGGTAAACTTTGTAATTTTGTAATGTAATCCGTAGAGCATGCGTTATTGCAAAAATAAAAATATTAATTTTTTCAGGTCTGCCCTGATAAGCGCAGTGCTCATAATATTCTACCTCAGAGCAGTAGCGTCCAAACACTTCTGTATTTAGGCGTAAAGGGCACTGTAGCAAGTGAAATTACTGAGCGAACGGGAGACAAAAACTAACGTCTCGATGATGTGAATAGCGCAGTGCAGTGTCCGACAGGGTGAAATCGGTGATATTGCAACTGTTATAGACGGGCTTGATACTTACCATTAAGCGGGCGAATAGTCCGCCTCATTGCTTCTTCTATAAAAAGCGTAGAAGATGTTATGCATGTTCTTGTAACCCCAATCCGTGTAGGACAAGGGCCGGAAGAAGAATTGAGTAAACTTTGCTTGTTTTTTCAATTTGAGTTTATAAGTACATTGGTTTCTTTTTAAGCAACTGTATTTGCCAGGTTGTATTTGCTCCGGTCGTGGATTGAAAAGCCCTTATCTGTACAATACACACACATATATAGGTATGGTAAGGTGTGTTATTTTATTCACCACTACACGCTACATTTTCGCCATTATGTCTTGGTTCTTACTCAACGAAAATAGTTGTTGACGTACGTTGTATTTTATAAAGCCCCTACTATTTGCTCCTGCTTTTTTTTACAAGCATATAGCTGTTGAGTTTTGTTTTTTATTGCTCAGCTGCTCTTAACTGATCAGCTAAGTAAATCAACGTCCGCCGCGGTCATGAGTTGGATGGGTGACTACTAGTGACATTACTACTGAGCGCTTCCGTGATAAGAAGGGCACGTTAAGCCCTCAGTCCTAGTTGTTGTCTTGTGATGGAAGTCGTTATTACATGGTAGGGCATTTTGAAATGATCATAGACTATAAAAAAAAACATTTTGTGAAACGACAGGAAGAGCCTTTTTTGTATATCAACCTTAAATATATACATAAGTATATATATAACAATATATTTTTATGCTATCGTGATGAAACAAGAACGAGGCCCACCTACAGGTTTTAAACGATACCCTCTGCCAACAACAGGCACAATTCATCACAAGTTACGAACTGCATTGCGCTTATCACCCTGAGACATAAAGTTGTTAAGTAAGTCTCATGTACCTCCCTAAGTAACAAAAATACAAATTGTTTTTTTTCTGGAATTTCTGATCTTTCAGACAAGCAAAATCGGAAATAATTCACGTAGTAGGAGCGTCCTCGATTCACATAGGCCCACATGACTTACACCCCACTTACTACGCGAATTTCACCCGAGAGCGAACTTTCCTAAGTTGCTCTATAGAATAATACAGAGTAATTACATGAACAGTACCCAAACTTTATAAATCAAAAGATATTTTAACTTACACTAGGCTAACTTCCCTTCAGGAAGAATATTGTTAGAGAATGAACCCAAAGTTAAAAATAATTATATGTAAAAAAAAACAAATAAAAGTACGGGCCATGAGTCTGGAATATGTAGCATTTACTAATAAAAATAATCGAGAGAAGTGGCTTATTAAAATTATATTATGGGACAGTAAAATCAAGCGATGTTTCATTAGAACACGATTTAGTGTTCTCGGTTTATATCTCGTGAGTGCTTATATGTGGGATATCGCGAATTCAATTGCTGCCAGAGGATATAAAATTTACACACTATTTCTTAATCGAAAAAATAAATGGCAACTACATTTTGTATAGAAATAATTTTAAAAAACTCGAATATCGGCGAAAAGCAAAGCTTCTAACTTCCAAGAAACAACGATGTTACGTTAAAAAAACTCAGTCGCTAGAACTGTGCAATGCAAGTTTGAAATTAGAATTTGGCTTCGGCCGTTGTAGGCCTACTTGATTTAACTAGTATTCGTGTGTTTATCAGCACTCACCTCTGAATTTATTAATATTTTATGAACTTGGTACAGAAAGTCTTTAATGGATATTTATACTTTTACTAAATTACGAGAAGAAGCATGACCGTGGGCGACGATGAGGGCGTAAAGTGCGGTAAAGATATGGATTAGCATATATAGTTTATTTGTGATTCCTTTTATTTTTAGGGAGTTAGTTATGGGTAAAACCAGGCATTAGTAACTTTTTTCTTGATATACTTAGTAGTTCGCGAGATCATGAGAGAGCGTGTTAAAATAAATTTCAACGATGGTTTATCTTAAGGCCCAAATAAGTTGCCTGTTGCCAGCCAGTACGCAAATAAATGTAACTAACCTGTTGAACTTTTTGTTGAAAACATAAGGCCCTTAACAGCGCACGCTGCAACGCAACAGTTGCTCAGTCCGACAGGCTTATATTAGTTTATGTATCGATTGACATGGTGCTGAAGAGGATCGTCAATGTCTTCAAGTATGAAATACGAATCTAGTTCCTTTTATTAACGAAACCTTATTCCACAATACTTTACCCCGAAAAATGTTTTAGCACTTAATAACAATTGTAAGTATATTTTTTCTATATTTCTTATACATTTTGTGAAGTGGCTCGCTTTTAAAAACATCACAATTGTGGCTCTATATCATCAATCCTAAACTAAAAGTTGAAAGCTGCATAATGAATACACATTTTGATGCAGAAAACCACTGGTAGAACTTTACAACAAACTACGTTGTAGTACACTACAATGTCCAAGTTTATGTACTGCTTGCTGAGTATACCTAAGTTCTTCCATGGTAATATCATGAAGATTTATAATAATTCCGCCTCCACGCGTTATGGCGGTCGCTTTTTTATGGTAGCAACAATTTTGTAGGCTAATGCACGCGAATATGCGAAAATTCCACTGATTCATTGCTTCTTCCCAAGAGTTTACTGATACGGGTGTTTTTGTTTGTACGTTAAATATGCCTGGATGGTGTGAACGGGAAACGGGTTCAGGTTTATTTTGCGGTAGATTTTTCCAAGTTATGTGTTAATAAAGTGTGTCTAGGTAGTGTGAACATTTATGTAGCAAGTTTATACCTTTAAAGTTTGAAGCGCTTTTTTACTCTTTCTTTATACCAGCTTAGGTAAGTTTTCTATAAAATTTGCATTGTTGTATAGTTGTTCTAATTAGAAATGGTATCTAAAAGACTTATTCTATGGAATTGACTTGAGGGATATATAACTGGTAGATTATAGAAGAGACCACATAATTGTATGTGTCTAATTTTATCAGTATTCAGATTTTCGCCGATTCAATAACCATTGGTCAAATCTTCAAAGTTCACGTCATAAAGATTCTAGGACTATTCCTATAATGTTATTGCACCGTTGGATGATTTTTGATGGGAGCGGAAAAAAGTATGATGAGGGACATGCTAATGCTCGTGTTAAAGCGACGTAGTAAGACAAAGTTTACTAATAGGGTTTAGTAATAGGCATTACAATTCGGATATTCACATTCTAATATAAAGTGACGGAAAAAAGAATTTGAGATAATTCCGCCCAACAATTCAAATCTGTTTCATCAAAGGCAACTATACCAGAAACATGTAATGCGGTTAGAACAATAGAAATCATAAATTTTTTCGTACCTTACGGGTGACCTTGTTAATTTACACTCGATTTCAACGTTCTACTTAAGACTTAAGATCGACTGTGTGGATTCGCACACCTGTTGCACACACATCTAGTACCGCAGATATCTCGTAAACTCATCTTTAGAGATTATTGCGAGGAAACAACTAAAACTCTTGCGAAAGATTGCAACAATATATTTACAAGAATAAAGTAGACATCTCTTGTTTTTGGTACCCTAGTTTATATATGGACTCTTTAGGTTTGGACATTTAAAATTCGTCAAGTTAAATGTTGTTACACGTTTTGTTTTTAGTATTGAATTTCCATCATATTAGTCACAGACAAATTTTAGGTAGGTACATAAATAATAAAATATAGCATTTCATTTACTTCTCAAAACTCATCCTCTTTACCTAGTTTTTAACAAAATAAAATTCGATGAATCCAATTTATTTTTCAACTTAAATTTATAAATCACTTGATGGTTAGTAACCATGAGGTCAAAGATATCAATTTTAAGCAGTGATGGCTCGGTGGCATTGGCTAAGGACTGCCGCGCAGCAGGTCCATGGTTTGAATCCCGCCCAGAGCTTGAGCTTCTCCGCATGGTTGAAGGGCATTTTGCGAATGCCCGCCTGGCTAGCGACCGCCCTCAAGTAGAAAATCTGTCGCACAAAATGTGTGCATCTAACGGTGTGTTCCGGCAGCAGTCCTTGAGAGCCAGTGAAATAAGAGGCAAAATGAGACTTAACAAGTATGTCTCAAAGTGATGGGCGCAGTGCAGTTCGTCACTTGTGATGAAATGCATCTGTTATAGGCAGAGGATACCGCTTAACATCAGGTGGGCCTCGCGCTTGTTCCATCACAATAAATATATATATATATATATATATATCATAAAAAAATCAAGCCTAACCTAAAAATTGCCATAGGTTGTTGTTGACAGATTTGATCCACTCGAGTGTAGTGTAAAGCCAGGTAAACCAGCTACATTTAGTCGGAAGGGTAGTTATTCCCTACTAACATGTAAATAATAGTGGTGAAGTTGTTCTGTTTTACATATCAGATAGAAAACATTGACAAAAACATTGACAAGAAATCTGAACTTAAATAGATACTCTCCTACGGCATACGATGCAAATCGCCTAAACATTTCCACGAAAATGCCATTCCTTAAAATTCAGCAAAGTAACAAAAACTCAACGACCGCCGCCGGTGACACATCGCGCTGACATTTGCATTGCAAATGTCGGGTGTGGGCCAGAAAGTCACATCCCTTCGTAAAAATGTGAGTAATTATTTCATTAAAACTGAATTTGTCTTTTAACTAACAAAATCTCAATGAAAGACACAACTTTGAACCATTATCGGAATTTTAACTCTGATATGAAAACTACTATTCCGTTTCTCGCGCCAGGATAATGTTTTTTTTTTTTATATGTTATTGTGACGGAACAAACCCTTGGCCCACCTGATGTTAAGTGGACTAAACTCTGCCTATAACAGACGCATTTCGTCAACGACGAATTGCACTGGGCTGCTGCACGGCAGTCCATAGCAATGCAACTGAGCCATCACTGCTTCAAAAAGGCTGAAACTGCGTTGATCACTAGTTAGTAACTCAAGGCAACTTTTTCAAGGCTTATGATATCCTGTTCTATTACAACCTTTTTGGAAGGAAATCAATTAAACTAATAATTGTTGTTTTAGTGTATGTTTGGAGATATGTTACTTCCTTCAAATATCTGTGTCATATTATCACCAGGGACCTGAGAGACGACCATGACTTGGACAGAAAAAGACGATCTCTTACCGTTCGAATAAACATTTTTTTTTATGTGTGATAGGTTATCCTTTGACCACTATTTCACCTGATGGTAAGTGATGATGTGGTCGAAGATGTTGTTCAAGCTAACCTAGAAGTACTGGCTCTAAAGGACAGCTGCCGGAACACACCGTTAAGTGCTTGGCGACAGATTTTCTACTTGAGGGCGGTAGCTAGCCAGACGGACATTCGCAAAATGCCCTGAAAGTTACCGCACCTTCAAATGGCAATACAACAATTCGTTGTGCATCTTGTTTAACCTCCCGCGGTATTGCAGCGCGTCTGCAATGTTCGCTAAAGCTCGCGTGCCAGCTCTCGATGGAGTGATACGGCATCGCATTGCCAGATTTAGAGACTCACTTTTTAGGTCTGGCAATGCTCTTGTCAAACAGAAAGAGAGAGTCATGTTAGAAATACAATGAAGGCTATATCTTACACAATGTATCATAATTTACAAGTTTCAAAAAAATGCAGAACTATTAAAATAGATTAGTTGCCAGAAATCTGCAGGTTAAGATTAACTCGCTTAATTTTGTTCGTTAAATCCTTTTTCTCATGCATGCAGAAAAATAAAACCTTAAGGTAGCTATTTTGAACACCTAAATCGCCTTTTTGTGCTGTAGAAGTAAAAGAAATAATAATAAACATAATTTAACGATAACACTTACCGGTCCGGTAATATTTATGAGTGCTCGTCTTCGATTGTTACATGCGTCGCTAAGTACTTACTTTTAAGTGTAGATGTAAAGAAACCAGTAATGTGTAAATTTGAAGCAATGATGGCCGAGCGGTGATACCTATGGACTGCCGCGCCGCAGTACCCTGGTTCGATCCCCACAGCCGGTATGAGCTTCACCGCATGGTAGAAAGGCATTTTGCGAAGAAAATCTGTCGCCTAGCACCTAACGGTATGTTCCGGCTGCAGTCCTTGAGAGCCAGTGAAATTACAGGCACATGAGACTTAATAACTATGTCTCAAGGTGACGGGCGCAGTGCAATTCGTGACTTGTGACGAAATGCATCTGTTATAGGCAGAGGTTAGTCCGCTTAACATCAGGTGGGCCTCTAGCTTGATCCGTCACAATAAAATAAAAAAATGTAAGCGTACTGTACTGTATTGTACTGTAACAGTCGACTCGTCCATTGTTGGACACAGCCTCTATTAAGGGGGTATTTTCCATAATCGCCACGCTTGGCAGACGGCTTGGGGTGTAAAATGGCAGTTCTTTAGAAGGTGCTGCTGCCCACCTTCCAGTACTTTTCCCTTAGTCGCCTCTTACGACACCCACGGGATGATATGGGGAGGTGCAATTCTAACCCGGCACCCCACGGGGGACGGAATGATATGGGGTAGTCATTATATAAAGTTAGTTAGTTCTATTTGTTTAAAAAATGGCCACGCACCAAATTAAAGATAAAACAGAACTCTGCGAGCAGCAAAGTGAAACTGTGTAAAACTATAATATACTTTATTTGTTTACTACCTTATATCTTGCCATAAGGGGTAACCCCCTAAATGAGTGCGCCAGGATGACCTCTAGCGGAGAGAAATGGCGGGCATCGTGAGGCGTGTCCTGTCTGCCAACTCCAACATTGCTACATGACGACCACGACCGCTCTGCCAAGAGCATATCGACTTAGAAGAAGAAGAAGGGGGAGGGGGGCGGGTTGCCATAATCCCCAGCTTGACAGGCGTCTTGGGGATCACAGTGTAAGATAACAGCTCCTAAGAAGGCGCTGCTACCCACCTTCCGGTTTTTTATCGTTAGCCTTTGTCGTCACCCACGGCAAGAGATAGGGGTGACATTCTAACCCGACACCCACAGGGTTCTAACCCGGCACCCCACGGTGTATACTGTACTGTATCAGCCGGAGCGTCCACTGCTGAACACAGCCTCTATAAAGGGGGTATTTGCCATAATCCCCACGCTTGGCAGGCGGCTTGGGGATCGCAGTGTAAGATAGAAGTTATTTTAGAAGGCACTGCTGCCCACCTTCCAGTATAATTGTTCCCTTAGTCGCCTTTTACGACACCAACGGGATGATATGGGGAGATGCAATTCTTACCCGGCACCCCACGGGGCAAACTAGTATACTAGGGGTGTATACTAGTACAAATAACTTATACCATACTAGGCCTAACTCACCCTCATTACCATACTTGCAAGGCGTTTTACATTAGCTACTTTCCTTCCTTCTTCCGAATGCTAGTGTGAAACACTTAATTCAGTTAGAAACGTAACAAAAAGTCGTCGACAACGCGCAAGTTATTAGCAATGCAAATATACAGGGCGCGGTCCGGATTCACTTCGCGCATGCAAAGTGTCTGACTTTTTGACGTGATGTTTTTTGATTTCTACTGGGAACTGGCGGGATGAGATTAGTGAGTTATAAATTTGGATCAGAGTGTTCAAGTTATATTATTATATTACAACATTTCAAGAGGAAAAATAATAGTCATTTGGGGGATTCGGACCCGCGCAATCCACCCTTATAGCTGCGGCATGCTCTGACCGCTTAAGCTAACATGACATTTAAGACTCATAACTCTAATATTTCCTCTAATTTATATACCTTGAGACATAGTTCTTAAGTCTCATGTGCCTGTAATTCATTAGTTCTCAAGGACTGCTGCCGGAACATACCGTTAGGTGCTTGGCGACAGATTTTCTACTTGAGGGTGGTCGCTAGCCAGGCGTGCATTCGTAAAATGCCCTCCCACCATGTGTTGAAGCTCAAACCCGCGGCGGGATTCGAACCATGGACCTGCTTCGCGGCAGTCCATAGTCAAAGCCACTGAGCAATCGTTGCTTCAAAAAAAAACCTATATATCAACTTACGTTGTACTACAAACAAGTCAAATTTTGCAATTAGATTTAAACTTGTTAATGATGATGCAACCCTATATTTTTAATATTTTATTATTGCAATAACGCATGCTCTGTGGATTACATTACAAAATTACAAATTTACGAGGGGAAAATTTATAGTCATGTGCGGTATTTGAACCCGCGTCATCCACCCCTATAGCTGGGGTATGCTTCCAAAAATGCAATGCAATCCAAAAATTGCAAATATACGGAAAATGCAAGTGCAATACAATTAACAATAAAAAGTTTTCAATCGGTTCTCGCAGTCAAGAGCTCCCTTGGTTTTAAGGATTTCCACTTTTCAGCGCCTTAAGAGTAGAGTTCACGGAGCGCCTTACAAACGTAGTTACATCATATTTTAAATACCATAATACTAAATATTCAAAATCGGTGAAACTTTGCATAATATATATCCTTTAGCCTAATATCTATGCTTCTAATTTGCCAAATTTCCGCAAAAAAAAACTATTTTCAAAAATAATTTTGTATGGGAATTATTATTTTCACATTTAGGGATATAATGTTTAATAAATCAGAAAACTGGTAAACGGTAAGCATAAATTTTAGGCTCAGCAATATACATACAAAATTTCACCGATTTTGAACACTTGGTAAGTAAAATATGACCATACTACGTTTATATTGAAAGCGCTCCGTGGACTCTTCTCTTAAGTATTATATCTACCAATGGCGCACATTATGAACCTTGCACATCTATTGAATGGCAAACCTATCGGAAAACATTCGCTAAGCCGCCAAATCGTAAACACCAGAAAATCGATTTTCAATACATAGGATTTTATACTTTACGTCGTTCACATAAAGCTTATTTCTAGTTAAACTTTCCAAATGGTAGCAAACATTTGTCAGTGCGACTGTAATCTGTCAGTCTGTCAGTGCGTCAACACACAGTCGGCGATTCTTCTCCAGGGTACCGATTGGAGCCAGATAAGCGAAATTCAACGTTCACCCCGAAGGATTAAGGAAGACAATGGCGTGATGGATGAGTGGCGATGAGATAGGGACAAATTAGAATTGTGATGTAGAAAAAGTAGGATAGTTTGCATGCCTATTGAGCGACAGCGGGGATATTTTTGTTGTAAGTGTTCATTACTATAGTTTAAGTAATGTAAAACAGATTTATGTGTATAATTAACCTTGAGTGTGCTCATCGATTTATATAATAAAAAACCGGCAAAGTGCGAGTGGACTCGCACACGAAGTGTTCCGTAACTTAAAATTCTGTAAATAGTTAAAGCGTCTACCTGTCACCATTATTAGTATCAAGCAAGAAACGGTAAAAAATCAAGTTTGTTGTATAGAAGCCCCCCGTAAATATTTATTTTATTTTTAGTATTTGTTGTTAAAGCGGCAATAGAAATACATCATTTATGAAAATTTCAACTGTCTAGCTATCACCGATCTTGAGATACAGCCTGGTGACAGACGGACGGACGGACAGCGAAGTCTCAGTAATAGGGTCCCGTTTTTACCCTTTGGGTACGGAACCCTAAAAAAGGAAGATGGGTACGTTCCAAAATCACGACAATATGATATGGAGAAATCTTAACGCAAGCATATATATGCAAACAGCTACATACGAGTATGCATTGTATATGACACGTTTTAATTATTTACATTTTTTTTAATGCTTGATAGATTAGCCTTTGACCACTATCTCACCTGATGGTAAGTGATGATGTGGTCGAAAATGTTGTTCAGGCTAACCTAGAATTACTGGCTCTCAAGGACAAATGCCGGAACACACCGTTAGGTGCTTGGCGACAGATTTTCTACTTGAGGGTGGTAGCTAGCCAGGCGAGCATACGCAAAATGCCCTACCACCATGCTATAACGACTGCCATCCTAAGATAACAACCAGGACCGACGGCTTAACGTGCCCTCCGAAGCACGGAAGCGCTAAGTAGTAATGTCACTAGCGGTCACCCATCAACTCATGACCGCGCGTGACGTTGCTTAACTTTGCTGATCGGTTAAGAACAGCTAAGTAAACTTTGCTACGAGCGCTTCAAAAACAAACACTTACATAAAACAAGAAGACATGCATGCACTAGACGCACACACGCACACTACTGAGACTGAATCAGGTGACGTCGCGTGATTTGACATTGCCATTTTTGAGGTATGGCTGCCGTTTCTCCCGTTTAAAGTTCAGGTTATAACTTTCCAACAAAAGTTATGAATTTTAACGCAAATGGTTATCAGATAAGAAGGGTCCACTGTCATAATGATAAACGTCCAAAATGTGTCAAAAACAAACTTAATATATAACTTATCAGAGCGCTTGGTCGTTGCGACGCGTGATAAAAATGCTGGCACCTATTTGGCTCAAAGAATAAGCATTGCAATTCAACGGGGCAATGCTGCCAGTATGCTGGGCACGCTGCCAACTGGTAGTGGGCTAGAGCATTTCGACTGCTTATGAGTCTGAAATGACTTATAGGGCTCTAAATGCTTTTATTGTAGTAGCCGTAATGTTGTATATAGTTCGTAGTATTTTGTTAATAAAGGCATACTGCCGGTTAAAAAAAATAATACACCGTTTCATTCCTATGGTATACAGGGTTATTGGAAAAGTGCTAACAACCTCTTAGGGTTGACTTCTGCTAGTCCTAACATACATTTTAAGATGTTTTTTTTGTTTTGAAATGAGAAAAGACAATGCCTACTCCGAGCCCAGAGCGCTCGCCGTGGCAACGCGAGACATCAGGTGGTCCTCGTGTTTATTCTGTCATATACACATAAACAAACATAAAAAGCAATAAAAAATAAAAGTTTTTTCTTTAAAACAATAAAATAAATCACTCAAAATGTTTGTTAGGAATAGTAGAAGTCAACCCTAAGAGGATGTTAGCATTTTTCCAATAACCTTGTATAAATAGCGTTACTAAAAGTTATAACTTTTGACAACCATTGTTTTAGATCGTGTAAAAAGGTTATCATTATAGTGCAATATTTTCACCCAATTGATTAACTTTCAAACGTATATAGATCTCAAAAATACATTGACAGGACGTTTATCATTATTTCAGTGGACAGTGCATGAAAACATTGCAATACACTCTTTTTTTGTGTGAGATTGTGATGGAACGTGCACGAATCCCTACTGCTGTTAGGCTACTCATGCCTATAATAGATGCATATAGTCATATGTGACGAACTTTACTGCGCTTATCACCCTGAGACAATTACAGTACAGTTGTTAAGTCTCATGTGACTGTTATTTCTTAATAACAATACTGGGGCTCTCAAGGACCGCTGTCAGCACACACTGATAGATGCTTGGCGACAGATTTTATACTTGAGGGTGCCAGGCAAGTAAGCATTCTGCAAAATGCTCTTCTACGATACGGTGAAGCTCAAAGTGGTCGATGGGGATCGGACCATAGACCTGCGGCACCGCAGTACTTTGCTATTACCGCTTGGCTATTACTACTTCACTTCACTAGTCATAGGTTAAGTGCTTATTGCATCAACGCCAATTAATAGTTAATTTGAGTGTTAAAGGCGGGTTAATTTAGTTTTTGTATGGCAATTTACACTTACTTTTCTTTGAACTTTCGTGAACTAAGCTCATGTTTCTAAATCCTAAACAGGTCTTTTCACGAACGAGTAAACATGAAAATAATTATATTTTGACTAACCTCGACGTTTCGATCAAGTAGACTCCGAGAACACGAGTCTACTCGTGACCACGGTCAATGCAACTTGATCGAAACGTCGAGGTTAGTCAAAATATAATTATTTTCATGTTTATTCGTGCGTGAAAAGACCCGTTTAGGATTTAGAAACAATTTACACTTAATTCGAGTTTAACTCCCGTTTTCTCGTTGGTGGAAGTGGGCCTAAGAATGTAATTTATTTTAGGTATGTGGAACCACTACATACAACTACATACAACATCCTTAGAAATTAAACAAGCGCCTAGCTGTAAACAACACAAGCAGTCGCTTTTCTTGTAAATTCTACGACAATGTCTTTATATCAGTTGGCAGCGTGCCCAGCATGCTGGCAGCATTGCCCCGTTGAATTGCAATGCTTATTCTTTGAGCCAAATAGGTGCCAGCATTTGATCACGCGTCGCATCGACCAAGCGCTCTGATAAATTTTGGAAAATACGATGAGCTCCCGGTCCCCACGGCCCCAACGTCTCTACACCAAACGGCTCAAATATGTAACCCATACCGAGGTTAGCATACTTGCGCCGCTTGAGTCGCTCTGCCGAAGTAGCCGCAGCGCCAGCCCTCACGTGGGTTTCAGAAAGATGTGACGGCGCTAAAGTGTCTACGCATGTAGCGTCCCACACTAAGGGCCGTCCTAACTTCCATGGAAACAGAGTCATGCCGTCAGGTCTTTTACCATCGTCACGCATCAGATCATTGTAGTAGCTGTAGTATTGTAGTAGCTGTAGTGTTGTATATAGTTTGTAGTATTTGTTTAATAAAGGCATGTCTTTATGACTATGTATCTTAGCAGAGTTTGTTAGATAAAAATAAGTGAAATTAAAACGAAACATTTTTTGGCACAGTAAAATATGAAACAAATTGTTGAAGTACGTCTCACTGAGCTGACGCTTTTATTGTCCTACTTTTGCAATAAATTCAATGAAATTATGAAACGTTCTATTCCCGGCTGATGGTAAGCGTCACCGTCCTCGTTCAATATAGTTAACACTAGAGTACACGCGCGGCCTACTATAGTAGACCAGGGTGACACTTTTTGCAATATTTTTTTAATTTAGCGCTCTAGACTCTAGTGGTTCCAGGTAAGCCTCGTCAGGTATATTTGACACAACTTCAGTACCCTGTGAAAACCCAACGTGTACTCATGCACAAGCAATTTGGCGCCAAAAGCGCGGGCCTACTAAAGTAGTCCGCGCGTGTATTGGTGTACCAAATTCAGATATGTAACTTTTAATCTATTATCGATTTATAAAGCTATTATAATATGTTATACTTATTATAATGTATTAATATGTATGTTTATTAAATTGTATTATTTATTTATTGATTACTAATTGTTATAACATATATTTTTTCATATTTGAGTATTTTTTAGGGAAGTATAGATCCGATTATGTCACGGTTGATTCACAAGTGGAAAGCTGGCTGCATAAGCTACCTACTGAAGATGAAGAAGTAATTTTATTGAGACTGAAGATGAAAAAGAGCCACACCCACTAATGTAGTAGAAATGAGAACATTCCTGGCCATATTATCTGTCATGGGAGTGTCGGATAATGAACGACGTAAAATAATGGATTTTCGGGACTTGGTTTGGAAATTGTATATGGCAAATATAGTGTTCAACGTTACTGCCGTCGATGGCCGTTAGTAATATTTTTGATTCGATTAACATTCGACGCTCTGGTAATCAACCAAATTAACGCATCTGGCGTAAAAATAGTCAGGCCTAACTTATTGCAAGAATTGGCCTTCAATTTGATAAAACTGCTTTTGATTCACCGACTATCCATTGAAACACTTCCACGACAACTTAAATTCAGAATAGAAGCACTTTTGGGTGCACAGTTCAAGAACCCCAAGAGTCTCAATACGATTTGACTTCATAGATAGGACGAGATGGTCGGTGCGCACTTTGCTCAAGGACACGAAATCGGTAGACAAAAAAGTAGTGCAAGACTTGCAATAAATGAATCTGTCTCGATCACCAAGCAGTAGTGAGTCTTGAATGCTACGAAATAAAAGAAAATAGTAATAAAGTTTAATTATAAGTTTAAAAAAATTAAGTTAATCGCCGAAGTGCCATTTTTGTTACTTTTCCTTATATATTTACTAATTTGTTGATTTGTTATAATTTCTTTATAATTTATCTTAAAAGTGAGGTTGTAAAAGTAAGAAAAATAAAATCTTTTTCCATTCCATTAATTGTTTGTATTAAATATATCAGAATATACAAGTTATTGGCATTTTAAAATGGCCTACTATAGTAGGCCACGCGTGTACTCGAGTAAAAAAAAGGGGCGCGTGTACTGTAGTGTTAATACCACATTTTGCACTTCACGCCTAATTTTTTTTTATTTTTTTATTTTAATGCCTGATAGGTTAGCCTTTGACCGCTATCTCACCTGATGGTAAGTGATGATGTGGTCGAAGATGTTGTTCAGGCTAACCTAGAAGTCTAACCTAGAAGCCTAGACACTTAGTTAACGATAACTTACAGGTAGTTTTATTATTTTTATTTTTGTAATGACACATGCTCCGCTGGTTACATTACAAAATTATTACGAGAGAAAAAATATACTCATCCATCACATGACTGTCACTTGATCAAAAACTACCCAACTTAACTATAGAATAAAATAAAAAATTATAATGTTGATATGTTTGCAATAACGTCTGCTTGGCGAATTACATTACAAAATTACAAATTTACTATAGAAAAAAAAAACATCATAGAGTTACGAGTCATTGTATCATGTTAGCTCAATTGGTTAGAGCATACCCCGGCAAAAAGGGTGGATAAACGCGGGTTTGAATCCCGCACATGACACTAATGACATTCGTAAATTTGCAATGAAAAATATACATTTTTCACAAGATACAAGAAAAAACAAATTAGTATGTTATCTTGGCAAATTGGAATGTTACAAGTACTACCTACGTCTGTTCATATTATTTTCGATATATTTATTTATTTATTTCATCAATTAGCACGGCTTACGCCAATTACACTAATGATAGAGACGTCACTAACAGTTATAAATGAAGTGTACAATTTAAAATTAAAATTAGAATTAACTTCAAGGTTAATATCAACATAATAATAGTCAGTAATAATAAAGAATAATTATTAGTCATAGTTGAACAAATAAGTCAATTTAAAATTTACTACTTATAAACTATAACTGTATGCTTGAAGTGCGATAGTACGCTGCCTACTTCAAGCATTGCTAGCAAGCTTCGATCAAGAATACCTATAAGTATTTTTTATCGAAGCTAGCAAGCAATAAAATCTCTCTACAGTCGTCAGAAAATATGTCACAGCTATGGTTGGCGTCTAGAATATTATTTAGGGCTGCAAGGGACCGCGGTATCGGGGAGTTGGCGTGAGAAACCTACACCTCGGGGTGGCCAGCAATTTGTGGTTCCTACCCCTAAGATAGTGATCTGGTACAATAAATCTACATATTAGAGAATGGAGGCCAAGGGCATCCACTTTCCCACGAAGTATTTTACGGACCATCACCATCTAGTCGCAAGCTCTTTTTACTTCCGAGGAGTTATATCCTAGAGATCCATGTATATAAGTTTTAATATAATATCTCATTGTGAACGCAATCCTGCTTGGTAATGTCACCAAACGTCACTGTCAACTTACGTCTGTCAAAAATCGTTTTGACACCCGTAAAACGTTCGACCATGATGTAGGTACCACGGATCTATAAAATAGTAGGTGATCATTCCGCAACGTACCTCCATCGAGCGATTCTTAAGGTTAGTACGAGTAATACTGATTCGTTATTAAGTTGTGATTCTGTACGAATGTATTATAATGATGCCATTTGATAACCTGATTTATTGTTTTCCTTTTGAGATCCTCAAACAATTATTGTGTCATTCGCCTTCAATCAAAAAATTATGTTTGTAGTACTAAAACAATCTACCTCTTTGATCGAGTAAGGACCATTGAGGCAGGTTGGAATTTTATAGTCCAACTTCCAAAGTCAGTTTCCGGGACGGACAGAAATTGGGCTATAACAAAACATAAGAGCCGGACTCTAAAGATATGCCCGGTACTACAAAGAAGTGTAATTCTCAACTCTCACAACTAACAAAAGACGTAAACTCTTCCAAATTCAATTAGGGTGGGTAATTGATTTGGCGCTTACTCGTAGAAATGATCGTATCCTATTACGAGTCGCGTCAAGGTAATGTTGTTGCACTTCACGGTACACTTCTTAAGCAACGCCCGCAGCGGAAAGGTTTTTGAAGCAGTGATGGCTCAGTGCAGGTCCATGGTTCGAATCCCGCCCAGAGCTTGAGCTTCACCGCATGGTGGAAGTGCATTTTGCGAATGCGCCTGCCTAGCGACCACCCTCAAGTAGAAAATCTGTCGCCAAGCACCTAACGGTGTGTTCCGGCAGCAGTCCTTGAGAGCCAGTGAAATAACAGGCAAAAATGAGACTTAACAGGTCTCAAGGTGATGGGCGCAGTGCAGTTCGTCACTTGTGATGAAATGCATCTGTTATAGGCAGAGGGTACCGCTTAAAATCAGGTGGGCCTCGCGCTTGTCCCATCACAAAAACATTAAAAAAAAAATGCTCTGCTGTTTTTGAGCATAACTTACATTTCTTTACATATTTATTCTTAGGCCGGTAGATGACAATAGGCTCTATTTCATCTTCAACTAAAACGTATCTGATGATACGGGTGATTGGTACATCTGCCTTTTTTTATTTATATAGCCTTTTATCACTATCTCACATGAATTTAAGTGATGATGGGGTCGAAGAAGTTGTTTAGGCTGCCTTAGAATTACTGGCTCTCAAGAACAGCTGTTGACTGTTAACACACACAAACACATAGGTGCTTGGCTAATGTTTTTCTGCTTCAGAGTGGTAGCTTCTCAGGCGGGCATTCGCAAAATACCTTACCACCATGCTATAATGACTGACCTTCTAAGACAACAACCAGGTCCGACGACTTAATGTAGTCTTCGCTTCGTTAGGGGAACGGAACGCAATACGCTCCGCAGTGACGTCATCTATCCAAGTCATGAACGCGACGTACTTTGTTTAACATGGTTAAGAATGACTTAGCAATCTACGAATAATAATAACAAATATTTTAAGAAAACATTAAATTAATATTCTAATAAAACACCTAAAAAATAAAAATAAAATATCTAATGACAATTCCGCCCAATTTACCTGTTAAGCCGACGTGACGTCACAACGCCACGCAGCCAGACCGGAAGAATTTTTGACGCATGCGCTTCTACACGAAGGATCCTTAGGAGGTCTTGACCCTACGAGCGAACGATCGCGATCGTGTGTTCGTGTAGAAGCAAAACGCGTCGAAGATTCTACCAGTTTGGCTGCGTGGCGTTTGTGACGTCACGTTGGCTTAACAGGTAAATTGGGCGGAATTGCCACTAGATACATTTTTAAGTGTTTTATTAAAATATTACTTTAATGTCTTCTTGAAATGTTTTAAAAATATTTGTTATTATTAAATATAGATTTCCACCGTACCGTTAACGCAAGTAACGCCTGAATCTATTCATTTATCTACGAATATCTTCTAATAATCTATAAAGCGCTACGAGCGCTTTAAAAGCTACGCTACGAGCGCTTTCCCTCAGATTCGTAAAGAAGTGATGATATTATGTATGTGAATTAAGCTTATAAATAAAATTGTTTTATGTGTAGCATAAGCTGTATCGCGCCATAAATCTTCTTCAACACGTTGTAAAATACCATTTGCTTCAAATGCCAGAGGGAGGGGTCACGTGCGAGCCGTCGCGTCGATGTTTGACGCGCGTGTGAACGCGCCTTAAGAGATTAATGATCTTTCTCTTGCGTCATTTGGCCAGCGCGATGTTTTCTGGTGTTTTTCGGAAAGTTTAGAAGTAACAAATTTATGTATCTTTTTTTTTTGGTACAAATTGGGATCTGGAAATTTGTTTATTTTTAAGTTTCTGAATTTAAACGTTAAACGCAAGGTTTTATTATGTAAGTGTCACGTTTTTTGTCCTTTAAGGGTTCCGTACCCAAAGGGTAAAAACGGGAACCTATTATATTCATATTTATATAACAACAAATACTAAAAATAAAATAAAATAAATATTTAAGAGGGATACAACAAACTGGATTTTTTACCGTCTTGCTCGTTACTAATAACGGTGACAGATAGACACTTTAACTATTCACAGTATATTTAAATTTTCTCTTTAAATGTAACTTATTAAAATAAAAAATTACGGGGGCTCCCATACAATAAAACAGATTTTCGCCGTTTATGTCCTAAAAATAATTATAATGAAAAGGAGATAATGGTACGGAACCCTTCGTGCGCGAGTCTCACTCTCACTTGGCCGGTTTTTAACCAATATCCAATTAAAAAAGAAGAAGGTCTTCAAGTACACGAGTACATAAATATATATTTTAATGTATGTCCACGCAAAGTTGGATAAACACTCCTGGCATACGGAATATACACCAGCTCCTGGCGCGTATCGCCAATTAATTATCATTTACGTTGTCTAAACTAGACTCATTTAAAATTTAACAATATCGTTTAAGTAAAAGTTTTAACAATATTACTCAAATACCTATACAGTATATGCCAATATTCCTTCCTATATCTTGATGATATGGTAATCGCAATGCAAGTGTTGTTGACGGTGATCAGTATTGTGGGTGAGTGAGAATTAATATTGGTAGCGATATGTGTCTGTCACAGAAAAAGCAAAATAATAATAATCATAAATCAATTATTTGTTATTAAAAAAAAAACAGTTTTCCCGTTACCTATAGCACTTCCTGATAAATAAATATCAGAATCAATTCGGAACTTGAAACTGTGCGGTATTGACAACAATAGACTCGCAACCTAGTTTATGGGGGCTTAAACATGGGTGTATTTAGTCACCTCTGTCTACACCAATATCAGATAAAAAGGAGTAGTGTGGCGTTAATCATGTAAATAGCTTTAGAAGAAATCCTTGTTTGGAAAAGCAAAGCTAAAAGGCTTTCATGTCTTTTGTCATTGCGAAGACCATACCAAATAAACGAGTCTTATGCTATTGCAGTGCGTCAACAATTTTTATGTTGTGATGCTAAAAAGTACATATTTTCCCCAAATATTTCAAAGAATAACAATAATTATGCAAGTTATTAATACAATTTTTTTTTTTTACTGTTAAGAAAATAGTCTGTGGTAAGATAACTTACTGGGTTGCCACAGGTACTACACAGGTAAGAACATTACAGGTACCATATTCCAGATATTTTTTTTTTTCAATTTATATTATTACTTTCGATACGAGGCATTAAATAATTTTTAGAATCCAAGTCCACGAGCGCAAATCGCGAACCAAGCTCTGTTTCAGGTTCAGCAAAAATGTATGTCCGGACTCAAAACGGTTTTGAAAAAAAAATCTAATGCCTACCAAAGAAAAATTTTAAACCAATCTCTTTTTTTTCATGCTAAAAAATTAAGTTTCTCCGTAAAAGTTGCAAGCGGCGCCAATCGCCACGGCCGGATGGGCCGCATCCCAGCATGGGACGCAATAAAAGTGAAGCGCGCGATATCGTTGGGATGTCGATTACCACACCCACCGATGCGTAACGATTGCAGCGATCGCACTGATAAATCATCCCGCGGTGTGTCAGTTGGGGCACCTATATTCTGCTCTCTGGCATCGTATTTTTTTTACCGCTGATGGTTTATTATATGTCCACGTTCTTGAGGATGGTAATATAGGTAGAGATGATCTATGACTTCTAAGGCGGTAAATATTATAAAATATACTAACGGCCCGCCCCGGCTTCGCACGGGTAATTGTGACTGTAAATTGAGATGTAAGCTATCCTATCTTTTAATTTGGATCAAATTGCACACGGTGTGCAAATCAAATTTAAAATCGGTTCAGTAGTTTAGGAGTCCATCGCGGACAAACAACGTGACACGTAATTTATATGTATATAAGGATTGGCACTTGGTAGGCGGGCTATTTTTCGCATCCTCACTGTCTGCATGCGGCTTGTGCGTGATGTTTTTATTAAGTAATTGTTACGGAACAAGCAAGAGAATCACCTTATATTAACGGCAACTTCTTCCCTTAACATGTGCATTCCCTACAAAGTGACGAATTGCACTGCGCGCGTCAGACTGAGACATACCTTATGGTCCTGTAATTTTACTGGCTCTCAAGGACTGCTGCTGGAACACACTGTTAGGTGCATGACGACAGATTTTCTACTTTTAGGTAGTAGTTAGCCAGGAAAACAATTGCAATATGCTCTACCGTATTGCAACACACAACCCAGTGATAGTTATAGAAGCTATCATTGTCATCGTCCACATTATCTATCCATGAGTTATATATACAAAAATAATAAAGAACATGGCCTAAAATTATTCTGCATTCACAAACAACACACGGGACGCTACAAAGACATTGTTAAAAATTTTAGACTAAAATTTTATGACTAACCGCTTTACTAACGCCAACCTTCCCTGTGAATGTTATCGTTAGTAGTTCACCTATTTGCACCTATTATCTTTGGTGATATTGGAGCTGTCAAATGGTAAGAAACCCTACTGTTTACAAATCGTTCACTAATATCCACCTATACAGGCGTGAGTAGCAGCACGTTGCGTAATAGTGCGATTAATGTGTTGTCGCAATTTGTCCTTAGGTGCTTTAAGCAGCAAGAAGATATGAGACTGCCGTTATACTTTTAATTCACAGTACGGCTAATGAAGGGGAGTATACCGTAGGAAAGACAGCAACGCACCAGTCACAAAGTACCTGTCAGGCGTTATTAATAAATAAAATGCGGTATGACTCGAGAGCACTATTTTCAGCAGTAAACAAGGTCCAACGAAATCAAGCTAATATAGTGTTTCCCAATTAAACAATAATAAACAATCTTTATTACTTATGGCAAACTTAAATTACATCTATCATAACCATTGTAATGATTACACCAATACGTCCTTTTTATTCTGTGCCAATACAAACAACCATCAACACCAATCGCTGACGCATTGGCCGATCTCATTTGATAATTGTATTTGAATGACATACAACGAAAGTCTGTCGAAGCATCCCACAATGTTCGCTAGCGGGATTGGCGATTGTCAATTGTTAATGCTTATTGAACAGAAATCTGATGGGCTCAATATTTTGAAGTAGAAATTGTCTGGTTTATTTAGCTGTAGTTGAGTTAGTAATTAGGGTTTTCATTTCAATTCAGAGTGTGCTAGCATTACCCTGAACTGTAATATTGTTGAAACCCGGTAAACTATATTTTATACGACACTACTGCGACAGCATCTCCTTTCTTCACGCTCCGTATTTTCATTCACTCGCTATGATAGCACAAAAATTGTAAATAGGTCCAACAGCAGCGTTCTCATTTAAAACTCAACGCCGTTTGCCATCTGGAAAATGGTAAGATCAGTATTGGTATCGAGTATAAAATACCATTTAGTGATGCTATCAGCGGTGGTAAGACAAAACCTTGATTTGGTCGCGTATGTACCGCTGCTGTCTGTCACAAACAGGTGGCATATCATGCTTGGACTATGGCATGCACACTCTGTTCTTGATTTAGACTCCACTCTTAAGAGTAGAGGTCACGGAACGCTTTCCATACAAACGTAGTTTTGTCATATCTTAAATACTTACCCCCTTACTTATAAAAACATCGCTATGTAGTTGCTAAGTAATGGATAACTAAACAGTGTTTAAGTAATGTTTAAATATTTCTTACTTAAAAACGCTACATAGCACCTGTTTAGCTAAGCAATGGATAATGAGGTCGAACGTATTTTAAACTGACAACATTGTACTAAAAGGTATTATGAATGACCTAAATGGCCAAATAGCATGTATCTAGTGCTAAATATCTTGAAATTTGAAAGTAAATATAATACTTTTCTTGTAGGTACTGATTTTCGTAAATATTGTTAGATGTATTGGAGACTTCTGAAGCGGGTTTTTATTTCGCAATATGGTAAATTCAAAGTGCAATAATATTCTATGAGTTATATTGGCCAGCAACCGATTCCATAGCATAATTGGAAAAGCACTAGGACGGTTTTCTGGGCTTACGGGTTCAAGTCCCGCTGGAAGTTATCCCTTTCCATTCGAAATTAATTCTATGCCCGATTATGTCTACGTATTTCTTTATGAATCCAAATTTCCAACCTTTCTTTTATTATGTTTTATAAGTTATAACGCTTGCTTAAATCACACTAATATTATAAAGGCGAAAGTTTATGTGAATGTGTTTTGTCTTCTGTTCACGTTTTGTCGGCTTGAGGGTTTGGATGAAACAACACAATAGTTTGATCAGGTCCTCTAATAGCTTTCAGCATTATCATGAGTATATATCATGGTCTAAGTAGTCTAGTACAAAGTAATAGGCTCGCACCCTATTAAATAAGACCATTAATACAAAATAAGAATACTTCGACTCCTAAAATTTCGTCATAAAAGCATGCTGGTAAGATGTTTTTTAATTGCAGTAGCTTCGCTATGTATTTTGGAAGCCAATACAATTGCAATATCTTCACAGACGTGCATAGACGTGACCCTGCTGGCTCAATATTATAACATTACATACACCATACACCACTCATTGGGCGCATTATTTATTTCCCAAGTGGCATATTATTACCTACTTACAATAGGAAGATATGGTACAGTCCTTATATTCTTATGTCAGGTTTGTAGCTGCGGTGTACTCTTTAATAAGATCGCGAAAAGTACGCATAATAATAATAACAAATACTTTTAAATATTTTAAGAAAACATCAAATTAATATTTTAATAAAACACTTAAAAAATATAAAAAAAAATTCTCTAGTGACAATTCCGCTTAATTTTCCTGCTAAGCCGACGTGACGTCACAAACGCCACGCAGCCAAACCGGAAGAATTTTCAACGCGTTTCGCTTCTACACGAAGCATCCTCAGGAGGTCTTGACTCTTCGAGCGCACGGTCGTGAATTCTTCTCGTCTTCTCGTCAAGACCAACTTTATCCAGTACCTACTTAGGTACTGGATAAAGTTATGTATGTATGTATAAAGTTATAAGGCTGTAAGTGTTCAAACTCAGTGAAACTTTGCTTATATCCTTGAGCCTAATCTATGCTTCTGGTTTGTCAGATATCCATAAAATGAAGTGTTTCAAAAATAATTCGAAAAATCGATTCGTATCGGAATAGTTATTTTGACATTTAGGAATACAATCAATAATAAATCAAAAAACTGGCGAACCAGAAGCCTGGATAATAGACTCATCAATATGCACACAAAATTTCACCGAGTTTACTTAGTTACCGAGATTAGACTGCAAGAAGACAGAAATATGAGCATATGCTCAACGAGTTTCTCGTGATGGCCAGGACCTTCTGTCACATCCCGCAAGTAGGCGCAGCTACTGGCGACTGGCCCAAACGTTATAAACAAACTTCTACCAACCTTCTCCAATCCCACTGAGAGATCCTGATCGGTTACTAGACATGAGCTAGTCATCATCCATATACAAAAGCCCACCGTATCATTTAGGGACAAACTCCCAACTCGATGACAATGGCGTGTAGCCACCAATATACTATATGCACATTAGGCGAGCACTAGGAGCTGTTATCGTTTCTAAGGCGATCGTACGAACGATATTGAAGCGCTTTTAGCGAAGTTTACTTAACTATTCTGAACCGATCAGCCAAGTTAAGCAACGTCCACAGCGGTCGTGAGTTGGATGGGTGACCGCTAGTGGTATTACTACTGAGCGCTTCCGAACTTCGAAGGGCACGTTAAGTCGGTCCCGGTTGTTGTCTTAGGATGGCAAATGTTATAGCATAGCGGCAGGGCATTTTGCAAATGCCCACCTGTCTAGCTACCACCCTCGTATAGAAAATCTGTCGCCAAGCACCTAACGCTGTGTTCCGGCAGCTGTACTTGAGAGCCAGTACTTCTAGGTTAGCCTGAACAACACCTTCGACCACATCATCACTTACCATCAGGTGAGATAGTGGTCAAATGCTAACCAATAAGTCATAAAAAAGATTATAAGATCAGCCATCCAAGTAATGGCCGCAGCGAACATTGCTTAACCTCACAGATCAGCAGTGATGGCTCAGTGGCATTGGCTATGGACTATCCTTGAGAGCCAGAAAAATAACAGGCTAATGAGACCCAACAACTGGACGTCTCAGTGTGACGGGCACAGTGCAATTCGTCGTTGACGAAATGCGTCTGTTATAGGCAGAGGTTAGTCTACTTAACATCAGGTGGGCCTCGTGCTTGTTCCGTCACAATAACATAAAAAAGATCAAAAATCCAGCTTAACTTAGTCGATTGGTTTAAATTGACTAAGCAAGCTCCACTACGAGCACTTTAAATAAACACACCATATTTCCTAAGGCCTTCATGTTCAGAGATTTCCTCCTGCTATAATCCTATCATATAAGTAGATTAATTTTCATCGCAATTTCTTAGTAAAACCACATCTTATTAGCGTATATACCTGTTACTGTCATTTAATCGTGTAGTCTAAATACGTTGTTTATAAAAAATAATCCCTAATATTATCCGTGACATTTAACAATAAAAACAATAAATTGACCTTAAATCTTTGGCCAATTCTGATTTTAAAGACTTAATCTTCTAAATACGGCCTTTGTTATCGACGTCACATTTTTCATTAAATTCCTCGGTCCCCATTGTGCTCAACTTGCAAATTCAATTAATACAGGGTCGGATTCAATAAAGCTCGATTTTCCCATCAAAGTAGGGGTATAAAACCGGCACGTCACAGCCGGCCCATTCAACCCGTGGCACTTCGTAATGCGAAAGTTTCAACCCGCAAATGTGTTTTTCTTGTCACCACTAACTTTGATATTTCACTTGTAGTTGCGGAGAGGTTGGCCAGTTTTATAACTGAGTTAAAAAGGTGTTTACAAATTTTTGAAGAAACTAAGTTAATGCTAAAAAAATATAGTTTCGAAATGTATTTGATTGTATTTTTTGGATTTTAAGGACTGCTGCCGGAACACACTGTTAGGTGCTTGGCGACAGATTTTCTACTTGATTGGTAGCTAGCCAGATGAGCATTCGCAAAATGCCCTTCCACCATGCGGTGAAGCTCAAGCCCGCGGCGGGATTCGAACCATGTACCTGCTGCACGGCAGTCCATAGCCAATGCCACTGAGCCATCATTGCTTCAAAACATTTTTATTTATATTTTTGTGGACAATAGGAAGTAATTGAGAAAATACGAGGTCAAAATACTCATCAGAGTTATCAACTTTTACTTTGCCATGGAATTTTACTTTAGGTACCACTTACCAAACTGTCTAATAAAATAATCAATTAATCCATACTTAAACAATTTTAAAACCGATTTCACTTACGTTAAAACAGCCTAGTAGTTCGATCTCGACCGGTTCGCGACTTTCAGAGTCGCTTCATTATGGAGTACGTACGCTCCCGACCGCGTCCGCGCAAGCAATTAATCCAAGCAACGCAGTGAACGCTTTATTAGATATTGTTTTTACATACACGTGTAAAAACAATAACTACTCGTAATAAAACGTTCCATATGCTCCCGATCTAAAACTCGGATTTTTCCTATTTTACATTCAAGCCTGCGTAGTGGCTGCGAGCCAAGCTGAAGGTTATTACAATATCGCGGGTTCAATGTAGCGTTCTAGCTGGATTTTACCACGTAAATGGGTTTGTTGTACACAAATGCGCGGAAAAATATGCTTCCTTGTCGCTGAACAATGAGCTAAATGTCTGGAATCATGATGAATGTTTGTTTGCAGTTTTTAAAGAGGGTATTTTTAAATTGGTATTGTTAACTGAAGACAACAGTCTTTTGTTAACAGAGTATATGGTACCTATAGGCGGAAACTTACATTGCTGCGTTATTTTTTTAAGTCTTATTTATCGTGTCAGCGAATGGAGTACATAAGTAAGCGTATTAGAAGTTTTTAAAAGTTTGGTGCGATAAAAAAAATACACATGTATTTAATTATCAGAAGTATAAAATAGTCTTTATAGTAAAACAATAAATTAAATAATGTAATGCAGTCGATGCCTCACTTAATGAAACGCTTAGAGCTCTAAAGTGATTTAATGGCCCAATTTAAACAATTTATTATAAAATCATTTTTAGAGAAAGAGTTCTAATGTTGTCTTAGGTTTTCGCGATTATTACACATAGTAATTAAACAACTTTAAACGGTTTAAATCGCGTATATTTATCATTATTTTTGTCCCGACGTTTCAAACACTTTGCAGTGATCGTGGTCACGGGGTGACTAATTGGTAGTATTTTTAGAAAGAGTTCTAGTTTACATAATAATAATCCTTTTTTTACATTTCGTACCATAACTCATTATAGTTTTATTTATTACTGGCTAGCCTTTGTCGACAATCACATTCAATTTCAAGAATACAATGTGGTTTTATGATTGTGTGTGAAGTGAATGGAGAATTATGTCGATATAATGTCGTATTTAATTATTAGTTCTATAGCAGATAGTAAAACAAAATCAAATTCAGAGGAGTTTGTATGACATCAGCCTATTACTTATTCTTATTGATCAAAAACTAAATCACATTGATGAATAAACTCCATACCGGAGTTCATTCATCGCTGGAGTAATATATATAGATTTATCAAATAATTAAAACATCGATAAGATGGTCTCTTGTGTGACTCCTTTAGGTTGTATTTACGATTGCATATATGTTCTAAATACATAATACTACAATATATATAATACCTTCACAATTAAAAATGTTCTTACCATGAAAGGAACCATGCTTGGCGACAGGTTTTGTACTTGAGGGTGGTCGCTAGCCAGGCGGGCAATCGCAAAATACCTTTCCACCATGCGGCGAAGCTCAAGCCCGCGGCGGGATTCGAACTATGGACCTGCTGCGCGGCAGTCCATAGCCAATGCCACTAAGCCATCACTGCTTCAATACATTTACAATGAATGATATCATTTGGCCATACAATAATGGCGAAATGCATTGTCCGATATACGTTAGTATTTTATAACAACGTACCTACTTATACAACATCTCCTACTATATCAAAGGAATAACTCAGATTTTATATGATTATGGGTCCTTAGGTATACTCTTGTGAGATTCATATTTCGAATGATCTTCCACTGAATTAAGTTTAACTTGGTCTTAATCCACTATGTCAAAATGTAAAATCAAAATGTAGTAATAATTATATATTAAATTTTATTCAGAAATCAGTTTCAGTGCTCAAGATTTTTTGATAAGCATTCTTAAAAGAGATGTTTACAAGTGGTTTTCAATATTTTTTCTGATAAGACATGGCTTACGTTATTTAGAACATTTACCAAAATATTATTCAACTCAGAGTTGACATAATTCAGCCCCACTACTCCTCTTCCTCTTCGCTCGTATGATGTATACTCATACTCATTGGTCTTGTATGTAAAACTTCTAAAATGTTATCGGTTATTTCAAAATATAAAGGTCTCAGTGGGTAAGAGTCATTATAAACGTTGCCATAAATAATAATAATAATCGTAAAGGGTTTAAGATTCTGTACATGAACAATTTTCGTGTAAAGTCTCGACTCACATTAGCGAGATTACACGTAATTATGATTGTGTAATCATACCATTAAGAAAATTGCTTGAGCCACATTAAAATTCATATTTCTTCATTTCTCACGGCGTACACTGCTTGGTAGGTGTATATAAGGTTTTTATGCGATTGTGACGTAATACCCATAAGGCATGATGTTAAACGAAAACCACTGCCAATAACACATGCATTTTCTCAAATGTGACCAACTACACTGCGTCCATCACCCTGGGATATACAGTTGATAAATCTCATGTTCCTGTAATTTACTGGCTTTCAACGACTCTTTTAAGCTAGCTAGGCGAGCATTGGCAAAATGCTTCACCATGCGTTAAAGCGCAAGCTGGCGTTAGGATTCGAACCTGCGGCATGCCAGTCCAAAGCAGTTACCGCTCGGCTATCCAGCACTAAGCTCGGCCCTATTATAGGGACCAAAACAAGTAAAACGAAACCTTAGACCAATAATGAAGTTCGGACGGAGCTCAGCGCGCGAGAAAAGTGAAGCCAAAAATAACCAAGCTCCTCTCGATCTGTCCTTCCACGCTTGTCTATCTAGGTGCGCGGAACCGCACGTGGCGAACCGGAGGCGTGTGAAAGGAACAGGTTGAAATGAGTCTCAGACCTTGACCTTCTTGTAAACAGGCGTGGCGATAGGTAGGATTTTATTTATACATACGTCTTACGGTGTTGCGTAATTTATTGTAATCCTTACAAATACAATTGGTAGCTTAGGCCTCTTGCGAGTTTTGCGATATTAATATTTATATATTAAGGGTTATTGGTAAAATGCAAACAACCTCTTAGGGTTGAATTCTGCTAGTCCTAAGAAACAATTTGAGATCAATTTCTTTTTTGGGTTATGTGCCTACTCCAAACCAAGAGCGCCCACACGCCGCGGCAACACTGGACCGCGCCGTGGTCCCATTGAATAGAATTTTGAATATTTACATCGAGCAAAGTAATAAAAAATATTAAATAATACATTACAGGCACAAGAGACTTTTGACATCAGGTGGTCCTCGTGGTTGTTTAGTCAAAAACATAAAAAAACACAAAAAATAGTTAAAAATATTAAAAAATAATAATAATAAATTTCAAATAAAAAAAACATCACAAAATGTTTGTTAGGACTAGCAGAAGTCAACCCTAAGAGGTTGTTAGCATTTTACCAATAACCCTCTATATATATTTTAAGTAAAAAGTGTAATATATTTCAATATTAGAGTTTGAGGTTTATGCCTGACAAGCTTTATATATGATGCTCCACTTAACCTCTTTTTAAAACCTCAAAAAAAGGAGGAGGTTCTCAATTAGAATGTTATTTTAGTATGTGTGTTACCTCGTAACTCTGTACAGGGTGTAGCGATTTTTACCGACTTCAAATTAAGGAGGAGGTACCCAATTAGTATGTTTATTTTATGTTATTTACCTCAGAACTTTTGACTGGGTGAACCGATTTTGAAGAATCTTTTTTTTATTTGAAAGCTGATATGCTTGATATATTATATACGCTATTTAAATTTTATCAAATTCGGTTTAGCAGTTTTTGAGATATCTTGATCGCTCGACAATCGATCCCATAAGAAGCAAAGGCCACTAAAACGAGTAAAAAAAATTTCACCAAGAAATGGACTTGAACACTCAAAGGTGTAAAATAACTTGTCGAAGTCAATATCATACGCACAATATTGTGATAATAGGTACTTTTGAATTATTATGGTACCGACTTCAACAGTTTAACATATTTGAGTGTTGAAGTCGTTTTTGATAAAATATTTTGATATTTTTAATACCATACAAATTCTAGTGAAATCTGACGAGTAGTAGGTATTTAGTTAAGTTTTATGTTTGCAATCGAATTCTATTATTATTTTACATAGACTACATGTAAAATAATAAATTCCAATATGTATTAGGTATATTGGAGATGAGAGGATTTAGTTGTATATATAATGATACATAGACAAAATATAATAATAGTCCCAAAACTTCTTTGTTCTGAATATGACTCAGCAAGTAAAATTCACTCTGTAATCAAATTATTTGCATTAAAAACTGATCTTCATTTTAAACACCCATATTTCTTTAGGAAAATATTAGAAGTTATTTTCAGTTATGTAATATTCCAGCATTTAAATATTGCATCACTTTAACACGGCTCTAGAGCGGATTTGAATTACAAAGTCAACCGCCCGCCTTTTACGGTATGACGTCACTATTGAAGCAGGTTTCGCAAAATATGAGGTCAGGTTTGAGCTGGTTTGAGTAAGGCGGACTTGATAGTTAGCCAGTGAGTAAAATTTCCTTGTGAATATATTTGTGTTAACCTTTTCAGAGGGCCGGTTATATAAGAAAACTGAATTATACAGTAACTTTCATCAAGATACTGTATAATTCTTCACTTTAAATACCATTGAAGATGGTGGGCAGCAACGCCTTCTGTAGTACTGTCATTTTACATTGTGATCCTCGAGACACCTATAAAGTGTAGGGATTATTGCAAACCTCGCTTCAAAATATTCAATTTTATCCCAATATAACAAAATTGTTAAAATTTGTGCAAATTCAAAGATGTCATTATATGTTTATTTTTATTTTTGCGACAGATATCTCGAAAGCTGCAGACGTTAGGAATTTCAATTATCCAGACATGCATAATACATGTGAAATTAACTCGCACTAAGGATCCAAAAAAACTAACTAATAAAAAAATAATTTTCTCTGAATACAAAATCCAAAAATAAATATGAGCAGGGGATCCTTGGAACGTAATTTCAACTACCAATTGACCAGTTTTACCGGTGACAATATAAATTTGCCTAGAAAGCATGATCATTGACCGGAAGACGTCCATTCTCGAACAAAAGCCTCCTTGATAGAACGCCATAATGAACGGCTATAAGTCACTTGTATCCATCTTTCCCCATGACTTCAACGATGTGTCAGTCCAACTGGTGGGGGACCAACACTCTTCATCGTCCGGTTACTATTCGAGAATCTTTCTCCCCTAATCGGTTTCTCAAGCAGTGTGGCCTGTTGCCACTTCAACTTGCAACTTCTGAAAGATTTGCAAGTGTCGTTGCTTCTTCGGAGAATTTCCTCGTTTTTGATTTTATCGCGCAAAGAAAACCTAAGCATAGCTCTCTCATCAGCTCGTAGAACGACTCTGAGCTTGTAAATAAAAGCCACAGTTAGGGATCACGTCTCGTTGCCCTAAGCCATTATGGGCAACAAAAGAAAATATATCAACCTTCGATATCATGCCATCTGTCTTCTCGTTTTCTATCCAGGACTATTTATGTTAATGCCAACTTTTACTATTTTGTTCCATGGTTTATATCCTGCCACGAGCTTCAGCTTTTCATCGAATAGTAGTAAGAGTTTTTGCTAATGATCGTGCGCTCACGGGATGGCGTTCAGTAGCTGTCCCGGAGAGCCAGAAATTCTAGGTTTAGGATATTGACGTCTTACCTATGTCATTATTTACGAAAAGGTGAGATTGTAATCAAAGACAATAATCAGTAAAAACTGTGCTGGATGTCCGAGTTCTTCAAGCTTTTTTTTTCATTACATAAAAAAAGACGAATGAATTCTTGAAAAGAGGTATGGACCTTTTTCAGTCAAATAGACTGTTACTTCGAAAAAAAAAAGTAAATTCACGTAATGCAGCCCAATAACGACTGTCCCATTTGTTACGGAAATGTCCAGGCTGACACTTGTTAGTTGTCTAACGGATGTCACATGACATGTTAGTGGAAATACACGTTGCAAACGGAATAATGGGGAGATCCACCCGGTAACGTATTACATGTTGATAAGTAGCCATGATGCCATTTATGAATGGAGTAGAAAAGTGTCAATACATCTTACTTTTTTATGTTATTGTGACGGAACAAGCACAAGGCCCAGGTATTCAGTGGACTGACCTCTGCCTATAACAGATGCAGTTGGAATTGCACACTGCACCCGTTACTCTGAGACATGCAGTTGTTAAATCTCATGTGCCTGTTATTTTATAAAACATAACAGTATAATAAAGGGCCGGCAAGCCAGAGAAAATTGACGCTTTAAAGGACAATATTCGTGAAACCATTGGTGAAATACAGCTGCACACAATCGATAATGTGCTTAAAAATTGGACCGATCGTGTAGGCTACTGTTTGGCCAGACGAAGCAGCCATTTGAATTAAATTTATTTCCATTATTAACCGGAAGGATTGTACTTTCAAATAAAAAAATAAATTTGAGAAAATATTCAGTGGTTTTATTTATAGCATTTAAAAAAAAGTTCTTTGTCGGACCCTTTATATATAATATCAATAAATCTAGGGAAAAATATTTGAAACTAAAGTCGTAGTATATTACACTCTGGGGTCTATTCGCGCAAAAATTAAAATCAGTTAAGCAATATTTTTGGTTAACTTCGACGGATGATCATATTGCATCGATCTTGGTCACTAACTCGTTACAGGAGAATGTCGATGTTGATTAAAAATATTACACTATGACCATAATTTGTGAGCGAATAGACCCGAAAGTGTTAAACAGATATACTTTACTTCGACAAAATAAATAACACAATGTAATGCAGCTAAATAGCGGGAAATAGAGAGCGATATATGATATTTATGAATAAAATGGAACGTGTAAAATATATTCGTATTACACGCTTGTAAATGCATTCGTGTCGCAATATCTCCAAAGTACGATCTCGAAAGAAAATGTCAACACAACAATAATTTTCCACGCTGACACGTCATTTGATTTAAAAACCTTTTGAAGCAGTGATGGCTCAATGGCATTGGCAATGGACAGCCACGCAACAGGTCCATGGTTCGAATCCCGCCGCGGGCTTGAGCTCCACCGCATGGTGGTAGGGCATGTTTGCGACCACCCTTAGGTATAAAACCTGTCGCCAAGCACCTAGCGGTGTGTGTTCCGGCAGCTGCCCTTTAGAGCCAGTAATTTTAGGTTAACCCTGTTAACACCTTCGACCGCATCATCACTTACCATCAGGTGAGATTGTCGCCAAAGGCTAACATATCAGCAATAATATAAAAAAACCATATCATTATCATCTCTCTCCTCCTATCCAATTTATGTAAAGTCAGTTCAGTAGATTTGTTCACGACATCAATGATAAAACAACATAACTTTTTTTAAATTATTTATACGTTAGCCTTTCATACGGGACATTATACAAGGATGTAATGTAAGAAGTGCCTTTCTAACGCCAAGCGTATTATTAAGCCGGAAACTGTTTTAATGTCATGTAGTCGTACCATTAGGATGCTAACTCAAAGCATGGAGATAGCCAATTTTACTATGGACTTATTACGCGTTGCTGCTCAGAGTGGCAGCAGTAAAAATGAACGTGAGGTAGTTGCTTCATGAGATACCAGGCTTTTCAATAATTAATCGATCCCCTTACTAGCTAGTTTGCAAAGCTGGCGAGAAATAAAACGTTTCCCGTGGCTAAATTACCCCAAATTAATAATTTAAATGTACATAGAATGTTGAATATTTTTACATGTCCTAACTTTTAAAAACGAAAGGAAAATCCTATCTCGAGACTTAACAACTATGTCTCAACGTGACGGGCGCAGTGCTATTCGTGACTTGTGATGAAATGCATCTGTTATAGCTAGAGGTTAGTCCGCTTAAAATCAGGTGGGCCTCGAGCTTGTTCAGTCACAATAACATAAAAAAAGTCGTATTTAGTATCGTAAAGTGCCGTAGAGTGTAGATTCTACTCAGAATTAATGACTATTTAAAAAACAATCAGCATTATCATCATTAACAGCCATGACATCCACCCTTGAAGAAAAGTCTCTTCCATCATAGGTGGTTTGCCAAAATCTCCACGCTTGGCATTTGCCTTGGGAATCACAGTATAATTGAGAGCCAGTACTTCTAGGTTAGCCTGAACAACATCTTCGACCACATCATCACTTACCATCAGGTGAGATAGTTGTCAAAGGCTAAATAAAAATAAGATAGCAGTTCTACAGTAGTCGCTGCTGCCTAACTTCGGGAATTTTTCCCTTTACCAAGATCTTGCCACTTTTCACAATTCTAGCCCGCCTCCCCGCGGACATATCTATAATAGTTATTAAAGTAATGCTACATAACGTCTCCAAATAAAAACAAATAATTTATTCGAAAAAAAAAACATGTAATGTGGCCTATTAACGGTTGTTCCGTTTGTTACTTAACGGATATGTCCACTCTGACACATATGATTTGTCTAATGTCAAATGTCGGTGAAATAATAGAATGCAAATGGGGATCTTGAAGAAGGTAATACTGCACGTATTACTAGTTGTTAAATAACTATGAGATCTGAAACCCAAACAAACGTGAATGAACCGCCATATTTCTATAAGTTTCAATAGATTTTGCTAGCAACAAATTTCGAAACGGACCGTTATTATTTGTTTTATGTTTCAAGTAAAAAAAAAATGTCCTGTGCATAACTACAAAAACAAACTATTTATTTTGAAACAAATCATTGTTATATATTTCTAAGTCCTTTTTGTTACCAACATGTCCAATCCGAAACATGTGACATGTCTAATGTCACATGTCAGGGTGACTACATGATACGAAGGGGGATCTTGTGAAGCCAATATTGTGCGTTAAAATGAGATAGTTACTTTGAACGATAAACATTTATTACGATTATTTTGTATTTAGTTATGAAAATTAGTAAGTGTTTTGTTTTCAAAAAAACTGTTTCAATGTTTAGTATGAACTTCACCCTGTGCTGATAGCACATTTTAGTTGACAACAAGGACACTGAGTAACCTGAAATTATAGGAGTAAAGGTTTTGAATTGTTTACACGAAAGCCATTTCTTATGATACCCAAAATAACAATAGCCGATTCAATTCATATACAAATTTATATTTTCTATTTTTAACAACTTTCTACTAAATCACACAAACCCCTAAATTAATTTAATACATACACATATATTTATTTCCATGTCCGCAAATGCAAACTTGCTCATGCCCTCACACTCACACGCACGCACTCAGTAGCACACATGCACACACACTTGTATTAATCCTACCCCCACACATACACTCTCATATCCTCACTCTCTCAAAACAACCCAATATACCCATACATTAACTATAAAAAAAAACAGTTTGGTTTAAATCTTGAGATATTTGATTTCATGTATCCAGTTTAAAAAAACATTTTTTATTTATTATTGATTTATTAGGTATGTAACTTGTACTCATTATTAGGGAAAGACACTGTTTTCTGCAACACAGTATTAATACTTAAGCAGAAGGCAGGACTTCAACTATAGAAATAAGAGAACCTATATGTTGAACTAGTAATAAATATTTGGTATTTATATTTAATGTTGATTAGGCTTCCGATAGCTGTTGTTGACCTACATAATTACTATCTCAGTCACTAGATATAAATAACTATAGGTCTAACGCTTCAAACTAGGAATATTTCTAAAATAAGATACAAACAGCGTTAAATCATATTTTACCTGCAACGCTTTGAAAGCACTCGTTGTGCAAAACCCAACCGCTTTTATTTCACTGTACAGTAAGCCCTTAGTACAGTAAGCCGTAAGTAGTACCCTTTCCCGACCAGCTAACCGGTAACAGATCTCTTACATAATAAATTCATCGTAAGTCCTCTCATCCCCGCATTTGTACCCAAAGACTTCTCTGTTGAGAAAGCCTTTATACCATTCTTTTCGCTAGGTAGCCCCTAATACCGTTTTATTTTGGATTGTTTTCGTTTCCCTTTACGATTAGGGTACGGTTTACATGGTGTAGTACACGTGTACTTAATGTTTTGTATAAGCAGACCCTTCATGATATTTGGGAGGATTAACTCGGTGAATGTTGAATCTGAGTGCCTTATTTCTGAGATCTTGACCATTATATCTGCAAAATTCGGTGGGGTTCCGTTACAAAGTCCCCTTTTTATTCCTGATATTTTTGTGGAAATAATTATTATACACATTATAATGTTGCAAAATATGCAAGTTGTGTTTAATAATGTTAGCTGCGACTATTAAATTAGCTAACTCGAATTTAGGTAAAGTTTGTATGCAACCAAAAAGACTTATTTGAAATTAAGTTCATTGAAGGAAGAGAGGTTTTTTGAGGGATTATGATAGAATTTAATCCATATGTCATCCTCAAATAGCTAAAAGCTTGGGCGCTCCTAGGATTAGCTTGTCCATTTTCCGGTCTGACAAGTCTCAGGCATAGTCCAGAACTAATTATTGAGGTGGCTTAGATTTTATTTTTATTTTTACCGTCGACAAAATAAAAAGAGCTGGCGCCGCGGCTTCTTCGGCGGAGCACCTCAAGTGGTGCAAGTATGATAATATCAGTAGTATGTTTTCATAGCGCTGGTGGCACTCGTTTGGCTTAAAGAATAAGCATTGCAATTCAATGGGGCAATGCAATTTTTGTGTTAAAAATGTCATAATGTGTTTGATTTTATGTAATATTCGGTGAACATGGATACAATTTTGCCTGAAATAAATGGATTTGATCAATAATGCTGCCAGCATGCTGGGTACGTTGCCAACTGTTAGTAGGTTGGAGAATTTGGACTGCCTGTAAGTCTGCAATGGCTTGTAGGTTGTTAAGTTGTTTAAATGATTTCATTGTAGCAGTCATGTTTGCCCTACTCCACAGTATTCTTTTATAACCTGGAAGCGCGGAGGGTGAGCGGCACTAGTCCAGAGAGAACATTAAATGCATGCCTACAGCGCTGGAGCTGTCATAGGATTACTACACTTTTAAAAATACAATTGATTGTAAAACCTAGGTCTAATTGGTTAAACCCGATTTCATGACATTAAGTTTTAACGTTTCTACCTGTGACTATGGCTTTATGTCAGACCTGAGGTTTGAATAATGAAACCTAGGAGAACCCGAACTTTAATGTTTGACCATAACACAAAATGACCCCGAATTTCTGTGTTATGTCAAATCAAGTTCTATTATTTTGATTCAATCACAAATACTTAAATCCTAGTCCAGATTTAATCAGTCTCAAAAAGCTTTAGCAAGATCTTAGGTTTACTTGTCTAGACTCAAGAAGATTACGTTTATATCTAAAAATCTCATTACAAAAGTTGCGTACGAGTACAATACCATGAATTTGTTTTGTCGAATCTCTATTTCATTTCGCTTTTAGTTTAATTAGACGGCTTTTCAACTTTCGATAAGACATCTCATTTATTAAAGTCTTCGTTTGTTTTGGATTTAGAAGACAATCTTTTAGTTAGAGAAGGCACAGGAGAAGTTGAAATCTTTTATCTGCGAATCTCAAGTTTTGTTTGTTCTTAAACGATAGATGTTATTATTGTCTCTGTATTTGGGAATAGTGTAGTAGAAATAAAATATTGTCTTATAATATATAATACCTTATAATTCACCCATTGAAACATTGATAAGTTAAAATCTTTTATCTTGTTAATCTGAAGTTTTGTTTGGCCCTAAACGATAGGTGTTGTTGTCTTTATATATTGAAAAAGTCTTGGAAAAAGACAAAATATGATTTATCTATAATTATAATAAAACTACAACAGGTCCAATTCTGTACATTGAAGTAATTTTGAAATAACATTATGGGAGCACTATGTAGCTGATACTGATGCCAAAACTGTATGTGTTTTTTTTGTCTGCCTGTACCTTGGCCGCGCATCACTCCAAAAAAACTTAAAACAATTTTAGTTCATACTACGAGGTAGGACAATGTATACTTTAATCCCGAAATTTAGCATGGTTCTCTTAGGAGAGGGTATGAAAATCACAATGTACACTTAGTTGTAATTTATTAACAAGTAGTTCGGTTTCATTTTTTTTTTCGTTAGAGTATTGATACTTTAAAGATTGTCCCGTAAGTATTTCAAAGTCATTGATTTTTTAGTTAAGAAACTACATCACAACCTAAATATCTAGTTCCAAATAACTTAAAACCCGGAATTTACAGGAACCTTTGAAGTTACGGCTCATCTTAAGCTGGCGTTCGCACTTTATCGTATAGGAATAATGGATAGGTCTATTGTCAAAGTTGGACCACTCCATAAGCTGTAAATAAAGGTAACACCACCACAATATAGGGATACATTACTGAAATTGCATACTTATACAGGTTTATTAAGAACAGGAATATGAATAACTTTAACAACGAGGGTAATTTAATAAATAATGAATTAATAATTGACTTAGGTGAGATTGTGGTCAATTACCTATCGAAATAAATAAAAACTTAAAATCGTGAAAAAAATCAGCTGCTCTATACTAAGAGTCCATTTAGGCGCAGCTAACTTATGAAACAACTGTGTTTTTTGTTAACTCTCATTCGGCTTAGCTTCCTGATATATCTATACTGATATATTGTTGCAGTATTATTACTTTAGATTATTTATGGATTTAATTACTCAATCAATATTTTTTATTTATAGGCATCTCCGAGAATACCATTGTTTTATTGGACAATTTTGAGATTAATATGCTCTATATCAGCTAGAGACTATTGATTTAACTGAGAGGCAACGAGGCAGGAGGCTCAAGAGGGCAAAGCTTGCTTTGCTAAAATTCAACTCTAAAATCTGAAACATAAGCCGTAATCGGTCCAGGTTGCTGTCTTAGGATGGCAGTTATAGTATTGTGGTAGGGTATTTTCCGAAAGCCCGCCTGGCTAACGACCACCCTCAAGTAAAAAGTCTGTCACCGAGCACCTAATGGTGTGTTCCGGCAGCTGTCCTCGAGAGCCAGTAATTCTAGGTTAGCCTGAACTACATCTTTGACCACATCATCACTTACCATCAGGTGAGACAGTGGTCAAAAGCTAACCTATCAAGCATAAAATAAAACATCCGTGTGTGATAATATTTCGCCAATCTTAGCAAAGCTGTATCATATTACGTCACCCATGGTTCTGGAACATTGTATGTTATAAGCCTTACAATTTAACTGGAACCATCGATTCAAGTATAATATTTATTATTATATATTCTTAATACAAACGCCTACCACTACTTGTTTTCGGGGAAATAAAACATTATACGGGATCGGAACAAACGCTTATACCTCTGCGGTTTATTAACATATCAAGGTTTATAACACAAAATATGTCCATACTGACAATGCCGAAATGAATAAAGTCATAACTTCACATACCATCAAACAAATTACAAACTTACATACGTCAAAATTAATATCAAAACTCTCTCTCAAACGTCACAGTGCAGAGACTTTCAAGAGTTGCTTCAATCCCACCGTTTTTCAATCTAACTCAAGCCGAAATAATATTTACCGTGAGCCTTGCGTGATGGGCTCGTTAGCGTTGCTCTCTCGCTTCGAGTATTGACTTTGCCAGTTCGTTGGAGACAGCGAAAGCCAATGTTTTACTTTTTCAGACTTTTACAGAAGTCAAGTGGCCCGGAAAGGCACAGGAATTGCCACTTATGTGTGACTTTTATCGATGCAGTTTGAGATTTGAAAACGAGAATAGGAACTTTGGTATAAAAAATAATTGGAATGCAAATTACAAACTGTAAACCAAAATTGTTTTGCGAGTCGTATACAGTTTTTAATAACTATCTATTTTTAAGTTTACAATTTACTATAAAATTGCAAATAAGTTTGAAATGAGAAAATAGTTAGCAACAGAAATAAATAATTAAAGATTTCTTTTTAAATAAATCTGCTTATTCTATTGCAGTTCTACAGACATGGTCGATAGCGATCGCTTGCATAGCAGCTAGAAACAATATTTTTTCAAAAAGGTTGACAACTTTTATAAAATATAATATTTATTGAATGTTGTCACTTTTCTACATACTATAATAAGACTTGGCGTTATGTACGCCAATTTAGAGCTTGGTTTATACTATGTTCAAAAATTTATACTATGTTTCCTCACAACTGCAGACGTTAAACAAACAACCAAAAAGTGATCGGAAATTCACGAAATTGAATTAATTCTGAAGTTGTGAATACAAGATTTTGATGACATTGTAAATAAACTGGATCAAAATAATATAAGAGTTCGATTGTTGGAGTAATTGTATCAATATATTAATGTTTTTACCAATGACTCGTAAATATTTAGATTGTTGTACATAAACTTTCATATTTTCTTTTACTTAAAGACTAAAATAGTTATAGTCTGAATTTCATCTGAGCTTAGTTGACAATAACGCTTTGCAAGTTTCCGCACAATGAGGTCAAATATTAAACTGAGTTGCTTGAAATATTTAATATGTTTTATTTCATTAAACTATTGATCCATAATATTCTTCATATCAGTCCGAATTTTGTTTCCTTAACCTACATAAACATATTTTTTTATGCTTGTTGAGGATACTTAAATAAACACTGCAAACACTATTGTGTTTAAGGTTTCGACTTTAACACGTTATTTCAATATTATTGAAGAGTCTGTTGAAGGTTGAGTTATATTTTAGGACAACATTTTATTATACATTTAATGAGCGTAGGATCATAGCCCTCGATTGTTCACTTAAGGAGTCAACGATGCTCCTAATGATGCGTCGTGTAGAATAGACATGTGTCGAAAACTATTTCGGCTGGGCTACGAGGCGTTGTTGACGTCATTTCTACTAAATTTTAACACATGAGAAGATGAACACATTGTCATCAAAAAAGGATAAACTAGTGATACAATACAAATAAAAATAAATACTCTGAATACTTGCGTACGTTAACTTTAGAATATCGTCCTTTTTATTAAGTCTTGAGTTCACCCAGAAGTTACTGTCAAGATCTAGTTTAATAATTATTTGATTTTCCACGGCATATTTATTGCTAAGATCTCAACATAATATGTCAGAGACCGTTCTCAAGCTTTTATTTTCACCAGAATCCACAATTCCGTTCTTGCTCGTGTTCAAATATAGTTGTGTCATTTCCCGTAACCTTTGTTTTTGATAAACATCAGAGGGTTGTTTTTCTTTGGGGATGGCCTCCCTTTAGGCGCTTATATTGCCCTCTGTTTTGTCGTACGCAATCATCTAAGGAAGTAGACATAAACGTGATATCTGAACTTAGATTCTTAGCACACACCTTTTGAAATTAGACTTAATAGTGACGATTTCAATATTGGTTATGGTGTGAGAGGTTGCCTTTCCCAGAATACCAGGAGTGCAGGAGAAGTGAGAAATAGGGACATGTAGTAAAACATCAAATCTCATACATTTAAATCAATTAAAAAACCTAAAAAGCTAACAAATTATTAAAATTTCATGTTAAAATAATAAACTTAATTATAATATTGTTATAATTAGATACATATATAGAAAACACAAAGGTACAATGATTTCCTCTTTGAAATCAATCAATCTCGTAAGGAGCTTGTTCTATATGCCATTTTTAAAAGATTGGGTCGTACTAGAATTCTGTACAGCCTCTTGTAGTCTATTGTAGACTGCAATGAAGGAACCATTACATGCACTAGCCTCGATGACTTCGCCAACCGCCGAGGAACCGATCTCAACCTCTGGCCGTTCCATAAAATATGTTGCACTCGTGGCGATCCTCAAATCTTGCGAAGGATGCTCGGTTCTACCAAGCGTACAGTGCTCGTTGTAAGATGACCATCGCAGGCACGCATCTGATATACAGGTGAGCCGATGTCTTGCGCGACACTCTGCATCCTGAAGATGCGCTCCCAGTCGGTGGCGCGCCCAAATAGTTCGATGCCGTATTGCAATTGCTAGTGAACCGACGCGAAGTAACAGCTCCTCACCTTACGCTCAGACAGAATTATAGATACGCGCCAGAGGGCGAAGCAGGCGTGGCTCATCTTTTTACTCAGCTTTTCGATGTGATGCAACCTATGTGATAGCACTGTCCACCTGAAACCCCTAGAAATTCGTGCATCCGACCTATTCAAAGTTTCGAGTGCCTATGCCCTATGCCAACCCACTAGGTTGAAATTAACGAAATAGGTATTTTTTTGATATTGTTATGCTTGCAATGACGCCTGCTATGCGGATCACATTACAAAATGGGGTTTGGTTACATTCAATACAAGTCCATATGCCCTGAACCACCCGTTCAAGTCGGACGTCACAGAGTTGAAGTTCGTCTCCAATAGGTTGACTGTCGGAGCCGTGTCAATGGCCGCGACGTTATCGGCGTACATGAATACATGCCCTATGCTGTCGCACTCAGGCAGATCGTTATTTTGACAATTTTCTTTCGGCCAAGTCTAACTTTCCGCGCTACTCAAAAAGGCAGGTGCAAGCAAAGAAATTAACTGAAATTTCATTGCTCGTGAGTCATAACCACCAGCAATTTCCTTTGATAATCCATTATTATTCAGATTGGTTTTAAGAGTAGTCAATAGCAAAAAAAATAACTCATCATTTGGCTTAAGACAGTGCAAACATCAATATCTAATTGTAAAAAATCGTAGCGAAGAAACTGTACAGGATTTCAACTAAAGTAGTTTTATTTAAATTGCAGTATTTTAGTGAAACACTATACAAGCCTTGGTCCACAAGCACTACTGGCCACGCTAGAATGGTCTAAAAATTAGCTTAGCTACGCTCTCTTCCTTCCCGTTTGGTCATCACTGCAGGCCTTGCTGTCCACACTGGAAAGGCCTCGACTTTCGTTCTCGACCTTTATTCCAGCTTATCCATCAAAAGCAGCAATGCTGATCACAATCTGTATCAGTGCTGAGCTCCGCTTTCGCCTATCATCATCGCTGCCAGAAACGAAGTCAATACAGACCGCGTCAGTGATGTACCATACAAAACATCGTCGAGATGATTCTTATTAGCTCTAAAATGAAATTCATGTTTCCAGTTGCGCGGTTGTTTTAATATCCGTTAATTTTAATGCCTTCAAGCTGTCAGATTTTAGGGGCGCTATCGTGATGGAAGTGGCCAGAGTTGTTATTGCTTTTTATTTTACGAGGTTTTCAGTACCTTTGAGAAATTCGGGGAAGTTTGATGGCCTTTGGTGATTGTATGATATACTTTAGGGCGAGAATTTTCACAGTTAAGAAACGTAAATATATTTAATATTTGATGGCAATAAATTATTGTGAATGACTATTATCGCACTTCTTGGGATATATATTTTTGCTAAAGAATTCTTATTTTTTGTAACTTTAAATAAAATTGTTCTCCTGCGGCTCAGGTTTTTTATGTATGTATATATAGTTGCTAGCCTTTGATCTGATGGTTAGTGATGATGCGGTTGGAGATGTTGTTCAGGCTAACCAAGAATTACTGGTTTTCATTGACAGCGGGTACACACCATTAAGTGCTTGCTTGGTAGATGTTCTACTTGAGGGTGGTGTGAAGCAAGACGAGCAAACGCAAAATACCGTTCCACCATGCCATAATAACTGTCATTATAAGCAAAAAATTGAGATATGACCTCTGAAGCATGGAAGAGCTCAGTAGTAAAAAAGTAATAACGGTCTCCCACCTTATAGTCTTGACCACAGCAAGCATTACATAACCTGATTAATAGGTTAAGGCAAGGCAAGTTCCACTACAAGTGCTTCAAATATAAGCACTTATGTATTTGTTTTATCGCCTTCTAAACGAATAAGCTTAATCTTCATTAGTTGAATTACTACATGACGTAACAGTTAAAGAATAAAAACAAAAATATAAGTTCGAACTATGACTCACTACAACGCTATAGCTCAGATTGGGACATCATGTCTCATGCCCAAGGATGAATGGTGGTGGGAAAGGAGTAAAAGGAAATATTTGAAAAATGAGCAGGTATTTGAATGCTCAAAAATTGGTTCGACGCAAATGGTATCATTTTAAACGCTAATAAAAGCACAGTAATGCAATATCAGACAAGACAAACTAAAAATGTGGGTAGTAATATAACAGATAATGTATTTTTGGGATAAACAATAGATTATACCATAAGTCATACATCACATATCAACAAAATTTGTAAAAAAATAGCTAGCGGCAACTATGCCTTACTAAAACTGAAACCTTTAACAGATAAGATGACCCTAATTTCAGTGTATTATGCATATATCCACTCCGTCTTAAGATATGCCATCACTATTTGGGGCAACGCCACAGATATTAAAAACGTCTTAAAGTTCCAAAAAAGAGCTATCAGAATTATAAATGGCCTGAAAAAACGCACATCTGCCAAAGAACACTTTAGGGAAAACAAAATTATGACCGTTATCTCTCTGTTCATTTACAGCAGTCTCTTAGAAATACACACGGAAAAGGAAAATTTACCTAAGAATAGAGATGTGCATGACTACAACCTAAGGAATAAAAACAAACTTTTCCAACCTAGGGTTAGATTGGTAAAAGTTAGTAAGCAAGGGAAATGTATGAAAATAAAAATGTATAAATAACTTCCTGATAAAATTACACAACAAAACTATAATGCTTTTAAAATGACACGCAAAGATTTTTTTCAAAATAACCCATTTTATTCTCTGAATGAATTTATGACAATGAATTTAGGCGATGCTTCATTTTTGTATAAAGAATGATTTATGAATTGACATTTCGTGCGGGAAATAATAAATAGGTTTAAGTATCATTATGATGTTTTATGACGTGTGAGAAAGCTGCTTAAATGTTATATACCATTTTAGTTTCTAACATTTTTAATTAGATTTTTTTATTAATTTATTATTTTAGTATGGTTGTAAACATTATTGACAGGAATAATTCAAAACAATGTTATGTAAATGGATTGAGTATTTTAATGTATATGTATATTCAAACTTATATATAAATTCATTTGTATGTGGAAATCCATATTTAATAATATCAAATATTTTATGAAAACATCAAATTAATATTATAAATAAGAATATTTGTTATGTAATATGTATTGTAATATGTATAAGTAATATTTGAATGTAGGTAAAGGTATCTATATGTACTTAAGTCTAACGTAATTATTATATGCAATTGTTCGATAATTTTCATAAATTTGATTGTATCTATATTATTTGTAATTTAATGATTTAATTTAAAATTAATTGATTAATGTAAACATGACTTGCCTAATGTAACAATCTCAGTTATAAGGCCAATAAAATATTTGAATTTGAAAATTTTAATTTGAATTTTTTTTCTTTCATTCTGATTTTAACGAAGGTACTGTTTCATATCTTCCTGTTAAATGTCAAAAGTGACAACTTAGTAAAAAAGTATATCAGAGAAGAATATCTGGTGCCAAACAGGGCTCTTTATCTTAACCGACAGTAAACTGACATACCTGCAAGAGCAAACCCAACTGGCTGGCCAGAAAAACAGAGTCAAAGCTTTCCACAATATATTCTTATATCGTGTTTAGTGTTATTACATACACGTGGAATGAAATCTGATATTATGTGATCCTGTGCCTTCAACTTATCAATTTCTTGGTAATTTATCATTATTGTTTAATTTCTCAGATATACGGTATATCAGGTATTTTTGACAATCAATTTAATTGAATCATCTTTTGTCCACAGAACTACCTCCAGAGAAGCCTACAATAAAAGCGGAGAAGGGCTGGTATGCATCAGGCGACTCCCTGAGGGCGCAGTGCTCATCGCCACCTGCTGACCCTCCAGCTAATCTAACGTGGCTGCTTAATGGGCGAGATGTAAGTTTCTATTCAAAAGTAGTCTGATAACTCCTCGCTGTTAATGTTATATATACTGAAAACGGGAACGGTATGACCTATGAATAGTAATACAATTTTAGCACAAATGTTCGGTTCGAAAGAGTATGTTCCGTTGGCTAAGTGGTTTACACATCTGGCACTAAATCAGAGGACGCGTGTTCCGTTCTCGCACAGGACATAAGTTTTGTGCTCCAATAATTTATAAATGTGAATACACTGAGTATCCCTTACCCTTAGGCGCCGGGCCTACAGCTAGCGGTCTAGAGATCCGAGTTCTGCGATCCGCGTTCATTGTCACACACAGCGAGCGACGAGTTCTTCTGTTTAATAAGTTACTTCTACATCGACATAACCAGAGAGATGAATAACAATTCGTTGCTAGGTAATTGTAATGTCAATGACAAAGGTTAGACTATTAAAAAGATTTTTCTGTACATTAGACTCAAATAGAACTCCAATAAAATTTGCGTTTTCTTTGACCACCGCGGTCTGACAGCTCTTGTGTGACCATTGCATACTTCAAATTGATACAGATCGTGTAACTAGGAACTGTAGAACTCTGTGTGGGCCCGGCTCCTTAAAGTTGGAGCTGTCATCATGCTTATAGTAGGATGTTGAAGTTCAATTATCACCATATTCCTACCTATGTCCCTGTCTGGAGTGAAGCCGGTACCAAATGTGTTTGGATAACTAAACATGTGAGTACGTAACAGTACTCTCCTCATCATGCTTCTATATTCTCGGAATTCGGGTAGGCAAAGTTTTACGTAATTTATAATAGGAGGCAAACCTGTGGTCAAATACCGGTCTCCGTTGAAGTCGTTTGACTGTGTTTGAAATGTTATTTATCCAAAAAAAAACGATTTGGAAATCGAACCCATAACCTTATCACCGATTTTATGGCCAGCCGCCTGGGTAATGAAAACCTGTTAAGCGGTGGTAGCTGAGCTTGATTAGTCATTGTTAACCAATCAACTAGAATAAGCAACGTCCGCTGCTGTCATTACTTGGACGTCCTTTAGTGGCATTTACTACTAAGCGCTTTAACTTTAAGCCATCATCCACGGCCATAATGCCTCAGGTTAACAGCCGTTATAGCATGGCGTTGGGGTATTTTGCAAAAACTCGCCTGGCCAGCTTTAGGTAGAAAATCTGTCGCCTAGCAACTCAGTACTCATTCTCAATGGTGTCTTGGAACTTTAAATGGTAAACATGCAGATTTGAAATACATTTATTTTTCGGTGTAATACTTTGGCTTAATTAGACTCAGATAGAAATAGCAACACAAGTAGGAGTAGATCGTCCGATTAATCATATGATTGATCGCTGTACTTGACCACTAGTTCCTTTTTAAGGTTCCCTTTTAATACCACCTTCGATCACATCAACAAGTCAAATTGTGGTCAAAAGCTAAATAAAATATTAGCGATAAAAAAGTTATCTCTAGAAATGCTCTCTGGTACAGTATACCCGGTATGTTTTAATAAGTAGTAATTGTGGTTAAAGATAGTAAATAGGCCTTATTATGCGCCTAGTATTTAGCAAAGCCCAGCCTTCCATCAGCTGGGATAATAACATGCTGCTTATACAACTATTTCTTTCCATAATTGCCTTTTACGATCATTCGACGGGAGGAAATGAAATGGTCCAGGATTCAACAAAGAAATTGCATGGTTATATTATATTCGAAAAGGAATGTTTAACTTTGTATTTAGAAATACTTCTCGTTGAAAACAGTAGTCACGAGATCTGTAACGTGACGGTAACCTTGATAAATCGATCAAGTTGTACAGTGTCTAGCGGCCAATCCAATTAAAACTTACGCGAGCTTTGTCTGAGTTCAAGCGAAACTCCTCTTGTGTACAAATACCGCAGCAATAGTACCAGAATTGTTGAATTGTATGCTATACTTCTTTCATCGTATTCTAAATACAAATGTATGATTCTAAATTCAAATATTTAACGACGATGGATCATTGAAGAGCCAGACTTTTAGCATATGTTTTATATTGAAGGTTCTTATAGTTTTGCTTGTGTCATAAAATAAATTAATGGGCAGGGAGACGCTAATGGCATAGTGTTTAATGGGCTGTTAATTACAGCCAACGTTAGCTACATATACTAATAATAGTTACAATAAGTATATGGTACTTAGTATAAATTATTATATGTAACTGAGTCTCTCTGGCTATTAGATATAAATGATCTTGTATGCACATAGAGATGACATTACGGTAAGATCAATCCAGGTATGAGTTTTATATTATATATGGCGGGTGAACATGCTTTTTTATGGAACGGCACGTCCGCTTTCTTGAACGTTCACGACATTATTGCACAAGTTGGCCAACAGATCTGGGCTTGAGTTCGTATCTAGTCATTATCAAATGACCTTCTTTTTTATTAGAGTTAACAAGGATCTTGGTGTATGATTGTCGACCTCGTAAGCTCCATCTGAACTGTTGTTAAACACAAAATGCATATAACATTTGGGTGCCGAGTACAGATGGCGCTTTACTGTAAGTAAGTGTTGAAAATTCACCGCTGCGACAGGATGCTCAAAAGGGGACTGACTTAAATTCATCAGTCTTGTAGGAACCTCTCTTGGATCATCGCCAGAACTTAGAGGTATACCCCAAAATGTACATGATTGTATCTTTAAGAATATGACCTCTGGTACAATTTGGGGAGACAGTGACTGGGACATTGTGTTTGCCTTGAGCTCACGGGGAACTCTTTGTTAGGTTGTTTTGGAATGATACCTCGACGTGGAAGCCTTTTACCCTTTTTGAGTGGTAGGAGACCGCGTTAAAGTGTCGATGGTTACAGTTTTTATGAACCAAGTGATAAATGGAACATCGAAATCAGTACAGTTTACACTTCCGGATATACCATGGAGGACTGGATGCTTACTGATCTGATAATTCTTTGGGTTATGTCAGTTTAGTGCCATTACGTATGTGCTGCAATAGCCTCCAAACTGTCTCCTAACTCAGTGATGGCCATCTTTAGAACTTTATTTCAAATAGTGGAATAGATGGCTGGTGTCATCTCTGAATTTAGAATTCATTTTGGGTACATAAAGAGTACGGAACTCTGAAAGAATGTCTGTCCTGACTGGTGATCTTGGCCTAGATAGGTAACTTCAGCCGGAATGGGTAACTCCGGCCTGGACGAGTTATGACGAAGAATAGTTTGTGTGTACTGCGCTATTAAACCTATTTTACACATAAGTATAAGTAGAACCTATCAAGCGAAGTATGAGCCTCGTGTTTGTTCCATCACTTTAGTGTGAAATAAAAAAGAACCACATCTAATCAGCCGTCTGCCTGATGTACAGTTCTGATAACTGTTTTGTGTTTGAAGCAGTGATGGCTCAGTGGCATTGGATATGGGCTGTCCCGCAGCAGGTCCATGGTTCCAATCCCGCCGCGGGCTTGAGCTTCAGCGCATGGTGGTAGGGCATTTTGTGAATGCCCGCCTGGCTAACGACCACCATCACGGAGAAAATCTGTCGCCACGCACCTAATGGTATGTATCGGCAGTTGTCCTTGAGAGCCAGTAATTCTAGGTTTAGCTTGTTAACCTTCGAACACGTCATCACTTACCATCAGATGAGATTGTGGTCAAAGGCTAACCTATCAAGCATAAAAAAAACCTGAGATAACAACCACCACGGTGGTGACTTAACGCGTACTCCAAACCAGAAGAGCAGTTCGTGTATACCCTTTAAAGGCTTACCTATCGGCAATTAAAAAGAACTGTTCTCTATATAGCGTTGAATTTATTTCTTATATACTTTCAACGTATAGGTAGCTAAACTATAAGTCAATTAAAAACCACACGACGACGACATCAATTTGTCTCGTGTTCGCGTCGCGAGGTACTTGACGTGACGGAGACACTTGACAAATGAGTTGGATGTACTCTCGCCGTCTAATAAATACTTACCAAAGCTATTTGATGCCATGAAATAGAGAAAAGATTCCGGAAACGTCTCTGAAGATATTCCGAGTTCATAAATCTTGTGCATTACAATTTAATTTTAATGGTGTGTTATCTATATACGTAGGTCACACTAAAAGTTTTGCGAAGTTATTAAAGTTAAAAAACTACATATTAGAAACGAAATATTATGTTTATTGCTTTAAAAAATATACTCTCCTTTACATTTGAAACATTTTTTCATGCGGCCGAAGCATTCTGAATCCAACGACAACAAAGTTTCCGAACTATTAATTGTTCGTGAAAATTTTTCTGAATTTGGTTCATACCAAATAGTCCTCATATTGTCTCATAGGTAATCCGCGGTTTTTTTTTGCAATTAGCGGCCTAACAGTAGACACATTATTTTCGTTGACGGCAGTTGAAGGCCACCCTTCACGAAATTCATCATGAAAAGAAACCCGATCTCTCTCAAATTCGGTAAACAATCGCCTCACGGTGCTCAAACAAGGTGCTCCTCTCCCAAAATAATTTTGAAGACGAGCGGCACAGTCTCTCGGAGACATAGAACTTAATTCTATTTGCGTTGCGTAGATGTTATGTTATATGTTAATTTAGATTTTATGTGTGATAACAAAAACAAATGCCAAATGATTTCCCGCCAATTTTTTTTATACTATTAAGTTTGCAAGTCTTTTCAAAAATATAACATTCGAAATTCAAATAGTTCCGATTAGCTAAATGTGCAAAACTTTTAGTGTGCCCCATGTATATATTAGGTCCTTACATATGAAATTGGCGTTTTTCGTACTGGCCACTTTAATCACGAATTTCTCCTCTTTGGTAAGGAATTCCAAATTCAAATTTGTACAGCTATAGACTCATGTATTTGTGCTTCGATGATCGTCATTCATTTGTTTTTTTTCTTCTGTTTTTTTCTGTTTGCGTCACTCATTTTACAAAATGGAAAACCTTAAATATCGCATTATTTACGAGTACGAGTTCCGCCGTGGCACTAGTGCTGCGGAAACAACTCGAAGGGTGAATGATGTGTATGGCGGTCGTGTTGCAAAAGAAAACACAGTTCGTTTTTGGTTCCAACGTTTTCGTTCTGGAAATTTCGACCTGCAGAACAAGCCCCGTGGACGGCCTGAGACTCAAGTTGATAATGAAGAGTTGAAGGCTATTGTGGAAGCGGATCCATCGCAAACCACGTCCGAGTTAGCTGCAGGCTGCGATGTTAGTGATAAAACTGTTTTAATTCACTTGAAGCAAATTGGGAAGATTAAAAAGCTTGAAAGGTGGGTACCTCACGAATTGACTGAAACAAACCGGCAAACGCGCGTCGACTGCTGCGTTACATTACTAAACCGGCACAATAATGAAGGTATTTTAAACCGAATCATTACCTGTGATGAAAAATGGGTTCTTTACGATAATCGGAAGCGCTCAGCGCAATGGTTAGATCCTGGCCAGCCAGCCAAATCCTGCCCCAAGCGAAAATTAACCCCAAAAAAGTTACTTGTAAGCGTTTGGTGGACTAGTGCCGGTATTGTTCATTACAGTTTTTTCAAATCTGGCCAGACTATTACGGCTGATGTCTATTGTCAGGAATTGCAAACCATGATGGAAAAGCTAGCGGCTAAACAACCTAGGCTGGTCAATCGCTCCACGCCACTGCTGCTTCACGACAACGCTAGACCACACACTGCGCTACAGACGGCTACTAAATTAGAAGAGCTTCAATTGGAAAGTCTAAGACATCCTCCGTACTCCCCGGACCTTGCTCCAACAGATTACCATTTTTTTCGAAATTTGGATAACTTCTTGCAAGGGAAAAAATTCAACTCCGATGGGGCAGTCCAAATCGCCTTCAAAGATTTTATTGATTCCCGTCCGACTGGTTTTTTTAGTAAAGGGATCAATGAACTACCTATGAGATGGCAAAAGTGCATAGAAAATAATGGTTCATACTTTGATTAATTAAATATATTATATTAAAAATATTCGACTTTTTGTTCCTCCCATACAAAACGCCAATTTCATATGTAAGGACCTAATACAAATAATTTATTTCAAAGCTCAGTCAGGCCGCCTAGAGAATGCGGATTGACTGAAGTACGTAGTTGTATTCCCGTTGTAGCTTGTAAATAGTAAAATGTACAATAAGAAATATTTTTACCGACTTCAAAAAAAGGAGTAGGTACTCAATTCAACACCTATTTTTAATGTATTAATTTTACTGAGTAGTCCGATTTCGATAATTATTTTTTATTAAAAAGAGTATATTTGTGAGGTGGTTCCACAAAAATCTCATCAAAATCAGTCGAGTAGTTTTTAGGTAACACTCAACTAATTGAAAAATGCTCGACATACCTAGATGACTTAGTACTTACAAATTTTGTCGGCGGTGACATTATCGTTTAACTAGTAATTATCACTACAAAGCGGAAACATTTTTGTTACGAAAAATGGAACCGACATCTAACATTCAAAAGTATGAAGTAACTTGTGTAAGTCCGACCATGAAAATATGATCTCAAAGTGGTTTGAATCAGCATGGGACCAACTTAAACAAGTTATTTTATACATTTCAGCTATAGAAGGCAGTTCCATTTCTTGTTAAAAAAAATAGGTCTTAATATCACATAGATTGTCTAAACAACGAGTACTATTAAAAAAAAACACGCAGTAAACAAACGTTTTCAATAAGCCACCCCCTGACCAAAGTGTTTGAAACATCGGGACAAAAATAATGATAAAAATACGTGATTTAAACCGTTTAAAGTTGTTTAATTACTATGAATAATAATCGCGAAAACCTAAGACAACGTTAACAAAACTTTTATCTCGTGTTGGGATCGCGAGATGTTTGATGCAGATGTTTGATAAATGATGGAACTGTATTTCGCGCATCTGTGTATTCCCGACTCAATTTTAAACCACAGAATAGATAACAGATGCTATTTCAGGAACGTCTCTGAAAACTTTCTAGGGAGATTAATCATGAATATAACATGAATGGCATGTTTGTATGATAAAGGTAATATATATTTAATATTTCGTGTATAGCTCTAATAATAAAACACTAATACAGAAACACTGCAAGATGCCTTGCGACAGATATTCTTAGGCGGTAGTTAGCTAGGCAAGCATTCACAAAATACGTTAACCATCATGCAGTCAATTAGCTTAGTAGGTTTCGTAGCACGTACACCATCTACGCCGTAGTCTATCGCAACGGTGGCCCCGTAGCGATGGACTACGGCGTAGCTGGGGCACCGGTGGTCTTTGCTTCAATTAAAATTCTCGATTGAAGCGGTGCAAAGCTTTGTCGTGTTACAAATTAATACCTACTCGAATGTCGATTAAAAAGCACGTCAATATCAATCGTCTCGTGTTCGAGTCGTGAGACACCTGACGTGACGTGTACTTTTGATAAATGAACAGACTACTGTATTCCACTCTTGTTAGAAATACCTACGTAGTACGATATATGAAGGAAGATGGAGAGGAGTCGCAATTCTGAGAACATTTCCGTAATTTTGTATATAGATTAATTTTGTTACACATTATTTTGATGAATTTATATACTTAAAGTTTAAACGGTGTTATGATCAAATGGTATATTGAATGGATTGTATTTAGTTTTCGATGTAATTGTCTAAAAACATGTTTTTAGCTTATGCCTATGTGCATCGCGGGGTTTTGCAAACTTTCCGACAGTTTGTAAATTAAATAATAATATAGGTTGTATATTAACTGAAATCATATGAAATTTTTCAGGTAGTTTTCTATTTATTATTACAATGGAATTGCGATAATATGAGGGAAAAAAATAATCAGGCCTTTAATTTTTTTTTTTTTTTTTTTTTTTTTCCTTTATTGGTTTGCAAACTGGTTGTTACAGCAAGAAATCTTAAAAATAATCTAACATGAAAGAACATGATTGGCTGAACAGCCTTCTAAATACAAACACGACATGTACACAAATTTTTGCACTCAGCATAAAAATACAAATAATTATAAATTAAGATGAAATATACATAAAAAATAAAGTACATATAAATTAGTTTTATATGGCATTAAAACTATACTTGGCTAAGAAATACTTCTTGATTTTGTTGACCGATGTATCGAAAATGTCAAGCTCCTGACAGACGCTATTGTATGTAAAACACAAGCGGTTTATAGGTGAGTTTTGAGCATAATTAGTCCGACAAAAAGGCAGCGCAAGGGTCCTGTAGTCTCGCCGTGAGATAATCGTTCGAGGAACACCAAAGTTGATTCTTTCGAGTGAGCCGGGATTGTCAATTTTACCATGAATAATTTTATAAATAAATACAACATCAGCTATTTTGCGCCTAAGGTTAAGTGGAGTTGCTTTATAATGTGCTAGTCTAGAGTCGTAGCTCTTAAGACTGTGACATTTGTTATCAGCATAAGAGAGGTGATAGAAAATTTTTTTTTGGAGAGTTTCAAGTCTATTATTGTGGACTGCGTAAAAAGGGTTCCAAATGGGACTACAATACTCTAGAAGGCTACGAACATAACAATTAAAGAGTATGACGGGTATGACGGGTTCCTTGAAATACTTAGTTTGTCTAAAGACAAAACCCGCAAGTCTGCCACCCTTCTTAACGATATGATCAATATGTTCCCTAAAATCTAGCTTTTGATCCACAATAACACCTAGGTCACGAGTACTCGTCACTTCTTTAACTAGCGTCCCGTTTATATAATATGATACAACAAAAGGGTTTCTTTTTCGTGTAAATTTTATGTGGTGACACTTTGTTGGATTAAGAATCATCTTATTGTTTCGACACCAAAGATATACGAGATCGAGATCACTTTGCAAAGTAGTAATATCGTCTCTTGAATTTATCAATCTGTAAATTTTTAGGTCATCTGCGAACAATTTATAGTTAGAGGTTATTTTGGAACAAAGATCATTTATGAATAATAAAAAGAACAGGGGTCCGAGATGCGATCCCTGGGGTACGCCAGAAGGTATTGTTTTGACTAAAGACTTAAAGCCTCGAACGATAACCAGCTGAGAGCGATTACGCAAGTAAGATTCGCACCATCTGAGTAACGAACCACAAATTCCGGCGTGTCCCAGTTTGAGGATTAGAATACTGTGATCAACAATGTCGAATGCCTTAGAGAAATCGGTGTATATAGCATGAACTTCTGCACCTTTCTCGATGGCATCAATTATATCATTTGAATATTCAAATAGGTTAGATGCTGTTGATCGTCCCGGTAAAAAACCATGTTGATGCTGATCAAATAAAGGTTTGAGATGGAAGTATAAGAATTTTTGGACCATTGACTCAAATAATTTCCCAAACGCTGATAAAATAGAAATGGGCCTATAGTTGGCTATGTCACTACGATCTCCTGTTTTATGAATCGGCATGATATGTGCAATTTTCCATCGTGCGGGAAATACTCCATTTGTAAGAGAACATTTTTATGAAATTAATGCATTATTGCGAGATTTTTTGATATCAAATTTTTTTATGCGCTATGATTTTACAAAACATGTTATGTCATTATTCATGCAAAATAAATAGAGATGAAAATAATGAGAAAATGAAATTGAAATTCGTTTATAAGAGATTATTACGAAAAATAATAGTGTCCTTTCGTAACAGTTAAGACTAAGACAGTTAAGAATGTTTTTGATTCGCTATATTCGATAGCTGTGCCTAAACCTGAATAAAACAGTAAAGTACTCACATTTTTGTATAAGAACACTCATTTATTACAACACAACATTCATACATTTTAGAATGATGACCAGCATCCAAATCAGCCGTTTGAGGGATTGAATGAAACTTAACAAAATAATTCAAATCCTCATAAATACTACCAGAATACACTAATTTGTATATAATATATACTTATAAATACTTGTAGGTACTAACTATCGATGCCCGTAGGGTGCCGGGCTAGCATGTCACCCCCCCCCCGTTGCTACCTGTGGATGTCGTTAGAGGCGACTAAAGGTAAAATACCGGAAGCAGCGCCTTCTGAAGAAATTATATCTCAAACTGCGATCCCCAAGACGCCTGCCAAGGGTGAGGATTATGGCAAACCCCCCTTTAGTGGAGGAAGCTGTGTTAGCAGTACCCGGCTTTGCACGTGTATTTAACAAAAATATAAATTGAAATACATAAAACGTAGTAATTGTGACTTAACTGTAATAGTTAGACATATTGTAGTGGGTCACTATTTTTGTGGATGTTGATGTACTCTAATAAAATTTTAGTACAACACTTATTGTCAATCATTTTAACAGCATACGTGATATAACGTTTTTTTGGTAAATTTTTCCAAGTTGGGATAATTATCGATAATAATTATAGGATAGTGTAGAATTCTAATGGTGAAGGAATTTTTCAAATCGGTCCAGTAGAATTTAAGTATATTTGTTACAAAAAAAAATACAAACCTTTCCTCATTATAATATTAGTTAGCAGGGGTGGCCAAACTTTTGAACCATGCGGTCTACATTAAAATTTAAAATAACTCCACGGGCAACCGTCAGCATTGATAAAAAAAAAACAAAAGTGTTTGTTTACAATTCTATGCAATATTAGGTAAAGAAGTTATATGATTGACTTACGTAGTTTTCATAGCAATGAAGTACCTAATTCACTTATAATTTTTGTAATTAACTTTAAAATATATTGAACAACAATACTCTTGATTTTTGGCGCTGCACAGTTTCTGAACTAACTGCAATACGCAATCAAGAAGTCAAATGTTCGTCTAACTGATGTGTCGTTTATATCGAATTCATAGTTGAAGATATTCATTCTCAATGATCTAAAACCCTAGGACCTAAAAATATCGTCAGAGATAATATTGTGAGTTTTCGGAAGCATGGCGTTTTATTTTTTGATGTATCAGTTCCATATCTGTATTTTCATGTTCTCTTGCTTTCAATAACATGTCTCACCTCTCAATTTCGCCAATTTCTTCCTTGACCGAAACTTTTTATGGGCTACTGAAAATGCCTCCGCGGTCGACGTCTTGGCCACCCATGGTATAGATTATAGATATAGATATAGAAATACAGGTATAGATATTAATGTGAAGTGTGGATAAGAGACAGTTTTGTGACTACACACATATCAGTGATAACTGTCAAAATTAAGTCATCTTAAATAATGCAAAATAAACGTAAACATTATGTTCCTTTCAAAAAACGAAATCACATAATAAAAAAAGCTGACTGAAGTAAGAGTTTGGGCACATTTTTTTGTTTTCCAAAAATAGAAACCATTACAGATTTCCACAAAGAGAACAAAATGTTTAACCCATTTCAGAAGAGCACTCTAAAATATCAAAAGTAATAGCAATTTTCCGTTCACCGTTCACTTTCATCACAATGTCTAAACGGATTGCAAGCAATCGGGCCTCTTTATGTTTTTCCACAATACGCTCATGTTTGAATTGGATCGGGAAAAATATCGAGTGCACGGCGTCTTTTGCCCTCGAATAGAATTGTACTTAAATATTTATGTACACGTAAATATATTGCGGATTATGTTACATGTTTTTTACTTTTTTAGTAACTTAAATATAAAGTATGATACTTTGTTACTTTTTCATTTATTTAGGGTCAAGTTACTTAATCAAAAAGTATGTACAAGGCAAGTACTATATTTAAACTTTCTATAAAAATCTAGGATTGTTCTTCTTTTGGCGCATCTATAATACAGAAGTCTGTTGGCTATCAGCTGAAAAAAATTCAGTTTATTCTAGTTATATCATGAATTGATTATACTCTGGTTTTTAATTCGAGATCAAAAATGTAAACAAAGGTGTTAACCGTGCAAAAAAATTACAAGTACTTGGTAATTTTTCTAATTTTGGGAACGGATGGAGCATTTAATGTAAAAAATATATTGAATGCTATAATTTATTGCATTATTATGAGACAATAAAACACTTTTATATGCGCGTACATATTTACGCATATATTCAAGCCTGAAAAAATTAGTGTAAGATTTTTTTATTTTTAATAGCCACACTTGTGATAATAGTTTTGAAGAAAAGCTATTGAACACCCTGACCTATCAGTTTGACAATGACATATATTGACATTTCTTTGTTTACATTTTTGATCTCGAATTAAAAACCGGACTATAGTATTGAATTGAATACAAGACATAGGTACCTAATTCATGTAATACAGATTTGTAACATCAAAGAGGTTTATACTCGTATGTAAACAACCGACATACATTTGCCGCGTGCAAAAAAAAAAAACTTGCGTGCCATTTTCCATAACTTTTGTATGTTGTTTGTATCGCATTTGTGCAATATTATTTCTCGCAAGGGTGTTAAAAAAGTGCGTATGACACTAGTGAGCAACTTTCTCATTATACACGAGGCTGTTTGTTGCAGCTCGAGCCGTAGGCGAGGGCGTAAATCAGCCGAGCAACTAAGCTCACTTGTATCATAATCTACTATTATAAGCTTTACATAATAATGTTATGTAAAGCTTATAACTTAGAACTTTAAGCTAGAGATGCCCTAAAGTATAATAATATACAGTAGTGTGCAAACAGTACTGTACTGTACTGTATCAGCCGGATCGTCCACTGCTGAACACAGCCTCCCCTAAGGGGGTTTATGCCATAATCCCTACGCTTGGCAGGCGGCTTGGGGATCGCAGTGTAAGTTGGCAGTTCTTTAGAAGGCGCTGCTGCCCACCTTCCAGTATTTTTCCCTTAGTTGCCTCTTACGACACCCACGGATTGATATGGGGAGGTGCAATTCTAACCCGGTACCTCACGGGGGTCAGTGTATATGTGCAAACAGTACCTACTGTGTATATAGGTATGAAGGGCACTGTAGAACAAGGAATCACCTATTTTCAACAAGTTCTATAAAAAGAGGAGTTGGACACGTAATGTTTTCGTAGGATGCTTTACTTTTTACAGAATATTCCGGTTTTGATAATTCTTTATTTATTAACACGGATTATACCTCTGAGGTAGTCTTATAAAAAAATAATTAAAATCGGTCAAGTTTTTTAGTGAAACTCAACTAACTATGCTTGATGTATCTAGATGACTTGGTAGTTGCAAGTTTTGGCGATGGTGACCAGTATTGTAGTTGAGTGGAAATCGATCGTTTAAATAGTAATTATAGCTTATAAGTTTTTTTTACAGAAGATAGAACCATCTTCTAACACTGAAAAGTATATATTAACACTTGTTGAAGTCAGACCATGAAAATGTGATCTCAGATTGTGTTGAATCAGCATGGCGCCGACTCTAAAAAGTTATTTCATATTTTTCAGTCTAAAATTCAACTCCATTTTTTTTGTCAAAAAGAAACTGTTATGTGTAATCTACATATTCTATTATTTTATTTGAAAACGATTACTTCTGTTTACTGTAAGTATTCAATGCACATTACTCGAAAATATGAAGGGCATCGGATATGCCCGAAACCTAGGTCGAGAATTTCGACCAATATAACGCGTATAACCAGTTATTCAACATATGAAACATGTTATGAATAATTATTCAAGTTATTCATAATATGTTTTTTTTTAATATTGTTAGGTTTGCAATAACGCCTGCTATGCGGATTACATTACAAAATCACAAATATACGATAGGAAAAATTTAAGTCATGTGCGGGATTTGAACCCGCGTCCATATACCCCTTGAGCCGGGGTATGCTCTAACCAATTGAGCTAACATGACATGACGTCATAACTCGAAACTTTCCTATCGTTCTTTAACCATCATATTGGGGTGGAGCGTCATCTATAGTACCACTTGCGTTGTACTACAAACAAGACCAATTTTGCAATTGGTTTTATACTTGTAAATGATAATGCAATCTTATAATTTTAATATTATCAGGTTTACAATAACGCCAATTGAGCTAACATGACATGACGTCATAACTCGTACAACGCAAGTGGTACTATAGATGTCGCTCCACCCCAATACGATGGTTAAAGAACGATAGGAAAGATTCGAGTTATGACGTCATGTCATGTTAGCTCAATTGGTTAGAGCATACCTCGGCTCAAGGGGTGGATGGACGCAGGTTCGAATCCCGCACATGACTTAAATATTTCCTATCGTATATTTGTGATTTTGTAATATTAAAATGTCTCGAGAACTTTCAACTAGAATACAATTCACAGTTCATAAAATATCAATCCTTCACTTAAAAATAAATTGGTAACAAATCACACTTCGACTTTGTTATTTCTGCACTAACGTTAGGTCATTCAGTTCGAGTGCAGACTGCGCAAGTAAACAAGTGCACAAATACCGCTAATACAAGCTTAAACTTAAAGTATCAAGAACGCCGGACGTAGTACGCGCAACGTGTTTGTGTAAAACGATCGTGGTACTGACATCAACAGTGCTTGAACACTGACTAGAACTAAAACGACGTAAGTCTAAACTGTTCTGAAATGTTAGATAGTTCGTTAGTTAAATACTTATTATATCATGCTCGTACCTTTTTTTATGCCTGATAGGTTAGCCTTTTTTTTTTTTTTTTTTTTTTTTTGAGGGGCGGAAATGCCTTCGCACTGCCCCTCCACCGCGGGGGTGGTAGAAGGGGATGTGTGGGGCTTGAACCCACTAAAACCCCCCCGTGAGCAGTCCTCCGCCAAGATGGGGCAAGATAGGGTCGCGTTAGCAGTCACCATCTTGCCCCGGCGGTAGGCCCAAACTCTGTCGGGCCTCTGCGCCTGTGGAGGGGCGACCTTACTCACCAAGGTCACCCCCCAAACGTGTGGGGCCGTGCAAGCTGGTGGAGAATCCCCCGACTCTCCTCCAGTGACCCCACTACGGAGAAGGGAGGAGGCGGGCAAACTGCCGCCTCCTCGCCCCCGTTCGTCTGCGCCGGAGCGGGGCAGCATGGGCATCGCCCTCCCTGACCCGCTCCGCGGCCTCCTTCTGCGCCATTACCGCTTCGCAGAAGGAGACCACCGCCTGCCACGATCTCTCTCCTCCGAGCATGGCGTTTACAACGCTCGGAAGAGAGAGATCCCCTCCTATGAGGGCTGAGAGAGTGTGCCGCTGCGGGCCCCATGCGGCACACACCTCCAGCGTATGGAGCGCCGTGTCTTCCGGCGCCCCACACTCGTGGCAGGCTGGGGTCGCCTCCCGTCTTGCGATCTGGTGCAGATACTTCCCGAAACATCCGTGTCCGGAAAGCACCTGCACCAATCGGAAGGTCAGCGACCCGAATGGCCGCCTCACCCACCTCCGAAGGACCGGGCGGATGGCCTCCACCGTCCACTGCCCAGGGACTGGTGGAGCCAGGTCCTCCGCCCACCGCCGCAACAGAGCGGCCCTTGCGTGCCGTCGCATGCGTGTCACCTCCTCCCACGATGGGGGCTCACCTCGGGATCTCCTCGCCGCCACGAAGTGATACACTTCAGCGAGGATCTCCGCTTGAAGCTCCCAGGGGGGATCACTGGCCAACACGCAGGCTGCCGTCCAGGACACCGTCCGGTATCCGCGTATCGCCCTCGTCGCGACAACCCGCTGCGGACGTCGCAGCAGGGTCTTGTTGTCGCGGTTGAGGGCGTCCACCCAGACAGGTGCCCCATACAGGGCCATACTCCGGATCACTCCGGAGTATAGACGACGGCAGTTGGCGTTAGGGCCACCCACGTTGGGTAGTAGCCTCCCCAAGGCAGCCGCAGCTCCCACAACTTTTGGGGCCAACTGGGTGAAGTGGGCTCCAAAAGCCCACCTCCCGTCCAGGATGAGACCCAGATACTTCATCTGGGTCCCAACTGGGACCCAGACCCCCTCCAGTAATACCCGCATTCCAGGAGGGGGTCTCCCCCGAGGCCCATGGAACAAAAGGGCCTCGGTCTTGGAGAGGGCGACCTCTAGACCCAGGGCACGTATGCGATCGACCACGAGGGTTGTGCCCACCGTGGCCAACCGCACCGCCTCCCTCACGTCCCTCCCCTTGGCCACGACTAGGGTGTCGTCCGCGTAGCACGAGACCTGCATACTTGCTGGGAGTGGTCCCAACACCGACCCCTGTGGAACACCGCAGGCGACGCGACGGCGCCTCATACCGTCGCGTCCTCCTACCAGGATCTCGCGATCCTGGAGGTAGTCAGCCAACAGCCTTCGCAAATACAGGGGCACTCCGTGATACCGGAGCGCCTCCTGTATTGTTCCATGTGGAAGGCTGTTGAAGGCATTGGCTATGTCGAGCGATACCGCCAATGCCTTTTCTCCCCCGCTGACCGCGTCCTGCGTCCACCCCTTTAGCCAGAGAAGGGCGTCTATTGTAGACCGCCCCGCTCTGAACCCGTACTGGGCCTCCGACAGCTGAGGCCCCGTACTCTCCAGGTGCCGGATGACACGGGACGCCAGCACCCTCTCCAGCAGCTTACCCGTGTCATCCAGCAACACGATTGGCCTGTATGCGGACGGTGAGTCTACAGGTCGACCCTCCTTCCGCAACAGGCACAATCGGCCGTCCTTCCATGGCTTCGGAAACCGTCCTGACGTGAGGCACGCGTTGAACATCTCCCGAAGCCGATCACCCATTTTTTCGAGGGCTATTCCAAGGACCCGCCCCGGAATCCCATCTGGACCCGGTGCCGTCCTTTTTCCCCGTAAGCGGGTCACCGCAGCCTCCATCTCCACTTCTGACACAGGTGGAATGGAGGCCGGGTTCAAATCCTCGCGAAACGCCATTGCCATCGTTGGAGGGGTGTGGAGAGGGTCACTGTTAGGGAACAGCCCCTCCAGTACCCTGTCCAAGAGCTCCGGCTCCAACGATTCTACGACCGAGGGCGACTGGCCTCGGAACATTTTCCGGGCAGCCAGATATGGTCGTCCCCAAGGATTCCTGTCGAGTCCCGCCAAGCCTTTGCCCCAGGCCTGGGACTTGGCCCGGCCGATAGCCAGCTGCAGCTCCCGCTTCGCCTCGCGGTATAAACTGTACAGCTGGCGTTCGACCGCCAACTCCGCGGCTGACATCTGCTCGTCCGTGCGGCCGTTCCGCCGCCTCCTACAGCGGGTGTAAGGACGGCGTGCCTCTGAGCAGGCGGTTCGCAGATCCGCGATCTCAATACTCCACCAATAGACCTCGCGTTGGACGGGGCGACGTTGGGACCTCGGCATGGCCGCGTCACAGACCGCCGTCAATGCTTCCCGAAAGTGGCTTGCTGTGTCATCCACTTCTGGGTGGGTGGGGGCGGCAAGCCATGACTGAACGATGGCCGCCTCTTCTGCCAGTTCGACGTCAAGGCGACCAATCGTCCAGCGTGGGAAATCCACCCGCACTACACGCCGAGTCTCTCCCTGGTTGTGGGAGGTAGAGACCTCGAACCGTATGTATTTATGGTCCGAGAGAGTCTCCACCTCCGACATCACCCTCCAGGCCCGGACACGTGCCGCGACAGATGGGGTGGCGAAAGAAACGTCCACCACGGACCCCCCGTTGTGTCGCACGCACGTGTGGACCGAGCCCCTGTTTAGTAGGGTCAGTCCTGTGGCAACCGCCCACTCCCTAACAATATCACCACGAGAGTCAGTGAAGGGGTTGCCCCAGTCCCGGGCCTTCGCGTTCAGATCCCCCAGGAGGAGAACCTGCCGTGGCGCCAACCTTCTAACCACCGCGGCCAGGAGGTCTACAAAGACCTCCAGCTCCGCAGCGGTTTTATTGGGGGAGAAGTAAACGCCCACGAACGTATACTCCCCCCAGTTAGCTACCACGTATCCTGACCCTCTTTCTTCCACAGAGAGGGGAGGGCCACCACCGGATCGTGCCACAATGGCCACGGAGCCGTTCAGATCCCCGACCCAGTATGGATGGGGGGGAACATAATATGGCTCGGCCACAACCGCTACGTCAATCTGCCACTGTGCCAGGGCCTGCATGAACAGGTCCTGAGCTCGGACACAGTGGTTAAGGTTCGTCTGGAGAAAGTTTTGATGTCGGACCTGATCCATTAGTCAGACATCAAAACTTCCTCACACGCCGATCGGCGTGCTGCCTCGGGAGCAGCCCGTTTTGAGGCCGCAGGGGTGGCCTGTGAGGCTGCAGGGGCGGCTTGGTTTCCGGTTGCTTTCCCTTTCGTCTTCGGGGGGGCACAGTTGCGTCCCCCCATTACGTGCCCGGAAGGCCGCCCCGAATCCGCGCATATTGCGCAGCGAGGGTCGGCTTTTCCGCAACTGGCCGCCTGATGACCCGTGCCACCACACCTGTAGCACAGGTCACCTCTATCAACCAAGGCCGGACACTGCGTGCGGGTGTGTCCCAGCCCCATACACCTAAAGCAGCGCAGGGGACGTGCCTCTAGGGCAACCACTCGCACCGAACTCCACCCTACCAACAGCCTGCCTTTTGCTAGAAGCGCTTTGGCTGCCGGAATCGGGCAGGAGACAAGAGTGGAGTAACGGTGGATCTCTCCAGCTTTAACGAGCCGCACCTCGCAGCCACCCGCTTCAGCGACCGCCGCCGCCACTTTTTCCTTCGTGGCCGCGTCGTCTAGGCCCGTTATCCTTAGCTCAGTTGATTTTACGGGTCTGGCGACATTCGCCACCTCGGACAAGACTTCGCGGAGTTTCTCCGCGAGCTTGTCAGTGTGCCTACCTATAGATATTGGATATTAGTGCAATCATGTAGAGCAGCAATAAACGGACGTGTCTTGTGAATATTATTTTATTTAATCGCTCCACCATATATGGACAAGCCCATATACAGACAGTAAGCGTATAGCACGCACAGTGGTGACCCGACTCCACATCGGACACATATTGAATCATCTTATTGCAGTCCAGACAACGGAGGCTTTTAAGATGTTCTCGCAACAGCAAGCTCAGCAGTCATCATCAGCGCAAGGCAGCAGTGATCCAGCAGCCTTCTCTGAGTTTTGGGAGCCAGGAATCTCCAACAACCTGGCTCCCGTGGCCGTCTGACGAAAACGGAGCTGGTCAATTCCCAGCTCCTGGAGATTCACTCTCTCTTGCGCCAATTGGAGAATGGCGCTATAAGTGGCCCCCTTTTTTACGGCTTCAGACTGCAATGTCAACACAACCGCCGCTGACTTTGGGGGCTTTAGCACCCTCTTTGCCTTTTTCTTTTTTGAAGCCATGGCAGTATTGATGGTGGAGGCACTAGTGACAGGTGCAGGCTTGGGTGCTGTGGAAGAAGAGGACTTCCCCTTGCCCTTTCCCTTCCCTTTCCCTTTGCCCTTCCGCTTCACTATTGTCCACGCTTCTTCCTGAGACTCTGTGCAGGGTGCAACGTCGCTGGCCACTTGTGTCCCCTTATAGTTTGAAGGACCCGCAGCCGTTGCCACTGAGGTTGTGACAACAGGCTTGGTGGCCTTAACGGCTGGCTTGCTCGCTTTGGGAGCCGGTTTCCTTGCCTCCTCAGGCTTCAGCTTGGGAGACGTGGTGGCTACCACCGCCTTCTTGGCGTCTGCTCTCAAAGAAGGACGCACCGTCGGGGCAGGCAGAAGTCGATCTTCAATCACCGTGAGTCGGGCATTGAGCATTTGCCCAAACGTGACGGTCAAAGATCGCCTCAGCTCCTCCACTAATTCTGCAGCCCCCATCAGTGTAGTGGGGGGTGCCTGCATTTCAATAGTAGCGGCAGCCGCAGCGGTGTTGGCAGCGGCGGCCTCAGTCTTAGCTTTAGTGAAGCCGCGTCGTAACGCCTTCACCTCCGCCTTCCCCGATTCAACTTCCAGCCGCAAGCGGCTGTTCTCCGCTCTCAGTCGCCGCGTCTCATCCGCTTCGCTTCTGCTAGCCAGAGCGTCCACAACTTCCCTTAAGGTTGATGCAGACCTCTTAAGACGGCCCACAAACTCGCCTTTAAGGTTACCAGACTTTCTGGCTACCTCCAAGATGCAGGCGAGCTTTTTCCCCGCATGTGCCCTTAACTCCTGGGCGTTTAGCGTGCTGAGGTCTCCGACTGTTGCAACGACGTCGGACTCACATCCGACGTCATGCGCTAGGCTGGCGACGGCAGCGGCTGGCCCCTTCCTAAAGTGCCTGCCTCTCAGGACTTCCTCTATCTCACTGTCTGATGGCACAGAGGGTTTCAGAAATACTTCCCGTGAAGGGCCTGCCTTGGACGTTCTTCCGCGTCCTCTCCTTGAGGTCGCTACCTTAGCGGCCGCCGTCCCTTCGGTCTCCGTGTCTGAGTCCAAATACCCGGGCACGAGGAACGAAGAAGCCGGCCGCTTTCGGCTGCTGCTCTCCGCGTCCGTGGTCATTACACCACTGGATAAGGAATCCAAGCTGGGCGAACGCTCCAGCATGATCCTCAGTTCCCTCTCCTCTCCAGGGGCCCGCAGGTCCAAAGAGGAGTCGCGAGATCGAGAGTGGCCCTGAAAAGGGCCTTTTGAATTTTTCCCAGACGACATTACGTCTTTCGCAGCGAGACGGCTCATATTTGCTGCGATGGCAGAGTATTGGCCTGCCTGGACACCTGCGTTACCGGGTCCAGGACAGTTTCCAGGGGCACCACGTGGAGGTTCTCTGCGCATTTGGGGAAGCCCCCCTGATAGGTTAGCCTTTGACTATCTCACCTTAAGTAAGTGATGATGTGGTCGAAGATCACATCATCTCATTGGTCAGGCTAACCTAAAAGTACTGGCTCTCAAGGACAGCTGCTGGAACACACCGTTATGTGTGACAGATTTTCTACTTGAGGGTGGTAGCTAGCCAGGCAGGCATTCGCAAAATGCCCCACCACCACGGTATAACGACTGTCATCTTAAGACAACAACCGGGACCGACGGCTTAACGTGCCCTCCGAAGCACGGAAACGCTCAGTAGTAGTGTCACTAGCGGTCACCCATCCAACTCATGACCGCGCGCGACGTTGCTTAACTTTGCTGATCGGTTGAGAACAGTAATAAGTAAGCTTCACCTTCTCCAACAAAATCGGGTACTCAAGCCACCAGAGAGCGCACCAATGGGTTGAACAGCAGAACCTAGTCCTAAATACGTAAATTAAGCATGCCTGTCCAGAACAGTCGCTGTGCCCGAAACCGGTCAGGACTACATCATCATCATCATTTCTTGAGTCATTTAAAGATTTTTTTTTAGCTAAAGTTATGTTAAAATTATATGTTTTTGAGTCTATTGTTATTAGAGTTCCGTACCTCAAAAGGAAAAAACGTAACATTATGACCCTTTTTTCTCAGGAACGCGCGGAGTCATCAAACTAAAATACATGTCAAATACTAAAGTCTATTGTTCCTTGAAGCTGTGAAAAAATTAAACTTCTAAAGCAATGCAATCAAAAGATACAGCCATTTGTGCCGCACATTTTCGACACTCGCAAGGGAATCATACTCACAGGGTACTTCCCGAGAAATTAGAATCTTGAAATTTGGTACGAAGCAACGTCTTATAACACAGTTAAAAAAAATATTCCGTAAAGCATAAATATTTAGTTAGGTACATCATATAATAAAAATAATTTAAATTATTATATTGTTATGATTGCAATAACGCCTGCTATGCGGATTACTCCATCCCAATACGATGGTTAATGAACTATAGGAAAAATTCGAGTTATGACGTCAAGTCATGTTAGCTCAATTGGTTAGAGCATGCCCCGGCTAAAGGGGCGGATGGACGCGGGTTCGAATCCCGCACATGACTTAAATTTTTCCTATCGTATATTTGTAATTTTGTAATAATTAAAATTATTTTAAATGTTATGGATTTCATTTAATATTAATAATACCATAACTCTTACTTATATATACCTACAGGTTTGTACAGAACCCTGGGTGTGCGATTCTGACTCGTACTTTGCTGGTTTATTTAATATCGACATAACTCGAATCAATCCTTGCTCGATTTATTAAATTCAATAAAGGGTTAAATCAGAATCAGATACATATACAAGTGCATAGTTCACGTCTGGGTAGATACCACCGCCTTATCTTCCTCTAAGAATATAGCATTGTTCACATAAAAATGTGAGTACAACCACGAAAAAAAATGGAGGCTTTCCTACAAATTACAGAAAAGATAACGAATAGATATAGGGAAAAAGTAAAAGGCTAATTTAGAGGCTATTTAATTTATTGTGCAATATCCGATCGAGTTTTTCATCATTATATTATGGTATTTTTTTAAGTATACGATCATTATAGAGATCTCAGAAACGGTTCCAAAAATAGGTATATATAACTTGCAATTTAATTTCAATGGAACGATAAACACTTAACAAAAATAAATAATCTGCAGTCGGATTTCTAATTTTTCATTCATTTTACTTGTTTTTTTTATGTTGCACTCGTACGTTTATATTTTTAACCAAGCTCGTGCACTGTTTGGAATTCCGTCTACGAACTATTTTATCGAAAACTCAGTTAGAGTTGTTTTCCCGTTGGCCAGAACGAGCTGTGGCAACTCCTTTGTGCAGGCAAAGGGTTGTCGGTAAAGCTGCCTATTGTGATATCTTATGTTCAAGTCAGTGCATAAAATATGAGTCATTTACAACAACATGCATAATATTTTAGTAGAAAGTAGTAGAATATTTTGGGTACATTACATTTGAATATCTAAAACAGGCAAAAATCATACGAAGCTTCAAATATACGAATCTTATCGAATCGAAGGCTGCATCGCTGTCACAACTAATTTTAAAATATAAATTAATAAGTAGAGAAAGCAGTGGGCGTAGCTAGTTAATACATGATTCTAGTAACGGACACCTCTTATTGTCGCCGTCGATAATTATATATAACATTTATGAAATAACTATTATTTTAACTTAAAATAACTCACCACGTTATATCGAATGGATCATCATTATTCATTAATTCTACTCTTAATTTAATTACGCTCTGTAATGAATCGTTGGCCGGATTAATAAGCTGACTAAATAGCGTTATGATTTGACAAACAATGTGGCAAACTGCTATTAACATTTTGGGCGAGGTAATATTATGATCATAATCAATTTTTGGTCTATTAAATATTCGTGTCGTTAGTAGACCTAGGGCTCATTGAAACATTTGCATTCCTTGCTATACGTCAATATTTGAATATGGAATTAAATTTTATTTATAGTCTATTCACAATAAAACGGTGTATCTCTACGATACTATTCTAACCTCTTTAGTAGTTACAGTATATTGCATTTTTTTTTTATTTCTTTTATGTCTGATGGGTTAGCCTTTGACCACTATCTCACCCATAGGCTTAGGATGTACAAGACCAAAAGTGACGGATGAATGGTGTAACAAAAAATTAAATGTAAATGTGTGAGTGACATAGTGTTGTAATGACGCGAGCGTAATACTATCGACAGTTTTACTTGTTGAATCTTAGGACACATTCGTTTGAAATTATGCCCTATATAGTTCATTGAGACTATTGTAATAATCGTAAACAACACTGAAATCACAGAAATGTAATATATGCAATTTCATTAACTTGAACAACTTATTTTTCAAGTTATTATGATTTAAAAACCAAACTACTTAACTGATTGTGATGAAATTTCAAAGGGATGAATCTTAAAGTATATCCTTTCAAACAAAATACGATGTTTTCAAATGAAAATCAAAACAAATATCATAACATGAATACAACCTTATTGAGAACCTGCTCCCTTTTTGATCTGTTAAAAATAAAACTCATTCAAAGTTGAAGTCAAATGCATTTATTGTAGGTCTAAAATGGTACAGCACTTTTAAAAGTAAACTACTATAACTTCATCGTAACAAGATGAAATAAAACTTACCATTACTAAGTATTATGATTACCATTAACAAAATCATTAAGCTGCAAATATACAGGTACTGTAAATTATTAAATTACATTTATCCGAATACCATTTGCGTAAAGCATTCACATGTGGTAAGCAAAGGTCGAATTTGTCCCTTGTGTAAACATAGCTCATTGGGCTGTAGAAATGACGATGTGTACATAATTTCGGTGATCTTTACTAACTGGCCTACAAAACATATAATTCTTTAAAGTCTGCTTTTAAGTCTAAAAGCCGTTTTATCATTATTTTTGTTTCAGCTTTTAAACTTCTTAAGAGCTAATTTTTTTTCTGTAATTTTTGTCAAAATTTAGAACATTAGTTGATAAGTTTTTTTCCTTGGAGACAGTACTTGATTTGAAGGGCAGGTAATGGCTAAAGGTGGTAATATATCTCTATTTAAGTAAGGTCAGGGCCGTCTTATTTTCTTGATCTGAAAGGAAAAATAAAAATTATTTTGTGTCAGGATAGCCATAGCTATCCAGCGCTGCAATGAAGCGAGTATTGTAGATTTTATTGCACCAGGGACGCTAAGGGAAGGGTTACTAGATTGACTCAACATATCCTACAGACTTTACATGAAAAAAAAAAATGATTTGACCATGTATTTTACTACAAATTAAACTTTACGTTACTTGTGTCATCATTTCCTAAAGCTATTGACTACCATTTCCACAGCAATGTGGAATGATCTTCCAAGTAACGTTTTTCCGCAGAGCTACAGTATGGATTCCTTCAAAAAGGGTGTTAAAAGAGTACTACAGGGTCGGCAACGCATTGGTAATGCCCCTGGTGTTGTATGTGCAAATGTCCATAGGCGACGGTAACCGCTTACCATCAGGTGGGCCGTCTGCTTGTTTGCCATTCCATAACATAAAAAAAAAAAAAGGTTTATGCATTCAGGGACATTAAAAGTTGGGATTGAGTCTTTCATTAGTATACATCGATGTTTTCTTTGTATGAAGCATTTTGATTCAAAGTTTACTACAAACTGTAGAGTTTTTATTTAGATTGCGTCAATAATCCGAACCCTTTTATCACATACTGAAAATTTGTTGGTAATCTGTAAGAACACAAACATTATTATATGCGTGCATATAGTTATTTCAAATTCTGTTAAATAGCCATTTGTATAAAGATACTAATATTTTATGATAGAAGTAAATGATATTTCCAATTATTTATTGAGAGTTAGGGGAACTTTTCACAGAAAACATAATAAATTTTGAATAATATATCTTGTGATAATATTTACTCCCTTATTCGTAAATACTCAATAACCTATAAACTGATCTGTGAACTGATCTCGCTAATTATTATGTAATTATATTATTTTTTAAACAAATTTATGATTAAACTAACTAACGGTGATTTTTGAGGTCGTCACGTCGAAGCTACAGGTCAAACATAAACTATCGACTTTATCGATACTTGTGACGTCAGGACTTTGTCAAACCCTATCGTAAACAAATGTTTTTGTATTTTTCGTAAAATACCAACCAATTCTACATTTAGCAATGTAATTTGATGATAAGTATGAAGAGAAACCTATTATCTAATATTTCCATAGTTCATGTAACTAATTTTAAAACAAAATGACAAAATAATGATTATCTAAAAAGCAGTACAAATGTGCAAAGCATAAAAAACGTGTATATATTCGGGTTACTGTATCTTGTAACCTCACATTCACTCACTGAACAAGACACCATGCTTGCAGAATACATATTTTATATTATAATTGTAAGATATTTGAGCAAATACACAAAATTCGCGCCGACTTGGAAGAGGCCGGGACGCTATGGCCTCTTACTCGGGTAAAAAACGACATACCGTCTTCTTGTTTCACTATCTCTTTTTTTCTCGCGACGGTTTGTAGCAGCTTAGGACCTTTCACTCACACACTTCGTAGGTCTGTTGAGCGTAGCGAAAAAATCCTAGGTCTGTGATCTCACCTGATGGGAAGTGACGATGTGGTCGAAGATGTTGTTCAGGCTAACCTAGAAGTACTGGCTCTCAATTTATTTTGAGTTTATTAGTAGCTAATTTTATTTATTTATGTATATAGCTAGCTGAGTAAATTTCATTTCACCTCCTTCTTTTTTAGAAGTCTATTAAAAAGAAACTTGGCAGTTCTTCCGAATAGATTATTGCCAGTGTTTTGGAATGATGTAAGGATCCAATTGATACTACATACATCCAGATCTGTTCAGGCATTAAAAATTCATGGTGGGGTATACATTTTTGCACTTTTGAAACATGCACAGTAATAAAACTACAAATATTTTTATTGTTGATGATTTAACTAACGTAATAAACATTATTTGTAATTTACTTTTTATAAATGACATCGTTGTGATGTGCCCCGTCTCGTCTTTGGCACTCCTGCAGTTGACTACAAAATCTTTGGAAAGCTTAATCGTGGCTACTTCCTCGCGGATGATTTCTTTTAATTGAGATATGGTCGGTTTATCAATGTAAACTTGACTCTTTAGATATCCCCACAAGAAAAAAATCCCAAGGTGTAAGGTCCAGGCTTCTTGGAGGCCACATGGCCTTGCATCGCTTCGTCAATGAGGCGCTTTATTTGGCTCACGCTGCCGACTGTTGAGCCAGCAATGGTCCTTACGTTGCCTTATTGCTTTCATTGTAATAGCTGCACCGTTGTATTGCGTTTCTAGGTTTTAGTTAATAAAGACATCAGTACCATCCTTGAAAGAAAACCTCTTTTTTACGGGATTATGATAGAAAAATTAAGAGACCCATCTGATATTAAGTGGTAACCTCGGACTACAACAGATGCATTTCACTCACAAGTGACAAGCAGCCCTACGCCCATCACTCTGAGACATGTTTTGTCTTATGTGTTTGTATTTTATTGGCTCTCAAGGACTGCTGCAGGTACAGACTGTAAGGTCCTTGGCGACGGATTTTCCACTTAAAAGTGGTAGCTAGGCTAGACAAGCATATGCAAACTGCCCTCCCACTATGCGGTAAAGCACAATCCGTAGGTAGGGAATGAACCATGGACCTGTGGAACAGCAGTTCATAACTAATACCGCTCGGATCACACTGTTTCAAAAACACTGCCTCAACAACACTTGAAATGATTATGGAGATTTGGTACATACATCCTTTGCGTCTTGACACAAGTTTCTTATTGACCCAATCCATTTAGCAGCTCCAAAAAGAGTATAATATTACCTAAGTATGATGCGAACGTGTGGGGCTTGGTATAAACATGTACTCGTATGTTAATTAATTTTAATAAGAATCCGAACCGTGTGTTTTCCTTCATGTGACAACATTGACATTATTTCACGTTAATAATATCATTGATATTCATGGAACGTCTCGGCGGTAATCAGTTTTCTTTCATGCACGGTACTTGTCGATGTAAACAAAGTCGTATATAATACGCAAGCGGAATTTACCATGCTACTTGGTTAGAATTGAATTCGTATTTTGAATACCATTGAATTGTATTAACCCATATTCATTATTGGTGGTTTATTTATGAAAAATACAGATAAGACTCATATTTTAGGGGTAAGGTACACATATTATGTTAGGTTTTTGTCCCAGTATTGTTTAAGAGAACGAATCGTTACCATTATTGTTTTTTAAAGTTCTAAATTTGATTAGAAGCCCTATCGCGTGCTGAAAATCACATTTACAAATGATTGTAACACACATTTTTTTTGTTTCTTCCATTCGGCATCCAGCGCGAAGTCGAGTTCAATTCCCGTCTGGAACAAAAAAACTTGTACTCCAATAAATTGTACATATTTATTATTCTCAGTCGACCAGGTCAAAGGCGGCAAGAGTCCGTCGTAGTTGTTACTACTCGAAGTTAAAGTGTGCAAACACTTCTGTGTTTAGGCGTCAAGGGCATTGTAGAAAGTGAAATTATTTGGAGAACGAGATATAAGAACTTTGGTGTGACGAGCACGGTACAGTGCCATGCAGAACTAGGACAGTGACAAGGCTACTGTAATGGAGCAGCATCAGGTATATGATGAGATCGTCTCGTCACTATATAGTCAAACAAACATTAAGAACAAAGAAGACCATAATACAAATGTATATAAACACACAAACATAAACAAATGATATATTAAATATAAAACTATTGCTTGTTTTTATCTATATTCAATTATTAGGAACCGGCTAGGACCCGTGTTTTATAGACCGGAAGGGAGTCACGATTGCACCGACGAACACAGGCTTCAGCGCGTACCTGTATATAGTAGAATATTTCACATTAAAAAAAAAATGTTTTATACCTTTACAGTTTGATCATGTTGCATTGTACGTGGTCACGAGCATACTCTAATGTCCACTTTTTGACTTACCACCTATGCCACTCATACCAGGATTTCAAAATTATCAAAGCGCTTTGTCGACGGTGATCAAAATGATGGCACCTATTTGGCTCAACGAATAAGCATTGCAATTCAACGGGGCAATGCTGTCAGTATGCTGGGTACGCTGCCAGCTGGTAGTGGGCTGAAGCATTTAGACTGCCTGTGAGTCTGCAATGATTTATAGGTTGTCTAAATGCTTTTATTATAGTAGCTGTAGTGTTGTATATAGGTCGTAGTATTTTGTTAATGTTTAAATATTAAAAATAATTTGAACAGAACGATATAAATAAATATATTTACATTATATGCCTTTTTTTAAACTTGTCCGAGCGGGAGTCGAACCCGGATCCCTCGGATTCTCACCGAGTGCCCTGACTTCTCTACCTATCAGGCTATCAGAACATGCTCGGCTGAGCCAAATTTTGTGCTGCAATTTTATTATTTTACATGACATTGGAAACAGCGCAGTGCTTAGAACTAGATAGTGCTTGTAACCATATTTAAAAATGTCTTGCTAATGTCAGTTGATGTGTTTCTTCCTAAAATCTAAATGGTTTTATTGGAGTAGCTGTAGTGTTGTAAATAGTTTGTAGTATTTTGTTAATAAAGGCATACCGCCGGTATAAAAAAGGTTCTCAAATGATACCAAAACATCAAATTAATGAACGCAATAAATAAACAGCGGTTAGGTTACTGGGGAATAAAACCCTACGTGTAGTATAAGTGGCAGATGCAACAACCCTAACCATTAATATAACCTAATTCAATTTAATCTTGAAAAATAAAGTCACATTACGACGCCCCACTTTTTCCCGGATACTTTAAAATAATAGCTCCTTTACACGGAATAAGTAATTCTATAAAGTCGCACATAAAGCAGCGGAATGTAGGAATAACGCGCGACAGTGCGTCGGGGGAGCAGAAATGTAGATTAGCTTCTTTATTCAGGGTCGGGAAACGTGTAGAAATAGCTTGTATAAACTGTTGTACCTTTTGCGTTGTGGAAAAAACGTGAAATACTTCTTACTTGAAAACCTAAGTAATGAAAGCCTGAATTTACTATAGGATTTGGCGGGAAAACGAAAAACGTGATTTTTGGATATTGTGTTGTTATTAAAACATCGTGTTTTTTGTGTTAACCATTGTTGATGGTGGATGGTGTCTTCTGGTCCGTCTTACTGGTTAACACTGCAGTATCAAATATTCTGTATTTTTATATACTTACTATATATATTTTATCTCACTCGATGGTAAGATATGTTGCAGTTGGAGATGTTCAGACTAGCCCAGAATTACTGGATCTTAAGAATGTGTGAAACTGTGGAACACACAGATGCTCAACGAGACATTTTTTTCTTGAGGCTGCTAGCCAAATTAAAATGTCCTACCATCGTGCAAAAGGCCTTCAAAATTAGCCTGTACCATCTTCGAATAAACAGTACAGTACGTACTTACATCCAATATAGTGGTCTAAAGATAACTTATATATTAAAAATAAAATGAATCTTAAAATGGAACCGATTTCAACACTGAAAATTATGAAATAACTTATTGAAGTCGGTACCATGATAGGTATAAAAAAATTCACCCTTTTTAGTGTGCCTTGCTACCTACGGGATCGAATGTCATTACTCGCAATGACTATATCATCAACATAGGAAAAAAAACAGCTATCGGAATGTAACTCAAAAACGCCTAGACCGACTTTGATGAAAATTAAATGGGACCAACAAGCATCATTTTCAAATAAAAATGAAACCACAGTAAATTGTTATGAAATAACAAACATAAAAAACTGATGAATCGCGAACCTACCCCTTTTTTTGAAGTCGGTTAAAAAATTGAGATGCGCAGATCACTACAAAATTTTACTTATTATTTTACTTAGATTACGCATTGCTCAATATTGCACTATATCAGCCGGATTGTACACTGCTGAACACAGCTTCCCCCATTATGAAGGCGACCATTAGCCCACTCTTGGCAGGCGTTTTAGGAATTCCAGTTTAATATAGCAGTTCCTCAGAAGGCGCTGCTGCCCACCTTCCGGTATTTTATCCATAGTCGCTTCTACAACACCTACACAAGGTAGCAAAGGGGTGGTGACGTTATAAGCTTTCGTAAATTTAATACATTTATATGAACTAAGGCGGCTTTACTAACCAAATTTGAGAGATTTTAATATTTTTACGAGTAGAAACCAATTTTATTATAAAAACTAACGTGGTTTTCATTATTTACTTGGATAAAATCGATTTCTTTGCTACAACCGTATGCCTACCTGACGTAAAATTTCATTAAATTTAATACCATGACAAATTTAAAATACTGCAGCATCATTAGACGGCTATGATTATAAAGATCTAACATATTATGTTGGTTACAGAGATTAAAGTTATACTCGTATACATAATCGTATCTCGTAAGGATTCTAGTGAGAGCCAATTTCACCCTAGTTTGGTGAAATTGGTTATTTTTAGTAAATAATACGGGACAACTCACGTGAATAATTTTATTTTATCCAAGATTAAAAAAATATACCGTCAAATTTTATAGTATAGCTTCATAAACTTCTAAAAAACTTAAATTGCGTGCCACTTTACTACACCTCACATACCATTTATAGGTCCACGCTGCTGTCACAGCATAAAAGTCCAAAACAAGAAGCTTTCTTATATTCAAAACAGGTATAAAACAAATTCAAAATCTGCTACAATCTTTGTCCCATGATGATAGCAAATGCCTACTTAATTTGAGTGGTTTATATTTTAAATTTGTCAGTGAATTAATTAGTAAGGGTGAACTTCCAGAATTATGAAATAACGTTTTTTTTTATTTTATTTTTATGCTTGATAGGTTGGCCTTTGACCACTATCTCACCTGATGGCAAGTGATGATGTGGTCGAAGATGTTGTTCAGGCTAACCTAGAAGTACTGGCTCTCAAGGACAGCTGCTGGAACACACCGTTAGGTACCACCGTAGCTACCACCCTCAAGTAGAAAATCTCTCGCTAAGCACCTAACGGTGTGCTTAGCTCAAGTAGATTTTCTACTTGAGGGTGGTAGCTATCCAGGTGGGCATTTGCAAAATGCCCTACCACCATGCTATAACGACTGCCATCCTAAGACGACAACCGGTACCGACGGCTTAACGTGCCCTCCGAAGCACGGAAACGCTCAGTAGTAATAACACTAGCGATCACCCATACAACTCATGACCGCGGGCGACGTTGCTTAACTTTGCTGATCGGTTGAGAACAACTAAGTAAACTTCGCTACGAGCGCTTCACGCTTTATAAGAGAGTTTAACCATTCATTTGTGGTATAAACCCTCACACATTTCCAAGAATTACATTTTCAATTATGATCAAAGTTACCACGTCTACAAAATTATTTATTAAAATATTTCAAGATTTTCAATACACGTCATATAAATTATTTGTTTCGGAATTTTAGTGAAAGTTACAGTCTCATCAATATTTGTTTGTCATTGAAATTACTTTGATATTTAATTAAGAGTTGTTGGTACAACTTTGCAGGTTATTAAGGACACGAACTCAATAATTTATGTATGTAACGCCTGCCCATGACTTGGACTTGTTAGAAATTGGTAATAAGTATTGCTTTAGTCTAAAAACTTTTCCTAAGTTATTTATCCAACTCCTAGCTACTTTGCATGTAGAAAAATCTGTCACCATACTCTTAACTTAGAATTCCGACAGCTGTCCAAGAGCCAGTAATTTTAAGTCTATACTTATTATGTAGCAACCATGTGATGCAGTACCTGAAAGGTTTTATCCGTCTTGAAAAAGCTCACAATTTAATATATCAATTTATTAAACACTAGCTTTTCCAGCTCAGCCTGCGCGTATTTTGGTTATCGTGCAAAACCATTAACCTCTTCTCACCCTGGGTCTGAAACTATTTCCATATCAAGTTTCATCCAAATCGGTACAGTAGTTTTTAAGTGTATTCGCTGCATACACAACAATATTACAAAAATAATATTTCTTCTTTATAGTATTAGTACATTCATAGATATATATTCATATAAAAGTGTTACAATAGCGTAAACTTATTTATAAAAATACATTTACACTATTTAAATATTGCGTAGTTCTGTTTCACTCACTCGCTTGCGAATCGATATCTCTCCGTCCTACGCCCTCAGTTTCACAGGCTCTTAACGTGCCCTGCGAAGCACGGAAGATACCACTATCCAAAACACTCACAATCAGGAGATATTGTCCAGACTAAACTATCGGAAAGAACTATTAATGGGTAGTTGATACAACAATACAATAATAACTATAAAGGTGGTGTGGTTTGAAACTGGAACATTGTATTTACGAGACAAAGTTTTCAAAGGTGACACTTAACGATAACGAAGTTGTGTCGTTTTAGTTGGGAGATGATTTTTGATATCTCTTCTTGTTACTTTGGTTAACTTTTAGACGAATATTTTGCAGCAACGTTTGTTGTTAACATGAAGTGCTCGTAGCGAAGTTTACTTAGCTGTTCTCAACCAACACACAAGTTAAGCAACGTCGCCCGCGGTGATGAGTTGGATGGGTGACCGCTAGTGACATTACTACTGAGCGTTTCCGTGCTTCGGAAGGCACGTTAAGCCGTCGGTCCTGGTTGTTGTCTTAGGATGGCAGTCGTTATAGCATGGTGGTAGGGCATTGTGCGAATGCCCGCCTGGCTAGCTACCACCCTCAAGTAGAAAATCTGTCGCCAAGCACCTAACGTTGTGTTCCGGCAGCGGTCCTTGAGAGCCAGTACTTCTAGGTTAGCCTGAACAACATCTTCGACCATATCATCACTTACAATCAGGTGAGATAGTGGTCAAAGCTAACCTATCAGGCATAATAAAAAAAAACTTTTACAGTCCCGTATCCAAAAGGCAAAAAGGAGCCCTTTCAACCCTTACATATCGGTATCTAATTCATAACAATAGACATTTATTGGTATCTTGTCAATTAAACAGCCAATATTCAGCGGTTAAACCGACTCCTATGTCCGCCCGTCTGAATATTATAGGTTTCTAGCTCGTAAACGAAAGTTACAAACCAGATATTTAGATATGTTGTGTCAAACGATGACCCAAAGTCGCAAACAGGACTGTTAGACTAGATATACAAATTAAATTAATTTCACTAAAGTTTCAAAACATAAGAAGGACGCCGAAAACTTATTCACTTACTAAACTATCAACTATCGTATACCTCCTGTTTATTTGTTATATATAAAGTTGGTATATATTAGATTGTTATATATAAATTGTAACCTAAATATTAAATTAAATATATATGTATAAATCTTAATGTGATAAGGAAGAGCGGGTCTATCTGGCACAGGTATTCTATACCTAAAAGGTAGTCCCTACCTCAAATTTGTTAAAATGTTCAGATAAAATAAAAGATTTATTATTATTATTATTGTAACTAAGTTATGGCATCCTAGAATACCCCACACATTCTAGTCATCGTCTAGACCTTGTTTTTTTTTATGGTTAGCCTTTGACCACTATCTCACTTCATGGTAAGTGATGATGTGGTCGAAGATGTTGTTCAGGCTAACCTAGAAGTACTGGCTCTCAAGGACCGCTGCCGGAACACAGCGATAGGTGCTTGGCGACAGATTTTCTACTTGAAGGTGGTAGCTAGCCAGGCGGGCATTCGCAAAATTCCCTACCAGAATGCTATAACGACTGCCATCCTAAGACAACAACCGGGACCGACGGCTTAACGTGCCCTCCGAAGCACGGAAACGCTCAGTAGTAATGTCACTAGCGGTCACCCATCCAACTCATAACCGCGGGCGATGTTGCTTAACTTTGCTGTTCGGTTGAGAACAGCTAAGCTAACTTCGCTACGAGCGCTTCAAAGGCAATTTGCGAATGCCCGCCTGGCTAGCTACCACCCTAAGTAGAAAATCTATCGCCAAGGACCTAACTGTTTGTTCCGGCAGCTGTCCTTTAGAGCCAGTAATCCTAGGTTAGCCTGAAAAACATATTCGACCATATAATCACCATTCAAATCAAATACCATCAGGTGAGAAGTAGATGGCTAGCCAATGTGAAAAAAAACACGTGGAATATTCTTTTTTACTTAATAAGTATTCTCAAAGAGTTTCAAAGTCTATAAGAGGATAATTTTGATTAACGCTTTCATCTCAAAAACAATGGCCGCTGACTTCATTAGTATGACAAGGGTGTAGCACCGCAGGGGACAAAATTAAACAACAGATGCCTTAGATCAAAGGTTTAACTTGGACCCATTTGGGCAGGGTGTGCCCTATGGGACTGCAAGTTCACCCTGCTTAGTATTTAACCTTAGTACGACTTAATGGCTTAAACCGGTTATATAGCGGTTAAAGGGCAATCCTTGTTTCTCATCTCAGACTTGCAATGACTAACAAAAGTCACGGAAGTTTGTAATTGACAAGGAAAATTTTCTCCAAATATATGAAACGAAAATTGGTTTAAAGCTAGTTAGAATCGGACACCGTGGGTACCGTACAAAGACCTAATCATTGTTAATAATAACAAATGTTTTAAGTAAACTTATTGTTTTAAAAATACACTTTAAAAATATAAAACTATATATATACATCTAGTGACAATTCCGCCGCAGCAAAAACCGGAAACAAAATCGACTTATTTCGTTTCTACACTGTCTCGATTGGGCGCTCGAAGAGTCAAGACCTCGCGAGGATGCTTTGTGTAGAATCGAAACAATTCGATTTTTTTTCTGGTTTTTGCTGCGTGACGGTTACACGTGGGCTAACAGGAAAATGAGTTGGAATTGTTACTAGATATAATTTGAAGTGTTTTATTAAAATATTAATTTAGTGTTTCCTTATAATATTTATTATTATTATTATATTATTAAATATGGATTTCCGTAAGGTAACGCCTGAATTTACGAATTATCCATTTAATACGTATATTTCCCTGAAAAGATAATCGGTTTCGGGATTATATTTCGTCGTTTTATTATAGACATTACAGCATAATCAGACCAAGTTTGGCGCTTGCACTTATTACCATTTTTGTGACAGCGCAAATAATAAAGAACTTTGAAAATAATCCGTTTGTTTATAATAGTAAGCGACAGTTTCTATGTTTTGGACCACCAAGCGAGTATAGGTGTTGTCGCTACGATGAACTATCGGAGAGCGAGTTCTCGCCGGCGGCGCGACAGTGTGAACATTTAGTGATATAAATTGCTATGATTTTTTTATAGTTAGTGGTAAAAATTATAACAAAGACATAATTAATAAAAAGTTTTCTGTGCTAACTCAAACTGGCAACTTTTATGTGTGAAATGATGCAGCTTTTTTAAGGTTAGGATGGACTGAGAGACGGTCTGGCAGCGTGAGTTTAGTAATATTGTCCCGCTTACTCGTACAAAACCCTAAAAAGGAACATTCTTACCCATTGAACGTTTAAAAAAAATTGTTGAAACGGGCACCCATACCGAACATTTGACATTGCCAAAGTGCATAAAACACAAAATAAATAACTCGGTACAATAACTGAAATGATTCAACATATGTTGATCACATTCGTGTTTGGACTGTTATTAGATTTAAACTGTGTTTTTTACTTTTATGATGTTGGTAAATTCATGCAACTGCTTTTCCAGTCAATTTTGTATCCATAAAATATTTAATAGAAATTTAAATTCATGAACTGAATTTCAGAACTAATGGATTTTTTGTCACATTCTGCGGACTTTTCTGCTCTCAGCAATAAATTTTTAATGTGAATTATTCGTTTTCACTGGAAACTAGAACTAGTGATGTGAAATAGTTACTGAAGATTAGATTACAATCATATTTTTCAACACATGTGCTCGCAACGGGTCTTTTATCGCACCGATTTTAGTGTCATCATCATGTAGTCTATTATACACGCGTACCTTTTTATTGACTATATCGCACTTGTGTTTTATACTGAAAAAAAAAACAATTTTTCCGCACTAGACACCAAGAAAATTGTTATTTGTTTAATTTATTTTCCTTATAAAATCAAATCACTCTTTGGTTTGTTTTCTATTTAATATTTTTACCTCATGAGATAAAATTTTTGACGAATTAAATATCTTGAAGCGCTCTTGGTGAAGTTTGCTAAGACGTTCTTAGCTGATCACTCACTCACACATCATGACACGTGATACCACTCACACATCGTGAGTGGTGTCACGTTGTTCACTTGGCGCATTATTTCCGGTATTCACCTTTTATGTCATCCAACAGGAGAATATGGGACAGACTTTCTTTCTATAAAAATTTATATCGATAAAACTATTATAATTTTCTCAATCCAAATTTTAAAGCTAATATTGAAATAGGTATCTCACTCGCTCACTCTCTCAAAATAATTAATAATGAAAATATCACATAAATTTTACAGTCATATTTCATCTGTAATTTAAATACGGTATCTTTACTCGGGTTCTTGATTTACGCGCACTCGAAATTTGCGTAAAATTTAATTACGCCAGAATGTCATGACACAAATCTTCGTCTACCCACATTTGTTGATACTGATCGAAGAATGAATTTGTATGCTGGAAACGCAAAATGAATGATAACCATCTTATAAGGTAATGATTAATTTTTTTAAGGCCAAAATTGTTACCTTAAGGCATTTTCAAATGGTAGCTGTTAATTTAGGCTTTTGCGTTGTGGAACTTCCTGGTACAGAAAATAAAATTCGGAAGGGCTTTTTGCGAATATTCGCCATGCTAGCTATCCTTAACCTTCAAGTAGAAAATATGTCGCCAAGGACAAAAAACTGTTTTTAACCATCAGGAGAACGCAAAGGTTAGATGGCTCTTAAAAAAAAGGATACTCAGGCGTGTGAAATGAGTCAAATTAATTGTGTAGTATAATATATAATGTATAATATTATGTTTTTCTGGTAAGTATCTCGAATTGTATGGAATATATAGCTAATTTTCGCACATAATCTATTGGTACGGAACCCTTGAGATGCGAACGCGTCTACTTATTTTTCTTATTAAATATTATTGAATAACTTACTTATATAATACTCTGATAGCTTTATTCTTACTATAATCATTCAAATGTAAAGCCTTTGTTATCGTGGCACGTCTAACTTAGGTGCAGATTTTCAATATGTTGAATTCCTTACGTAGAGAAAAAACTCCAGGGTTTGGACTTTGATGTTATCAAACTTTGAAGCAGTGATGGCTCAGTGGCTCTGGCTATGGACTGCCGCGCAGCAGGTCCGTGGTTCGAATCCAGCCGCGGGCTTGAGCTTCACCATATGGTGGAAGGGCTTATTGCGAATGCCCGCCTGGCTACCGACTACCCTCAAGTAGAAAATCTGTCGCCAAGCACCTAACGGTATGTTCCAGCAGCAGTCCTTGAGAGCCAGTGAAATTACAGGCACTGGAGACTGTGGCAACATCTGTTTTACTTTATGGAGTTATACGGTTAAATTCGACGGTATATTTCTTAACCTTGGACATGATGCTTTACTTTGTCACATCCATCTGCCAGTATGTCGAATATCGTAAGGGCAATCATTATCATCATCGCATCAACCGTAACGTCCACCGTTGAACGAGGTCACCACGAGGATTTGCCATAATCCCCACGCTTAGCAGGCGTCTTAGAGATCACAGTAAAAGTTCTTCAGAAGGCGCTGCTTCCCACCTTCTGGTATTTGTTCCCCTTAGCCGCCTCTTAAGACACCCACGGGAAGATACATTGGTGACATTCTAAATCAACACCCCACAGGAAATACGATGGCAAATTTAAAATACTGAAAGAAAGAAAGAAAGAAAGAAAATGTTTATTTTGCAACAAATAAATAATGACAATATAAACTTAAAATTATAAATTAAACATATACTTTTATTTGTCGCAAAACTGGCCTCAACTCAGCGTTTTGCTGATCGTTCAACCAGCGCTGGTCTTCCGTTAAAGCCGTTTCGGTGATATCACTGACAAGCTACTAAAAGTTAGTATTATATATAGTATGATATTACAATTGTTGTTTTGAATTACGCAACTTTATATAATCTACACCAAGTTATAATTTGTTTTACTGTACACATATCTGCATCAAACATATTATATATATATATATATATTTAGATCAAGATCCGTGTAATGTGCATACTACAAAATATACATGTTGAAAAGATGCTGCTAAGTCTAGGTAGACAAAAGTAGAGGTATCAAAGGTTGTGCGTAGAGGTGCTTGCTTGGAGACAAGGGTGTGAGGTGAGGTGTACTGTGTGGAGCGAATGTGTATTGTGTATGGGGGTGTATTTATGTGTGTGTATGTGATTTTGCTATGGACTTTGATTCGTTTTTATAAGGCACTTGTATCAAGCTTTAGAGTTTCCTGTGATATTTGGTGATCCGTAAGAAATTGTTTAAGTTTTAACTTGAAGCCTTGGACATTTTGCAGGTTCCTTATGGGCGGTGGAATATTATTCCAACATTTAGTAGTGCTATAACGGAAACTGCCACGAAAAGCTGCCGTGCGATGTCTTTGTGTTGACAGTTGTACCGCTTTTTGACGAGACTCATATGATGTTTGCCTAGGCATCCAGGATAATTTTTCATATAAAAACATTGGAGCTTGGTGCTTGAGAATACCAAAAAGAAGGCAAGCTAGGTGTAATTTTTGACGGTGCTTCATTTTTAAAATAGAGTTTTTATTTAAATATGGTGTCACGTGGGCCCTCAACGGAATATCAAAACAAAAACGTGCACAGGCGTTTTGGACTCTTTGAATTAACTTACAAGTTTTGACTAGCAGCCGCGGGCCAAATACTATGTCCATATAGTTAAGCTTTGATAGAACCAATGATTCAACGAGTGTTATACGCAATCCTTCATTCAAATATGGCCTTATTTTATATAATATCTTTAATTTGTAGAAGCAATTTTTCATTGTGTTTGCCACATGTTTCTCGAACCGTAGATCACAATCCATAAGCAAGCCTAGATTGCGTGCTTCGTATACCCGCTCTATCTCTTTATTCATGAGCATAACTTTAACTGATGAAGGAATACTCTCGCGCTGTCTTTTACTACCGAAGATAAGATATTTTGTCTTTAAAGGGTTTAGCAATAAACAACTCCATTTGACGTCTATGCTGACAAAGGTATATAATATTTAAATGGTTACAGAAATTAAAGTTACCCTCGTGTAGATATACCATAGTTTAATGAAATTGGCCCTTAGAGAGATCCAACAATAATTCAAACTACATCCAGTAGTGTTGTTCAAGTCCAGCTCGGAACACCAGCGTTAATGTTGTCGAAGCAATCTGACTTTGATCGATAAGATATTTATCTTCTGTACTAGGCGAGGCTAACATCCAATCACGTTAGTTTTTATATATAATTATTTTTACAGTCTTTGGCGGGGCCGGTGGAGGCTTCGAGTTTTTTTCCTCATAGCCTCTGCTTATACTCGTGGGGCCACTACTCCACGGTGTCTCTACAACTAAAGCATATGATTCTGCAGTATCGTGATGTATGATGTTTTATCGTTATGATATTTCCCATCTCTACCTCGCGAGACTAACATCCGATAGTCGAGACTCAGGGCACAAAAGTCGTATGTGAAATTTATTCATATAGCGTTCCGGCACCCCTTTGTGTTGCTAATTCCATTTTATTCTTTCTGCACGAGTGTCATTAACCTCAGCATTATAATACAAATAATACGTGATCTTTATGCAGGCCTGGATATTATGCTTTTACTAATTACGTGACATGTGTAAAACAATGAGAGGTGAGACGTGCTTATTTTTAACTGAATTCCAAGTAAGCAGTAGTCTCTTAACCGACTAACATAATGAATTCGATTTTATGTTTGTTTTTTGTGTGTTAGTCTGGCAATAATAAATTGATATTGAAGATTCTTTCTTTGTCAGATAAAATGTACCTTGTAAATTGTGAATGTACTACAAAGGTGGTTCAATATAAATTACATTAAAATTGCTTGAGTAGTTTTTAAGTGATTTAATGGTATTTGTTTTTGTCGATGATAAACAGTATTTCAGGTGAGTAATGATCTTGTTAGCAGTCTGAATTACTAAAGATAAAGAAAAACGCGTTTTTTTTTCAAAAACAGGTTAACGTTTTCCAACACTGAAAAATATTAAATTACTTGTGGAAGTCGAACCATGATACTGTGAGATCAGTGTTTGAAATCTGCATGGTACCGACTTTACGAACTGATTTTTATGGTTATTTTTTTGTTAAGTAGAAAACGCTTCAAGATTGATCCCATTTAAACTTTATCAACATCAGTTAGTTATAGTCACTTAAACGAATATTGTATTTGCGTACCTGGATGATGTAAAAGTAATTGCAACTTTTGTCGGTGATAGACATTATTTTAGGCCAGTGACTATGATCTTATTAGCATTAGTGTGTACAAAAAACTTGTGGAAGTCGTGTCATGATAATGTGAGTCAATGTTTTGCATCAGTATAGTACCAACTTCAAGTAAGTTCATACTATTCAGTGTTGGAAGTCGGTTCTGTTTTATTTTTTAATTCTATTTTAGTATTAGGTAAATTAAGTTTCAGTACTTCTTGTGTGTACAAAAAGATCCCTCATTGCACCTATATTTAAAACCTTGAAGATTCCATGTTTATAAAATAAGTAAGTATTTTCTGTTCAGGATTTCTTAAATAATTGTTGTTAGTTGACTTCTTCGAATTATTTAATGTTTTATATGGAAACAGCGTTTCTGATACAGCTTTGTTATCGTATTATATTGCTCAGGAGATGAAGGTATAAAAGGCAGAATTATTGATTTTACTTACTTTAGTTACAAAGCTAAAACAAAAATCCATTAAGACTTAAAAAAGTTATTATGACATAGTAATCTTAGATATTTATTAATATTCAAATGATAATAACATCCAAATATACTTGAGAATATTTGGATGTTCTAACTAAGCAATTATTGTCTTCTGAAACTTACGACAAGTTGCGTGTATTGTCAACTCAAGTCATTAAAGCCTTTATCACAATAAGCGGGCAAGGGCGCGTTACGTTGTTTCTTCATATGGCCTGAGCATATAAAGAAATGTATGAAACCCGACAGAACCAAACACACAATAGCACTATCATCGTGCACATACCATTTTCGAATATTTGGGGAATAGTGGGAATTAGAAATTTTTTCCCAAGAGACATTTCCTGTAGTTTTCTCATAAACCGGTTTTTCACTCACACAGAAGACAATTACCGACGCTGCGTAAGTGATGTTGCAATAATTTTGATTGCAATAGACATTACTTGGAACAAAAACACAGAGCAAAAAAATAGTAATGTGTCTTAGATAGTCATAGAAAACATTAAAACTTCTTTATGCTTCCTTTGTCACTATTTTTGTCCGTATTTTAAGTTGAGCTGACTTTTATATATTTTGACATTTATAATTTATAACTTTAATTCATATGGTAGGTATTTTTGAAGTTATATTTATTTTATCTATCTAATATAGATTGATGAAGTCATTGTTTTGGCTTAATTCATATCTATTAGAAACTAAAAGCGGCATTGTTATTGCAAACTCTCTCGGCTGCGATAAAAATGAATTCGCACCTTGCAGGGAGATATTCGTCTTTAGGGCCTTAGAAATTAGCTGATGTTCTTATGCGGCTTGAAATTAGTGTTTATTGAATTTACCAACTTAGTCAGACTTACGGTATGTAAGTGATTTAAACGGTTAAGAGTAGCTTAATTATTGTGTGTAACAATTGCTAAATATCTATGTATTGAAACGCTTATAAAATACTAGTTATTACCCATTGCTTCACCCGCGCGTACTTGCCTGTGTGGCTTTGAACTTATTTTAAACTTATTTTTGAATTCACATTGATTTCCCTTTATCTTATCTGGTTTATGCCAGGATGAGAACTGGCAAGCAACAGCAACTAGACCAAAACTAGATACGTGCACTAATACCTTCAAAGATTCATTAGCCTGGAGAAGGCGTACGATTGTAATCCTATTTGAACGGTAGTTGTAATTACTCATTTATTGAGTAACGCCTGAATCAATGAACATTTCTATAAAATAATGTCTAATTTTAATATCTGAACCGAACTATAATAACTTCCGCAAGTGCGCTAGCAGCGTACTTCGCGCACATCTCGGGTCTGGTGTGCTGAAGGCTTTACAGGAAGTGTGGGCTTGTCTAATCTTGGAGGTAGCGGAAGCTTCGTTTCATGTCAGTACACAATAATGATCTTCGTAGTTTCCGTTGTCATATTTCTGGCTTCTCTATTAGTGATAATTTAACAAAGTAAGGCAACATGGTCTTAGTATTCTTACATTGTAATATTTACATTGATGCCTGCCAAGCCAATAAGCTTATAACATGTTAACGAAAGGAAAAATATTAACTGCGAGCGGGATTCGAACCTGCAACCATTCGTTCCTATAGCCGGGATATGCTCTGCCAACTGAGCTACCGTAGTGAGTGAGTCATAAATATAATTTTTATTTACTTCTATCGTATGACCTTAAGGGCCGAAGCGACATATCTGCAGCCAAATAGAATAAAATAAAAATAAAACTTTGTAATTTTGTATCGTAAATGTATTTGTATGTGTTGTCATATGTAAACATCTTGAAAACGTAATGTTAAATAAACTATTTTAATAATGACTTGACGTTAGTTTTGAAAATCATAATTATGTGAAGATGAGTTTATACGATCAAAAATTTGGAGCTTAGAATCGAAAAGTACAGAGGATGACGTATGGATTATAATTGCTGGTATTGAAATGTCAATATGATTTTTCTAGTGTTAAGTCATGCTAAAATACGTCAGGTTTTTTATCTGAGAGCATCTTTTGTAGTTCTTCAGAAATAAAGAAACATATGCTGTTATTGATATAATGTACCTAAACAAATTATAGGTAGTTGTACCACATGTGACCAAAGTTGACATCTGGTACGGGTGCTGACTTCAAATCCTGATCTAGCGAAGTAGTCTAGAATGTCATGAGGAGCGTATCGAGTTATTATTATAATATAGACTACAGAGCACGGTAGTGACAAAACGTTTTGACTTAAACACGTCGACAGAACCGTCATCCAGAGGTATCGATACACTAAGAATGCGGTAAAATAAAGGTAACCTTATACTTCTGCCTCATACAGCCGTATTTAAACCTCTAGCAACTGAATAATACGTTTCAGTTTTATACGTACAAAATAAAAAAGAAATTTAAGGAACAATACATAGGTTTTGAACTTGGGCACAAGAGCGTCAACACGACGCGACGTGGTGTGTGACAAAACGTCATGTCTCTCTTCACGTCAACGGAACTGTCACCCGCAGTTTGCGATAAAACAACTCCAACTTTGTTATGTCCGAAACGCGACGCAAACGGAATAAAGCTTTATGTGAAAAATTGGATTTGTTACACGTAATTTTTGAGAGAATGGACTTTTGTGACAGTGTTCTGAAGCAGCTAAAGGATGAGGTATTCGGGTTCCGTGCCCAAAGGGAAAAATGGAGCATTATTAATGAGAATGTACTGTTTTTCTTCTAGAGTAATGTCAAGTATCTCTAGCTCGTAAAGATAATGAGTTAAAAACTGAAATTATAAACTTTTACATAAAAAATTTACCCAATGGTGATTATTGGCCTAGAAATTAGTTTTAATATAATTTTCATTGGAGCTCCGAAACATAAAAAGTTACGGGACAAAAATCTCATTTGCACCCATGCATGTGGGCTGTCATCATCTGGAGTTAATTGCGTACAGTGCATGTTTTTTTTATTGAAGTAAAACATTAAAATAAATACGTGGCCGTTAATTTGTAAATTTTAGATAATTTTTCACTACGGGCTCAATCTTAAGAACTAAACTACAAGTTTATAAATTGTAAGGTTTGCAATAACGCCTGCTATGCGGATTTATTTTTATTACAAAATCACAAATATACGTTAGGAAATCTTTAAGTCATGTGCGGGATTCGAACCCGCTTCCATCCACCCCTTGAGCCGGCGTATGCTCTAACCAATTGAGCTAACATGACATGACGTCATAACTCAAATCTTTCCTATCTTTCTTTAACCATCGTATTGGGATGGAGCGACATCTATAGTACCACTTGCGTTGTACTACAAACAAGACCAATTTTGCAATTGGTTTTATACTTGTAAACGATGACGCAACCTTATAACATAAAAAATAAAAACTACCGGTCACCCATCATCGTTGACCGCAGCGGACGTTGCTTAACTTAGTTGATCAGTTAATAACGACTAAGTAAGTTACGCTACGAGCGATTCATAAGGTCAAAGGCTAAACTATTGACTGTATAAAAACACTTTTCATAAAAACAACCGACAACAACACAGAGTCAAAAGAATAAAACGACAAGAAAGGCAATAAGTGGCCACCAGAGAAAGTTTCATCTTAACATCATTACTTCGAGTTGGCCAAAAACAGAGATGCATTCAGAAGAAAGTGCATACCTACTTACGAAGTAACTATTATGTTAACTTCATTCTGTAAGTGCAATTCATTTTTTTCTTTTTTTTTATGTTAGCCTTTGACCACTATCTCACCTGATGGTAAGTGATGATGTGGTCGAAGATGTTGTTCAGGCTGACCTAGAAGTACTGGCTCTCAAGGACAGCTGCCGGAACACACCGTTAGGTGCTTGGCGACAGATTTTCTACTTGAGGGTGGTAGCTAGCCAGGCGGGCATTCGCAAAATGCCCTACCACCATGCTATAACGACTGCCATCCTAAAACGACAGCCGGGACCGACGGCTTAACGTGCCCTCCGAAGCTCGGAAACGCTCAGTAGTAATGTCACTACCGGTCACCCATCCAACTCATGACCGCGCGCGACGTTGCTTAACTTTGCTGATCGGTTGAGAACAGCTAAGTAAACTTCGCTACGAGCGCTTCAAAATATACTTTGTTAGGTACCAATTTTGCCCTCTTCATAGTTCTTAGAGATGACGATGAGGGTGCAAAGATGAGTCCATTAAGTAAAATATATTTAATCATCCTGAAATATTTCTTTTGTGGGATTGTGAGGGAACGAGCATCAGGCCCACCTGACGTTAACAAGGGCATTTCGATACAAGTGATAAAATTACTGCTCACGTCACCTGATACATACTGGTACAGTTGCTAAGTCTCATCGGCTCTCAAAGACTGCTGTTGGGAAACACTGTTGGGTGCTTTGCGAAAAAAAATCTAATTAAGGGTAGTAGCTTGCCAGGCGAGAATTCTCAAAATGCCTCTCGACCATGCAGTGAAGCTTAAGCCGGCGGAGGAAATCGAACCATGAACCTGCGTCACGGTAGTCCATAGCTATTATTGCTCAGCTATCATTGCCTCAAAACATAATGTGTGTTAATCATACATATACGGCCACGAAAATCCACTTTAAAATATTATATTTTCAATAAAAGTCGTTACATGATATTATGTTAATTGGAAAACCATATAAAAAGGATGGCCGAGAATAATAATAATTTATGCATTATAATTATATTTTAATGTAAGGTACCGGAGGATAATAAGGTGTAGACTAGGTGAGTTAGCCTAGGTTTAAAAAAAAAAAATCTGTGGCTAAATACATTTTATGGATTGTTAAAGGAAACTAATAAATCATAGACGAGAAGCTTGTGTGAGCTTGCATATTCTGTGAGCTTGAAGACCTCGCGTATGAAATATGTTTTTGACGTTTTCAACCTCTATGGTTGTTCTGAAAATTATACAAAAACGGAACCGAAAAAAAATTATTATAGAACCTGCTATAATTTTTTTTTAGAGAATCTGGATTAATGCGACGTTTGGAGGACAGCCGGGCATCCGTACAGACATAATAAGCATTTTTGCCCAAGCTGAAACGGAGACGCTCCGCTCACCCTTTGAGCTCGCATTGTCAAACATATTCTGATGAAGTATAAATTGATGAGGGTTTATTGTAAAATATTTATAATCGTTTTATCATTTCGAAATATGAAAATGGCTTTAATAGATCAGACCAATTAGGCTTATATGAACAAAGTAATGTTATCTTCCAATAGTTTCTTTATATTTTAAATACTAAGAGTTCAAATTCGGTGAAACTTTGCGTATATATCCTTGAGCCTAATGTATCGCTTCTTGTTTGCCAGATTTCCATAAAATTAAGTATTTTCAAAAATAATTCGGTAGATCATTATATGGGAATTGTCATTTTGACATTTAGGGATATTATAAATAATAAATCGAAAAACTAGCAAACCAGATGCATAGATATTATATAGTAATATGCTTACAAAATTTCACCGAGTTTGAAAACATGGTATTTAATATGAATGGTGAAACTACTTTTGGATGGAAAGCGCTACGTGCGCTCATCTCTTAAGTATTTTTTGTTTGTAATATAATATAGAATTAAAGTGCTTATTCCCTTCTAAGTTTTTTTATTTGTAATATAACAAGGTATCAAAGTACTTATCCCCTTCCGGTATCTAGAAATAAAATAAAACGTCTCCTAGGTTCACTCCCGTTCAGTAAGCACTAAAGAATGCAACATTGCAAGGAATAACAACCAACTTATTTAAGTTTGTGAGATTCTTAACTTCAAGTTTTTTAACAGAAAAAGATTCGTGATTCTTTTGAAAATCTATTGAAAATACAATGTTGAATATCTATTAAAATTTTTCACTAGATATATTTTTATAATCATACAGTTAATATAAATTAATCTAGTAAAAAATCTGCCTTGCTTTGGAATATATTCGACACTATGAATAGTTTTCGCGTTGCAATGCGTTGCAATGCAAACGAAGCATCTTCAGGAGGTCTTGACTTTTAGAGCACAAAATCAGGAAATGTTACGTATAGAATCGCAACGCGTCGAAAGCTATTCCGTTCTAATGATGTCACGTTGATTTCGCAGAATATTTAGGCGGACTTGTGTAGATATTTTTTGAATTATGAATTACTTTAATGTATTTCTTATTTTTTAAATGTTTGGTAATGTTAATAATACTTTTATATTAAAGTGATATTGTGTTAAGACTTTTCTCACGGCAATAGGTATATTTAGTTGATAGTATGTTGTTAAAAAGCCCTTTGATTTATATAAAAGCGATTTAAGTACTTGGTACCAATTCAGTATATGCACACAATCATACAATCTTTTATTGTTCGACACTGCTTCTTCATCGAGTGGAATAAAAAGTCTATAGGTAGTCTACACAGGTATTCTTCCTGAAACCTGTTTCCAGTCTCGGGTCAGGTGGTTTGGGGCTTCTGACAAAGAAAATCAGTAGCGGAAAACCAGTAAAATGGGTTGTAAAAAACAGAAATCATTACAAGAAAATATTGTTACCATTACTAGAAAATCCTTGTATCATTACGAGAAAATATTGTAATCGTAATAATAATGAGTAGTACGCATAACTAGATTTCCATATTGCATTATTAACGATTCTCGATGTCCCAAATAGAACGAGAATTATTGTTACGATAACCAAAACTTTAGTAATAGCAACAAGAATTTTTCTCAGTGTGTGCTCTCCCTCCACTTACGATGTCTCCCTCCGAACCACAAGCAAGAGCTGACATTACTACGATGAGTCAATAAGCCTCTTAAAAATATATGGTTCAAAAAGGCATACCTTGGACAATAACCTCACCTGATTGCTCAGTGAAGATGCAGTACACGATCGCCTAGAAAATGCTTAGCCACTAGACATTCCAAAAATGTGTAACCATATACAGGTTCAGACAATGAATTTCTTTGGACATTTGATATTTTAAAAAGTACAAGTTGTACGTGCCATGAAACATCTACCAATCCATGGTATTGCAATCATCATCCACTGCCATCACGTCCATCGTTTAACAAATGCCTCATTAGGGGGGGTTTGCCATAACCCCCAGGTTTCGCAGGCATCTTGGATTTGCAGTGTAAGATGGCAGTTCTTTAAACGGCGCTGCTGTCCACTTTCTGTTGTTTTCTCGTCGTCTTCTCGTACGACTCCCTGCGGAAGATATGGGTAGAGGAAGAGGGAGAATGTGATGAGAGTGTTGCAATGCCATCGGTTTATTTTCCCGTGGGCGGCATGCGATTGATGGAATTAAATTATGTAATTATAGGTGTAACTGGCAATACATGGATGTTGTGAGACCTATACCTTTCCTTTTGGGTCTTTGAATGATTTCATATCCGTTTGTTTTAAATCGATCAAGTTGATATTGAAGTATTATTATATCAAGTATGTACATATATAGTTCAGTACACATTTTCTAGGTACGCAAAGGAAGAATTCAATTGAAAATGCTTTTAACAATTTAATAAAGCACTTTGAACTAAAACCAATGCATATGTACTGTACTAAAAACGCATATAATATAATCACACTCAGCAGGGATTTGTCTATGGGATTGCACGTATTATTGATTTGATAATACCGTACAAGGATTCATGTTAATGGACAAAACTACGAGACGAGTCCAATCGTAATATTGACACGTTACGTAAAGAACTCTTAACTATCCAGTTATTGAACGTACTATGATTTGGAAAATATGCGACACCATGATTTAAATGGAATAGAAATTAAAACTGCTCACTTCTAAAATCTTGTTTTGTTTTCACCAAAAATATATATGTACCTATAACTTTTTCTTCTTCATGAACGTTACCTTTATTGATGAAAGTCGATATCGCGATTCTTTTTGAATTATTCTTCGCCATGTTTTCTTTGCCTGTCTTCGATTAACCTTATAGCATCAGGAATTTGTAGGCCAGTTAGTATCTTAAACTGGTATGTCCATCGTATGAGTCTTTCAACGTAGACCCTTCCCATTACCAATTATTTTTGCTGGGTGGTAGGGCATTAACCTAAATTCTCACCTGGCTAGCTACCACTCTTAAGTGGAAAATATGTCACCAAGCACCTAACGATGTGTTTTGGTAGCTGTTCTTGAGGTCTTTTAGGTTAACCTGAACAACATCTTCATTCGCAACATCACTTACCATCGATTTAGATAGAGTTCAAAGGCCCGCAACATCACTTACCATCGTCTGATATTGAGGTCAAAGACTAGTCTATAAACAATAGAAAACAACTTTTCAAAGTTAGTTGGAAAAAGCATATGTGATTCAAACTGTTAAGGATCCGCTCATAAAATATATACGACTCGCTCTGAATTAAAATTCATTTAAAATTGCTATATATAAATAGTGTATGCTATATACACTTCTTTCATGCGGTAAAAAGTAATTAAATAAAGTAGGAAACCGACCAGACACAAACAAACTAAACGAAAAAAGAAACAGTGATTTTAATTACTGGCTGAACTCCGTGTTGCATATACAAACGCTTACTGAGCTAAAAGAAAAACTTCCACGAGACAAGTTTGAATTCCGATGCCAGATTAATTGCAAAGTGTTTTGTTTTGTTTTTCCTGTAAAAAATAAAACAAACATACAGCTTTTTAATTAACTATCTAATGACAGAAGCATGAACTAGGAAAAGATTATACGAAAATTAGTTAATGAATAGATTTAGGCGCTATTTCATAGTTATTATCCATAATGTTGTCTTAGGTTTTCGCGATTATTGCACATATTAATTAAACAACTTTAAACGGTTTAAAATAATTAATATCGATATTTAATAAAACAAAACCTTTAAAAATATTTTAACAAAACATTACATTAATATTTTAATTAAACACTTAAAATAATATAAAAATATATCTAGTGTCAATTCCGCCTAATTTTTCAGTTAAGCCGACGTGACGTCACAAACGCCACGCAGCCAAATCGGAAGAATTTTCGACGCGTATCGATTCTACACGAAGCTTCCTCAGGAGTTCTTGAGTCATCGAGCGCACGATATTTTTTTATTTGACACTTATACTGTCAGTCTTGCGGTACGTCAAATCTAAGTAAAATCGGCCAAGGTTACAATTTGCACACCATTAGTTTCGTATCGACACACAAATTCGAGAATGCTCATTCTTTCAAGACGTCACGTCGGGATAACAAGAAAATTTGGCGGAATTGCCACTAGATATATTTTTTTATAAGTTTTAAGTGTTTTATTAAAATATTAATTTAATATTTTTAAAGTATTTGTTATCATCAGAAAATATATATTGAATTTTGAAGCTATGATAGTGGAGCTGTATAACTATGCGGTGCCGCAGGTTCATGGTTCGATTCCCACCGCCGGTTTGAGCTTCACCGCATAGAAGAAGAACATTTTGCGAATGCTCGTCTGGCTAGCTACGGCCCTCTAGTATAAAACCTTTGCCAAGCCCCTAACAGTGTGTTCCCGCAGCAGTTTTTAAATAAAATAAATTAAATTATTATTTATTGAGATAAAAACAAAGTCAATCAGTTACATTTACCTCACAAAAATTTCATGGAAACATTTTATACATGGCCACATTAAAAACTTAACTTATTATGAGAAGAATAGTATTTTACGTCACAAAGCACGACAGATAACAAATACAGCACAAAAACACAGAAAAATTATTAGTCAAAGTTATTTGAATTCTTCAGCTCCGGTGTGCTATATTAAAAGCTGGTAAAATTACAGGCACATGAGACTCAACAAATGTAAGTCTTAGTGTGATGGTGCCGAAATGCATCTGCAAAGTGCAGAGGTTACCGCTTTAAATCAAGCGGGCTCGAGCAATAATATAAAAAAATGGTGGGTCTCTTTAGCCCAGCGTCGGTCTTGGTGGGTACAACCTCAGGTTAAGGATCCCTTTGGCCGTGTATGAAATCAGAGGTTCGACGAGGTTCGTTCGTTCTGTATCGACGCAGTAGTGAGCAAGAACTTTTTTATCATAGCTGATAGTCTTTGACCACTATCTCGCCTGATGGTAAATGTTGTTTCGGGCAAAGATAATGTTCCCTTCGGCCCTTTACGAAACCAGAGATTGTTCCCCGAAGCAGATGTTTGCTAGTACGCCTTTGACTTCATCACACCTGATAGGAAGTGATGATGTGCTCGAAGATATCGCCAAGGCTTTTTTTATGTTATTGTTGTCGAACAAGCACGAGGCCCACCTGATGTTAAGCAGTATCTTCTGCTATAACAGATTCATTTCATCACAAGTGACGAACTGCACTGTGCCCATCACCTTGAGACATACTTGTTAAGTCTCATTTTGCCTGTCATTTCACTGGCTCTCAAGGATTGCTGCCGGAACACACCGTTAGGTGCTTGGCGACAGATTTTCTACTTGAAGGCCCAGGCGGGTCTGGCCCTACCGCCTAGCTATAACGACTGCTTATCTTTAACAAGATATTCGAACAGATAATCTTACCTACTTACTTACCGTCAGGTGAGATGGTGGTCAAAAACCATAAGCCTTTTAGCTATAATAAAATACACCGATCCAGCGAATGGATCGGTTCCAGACTTTGAACAATTTATTTCCCAGAATAACCCATATATATATACCTTCTGCAACAAGGGTCTCGAACCAAGGCCTTCGAGATTCTAAATCAAGGTTTTTTACACACACCAAAGACAGCTCAGTGAAGCAGCTCAAAATACAAATAACTACATATTACCATTGAATAACTTGCAAAATGCAATATGCATCAATCTAGGCGATGTAAAGGAGCATCGGTCAGCGATATGCCTTGGCAGAGTCTCTGATAGAGATATTGACATGATTGAACGTTTATACGCTCAAGCCAGGCGATCGATTAGTTACGTATGGACCACTACTACTTATATAAATAACTGCATATTGGTGACACATTTTGGAAAAAACGCTCGTAACGGTAGTAGGGTAAGCAACGTCCGCTGTGGTCATGACATTGATGGGTGACCGCTAGGTACTATTACTGAGCGTGAATGTGCTTCAGAGGCCACGTTAAGTCGTCGGCCCTGGTTATTTTCTTAGACATTGATTATATAGCGTGGTGGTAGGCAATTTTCCTAATGGCCGCCTTGCAAGCTTCCACTTTCAAGTAGAATATCTATCACCAAGAGGTAGTTTTACTTGAGAACCAGTAAGCCTAAGTTAGCCGGAAAAACCTCTTTGGACATACCATTACTTACTTTCGAATGCGATTGTGTTCTATCTATATATGTATAATATTTATATTGAAACATTGTATAGACTCAATTATTGTTCAAACTGACCGGATATCATGTATGATTAGGTTGACGCAACTTAAAAATTTAATAATTTATTTTATTTTTTAATTGAGTTAGTAATAATCTAAAATCGTGCAGCGAACGAGTATTTTCTTAAGAGAACACGTGTGCAAAGTGTAGTCCCGTTTTTTTTTTATTCCCACTTGATTAGCCTTTGACCACTATCTCACCTGATGGTAAGTGATGATGTGGTCGAAGATGATGTTCAGGCTAACCTAGAATTATTGGCTCTCAAGGACAGCTGCCGGAACACACCGTTAGATGCTTGGCGACAGATTTTCTACTTGAGGGTGGTAGCTAGCCATCCACAAAATGCCTTCCAAACACGCGGGAAAAGTCAACCTCGCCGGCAGTGGAGATCGAACCCTAGACCTGTAGCATCGCATTTCATATCTATAACCACTCAAAAATCATTACTTCAAAAGTTGGTATATATGTTACAGTCAAAGTAACAAATCTGGATATTATATATACTGTCTAGCCATTATATATAATGTCTACTTAATTTATATAAAGTGATAATTGACACAAAATTTTGATATTATTCATGAGACTCATATTTCTATTGGTCACGGAGGGCGCACCAGAATGGTTAAAGAGCTTAAAAATAAATATAAGAATTGTAGTAATTTATGTGGCGCATCGCCGGCCGCTGCCGCGGCACGCTCGCTTCGCTCGCTCGGCTCGCGCGTTGTTGTAGTCACAAGTAACCTAACGCTCCTCCTCGCTTCGCTCGTCGTCGCACCTAAATATGACTTTGCCCTAGACTAAATGATATTTAACCCCTTTTTATAACTTTTACCAATATGTGTCGTGAATAATTAATAATTACTACTAAAAGTAATACATTTCGATCGTTTATTCACATTTACCAAAACAATTTTGTGTCCATTATCACTTTATCTAAATTGAGTAGACATTATATATAATGGCTAGACAGTATATATAATATCCAGATTTATTACTTTATATATAATATCCAGATTTATTACTTTGGCTGTGACATATATACTATTAAATAGCAAGTTACCTCCATTAATATCTAGCAAGATGCATGCATATCAATCAAGACGATGTACAAGAGCCAGCGGTACGCCTTGGCAGAGTCGCCGATAGAGGAGATATTATAGAGATGATTGAACGTTTCGAAGCTTGAGCCAGGCGATCGATTAGTTATGGTCTGGTCTATCATCTCTATTACAGTACTGAAGTATATCATATGTTTATTCATGACATCTAAATAGTTTAATCGTGACGTCATAAAGTGATTCCGCCAAGTAACTCTTTTATTATCTATACTTATAATAAAACTGTAACAGGTCCAATTCTGTATATTGAAGATATTTTGCAAAAAAAAATTGAGAGCACTCTGTAGCTGATACTGATGCCAAAACAGAATTTTTTTAAATTTTTGTCTGTCTGTCTGTCTGTCTGTATCCCGGCCGCGCATCACTCCAAAACTACTGAATGGAATTCGATGAAACTTAACACGATTTGAGTTCATACTACGAAGAAGGTTACTGAATACTGTTTATCCCGAAATTCAAACGGTTCGCACGGTTCCCTCGGGAAAGGGGATGAAAGTCAAAATGTATACTTAGTTGTAATTTATTAACGCGTAGTCCGATTTCAATTATTCTTTTTTTGTTAGAATAGTGACAAGTGAACTCGGAAGCCTACGGGCAGCCCGGTACCCCATGGGCATCCTAGCACCCCATGGGCTACTGAATGGAATTCAATGTAACTTAACACGATTTGAGTTCATTTTACGAAGAAGGTAATTGTGTACTGTTTATCCCGAAATTCAGCACGGTTCCCTCGGGAAAGGGGATGAAAGTCAAAATGTTACTTATTTGTAATTTATGAACGCGTAGTCCGATTTCAATTATTCTTTTTTTTGTTAGAATAGTGACTAGTCAGCTCGGAACCCCACCGGCAGCTCAGCACCCCACGGGCCACCCGGCACCCCAAGGGCAGCCCGGCACCTCACGGGCTTTCCGGCACCTCACGGGCTTTCCGGCACCCCACGGGCAGCCTGGCACCCCATGGGCAGCCCAGCACCCCATGGACAGCTTGGCACCCCACGGGCATTTCGGCATCCTTAGATTTGGCAGCTTGCTAAGATAAAGCCCTAAAATCTGGAACATTCGCCACAATATTTTATTTTAACTATCTATCTTTTGTCGGATACATTTTGGAGACTGTGCAATGGAAGTGTACAATCTAATATATTTTTGTTCTACCGCCAAACAAGGAGAACCTCGGTAAAAAGATACCGTTTTACAATCGAAATTACAAAGAAACGCAATGTTATTGTGGCGGAACAAGCTCGAGGCCCACCTGATGTTAAGTGGACTAACCTCTGCCTATAAGTCATGAATTGCACTGCGCCCGTCACGTTGAGTCGCAGTTGGTGCTGCCGGAACACACCGTTAGGTGCTTGGGCACAGATTTTCTACTTGAGGGTTGTAGCTAGCTAGGCGGGCAATCGCAAAATACCCTACCACCATGCGGTGAACCTGCGGCGCGGCAGTCCATAGCTATTACCGCTCGGCCATCATCGCTTCAAAACCTACTTTGCTTCAACATTTATTGTGCGAACCGCGAAGGAACTCTCTAAGTTACTTAACCACTGTTTTCTGGAAAAACAAGATGGGAGTTATCAAACCCAAAGTAAAAAGCTCCTTTCTGAGCTATGCTTTACTAAAAGTGCTTCACGACAGACCACAGCGTTGCTTAATATGAGATAAACAGTGCTCAAATGTGAATAATTAGTTTGCAGGTACGGCTATCGCGAACGAAGTCGCAGGTACAGCTAGTAATATAATATAATATCTATTCAATATAATAAATAGTCTAGTTAATAATGTCTGATAAAAGCTCAGCGGCTAATGATTTTTCAGTTTAAATAGATCTTTTCTCGTCTCTATAAAAATTTAATTTACAATTTAATTTATTATTCATCATACAATTAATATTATTTTTTGTTGTTTTTATGTTCACATTTAGTTTTTTTTTTATGGTTGATCAGTTAGCCTTTGACTATCTCACCTGATGACGATGGTGATGATGTGGTCGAAGGTGTTGTTCAGGCTAACCTAGAATTACTGGCCCTCAAGGACAGCTGCCGGAACACACCGTTAGATGTTTGGTGACAGATTTTCTACTTGAGGGTGGTAGCTAGCCAGGCCGGCATTTGCAAAATGCCCTACCATCATGCGAACTACCTAAAGGATGTTCCATTACCTTGTTTACATATATTATCAAAGATTGATTAAAACACACAATGCACCGTAGTGATGTAGAGAATAGGGGATTAATCCCCTAGTCTCTACATTGTTACTTAGATGTCTTAAAACAAATATTATTTTTCCGTGTTGAGAACCTATTAAGGTAGTGAGAGGGTTTTCACCGGTTTGCGTACAGGAAAACGGACTCTACTCGTATTATTAAACCTTTGCTCTCCGTCCGTATCTTATAAGCCATATAAGGTAGCTGCTTAACATTTTCCCGTAATATGTATTGCTATGATGGCGAATTATCTAACAAAACATAATTATTATATTTTACAAATCATCGGAGCACAAAACTTTTATGCCCCGAGCGGGAAAGGAACCCGCGTCCTCCGATTTTGCGCCAGATACCTAATTCAATTGGCCACCTGGGCACGCTATTTCTAGCCAACATTTCGTGCTCCAATTGCATTACTTTAACCGTCATAGGGGATGGTGCGCGGCCATCAACCAGACTATTGGACTTCATGTGATGGAAAGAAGTGTTTTTTCAAACACATAACTCTCGGAATGATGTCGCTACCCTTCTTTATTTCTAAATATATAAAAACAAGCACTATCGCGTGCTGAGCGAAAATCAATTTTTTACAAATTATGGAGCATTTAAGCCCCGGGCGGGAAGTTTTGTGCTCCAATAACTTGTAAAAATATGATTTTCGCTTAGCACGCGTACTGCTTATAATCATATTTACAAAAAAAAAACATAATTATTAAAAAAAATGGTGTTCTCTATTAAAAAAAAAGTGTCAAAAAAAGTGTGTCGTACAGACTGTTAAACATTTTAAACTTTGTCATATTTTACTATATTTTCTAGAGCAAAACCAGCTGATTGTGAGTCAGACTACTTGGGTTCTAAAACTGAATATTTTTTTATATATTTTGTGTTGGTACGTCACCAATGGCGTGCAAATTCTGGCCTGTATTTGGCCAATTTAATTAAGATTTGACGTCACCCCAGACCGACGTATAAGTATCAAATAAATAAATAAATCGGACAAATGTTCAGACCGTCAATACCGCCTGATGATGAGTAAATGTACAAAAAGCGTTGAAAATTGTTATGTGGCGTTTCTGTATTATTTATTCACGTAGGTAATAATTAATATAACATAACCTAAGTCGGGAATTCCAACGAAAGTAGCAATATTTGATATTTTTCCAGCCGTTAAGTTTCTGTTTCCCGAATCAAAGGCTGTTCTGTATTAATTACTTTGTTGGATGATCGTAAAAGGTGATTAAGGGAGAGAATTCGCTGAATCAGCAGTATGTCACTCCCACGTCAGCGTCGGTAGGATGTTACCGTGCTGTAATTATTGGCCCACATTAGACCTTGTTATAATCTTTTCAACACCCTCGCTCGTAACGGGCCTTTAAATGCACTGATTTTGGTGTCATAATGTAGTCTATTGCACTCGTGCTTTTTAGGGTTCCGTACCCAAAAGGTAAAAACAGGACCCTATTACTGTGTAAAGCATTAGTTAAATATTTACATTCGTTAAATTAGTGAAAAGTAAAATAATTAGAAAAAAATAATATATGTTTCTCGTTATTACGCAGATCCAGGGCAAACCTATCATCCAGCAGACGATCCTGCCCAGTCCAGTGGTCTCAATAGAAGTTCCCCAGGACAGAGATGAGAACAGCAACATTATTTTCAGTCCATGGAAGGCTTTTGGACCTTTTGTCGATACGATTCAGGTGAGTTTTCGAGGATCTCATACGGGTTACTGATTTCATATTACAAAATAACGCCGCACCGCGCCTTTTATCCGCCCTTCGTAACTTCAGAGAAATGTTCTAAACCGTAATAAGTAGCTAAAGTAGAGTAGAAGTTTTCTCGGAATGTTTATTATTTTCACGGGTAATATTTTTATGTCTGATAGGTTAGCCTTTGAGTACCATATCACCTGATGGTAAGTGATGATGTGGTCGAAGATGTAGTTCAGGCTAACCTAGAAGTACCTACTGGCTTTCAAGGACAGCTGCCGGAACACACCATTGTGTGCTTGGCGACAGATTTTCTACTTGAGGGTGGTAGCTAGTCAGGCGGGCATTCGCTAAATGCTCTACCACCATGCTATTACGACTGCCATCCTAAGACAACAACCGCGACCGACGGCTTAACGTGCTCCGAAGCACGGAAACGCTCAGTAGTAGTGTCACAAGCGATCACCCATCCAACTCATGACCGCGCGCGACGTTGCTTAACTTTGCTGATCGGCTGAGAACAGCTAAGTAAACTTCGCTATGAGTGCTTCAAATATATTTATGAAACTTAATCATGAAATATTAAGGAGAAATCTTAAAAGGAACCTTATATTTAATAATGGTTTTTGTAGTTGCTTTATTGTGAATTACACAATAATTAAAATTAGTGTGAGTATTGTGGGTACGAAATAATAATGCTAGCACAGTGAATCCGTCCGACAGATTTGCTGAAAGCACTTCTTTTTTATTAGCACGTGGAGTGCCGGGCTAAAATGTCACCCCTCCATTGCTACTGAGGGTGTCGTACGAGGCGACTAATGATTAAATACCGGAAGGTGGGTAGCAGCGCTTTCTAAGGAACTGATAAACTAAGCTGTGGTCCTCAAGACGGCGGCCAAGGGTAGGCTATTATGGCTAATTCTCCCTTTAATAAGGGAGGCTGTGTTCAGCAGTGGACAATCCGGCTGACACAGTTCTTCCTTTTTCGGTGTTTAAAAAACTTTAAGTAGCAGTAAAACTCTGTGTGAGTTTGTCCGGGGAAGTACCTCCACCATATATATCTATTTTTAACCGCCGAGCAGATGTGTTCACATTACTGTGCTCCGGTTTCAAGTTGTGGGTGCCGTTAAAATTACAGGCACATGAGCTTTAACAACTTTGTCTAAGCTCAGAGTGATAAGCGCAGTGCAGTTCACCACCTGTTACGAACTGCAAGTGTCATAGCCAGAGGTTACCGCTTAACATCAGTTGGGCCTCGTCTAAGTTCCATCACTATAGCTTGAAAAACTCATATATTATATTATTAATATTGTTATGCTTGCAATAACTCCTGCTCGGCTGATTACATTACAAAATTACAAATTTATTAGAGAAAGCATTATAGTCGTGTGCGGGATTCCAACCTACGTCCAATCACCCTATAGACGGGGTATACTCTGACCGTTTGAGCTAATATGACAATGACTATTAACTCCAATTTTTTTCGTCTCGTTCTTTATTTAACCAGAAGTAGAGAGCTTCGGAACCAGAAAACTGAAAACTGAAGCTCCCTAGTCGTCAAGCCTCGTCCTCTGCCTATATAAATTTATAAGATCCTACTAATGCTGCTTTTGATAGGTATTCTAGGATAAAACGTATGGTTGTTCTTAACAGGCCAAAGTTTTTCAGTATTTTATTCAGAGATTTCACTAGTATTAATACCCATTGTTCCGACTTCTATAGCATATTAATTAACTACATAACCATTTATGGTTAATTCATTCGTTAAGTCGATATATTCCTTTGTTTTTGTTGTGTTGTCCTGAGATATGGTGCAGTATGTTCTACAAGTAATATATCCATGACAAAACCCCAACAACCTCAGAAATTTTATAGTGATTTCATACGTGTCCATCAAAAGAGTCTATTAAAATGGGTTAAAATAATTTTGTACGTACCTTAAGTTGAGAAAGGCTTGGATTTAAATATTACATCTGAGCCATCATAAAAAACGATGTTATTTTCAATATAATACATGTATTTATTATTTCAATAAATAAAGATTCATAAAATAAAGTGTTATTTATGAAATAGGGTCAGGAGCAATAACCACGGGACCAAAAGAAACCGGGAGCACAAGCCACGGACCCCTTTTTTTGCTAGAATATATCAAAGTGTACGACATATGAAGCGCTCGTAGCGAAGTTTACTTAGCTGTTCTCAACCGATCAGCAAAGTTAAGCAACATCGCGCGCGGTCATGAGTTGGATGGGTGACCGCTAGTGACATTACTACTGACCGTTTCCGTGCTTCGGAGGGCACGTTAAGCCATCGGTCCCGGTTTATTGTCTTAGGATGGCAGTCGTTATAGCATGGTAGTAGGGAAATTTGCGAATCCCCGCCTGGCTAGTAGAAAAATCTCCAAGCTGTCCTTAAGAGGCAGTACTTCTAGGTTAGCCTGAACAACATCTTCGACCACATCATTACTTACCTTCAGGTGAGATAGTGGTCAAAGGCTGACCTATAGCAGACATAAAAAAAACATAAAAAAACGACAACAAACTACAATATTATATTTGAACCTGTAGATCTAACTAAAACTGATATAACCACTAAAATATTCAACTATAAACTTTTCATGTCAATTAATGTCATTAATCCACTGGCATCGGCGATAATGATAACAATAGAATTTTATTCATACGAGTAACTAGGATGTAGTGGTCCTGACGATGCTTACTTATCTCTTAACTTACTCTATCTTTACTTTAGGATAAGTAAAAGGGTGTCATTCTGGAAACTTGAAAACAGCAATATACCTATATAATTACTCATTAGTTTTTACTCGATTAACATTTTCCGCATACAACAAAAGGGTTGAAACTGTACCAACTCGAAGGCAACAACATGTTAACGGCAGCAAAATTATCGACATTGAAACATGTCGCGTAACCGCGCGCTCATTAATCAACGCCAAAAACCAATTAGAGAATGATATTGTTCTTAGAATATTGATCCAGGGCTCAACAGAGATTGAGTGAGATGAATTGCTTCATCTTTTGGATTTTATCTAAATTGATGAAAGTTTTTGTTGAGTTACGTTGAAGTTGCTGAATTTCTCAACCAGCAATACCGATAACATTACATTCTATATTTCAATATATTTTTTTACCTTTTCAAAGAAATAAATTATTTTATAGGAGCTCAATCCAGGTACAGCTTGCAAACCATCTTTAACAATCACAACTTGCCACCAGGTGATATAGTCTTTGAACAAAGACTATCTTAGAACAAAATTACAACGAGAGGAAAAAATATTGTCATGAGCGGGATTCGAACCCACGCCACCTCTATAGCCGGGGTATGCTTTGCCGCTAAGTTAATATGACATATGATTCATAACTATAATTTGTAGTTTCGTTCTTATGTATGGGGATGGAGCGACATCTATAGGTCCGTAATGTAAAGTGCGAAACAAGCGTCATTGCAAAAATAAAAATATTAAAAAAGACTATTGTTTCAAACCCGTGGTGTGGGTATATCAAGTTTTTTTTAACCTACCAGCACTCTACACCAGCAATCTTCCAAGAAGCATGTTCAAAAACATATAGGCTACTTATGTGGCTACTAAATTCTAGGACGAAATTTTGTAAAAGAAAAACATATGCTTATTATTATAATTATTATAGTTTCTAGATTAACTATTACTACTTTTTTACTTCACGTGAACTATAGCCGTCTCTTTGTCCTGATTACAATAATAATAGCTGTTGAATAATAGAGTGGTTGTAGCTATGGACTGCGGTTCCACAGGTCTATGGCTCGATCCCTACTGCCACAGGTTTTTTTTAATTTTTTGGGTCTATGAGCAGGCAGCTCACCTGGTGTTAGGTAATCACCGTCGCCCACGAACATCCGCAACACCAGAGGTATCGAGGATGCGTTGCCGGCCTTTGAGGAGGGAATATGCTCTCTTCTTGCAGGCTCCTAAGTCGTATCACTTCAGGCAGCTGGTTCCATATTGTGGCAGTACGAGGTAGTAAATGCCGTGAAAATCGCAAGGCTGTGGACTTCCAGACGTTGACATGAAATTGATGAAACATCGTGCTTTGTGTTGGCTTTAGCTTCAGCGCATGGTGGGAGGGCAGTTTGCGAATGCTCACCTTCTAGCTTTAGGGTGGTAGCTAGCTACTCTCAAGTAGAAAATCTGTCACCAAGCACCTAACAGTATGTTTCGGCTGCAGTCCTGAACGGCCAGTAAAACTAATGGCACATGAGACTCAACAACTGTTTTTCTTAAGGTGACGATGTAGTGTCATACGTCACTTCTGACGAAACGCATCTGTTATAGGCAGAGGTCGCACACACAATACAATAATAAAAAAAAATCATTAATAATATGTGCTTGTTGTTTTAAGCAATTACAATAGCAAAATGAAAGTTTTTTATTTTAAATTTTATAGGATGGTGAGCTGCTGCCAAGTCAAGACTCCGTGGTGCTCCCCACTCCGAGGCACCATGATAGTTTGCTGGATGAAGATGCAACGGACCCCATGCCTACAGCTCAGACTTCCAATAAGGTAAAAAAAGTACTTCATCTTCTTCCCCATATTGTGAAGCGCTCGTAGCGAAGTTTGCTTAGCTGTTCCTAACCGATCAGCAAAGCTAAGCAACGCCTGCCGCGGTCATGAGTTGGATGGGTGACCGCTAGTGACATTACAACTGAGCGCTTCCGTGCTTCGGAGGGCACGTTAAGCAGTCGGTCCCGGTTGTTGTTTTAGGATGGCAGTCGTTATAGCATGGTGGTAGGGCATTTTGCGAATGCCCGCCTGAAAAATCTCCAAGCACCCAACGATGTGTTCAGGCAGCTGTTTATGAAGAATTAATAAATTTTCTTTTTATGTTATTGTGACGGAACAAGCTCGAGGCCCACCTGATGTTAAGCGGACCAACCTCCGCCTATAACAGATGCATTTCGTGAAAATGTTCGCCATAATAATTTTTAATTACGGATTTATTACGGATTTACGGATTAATTTATTAATTTTAAAATGTATTAAATACAAATATGATAAAATCTTTTATTTAAAAGTAATTAAATCTTTAAGAACTATTTTCTAACCTTTGTTTACCAAAAACCGTATTCATAAAAACAGAAGCATTGCAATTGTTTCGAAGTGTCTTATTTACATTGAAATTATGAAAATCTGTCGTCAAGCACCTGACGGTGTCCAGCAGCAGTACTTACGCTTGGCAAGCGTCTTGGAGATCGCATTTTAAGATATCAGTTCCTCAGAAGGCACTGCTGCCCACCTTCTGGTATTTTTTTCCATTAGTCGCCTCTTACGACACTTATTTTTATAGCTATTTGGCTAGGCTTTGACTGACTCGATGGTAAGTCATGATTCAGTCGAAACGTTGTTCAGGCCAACCTAGAATTACTAGCTTTCACTGAAAATAAGATATCAACTTTCCAACCCCTACCGTACTCATGTGGGATGAGGTAACATGACAAAAATACCACAAGCTCATTAAAATATCGAGGTCCTTGTATTCTTCTTTCTGCCCACAGTTGACACGCGCTCTCCCACGAGTGCGTGGGTAAAAACTGTGGGTGTATATCACAATATTATCTGTACTGTAATGTAGTTAATTTCGTGTTTGTGCGAATTATACCCACCGTTTTGTCTCTTTAAAGTGAAAACTCATGCTTGTGGCGAGAAATTCAACATTTTCACAGTTTTATTAATAGTTTATTTTCACAAATAATGTACAATTTGATTGCAAACTAAATAAGGTTCTTAATATTAATGAATAGATTCAGGCGTTACTTTGCGGAAATCCATATTTAATTATAACAAATATTTTAAAAGTATTTTATGAAAACATCAATTTCAGAGCGAACGTCTCGATCGTGCGCTCGTAGAGTCAAGACCTCCTGAGGATGCTTCGTTTAGAAGCGAAACCGTCGAATACTCTTCCGGTTTGGCTGCGTGGCGTTTGTGACGTCACGTTGTCTTAACAGGAAATTAGGCGGAATTGTCACTAGATATATATCATTTTTATAAAGATTTTTTAAGTGTTTTATTAAATAATTAAATTGATGTTTTCTTAAAATACTTTTATAATATTTGTTATTATTGTTCTTAATATTATTAATTGTAACAAAATGCTATTGCTTGTATGTTTGTCTAGTCTGTTATTCGCACAGAACCTACACTAAGAAAATAATTGGTAAGAAAATAATTAACGGTGTCAGCAGTCCTTGAGGGCCAGTGAAATTACAGGCACTCACAAGTCTCATACTTAACAACTATGTTTTAACGTGGCGGATGCAGTGCAATTCGTGACTTGTGACGAAATGCATCTGTTATAGGCAGAGGTTAGTCCGCTTAACATAAGGTGGGCTTCGTGCTTGTTCCGACACAATAACTTAAAAAATTAATTAAAAAAAACTTGTGTTTTAGGCCTTCAAGTGTACAAAAATATTAGACATGATATGAAAAAATAAACAATTACAACAAATTAGTATTACAGTTTATATATTTGTATTAGTTTATCTTGCGTGTACCTAAATTTGGCACATGTACATTGTACCATGGTAAGGCATCATTGTACTGTTACAGCCGACTCGTCCAATGCTGAACACAGCCTCCCCTATGAAGGGCGTATTTGCTATAATCCCCACGCTTGCCAGGTGGCTTGGGGATTGCAGTGTAAAATGAGTGTAAGATTCTTTAGAAGGTGCTGCTGCCCACTTTCCAGTATTTTTGCCTTGGTCGCCTCTTACGACTCACACGGGATGATATGGGGATGTGTAATTCTAACCTTAATGCCTTTGATTAGGCATTAACACCTTTAAATAATAATGCTCGTATGTAAACCCATCCTTTCTACCCGTGGTTGTCGTAAGAGGTGACTAAGGGTAACACACCAGAAGGTGGGTAGCAGCACTTTCTGAGGAACTGATATCTCACACTGCGATCCCCATGCTGACTGCCAAGCGTGAAGATTATGGCAAACCCTTCCATATTAGGGGAGGCTATGTTCAGAAGTGGACTATCCGGCTCCGGATCCGATCCGGTGATACGTGTTTATGTGTGTCATAGAATATACAGCAACAAAACCATAAACATATATAAATGTTGAATTTCCCGTCATAGGCGTCAGCATCTGCCTTAAGAAATGCGGCTTTACGTGATCTTAGAGACTCGCCAGCGCTCAGTAGTAATGCCACTAGCGGTCACCTATCTAAGTCATGACTGCAGCTGCTTAACCATTTTGATTGGATAAAAACAGGTTCTGCTACAAGTGCTTCAAATTATTGTTTTTTTTCAGGTGGCTTCAATAAGCCAGTTGTCCTTCATGGTGCGCCCAGACAGCTTCGAGCGTGGTCAACTGAGGCTCACCTGCATATCGTCCGTTCACTCAGTGTACAGTGAACAAGCCGAGCTGGTCATCAACGAGGAGAGGCCGCAGATAGCCTCAGTACTTGGCACCAGAGACCTGGCTTCAGGTATGTTTAGAGAAAAGTCTACTCACTACGCAGGATTAAAATATTAACATAACATAAAACTTTAAAATCATTTATTGACACAATATCGTGTACAATATTAATTTTGAAGCCTCTAGTCTTAGACGTAGCTTAACATTATGTTTTGTGAACATATAATATATTATTAACTAAAAGGTAGGTGGCGTGTTTATTTGATTTTAGTGAACAGCTTAGTGAAGGTGTAAACTGGAAGATGGGTTGGCAAAAAACCATTTTAATAGAAAATTAGGCTGGCCACGTAAAAGTTCGAATGGAAATCTACCTGACGCATCGGGTCTAGATTTGTGTGGATTGTGACTGCTGAGTGGCTGGCCTTTTATACATTCAAGAATTTGTATGGATATTTTTTCTCCAGGAAGGTTTTTCTAGTATATTATAATTATTCCATTGTACGTAAACAACTTAAAAGTTTACGTTTCCAGCAAGACACATTAGAACTCTTCTTTCAATTTAAGAGTCGGTGGTTTTTTTCCAACATTCTCAGTTTTCAGCTAGTTTTTCCATGTACGACAACTGAAACTGAAAGCAGAACAAAACAAAATGTATTTTGTTTTGTTCAGTTTACTATAAACTTAATCAAAATTTAAATGAGACCTTAATAATACTCTTTCCAACTAAAACTATCCATTAAAGTAATTTAAGATTGGACGATCCAGTAAAAAGTTCTACATAATATATTAAAATTCTTTAATACAAATACGTGTCAAATTGAGAATCATCAAAAAGGGATTTTCGGAGAGTAAATTTAAACTTACTGCACAATTCATAAAGTATCAATTTCCTATTCGAATGAAAACTGAATACTCCCATAAAGGCTCACCGTTACCGATACCTGTTTACCGATCTGTGAAGACTCAAAAGCATCCAGTGATTAATGCGCAATCCGTTTTAATGCCTCGGTTAAATCGATGATTTATATCGTATCGTCGCATTCGATAATAATTAACGTTATTTATTTGGCATCTCGTTGATTTTTATTACGATGCAGTTTGATTGAGCGGGTTTTAAGGGGCGTTGATGGGCCTTAATTGGGCCGTATGTTTTGGGGTGACTAATTTTCACAGATGATTCAAACCTCGGTAAACTCAGCATGCACGGTAATTAAAAATATTATAAAAATATTGTGAGAAATCATATAACAAATATTTAAGAAAAATACTTTAAAAATATATCATGTGACAATTCCGCGTAATTTTCCTGCTAAACCGACGTGGTGGACACTACTTTTTATCCCTCTATGAGAAAACAAGTGCAACTTATGAATAAGAATGGTACATTTATTTATTAAGATATTATTAGCTAAAATAAAACAAAGCATAGAAATAGTAACAGGCTACTGTTTATATTTGAACAATTATCGAAATACATCGTAACAATTTTACCACTACTTTTTGTCCCTCTAGGATTAAAAAGCTATTTGGTAGCTATTTTAGTCCTTGTTCACGAGGGATAAACAAGCCATTTTTAAATAGATGTGATAAAAATACATTTATTACAAGTAATTTTATTCCAAAGCAACTTGCAAATTTCATATGAAGAAACAAGGCAATCTGCCACAAGTATAATGAATGTATTAAATATTTAAAAAAATGTGGCTATGAGAAAATAAACAAATATTTAACGGCAAAATAAATCCACAGCCTTTTAATGTTTTGAAATCTACTTTGATAAAAGTTATGTGCCTGAATAAATCCGATAATCTCTTTGTTCGTCATCTAAACATAGTACCTACACGCGTTTAGTGGTTGCTATCTAATATCACAAAGAGGAAAGATTTGTGTTCATGCATGTAACGAATAGACATAAAAATCACTTGACCGATTAGAAAAAATATTTCACCAATATAATTCTACAATATTTCTGATAAACAAGCTATGGAATATTTTCAAAAACTTAGGGATACCTATGAAAACTTCAATAACGTAACCCAACGTGTGAAAAAAAAACCAAATAATTGCTATTTCGCGAACGCTGCGGAAATTGTTGGCAATAGAGCAAAGTGATGCACAACAATTTTATAGAAGACATCAATATCTACAAAATTATTCATAATACCATACGTCTAACTATTACAGTTATATCACAATAGCTACTTTTTATGTGTTCCGTAGCGGGCCCTAGTAAAGCAGAAAATTGTTCAAACTATTAAATTATAGAAGATTTGTTAAGACACAAAACAGGGTAATTGGACCAAATCACTGTTCCTGTTTTCACCACCGGCATTTCCGAAGTTGTACATTTCACCGACTAGAAAATTGCACGCGCTCGACGCCTGAACGCCTGTCCGACTCTATTCCAACTTTGCACGCTTGCCGGCCTGCGGATCGAGAAGAATTTTTATTTCTCGATGTAAACACTGCTTCCGAATACGTAGAAAGCAAACCAATCCCACTCTGCAATTCAAATATTTGCTGCAACCGACTTGCAGTACCTACAGTTACCGTCGATCTTTCTAGAGCCAGCAGTCGGAGGAAAATATAGAAAAATTGGGTAAACATAATTATGTTTGGGGTTGAGTTAGATTGGAGGGTAAATTGGCAGGGCTTGAGGGGAATTAAGATGTCTTATTTTTCTTTGCGTATTTTTTCTGTGTCGGTTGGGAAACATTACAATAATAATCTATCATGAATCTACATCAAGAATTTATTATTATAGACATTCGGCATAACATAACATTATTTTTAAGGTTCAGTATTAGAAAATGGGACCCAATACTAAGCATTGACCGTCCGTGTGTCTGTCCGACTTATAAAAAACTGTACTATTTGGAATCGTAATAGGTTAGCTAATTGAAAGTTTCACAGAATGTGTTGGTCTGGTGGACTGCCTAACAAGTAATAATAAAAGCAAATATTAAAAAATAAACGAGAGTCGTGTCGAAACGTCTTTGTTTTAACGTTTTTATTGTTTTGTTTTATCGTACTAACGGTAATACATACAAACGTAAAACTTAGTATGAATATAGTAGGTACAATATCTATCATTCGTATGACGTGACCAAGTGAAAAGTGCGCTAAATTAGCAGCATGCCACTTCTCACGTGGATGTGAGTAGGGTGTTGTGTGCATCAGACGAACAACAGGGCTGTATATGGTACAGTTTAGAATTTATATGTTACGGCTTTGACTCGAACACTATCTTCAAATTAATGCCTTCAGTGCATTTCACTAGTCTTTCGAATAGAAACTCAATTTGTGCAAATATACTGTCTATTTTGTCGTCATTAATGATGAATTTGCGGTATCAGTTATGTTTGTCGAGTCGAACATTCCGGGCCACCAAGCAAAGGCAATGTGTAGTTGATACGTATAGTAGAGTACAGTATAGGTATGTGACTGAAACGTTGAACTTTTTAGTTTAGTTTAATTACTATCTTAGTTTCCTAATATTGGACATAGTTTTTAGATGGACTTATGAAAAATGATAGCGGAGCGTTAATAGCTACCGTGCCACAGATCCGTTGTGTTGCGGCAGCTGTCCTTGAGAGCCAGTAATTCTAGGTTAGCCCGAACAACATCTTCGACATCATCACTTACCATCAGGTGAGATTGTAGTCAAAGGCTACCCTATCAGGCATTTTTGAAGCAGTGATGGCTGAGTGGCATTGGCTATGGACTGCCACGCAGCAGATCCATGGTTCGGCAGCATTCCTTGTGAGCCAGTGAAATTACAGGCTTATGAGACTTAAGAACTATGTCTCAAGGTGACGAGCTCAGTGGAATTCGTGACTTGTGACGAAATGCATCTGTTAAAGGCAGAGGTTAGTCCGCTTAACATCAGGTGGGCCTCGAGCTTGTTACGTCACATAAAAAAACCCGTCAAAATTATAACTATCATGTAAAAGAGCATTTTGCGAATGCTCTACTCATACTTGAGGGTGATATCATCTACCAAGCACGTAACAGTAAAATATAGATATAAAATATCACAGTAACAGTTTTTAGAACGCACTTATAAGAATAAGCGGGAACTACATTAAACACGATTATAAATAAAATAATTACAAAATATGAATGAGTCTAGTAACGACGACAGCAATTTAACTCCAGAGGAATAGAAAACAAGCTACGAATAAATATGTAAAGAAGTGTAACTCTCATACAAGGAACAGTGAAAATAAATTATACACCTGGTAGTAAGTGAAAGTATTTAATAGGCAGGCCAAATCGTTTAACATTCTTATAATCGATGGTGTAGAAAGAAAGGTTCTTGAGTGGCGAGTCTTGATCGAGGAGACGTAGCGCAGATAGATCACCTTCGAGGTGATTGACATTGTACGAGCCGCGACGTAAGGAGCTGACAAATGCAATTGACGTTCATATGCTACAATGAATAGATTCAGACGTTACTTTGCGGAAATCTATATTTAATCAAAATTTAAGCAACGTCGCCCGCGGTTATGAATTGGATGGGTGACCGTTAGTGACATTACTACAGAGCGCCTCCGTGCTTCGGAGGGCACGTTAAGGCGTCGGTCCCGGTTGTTGTCTAAAGATGGCAGTCGTTATAGCATGGTGGTAGGGCATTTTGCGAATGCCCCCCTGGCTAGCTACCACCCTCAAGTAGAAAATCTGTCGGCAAGCACCTAACGGTGTGTTCCGGCAGCTGTCCTTGAGAGCCAGTACTTCTAGGTTAGCCTGAACAACATCTTCGACGACATCATCACTTACCATCAGGTGAGAAAGTGGCTTAACTATCAGCAATAAAATATAAAAAAAATATTTTAAAAATATTTTAGGAAAACATTTCTCGATCGTGCGCTCGTAGAGTCAATACCTCCTGAGGATGCTTCGTGTAGAATCGAAATGCGTCGAAAAATCTTCCGGTTTGGTTGCGTGGCGTTTGTGAAGTCACGTCGGCTTAATAGGAAAATTAGGCATAATCGTCACTAGATATATTTTTAAGTGTTTTTTAAAATATTAAAATTTAATGTTTTATTAAAATATTTGTATCTATTTCATATGCTATGTTTTTTTTATATCGTATAGCAGAGAATCCTTCACAAAAAATCCAAGAAATGTATGGTCTACTCAGTACTCAATTCACCATCATTTTCCTACCTTTCCACTCATGGTGAGTCGGTGCAATTTCTTTCCTTACAATAAAAATAATGAAGAACATGTTGAAGAATATATTTTCGAACGGAAACGCGTTTTTTTTACAAGGACTTTTATCTCAATGCAAATCTCCATATTATTTATATGCAGCGTGGACTCAGACATGGTAACATCCACCATTGACAACAGTTGAATATATCGGACTTTTTAATATTTTTATTTTTCCAATAACGCATAATAAATGGTCTGCGCATTACATTACAAAATTACAAATTTACGAGAGGAAAAATAATATATTCGTTCTTTAACCATCCCACCAACCATCCGTTAGAGAACGAGAGAAAAAAATAGAGTTATTAATCATATCTCATGTTAGCTCAGTCGGTCAGAGCATACCCCGGCTATAGGGCTGGATGACGCAAGCTCGAATGCATATGACTATATTCGTATTTCCTATCGTAAATTTGTAGTTTTGTTCTATAATTATCTTGATTACAAAACACCACAATAAACTGGAGTGAATTAACACTGGAACCAGCTATCTTGCGATCCGAAATAACAGCTGCTGTTCGTGCGCTTAAGAACAGGAAAGCACCGGGACCAGATGATGTGACTGCAGAAATTCTGAAATTGATGGGTGACATAGGTGTTAACGAACTACACGACATATGCCAGCGTGTTTGGCAAACTGGTCAGTGGCCCAGAGATTGGACGTTGTCAACTATCCTTCCTCTACACAAAAAAGGGTCCACAACTAAATGTGACAACTACCGCACCTTGGCTTTGATTTCTCATGGCAGCAAAGTTCTGTTACACATCATAAATAATAGAATCCGTCACTTTCTGGACTGGCAGAACCCACAAGAGCAGGCCGGGTTCGTCAAAGGAAAGGGAACGCGCGAACAAATCTTTAACATTCGCCAACTTATTGAGAAGTCATATGAGTTTGATCAACCACTTATAATGTGCTTTATAGATTATAGCAAAGCCTTCGACTGCGTTGACTGGAGGAGCCTTTGGAGGGTACTGGTGGAACTAGGCGTCCCACAACACTTAATATCCCTATTACAAGCTCTATACCAAAACAACCAAGGTAGCGTAAGAATAGATAGGACAACATCCAAATCATTCAATTTCGGTAAAGGAGTTAGGCAAGGCTGCATACTCTCTCCAATACTGTTCAACATTTACGGAGAGTATATTATGAGGCACACTTGTGAAGACTGGGAGGGTGGTGTAGTCATTGGCGGCAAAAAGATTAGCAATTTGCGGTACGCCGACGACACAACACTTCTAGCCACCAACGAAGACGATATGATATTCCTACTGAAGCGGTTGGAACGAATAAGTGGTGAACTGGGACTCCGGATAAACAAATCGAAGACCAAGCTCATGCTGGTGGATCGCTCCAGCAAACTGCAGCTCAGCGGAGCTCTGAGATTGAACATCGTAGACCACTTTGTCTATCTGGGTTCCACCATATGTAACAACGGTTCGTGCGAGCCCGAAATACGAAGAAGGATTGGGATGGCGAAAAACGCAATGACTCAGCTGCAAAAACTGTGGGCGGATAGAAACATCACAAGAAAAACCAAAGTTCAACTAGTTAACACCTTAGTCTTCTCTATATTTAACTACGGCGCTGAAACTTGGACTTTAAAGAAAGCAGACCGGGACCGGATTGATGCCTTCGAAATGTGGTGTTGGAGGAGAATGCTCAGGATACCTTGGACAGCCTTCCGCACAAATGAATCCATCTTGCGTGAATTAAAGATCAATATAAGGCTGTCCAGGGTCTGCTTACAAAGAGTTCTGAAGTATTTTGGCCACATTGCTAGGAAGAGTAACGATAACCTGGAAAAACTAATTGTCACTGGGAAGATAGAAGGGAAACGTCCAAGAGGTCGCAGTCCTATGCGATGGACAGACCAAATCCGCACTACCCTTGACAATAGTATTCATGACGCCATTCACATCGCCAAAGACAGGAGCAGGTGGCGACAAATTGTCAATAAAAAGGTTATTTCCACGGGGAATCACGACCCTCAGCTTTGAGGATAACGACGCAAGGAGGATCTTGATTACACCAAATACTAATTATATGTCGCTCAAGTAGTGACAGGTAGAAAATAAGTCGTCGTACGAAATATAAAAAGCTGTTAATTACGACGGTAAGTAAGTACCTAAACTTAGAACTTTTTAGCTGCCCCTCGTGCCTGGAATATGTAAATAAACAGAATATGCTATTACAGATTAAAGTATAGTTACGAAGTCCTTGAAGGAGTATCTACTTATCTTAAGACAGCTGTCCAGACATTGAGATTTCTTTTCTATATTTGCATCGAGGTTGCATTTAGATTGGAAATGAATAAATATGCTAATAGGAAGACTTCGAACCCTATTAGCATATTTCCTTGAACCTTCTTTTCAAAACAAACAACGATAACTTGATGATACAAAACAAATATTGTTGATATTTTTTTTTTTGTGAGTAATGTGATGTTGTTTTTGTATATAAAACGTAAACGCAAAATCCTTTGCAAAAAAAAATCAGGATATTTTTTTCCCACGAACCATTTACCTCGAAACTTCTGGACTGATTTCGATGCGATTTAGTATTGAACAGCCATTATTTTACAGCATGTTTTTAATTAGGTTTTTGGGCTGTAAACTAGGGAGGGGCCTCCAAAACGGTACTGATATTAAGGGTGAACTGGCCGGGCCGTTCTCCATACAAGCGCCGTAGGGTGATCACTCTCTTATTTGAGGATTTAGGTCCAAAACAAAGCATAATACCGATTGATCTCGTCATTACCTAGGCTTGTATGATGCCGAAATTTTAATAAGATAATTAACTTGAGAATTATGAGCTTCGAAACATTTTCATATAACATTTTCGAGGCTCATAAATTTCAACTTAATTATCTTTTTAAAATTTCGGCATCATACAAGCCTAGATAATGACGAGATCAATCGGTATTATGCTTAATTCTGGACCTAAAGTCTCAAATTAGGGAGTGATCACCCTACGGCGTTTGTATGGAGAAGCGACCGGCCAGTTCAACCTTAAGGATAATGTCGACTCAAAACTAACACATGAATTGGAGATCGATGTGACTGATGTCAAAGTGACAGTTGAGGTCTTGCTTTTCAGTTTTGATATCACATTTAGGAGTAAGGACTCAAAACAAAATACCCGAATAACAGGGCGATATGACCACTGTCAATGTGACAGTTGAAGTACACAAAATTTAAATGTGATAATAAAACAAACATTGATTTCAGTTTTAATGTCATATTTATAGTTAAATAGGCTCAAAACAAATACCTGAATGGGAAATCGATATGACAAAGCGACAATGTAGTTCTTACTTTTCAGTTTTCACACTAAGGCTGACAGCTATACATATGACAGTTCAAGCTGTCACGATAATAATCTTATAACTCAAAACGATTGAATCTAGACTACTTGTTGATTTATTGCATTGAAAGCTATATTTGCTATCTTCATTTCACGTGACAGCTGTCAAAATTAAAAGATCTACATCTCGAAACCTATGGAACGTAGATTTGTTGTTTCCTTACAAAATGAGCAAAACCTTTAAATAATAGAGATGTTTTAGGCTAGTTTATTCAAAGGGTGACATTTTTAAATTCTGCCAAGAAAAAAGGCCATCAAAAGCTTGCTTGTCATATACGAAAACCACATGTGTAAAAATACGTCATTCGATAAACTTTCCTTACTAAAAATAGTGACTGGCACTGCAAGCAATTCGGTAACTTTTTTTTTCTCCAGCATAATAATAAAATTATTTTGGATCATTTTAAACACAAGTATATTTGAAAATACCTCGTTATTAATATCTTTATTAATATGATTTTAATTATGAACAATCGAAATAAAGCATTTTATCGCATATTGGATAATAGTTATGATTTTGCATTCATATTAAATTCACGCTTTTATTGTATAAATTAAAGGTAGATGTTCACGCTATGGCTGAAAATTTATTTCACATAAGTATAGTAAAAATCTAAGTAGCCTTTGGCCACCATTTTACCTGCTGGTAAGTGATGATATGGTTGAGGATGGTAAAAAGGCAGCTGCTGTAACACACTGTTACTTGCTTGGCGGCAGACTTTCTATTTGAGAGTGGTCAGAAGTCAGGCGAGTATTTGCAGAGTGCCCTAACACAATGCGGTGAAGCTCAAGCTCCCCTGCGTGGCAGTATATAGCGATTTACCTTCCTGACGTCAACGTTCATTGGGAATTCTTTTGTTGATAGTGATTCATTCTTAGATAGTTACCAATTCGGGCAAACAGCCCTATTCGGGATGGTAAAAAGAATTTTAATAATTATAAGGCCCTGTTATTTTATGTATTTATTATTAAATGCAGCTAACTTTATTGTACGTATTCAAGAGCTTACACGCTAACTAGACTAAATAAATTCTCAGAGAAAACGTAATTTCCGAGGCCCACTTTACGATATTAAACAGGCTTACACGAAAAACCTGTTGAATAACGTCTGATAAACCAATAAGAATGATTAAATACATTCACAATCCCCAACGTAATTCAAACAAAGTTAGGAAACGTGTAAAGTAATGAACTAATGACGTTGAATTTACGATAAAAATGTTTAAAAAGAAAACAAAGATTAAATATTCATTACGGGGAATTATCGCGTTTTCTTTCTTTTTGGCGCAATTCGTGGAAAGCGTTGGGTAGCTCTTTGTTAAGTGAGATACGTTGGCCTGTTGGCTGTGAGAGAGGATAGGGAAACTTTTTATAGATATCGATAAAAAATGATAAGGAAAGAGTGAAGTGAACTTACACCTCGCATGAAAAGGGTAGTTTTAGTGTTTAAAAACTCGCACCTAAATTGATATTTGCTGCGTGAGAAAAGTGATTTATGCACAAAACTTTATAAGTACCAATTTTTAATAAATAATGTTTGTAAATTAGAATAAACTTATATATAAATGGCAAATAGCCACTTAATATAGGAGGCTGTGTTCAGCAGTGGACGATCCGGCTGATACAGTAGAGTATAATTAAATATAGCCTCGTTTCTTACCAGAGGTGAAAAGTTGTATGTTTCACCCGTTTGCAATTTGGTTTTGGTCTAATCCCTTGAGCTCTATATTGGAATCACTAGCTGCGCTCGTGATACTACTTCGGTAGTTCGGGATATGAAGTCAACACTCTCCAAAAAAACAACTATGCTCACTTGGTGAACAAATAACTACCTTTTATTATGATATAATTTCTGTTATACAAATTGTTAAGACTGCTTTGTTAGCGTGTGTATAAAAGAGAAGCTTTAGGATGTCAGAAGCTCTGGGTCCGATGTCCAGAGCGCACGTATATAGGGTTATTCTGATAAAAAAAACTCAGATGCACTGGATCAATCAACACAATGTTCTGTTCACAGGTGGATGGCAATATGCTCGCTCCCTATTACATGAGATCAAGACATGTCCGGCAAAAAGTTGTAACATCTCTGCTTACACGTAACACAGTTGTGGCAGTATAATTATATGTATAAAGTTGTAGCTTCGTTTTTCTATCTGATAGCGCGCCTGTTTGAAGTTAACCCAAGGACAGTTTTCTTAGGTAAAAACTACAAACAGTGGTAGGGATAAGAATATAGTAACAAAATAAATCTATTAAGCATGTTTGTAACTTCTAAAAACTGCGCAATACTCTTCATATCAAAATTTAAGACGACTTCTGATTAGGAAAATGCAGCATATAACATAACGATTTGCTATATCGCCTTATTATTTAATGTTCATTAACCAAGATGACTAACAATGCATTCATATTCATTCATATTGTGTAAACATTTAAATGAAAATTAAAAAAACAATACTTCTTTATCTAAAATAAACTCGGATTGATGTATAAGTTCTTACGATACTCTATGCATCAAAATCTGTTCAGGCAATTCAAGGTTATGGTGTACTAAAAATATACCAAAACGCATACACACATGGATTATTACTGTAAAAATATGACACTCGTGGTCGTGTAATAAACAAATGTATTTAATAAGGCTGCAGGATTTATATATAATAAGACACTCATACCTGCCTCATTTTTGACGGCTTGGATAGACTGAGTATCCACCAGATATTATAAGCAAGAAAATAAGCCTTGTAAGAAAAAAAAACACCTATAGAATCGTTTCATTTCCCTACCCACACCGAGCGCATCGATCTTATTGGTGGATTTTTTATCTTACTAAACGTTTGTCTGTATATCGATTGTCGATACTACAACACCCATCACTAGCCCATTGTCCATTAACGATATTACGCAAATGATTCGCCGGCGCTACGCACTAATTACAAAACAAAGCTTTTAATAAAGATATTTCTTTTAAACATCCCCCATGCTTACCTTCGATAGGATCATTATTGTGGATTATTTTTTGGTGGTTGATTATGAGAGAAACTGGTGATTAATATAGTATTTTGTCGCAAAAAATAATTGATCATTATAATATTTAGGTTTTTTTAAAAGGGGGATATTGGTTTAGCGCATATTTTATGATTTCATAACGGAATTTAAAGCTACTACTTCCCGTTGACCTAGAATCATGAAACTTGGCAAAGAGCAATGTAATTTTTAGGGTTCCATACCCAAAGGGTAAAAACGGGAACCTATTACTGAGACTTCACTGTCCGTCCGTCCGTCCGTCCTGCCGTCCGTCCGTCAGTCACCAGGCTGTATCTCAAGAACGGTGATAGCTAGACTGTTGAAATTTTCACAAATGATGTATTTCTATTGCCGCTATAACAACCAGTACTAAAAACAAAATAAATATTCAAGGGGGGGGCTCCAATACAACAAACTTGATTTTTTTACCGTTTCTTGCTCGATACTAATGAAGGTGACAGGAAGACGCTTTAACTATTTACAGAATATTTGTTTTAGGTTCTCTTTCAATACAATTAATTGAAATGAAATAAATAATTAAGGGGCTCCCATACAATAAAAGATGTTTTTGCCGTACCTACCCAGCTCAATCGGACACTGCGAAAAGTGTCTGTAACTTGCAAGATTAGGTTACCTACTGATAATGGTACGGAACCCTTCGTGCGCAAGTCCCACTCGCACTTGTCCGGTTTTAATGTATTGAGAGGAACATGTGAAGAAAAATATCTGGAAACTGTAAATATGTTAGTAGTCCAAAAAAAAAAAGGGAATTCACTATTACACTTTTTTTTATTACTTTATTGTAAAAGCTGTAATACATAGAAGCGAGAAACTTGATATGATTATAGTCCAATATCTAATATAGGTGGAATGGGCTAGAGCATTTAAACTGCCTGTGAGTCTGCAATGACTTGTAGGTTATCTAAATGCTTTCATTGTATTAGCTGTGGTGTTGTATATTCTTCACTTTGAAAACTATCGCGAGTTTCATCCATATTTGAGATCCTAATAAGTTAACGTATTGTATATTGTTCGTTGTGTTTTGTTAATAAAAGCATACTGCATCAGCACTATCGTCCACTGCTGAACACAGCCTCTTCCATTAAGGGGGTATTTGCCATAATCCCCACGCATGGCAGGCGGCTTGGGGATCGCAGTGTAAGATGACAGGTCTTTAGAAGGCGCTGCTGCCCACCTTCCAGTATTCTATCATTAGTCACCTTGTACGACACCCACGGGATGATATGGGTTAGTATAAAAGCATACCGCTTATAAAAGCATGTATTTACAACAAAAAATATTAAAAAGTGTCCAAGTGCGAGTCGGAATCCCGCTGAAGATGTTTTAATGGTAGGCAACGCACACTGGTGCGTTGCCTACCATTAAAACATCTTCAGCTGTGGTATTACAGGTGTTCAAAGGCGGTGGTGACCACTTACTTTCAGGTGGACCCTCTGCGTGTTTGTCACATTTCATATTAAAAACATGCCCAAAATTATTGAAAAAAAAAACAAATTTTAACAATTGATTTTTTCAATTTTTTTCATTGAATCCAGGACCTTTTTTTGATTGCTAATAGGTGCCTTTGCCCACAATCTCACCTTATGGTAAGTCAGACGTGGTGGAAGGTGTTGACATGCGTAACATAGAATTCATCATCATCTTTAGCTGTAAGACCTTCTGTACACTGTTGAACAAAAGCCTCCCCCATAACAAAGGTATTCCCCATTAGAATACTAACTTTACCTAGAATAACTTGGGCGGAATAACTAGTCAGGCGGGCAATCGTACTATGCCCTTCCACCATGCGATGAAGCTTATTTCCACGGTGTGATTAGAACCATATACCTGATGCACAACATTCCTTAGCCAATGCCACTTGGTCATCGCTGCATCTAGATACAAGCAGCGATTTTACACCCACACAACAAAAGGTAATATATAAAAATAAATTGCCAAAACATATCCAACACCAATTAAAAAGTTCAATTGTAAATCACGCAACACTAAAATCAGACAGGTCAAATTGAAACAATCGTTGCGCGCCAACAATGTTCCATCTACACAATAGTTACAAGATATACGAGCAATATTAACAGTACATGCAGAATTTTTATACAATTTTGTTCTACGCGGATAAACGGAAGTAATAACCTAACAGACCGGACGCTTTGCCGTTTCATTCATATAAAAACGGTAATAATGCGCGAGCGTTTGTGCTGCCAGAAATAAAAATTATTTCGATATCATATTTTTGGCTGTAGTTAATGCGTTGTATCTACAACCGTTATTGCTTACGCTGTAAGTAATGTTGTCGTAAATCCCGCACTTTATTCGCTTTTAAGTGAATCGGGCGGTTGTTATGTGCTGAGACAAATATTAATGCGTGTGAATTAACACAACAAACAAAATAAAACGTTGCGTAGAGTTCAACAATTATTTTATGTCCCGATACGATGGTTAAAGAACGATAAGAAAAATTTGAGTTATGACTCATTGTTATGTTAGCTTATTGGTTAGATACCCCGGCTAAATGGGTGGATGGATGCGGATTCGAATCCCGCACATGACTTAGATTTTTCCTCTCGTATATTTGTGATTTTGTAATTATTTTATGATTATTGAAATTATTCATGGACATAACAATTATATTTTTTTATTAGTTTCATTATTTGCAGTTTTTTTAGAGCTGATATGTAAGCCGGTATCTCAATTGTTGGTAAGTGATTATGTAGTTGAGTACAGTGAACAGGCGTAATCTAAAAGGTTTAATGGGAAGTGTAGGTATACATATCGTTGTCCAAATAAACGAAGTTTCGTCATAGTTTCAATACCAAGTGTTCAAATGCGGTGAAATTTTGGTACCATATTCTTGAAACTTAAACCTATTGCTTATTGCTCTATGCTTTTGGTTTTCCAGTTTGCTCTCAAATTAAGTGTTTTAATAATTATTCAGAAAAATAGTTTTGTACGGAAAATCTTAGATTTAGAGATAAAACAAATAAAAAAACTGGCAATTCAGAAGCTGTTATTAAAAACGTGTATGCAAAATTTCAGCACCATCAAACACTTTGTATTTAAAAAAAAAATAATATGACAAAGCTACTTTTTGTATGTATAGCGCAATGAATACACTTACTTTAAAAAATATACAGGGTTTTTGGAAAAATTCTAATAACCTCTTAGATTTGACTTATGTTTGTGCTAACAATTTAGTAAATTGCTTGTTTTTTAATGGGCGCTCTTAGTTCAATGTAGGCATTGTCTTTTACTCCGAACTAAGAGCGCCCGCCGTGGCAATACTGGAGCATGTTTTCAATAACCCTGTATTAAGGAATGTTACATAATGGTAAATCCGTAGCTGTGTGTTTTTCTGTCTTTACCCACGCGACACTACCAAGCAATACTGTCAGTAGTTTTATGGGGAATATTTTTGCCCTTCTACACTACTTCCAGTAGTGTCATAGCTATTAAGAGAGGTGCCCACATCTTCATCGCCCACATTACTACCAAATTTGTTTTGTACCATCACAAAATCATTATTTGTTTAAATTACGCAGATGAGAGGTTGGCAGAGGCAGAATTGCCTAATTGTCGTTTAAATAATCAAAAATAGTACAGTAGACTTACTTAATATAAATGTTTTCACATGCAACTTCAATAAAATTATTCCCTGTGTATGCTTTTTATTGATGTCTTTAGAAATTATTAAAAAATCATATATAAATTTCCTAAAATGGACGTGTTAATTTCCTTTGCTAAGGTTTCATTGGACACCTCTTTTTCATTGCTATAGTGTTATGATCGTGATTGTCGCTGTTTAATTAAAATTTACAACTGTTTTACGAGGATACACAAATTTGGATTGAATATATATATTTTCGAATATATTTATTCAATTCATTACATTGTACCTACTAGTTTAACTGTATGTCTGACCGTTCGTCGGTCACCTTTAAAGAGCTTTTGACCTTTTTATTTTTCGAACCATAACAAGTGGCCGGAGTTTTCACAGAATTATGTGTATATAGCGAATTGCTTAGCAAATAATCATAAAAAGCAGTAGTTTACATATTTCGAAGGAGGAGAGATAGGATAGGAATAGAATAAAAACGCCAAGTTTCTCTATTTTGAATGTTTTGAAAATAGATAAACTTGGCGTTTTTATGGTACAGACACAAATTTTAAGATATAATAACTTGCCAAATGAGTGTCATACCTACTCGTGCTGAGAATCCCTAACCGAATAAAAAAAAACTAAAAAACAAAATAACAACGCAAGGTTTTTTGTTCTTTCGTTGTAATATTAAAATAAGATACGCTTAGCAGACTTAAAGCCTCTCACTCTGAAAGGCCAGTAAAAAAATCTTTAAATAAATGTTCACAAATTAATAATAAATACATAATTTTCGAATACTTATTTTCAAAAATGTAGGCGATCCCAATTGGAGCTACAGAGTGCAGGACTGGATAATAGTCATCCAAAGATCGCGTTTGAAGTGCAAAAATTACTATGTTTTAAGAACAAACGTATTTTTGCAATAAAAAACTAAGTTGAAGCACTTGTTCTGTATCTCTATATGTGAATATGAGTGCTACAGATATGCAGCCTATAACGGTGCAATTTGCTCTGCCCCCATCACCCTGAGACATAGGGTTGTTAAGTCTCGTGTGCCTGTAATTTCTTACTGGCTCTCAAGGACTATTGAAGTTGTAGTAGTGCTTGGCGACAAATGATCCAGTTGAAAGTGGTAGCTATAGCCAGGTGAGCGTTCGCAAATGCCTCTCTACCGTGCGAAGTTTGAAAAGCCTTGTTTTTATTTTATTTTATTGTAACGGAATAAGCTTAAGGCCCACCTGATGTTAAGCGGACTAACCTCTGCCTATAACAGATGCATTTCTTCGCAAGTCACGAATTGCACTGCGCCCGTCACTTTCAGACATAGTTATTACTTAAGACTCATGTGCCTGCAATTCACATATCCTGTGATCCACATCCATGGAATGCACATATACATGATCTCTCCGGAAGACTTAGTTCTGCTGCATATGCAGTTCTTAGGATAAGACAGTTAACAGACGTAGCTACTGCTCGCCTAGTTTATTTCGCGTACTTCCACAGTATTATGTCGTATGGTGTATTGCTGTGGGGAACTGCTGCTGAGATAGAGACAATCTTTATCATACAAAAACGTGCAATTCGAGCCATATATAAAATGGGTCCTAGGGAATCTGTGAGGGATCTTTTTAAAGAAATTGATATTTTAACTTTACCAAGTCTGTATATATTTGAAAATATTATGTATGTTCGTAAAAAATTGAGTTAATTTAAATTAAACAGTGACAATCACGATTACAATACTAGGAATAAAGATAAAATAGCGGTGCCAGGTTTTAGATTAGCAATGACAAATAAAAAGTCCTTCTTAGGTAATTGTGTGCGGTTTTATAATAAAGTTCCCAAACATATTACAACGCTCACAGAAGGGAAATTCAAGTTGCATGTGAAAAACATATTGATTAAAAAATCCTACTACACAGTTTCTGATTACATAAACGAAAAAATGCCTGGACAATTCCGCCTCCGCCAAGCTATTGCCTGTTACCTACATAATTTAAACAAATATTGTAATAACTCTATTATATAGTAAGTATGTAACACAATATTAAAAGATGTTTAAAAGAATGGCCCCGAGTTTCTTGCCCGTTCTTCTCGCAGTGGCTCTATACAATTTATTTGCTGAACGTAGCAGTACAATGTAGAATATTTCAATACTAAAATTTGTAATTGACCTTCATAAGAGCGTCGTAGACGCCTAAATTGAATAAATGATTTTGACTTTGACTTTGAATTTCACTGACTCTCAAGGACTGCTGCCGGACTGTCTTAAGGGTGCTCGCTAGCCAGGCAGGCATTCGCAAAATGCACTTCCGCCATGCGGTGAAGATCAGAAAAAAATTTAGAAGTCTAGATATACTCTTTCTTGGGCAAAACACTATTGAATCAGGTCAGTTCTGGAAGAAGAAACGTATGAGTACGAAATGTCAATCTTGTGAATTTTCATCTTATTCCTTACAGCCCTTGTTCCCTAACCATAACGTTTTTATTTTTACCACTATCTCATCTGGTGGTAAGTGACAATGTGGTCGAAAATGTTGGTCAAGCTAACCTAGGATTACTGGCTGTCAAGGACAACTGCCGGAACACATCATTAGGTGCTTGGCGACAGATTTTCTACTTGAGAGTGGTAGCTTATCAGACGGGCCTTCGCAAAATGCCCTACCACCATGCATATGCCGTCATTTGAACATATATTTAAGCCCAAAATTATTTGCTCTCGACTGTACTCAAGTACTCGCTCGGCTTGCCCGATGCACTTTGAATAATTAATAAAACTTGCATTAGTTTTATTTACGAAGCTGAGAGGCTACGCTTCCGTTGCTTCCAATGATAATGTCCATAAGACTCACTTTGCATATTTTAAAGCGTCGTTATGGTAACTTCATAATTTTCTCGTTAACTTTTCTGTAGTGGTTATAACTTATGTTAGTTTTCAATGTGTTTTATTAACTGTATAGTAGTATTCTACATGTACTTTTTAGGCTTCCGTAACTCAAAATGGTAAAAACAGAACCCTTATAGGAGTACTTTAATGTCTGTCTGTCTGTCATGACCCTTTTTCTCAGGAACGCGTAGAGGTATCAGTCTGAAGTTCATATCAAATACTTAGGTATAATGTCCTTTAGAGCTGTGACAAAATCAAACTTTAAAGCCAACGCAATCAAGGGATGCGGCCGTTTACGCCGCAAATTTTCAACACTCGCAAGGGAATCAAAACCTACAGGGTATTTCCCGTGAACTCAGAATCTTGAAATTTGGTAAGAAGCAACGTCTTATAGCACAGATAAAGGAAAAATCATATAATAAAAATATTTTTAATAAATTTAAAATGTTATGGATTTCATTTTACAATAACAATACCATAACTTTTACTTATATATAGCTACAGGGTTGTATGGAACCCTTTATGCGCGAGACCGATTCGCACTTTCCCGTTTATTGTACAATACTCTTTAATGGAAAGAAGATCTGAAGCGGTGATAGCTCAGTGATAGTAAATGTCGACTGTCAATATGACCGTCGTAAGGGCCTTAGTTTTATTTTTTTGCAGCTGATATGCCAGCCTATCACCATTACGAGCTCCGTACTGTTTACCGATTTACTTTTTGCAGAAAGCACAAGAAGATATGGAGGTGCAACTTCTAGTTTGAAGCGCTTTAGCTTGCTTTGTCATATTTAACCGATCAACTAAGTGAACCAACGTCAACTGCAGTCAACATTTGGATGGGTGACCGCTAGTGGCATTTCCACTGAGTGTATCGGTACTTCCGTAAACCGTCGATCTTGATTGTTGTCTTACGATGGCAGTCTTTATTGCATGGTGGTAGAGAATTTCACGAATGCTCGCTTGGCTATCTCCCACCCTCAGGTAGGCAATCTGTCGCCAAGAACCTAACAATGTGATCCGGCAGCAATCCTTGAGCCAGTTAGTAACTATGAAATTACAGGCACATGAAACTTAATAGGGCGATGGGCGCAGTACAGTTTGTTTCTTTTAAATATTAAATATAATAACGAAGGTGGACTTAAGGTACTTAAACACTTATGATTAACCCTTCGACATACCAAATAACATATATTAACACCTAACAGCCCATAAGGAGATGTATTATTTTGTACATTCTGATAATGGACATTATGATAATTCACCCGGCTGGGACGTCCACAATAATCACAGTTTAATGTAAAATAGTTGCATAGCTCAAATGGACCCCGCGGAAATCAATTCCGAATGATAATGAACACGAACTCGATGCAGATCGATAATACCATCGTTTAGCGAAATGAACGCTCTATGCAAATATCGCCGGATGCATCCTGTCAAAGATCGTGTGGCTAGGTTTGTTATATTATGTATCACGTATGTTATTTATACAGGGTAAATGGAAAAATGCTAACAACCTCTTAGAGTCTCCTTTAGACTTCTGTCACACTATGTATTATTTTTTACTGACAGATGTATTTGTTTTTTTTTTATTTATGCATGATAGGTTAGCCTTTGACCACTATCTCATCTGATGGTAAGTGATGATGTAGTCGAAGATGTTGTACAGGTTAACCTAGAAGTACTGGCTCTCAAGGACAGCTGCCGGTACACACCGTTAGGTGCTAGGCGACAGATTTTCTACTTGAGGGAGGTACTTGTTTTTATGTGTTTGTGACGAAACTTTCCGTAACTTCAGCATACAAATATATTACAATTCCTTACTCATCCCACGGAGAAGCTGTATTTTTTGGAATAAAACGTATTCTATGTGTTATTCTAGGATGTTATCTACCTCCATACTAAATTTTATCAAAATTGATACGAAGGTGGCCTTTAGGTACTCAAACATTAATTCTGATTGACCCTTCGACACACAAAAAAACATGTATTAACGCTTAACATCCCATGGTGATATATACTTTTTGTACATTCTGATAATGGGCATTATGATAATTTACCCGGCTGGGACGTCCACAATAATCACAGTTTAATGTAAAATAGTTGCATAACTGAAATGGACCCCGCGGAAATCAATTCCGAATGATAATGAACACGAACTCGATGCAGATCGATAATACCATCGTTTAGCGAAATGAACGCTCTATGCAAATTTCGCCAAATGCATCCTGTCAAAGATCGTGTAGTTGGGTTTGTTATATTATGTATCACGTATGTTATTTACACAAGGTTATTGAAAAAGTGCTAACAACCTCTAATAGTTGACTTCTTTTAGCCCTAACAAACATTTCGAGTTTTCTTTTTTAATATATTTGTGACGGAATAAGCACGAGGGCCTGATGTTAAAAGTCTCTTGTGCCAGTAATTTATTATTTCATATAATATATTACTTAGCTCGATGTATACATTCAAAACTGTATTCAAAGTAGTAAAAGACAATGCCTACTCCGACCCAAGGGCGCCCGCGGCGGCAACACTGGACCGCACCGCTCCGTTTGAATAGAGCTTTGTAAATTTTTTTTATCGAGCTAGGTAATAAAAAATATGAAATAATAAATTATAGGCACAAGAGACTTTTAACATCAGGTGGCCCTGGTGCTTATCCCGTAACAAAAATATAAAAATTATGTTTCAAAATGTTTGTTAGGACTAACAGAAGTAAACTCTAAGAGGTTGATAGCATTTTTTCAATAACCCTGTATATTTAGTTTATGAATACAACTCCTTGTGACCGATTTCATACGAACCTAGAACGTCCATTACTAGACATGGTCTTCTAGACCATACTTCAAATGTATTATTTCGTCCCTATTATTTCTTACATACATACATATAATCACGCCTATATTCCCCGAAGGGGTAGGCAGAGGTGTGTAGACACCCACATTTCGCCAATCGGGTTTTGGTCCCATGTAACAGGCGGCGAGCCTATTGCCATTCACCGGGCACAGTTTCAGGGTCATAGAAATAGTTTTCTCTTACACACTGGACGAAACACAAGAACTGTCTCAGTTATATCGTCCACTGCTGAACTCAGCCTCCCCTATTAATGGGGTCTATGCCATAATCCCCACACTTGACAGGCCGCTTGGGGATCGCAGAGTAAGACAAGAACATTTAACGAATAAAATATTTACGCTAACAACATATAAGACACGAACACAAAAACATATTGTATGAAACCCTGGCAGGGCACTAAGTTGGTATACAGCCATGTAGTGCGTCTAATGCACACAACACCCTACTCACATCCACGTGAGAAGTGGCATGCTGCTCATTTGACGCACTTGTCCCTTAGTCGTTCTTACGACACCCACGGGAAGAAATGGAGAGACACTCTAACCCGTTACCCCACGGGGATATTATTGTTATTTCTTTCTTCATAAAAATATCACTCCGTGCATATACGTTGCGTCGGTAAAAAAATACGACCAAATTATAACGAAACGATAAATTATAATAATGGCTAACTTCACTACGGTGCGGTAGTTCAGGTAGAAATAGTGTGCCCCATCCCTAAGGACGGATGATTGCAGTCCCGGACGGAAATTTAAAGGAAAAATGTGGTGAATAAACGCAGGCATTGCAGGACCCTGTATTTATTCATCTGCTGAATAAATAACATACATTTTCGAACTGCATGTGTATTAAATGAAGCCTATAGTATATTGCAAAGCCTCGGGGCCTCAACGGACAACGTTCCCAGCACTGACCTATCTCTCATTCAGTTTTCAGCACGGAATAAATCGTTTTAACAAATAATGCTTTACAAATTTGCTGCAGCAAAATGTAGTGACGATTGGGGAAAATGAGTTGTTGTTGTAGAAAACGTGTATAAATATTTGAATTGTTTTTATACCTAGGCTCCCCCATTTAAGGGGGCAGTACTAGTACTGTATCAGCTTTTTATTGTTCACTTCTGAACACAGCCTCCCCCAATTAGGGGATCAGCCATAATCCCTACGCTTGGCAGGCGTCCTTGGGGTTCGCAGTTTAATATAACAGTTCCTCAGAAGGCGCTGCTATTCCTATACCCTCCAGTGTTTTCCCTTTAGTTGCCTCTTACGACACCCACAGGTAGCATTAGGGGGATGACATTCAAACCCGGCACTTTCTATGCTCTTTGGCAAAACGAACCCCTATTAACGAGACTCTGCTGGCTGTGTGTCCATCCGTATGTCACGAGGTTTTTTTTTAGCTTATGTAGTCTTTGACGACTATTTCACCTGATGGTAAGTAATGATATGGTCGGATATGTTGTTCAGGCTAGCCTATAAATACTGGGATACTGAAGGACATCTGTCGGAGCACACCATTAGGTGCTTGGCGACAGATTTTCTACTTGTGGGTGGTAGCTAGCCAGGTGGACATTTGCAAAGTGCCCTACTACCATGCTATAACATCTGCTCTCCTTAGACAACAACCGGAACCGACGGCTTACCGTGTCCTCCGAAGCACGGAAGTTCTCGGTTGTAATATCACTAGCGGTTACCCATCCAAGTTCAAAAGACAGCGGTGGACATTGCTTAATTCAGTTGATCGGTTATAAACGACTAAGAAAACTTCACTCCGAGCACTTCAAAAGCTCTTACATGATATTAGAACCTGAAATGTTTGTTGAAATTGAAATATATTTATTTGTAAGAAACACGGTAATTATATGTTATTCAGATCAAATTTTAAAAGTAGTTCATGGTGCTTCACCTTTTCTGGCTGTGGCGGCAAAAATAAAATATAGGTCTAGAATATCAATCAAATTATTTTTCAGTTGGGATCACAAGATAGGCGAAATAAAAAAAAGGAACTCTAGCTTTTTGGGTGTCAACGACTAGAACCTTTTAAGTTCATACAATTTTTATATTTTTTTACCTACAAATAAAGACAACTTTAGACCGTTTTTGTAACTTAAAAAGTGAACTAGTCATGAAATTTTGGTATTATAAATACATTATCCTCTATATAACTCCTAAATACTGAAAGCACCGCTATGAGATATAGTTTTAGACCTGTGATTAAAAGTCATTTTTTTTTACTATGGGATTTTGCACCAACCAAATAAATAAATCAATTTAAATGACAAATATTTTAAGAAAACATTTAATTAATGTTTTAAGAAAACACTTAAAAATATAGAAATATATCTAGTGACAATTCTGCCAAATTTTCCTACCAAGCCGACGTGACGTCACACAACGCCACGCAGCCAAACTGGAAGCATTTTCAACGCGTTTGGCTTCTACACGAGGCATCCTCAGGACGTCTTGACTCTAAGAGCGCACGATCGAGAAAAACCAAATATAAAATTAAATGAAAAGTGGTCGTAATCAGGCATTCTATCGCAATGATTTGGAGCTCCAAAGGAAAGCTGCTGTAAAACGACGTTAGTTGCTTGGTAACAGATTTTCTACTTGAAAATGGTAGCCACGCGAGCTTTTGCAAATTTCCTTATCACCATGCTACACCGATTGCCATTCTATAATATTAAGCGTACCATGAAGCACAAGCCATCGCTTAGTAGTAAATGCGACTAGTGGTCACAAACCAAAAAAATAACCACAACTAACATTGTTCACCCACTTTATCAGGTAAGACCGACTAAGCAAGTTCCTATGTAAGCAATTCAAAAACAATTGTTTCAACATTTTAATTTATGTAAATCATAAAAGACGACCAAAGATATTGACCACCATTCCAGCACATTAGGCTCACAACAGGAGCTGATAGTGTTGAGTGAAGAGTTGCTATGTACCAAAAGGTATACTACCATAAAGAGTATTCCCAAGGAGGGAGGGCGTGACGATTATCGAAGTTAAGTCAAAACGTTCTTCTAATATATTTATATTATACCCACTCTACATTTATGTGATAAGGGTAAGAATATGATGATAAATAATTTCAAAACATTTTAACAGTTTTATTATTTTAAATTTTGCTATGACGCATGCTTGATGGATTACATTACAAAATTACAACGGGAGTAAAAATTATAGTCATGTGCGGGATTTGAACCAGCACCATCCTATATCCGGGGTATGCTCTAACTGCTAAGCCAACATGACATATTGCCTGAAGGACAAATAAAGTCATACGTCATCTTTTTCCTATCGTTGTAATTTTGTTATGTAATCCACCAAGCATTAAAAATTAAAAATAATCAAAGTAATAAAAAGATATTACAATAACATACAACCGATTGAGCTATTGATCATTTAATTTAATTCTCGTTTCTTGTATTTTATTGGTTGATGTTAGAATCAGAAACTGCCACAAAAATATTTATAGCCAATATACTCACGATGCCCTTCCATATAAAATCTCTCGATAATTCTTTGTAATAAAAATGATCGTTGACGTTTTCCATAGACTAAATATACCACTAGACACCTCATAAAGATGAATTAGTTATTGTAAAGTTACCCATTTATTATCTGTAACTTTTGTATTATCTGTGTTTTTTTCGTATTGATTAGAATGCTATATATAGAACTTACTGTGCCGCGGGAAACAAACATACCTAAAGACCACACAATAAAAACTAACAAATATTATGACCTAACAAATGAATTAATCAAAAACGGTTATGTGGTTAATATATATGCTGTAGAAGTCGGAGCAAGGGGTACCTTGGCCTGTCAAGAACAACCGTAACTTCCATCCTAGAACGTGTATCCAAGTCGGCATTAGTAGGATCTTACCAAATTTGGTTGGGCAGGGGAGGAGGCTCGAGCGGTGAAAGGGAGCATTGATGCATCATAAAGGGGCCCCTTAACCTTACTCACTGGGTTGCAAGTCCCAGGCACCTTGACTGGAGCCTCTTCCTCTGCAACGCTATGGACCCGGCACCCGCACGGTGAATCCATGGAATGCTAAGTAAATTCGTCTCTGTTCTTGGTGCTCCATATACATGCTAATCACTCATTGCAAACAGCACTACAAAAATGTTAAAATCCACTGTGTAACGGTAATTAGTTTATTTATATTGTGACAAAAGGTACACTATATTCGTAGCGGTTTATAACTAAATAAGTGATGATTTCATGAAAAAAATTCTTCCCCAGCAGGAGACGGAGGTAGAAAGCACTTTTTGCCTACTACGCCTGTCTTGGAAAAAGTGCGTTCGGAACTTTCCCCCCAGAGGCTATAAGTAGCAAAGCGCTCGTAACGAAGTTGCTTAGCCGTTCTGAACCGATCAACAATTAAAGCATGATGTTTCATCAATTTCATGTCGACGTCTGGAAGTCCACAACTATGCGATTTTCACGGCATTTGCTACCTCGCACTGCCACAATGTGGAACCAGCCTACAGGTGCAGTATTTCCGAACGGATACGACTTAGGGGCCTTCAAGAAGAGAGCATATTCCCTCCTCAAAGGCCGGCAACGCATCCTTGATACCTCTGGTGTTGCGGATGTTCGTGGGCGACGGTGATCACTTACCACCAGGTGAGCCACCTGCTCGTTTGCCCTCCTATACCATAAAAAAAAACAAAGTTAAGCAACGTCCGCTGCGGCCATGAGTTGGATGGGTGACCGCTAGTGACATTACTACTGAGCGCTTACGTGCTTGGAAGGGCACGATAAGCCGTCGGTCCCGGTTGTTGTCTTAGGATGGCAGGTGTTATAGCATGGTGGTAGGGCGTTTTGCGAATGCCCGCCTGGCTAGCTACCACCTTGAAGTAGTTTTGAAGCGCTCGTAGCGAAGTTTACTTAGCTGTTCTCAACCGATCAGCAAAGTTAAGCAACGTCGCGTGCGGTCATGAGTTGGATGGGTGACCACTAGTGACATTACTACTGAGCGTTTCCGTGCTTCGGAGGGCACGTTAAGCCGTCGGTCCCGGTTGTTGTCTTAGGATGGCAGTCGTTATAGCATGGTGGTAGGGCATTTTGCGAATGCCCGACTGGATAGCTACCAGTAGAAAATCTGTCGCCAAGCACCTAACAGTGTGTTTCAGCAGCTGTCTTTGAGAGCCAGTTATTCAAGGTTAGCCTGAACAACATCTTCGACCACATCATCACTTACCATCAGGTAAGATTGTGGTCAAAGGCAGACCTATAAGGAATAAAAAAACACGACAGAACAGCCGACAGAGGCAATCATTATTCATGTTTTTAATCTAAAAAATATCTTCCTTTTTCTAAATAAGTAATCCATATTTCATTCAAAATGAGGTACTTATACACATGATGTTCCCCACGCTTGAAATTGCAGGGTTAGTTTATTATATTTCATTTATCTTATTATAAAAGTACGTTAAAAATAACTTTTTTTGCTGGTCTCCTGGCAGCATTAAACTTTATTATTTAATACATCGGCCATTTTTAAACATTTAACTCTAAACTAGCTTAGTCTGTCACTGTCGCAAGAAAACAAAATTAAATTATACTCTGATATTGAATTCAATATCTTAAATAACAGATAATAAGATAATACCACATAGAAAATGTAAGCGTTCACAAAATGTATTTCAATCAAAAGCAATTGCGGCGTCCATCACTTTACTCAGTCTACGGTTTTATCGTAATACGTCATCTTTTATTATCGTGCGCCGGACAAAACAACAATCTTTATTTTGTGCTGAATCAGAAAGGGGTGAAATAAATCAGCTTCTTGTATAACAACCTAGGGGGAGTTTGATGTACAAAATAAGGTTTATTATTAAAAATTTTGTGTTATGGAGAAAAAACAAAACCTAAGGTAAAATTAACAATGGTTTTCTTCATAAAATTTTCTTCTTCATGTAGACGATTCACATTTAGATGAATGAGTGCCAGTACTGAGCTGTACCCACCCCAAGGGATGAGGCCTTGTATAGGTCACCCAAACTGCAAGCATAAGGGCACTGAGGGCAGGACAGAAAGTGACGCATGTCCTTCGTAGCGCCACAACTACATTGGATTCCTACGTCAGAGTAACCCCATTTGGCCATATTGAACCTGCTTCCCACTTGAATCCGAAGTCTTGAAGCGCTCGTAGCGAAGTTTACTTAGCTGTTCTTAACCGATCAGCAAAGTTAAGCAACGTCGCCCGCGGTATTGAGTTGGATGGGTGACCGCTAGTGACATTACTACTGAGCGCTTCCGTGCTTCGGAGGGCACGTTAAGCCGTCGGTCCTGGCTGTTGTCTAAGGATGGCAGTCGTTATAGCATGGTGGTAGGGCATTTTGCGAATGCCCGCCTGGCCTCCGTTATGTAGAAAATCTGTCGCCAAACACCTAATGGTGTGTTCCGGCAGCTGTCTTTGAGAGCCAGTACTTCTAGGTTAGCCTGAACAACATCTTCGACCACATCATCACTTACCATATAAGATAGTGGTCAAAGGCTAACCTCTCAAGAATTAAAAAAATAATCGGTTTAGCAACTTTCAAGTAGACCACGCCAAATCTTTGCCCGGGGGGAGTTCTCCATTATAAATAAGGAACTAATAGAAAGTACATTGTTATTTCGTAACTTTAATCGTAATAGCGCAGCTTTTAAATATGCAGGTCCTTGATTTCATCCCCAGGTGGATCTTGTTTTCGTTGTTGATCAGGCTCGCCCTACATGAGACGAAAATGTGTCAAGTGAAACCTCTGTGTACCCTTTTGGAGAATACAGGCGATATGTTTATAAAATAACATTTTCAATAAAATTTGCCATAAAAGCTGCGTAGGTTTACAAAGCTTACATGTGCGTTATTTGCATTAAAAAAAAAGTAAATGTCGGACATGCATTATAATTTTCAACGGCCAAAAACTTGATAGATTGCAACAGATTGTTCCATTAGTTTACCTTAGATGATAAATGAGATAGGTACGAATTAGATAATTATTCATATTTTTGACGCAATAGTGCAATGAAATATTATGTTGAAAGTATCATAGAGAATTTTAAGTATAAGTAGTGTATGAGTATTTAGGAATGCCTTAATTATTACCGTAAATATTTCATAGATTAATTTCTTCCCAGTTTAAGTGAAAATTTAAATGTATAACTCGTACCCTTACCTACTTTAGCTTCGACTTAAACACCAGGACTCGCCTTTGGCTCAAGCTGTTAAACTTCTCGCCAAAATAACTTATTTAATGCACTTTAATTTAAATATTTACAGCAACCTTATACTTGGAAAAAAAATATTGTGTTAACAACTACTAAAATAATTAAAAGCACACTGCTAAAAATCGCAGCAAAAAGTTTTTTGTTAATTAACTCCCTTAGTTGGGACTGATTCGAACTAATCAACTCAGTTCTTATAATGATTGTTACGGTATTTGAACATTGTTCAATGTATTCAATATTAGGCATAAATATTTTAAATGTTTACTTAACTACACACGCTGTCAGAAATTGCACTAATCATACTGAATTATTCTGTTTCAAATGTTTATTTTTATGTGCGGAATCCAAATTCCAACCCAAATTCTGCCAAAGTCTACGAAATTATTTGTAAATGCAATTGTAATGTATGTATAATATATATAACAATGTATATCCAATAATTTGTAAATGTAATTTATAACTCGACAAAAATATTTTCTACATTATATATGTGTGATTTACATTAAATCCAAAGCCAGCAATAATAATCCAAACGGTAAACGTATAGAAAGAGCGTAACACTTTCAATCCAAACCTGCCCAACTCCGGAAACCAAATCACTGTCACCATTACCGACACCGCCAAAAAACTTCAGGATCCAAAAAAATGCGTTACGCATCACGAAACTTTTCAGTTGAGACGGCGACTGAATAAAAATCACTACATTTGTCACAGCACAAGAATTGGAATTAGACAAATTCGTCCGTTAAATTAAGGCCGTTCCGGATGGGGAGTGGAATACGATTTGGGGTAAATCTCCCCACCCGGCTTGGGAAACGGGGAATTCTTTCACCGCTTCCGAACTCAAGCGGTGCCCCGACTCTCACGTGATTGGATGAAATAGAAAGTGTATTTATTTCTAATTTGATTTTAAATTGGATACAAATGGATAGCGACTTTTTCACTAAATCCGTTGTGAAAAAACGGCCTACTCAGAGTAAAGTATTTTGGCTTAACGACTGCAGACGGGAAAATTAAATCGATCAATCGGGTAATTCGAGTTGAGTGCCAACTGGCTCTCAGGAGTCTGGGGCTAACACCTCTCGAATATTAAGTAATACACATCACAAATCTATTAATATTCACCGTAAAGCGTTATTCTCGTACACCGAATCTAGAGCTTATTTATTTTGGGGATAAGTTAATTTATTTTTATGGACCAGATTACACTTACATCCAGAAAGTCTTGTGCTTTATCTTCCCTTATTGAATAAATAAACAGATGTTTATTTGCTAAGCTGAATATAGCTGAAACGATGACGATAAATGTCTGTAAGTAATTGTTTGGTCTGCAATGTTTTGTTGGGGTATCTTTACTTTAATTTTCCAAACTGATGTAAAATAAGTAGCAGTCTTACTTTTGTTGACAGATTGAGTGCGAAGGGCGAGCAAAGCGTTTCCATTTTAGAAAAATGCTTTTATATGTCTGTCGGATTCCGGATTTCTAGTTGTTCTTCTCTGCATGTCACACTTTTCAACCGATTCTTGTGAAATTTTCTGAACAGTTCCGATACTTACTTAGCCCTTTTTTGCCCATTTAGTGTTTATTTATTTTTTTAAATCGGCGGTAGTTTTGGCGTTGAAAACGTAAAAATAGTATATTTCAGTCACAAGGGCTTGGGTGACAAAGCTACTAATTTATTAACGTTATTTTTGTAGTAGTGATCGTTTCGAATCAATGCAAAGGAATAGTCTCTAGCTCAATCTGCCTTATATAGAAATATAAGACTAGCACCGTAATGCTATGATTAAGAGTACTGTATAAAATGTTATTTGTCAGTGATTTATGCACACGTAAATTATTAAAACACATTATAATGAAAGTTGAAGTTGAAACTAATAAAAACAACGAAAAAGAAAAAAAACATTAAGAGCGGGTTTCGAACCATTCGTCCCTATAACCGGGACATGCTCTATACCAATTGATCTTTCGTAATTAGGACTGGCATAAACTAAATTTTTAAAAGTTCCTAAACTAAATTAGAAGCAAAAGAAAAATGTAGTGTGTCACACTCACGTCTATGGCGGAACATTCTAAATTCAAATAGTTTTATTGCACTTGTTGCTAGGTTTGAAAATCATTTTACATGATAGTTCGCCAGTTTTAAATAACATCGGTCGTATAATCTTAAATATTTTTGTATATCAATGCACATGATTTTATGAGATACCCCCGATTAATGAATATGTAAAGAGATGTAAATCTCATACAGTTCTCGCTTTGATTTCAGACTCATCAAGTGTGCCATTAACAGAACACGCACAATCTTCCAAATTCAATTGAATTGGTTAATTGATTTGGCGCTTAGAACTGATCGCAGCCGATTGATCGCGTCAAATTAATGTTGTAACACTTTTCAAACCACGTCCGCTGGGGTAAGGTTTGGTTCTGCTGTTTTGAGCTTGACTTAAATTTATTTCCATATATTATATTCGTTGGTTACCCCTAAACCCGTCAATAACATTAAGACTGGAGGGAAGTCTCGAATTTGCATACAAAAATAGAAACGTTTCTACCCCCCCTAAACAATCACCGATTTTGATGATTTTTGGAAAAGTTATACATTGATTAGTAATAGGTACTTATGATAATGCCAGTTGTATGTCCTTACGGCAATGTCAGCTTTTCATTATTCTGAACAACATTTCCTAAACTCTAAATTCCTCTAAACTCTTTACTGAGTGTACCGATTTTGATGATTTTTTATATTCGCAAACTGATGCTTGTCAAGTGATCCCATTTAAATTGGAGGGATATCTGACGATCTGGTATTTGAGTTATCGGTTGCCAGCCGGTTGTTTTTTAAACTCCCTGCTTTATTACATGTTATTATTATTACAATATTTTACCTATATTTCTTTCACGTTGATAAACGTCTTACTAAACGCCGGAGCAACAGTTATTGGTCATTAAACATTGCACATCCTTTTTACCATTAATTCAGCCTCGACGATAATTACCAACATAGCTCACTTCTACCGTAAATACTAACGAATAACTTTACATCGCAGGCATCAACTAGTAATGTTATAAAACCTGACTTAAAAAACTACTAATATTACTTAATGACACGCAATAAAGTCTGAAGCACACAATAGAGTCACCAACTTAATTCAAACTTAAGATGTTCTTCGTCGTCGTAAGACAGTAATGGGCCATTAAACAACATGCAGATGCTCTACTTGGCCAACTTAATTATTTTATTGAGAAATAAGTAAATTAGAGTCAGTCGCTCTTAATTAGGAAAGTAAACGAGAGACTTGATGTATAAAAATAATGGAATTAAAACATGATGGTGCTTTAAGAGATGAATAAGGACTTGTTCGGATTTTATAAGTGTCAAGTTGCCCAGGGTTATTAGAAATGGAAATGGAAGTAGTTCGTGTAATACTAGTATATTACGTGTACAGCATACTTGAAAGTGAAAATGGATTTAAAGCAACATTGGGGTCCTCATATAAATTATCTCTTCAGGAGACATAGTTCTGCAGAATGCCGTTCGCAAAAAAAAAGCAGTTGACGGGTATGGCTACAGGTCGGCTAGATTATTTCGCATACTTTCATAGCATAATATCGTTTAGTGTATTGTTGTGGAGAGCAGGTGCTGATATAGAGACCGACCAACTAAGATAAATTTAAAATAAACTTCTACCACCACAATTAAAACACTAAGAATAAAAATAAAATAACGATGGCAAGTTAAAAATTAGAAAAGACATTTTTTTATGTTATTGTGACGGAACAAGCTCGAGACCCACCTGACGTTAAGCGGACTAACCTCTGCCTATAACAGATGGATTTTCATCACTAGTCATGAATTGCACTGCGCCCGTCACTTTGAGACATAGTTGTTAAGTATCGTGTGCAATTTCACTGGCTCTCAAGGACAGCTGCCGGAACACACTGTTAGGTGCTTGGCGGCAGATTTTCTACTTGAGGGTGGTCGCTAGCCAGGCGGGCACTTGCAAAATATTATAGTTCGCTATAAGATCTTTATTGAATTTTTAAACATAGAGCAGTGCAGTTTCGTTCTTCAATAAATAATTTATACAGGAAAACGAGACGTATTTACGAAGCCAGCTCGTTATAAAGAAGTTTTCTAAGTGCATCGCCGTTAAGCTCGGTAAAAAGGTGTTATAAAAGTGCCATTCTAAACAGTTACCGATATCGACATATCAGAACTTGTAGAATGTTTTGTTGTGAAAATGATATCATAATAATACATTATGCAACAATTTCAATAATTAGATTAAGAAGGTTTATAACTACATCTTCTAAAGTTCTACTTCAGTAGGTAAAAACTCTTTGGTTTGTTTTTATATGAAAAACGAACGAAATAAACTACAATCTCCTTGGAGAGAAGTGTGGAAACGTTGTTTTTTTTTCGTTTTATAACACAGGTGCGGTAAAGTAAAAAAAAAACACGAGTGCGTAATAGACTATATTATGACACTAAAATCGATGCATTTAAAAGCCCGTTACGAGTGTGTTAAAAAAATATAATATGGTGTCATAAGATATAGACACAAGCAGGTTAGACTAGTATCTAAAATCTTTAATAACGAAAAACCTTGTTTTATAGCGATGATTGCCTGGTGATAATAGTTATGGACTGCCGTGCTGCAAGTCCATGGTTTGATCCCTATCGCCAGCGGCTTGAGGTTCACTGGAATGTTGAACAGCATTTTGCGAATACTCGCCTGGCTGGCTACCACCCTCAAGTAGAAAATCTGTCGTCAAGCAACAAGCAGTATGTCCGGCAGCAGTATTTAAGAGCTAGTAAGTAATTATGAACTTACAGGCACATGATACTTAACAACAAATACAAATCATTTATTGAGGACACCAACGTCATAAGACAAACACTATACAAGTAAACAAAGTGTGCAATATATAATATGTCCAGTGATAATCCATTATGTCTAATTCAGGATCCATTTAACTGAAAATATAATAAAATATACTAAATATGTAACAAAAAAGATATGATAATAATAATAAACTTATTGAAATAAATATTTTTTGATAAATTGATCATAACATTTAAATAAAAATATTTTAATTTTTTTTTATGCCTTATAGTTTAGCCTTTGACCACTATCTCACCTGATGGTAAGTGATGATGTGGTCGAAGATGTTGTTCAGGCTAACCTAGAAGTACTGGCTCTCAACGACAGCTGCCGTAACACACCGTTAGGTGCTTGGCGACAGATTTTCTACTTGAGGGTGGTAGCTAGCCAGGCGGGCATTCGAAAAATGCCCTACCACCATGCAATCAAACTAGAAAACGCTTTAAGGATGAAACCGACCCAAGTAAACTAATACGTTTCAAAGTCTGCGACTATGAAATGCTTAAATTTTTTTCTTTTATGTTATTTTGTTGAACAAGCTCGAGGCCCACCTGATGTTAAGTGGACTAAACCCTGCCTATAACAGTTGCAATCCATCACAAGTCACGAATTGCACTGCGCCCGTCACATTGAGAAATAGTTGTGAAGTCTCATTGTGCCTGTAATTTCACTGGCTCTCAAGGACTACTGCCGGAACACACCTTTCGGTGCTTGGCGACAGACTTTCTACTTGAGGGTGGTAGCTAGCCAGGCGGGCAATCGCAAAATGCCCTTCCACCATGCGGTGAAGCTCAAGCCGACGGTGGGGATTGAACCAGGGTACTGGGGCACGGCAGTCCATAGCTATTACCGCTCGGCCATCATTGCTTCTAAATGCTTCAAAAAATAATCTTTATGCTTAAAAAAATACGATAATATTATGTACACTTGCACACCATATCCTCCAAGTCATGAGTATAGTGAACATAGTTTAAACCAGTTGATTGGCCAAGACGACCACGCTACGATCGCTTCAAAATCACAACTAATATAACCTACATTTGATCCACGTCAAACCCGTGACCTTTCGTTCCTGGTGTTCAGCTGTGGATGATCCGGCTGATACAGTACAGTACAGTTAGGACCGGTGGTTGGAAATAAATTATCTACTTGAGGGTGGTAGGTATCTAATCAGGCGGGAACTTGCGAAATGCCGTACCTCCATTTATGACATTTAAAATGGAAGGGTGATGCGTTATGAAACTCAAATTTATGATTGAGCGATAAGGAAACTCATTGGCCAATTGGAAATATTGTTTTTTTTTAATGTTGTCATCTCTTTGTTATTTTTATGATATTTATTATTCGTTACATACGTCTCTAATAAATTATTAAAATACTTTTATAATATCCAAAATATTTTTGTTATATAAATAATTAACAATTTTATAATACGCTTTCTTTTTCAAAATTTTTCATACGTGTAGGTAGAATTTTCATTCCATGAGAACTTTAATATCTTTAGGAAATAAAATATAAAGTCGCAAACAATTACGTCTTTGCTAATCTTTAACTCTTTAACGGTCTCTATACCAGCACCTGCTCTCCACAACAATAATCTATACGATATTATGCTATGAAAGTATGCGAAATAATCCAGCCGACCTGCAGCTATACCCGTCAACTGCATTGTGTTGCGAACGGCATTCAGCAGAACTATGTCTCACGGAGAGCGAATTTATATGAGGACCCCACTTATTCAATTAAATCCATTTTCACTTTCAAGTATGCTCTACATTTAATATACTACTATTACACAAACTACTTCCATTTCTAATAACCCTGGCAACTTGACAGTTATAAAATCCGAACAAGTCCTCATTCATCTCTTAAAGCACCATTACGTTTTAATTCCATTAATTTTTTACATCCAGTCTCGCGTTTACTTTCCTAATTAAGAGCGACTGACTCTAATTTACTTATTTCTCAATAAAATAATTAAGTTGGCCAAGTAGAGCATCTGCATGTTGTTTAATGGCCCATTACTGTCTTACGACGACGAAAAACATCTTAAGTTTGAATTAAGTTGGTGACTCTATTGTGTGCTTCTGACTTTATTGCGTGTCATTAAGTAATATTAGTAGTTTTTTAAGTCAGGTTTTATAATATTACTAGTTGATGCCTGCGATGTAAAGTTATTTGTTAGTATTTGCGGTCGAAGTGAGCTATGTTGGTAATTATAGTCGAGGCTGAATTAATCGTAAAAAGGATGTGCAATGCTTAATGACCAATAACTGTTGCTCCGGCGTTTAGTTAGACTTTTATTAAAGTGAAAAAAATATAGGTAAAATATTTTAAAAATAATAAAATGTAATAAAGCAGGGAGTTTAAAAAAATAACCGGCTGCCAACCGATAACTCAAATACTAGATCGTCAGATCTCCCTCAAATTTAAACGGGATCACTTGCAGGGGGGACAAGCACCAGATTTCGAATATAAAAAAATCATCAAAAAATGTACACTCAGGAGTTTAGAGTTTAGAAAATGTTGTTCAGAATAATGAAAAGGTGACATTGCCATAAGGATATACAACTGACATCATCATAAGTACCTATAACTAATCACTGGACCCACTTGAAAATCATTTCCCTATTATAATTCAAATGCATGATAAAATGATAAAGAGATACGTAATTAGTAGGTTGTATGCAACAAATTGAGCCGTGTCCTGAGCCGAAAGACGCGTAAATTATTTTGTCCATCGCAATGCGGCTGGCTGATTATAAAGAAATAATTCAAAATTTTCCATCAAATGTTGAATTCATGGTCTTCCTTTTATTCCTGACACTATCTTATTTAGCAAAAAATAATCTTTATGATGAATTCTTTCGATCGATATGATAAGACTACAGGGTGAATTGGGTGAACGGGTTCGATTCCCGGTTCAACCATGTAATTTAAATAATTACATGGTTGAACCGGGAATCGAACCCGTTACACGAGAAAAACAAATTCACCCTGTAGTCTTATCATACCGATGAATCTATGAATGCAGTTTAAGTTGTTTTTTAAATTCAAATAATGTCTTCTTTCAGTAAAATGTTCCATGGTTGAACCGGGAAAGAATTCATCATAAAGATTATTTTTGCTAAATAACATAGTGTCAGAAATAAAAGGAAGACCATGAATTTTTACATTTGATGGGAAATTTTGAATTATTTCTTTATAATCAGCCAGACGCATTGCGATGGACAAAATAGTTTACGCGTCTTTCGGCTCAGGATACGGCGTGATTTGTTGCATACAACCTACTAATTACGTATCTCTTTATCATAGATTCATCGGTATGATAAGACTACAGGATGAATTTGTTTTTCTCGTGTAACGGGTTCGATTCCCGGTTCAACTATGTAATAATTACATGGTTGAACCGGGAATCGAACCCGTTACACGAGAAAAACAAATTCACCCTGTAGTCTTATCATACCGATGAATCTATGAATGCAGTTTAAGTTGTTTTTTAAATTCAAATAATGTCTTCCTTCAGTAAAATGTTCCATCTAAAATATTCAAGGTATTTCCCTCCATGTGGCATCGCCGTGGGACTTCCTGTATATATATTTTTTTTATTGAATAGATTTGGCATCACTTATATCCATATTTAATAATAACAAATATTTTAGAAGAACTAAAAAAAAACTAATTCAATATTTTAATAAAACGCTTAATAATATGAAAAAAAAAAATCTAGTGACAATTCTGCCAAATTTTCCTGCTAAGCCAACGTGACGTCACAAAAGTCACACAGTCAAACCTTTATATTTTATTAGTCTTGTGTATAGGGTGCCTTAGTAATGTATCTGCTTGATCATATAATACAGCAACCTATTACTAAGATTTCGATACAATATTTAGCGTTCCATACTAGATACGGAAATTTATTACCATAGAACATATAATAATACTACGTATAGAATGTATACTATAACAATACACTAATCTATAATTTTTTTAACAAATACTTACTATAATACATTAACAACTTATAACTTTAACGCTTAGGTACATTGTTTACTTAATTATTAACTATCTTTTGAATGAATGTAAGGACCGCCTGTTGCGGTAAAAGCTTCCTAGAAACTTTCCCATTCTTCCCTTTTCCTCGCAACTCCTGCCCATAGTTTCCCAGCAACATGGGCAATATTATCGTCCTACCTTTTATATGGCCTTCCTTGCCTACGTTTTTTATCCAAAGGGGTCCAGTTCGTTACGATCTGAGCCCATCTGTTAGCATACCATACCAAATACCAATCAGACTGAAGACCAAAGCGATAAATATATCCCTTACTCCATGCCTTACGCCTGCCAAACATGGCCCTTAACAAAAAAACAACATGAAAATCTAAAAATTTGTCAAAGAGGATCAGAGAGAAGCTTTTTAAACATTAAACTAAAAGATCGAAGGAAAAATACATGTAAAAAAATTACTAGACCTGATGATGTCATAGAAAAAATATAAAAACTGAAATGGAGATGGGCAGAGCATATGCAAAGACTAGATGCTAAAAGCTTAATGGGAAACCCCCTTTTAATGAGAGAGGCTGTGTATATATTTTTTATGCATGATGAGATTTTTTTTCATTGCTGTCTGCCTAGAATCTGCAATTTAAAAGTGCAAAATTAATACCATGACAAAATTTAAAATACTGCAACATCAACGGACATCTATGGTAATAAAGGTATACCTAGTTTGATGTTAATCACCTATAGTTTTGGTTCCAAACCAAGAGTATTTTTTCTTCCTAAGACAGGAATCTACCAAATTTAAAATCTGTTTCTAGGTTTTTCGTTATGAGATACTCGTAGTAAAGGCCTACCAAATTTTAATTTAAAATAAGTATAAAGTTATTCGCGGATTAATGAAACCTAGACAGGCGTAATTGGTCCTTATTACCGTAAAGCATTTATTCAAGTCGGAAAAATCTGGCATGAATAAGCTCTAAAATGTTGTATTACGTCAATGATATAAAATATAGATAGACCGACACTATCCAATTTTAAGAACACATTTTTGACAGGAGTTAATAAAATAAAGTAGAAAACCAAGTATCGTGACTTCTCTAGAGACGTGGACCCAGACGTGACCAGACTTGGACATATTCCAGCGTTTCCAGCGTATCACAGTGATATATCCGGTTTCACTGCCGCGAATTAAATACTATCATAAACATGCTTGAGGATGTTCTGCATGAAGAACTTGGCTAATAGCGCTGTGACTGTAAGTTAGACGCAAAGTTACGTGGATGGCGGAAAAAGTTTAACAATTTTGTGGCAGCGTTGTGAACTTCCTTAAATATGTCTACCTAAATTATATGTACCAAAATGTATGTATATGTATAAATGAAAACCATAGTGTTGATAACGCAAATTCATAATGAGTTATGATTAAATACATTGAATTCATATTCAAATACAGTTATTTGACGACGTGTTATTAAAATTAGGATTGTGCTCTTGACATCAAACAGTAACTAAGGTTTTAAACCTGTTTATGTTTTGGAGCAGTGATGACTCAGTGGCTTTGGCTATGAACTGCTGCGCAGCAGGTCCTTGGCTTGAATCACACCGCGGGCTTGAGCTTCACCGCATTGTGGAAGGGCATTTTGCTAATGCCCGCCTGGCTAGCGACCACCCTGTAGTAGAAAATCTGTCACCAAGTACCTAACAGTGTGTTCCGGCAGCTGTTCTTGAGAGCCAGTAAAATTACAAGCACATGAGACCTATCAACTGTATGTCTCAGTGTGACGGGCACAGTGCAAGTCGTCGTAGACGAAATGCATCTGTTATAGGTAGAGGTTATTCCATTTAACATCAGGTAGGCCTCGGGTTTGTTTCGTAAGCCCTTTTCACGAGTCTTTTTTCAGACAAAGTCCAAAATATGAGATAATATGTTTGGTTAAATCTGTTTTCCTTTGAATTACAACGTACGAGTATACTGTAAGTGTTTATATAAAATATCTTTTTAACTAGACATGGCTACAAATCGAACTAAATTGAATAAAATAATTTGAAGTAAAACATTTGGCGCAGGCAATGTTTTTTTGCAAACATTTGATGCAGTGCTTGTAGGAACTACGTTGAAGAAACACATCATATTATTTGCATAGCACATCAAGCACCTCTGTTTATCGCTGTCCGTTTCATCCAGCTTGTCAGGTTTTAAATGGATTTCTAAGTTTATCAAACATTATTTAGTTTATAAAACAGAAAACAAGAAAGCGGCTTAGTAATAAAACAGAAGAAAGAACAGTATTTCGATAAACCTTGTGGTTAATTTTAAATTAGATAGATAGATAGAAACACCTTAAATATAAAAATAGTTTAAACAGAAAAAACAATTCAAAATAAGGTAACATTTGCCAGTCTTATCCCTGAAAGGGATCTCTTCCAGACAGCCATTTGAGGAAGAGACATAACTGAAGAGAACCAAGGGATGGGGTTGATCAAGATTATAATATAGTACTCACAATAACAAATTATTTCTAAAATACTACAAACATTAAAATAGATAAAATAATAATATACAAATAATAATAGTAAATTACTTCCCGATAGCAGTATTCGAACTATATAAGCTTACACTGCAGTATTGCTGACCTTTCCGCCAGCCCTGAACTCAAAAGGTACCCTTTTACTTTACATTTTAAATTGCAACGCCCTATCACCGATCCAGTTTTCAATTTCATTCCTTCAACCCTTGCCAAGTTTCGCCATAAAATCTAAGTATATCCGGCTATGGTGATCCGGCGAGGATTAATGTGACACCCGAAAGTAATATGTCTAGTGAATACGGAGATGAGCCGCCATCGCAGTCGCGTCAATCTTTCTGTCGTTCAACTTGAATTTGGTTTTTGTATGGTGTGGGTTTGGCCACGAGAACTACGATTCATTTATATTGTTATAAATATGATTTTATTACAAAATTACAAATATATGATAAGAAAAATGTAAGTCAAGTGCGGGACTAAATTTTTCTTATCGTATATTTGTAATTTTGTAATGTAATCCGCCTAGCAGGCGTTATTGTAAACATAACAATATTAAAATGATTTTATTTTTACACTAGGTATTTATCGCCTTTGTCAAGCAGAGTATCTGTTGCCAAGCATCTAACAGTTTGGTTGGTAGTAAACATCTTCGACCACATCATCACTTACCACCAGGTGAGATTGTGGTCAAAGGCTAGCCTATCAGCAATAAAAAAACATCATTTATCAACATTAGGTATTAAAGCCAAAGGCATTCGTAAGGTGATAAGGTATTTTGTGAGTACCCGCCTGGCACCAGATGAACAGTATGAACATGCCTATAAACCACCCTCAAGTAAAATATCTGTCGCCAAGCAACTTATGGTGACACTGTCATTGAAAGCCAGTAATTATAGATAAACATCTGTCGCCAAGCACCTAACGGTGTGTTCCGGCAGCTGTCCTTGAGAGCCAGTACTTCTAGGTTAGCCTGAACAACATCTTCGACCACATCATCACTTACCATCAGGTGAGATAGTGGTCAAAGGCTAAGCTATCAAGCATAAAAAAAAATATATAAAAAAATAAGCCTGATCAATTTCTTTGACCATGTCATCACATACCATCAGGTGAGATAGTGGTCAAAGGCTAGCCTATCAACAATAAATTCATGATGATAACGATTTTTTTAAATGTTATTTGTGTTTTTTTTATTGCTTTTTTCAATGCATAACAAATTATGAGTATCCAAAATTTGTAATTTATTACAACCTTAGAATATTCGTTATATGACGAATGAAGAACATACTATAGAATAGTTTGGTTTTTTTTTTTTTTTTTTTTAAGAAGCGCTGAGGGCACTTCTTCTGAGACGGGCGTATAAGGCGAAAAGCGCCTTATACCTCCGTCTCCTGCGGGCGCCGAAAACGCCACGCTACTATCGGGAGGGGTGACAGCGAGCTCAAGGGCACCACTGTGGTTCGGACCTCGGCTTGTCTCGCTGCCGAGAGACAAAGGGGCAATCGGAACTAAATGCCCCGGTACAACTGCAGTGTTGTACCGTTGAGAATGGGCCCTATTGAATATTGCTCTGTGACTATTTGGAGAGACACTAATCGGGATTTTATTTTTGCCTCGAGCTCGCCGGCGAGCTCGGTGTTTGATCGTGTAACCTCTGATTACCGCACACCTGGGGATGTTACCGGGACGACTTGCGGACAACGCTAAAGCTGCCAACGTAATGGCTGCGATGGGGTCATCCGGGTCGTCCAATACCTGCCGTGGTCGGCGAAGGGGAGGTTTGAAGTATGGGTCGGATGAGGCAGTCGAATAGTTCGCTGCCTGGACAACCAGAGGGTTCGGGTAGTGGGGGGCTCGATCAAAATGTCGGCGGACGCAGCCCTTATTGAAATGCGCTAAAGAGGGAAGGTTTAGGTCGCAGGGCAACTCGGCGCTCCGGACGTACCAGGGAGCGCCGGTTGCCCTGCGAAGAAACCGGTTTTGGAGGGCTTGAAGCTTATGTAGGTGGGCCTCACTAGCATGACTGAACACTACGGATGCGTACGTCATGATGGGGCGGATACAAGCAGTGTAAAGTGTCTTCTTGTTACTAAGAGACATTTTACTTTCTTTACAGATTAAGGGACTTAGGCGACCCATGACAAAGGCCGCCCTGTTACGGACCGTATTAATGTGATCTTTGAAGGTGAGATTCCGATCAAGGGTTACTCCAAGATATTTGGTTGTTCTCACCCAGGGAATGGGTTCATCGAACAGAATTAGTGGCTTCGGATAGCGGGGGCGGGTTTTCTCAGTAAAGCACATAGCTGTGCTTTTAACTGGATTAACCGCTATGCGCCATTTTCGGAACCAGTCACCGATCTCGGTGATGGCCCGTTGAATGACGAAATATGTCTGTCTATTTACATGCCAGCCAGTGGAATAAATGGCGGTATCGTCCGCGTATTGGGCTATAAAAACTTTGGGTTGGGCGCGAGGGATGTCACTGGTATACAGTGCGAAAAGGATGGGTGATAGCACGGAGCCCTGAGGGACTCCGGCTCTGACTGGATGGGGAGTGGAAAGGGTGCCTTCCACGCGGTAGCGAAAGCTTCTGTCCCTTAGGAAGTCTTGTAAGGTGAGCACAAGACGCTCTGGCACGCCAAAGTGGTATAGCTTGTAAATCAAGCCATTGTGCCAGACTTTGTCAAAAGCTTTCGCTACGTCGAGGAAGACTGCTACCGTCGATTGGGGTTTGGGTTTCTTATTGAAACCCTCTAGGATGTGCTCCGTGAGGCGGTGCACCTGTTGGACGCATGAGTGTTTGGGTCTAAAACCAAACTGCTCATCGGGAATAAGGTGGTGTTCCCGGGCATGGAACTGGAGACGGTTCGCTAGGATCCGTTCGTAGAGCTTCCCCAGGGCGCTGAGGAGGCTGATGGGACGGTAGCTGGTGGGATCAGAGGAGTTTTTGCCTGGTTTGTGAATGCCAATGACATTTGCACATTTTCAGGTGTCAGGGAACACACAATGGTTCATAGCCGCATTGAAGATGCTGACTAGGAGATGAATGAGAGGGGGGGAGAGGGTTTTAAGAACCTTGTTAGAGATGCCGTCGGCACCGGGGGCTTTACGTTGTTTGAGGTCCTTGATCAGTCTCGTCACCTCAGCGAAGGATACTGGGGTGAGTGGGGGGAGTTCCGAGATGACCACAGAGCTTTTACGTTCGACTTCAGCGTCCACCGTATCGAGGTGAGCTTGGTCTACGTGATCTACATTGGGGGAGCATTGAGCCTCTAGGCTGTCGGCTAGGCACTCAGCTTTGTCTTCGTCAAAGAACGCTGGGTCGAGGGGGACCGGTCTGTATAGGGGGGGCATGTCGCTTTGTCCGACACCTTTCATACCTCGTGCGAGTTGCCAGTAAGCCTGGTGGCTCGGCACGAGGTTTGAAAGTTTGTCGCCCCAGCTCTGATCACGCAGCTCGGACATGCGACTTTCAACCATGCGTTCAAAGTGGCGTTTCCGAGTTTTGTTTACTTTGCTTGGGTAGGAGTCGTAATGTCGGGTCACTGCTTTACTCTTTGTCACTAATCGTCTCACATCCGCTGGAATGACAAGGCGCCGGTCGTCCGGCACTATGACTTCCTTTGCGGATGCACCTACTACGGTGGAGAGGTGATTAGTGAAAGAGTCGATAGCGAGGGATACGTCATCTTTAGTCACAATGTCGTCAGGGATTTTGTCAAGGTCGGGTGAGCTGATAGCCTTTAGGGATTCACCTAAGAGCTTCCAGTTCACTATCGTCTTGGTCGGGCAGGGTACGTCAGATGTTGGGTCGGGGCCTAGTCGCAGTATTATGGGGCGGAGGTCAGAATGTAATTCGTGACACACCTCCATAGAGCGTAACTGAAGTGTTACGCCTTTGAAAAGTGCCATATCGAGTAAGTCGGGACGGCCGTGGTCGAAGTAGGGGTAGTGAGTGGGCTCGAGTGGAGCTACTATGTCAAAGTTTAAGTCAGCGACTAGGCTTTCAAGGACAACACCGCTGGGATTGTTGACATTACAATTCCACAGGACGTGTTTGCTGTTGAAGTCACCGATCAGAAGGACGGCGCTTCCTAGTGAGAAAAGTGCTTCTAAGTCAGCGCGGGCGATACGCTTTTTACAAGGTAGGTAACAGGAAACTATGACTAGGGGTTGATGACCCGTCATGGCTAGCATGCAACAAGATGCTTCCATAGTAGTGAGAGTCGGGGTAGGTATGGGGATGCAGTGCAGGGACATTTTGTAATAGATAAGAGTGCCTCCTCCACGACCGGTCAATCTATCATTACGTACCGTTCTGAAATTGGCAAACCTGGGGTTCGCCTTCCCCGGTTTTAGTAGGGTTTCCTGCACGCATATAATGTCGATCAGGTGGGTATTACAAAAGTCGTGGACAAGGTCACGTTGTCTGAAGAGGCCGTTAGCGTTGAAGGACGCTAACGAAACTGAGCGCGGTTTCGTTCGTAAGGTTGTACTACCCATAGTGGGTGTACTGGGGGGGAGTTTGGGGGGCGATGCGCTTTAGAGCGATAAGAAGGCTGGCGTGTTCCAGCGTGTACTGGATGACTTCCGCAGGTGATTGTGCGGAGTGCATCTTGCGTGCTAGAGCACGGACCTCATCTATGTTGATGGACATAGCAAGGTCGCTGACTAGCGCTATATCCTCTTGAAGAGAGGAGTCCATCAGTGGCATAGGCACCTCCTATGCCACTGATGGACTCCACGGCCACGGGCCGGGCGACGCGAGGTGCGGCGCGTGGAATGAGGGCAGGAGGTGCCGGGGGTGCCGCGCGGACCGGGGCCGGTGCGTAGGCAGGGGCCGCGGTACGGGCGGGGACGGGTGCGCGGGCCGGGGCGCGGGCGGGAGCGATGGTTTTAACCATGCTCGGTGGCTTTGACCACGCGTTCCTAGCTGGGAGAGGAGCGGGAGTCACCTGTGAGGCAGGTGCTACTGTCAGCTTAGGGCTGACCCGCTGCCACCTATCATAGGTGGGACGGGGAGGTGGCGGAGGTCTCCTTTCCGTTGCCACCCTGCGGTTTGTGCGTGGCGCCCTCGGGCAACCGCGGTAGTTGGCGGTGTGCCCCTGGGTGCCGCACAGAACGCAGCTGGGTGGGTCGGGTGAGTCCCTCGTACGAGAGCAATTCTCTGTGGCGTGATCGCCTAGGCACTTAACGCACCTAGGACGAGCAAAGCAGAAGCAGAATAGTTTGGCTTCGGTTCTGTGTTCTTATGCTTACCCTCTTCGCAAAATCTTGGTACAAATAGTCTTGGATAATAATATAAAATACTTAACTTCGACTATTGCTGCTAATAAAATGATCTTCATTTTGAATTTCAAACTCCTGGTCATCGTCTTCTAAGAGAAATGTCAAAATTTATAAATGGAATATTGCAAAAGATTGCAATAATCACAATGTTTTTACTAGTGTGTAGGTAGTCAAAAGCTATAGATGTGTGGTGTCGTATCATAAAATTTGTATTAGTCCCCTATCGTGTTACACTATCTTATGAAAATGGTATGATGAAGACAAAGCTATAGGTTTTATCATAGATAAAGTTTTTCCTTTACTAAACAAAAGTTGACAAATTCAAAAACCTTCACAGATGGTAAAATTGGCAATTTTTGTCACCTATACGTGTCGAAAACACTAATATTTTGTGTTACAGCTCTACAGAAACTTTGTCGTGACCTTTGTAAGTGGAGACACATATTTAACTATGATCCAACTTTTCACATGACTACCCAGAAAAAGGAGAGTATTTATTGTTGTTAATTGTTTTCAGGGTTCATGTATGTATTTATGTTTGTGAGTTTCTTTATGCCACGATACCTTCTAAACGGTTAAACCGAATTCAATGTAAGATATATCGTTAGATAATTCTTAACAGCGCAAATAACACTAGGTACATAAAAATAAATAAAAATCAAACTAGCGGAATTTAGACGTCGTATTGTGATGTAATAAAAATCCTTCAAAACCTATCATGGAGTATCAAAATGAAGGGCTTTGAAACACGATTCCATAAATGTAGAACTTGCATTTTATTGTCCAATGGAATGATAAAATAATAACAAATATTTTTAAATATTTAAAGAAAACATTAAAATAATACTTAATTTAATAAAACACATAAAAATATATAAATATGTATCTAGTGACAATACCGCCTCATTACTAACACACTAACGGAATGATAAAATGTTTAACAAAAATAGGTATTTTACTTTTTTTAATTCACTTATTTTTGTGTTATTATGTGAAACAAACATCATTCTATTAGATAAATTTAAAGGATATTCGGGACATACTCTCAACAAAAAATAAACGATTGTATTGTTCACAGATTAAAAACTGAGTAACAGTATTTATTTTAATGTGCCATATAGTATACTATCTCTTCTACGGGTACGTGGTATAATTTTTAAAGCAATAATAGCCGAGCTGTTATAGCTATTGACTGCAGTGCCGCTGGTCTATGGTTCGATTCCCACTACCGGCTTGAATGCGAATGCTCGAATTAAAAATTTGTCGCCAAGCACCTTACAGTGTGTTCTGGCAGCAGTCCTTATAGCCAGTAAATTTACAGGCTCACGAGACTCAACAACTGTAGGTCTCAGTAGTGCAGATTATCACATGTGACGTAATGCATCTGTTGTAGGCAGAGGTTACCGATTAACACCAGGTGGGCGTCGTGCTTGTTACGTCACAAACACATTAAAAAAAATACTAAACAAACGCCCATAGGCTAGTGACAGTGCATTTATTTACATGATAATGGGTCGTACCGTGCCTCAGCGTTGATACTTTTGTATTTGTGTAAAATATGGAATTATTAACGAAGGCGTTGCTAAACGGCATTGCCAGAGGCCAAAGTCAAGTGTTATTATTTCAATAAGTAGCTCAAAATAATTGCCAAACTCATACGAGTTTGGCAAGCCTTAAGAGTAACTCAGATTTCTAAAAGCGACAGTATTCACATGATGGTAAGGATGAATTTGAGTTTGTCTGCTGCTTGTTACATAAAAACTGGCTAAGTGCGAGTCGGTCCTTGATCTTCAGGGTTTCACATTGTAACAGCTTGTAAAAGAAAAACGTTTATTGGTTTTATCACAGGTTCAAAACTACATTATAATCGGCGTTTTCAGTATTTTTAGGGCAAAAAGGGGACATTTTGCATAATATACTAAGACTTCAAATGCTTTACTAGTTTAGTTTTAATATAGACTCCTTAACAAAAATAATCTTAAATTATCCACTTTGAGGGACTATTCAGTTTCGTAACCAGAGCAAAAAAAAAACTACATTTTCTTATATCAGTTTTCAACCTTAAATATATTTTTAATTAATTTTAGTCCAAAATTCAGCAAAGTTATACACAAAAATTCAAAAGTTTAGTTTTGTAACGTATTCCGTTTACGAGCTAGGTACTTACGACATACAGACCAACAGTGGAGTCTCGTTCATGGAACTCCGTTTTGCTCTTTGGGTACGGAACCGGTACGGTACGAAAACTAACTTCAGCGTAAATTTTGCAATTCTTTTATTGAAGCGCTCGTAGCGTAGTCTGCGCAGCTGTTTCTAACCGATAAGCAAAGTTAAGCAACGTCGCGCGGTCATGAGTTGGATGGTTGACCGCTAGTGACATTACTACTGAGCGCTTCCATGCTTCGGAGGGCACGTTAAACAGTCGGTCTCGGTTGTCGTCTTAGGATGACAGTCGTTACATCATGGTGATAGGGTGATTTGAGAATGCCCGCCTAGCTAGCTACCACCCTCAAGTATAAAATCTATCGCCAAGCACCTAACGGTGTGTTCCAGCAGCTGTCCTTGACAGCCAGTAATTTTAGGTTAGCCTGAATAAATTCTTGACCACATCATCACTTACCATCGTCTAACATCCTACCATCATAAAACTGAAAATAAACAAAATACTTCCACCGGCCTCGGTTATGAAGATGATCTAAAATTCTGATTAAAATCCTTGTGTTAAATTTAGATTATATACATGCTTATACATTTACGATAGTTACAAATACCGCAAAGCGATCTTTTGACAATAAATCCGGATAAAGTAGATGGAGAAGTGTAGACGGGCCACTATCGCAATCACGTCAATCTGGCTGTCGGAGACTGTCAGTTTGATTTGTTTGCAAGATTGCCAGCTTTTGTAAGGCCAAGAATATGGGCTTCTAAATATACATTAGTAAGACAATTTTAGGTTAAGACGTATTTTATTTTGAAAGTATTTAAAAAAACACTTGAAAACCGGCTGCTGTTTTGCAAGATTACCAGAAAAACAATTTTCCCCTCAGCAGCTCAAACATGCAGGTTTTGCATTTCAAAAACAGTAAGTAAAATGCGATTTTGCTGCGAGACATTATATGAATTTAGAATACCATAAATACCCTGGAAATCAAACAAGAAACGTTCGAAGAGATATATGTATCTATTTTATGCATACATTTTTTGGAAACGCATACCCTTACTATGAATAGTATGAACTATCGAGGTGGAGTCGTACCATGAAAATGTAAGCTCAGAGCGTTCAAATCAGCATGGCACTGACTTCCACAAGTTGTTTCTTACTTGCAGTGTTGGCAGGCGGTTCCTTTTTCTTTATTTTTTTTAATCTTTTATATATTATAACTAGTTCTCCAGCTCGTGAACGGAATGCCATACAGTCTGTCTCTACCCGTGTCAAATGAACGTACAGAAAGACATCAGTGAGTCACTGCGTTTTCGTCACCGCTGCTTTTTGGTAAGGTCAATGAACGAAAATATTTTAACATATGAATATTGCAGAGACTTGGTAACTTTATTAAACTATAACAAATAGAATAATTATCCAATTAACTTGGATTAAGTGATTTTAAAATATTGGCCTGTTTCACGACTGAGACTAACTACTTTTTCACACTATAACTTTATATTGCAGACCAAACATTCTAATGTAATATCACGCGTGTTCCTAACTATACCATACTCAACATCTGAATACGAGCAATTCTGTTATCTCATCGAACGTTTCTCATTCGCTGTTTTTATCACCCCACCCGATGTCGCCAAGATCGTGAAAGCAGAAAAACCTAACATTTGTCACTGCATCGGAATCTGTTGAATTAGCCGCTCCAAGGGTTCTTTCGCGAGGGAATTCGCCCTTATTTTTTGTTTCGAATCCTTGTAATGGAGATTTTTCGTCGTACAACGCGCGATACAAGATTTAAAAGGGTATTAGGAATGAGTGTTACTTCGGAATGGTTCTTCTCGCTGAAGAAGTGATTTGTAGGTATCGTTTTGTTTTTATTAATTAGCTTTATTATCTAGGAAACTTGTGAATAAGATGTGTAGGTCTAGTGTATGTATTTTCTTCATTACGTTACTACGTTGCCAGCGCATCAATTTAAATTTACGCTACACTATATCCACAGAATACAAATACTTAAAATGTTTTATTCAGTAATAAGGGTTACAAAAAGGCTCAAACCATGGTTAAAACACCTTTTAAGTAATTTACCAATACTCGTACTTGTGTTCGGCGTTTTCGCTCTTCCACATCATTAGGTTTACAATTTAGGCGTTGGGTATATTTATATTTATACAGAAGGTTCAGATTATCTATCTAATTGACCGAGTGAGCGCTAAGCGCGAGCGAAACGTCTCCGTTGCAGCTTGGGAAAAAGTGCTTCAGGTATTTCGTCCAGTGGATGTCCGTCGGTTATCCTCTACAGGTGGCATTTCTCAACCGATACTCCTGTTTTTTTTTTGTTTGAACAGAATTTACTGTCGATTAAGTTTTCTTTACGGCTCCTACGAGTACAAAAAAGCTAATATAATATTTATTAAGGTATGATTTTATTTTTTTCCATTCAAAATATGCCCTATATTTCAATACCGGATAGGAACCCGGATACTGAACAGATTGTTAAGCTGTTGACAACTTAATTAAAGTCAAAGTTTATTAACAAAATCGTGACTTTCGCGCAGTTTATTGTATTAGGTCTCGGTGGAAGACTCGGCAGAACTTTGCCGGGGATCGTTTAACCATTTTACGCAAAGCCTGTTGAGAATTGAGAGCGCGAAGTGTGCGGAAGGAATTATTATCTAGTAGCTTTTTGCCCGCACTTTCATGCATCTGGATTTTGATCGCTCGGTAAGTGGGTAATTTTATATTCAGAATAAGTTGAACTTACATTTAACTTTTTGTTAGTACCGATAAGTATTCATAAAAAAACTGTTCAATACGTACAATATAATTTGATCATCTGTTTTAGAATGGGACTATGGCACACATATCTAGGCAAACCTAGATATGTGTTACCCCGTAAGCTGAAGCTTACGGGGTGACCAAGTTTCAAATACACATAGAAATTTTATTAATCAATCTTTGTTTGATAATTATAAAAATGTTTTCAACTTAAAAATACATTACTGTCGTCAATTAAGATTAATTCAACAGAGTTTTCTTATTTATCACCCGAAATCGGGCCAGTTACATATTTTCTTTCCCAACGCCGACAATCTGCACTGCGTTTTCAACGCCCTACCAGGGCAATTGAAGGCAGGCGCTCTCCTAAAAATATAAAAAGCAATTGTCAACTCTGAAGCAGCGTAACACCACACAGTTATTAATTATTAATAATATTCCATAGTGCTTATGTCAAAAGCAGCTGGGAACCGCAAAATCATCTCACGCAAACATGCACGCTGCAATTCAACCTCCCTTATTATTGATCTTCCCAATCTTACTCCTCCGAATACGCGCCATAAGCGTGAAAGTTTGAACAGTTACCGCTAACACAGAACCGTTCTGTAAGCTATTATTGTATATTAAAACTTCGTATCGGTATTTGTGGAGCAAACAGTAAGCGTGGGTGCTTGTGCTGACGTTGTGTTAAAGGCAGTATGAGTAGGTAAGTCATGGCAAAACCTTCTTGTAATCTTCAGCTGGAAGACGCGCACTGATGAGAATGCTTTCAGTAAACGCCAATATCGACGGCTGTTATGCACTTCATAGTTCAAACTGTTTGTCAAATTATACTTGTTTCCTTAGTTGTCTGTAGATGTCTGGAGCGAGGGGAGTACCAGCGAAATCGCTGTATAACCAACTAAAAGACAATGTCAAGAAAAAGGGCAACTTTCATTGTTGTACGTCACATGTGGCAAGGACATGAGTTACGAAATGTAAATTACTGTACCACCTAGTATGCTATTGCATGATATATACTCACCGTGTTCTGACAAATAAATAATTTGGATTTTGAATTTGAATTCATCCTAGAACGCGTATTCAGAGCGGCATTAGTAGAGTCTTACCAAATTTGGCTAGGCAGGAGATCAAGCTCGCGGAGTGGAAAGGAGCATTGATGATAAAGGTGTTTTTAACCTTACTCTTCGGATTGCAAGTTCCAGGTACTTGAGGCTTGAGCCTCACCCTCTCATGCGACGGACCCGGTACCCGCATGGTGCATCCATGGTATACTAAGTAATTCGTCTCTCTACGCAGCTTTGTTTGACACGTTTGTCAATCAATATACTCGTTTGACGCGTTTGATAGCAATCTATATTGGTGGAGAGTTTGTTTATCAAGCAAGTTTGAATGTCAGGGCAAATGTTTGCCGAGCAAGATCTTAGTCGTCGCCTTGTCATCATGAACCTCAATTACGAGTATTTAGTACCAAACTCAATACCCTCCCTGTCCATCATAATATCGGCAACGCTTAAATGTTTTTTGGTTCAGGTGCGACGTTTACCATACAGAGGACAAGTTATCAATCAAATCTTCATTCAAATGATTATCATAGTTATTATATCATAAATCAAACGAGTGCGAGTCGGACTTCCACGCCGAAGGATTAGTAACAACACTGTATGAAGCAAAAACCTTGTTTTTTTTTACATATTGAGATTCTTTGCGTTAGTCTGGCATGCGCATGGGCAAGTTTTTATATTTTTATTGTACTTTAGATATTGGACTACAGTTGTATCAAGCTTGACGATTGTTTGTATTCCGTTTGTACGATAGAGCAAAAAACTTTAGTAGAAACAGGTTCTTTGTATTTGTACTCCTTTTACTCCTGTTTTTTTTTTATGTTTGTTACCTAAGAACTTTTGACTTTATAACGAACAGGTTCTTTGTGTGTGAACTCCTTTTATTTATTACCGACTTCAAAAAAAGGAGGAAGTAATAAATTCATCTGTTTTTTTTATGTTTGTTACCTGAGAACTTTTGACTGGGTGAACCGATTTTGATGATTCTTTTTTCATTTCCGTGGTGTCCCATTAAAATTTCAACAAAATCAGTCAAACCGTTTTTGAGTTGCACTCCAATAACTAAAAAGTATTTTCCTATCTTGATGATATAGTCATTGACAAATGACAATCAATCCCATAAGTTGCAAGGGTCACTAAAGAGGAAGAAAAAAATTTATCTAATTTTTTTTTTGTTATGATCATTTTGAATCTGTTTGGTAGGTAATCCTGCATACTAACACATATACAATATGCCTTTAATTTTGTGACTATATAATTCGACGATGACGATTCTTTAGTATTATTATATAACACATCAAGTGCTGTAGAGCCCTTACTGTTTCATTTCAATATTGAGTTTATTTGTTGCGAGAAACGTGCTGTCTTTTGCTCTTTGCTCGAATACAAATTAATTGGTTGCTTTCACGAGGTAAATATTTATTTAAACGGGTAATTGTTAACTGCTGCGAAGTAAGTTTATGAAGTTTCCATCCAAGGAACTCTGCCGATAGAGTTGGCTGTTCATTTCCTTGCTCGTTGTGATTTTCAGTTTAATTAGTTGTTTCGTGTAAGATTGTGGTTTTTTTTCTGTTTGAGGCAGGTTTAATCAGTGAACTTGATGAATACTAACACCCTTCTAGGGTGTTAGTATTTTTTTTTAATAGCTGCTAGGCTAACCTTTGATTACTATCTCACCTGATAGTAAGTGATGATGTGGTTGCGGTCGGCTCTCAAGGACAGCTGCTGGAACACACCGTTAGGTGCTTGGTGACATATTTTCTACTTGAAGGTGATAGCTAGGCAGGCGGGTACTTGCAAAAACAGGTAAGCAAGCCTCGATAAGAGCGTTTAAAATCGTTCCGCTTAATATATCATAACATTCGGTTCTGATAACTGTTCTTATAACTTATAAGTTATAAGTAGATTATGTGGCTTAACCGTTATTACATTGATTCGTATTGGAGAGAGGTGATCAACAAAAATATACCAACCTATAAGCTGTTCAAGTTTCTTTGAACCAAGTAAAATAAACTTTACTAGGTCATAGTCTCTTCAGTAAGAATCCGTCTTGTTGGGTACCACTGCAGTGTCAGATATTCTGCATTGAAGTAGTCGTCTATAAACACTCCAGAGTTTGCACACGTGAAGGGCACTGTAGCCAGTGAAATTACGGGGCGAACAAGACATAAGAACTAACGGCTCGGAGTGACGGGCGCAGTGCAGTGTCAAGTACAATAAAGATGGTGATACTGCAACTGAAGCGCTCGTAGCGAAGTTTGTTGAAGCGCTCGTAGCGAAGTTTGCTTTGCTGTTCTTAACCGATCAGCAAAGTTAAGCAACGTCCGCCGCGGTCAGGAGATGGATGGGTGACCGCTAGTGACTTTACTACTGGCGTTTCCGTGCTTCGGAGGGCACGTTAAGCCGTCGGTCCCGGTTGTTGAGAAAAAATTGTAATTTTGTAACATAAAAACGTTATCGTGTCATAACTGTAATAGTTAGACATATAGTATTGAGGATTTTTGGTAGATATTGATGTCTTCAATAAAATTGTAGTACATCACTTTGCTCTGTTGTCAATCATTTCCGAAGCGTACGCGATACAACGATTTTTGTTTTTTTTTTCACGCGTTGGTTTATATTACCGAAGTTTTCATACTGATCTCTAAGATTTTGAAAATATTCTATAGCCTATGTTTATCAGGAACAATGTTGGATTCTATTGAAAAAGGAATTTTTCAAATCGTTCCAGTAGTTTTTAAATTTATTCGTTACATACAAAAATACAAATGTTTCCTCCTTATAATATTAGGATAGAAGCGTAAATGTAGAATATATTAACCGACTGAATGAGGAGGTTTTCAATTCGGCTGTATATTTTTTGTATGTGTGACCTCGTAACTTTCCACAGGTGGTTCTTGGTTCTGGTTCTTGTCATGTTTATTTTATTTATTTTTATTTATTTATACACAAGACAGTATACAATCAAGTTAGAAATAGGTATATAATAAAGAATAATAATAAATATAAATAAACATTAAATATTAATATTTTAATGTTTTCTTAAAATATTTTAACAATATTTGTCATATTTTTTTATCAATCCTTATTTTGATTAAATTTTTCTGTTCTATTTTTTTCCACATTTTTTTTCTATGTATATTTCTTTTGAAATGATACTAGTCACTTTTGCTTAAAAAAATGGCTAATCATCAAGTTGGTGTTGTGTTGATCGAATATCGACATACCAGCCGAAGTAAAAAGTCTACTGCTATTAAGGCAGATGTCGCCAACGGCAAAAAGATGAGCATTCAATTAGATGGAAAAAAAAACGATAGTCCATCTGCTTCCTTAGCATAATGGGAAATTCACCAGGACGTTATTCTGGGGTTGCGGGTTCTAGTCTCACGGTTATCGTTTTCATTTGAATTTATTTCTGGTCAATTATTAATACAGAGAAAAACTAAAATACTAAACAATATGAATTGTACCTATCAAGGTACGGTATGATTGGAGGTACGTCACTTAGAAAATAATTACATTATAATAAAAGTATTCAAACTCAATTTATATAAACACAAATTAAATTACATTATTATAATATTACTGGCAATAAGCTGAGCTTTGTGAGGTCTCGCGTTTATTTTACAACCTGATTCTAGTGGTGTCATCCAGTAAGTGATAACAAAGATGTATGTATGTAGATGTATTGAGTTCAAGTCTGTTGCAGCGATGTTAACTTTGGTTTTCTAATAGATGGCGTTAGTAGTACAATAACATTCTATCCAATGAATACAAAACTGTTAATATTTTTTTTAATGGTTATTTTTTTTTTTTTACATATAATACATCTATAGTTGAAGTTAAATTACTAGGTATGTTAAAACACAAATCTATAGGCGTGATAGTTTTTTAGTAAAGAGTGCCACAAAATGTTTAAGTTGTGGGATAAAAATAATGATAAATATACGCTATTTAAACCGTTTAAAGTTGTTTAATTACTTTGTGGGATAGTGATAGGGCTCGTTTCGTTCGCCCTAATTGGTACTTATATAGAGATTTGCACGTCTGATTATAATTATATGTACACAAACCGTGAAAAAATAGATCAACGTTTTCGTCATATTTTTGCATGTCTCCGATCAAAATGCGAATCTGAGTAGGAAGCAAATATTGGGCCCGGATACAATAATTGAAATAAATTAAAATAATATAATATTTTTAATATATATTAAAAAAAAAGCAAAAAGCTGACTGAAAATTAATAATTTTCGTCAACATTTTACCGTTACATTAAGTTGCATATGTTTATGGAATCATTTTTAAAGCCATCCATTTCGATACCATACACAATATTAAGTTTGAAAGAAAAATAATATCTCACAATATGGCGTCTAAAATCCGCCAGTCTATTTTTTTAAATACCTAGTCACATTTGCGCTATCAAGACAAATCTAACTATAATTCATACATTAAAATCTGTTAAGCCGTTTAGAAGTTATAGTGGAATATAGAAACTTACAAACATATAACATGATATTATCATAAACCCTGAAAACAAAACACTTCTATTTTGGGCAGTCGTTTAATAATTCTAGTGATGTTTTAGCATCAGCACTTCCTTATACGTAACTCAATATAATCGTGACCAGCTAAGTAAAATGAGTAATATACCAAGGCAGTTCCGAAGTACTTCGTAAAATAACATGAGTTCCCGCGTTTTGTACTTGTATTGTTTGTTATTTCGTCGATTGCTTCAAGTTATTGCCAGTGCTGTTGCTTCGCTGTTTGTTCGGGAAACATTTAATTTTAATCGAAAATAACTAATAATGGACTGTTATTAAATCAATGGAGATAAAATTGTGGAAGCCTGATATTTTGTCGACATTTAGAGCCAAGGCCCCTCAGTAGCATTGGGTATAGACTGCCGTGCAGTAAGTCCATGGAATTCCGCCGTGGGCTTGAGCTTCACCGCATGGTAGTAGGGCATTTTGGGAATGCCCGCCTGCTACCACCCTCACGTAGAAAATCTGTCGCCAAGCACCAAACAGTGTGTTCCGGCAGCAGTCCTTGAGAGCCAGTAAAATTTCAGGCTCATGAGACTTAATAACTGTACGTCTCAGTGTGACGGGCACAGTGCAATTCGTCGTTGACGAAATGCATCTGTTATAGGCAGAGGTTAGTCCACTTAACATCAGGTGGGCCACGGGTGTGTCACTTCACAAGAACATAAATAAAAATTAAGGAACGTGGTTTTGTGATTTTATTTTTGAGACATATTAGATAGTGTTATGTTTCATTATAAATGATAACAGTTTCAGCCTGAAGACTATATTGACTTAAGATAATTGTACCACGCAGACTGAATAGGAGACAGATGTAGCTCAAGGTTCCACTGGCGTATAAAATAAGGGACTGAGTTTGATTTTACCAGACATTCATATTTATCTAAACTAATCTAATAAAGAGGAAAGATTTGATTGTTTGTTTGTTTGCATTGAATAGGCTCTGAAACGACTGGACCGATTTGGATGGAATTTGGTTTGGTAATATTTTGAGACCCGGGATAGGACATAGGATAGTTTTTATCCAACTGCGCAAAAAGAGGTTAATGGTTTTGCGCGATCCGCGGCTGGAAAGCTAGTAGTATTATAATATGCGTTAGTTACACTGACCGATAGAATAATATTTTTACTTGTACTACAGCTTCAGTGATGTTCATAGATTTAGGCGTTACTATGCAAATATCGATAATTAATACTTTAATTTTTTCCAAAAATAAATTTAGATTAAACATGTTATTAATATTTTTAACCAATATAAAAAAAAGGAGGAGGTTCTCAGTTCAACTGTATTTTTGTATGTTGCCTCATAACTATTTACAGGGTGTACCAATTTTGATGATATATTTTACATTCGAAAGCTAGTGCATGACAAGCACTAGCTTTCTAGTGCTAGTGGTAGTCCTATGTTAAGTGAGAGTAGAGTAAGTGTTTGAGTTATCCCTAATAATGTGGATTGTATACCTAAAGTTTTGAAGCAGTGATGGCTCAGTGGCATTGGCTATGGACTGCCGTGCAGCAGGTCCATGGTTCGAATCCCGCCGCGGGCTTGAGCTTCACCGCATGGTGGAAGGGCATTTTGTGAATACCCGCCTGGCTAGCGACCACCCTCAAGTAGAAAATCTGTCGCCAAGCACCTAACAGTGTGTTCCGGCAGCAGTCCTTGAGAGCCAGAAAAAATACAGGCTAATGAGACCTAACAACTGGACGTCTCAGTGTGACGGGCACAGTGCAATTCGTCGCTTACGAAATGCGTCTGTTATAGGCAGAGGTTAGTCCACTTAACATCAGGTGGGCCTCAGGCTTGTTCCGTCACAATAACATAAAAAAAAAAAACAAAAGGTAGGTTTTTATTTGATAAAACTTTAATACAAAAAAAAACTACTCAACATTATGAGCGGAATTCCGCTTACTAAACCAAGGTGGCGTTAAAAACGCCAGAAGAATAGTTTTCAGCGCGTTTTGATTCTACCCGAAGCAACTTCAGGAGATATTCACTCTTCGTGTGCAAGAGAAACTGTTCCGGGGCTAGAAAAGGGGTCGTTTTGAAGACACTTTGGCTTAGTTAGAAATTAAGGCGTCACTAGAAATATATTTTGTATTTTTTAAGTGTTTCGTAAAATATTGATTTGATATTTTCCAAGAATATTTTTTAAATATCTTCTTCTCAGTCGGGCACTCTTGACACAGTGGTCGTGGTTGATAAGATGGTGATACATGGTGGGTCATTAACGTCATCAGTCTTTTTGTCGGTGATCACTGATCTGGGAATGCTTGTCCATTTTTGCCGGTTGGTAGCATTTGTGCACTCTGATATGAATGACTGTGTGTTTTTTTTAGTATATGTTAGGTACTATTAATATAAGGACTGTTGCATACAGTGGAAGGACCTTTGCATTGTAAAATGTGACTTGGGAAATAATACGCCTAATTGGCAGCATTACACCAATCCCACTCACGTTGATGTGCACATTATGCGCACAACATGGTTTTCTACCATGTTAGCGCCCTTACTAAAAGTAGCGGGAATAACAATCCTAACGCCCTGATAACGTGAAAAAAAAGTAGTTCCTTACTATCAACGAGAGCGTTCCTAAGTAGGTGTTAGCGTCAGGTAGGTAAACCCGGATGGCCATAAAACCAAAGCCAACACTTTTTACAGTCATGTCCTTGTGTTGTTTTTTGTATTGTTAGTGAAAACTTAATTTTTATGTTCTTGTTTCGTCCGCTGGTGTTGTTACATAAGACATCTTATTATACCTACCCTCAGGAGTGAAAAATATAGGGAGGTAATGAATATCAATCTTCAAATTCATCGTCATTAGAAGAATTAGTATACAGGCACAAATTCTTAATACCTTCTGTTTTGCAAGTGGCCGACGCTGATCACTTTCCACGAGGAGAGCCGCCATCTTGTTTTAAACTGCTATCTAATAAAAAAAAACAACTTCATATTTAACGTCATAATACTCTACCCTCATGAGTGAAAAAAATATAGGGAGGTGATGAATTTCAACCTTCAAATTCATCGTCATTACGCCTGTATACAAATTCTTAATACCTTCGGTTTTGCGGATGTACGTGGGCGGCGCTGATCACTTTCCATGAGGAAAGCCGCCAGCTTTTTTTTTATTAGATAGCAGTTTAAAACACTGCTATCTAATAAAAAAAACAACCTTCACATTTAACGTATACTCTACCCTCATGAGTGCAAAAAAATATAGGAAGGTGATGAATATCAACCTTCAAATTCATCGTCATTACGCCTGTATACTAATTTGTGAAACCTCCGGTTTTGCGGATGTACGTGGGCGACGCCGACCACTTACCACTAGGAGAGCCACCAGCTTGTTTTTAACTAAAAAAAACAACCTTCATATTTAACGTCATGGTACACTACCCTCATGAGTGAAAAAAATATAGGGAGGTGATGAATATCAACCTTCAAATTCAACGTCATTACGCCTGATACAAATTCTTAATATTATTTTCGGTTTTGCGGAAGTACGTGGGCGACGCTGATCACGTACTACTAGGAGGGCCAGCTTGTTTTATACTGCTATCCTATTAAAAAACCTGCATTGAGTAAACAACAGTGTATTTCGTGCATTTATATTGTTATTTCCATTGCTATAATTATCTACGATGCGCATGGGTTACATGTTCAATCAGATAAGGTCGCACTCTATTTCTATATAATCATACATACTGTATCGACACACTGTCTACTGCTGAACACAGCCTCCCCCATTTAGGGGGGGAGGTTATTATCCCCACGCTTGGCAGGCGTCTTGGGGATCGCAGTGTGAGATCAGTTCCTCAAAAAGCTGCTGCCCACCTTCTGGTGTCCTTAGTCGCCTCTTACGACACCCACGGTAGAGATGGGGAGTGACATTCTAACCCGGCACCCATCCGCGTGGTGATGGGTGATCTTGATGACAAAAAGTATCCTTTTTGTTAATCCAATGCCTCCATACCAAATTTCATCAACATTTATTCAGTCGTTTGAGCGTGAAGAAGTTACAAACATACAATCGCACAAACTTTCGCCTTTGTAATATTAGTGTGATACATAAATATAAAATAATTTAATCAGCTACCTATTGTGGTTCTAAATCAGCCCTTTAGAGATAGGACAGATGGACACTAGAGGCAAAATAATCCGCTCACGTTTTCTAGTGCGGAAGCCTTTGAAGCACGAATTGTATGAGATATAGTTTTTTCTATTGATTTAATAAGATACAACCGAAGTAATGCTACATTTAATAGCTTGTTAAAACACCCTAAAGGTTAAACTGGCCGGTCACTTTTCCATACAAACGTCCTGAGGTGATAGCCCACTCTCTTGATGTTTTCGGTCCAGAACTACACAAGATATCGATTTATCTCTGCTTATTTGTAAATGAATAATAAACTCGAAAGTTGTGAGCCTCGAAATAATTACAAGTAATTTTTTCAAGGCTCATAACTTGAATTTCAATATTTTTTTATTTAACAAATTTGTAATCATACAAGCGTAGATTATGAAGAATACAATCGATATTATACTTAAATCTGGACCTAAAACCTCAAATAAGGGAGTGATCATCCTTCGACGTTTTTATAGAAATAACCAACCAAATAATCATCCATAAAAAAACGTCCAAGTGCGAGTCGAACTCGTGCACTGAGGATTCCGTACAAACCTGTAGGTATGTAAGTAAAAGTTATGTTTTAATTTTGCAAAATTTATCCATAACATTTATAAAAATTACAAATACCTTTATTATATGACATCGTGTAATAAAAACTAAAAATTTACGCTTTTAGCAATTTTTCCTTTATCTGTGCTATAAGACATTGCTTCGTACCAAATTTTAACATTCTGAGTTCACGGGAAGCACCCCGTAGGTTTTGAGTCCCTTGAGAGTGTGGAAAATTTGCGACATAAACGGCCGTATTATGTGATTGCGTTGGCTTAGAAGTCTGATTATATTCCCAAATTCAACGGACAGTAGACCTGAGTAGGTATTTGATATGAATAGCAGCTTGGTACCTCCACACGTGCCTGAGAAAAAGGGTCTTTAAAGACTGACGGACAACAAAGTGATCCTAAAAGAGTTTCATTTTTTCTTTTTGAGGTACGGAACCCTAAAACCCAGCTATTGCAAATGTTATGTGATAAATTATCCTCATAGTATGCTCAAATCAATATTTGGTAATGAAAAATAAGAAAAGAACATGTTCATATTAATTAAACAGTAAATAACAAAAAGACATCAAAGATATCTATCTAAAAAGCTTAATAAAGAGTCCCCTATATCTAATAACCACTGCGGCCCATTCGCGAGTCGCGAAGTAAATCAGTAGGGCAGTTGGCAACACCTGCTTCCCCGTGACTTATCGCTCAACTTCGCTCTTTTTGCTCGAACCTCCGCTTTTTTCGCATTTCTCGCTCGAGCTGTAAAAGTTTTCAGTCGCGACGCGTTAATCTGACAAAGTTTGCATTAACAAAGTTAAGTTTATGGGTTTAGGTATTGCGTTTATTTAATGTTAATAGAAGATCGAGTGCCATTGTGAGAAAAGGATTTATTTAAATACATATTTGTTTATATTTGGCAAATACTTTCAAAAAGAACGGGTATACATTGCATTGGTGGAGGATTGCTGGCCAGCTCAGGAGAACACTCGATCACGGAGGTGAAGATGTTGTGAGAGATGGAGGATGGAACGGGAACAACATTACAGTGTAGCGGAAAAAACCGCCCGCGGGGTGCCGGGCAAGGATATCACCCCCCCATATCGTGCCGTGAATGTCGTAAAAGGCAACTAACACACCAGAAGGTGAGGAACAGCACTTTCTGCGGAACTGATATCTTGCACTGCGATCCCCAAGATGCCTGCCAAGCGTGGTCTCTCGCGGCACGTCTTGAATTTATCAAGCACACTGTAGTTTTATGTAAATGATAGTACAATTTTCAAATTGTTGACTAAGGTATCATTAATAAGATATGTTTCCTTGTTTACTGCTGTTTAAAAAAATACCAAAAATAGTTATGTTTACCAAAATAGTTATGTTAAATATCGGAGAATGGACCCCGTGGGGTGCCGGGTCAGAATGTAAACCCACTTGCCTCCATTCCTTCCCGTAAGTGTTGTAAGAAGCGACTAAGGAAAAATCCAGAAGGTAAGAAGCAGCGCCTTTTGAAGGACTGACAAATTTGACTGCGATACCCAAGACATCGGCCAAACGTGGGGATTATGGCTAATATCATTATCGTCTTTCACGATTCCCAAAAAAAGATATGGGAGGGGGTGGGTGCTTTTCTAGCAGAACACGGAACAACAAAACTATTTTCTGTATACTCACGTCAAGTAACCACAATTAATAAAAATATACAGACATACTTTTTATTTTAAAAAATATTTTACAAGAACATAATATATATAATAAGCTTTGGGAAGCGTCTCTTCCTAGATATTAAAAGAGAGCATTGCTCGCTAAGGCCGCCTCCACACTCCAAACTAAGATTAACGCTGTTAACTCACAAGACACGTGTTCGGCAACGTTAATTTGCGCTAACTGCGACAGTGGCGCCGCCGCGGCTGGGGTTAACAAGATTTGTGGAATTGGGTTTAGATTGTACATTCGTCACGGGTCGTGTGTGTTGTTGTGGTTGTTTTGGAAGTTTATTTGAGTGAGATCGTATATTATTTGAGTAATCAATTTTATATAACAAATCATGTCGTTTCACAAACTAATATAATAACTAACTAATACATAACTTACCTGGCACCCTGTAGGGGTTAGAATGTCAACCACTCATTTCTTCCCGTGGGTGTCGTAGGAGGCGACTAGGGGAATAATAAAAGAAGAAGAAAATCCCAATACGATGGTTAAAGAATGATAGGAAAGATTCGAGTTATGACGTCATGTCATGTTAGCTCAATTGGTTAGAGCATACCCCGGCTCAAAGGGTGGATGGACGCGGATTCGAATCCCGCACATGACTTAAATTTTTCCTATCGTATATTTGATATTTTGTAAAGAAGAAGAAAAGGTGGGAAGCATCTTTTGAAGATGTAACAACTTCTACTGCGATCCCCAAGACACGAGCCAGTGTGTGGATTATGGAAAATCCTTCCAATGTGGGAGAACTTGTTCAACGTTGGCCATTCCTGTTGATGTGATGTGATGATGATGATGAAAAATATGTAACTAATATACGCATCCGGTACATAAAAAAGCTTATTAATACCTACTTACTCAAGTTTATAGTAAAATTATCATAAGTTATCGACTTGACTTATTGACTCTCAAGTAGAAAATCTATCACCAAGCACCTAACGGTGTGTTCTGGCAGCCAGTGAAATTAGCCAGCTGTCCTTGAGAACCAGTGAAATTACTGGCATATGAGACTTAACAACTATGTCTCAAGGTGACGGGTGCAGTGCAATTCGTGACAGACGAAATGCATCTGTTATAGGCAGAAGTTAGTCCGCTTAACATAAAGTGGGCCTCGAGCTTGTTCCGTCACAATAACATAAAAAAAGACATTAATAATGGTCACAAAGTATATTGATGACCACCGAAACCATACTCTTTCGAACCGAAACTTAGTTTTCTAATTGTAATGCTTTAACCGTCACAGGGACCGGTGCGTAACCGTATATTCCCTTGCGGAACAAAACAAACTGTACTCCGTTAGTTAGTAAATGTTATTTTAACTCAACACGCGATAGTGCTTGTATGATATTTAAAAGTACAGTTCTTTAATTTTCAAATTACGAAGAGTAAAGAAACTTAACTATGAAACACAAATGAAAACATCGAAGAACACAAACATTACAAAGCAGCTTACTGGCAACTTCCCTACAGAGCTTGCATACTAAAAACACTTAGCAACCAAACGGGGGAAGCAAATAAAAAAAAGTTAGTTAGGGGCAAAGACAAAAAGGCTACGGCCTAATGGGCCAAGTTCGTGGAACACTTTGGCTAAACATTCACTAATGGATATGGAAGTGAGCCAGCGAGTAGTAGAAACAGGGGATCTGTTGTTTTTTACGCACCACGTCTGTTGCCAAACTGTTGGAAAAACTTTGCGATGACTTATACGTTATTAATGTCCGACTGAGTGCTTCATTAGCCTCGGCTTAGAAACGACCTTTTTTTCCTTTTCCGTAAAAAATAAATCACATTCATTTTATTTCATTTCTACGAAACACATTCTACGGAAGAAATAGAGCGGAAAAATTAAGAGGGTATACTGAGTGAATTAGATAAGTTTATAAGCCGGTTTCCGTTTCATTGGGCTTAAATTAATAATATCAATGTTGGTTATAATAAACAATAAGACAATTATTTAAAAACGTCAAGTTCTCCGTCCAATTAGGGCGTTCGTTTCGTGCGGAAGATTTACGCCTCCGCCAATACGCAACGGGTGTTATTTTCGTCTGAAATGTCTGAATAATTACTTGGAAACGCCGGAGGTGCTAAAAGCAAATAAGTTTCACGATAAATTACAATAAAACCGTAACCTGAAGCTCCATTATTTCGGCGAAGGAATGTTCCTAACTCATAACTTCGCGATGGTAAATTGAATTAAGATGACGGTAAAAAGTGTAATTACCATAAAAATAGCTTGTTTGATATAGGGTCGGATATCCGGCGTAATTATGTAAGATCCGACCTTTGCTCCGGAACGTCATTATTTTTGAGAGCCGTGAATGGTGTGTAACGAGGGTGTTTTATTCATTTCTAATTGTTGCATCTCTTTGTTATAATATATAATTCATGATCAAAAATTATACCAGTCACTTTGAGTTTTAAAATAATTTATATAAACTTCCTTTGTTTTTATTTTCTTTTGATGAAATCAAGTATTCACTTCGAATTACCTCGAAAATATACGATCGTGTTATTCTAATATTAGATGATACATTATGCCGTATTGGTGAAGGTTACTGATTTTTAAAAGGGAAATACTTTAAATTACACCAAATAACCAGTCGTTGTTAAATAAATAAACAAGGATATTAACTCCATGTGTATTTTATTAACGACTTTTGTTCGGACCGATCAACTTATCGGGCAGTTTTCGAACGAACCTTTTTTGCTAGTCTTCTATTGTGATCTATGGATTTTTGTACGTAAAATTAACTTATAATTTTGGAAAAATGTCTCTCTGTTCTTAAAAATTGCTTCCTTGAATAGGGTCAGCGGTATTTAAATTACTGTAATTGATTGATTTGTGTTGTTTATTAAAATCCGCCTGTTTGGACCCTCGCGTGTGTTTTGTTAAAACTTGAACTCTGAAAAAATTGTGAACCTGGAACTTCGGAGCCGCCTTGTGAGTATAAACGCAATTTTTGTATTGGCCAACACGAAAATTAGGTACACTCTAGTAGGATCGTAGTATCATGAGGATATGTAAGTTTTTGTTGTAACTTTATTTTCGTGTATTTGTGTTTCATTTTAGCCCGGTGAATCTGCCGGCAAAGTTATTCATTCCATATAGATTGTCTAGGCAGAAGAACGCTTCCACTGAACAATACCTGCCTGGGCAATCTGGAAGTTTAACAACTTTGACATCATCCTGCCATAAATGAATTAAAATAAATAATTACGATTCACATCAATAACAATTTTGTTGCTCATAATAACATCTGTTAACAATAGAAAAATAATCAGAATTATCTTCATGTACATATTTTACCTATCCGCTAGTTTATTTGCAAAGGCTTCCTTATTGCCAGTCCGATAAGATAACACAAATATTATTATCAGTGTGTCATTGTCCAAGTATATTTTTATTATTTAAAGGCTAGTCTTTCATACAGCCCACTTTTGCTTTAATCTGCAAATGATTGCCACTGCGTCTTAGAATGATATTTTTTTTCACTGATTTACTTCTAACTCTAATTTTTTTTATTTGAGAGCAAAGAACACTCGTTCTTTTCGAAATAGTAGTTTCTAAAGACATTTCCGTAATTTTAATATTATTTGTTTGCAATAACGCCTGCTATGCGGATTTCATTACAAAATCACAAATATACGATAGGAAAAAAAAATTGGTACTATAGATGTCGCTCCATCCCAATACGATGGTTAAAGAACGATAGGTAGGATTTGAGTTATGACGTCATGTCATGTTAGCTCAATTGGTTAGAGCATACCCCGGCTCAAGGGGTGGACGCGGATTCGAATCCCGCACATGACTTAAATTTTTCCTATCGTATATTTGTGATTTTGTAACATTTCCGTAAGTATTAGAGACATTCCCTCATACTCTCAAAAAAAGATTTCATGACATTTTTGTGTCATTTACATCACAATATTATGAAACAATAAATTTCGCACTATTTTAGTACTAAGACGTCTTATTATATATAATTTATTTAGAATAACAATAGAAAAATAATCAGAATTATCTTCATGTACATATTTTACCTATCCGCTAGTTTATTTGCAAAGGCTTCCTTATTGCCAGACCGATAAGATAACACAAATATTATTATCAGTGTGTCATTGTCCAAGTATATTTTTATTATTTAAAGGTCACCATGGGCTCTCCTGCTCTAGAAGTGCTGGTCGAATTTCCCGCCACGCCAGCCTTAACGATATCATTCGCCGGGCTTTTACCAGCGCCAATGTTCCAGCTGTTCTCGAACCGAACGGTCTGATGCGTGACGATGGTAAAAGACCTGACGGCATGACTCTGGTTCCATGGAAGTTAGGACAAAGAAAAGAAAAGGAAAGAAGTTAGGACGGCCCTTAGTGTGGGACGCTACATGCGTAGACACTTTAGCGCCGTCACACCTTTCTGAAACCCACGTGAGGGCTGGCGCCGCGGCTACTTCGGCAGAGCAACTCAAGCGGCGCAAATATGCTAACCTCGGTATGGGTTACATATTTGAGCCGTTTGGTGTGGAGACGTTGGGTCCGTGGGGACCGGGAGCTCATCGTATTTTCCAAAATTTATCAGAGCGCTTGGTCGATGCGACGCGTGATCAAAATGCTGGCACCTATTTGGCTCAAAGAATAAGCATTGCAATTCAACGGGGCAATGCTGCCAGCATGCTGGGCACGCTGCCAACTGATAGTGGGCTAGAGCATTTGGACTCCCTATGAGTCCAAATGCTTTTACTGTAGTAGCTGTAGTATTGTAGTAGCTGTAGTGTTGTATATAGTTTGTAGTAATTGTTTAATAAAGGCATACCGCCATAAAAAAAAAAAAAAAAAAAAAAAAAAAATATTTAGTATTAATACTGTTAAATATAATCTCGTTCTATAATATTTTTGTTCTACTTGAATTTTGTAAGCGTCTGTTTGCACATCTGTAGAGCAAACAAAGTATTCATTTGAAAGGAAGAATTGAATTAACCATAACATTATTTTCGTAATACATTTTTCACAATTTGCCGATAATACCTTTAAACCATATTAATAACAATACGCGCATAAATTTGACCTATTTTCCTTCTAATTTCGCCGCTTCTATCATTTAAACCCCGATAATCCGACGACAAAACAACAGATGTATCATCGTTTATCATCGAATTTATCGTCCACGTGAATTATGTACGCACGTGTAATTTTATTGGACACTTCCCACTATTTATGTCGCCAAATTGTTCCGTACTTTTTTCATTTGAATATGAGAAAATAATTTTGTGTGCGGTTAAAACGCCGCCGTAAATTAACGGAGTACAATACACGCCGGATAAATCGTTGTCACGTAAGAATGTCGCATTAGGTACTCTTGCTCTTCGCGGTGGCATGGCAGTAACGAAGATCACACTTATTTGAAAGTTACGAATAAGGTCTTTAAACCTAGGATGTGTCGTGTTTCGGGATATAAAACGTCGAAATTTCCCAAAACCTAGTCACATCTATTATATTTAAATTATAGGAGTTTCTTATTGATAGGGTTTATTGTACTATTGATGAATTTCATTTGTTTATTTACAGATAAATTATAAATTAATGATTGTCATGAATAATATATTTTTGTGACTAATGAAATGACATTGTAATAATAATTTGCTAAATTAAATTAGATGAACTTATTAATTTCTACGCCCTCAAGGTTTAAATGTAGAGCCACATATTATTTTAATTTAAGACCTGTACTGTATCTACATTATGGCAAATAAATAATTTGTATTTGAATATTAATTATAAATAAATAATGGGATAAATATTCTGAAAGTTGCTGATTTACTCTTTGATAAATCTGTAAATCATAATACTCTTCTCGCAGTGACTTAGTAATTTTTTTTTGGATGTGGCTGTACAAATTAGAATATTTCATTTGTAACTGGCCATCATAAGAGCGTCGTAGACTCCTAAATTCGATAAATGATTTTGACTTTGACCTTAATACAATTAAAGAAAAAATATCATCAGAAATCATCGTCTAAAAACTACGTATTATTTTTTTCCCTACATAATAAAGTAGCCTATAATGAAAAAATAAAGTCAGGAAATACTTATCTTTTACCTTTTGTAAAGAATTCGAAAAGCATGTCTTGATTTTTAAATATGATTGCAAGCACTATTGCGTGCTAAGCCAAAATATCATTTACATATTATTAAACCACAACATTTTTGACCCGGGTGGCAATTGAAACGACGGTCTCCAATTTTGCTCAGAATGCCAAAATGAATAAGTGGTAGACATCCGGTGAAACAAAAATGTGCTCTAATAATTTGTAAAAAAAAAACGTGTTGATTCTAGTCCCGAAAATCTAGGAACACGAAGCAATTAAATCGGAAAAGTCTCGGATTTTGAGATACAAGACCCGGGATCTAATACCTTTATGGGACAGAAAGGTTCTTGAGGGGCGAACATGAATCTCACAAGCTGAAAAATGTTTACTAGGAAGTTAAGTAACCGAGAAATTGTGAAAGTCACCGAAAATCGTTGAATTCAAAATGCTATAAGAGCCATTATGTTACAGCGTTCATACCAAAAGTGGACACCTTGCAGCATACGACGATGTATTAAAAATGTTAGTAATGAAACAAGCCTGGCGTTGCATTGTGAATTTCTTAATCACTGTAGTAATTAATAATTTGTTATCGAATTCTATAGGGTAGATCAACTTTTCTTTGCTTGCTTAAATTATCACTTTATTAGAAAACTTTATGTAAACTTGTGGTACATTGAACCCTGTCCCACAAGTTTACATATAGTGATAATTTTCCGCAAAACTTACGTTTGATGAACATATTGCATATTCCAGATATCTACTTAGACAATCCCCTGCGAAGGGGATTTTTGGATTTTTTGTCTAGCAATCCCCTTTGCAACCCCTTATAGTATATGAATAGGGTTTTGGACAAAAAGTCCACAAATCTTGTTAGCCATTTATTTACAACGTAACCGACCTCCAATGACTGAGATAAAGTTATGATTACACCTCCTTTACAGGGTTCTGCCTACAAAACGGGACCCTATAAAGTTCTTAAAAAAAAACTTTAGAACGGTTATTCTTGTTAATGTTAGCTTCTTGACATCATAAGGTTTTAATGACAGAGCTCTCATAACGTAGGCGTACATGTGAGTATCGTGCCAATGAGAAAACACATCACTAGAATACTCTTGGTTTATTCTTAATTCCCAGTTTATGGAGGGTGACCCCCGAAACAGCCTCCGTCCCCACTAGCCATTCCAGTCATCGCCTTGCAGAACAATCTCTTCACTATTGATTCCGGATATTGCTGGATAAGTTACCTCGTCGTTATTGTAGTACGTCCACCTCCACGCTGTCATCTTTAGGTATACTGCTCCAGATACTGCTGTCATTTTGAATATATATCACCAAGAATAAATAAGACCACCTTCCACGCGTACAGGCATGTGCTTATATCTTCTAATCACAAAATCACCGTATCGTTATAGGATAGTGTTGATGTAGACTGATTCGTTCATAGTCCTCACTTTCAATGTTATCTGTCATGTTTCACAACATAGGTGTTGCCTGTTCGCCGGTCGGTACAAGAATCCCGTGTCAACTGCAGTGTCTCGTGACGCGAGTACCACAGACACAAATGATTATAGACTCGCAGCGAACACAGACTAAAAATGACGTTGATGAATCAGTATTTCCAGTCCAAAACTACAGAAATCCTTTCATGTGTATCACATAGTTGCTGCATGATAATTAGAAATAAAATTTGATACGACAAGATTTCCTATAATGATACAAAACTTGGGTAGCGAAATCATTTAGAGGTGTATTCATATTTTTATTTGTATCTAGGGAAATATTTGGTTCCATGTTTTTGGATCAGGTATAGTATTATTCATATCCTTAAATTATATATATTATGCATTTCCGTAAGGAATATGTACTCTCTTTAAAAAGAAACATGGTAAAAAAATTCCTTATGATGACGCACTGCCCCGTCACAACTGTTGTATGAACTTAAAAACTGCACACACTTAGGTGCTGACTTCTAGATATAGTGTGTCGGGTAAAGTGGAGGGGATGGGAGTAAAGGGGAAGTAATAACTGTGGCACGCCGCAGTTAGCTCGCCGAGTTGTTATTGCTTTGTATTATTTATGTGTGCGAGAGAAGGTGACAGTTGGCTTAGTTTGAACGCGCCCTGAGGATGGGATGAAGAGTTTTTCTCACTTCGCGAGAAAAATTGAGCTTTTTATCGGGTTGACGGTTTACTTTATTATGAAACATTTTAATGTCTTCCAAAACAGATTGTGTCAGAACACTTATATAAGTCTTGAAGTTATATAAATTGTCGAAATGATTGGTTATAGATAGAACACATTTTTATTTCAAGATATTACGAGTAGGTACATTGTAGTAGCTTTCAAAATAAAATAAAATTATATATTAAAAACAAACACTCATATTCATATTTTAAAATTGACAAATAAAGATAAGATTGTGTATTGTACTATATCAGCCGGATTTTCCATTGCTCAACATAGACTCCCCCATTCAGGCTATATTTCCCACGCTTGGCAGGCGTCTTGGGGATCGCAGTATATGGTAGTAGCTCCTCAGAAGCTCCCTGCTGCCCACATTCTAGTAATCTACCCTTAGTCGCCTCTTACGACACCTACAGGAAGTGCTGGGGGAAGATATATTAGCCCGGCAACCCACGAGCAATTATATTTTAAGTAAATCAAGCTTAAAATATAATTAACCAAATTTTAGCTACTATTTATGGTATCGTCTTGTAATTTAAAAATGTATAAGTATGTATAGTTCTGATGACAATAAAATATTTGTTACCATTGTTCCGATCTAGTGATGAAAACAGCTACCGGTTATAATGGCAAACTTGGCTCACTAGTAACAGCAGAATCACAAACATACTCCCCCGCATATACACATATAAAAAGTCATCAAAAATAATATCGACAACTCGAACTCTTGCTGTAGGGGATTAAAAACATACGTATATATAACGTAAAACACATTGCATGTACCTATCCCTATTGTAGTGTAGATAAGGACAAGGACAACAAATACATTGAAGTCATTTAATATAGATTAGTTAAATATTTAAGCTAGACATGATAAATATGAGGTGACTCAATCGACGTAATATAATTAAGCCGTAATTCTGTTATCTATCGCAACTAAAATTAACTTAAGGCACAGAATAAAAAAGACCAGAAGGATCACTCTGCAAAGCCATTGCAATAAATAAGCGATTTTAGAATTCTAGCTACGAAGCATAGAGGTGCATTTCAGCTCTCAAAGCACGGAGTAGCTAATGTTTATATTCACCTCCAAGGCATCTCTCTTTCTATCGCCTAGCCACACATAGCTCTGATCTTTTCTAATGCGGCATGCACCGTAGAATAAACCGGTCTGGACGGATACGGCGATGTAGTTTTGATATTGTTAGGTTTGCAATAACGCCTGCTATGGGGATTACATTACAAAATCACAAATATACGATATGAAAAACTTAAGTCATGTCAGGACGCGGGTTTGAATCCCGCACAAGACTTAAATTTTTCCTATCGTATATTTGTGATTTTGTGATGTACCTGTAGCTTAGTACCTAAAGTGTGGAGTGACTCAGGCTTGTTTAAGTAAGAACTTTTACATTCTGTTTACGCTAAATTCTAAATAGGTATTGTCCTCATAAAAACTTTAAATCTAAAATAGTAAAAGTTTCTTTTCCATTGTGGTTGACACAATGGCTAGCACTAATGCAGGTGATGATAGCTTGTCTTAGGTTTACATGATTTTTACACATGATAATTTAACGCTATTTTAACTTTACACGGTTTAAATTACGTATATTTATCCTTATTATTATCCTGATTTATCACTTTGCAGTGGTCGTGGCATAGGATACTAATGTTAATAAACTACCCTCAATTGTTTAACATAAATTAATTTTCCGTTTATTATTCACACATAGATATTAGTGCAAACAAAATAAGAACTTTTGTATTTTAGTTCATTTTAGTTGAGTATGTAGTACATAACTGAATCACATCCAATAAAATCAATGTTGTTTTTGCTGAAATGTCCAACCTACCTGGAATTCAGATAATTAAAGAATTGCAGATGGACAACGGCGCACGTTACATTCTCTTTTCCAACTTAGATTTGGTCTTTTTATAATATTTTTTAAAAATTAAAGTGTGTCTGTAAATCCCGGCTTAATAAAGAAATTAATCTTAAATAGAGAAGATAATCAAATATTTAGTTTAGGTTCTACTCAAGTCTTAGCAAGATCAGCGCTTGTATGTAAGTATAAACCGGTTTGATGAAAGCAGCAAAACCACAACATTTGAAGCGTTCATAGCGAAGTTCGCTTAGCCGTACTTAACCGATCAGTTTAACTAAGCAACTTTCGCCGCGGTCGTGAGTTGGATACCCATCCAGACCGCTTGTTACATAACTACAGGGTGTGCACGTGCTTCGGAGGGCACATTAAGCCGTCGGTCCTGGTTGTTGTCTTAGGATGGCAGACGGTAGGTAGGGCATTTTGGGAATACCCGCCTGGCTTGCTGCCACTCTCAAGCAGAAAATCTGTCGCACCTAATGGTGAGTTCCGTCAGCTGTTCTTGAGAGGCCTTTGCCTTTGACCACTATCTGACCTTATGGTAAGTGATGATGTGGTCGCAGGTGTTGTTCAAGCTAACCTAGTATTATTTACGTAGTAATTATAGGTTAGCTTGAACAACAAATACTAAAAATCGGCCATGTGCGAGTCGGATTTGGGCACGTGAAAACCAAAAATAGGTTATAATATATTTTTTAATATTGTTATTTTAAGTAATAACAATATTAAAAAATATAATTATAAGTTTGCAATAACGCCTGCTATGTGGATTACATTCCAAATATACGATAGGAAAAAAAATATCCCGCACGTGACTTAAATTTTTCCTATCGTATATTTGTAATTTTGTAAGGTTATAATATAGTGTCTAATGTTGTCTAGATAATGGTATGGAAACCTTCGTGCGCGAGACCGACACGCAATTATCCGATGTTTTAATTAAAATTTCATTAGATGTTATTGTGATTACTTTAAGAATTGATTCATATGGTATTTTATAAGTGTATACAAAAGCATGATCAATATATATATGAGGTATTTTTATGCTATCAAGTTATTTCGTATACATTTTCTTAACTCTTTCAAAATATTTAATCCATTGAGTTAGGTTAGGTTACTGTACTATACTGTATCAGCCCTATAGTCCACTGCTGAATACAGCCTCCTACCCAATTTGGGGCAGTTCGCCGTAATTTACATGCTTGGCAGGCGGCTTGGGGGTCGCAGTGTGAGATATCAGCTCCTCAGATAGTGCTGCTAACCACCTTCTGGTGTGTGTTACCCTTGGTCGCGTATTACGTTAACTTCGGGCAGAGATGGAGGGTGACATTCTATCCCGGGGCAACACGGGTATATAGTTAACGATTATTTAAGAGTACCTAATATGCCATAGGATGAAAACGGAATAATAATATCCAATATAGCCATAAATCCATAATAATAGTACATAATAGCCCAATAAATCACACTCAATCAAGCACATATTCAAAACACCTCCAGGTATTGAGCGGATTAAAAATGTGCAAAACTGCTCTTTATTTTATGTGATTCAATTTGATTATTCCATGCTGCTGCTACGTTTTGCAGTCACGGTAATCTCATTGTCGTGAATTCAATTAACTAGAAAAACGTTTAAAATTTGCCTTTTTAAGTTCGGACTGTGCAAACGGTATACTGGTGCATTTTTTATGTGGCAACATAGTAAGTTGGTCTGGCAAATAGAATAATTTTCAATATAACTTACACGGTAGCTAGCCAGGCGGGCATTCGAAAAATGAAAAAAAACACCTTTTTTCAACCCAATTGAACTGTTTCATGTTTGAAAACACGGAATTTGAGCGTGAACGTCTTACCTACTATGAGTCGATATCACTATTGAGAATTTTGAAGCGCTCGTAGTAAAGTTTACATCGCTGTTCTTAACCGATCAGCAAAGTTAAGCAACGTCCGCCACGGTCGTGCGTTGGTTGGGTGACCGCTCGTGACTGAGTACTCCGTGCTTCGGAGGGCACGTTAAACCGTCGGTTCCAGTTGTTGTCTTACGATGGCAGTCGTTATACCATTGTGGTAGGGCATTTTGCGAATGTCCGCCTGGCCATAGCTCCACCCTCAAGTAGAAAATCTATCTGTCTTTGAAAGCCAGTAATTTTAGGTTAGTCTGAACAATCTTCGACCACATCATCACTTAACATCAGGTGAGATAGTGGTCAAAGGCTAACCTATTAGGCATAAAAAAATACATAGATTAATGTAGTAAATAATAAATTTAAATATCGACTTTCCTGAAATAATCTCTCCATCATCGCTTACTTAAAATGTAAAACCTCTTTAGGATTTCAAGATTTCACTTCTCATGTATATTCCATTAAACAAAATAACTGCCATTTACAGAAATAAGCAAAGTGAGCACTTAAGAGCTATGCAAATAATTCAAAACATTCAGAAATTAAAATAGTTAAAAAGACTGAACCAAACATTTTCAGTCGAGGCCAAACTGAAGTGCCTAAAGGAATATTTAAGTTTACTCTCAACCACGGCCTGAAATGTATTCATAGCGTCAGAACTTCTTGTTTGTACAGTATGCTTGTTTAACGGATAAGATGGAGATAAAGTCTATTTATTGCATATTTCTCGGCTCTTGTATTTGTTTCTGTCATAAAACAATATCTGATAGTTAGAAATATACGAGGAAAAATGATAGTCATGTGCGTGATTCGAATCCGCGCCATCCACCCCTATAGTAATAATATACATAAATAAGTTTAAAGCTAATTGTAGTACAACGTAAGTTGAACTATATGTGTTGCTCCATCCCCATATGATGATTAAAGAACGAGAAGAAAAATTAAAGTTATGAGTCATATGTCATGTTATCTTTTTGGCTGCGTGGCGTTTGTGACGTCACGTCGGCTTAACAGGAAAATTAGGCGGAATTGTCACTAGATATGTCTGTAATAACTTAAATTTTTACTAACTTTTGCATACCATAAAGGTGGAATATGGAGAACTTTGTACAATTAAGAACTTTTTTATCACCCATGTTCATGCAATAAATGTTTTTGTATTTGTATTAAATATACTTTTATATAAAATTGTTGTAAGTGTTTCATTAAAATATTGATTTAATGTTTTCTTAAAATATTTGTTATTATTAACTAACATAATATCTATAGATAGGACAAATGGGTTTGGAGAACCAGAAAGGTTATTTCAAATCATCATCTGCCTGCCCATATCTCTCTCACGTGAGTCAGGTAAAATATATTTTCGCTGATAATAAAAAAGACAACACTAGAATATGTTGAAGATATTATGTTTTTCCTGACAATACAAGAGTAAGAAGCAACTAAGTGAAAAATCCCAGAAGGTGGGAATCAGCAACTTTTGTGGAACTGCTATCTTACACTGCGATACGGAAAATGCGCCCTTAATGAGGGGGGCTTTGTTCAACGGACAATCCGGCTGATGCAGTCAATAAGACAATTACTTTAACACAAAAATATCTGAGTAAAAAGAGAATCTAACTACATCAACATTTGACCTTTGCCGTAGATTAGGCATAAGTTACAGACCTCTACTCTAAGTTGCGAATGGGCGTCCATTTGTGATATATACCAAGAATTACTGTAATTCATCCCTTATGCCGCTGTGATAGAGTCGGAAATTTGGGCTCAATTTTCACATCGCACGTAGTGTTTCAGAAGTTGATAAAAACCGGTCACTTTGCGCTGGGCTTGATCGATTAGGGCATTTTGTTACGGTTCGACCCTAAGTCCAGCTACGGTTTTGAATTGTGCTAACTTTGGATTCCATTACTGTAGGCATGGACTGACATTGATAGATTTTCTATAATATACAAATAGTTATCTACTTTTCAACCTGCGATTCTCGCATGAGTCTTTTAAAAATTACATAGGTTATGATTATTAAACGTTCGTTAAACGTACGTCGTACGTTAAAAACAATCTAATTTTCTTTTAATGAAGCCAGTGGTTTTAATGTAATGAAAAATTACTTTTATATATGTAAAAATACTTTTAATTGCAAGTAAAACTTGTATATTCTGCATAATATACCAATCACCTTTTTATGTGATAAATTAATTATTGCATTACAAAATTACAAATATACGATAGGAAAAAACTAAGTCATGTGCGGAATCCGCATAGCAGGCGCTAACATAACAATATTAAAATTATTTATTGCAATTCAACGGGGCAGTGCTGCTAGCAGCTGGGCACGCTGCCCACTGGTAGTGGGCTGGAGCATTAGGAATACCTGTGAGTCTGCAAAGACTTATATGTTGTCCAAATGCTTTTTTTGTAGTAGCTGTAGTGCTGTATATAGATCGTAGTATATTGGTTAATAAAGGCATATCGCCGGTTAAAAAAATGTGTTATTATGACCAGATAGACAAGTCATTGTAAGCGCCTTGCCAATCTATTACAGTTGCAGTGCCACGGTCCTCGTTCTGCATGAGACTGATCTGCGCTCGTCACTCCGGATCGATAGCTCTTATATCTCGCTCGCCCACTAACTTCACTTGCTACAGTGCCCTTCACGTCTTAACACAGTAGAATTTGCATAGTACAGCTTCGAGACAAAATATCTGACGCTGCGGTGGTATCCGCCAAGATGGGCTCTAGTCAAATATACCTACCACCTGGTAAAAGTTTTAGGGTATTGTAGCGACTTTATTTAAGCCTTATTTAATTCTGTACGAGTATGTTTTCATTATATATGTTAGGTGCCTTGGTTAGGTGTTTGAATCCAGTCATCTATCACAGTCTAGATCTAGTTACAGAATTTGGATTTTTGATCCACTCTGTTTTATTACTTGTCATCGCAGTAATTACTCCTTTCAAAGTGTTCATCTAAAAAAGAAATTGTCTCCTGATATTAGTTCAGTGCAACTTCGATAGATGGCACTAGACGTAAATTAAAAACAACAAGCGTTGTCTCTCATATTGCCTATTAGCTGAACGTGACTTGTCAATGTATAACTGTAATGTGTCATTTTCTAATAAATGTATAGGGGTTCCCTACTTGACATCAAAATCCGTTTGATCAAACAATAATTTCTCGAAAATGTTTAGTCGATAATCCACGATACCTATGGAATCGTGAGCTTTGTAGTTTACCACATCAATTCATCAAAATCCCTAAAAACATGTGGTCTAATGATCATTAGTGATAATTATCGGATTGACGACCTATGTTATGATTTGGGGTTCCCACTTGAAAGGTTAAATAAAAGTATTGAAATATTTAATAATAACAAATATTTTCAAAATATTTTAAGAAGACATTAAATTAATATTTAAAATAAAACACTTTAAAAATATAAAAAAATATATCTACTGAAAATTCCGCCTAATTTACCTGCTAAGCCGACGTGACGTCACAAACGCCACGCAGCCAAACCGGAAGAATTTTCGAGTAATCGCTCGATCATTCACTCGTAGAGTCAAGACCTCCTGAGGATGCTTCATGTAGAAGCGAAACGCGTCGAAAATTCTTCTGGTTTGGCTGCGCGGCGTTTATGACGTTACGTCGGCTTAACAGGTAAATAAGGTGGAATTTTTAGAAGATATTTTTTTTATATTTTTTAAGTGTTTTAATAAAATATTAATTTAATGTTTTCTAAAAATATTTGTTAATATTAAATATGGATTTCCGCAAAGTAACGCCTGAATCTATTCATGATTGAAATATTGTAATTAATAATAATCACATTATATTATTTTCTTCCCATACCATGTAAATATTCTTCAATATTCTTCTGCCATAATATCTCCAGGTCCATCCAGATTCATATTTAATATTATTTAAGTTTTATGTGTTTCATATGCCCATACCAAGACAACTCATTATTTTCTAACTTTTCTGGCTTTTGTGCTTCGTTCAAGCTTCCTCTCGTGTACTTATTCCTAATCTTGTCCTTGTTAGTCACACCGTATATCCATCATTCATTTATGCAATTTGCACTCTACTTTCAACCATTTCCTTCGATGTTCAAAATGCAAATTAGAGTCACGACTACGAAGTATCAGGGTCGTGTATATATTTTTTTTTAGCTTTATGGGAATACGCGAAATATGTGGTCCAGAAATCTATAACCATTTAATCTAGTGATCATTCATCATGTTCCTTGCATCCTGGTCAGTTACATCATTTTTTTTTAATAATTAAGCCAACACACTGATAATATAAATCGACTGGAATACATTTAGTCACGGAACAGGTACTTTAATTTGCATTCTGCTAATATTTAATGCGACACCTTTCATTTTGGCCTTTATTATCTAGCATGTTCTCGATTTCTATAACCGTTTATCAGAACAAGTATTTTCGATTAATCATACCTATTATTACCTTATACACTTCACTAATATTCTTAACTGTCTATAGTCTTATATAATTTGCTTATATAATAAATGTACTATTATTGGTTATACCTAAGCATTGTATCTATTATCAGTCTCACACACACATTTAACAGTGGCCACGACTAAAATAAACAGCTTTTGATACTATCTTTTGAAATGTTAGTTAAATGAAAGGATTTCTCAATGTATTCATGCAATTGTTCATTGTTCACGAGTCGCATATGAGTATTATTGAATATATTAGGAGATCCGAGCAATTCTATTCGGCATTCATGTCCAGTTTTTGTTTTAATAGTAAATTTCGACTGTTTGTGTAGATATATAAGCATCTCATCATCACCTTCGACCATTGGTTCTAAAGATTTCGTGTACTTTTCTATTAATTGTAACCTAATTAATTGTAAAGCTGTGAAGTGGTCAAAGGCAATAAATACAATATATTTGTCTAAGAAAAATAGACTTAGTAGACGTTTGGAGGTTAACGAAACAGTTAAAATTCCTTTCAGGACCAATAAAGAAAAAGCTGAGTGTCTAGCTGATAGCCTTGAGGTTTACTACTTCCCCGTATATAGACCACGTAGATCAGGCTAACCTGGAATTGATGGACACTAAAAAATTTGAACTAAGTGCTACCTCTCTCCAATCCCATTATGACATCCAACGAAGTGGCGAAACTAATCATAGAACGCAAATCCTCTCAGCAAACGCTGATATCATCACCCAAATTATGACGCATGAGTCAATGGCCCTTGAAATTTTAATTTCTTATTAAAACTTTTGTTATAAATGAACATATATAACAAAGGTTTTATAGGCACATACACTTTGCGTTGTTCAACGCAAGGTGCAAAGGTCTGTGCTTTTAAAACTTTTGTCAGTCTGTGCCTAAATCTATATTAATCGTCATGAATAAAGTGCTATTTCCGGACATAGGACCCGAGATGTTAGCTAGACAGCATTGTTAAATATTGCTCAAGATACTGAGAACAGTGTTAGCAGCTACCCACTGGTAGCTGGAGGTGTTATAAGACTTTTCACCAGTTTTGTGTATGAAAATGGCATTGCCACCTTCCCAGACTACGCAGAAAGAGCAGAAGATTATAAGCTAATAACATTCATTGAGACGCTGACAAGAACATGAACTAGGGGAACTAATAAATGTTTATATAAAGTAATATAAGTTATACCTAAAAAATGTATTTCCTCAAATATAGAAGTTTAACATTTCATGGAAAAAAATGGTATTAAAACATTATTAAATTTCGTCAACATGAATTGCACTGTGCCCGTCATACTGAGACGTACAGTTGTTAGGTCTCATGTGCCTGTAATTTTAGGTGTTATTATTTGTATATGAACGTTAAAAGATATGCTAGTAAGGCACATCTTTATAAGCTCCAAGTCATTCAGAACCGCTTTCTTTGCAATGCGTTCGGAGCTCCGTGGCACCTACGGGACTCCGAACTGCATTAATACATATAGCTCCCCAGATTAGCTCAGTTCTATAAAACTGAGGCCTCTGATATTTTGACAGTGAACTCGCCACCCAAACCTTTTGTTTGTCCAAGCATCTTTGACTGCCTCCTCCGATTTATTTTTCAAACCTCCCCGCCACCGGCCAAGGCTCCGTCACTGGACGACCCGGATGACCCATTGCAGCCATTACGTTGGCAGCTTTAGCGTCATACGCAAATGAACCCAGTGATATCCCCAGATATGAAGTAATTAGAAGACAAACATACACAAACACCAAATTTGCCGACGAGCTCAAGGCAAAAATAATGTCTCGATTAGTTTCTCTCCAAATAGCCACAGAATTAATATCCGTAAGGCCTACTCTTAATGGTAAAACACTGCAGTTGTACCGGGGCAATTATTTCCTATCCCCCAACTTCTCTCGGTAACACAGTGGTACCCTTGATCTCATTGACATCTTCTCTTTTAGTAGGAGTGAGTTTTCGGCGTCCTCAGGAGACGGAGGTAGAAGATGTTTTCCGCCTGTCGTGCTTACGGCAATTTCTCCTCCAGGGTTATAAAAAGGTCTTCCCTCGCCCAAAGTCCGGTGGAGATGCCGACAAAGGCAAACAACATACTTTTCCTACCTTAAACAGCCGAGCCTTTGTAAAAAGGGTTCAGTTTTCTAGAACTACTAAAAGATGTATTAAGTAATATCATATATGTTCGTTTTTGAATGAGAGAAATGAATTACTCCACACGACTTGTAAAAAACATGGTTACATAAAAAAAAAACAATATAATTTAACCACGATTCGCAAATGTTCTTTTCAAATAAAAATCATTTAAAGCATTGTGATCCTAGATTGGCATTGAAATTAACATTCTATAACAAGTATTGGTGCAATTCCATTAGAAATAAGGAGGTGTAGCACTATGTTTTGTCAGTAATAACCAAATTACTCAAAAACAAATCCCTAGTGGGGTGCTGCTTTTTTTTTATGCCTGATATGTTAGCCTTTGACCACTATCTCACCTGAGGGTAAGTAATGATGTGGTCAAAGATGTTGTTGAGGCTAATCTAGAAGTACTGGCTCTCAAGGACCCCTGCCGGAACACACCGTTAGGTGCTTGGCAACAGATTTTCTACTTGAGGGTGGTAGCTAGCCAGGCGGGCATTCGCAAAATGTCCTACCACCATGCTATAACGACTGCCATCCTAAGACAACAACCGGGACCGACGGCTTAACGTGCCCTCCGAAGCACGGAAACGCTCAGTAGTAATATCACTAGCGGTCACCCATCCAACTCATGACCGCGCGCAACGTTGCTTAACTTTGCTGGTCGGTTGAGAACAACGAAGTTAACTTCGCTACGAGCGCTTCATTTAGAATTCCACCTCCCCATATCATCCCGCGGGTGTCGTAAGATGCGACTAAGGGAAAAATACTGGAAGGTGGGCAGCAACGTTTTCTAAAAATGCCAACTTACACTGCGATCCCCAAGCCGCCTGCGAAGCGTGGGGATGATGGCATAAGCCACCTTAATAGGGAAGCAGTGGCTTATCCAGCTGATACAGTAACCAAATTAAATAGAAAAGTAGTAATTTTTCAAACCCCTCACCCTTAATGGGGGAGGCTGTCTTCAGCGGTGGACAATCCGGCTGATACAGCACAGTACTAAAAATTAGGGTTATATAAATTAGGTACACTAGCAAATTTATTCAGAATGGTTACGAGCAGTTAGTCTATGTCAGGGCTTAGGATGTTGTGTGTAACGTATTTAGGCTTACCTTGGATTACGTTAGGCTTTGTATAACCACCGCTTTGACATAGGCAGTAAATACTGCTTTACGAATACAGAAGGTTTTTGCTGCTTGAAGTTATGGCTATTGGACGCATTTGTCAGTTACTTTATTGATACTTGATATATATACGGGTAAAATAGGTTTTATCAGAAACTTATAAACTTCCAACAAAATGAAGCAAGGCAAAGTCGAAGGCAAGCATTCGTGAAAACTTCCAAAAAAAAGTACAGCTACTAGGGTAGTAAAGCCCTATGATAAAATTTAACAAAATATATATGACGATCACTATCTTAAAAGTTCGAATGGTATAAACATGTTTTGACCTTATAATTGTGTTCTGGGTTCGAGTACCACTACTTTTATGCATTTTTATCATAGATCGTTTTTGTAATTATATTTTATTAACAAGGCCAAAAAATGGCTGTTAGCTCACTCTCAAAACATACCTGACTAAATAGGTACTGGGTGTTAAAATTCTATGACACAATGATGAACGATATTTTTTTACGGGGGTGTAAGTATTTTCAATCAGTGTCCGTCTTAGTGTGTATCACCACATTATCAGATTTTCTGTCACTAAGCAGTAGTGTGCAAGTACTACGGTGAATAAGTGTAGCTATGTAGCAAATGAAGTTACAGGCGAACGAGGTAACAAAACATAAATGGTTCTAATTCCGTTCCAGAGACGTGCCTAATAATTACCACTTTATGACCCATATGAGATGGGCTTGTATGAAGAATGTGATGAGAATAAAGGAAGCAAGTGATATGTATATAAATGTGTAAAAGCGTGGTTTCTAATTCCTCGGGGACAAATGACCTTTTTTCTGATCACCATTATCCCACTCATGTGGGGTCGTTATCTATTGCAGACAATTGATTTTCATTACTCATTCAAAAATATAGGCTACTGTGCCGCTCGTCGCCTCATATTATCTTCTTTAACAACATAAAGGCAAACACAAAGACTTATTAAAACATATATGTTTTCACTATGAACACGCAGGGCAACACTAGATGATGGTTAAAACTTTAGCTTCAGTAGCTGGCTGTCCCGGCTCCTGACTCCTGACACTAACCTGATTTAATAAACAAATTCCAATACTAATTTTCTAAGTTCTAAAATAATTCAATAAACTAAGGAAATGTCGGATAGAAATATATATTATTATGACACTGATGGATTATATTAAATTGTTTACACGATAGAATCATATTTTCAAAAAATACCTCTAAGATAGGATCTTATTTCCTCTATTTAAAAATATCAATGAAAATTTTTACCAATAAAGTATTTTATACCTTATGCCCCCGTGATAGGAATAATAAAATCCCATATTTTGATATTAATTCAATTCTTTAAGGAAATTGGTAAAGCTTCGGCTTTATTTTCAATTTCATTTTAGATTTTCCTCTAGCTAAAATTTTCCGAAGGTTTTGTCAACCACAATTTTACTTAATAATAACGGCCAGGGGCAGATTATCCGTTTATTCTGAATTGTACAAAATTACCAATTGAATCTTAATTCAAAAAGCCTATGGGCTACTTATTCGATAACAATTGGATTTGGTTGGCTCAAAAGAAGGTTCGTTAGGGAAACTTGATCCAATAAAAACTGTTTACCTTGTGCCGATCAAATAGAGGTATGTTGTGAATAGTAAATAACATAAATACATATTAATCGTGCATGTATTGTCTAACACCAACGTTTTATCAGACATACTTTTGGTTCCATAACGATGGGGGGTGAGTGTGTTGACATCTGTCGGAGATAGTTCTCAGGGACTCACCTGTACTCTAAATAAAGTTAGACAAAAATAAAATTATATTCAAATATTTTAACCATTGTGTGTTGCCAGTAGGTGAAGCTCCTGATGCCCAAAAACGTAGACAAACACTAGAATTAGAATAGACCTTGTACAAACGTACAAGGTCTATTCTAGTTTTTCAATTTAGGTAATACCTACTTTCAATATGTTGTGTCCTCTGTTCTGAGCATCTATATTAAAAGGTTAAGAATCCTCAATCTACTTGGAATAAAGAATAATAATTTAATCTTATCGTGTTGATGACTTATTTTACTGAAACGTGGTACTTAACTGCAAACACATAATCACGGTGGAAGTTTCCTAGCGCGATAATATCCGGAACAAGAGAATTCGCTAAAGAACCAAAGTCACCGATATAGTTTTCAAAATTTGCAAGTAGAAGTGCAATGTACGGGCTCATCGTCGATAACCGATGAGCATTCGTCGAAAACTGCTACTGCTGGAAACAGTTTTGGTAGACCCCACTAGATTGACTAATGGATGACACCGTATGAGTCGTAAAGAGGCGCTAGATACAAGTGGCTAGTAGCCGTTCATTGTGGTGTGCTATGGGGAAGGTATTTGTTCAACAATTTGTGATGATGATGAAAATTTGTAACTATTAAATACGACAGTGAACTAGAAGTCGAGATATTTCATTGAATATATCACCGTCACCCACGGACTTCCGCAACACCAGATGTCTCCAGAATGTGTTGCCGGGGTTTGATATTAGGGTATTAGCTCTGTTCTTGAAGGCAACTAAGTCGTATCGGTCCAAAAATACGTTACATAGCAGCTAGTTTGTGGCAGTGCGACGTTGAAAATCCTTGAGAACTGCACAGTTGTATATCAAGTCAAACATATAATTTTATAATAATTAAATTGAGTAACATTATGTTTAGTGTTCAGTTTGTTTATACTTATGAAAGTAACTTAATACGAGTATAACCTATTATATATCTACAATAGAAATATAAACAGCAGTACGGAGCTTAAGGAAAGAACCTTGTGCCAAAATCATTTGTCCATTTGATCGGGCTTACTGAAGAAAGATTAGTTGGTAACATGTGGTTGATTTATAGAAATACTCTTATGATATTATAGCGAATACATTTCGATTTCGTTACAGATACTGGCTTTGTTGTATTATTTTTATAGATATCACTATCTATCTATGGAGTTACATGCATTCTTATGTGGTATAGAAGACAATATATATCGTAGTCATAAATCTTGTCCATTCTAAGAAAACTTAAATACCTAGATAACATTTTGAATGCTTTATTCTTCTATCTATACAGGGTTATTGAAAAAGTTCTAACAGCCTCTTAGATATGACTTTTGTTAGTCCTTACAAACATTTTCAGTAGAATGTTTTATTTTATGTATTTTTTTTTATTATTTGTTTGTGACAAAATAAGTACGAGGACCATCTGATGCTAAAAGTCTCTTGTGCCTGTAATTTATTAATTCATATTTTTACATACAAGCACAAAAGACTTAACATCAGATGGTTAACATACTTATTCTGTCACCAACACTTTTAAACCAAACAAAACTTACAACAAATAAATAAACAAAAAACAAACATTTAACTAAAAATGATTGATAGGACTATCAGAAAGCAACTCCGAGAAATTGTTAGCATGTTTCCAACAACCCTGTATACTACACAAATGATGATGTCTTCTGTCGGAACTTACATAAGTTCGATAAATCTTCTACTAGGTTAATAAGGCAAGCAAGTCGAAGACAAGCATTCGTAAAAACCCTACCATACTAAGGGGAAGCTCAAGCCTGAGATAAGGCAAACCTACAGCTAGAAGTCTAGAATGGTTTTTTCTCAAAACTTTTAAAGACCATACTACACCATTCCATGAAATGAAAAAAAAAATCTCATATGAAAAAACTACCCATATGATGCCAATCTGCTGATATAATATATCTTTGCTCGCACATTTATAATTGTTTTTTTTTTGTCCACAGGTCCAGTGTCTGCGTCAATTCTTCTGACTTTTCTTTACTCTTCGATAACGATCCAGATCATTTTAAGGTAAAACACACTACTAGAGTAGAATAGGTTATAATTCAAAATGTTTCTAAGGACTAGCACAAGTCAACCCTAAGCGGTTGTTAGCCATTTATGATGCTTCATAAATCTAGTCTTCATTTGAATATTAATTAAAAAATTATTGAGTATTTTCTATATTATTTGTAAAAATAATAAAAAAATAAAATAATAATAAAAATACCCAATATTACGGAAAAAGTTTATATTTATATATACATATAGACTCAAGAATATGCATGAAAAATAAGTATTACCAACTATTCAAAGGCAATTAAAATATAATGATGTTACTACGTTCGTATAGAAAGTGTTTTGAATACACCTCCCTAAATTGAATAGATTAGATTATAAGAAATATAGACGAACTTGAGGATTGACTAAATGTTTGATGGTTGCGATCAAGACAGTATAGGACATCAATTTCATCTAATACCTGTATTTTTATACTTTTTCTAGATATTTAATTAGATAAAACTCCTTAATGAAACACTACAGTATAAAATATTATTGTATTTAAAGGAAAAAAGTTACTAACGTTTCGCACAGAGAGTGTTCTCTTAATGATGCTAAATTCTCGCAATCCCTATATAAAACACAATCCTACTTATTAGTGCAAATAGATTTGCTACACTCGTAAAATTTTATATCCTGCAAAATAATCCAAACGGGCCTTGTGCCAAATAGCGGTAAAAACTGTGGTATGTACTTTATGCAGATGTTTTACTTATTTAGATGGTGTATTATTATTTTTATTTTATCCCCTGCAACTGTGCAAAGAAAAACACAATTGCACGCAAACCTTAGAATATAAACACCATGTTCATTGGGATTTTATACCTGATATCTGAAATATTTCTACCTTAAAACCGAATTTATAAAGCATATGTTTCGAATTTTCTGTAAATATTGAATGAAGTACAATATCTCATCCTTATGTATTGGAAGTTATATCAACAAAGAATTGCCAGAAGCTTTTCTCTGAACATCATAATTATTGTTGTCATAGATTTAGGCACCTACTTTTTTTTATGCCTGATACTTTAGCCTCACCTGATGGTAAGTGATGATGTGGTCGAAGATGTTGTTCAGGCTAACCTAGAAGTTACCAATGCAACTGGCTCTACTTACCAATGCAACTGTCTTATTTACTTATGACTTTGTGTAATTATGTATATAGGCCGTGGTGTGCCGCGCTGTCTTGTGGTATGTCTTACTGCTTGTAAATTGACTGCAGCCACTCATATCTTCCTGTGGGAGTAGTACGACGTGACGAAGAGAAAGAGGGTGGGCAGCAACGCCTCCTGATGATTTGCTATCACAAACTTATTAGTTTCCACTTCTATGAAAACAATGATGGCCAAGCGGTAATAGCTATGGACAGCCGTGTCGCAGTACCCTGGTTCGATCGCCACCGCCGGCTTGGGCTTCACCGTACGGTGGAAGGGCATTTTGCGATTGCCCGCTGGCTAGTACTCTCAAGTAGAAAATCTGTCGTCAAGCACCTAACGGCGTGGTTTGGCAGCAGTCCTTAAGAGCCAGTGAAATTACAGGCACATGAAACTTAACAACTATGTCTCAGTGACGCGCGCATTGCTATTCGTGACTTTTGATAAAATGCATCTGTTATAGGCAGAGCTTATCCTCGAGCTTGTTTCGGCACAATAACATATAAACGTACGTTGTACGTACGTTGATACGTACAACGTACGTTTATACGTTGATGTGCAATATGATGTTATAATACAATTTGTATTTTTGAATATAATGTTTTCTTGTTTTTTCAGACAAATTTTGCGATGATGTCTGGCGTGAGGGGTTGAGGATGTCCACTTACTCGAAGGAGTCTGTACATAAGAGATTTTAAAAATATACGGGGATAAGTTTATTTTTAAGTTTAGAAAATAGCATATATATTAGTAAAAGCTTATGTTATTTGCAGATTATCATACGATTACGCATTCACATTCATATAACAGTTGCGGTGATGTTTTTTTGGATGATTTAATAGATTTTGTTTCAAGTTTTGTTTTTGTGTATGAACTCCTTTTTAATTAAGCCTTATATACGTAGGTTTAAATAATCTGTTCATAGATAAGTTGTGAAAAATATATATTAACGTTTCACATATTTTTATGCTTAGTTACGTCAAATTAAATTATCCTGCTTTGAAAAAAACAAACCTGTTTACGAAATAAGTCATACATGGTAATTTTTACGATGTTTTTTTTATTTATCCCATTATGAGTATACAACGAAATCGTGTCGCATTATGGTAAATTAACATCAAATAGGTTATATAATACGTGCATCATATTATGTACACAACTATCTATATAATTTACTGTTCTAGTAATTAATAATACTAAGTTAAAAATAAAAATGTAAATATTTATGTATAATATAATAACTAAATATGACTATTAAATGTTCTTGTAATAAATTGTGTGATCTGTAGAATTTAGTAGAAAAAATAGCCAAAAAACTATTATCTATAATTGTAAGTATTTAAATAAAACAATATAGTGTAATAAATTACTTATATAAAACAATTTTAGATACTAGATATATAAGTAAACATTTAAAATGATTCATTTTACAATGTTGCTATCGGGGTCCTTACGTAGAATTATAATGAAAATGAAATTAGTTTTGATATTGTCCGTTGAAAGCGAAGCCGATTATGGACTTTAAATGTCAAAATGAAGTTCATTTTCATTTTTTTTCTGGTCAGACAGTAAGGCTCCCGATCCGATCCCATGTTAAACGCATATGTACAGACACTGATTTTTCGTTAAAAACGCTCCTTTCTTAGAGCCTGTATACACTACTGTATACTTTAAGTGCTAGTATACGTATTTAGTTCATACTGCATCTGATATATATAAATAATTATTATAAGGATGGTTGTGAACTATATCCTAATTTATTTTCTTGGGTCCTATTACTTTTATTCCAGTATGTGTCCAACACTTACTTGAAAGTAACAATTTTACTACCAAGGTATATTATCTTGATCAACATTTTCATTGGTAAGGTAATTAAAAAAAACTGTGTAAGAGCAGGAAAATTTTTAATGGTTACACTCGCCGGCTTGTTTCTTTCATATTTATTAAGGGTTGGATCAATTGTTCAAAAGGTGGCGTCGTCGTTCTAATATAAATTTGTGCCAATATTATGTTAGGAACATAACATTAGTACAAATACGTGGATAGGCGATTATGCTCTAGCTTATTGCGATTATGATGTTGCTTAGCTCAGACAACAGCTGAAATAAAAGTATTAAGACTACCACGCATACATTTTTGCTTAAAACAAATGCTCCAGAATTGCTCCTAATCATACCAAGAACATCAAGTATGTTGACTTCATAGTTAGTTGCCAAATTAGTTGTATTGGAAAATGTTGATGAGTTGATACTATGTGTAATGAAATCATTTTAAAAAAAATATTTTTTATTTCGTATTGCCTTTTAAGCAAAAAGAACAAATGATAAAATGCTGAAACAATTTATTTGAGCCCGCAGCTGTGGGCCTTCTAGTAATAGTAGGTTAACAAATGATTGTTCAATATTTATTTTATAGATAATTTGTTGGTGAAATAATGTTGCGTTAATGATTCAAGTAAATTGTACGACTTAATAGACGGCTGGGTTATAAATATGTTCCTATCTTATATACGTCCGCATTTGATAATATTAATGACAAAAAAAAATACAGCATCCGTTATGAACCTGAAAGAAGTTAAGTAAGGGAACGAACACGTATAATATCGAAAACAGTCTTTATATCTTAATTGAATAACGTATTTGGCTGGATGTATGGACTTCGACTACAAAGACATGCGGTCTATACTTCTGTTTAAATACAGTCCAACTAAGGAACGTACACTGATCTTGATGTTAGAAATGTACACTCGCTCCTCGTCAAATGGATATCTATGGTCAAAAAATAGATACCCATGATCTTGGTAAACACTTATGATTAAAGATAAGATGTCACAATTAAAGAACAACCTGCTTGTCTATTTGTAAAGTCTTAAAAGTTCTGATGCTCTAATATTCGAATGAAGAAATATCTTCGGTTATTTAAATCTTTGTATAAAATAGTATTCAATTGAACTAACAAAAATAAATAACAACCAAATTTAAAAACCTAAAATGTATAAAATGTAGACAATATTAAAATATGTAAGAATTCTATTAAAATCATGTACTTTATGTGAGTTAGATTAATGAAAGAGACCCTTTAAACTTATGTTTGTTTTTAGGCCACCAACTAGAACATTATAACCTTGCAAAAATCATCTTTAAATCGAGTTTTTGGAACATACGGCTCTAGTAAAATGTTGTAACGAGTAATGGCAGACGCAAGTGGCCCTCAGATATACACTCTGAAAAACCCATCAGATTTTTTAATAAAACCAGTTGAATATATTTTAAAATAACTATAGTACAATTACTTTGATAAAATTTTAAAACATATTTTACCAGACGCCACTGAGTAATATGCAAACTCTATGTTTTAATCTCGACACTCAACAGATTTGTTTCAACAGAAACTGAGCTAAAATCGATTTTTTTGCATTTTCATTCTAGAACAATTGGAATTATATAGGACGATATTGTCAGGTATAAAAAGCAAAGAAATATAATGATTTCGTAAGATCTATTTGTCACTTACTTCGCAGTATGATAAAAACGTTCACATTGATTTTGATGCTATAAAATAATACATACATATATAGTAAACAATACGTTCTACGCTGAAATAAGACAAAAGTAAGTAAGAAAATTCTTCATTTAATTCAATTATGATCTGTGCGTGTACGATGAGTTGGCCAAAATCTGAGTCTATTTTCTATGATCTTTTGCAAGGTTTATCTTTTTAGAACCTGGGTCTTTAAAAAACTCTGTATAAGTAGTTTATAGAATAGTTGTTTCGTTGTGTACAATTAAATTTTATACGAGACGTTTCAATTTCCACATTGATTTGCTCAATGATGTTGTAAGTAATTTCATTTGATGAAGTCTGTTGAATAAATGATTATGATAAACATTTGTGTTATTTTTTTTCCCCTTTGTAATTATTTACTTTTTTTATATTTTTATATACTTGCATTTGACATGTATTTCACCTAGTGTTACTATTTGTGCTTCCTAAGATGTACAATGCATTTAAACAAGGTGTAACAGTCCTTTTTTATGTACTTGCGACGGAACAAGCACGGGGCTCACCTGGTGCTAAGCGTCACCTCTGCCCATATTCACAATATTGAAGCAGCGGTGGCTCAGTGGCATTGGCTAAGAACTGCCGCGCAGCAAGTCCATGGTTCAAATTCCGCCGCAGGCTTGAGCTTCACCGCATGGTGGTAGGGCATTTTGCGAATGACCACCTGGCTAGCGACCACCCTCAAGTAGAAAATCTGTCACCAAGCACCTAACCGTGTGTTCCGGCAGCTGTCCTTGAGAGCCAGTAATTTTAAGTTAAGCCTGTTAACACCCTCGACCACATCATCACTTACCATCAGGTGAGATTATGGTCAAAGGCTTACCTATCAGCAATAAAAAATACTATGCCCGTCACCCTGAGACATACAGTTATTATGTGTGCCTGTACTCATGTGCCTGTAACTTTACTGGCTCTCAAGGACTGCTGCCGTTACGCACTGTTCGGTGCCTCGCGATATTTTTTGCTTGAGGGTGGCTACACAGGCGAGCATTCGCAAAATGCTCTTCTGCCATGCAAAAATGGGTGTATTAATATTAAAACAACTTAAAACCTGTACCGGAACTTATAACGTTTTTATCTCTCTAGTAATATGAATAGATATGAGAAAAAAATCTCTAAAGTTATCTGGGTGGGTAAACTGACTAGTCTTCAACAAGTGTGTAATGCCAGTGATGGCTTATGACACTGGCTTAAGGAACACGTCTGTTCCTTAAGTGTGTAAGAGTTATGGAGATAACTATCCTCGGAATTCCTTTTCTTGATAAAATCCGAAAGGAGGAAATTTGGCGAAGAACCAGTTACCGACGTAGCTTTCAGAATTTGAAAGTTGAAGTTGCAATGGTAGGCTACGTTGCTCAACGAACCATTATCCGAAGAGAAGAAAAGGTTCAAGAGTGGATACCACATTACATGAGAAGACTTAGAGTAGGTAGGCACCCTACTAGACCGACGACATTATCAAAGTCGCGTAGTGCCGTTGGATACCAGTGGCTAATAGTTGTTCTATGGGCGTTTGTTCAACATTAAATATCTTCCGGCTGATGAGGATGATGACGTCCATTGCAAAAACATCGGTGATGTCAGCTATTATTGTAACTGTACTGTACTGTATCAGCCGGATCGTCCACTGCTGAATACAGCCTCCCCTATTAAGGGGGTATTTGCCATAATCCCTACACTTGGCAGGCGGCTTGGCGACCACAGTGTAAGATGGCAGTTCTTTAGAAGGCACTGCTGCCCATCTTCCTGTATTTTTCCCTTAGTCGCCTCTTACGACACCCATGGGATGATATGGGCACCCTACGGGGGACTACTGTAACTAGCTAGCTTTAAAGCGGTACGTTTGAAGTTCGACTAGATGGCACTGCTACTAAACATCAGTGGGCCGTGTGTGTTTTACGGGAGATACGCCGCGAGTAAATGTGATTTAGTACAGCAAAATTCTTGATTCACAAACGCCTAGCGGCGTGTTTGGCACTACTTTTGTCATACGAAATGATGTTAACTCGCTGACGTATCTCGAGTAGACCCACAGGTGTTCACGGGTTCAACATAATTTTACTACAGTGAGAGAGGATACACGTAAAAGCATATTAAGTAAACTAAAATTAATGAATAGAATCAGGCGTTACTTTGCGGCAATCCATATTTAATAATAATTAATATTTTAAAAGTATTTTAAGAAAACATCAAATTAATAAAACACTTAAAAATCTTTCTAAAAATTTTATATATCTAGTGACAATTCCGCCTAATATCCTGTTAAGCTGACGTGACGCCACAAACGCCACGCAGCTATGACCACGATTGTCGTATCGTATGTCGATACAGGAGCACGATAGCCTCGAACATGTGCTCGTAGACTCAAGACCTCCTGAGGATGCTTCGTTTAGAAGCAAAACGCGTCGTATACTCTTTCGGTTTAGCTGCGTGGCGTTTGTGACGTCACGTCGGCTTAACAGGAAATTAGGCGGAATTGTCACTAGATCTATATAATTTTTATAAAGATTATTTAAGTGTTTTATTAAATAATTAATTAGATGTTTTCTTAAAATACTTTTAAAATATTTGTTATTATATATATTAAAGTATTTATCAGCAGAACTGATAACGCTAACACTTAAATGACTACTAGGGACACTAGGGACTAGACTTATTAAGCCTACTCGCTAGAAATAGATAGTAACGGTGACTACACCGCTTACTAAGCAGGCACTGATAGTCGACACTAACCATTCATTTAAGTCGTTGAATGTATAGTATGTACAATATCCTAAATTTTACTTAGCTTTCGCGTGGCAGCAGAAATCCTCGTTGTTAATCCAAAGATAAAGGAAAAGATAAAGAAATCCAAGACTAATTTGATGATAATAACAAAAATGTTGGCGTTGAGAAAATTAACGAAAAGTAGTTTTATCAGTGATAACCAGAAACTTAGTCAATAATTTTATATTTTACTATTTTATTCTCCTCTGTAGACAGAAATAATAATAACGCTTATTTGACATATTTCTTAGGTACTTACAAAACTTTAGACTTTGGGTTATACTATTTGTATATAATAGAGATGAACAATTTTTTAGTCAGAGCGTTGATATTGTAGTATTAAAACTTTAGTACAAACAACAACGGATTCCGTTCTTAGCAATATATAACTAAAGCATAACTAATGATTTCGGTATGTGAGTGTCTAGTTTACCATATAACATTTTAAATTTCCGCTTGGCTCACAACCATAACGTAGAGTAGACAATTTGACGCCAAGCAATCAATACTTGTGATGACGGTTCCATTATAGGGAAAGCCTGTTTACCATTTTTGAGCACTTCTTCACCACTACAACTTATCGGCAACAATAAAAACTTGGCCAAGCGTGAGTCAGTTTTAAAAAAACATCAAATACATTATTTAACTTACTAGTTTTGTTTTTGAGATGGACCCGTTACAAAGATGATCTAAAATCGACATTACATAAACTTATTTTAATAAGTAAATGGTACTGATAGGAGCTGATGACCATGACAATTTTATAATAATTCCTTCTTTTTATTATTTCTATCTTCTTCAATCTTCATCCAAATAATTATATGTGTTGTGACCAAGAACAAAATCTATTATCCCGTCAGCTTTTAATCTATGCTGAATACCTGAAATCCGGAATTCAATGGCAATGTAAATACTAGTCTGAGCCAAATAATTACCAGATTACGAATGAAACTCGTGGCAAAGCGAATCGATGTTTTTACAACTAGAAACGGAAAAGCGACGGATTTGCGTTTGCATTACTATATTATACCTAACTAGATTTAAGAGACTGATGCATTTGTAAAAATTTTGCATGTCCCTCTAATTTTTTCCGCGTTATTTTTTTTTAATAGGCTAGCCTTTGGCCATATCATACATCTTAACTGATAGTAAGTAGTGATGTGGTAGAAGATGTTTTTCAAGGACAGCTGCCGGAACATACACAGAAAAAAAAGATGTCTTAAAATAAGAACCCAATATCTCTCAACGGATGTATCTTGACCTCAAATATTAATGCTTTCAACGAAGATAATCACGCTAACGTATCAAAAAAGCCAAGTTTTTAGAATTAAAATGTAAATATTTTGTGTCAAAAGTTTTGCTATTTATCACAAGAGTTATAGTTTGATTAAAAACATTTTGTTAATTGGTTTAATAACGAAAATATGTTGTCTTAGTGGTTTTGATATAAGAATTATTTCTCACACGAAAGAATATCTCAATTTTGACTAGAGAAACAGTTTCGATGTCTAACTAAGAATTGTAAAATCGTAAAGGAAACATTAAGTTTCTTGGAACAAAATTGTGTTTTTGCACTCAAGAATCATTGATACAGGGAAGAAGAATGAAAAACACCATTAATCTAAGACTAAATGTATTTGTTACAAAATAATAAGTTCTCCATCCAAGAATCAGTCATACATGCAACAAAAAACAAGGACCATATCACACCAAGATAAATATTATTTGCTACAAATTAATAATTACTCACTGATGGTCCCCGTTCAAGAGTCAGTTAATCTTGCAATCAAGAATTATGACAAAATTAGGCTAAGACTACGAATAAATTCGTAGGGCTAATATTAATAATAAATTAGGTATACATGACTTAAAATCCTTTTGTTTTCAACTTAAGAAATTAATTCTTAAATGACAGGAATTAAGTGACCTGGCGGGTGCCGGGCTAGAATGTCACCCCCAATTGCAGGAGCTATATATCCTTGCTACCTGTGGGAGTCGTAAGAGGCAGCAGCGCCTTCTGAGGAATTTATATCTAAACTGAAATCTCCAAGACGCCTGCTAATCGTGGGGATTATGGCAAACCACTCGAAAAACGATAAATTATTAATCAATAAATATACGAAACGGTCTTCCAGATAAATCCGATAATTTGACTACATAATGTCATTATCAGCTGCCATTAAAATTACGTTTCAGCTTCAAATAACGTTAAGTCTTTCGGTGAGACAGCTGTTCATTCTTAAATCTGTATTAACAACACATTGTGGAACAACATTTGACTCAAATAAGTTCCGAAACAAACGTAGGAAAGACAATATAATTGTATCTGAGTTGTTTTCTTCCGCACTACCTAGAAGACATCTATGTTTCCTGGGAGTTTATTTATATAAAAAGATAAGCAAAAACCTAAATATATACTCTATGTCTAGAGCTAATTGCAAAAAAGCTTTAACTAAATACTTACAACATCTTACTTATGTTGAGACGGAAGCACTATTGATTACTCTAAAATAGTTAATACCTACTATAAATATCAAAATACATCTAAACATTCTAACATCCACTTGTTCTTTGCTCACTGAAGAGCAATAATTTCAATAAAAGCATATACATAATACATTTTAATTCTCTAATACTTTTTAAACTTTCTTTAATAGGTTTACAGTACGAATGTAAAGAAAAAAGTAAATATTTTAATTTATTAAATTATCTTATATACACATAAAGCCTGAGTATGGAAGAAATATACATAAAAATACTATGTTAATTAAAAGCCGATAATTAAATATTACGCAGACTTCTATAAAAGGTAGACCGCGATTTATAAATAAAATTATAGACATAAAAATATAAATCAAGTTAATAGCTGATGCGTCCCTTACCGTGTGAATAAATTAATTAACAACTAAGATATGTATCACCAAAAAATCAAAACACCAATATACACTAAACTACGGCGATTAAGATAAAGTAAGTATAGCCTTTCAGATATTTTATCAAAATTGAATTATTATACATAATTATGTATAAAAGGTATATTAAATAACCGATTAATGCATATCATACTAAATAAGAAACATGATTTATAAACAATATAAAGAGAACATAAATTATTAATGGCCAGATGCTTACCTACTCTGTAACTAAGCTAAGTAACAACTTCGGCCATTTATGACATGTTAATAATATTTAATAATAATAAGTATCACATAAAAACACAAAATAAAAAAAAACATTTAATTTTGCTTTCGCTTATGTGCTTGGACCAAACACCAAATGCATAAAAAGTGCATTGTTCTCGCTGAGGTGACGTCTCTGCTCGCTTGAATAGTGATGCACCTGAGGTTTATATCGACGGAGCTAGCTTACAATCATAACATTCATTAATCAAAACATGTTTTAAAATGTCATTACTAAATATTATACAGTGAATAATTGTATGTTTACTATTTTAATTTGTTTACACATGCTTATTATAAAAATTTAAATTTATTTACTGTTATCTACTTACTTAGAATATAAAAAATACACCATAATTTAATCTGCCTTCATTAAATAAATAAACATAGAAATCATATCTGATTGTATACATATATATTTAAACACTATTTATCTATTACAGCCACCGTGGACGTAACAAATCATAAATAAAGTGAGAGAAAACATGTTATAAATTTAAATAAGTCACGACCCACAATATAATATATTTAACTAAATAGTTAAATAAAAAAAAAAAAAAAAATAAAAAAAAAAAAACCTATATGACTTACCTACCTATTAACACACTATCATAATAATGGATTGCATATATAATTTATTATCATTTATATCTACATGTTTGTTCCGAATCTTTACCACACCTAAACTTTTCTCATACAATACTAAATAAATATTCTTTTAAAATGTTATTCTCAAAGGTAATTTCTTACCACGGCCATCACTAGTACGAAATGGTAGAAAGAGATAGCATGTCACAATCTAGACGAGACGTATTGTTATGATATGAGTAATGACTCAAGATAATAAACTAACTACCTGCCTACCCACTTTAATGAAAATAGTGTAATTTTTAACAATTTTGTTTATTCAATTGTTATTGTTTTGGCATTTATGCAAATAATAGTCATTGTGATATTTATATTAATTAGGTATAAAAGTAACTCTTTCTTTATATACGTTACTATTTTGTTTTGTTGCTAACATGTTAATTATGTAAGGACATATTCTGTAACGTAAGTCATATCCATTTTATAATACTTTTTTATATATATATTTTTATTTGTACGTGTACATAGAAGTGTATAACATAGAACGAAGTGTATTATGTTCTATGCTCAACGCCTAAGTAGGTATATAAGTACTGGGTCAGGTCCAGAAAGAGGAATCGTAGTAGCTGTAACACAGGGAATCCTAGCACAGCTACTAACGACCCTACTAGTGTTAAGATATTTAAAAGTTTATTTTGGCATTATTTTTGTTAACACTTGTGTAACATTTAATTGAAATAAATATATTTTATTATTTATTATTATTATTATTATTTATCCCCCTCAATCCAGGGTATATACCCTAAATTGCTTTCAGTAAAACTGCCATGTGACTGTAGCTAATCATAATCAGCCATGGGTAATAAAGACTACTTACTATACTACCTGATTAGATGTACTCATTACTTCAATGGACCCAGTCTCTAGAGCCATTTTATGCCAAGAGTGTGTTACTCCGACCAATGTCCAATAGAGAATAAGTTATTTCATTAAAAAGTACATGCGAAGTGTTCATTCAAAAGTCAAATTTCACAAGCCAAAAGTTTGTCCGTTATATATATTCTTGTGCCAAAATCTAAGAAAAATAACTTATTGTAGGGGAAATACAAAAATCTTGTATGAAGAACGAAGCAATTCAACTCAAAGGCAGTGTTGCTGTATAATAATTTTACCCCGCTTATGATGGAAAATCATTCAAATATTTATCACGAATGATTTATCGTTTCACCTTTGATTGCGCTATCTCGTACAACACCAAAAACTCATGCAAACCATTTCAAATTTCCTCATCCAATAATCAACGCGCGAAAAAAACAAAGAACTCGTTTCGACGTGGCTACGTCTTTATATTTGCTTTGTGGAAAGTGGGAATGAGAGCCAACTTGAAAAACTGACGATAACGCGAATGTAATTTAATTTATACGTTGTTGACTAATTTAGGGGGAAACTAAAACATACTCAGAAAAAAAAGAGGTTCGATTCCCTTGATGGAAGAACTATTTACCTACAACTTTGTAGAAAACCATCGGTGTTCATGACACATGACATGTCATGTGTCATGTCATGTGTCATGTCATGTGTCATGTCATGTGTCGTGTCATGTGTCGTGTCATGTCATGTGTCGTGTCATGTGTCATGTCATGTGTGGTGTCATGTGTCGTGTCATGTGTCGTGTCATGTCGTGTGTCATGTCATGTGTCATGTCATGTGTCATGTCATGTGTCATGTCATGAGTCATGTTATGTGTCACATGTCACAGGAAAGCCCCAACAATGTGTCATGTCATGTGTCGTGTCATGTGTCGTGACATGTCATGTGTCGTGACATGTCATGTGTCGTGTCATGTGTCGTGTCATGTGTCGTGTCATGTGTCGTGTCATGTGTCGTGTCATGTGTCATGTCATGTGTCGTGTCATGTGTCGTGTCATGTGTCGTGTCATGTCATGACTCAAACTCAGTGACTCAGACGGCATCAGCGTCGGCGTCGGAGTCGGCGTCGACGTAGGTCACATGTCACAAGTCAGGTGTCACATGTCACGTATCACTTGTCACATGTTACGTGTCACATGTCACGTGTCAGGTGTCAGGTGTCGTGTCATGTCATGTGTCATGTCATGTGTCGTGTCATGTGTCGTGTCATGTCATGTGTCATGTCATGTGTCATGTCATGTGTCATGTCATGTGTCATGTCATGTGTCATGTCATGTGTCATGTCATGTGTCATGTCATGTGTCATGTCATGTGTCATGTCATGTGTCATGTCATGTGTCATGTCATGTGTCATGTCATGTGTCATGTCATGTGTCATGTCATGTGTCATGTCATGTGTCATGTCATGTGTCATGTCATGTGTCATGTCATGTGTCATGTGTCATGTGTCATGTCATGTGTCATGTCATGTGTCATGTCATGTGTCATGTCATGTGTCATGTCATGTGTCATGTCATGTGTCATGTCATGTGTCATGTCATGTGTCATGTCATGTGTCATGTCATGTGTCATGTCATGTGTCATGTCATGTGTCATGTCATGTGTCATGTCATGTGTCATGTCATGTGTCATGTCATGTGTCATGTCATGTGTCATGTCATGTGTCATGTCATGTGTCGTGTCATGTGTCATGTCACGTGTCATGTTGGGAGTTACATTCTTTTCAGAAAAAAACGCTTGAAAACTATTTGTGATGTCTCTTACGTATTTTGTATTAACTATATGAAATTTTTCAGTCAGTAAGCAATCATTTGTGTTTTTTTATTATATTTTCATTTTATAACTATATATTTCGTTTGAATTCTATTGCCCTCCGCTTAATAGGCTATAATTTGTATGTTTCAGTAAACAGATGAAATTGAAGTGTTTAGCATCGTTTCAAGTCGAGATTACAACCAATCAAAGATTTTATTTTTTGTGATTTTGGTAATTCATTTATACCAATAACGTTATGTTTTCGTTTTGAAATATTTTATGCTTTGACTTTTCTAATAACTTTTAAATTATCAAATGTAATATAGATATGTTTAGGAAACAGCTTCAAGTGTTATTGTTATCTGCATTCAAAATATCTTGTCTCTACATTATTATCGCAGATGAGTGCAATTATGAGTGTCAAAATATATTAATAACACATGATACTGCTTCCTAAACACATCTCTAAGATCTAACGAAACTATTGAATACTGTTGTAAGCCGATAAATAACAACTTCACTTGAACTTTTTAATGTATATAATCACAAATGCACGAGATTAAGACAGATTACTCAAAAAATTGTGGCGCAGCGCAATGCACTCGCTCGCTGTTTTTGTACGGACTGCCCGCGATAGCCGCGGTCGTAAGCCAGATACTTTTTACAAAATAATGTGGGTACGAGTTCTTAACTACCTGTCTTGTGTTGAAATAAAAACAATGAGCGCGTCGCTAACATTCCCCACCCTAGTGCTGACTCTGCAGTTTCAGCACTCATCATCCAATGGAATTCGTGCGACGCGAGCTGCCGGTCTCTTCCACACACCAGTCTTAGTTTTGACTTCAACGAGCCTTATGCGACCATCTTTACCTGGATGTAACTGCTGGATCACGCCTTTAGGCCAGGTGTTCCGAGGACTATCAGGATCGACTACTAAAACTAGGTCACCCACCTGTAGAGGTTTCACCTCTTCAGTCCATTTTTTCCTAGGTAGCAGATATGTGATCGTGAGCGCGTCTCTATCCAGTCCCTGTATGGATTGTTTTAGCTCCTTTTCAGCGCCTCTTAAGTTAGTTCCATTATCCGAATAGAGATAGCTTGGCCAACCTCGGCGGGCTGCCATACGTCGCAGTGCCATAATGAGGGAGTCTGTGGTAAGTGACGCTACAATCTCCAAGTGGATAGAGCGCACTGTGAGGCAAGTAAATAAAACACCATACCTCTTCTGTCTGCCTCTGCCTACCGTCACTTCCATGGGACCGAATAGATCCAGACCACAGAAGGTGAATGGCCGCTGATGATGAGCTACGCGAGCGTGGGGTAAGTCACCCATTCTCGGTACTTGAGGTTTACATTTTCTAATACGACAAAGCATGCAACTTGAAACTACAGTTTTAACCGTTGGTCTTATTCTTATAATCCAATATTTCTGTTTAAGGGTATTTATTACTGTCTCCTGGTTCCCGTGTGCAGCTGTAAGGTGAGAATGTCTAACAAGAAGACGCGTGATTAAATGTTTACCATCTAAAATAATTGGTCTTTTTACTTCCAGGTCCACGTCTGATGCCGCATCAATACGCCCACCGAGTCTGAGTAAGCCCGTCGTTTCGTCGAGATAAGGAGACAAGGTACGTAGTTTGCTAGTAGCTATATATTGCCGGTTCTGGACCACAACAAATGGGGGAACGTTGAAACTAGATGGCGCTAGTAGTATGAAAATAGTATGGTGAATGGTGGCGATGAGCGGAACTATTAGCGGGGGTTGGTTAAGGTTGTATTGAGGGTTGCCAGATGTATGTCATGGGATGGTTCTATATATGAATGGGGGTTGTAAATATGTGGGCGGGCGGGGGGATGCCTGCTCTGAATCTGGCGGGCGGGCGGCGGCGGCGGGCTTTTGTTCTATTTATATACCATGGATAGTAGTAACTACGCGTTAAGCTCTGGCGGGCGGGCGGCGGCGGCGGGCTTTTGTTCTATTGATATACCATGGATAGTAGTAACTATGCGTTAAGCTGTGATAGGTTAAAATGTGAGCAAATTACATATTGACCGGATGAGGACGAATGATAACAGCTAACCGCAACGTTTATATAGAGTTCATTCTAAATCACTATCATTGCGCGGTATATATATAAATGGATGGTTCTAGACTGTTCAGTATATTATACCTAGTATTGAATCTGTAGTCAACCTGAAGGGGAGGAGAGGGTAGGTGGAAGGTTATAGGGGAGGTGTGGGGTTAGAAGGCTGTGTTGACCCAGAGAGGTGTTTGGATATGGGGGTGGAAGGTTTGTTATCAACTCTGTGATTGGTTAAAAGTCATTGAGAGGTTTTTTAGGGATGAAAGGTTGTATTGGGTTGAAGGGTGCACATTTGCGGACCCCTACTGAACTCGAAGGATGTATGATTCATGTTTAGACTTGTTTGATTACACTGTTTTGAATTGCAGGATGTGATTGTGTGAAATAAGTAGCAAATTTATCAATTTATGCTAGGATTTTTTTCGATAGAGCGTGGTGTGAGGAGGGCTCGGGGGGACTATGCATGACAGGATGTTGAATTGATATTAGAAATGGTATAAAAGGGCTTTCTCTTCAATCGGCGTTTAATTATTTCAATAATGTTGTGGACTAGTATACTTCCGTGGATCGTATTATTCCGTTTGCAAAATGCAAACAATACTGAGTTTGTGCAAAGAAATGTTTCATTGATAAAAACTTCCGTCATCACACGCGATAATTAACAAAGTTGTGGTTTTTCTTTTTAAAAGTGTATTTAATTTATATAATTAATTTATATTTGTGGTATGAGAACAAAACGATAAACAATTTCGCATTGCAAAATGGTGGTAGTAGTCTAGTATAAATAGACGTCTAACACAGTTTCAATATACATTCAAACAGTGGTGGTATTGTTTGCAAGTATACACTGCATAAGAAATAAATTTATTACAACTTCGAAAATATACAAGGTCTCTCTGAAAAAGTGAATTAGAAACGTGGTGAGATTTTTTAAATTTATTATTGATTGCAACATGTCAGCTGAAGATAAAATGTTAGAGGAGATGAGCTCTACCTCTAAGAAATGGATAAAAACATCTGAAATGGAAATCAATAAGTCCTATAAAATTATTGATGTGATTAGAGCTAAATCCAAGTTTGAACCCACTAAATTGCAAACGGTTGTAACACTTGAAGATAATTTTCTACTCACATTACCTTCAAGATATAACGATTTGAATCAAGCAAAATTTGATGTGCTTAAAAGTGGGGTTTATATAAAAAACAAAGGGCCAGATGGTAAATCATGGCTAATTGATTTTTCAAAAGAGCCATCCCCTTAAAAGGATTTTTTCTTCATTACAGCGTTGGAGCTTTATTCAAGATGAATGGTTTAATTAATCTATTTGATATAATGCAGAATGAATGTAAACATGATTGGATCAATTTTATTGGAAAAAACAAACTACTACGATTTTGGACACGCTCGCTACCACTTGCTAGACTACATGGAGATGTCACTAGATTGTTACATATGCTTTATCAAGAAAGTAATTTCAGTGATTGTGAGGTATATAACGTGTTACAGATTTGGGACAATCTATCGTCTCACCAGGAAGACGCGGTGGGAGACATTAATGTGAATAGAAACGAGTGGATTGCTATTTTGAAAAATACACCGCCAGAGTGTTTTTCTCACAGAGTGTTTAGTGAAGAAATCGGTAATATTCTAATAAATGTTTTGATTTTGTGTATTAGCGAAGGTGTAGTTTTTTAAATATTTATCAAGTGTAAAAATGGAGAAAGTATCAAATGTTAGATTTATAATAGATATTGACGGTTTCCCTGTGAAAAAATCTAATATGGTTTGGTATAAAGAAGTGGCAATTTTTGATATATCTACAAATGAGTGTTGTTTGTATCATATTCGTATACCTTTAACACAAATTAAACAAGGGCGAACGAAAGAGATTTGGTACTGTGAAAAAAAAATTCACGGCTTACCGTTTCACAACCGGTTGACTGATATTCATTATGACGATCTGCTATACAATATGAGGCAAATGGATAAAAACCGTCAATATACATGGGCTTACAAAGGGGGAATCATTGAAAATAATCTTTTAAATTCTTTAGGGTTTTCATGTATAAATTTAGAACAATTGGGCTGTCCTAAAATGGAGAAAATTATGGAACAATATGACTTATATCACTTTAGAAATTGTCCTAGACATATATATTTTAATAACAAATCTCGCATCTGCCATTGTTCTGGTGTTGAAGTTCGTGTATTTGCTGTATGGTTTGAAAACTACACAAAAAATCTTAAAAAACAAACGTGTAGTACATAATAATAATATGTGTATGCGTACGGAATACTGTAATGTAAAGAAAAAAACAACTCTTGTATAACTACGAGTATAATTAAGACATCAATAATATTGTACTAATTAATAGTGTAACTAATGTTAGAAATGTATACCTTCTGTCTGTTTGTATTGTATTACCTAAGAGAATAAATACTTGTACCTAGCATAATATGTACTCAATTATTGTAATAAAAAATAAAACACATTATTATTCAACCACATTTTCTTTATTTATCCAACTCTTAGAATTCATACCCAGCCATTTAACTAATACTTTATCACCTTTTCTTTTCAACACTTTTTCCACCAAATACACATCGGGATACTTTGCTTTCTGCAATTCTTGTTCATAAAAGGCTCCCAAGATTGGTTGTTTTTTTTCATCATGTAACTGATAAGTGATAGGGTTAGTATTATTAATTTTCACCACTTGAAAAATTTCCGTACTCCAATTTCCAGTGTAACCCTTTGAAAAAACACTCTTATATTTACTGATACGAACATAATCACCGCACGCGTACTTGGGTTTTGACCTAATTTTAATATGATTGTACACAGTAGATAGGAGGTTGTTGGCGTTGATGTGATTCACGCTTGCTGGGGATACTCCGATAGTGCGATGTACTTTGTTGTTATATTTATTCATGACATTGTTTAGGTGCTCCCCGACCCATTTGTAGGAACCTTTGTAGGTGAACAGCTGCCAGAGCCAATTTTTTATAGTTCTTATAAATCTCTCAATGATAGAGGCTTTCATCACACTATAGGTGCAATAATGATTTATATTGAAAGTTTTCATCAATACCTTAAATTTTGTATTGAAAAACTCAGTTCCCGAGTCACTTTGAATGTTTTTCGGTCTTCGATTGAGGTTATTATTTAAAATGAGAGACATGGCACGTGCAACATCTTCAGCTGATTTTCTTTTCACCGGTTGAGCCCAAGTATATTTTGAAAACGTATCAATACACACAAGTATATATTTATATCCTTTATTGATCTTGGAGTAATTTTGCATATCAATTAAATCAATTTGCCAGGTATCATCGAGTCCCTTTTGAATAAAACGACGTCTTGGAAATTTTTTACGTGCATTTTTATGGAGCTCTTGTACAACCTGCCACTTGCTCATCTTGATAATGATGATAATGATGACTATGACAATAGTTTTAAAGACTTTTTTTCTTAGGAACTGTAGTTGTTGTTGTTGTTGTTGACATCGGTTTCACCTCCACCTTTGGCACTGCAGTTTTCACCTTTGGCACCGTCGCTGTTTCTTTTGGTTTGTTCCCTACTACTACTACCCTAGACTCTAGTATCGAAGATTTCTTATGATTTTGATCCTCTTTAAGAACATCCAATGCTTGAGAATTTTTTTTAATTTTCAGTAAACAAAAGTTTACAGCTTCTTCTAATTGCCCCTTGGTGATAACGTCGTTTTTGAGTTGACCATTTCGCACATTTCGTAATAGTTTATTTTCAAAGTCCACTGTATTTTTATAGACTTTTGGTGGGTTTGATGTATTGAATTTACTGCTCGTATTCGTATTACTCTTAGATAGATAGCGTCCAAACTTATTGATCGTCATTGTTACAAATAAAATGGTGTCTATTTTATGATGATTTTTTTACTTGATGAGGCGTTTTAACGTATCAATAGATGGCGGCTTAATGATACCAGCTTCTTTCAATTCTTCGATTATAGAAATGATTTCGTTTCCATGTTCAGTGTTGCCCGCATTTTGAGAAGCGATAAGAAGTTGTAATCGGCCAACAAGTTCATTAGGATCATCCCAGTACATATAATCTGTGTTAGGATGGTATGATTTCATCAAAAGAGTTTGCTCCGACTCTTTTTTCTTGTTACAAGAAGATGATGATGATGATGATGGTAGACACCCACCCGTTTTTTTACTACTTGTGCTAGGTAATGATGGTTTAATAAAGTTATTATACTTGTAACCTTTATCACCCCGCATCTGTCCGTCGGGTGAAAAGTGACGTCTGTTTGCATTTGTCATTAATATTATTTTGTTATAGTTTACAATGTCTGCAGGTTGAATGAGAGAGATGTTGGGCTCCCGTTTGAATATGAGTTCCATTAGTCCCGAGGTGTACATAAAGCTCGCGTCTTTGATTGTAAAATTATTACTATCAAAATTGATAACGCTATCGCCAATGCAGTAGTACCCATCTGTTGTTATGTGAACGCCGAAAGGAATTCTCTGAATCTTATTCATTATCATGTTATCCAAATATAATTGAACAAACTTGGGAATCTGTTTAGAAATTATTTTTGATGTATATGAAGAAGCTGCAGCGTCTTGAAAATCATCTTCTGACATGGAGGTGTTGTGCTTGCTACTTGTGGATGTTGATAAACTTGTTCTCTTAATTTTGTCATATATATTTTCATCATCATCGTATTGATCACCACTGTCGCTCTCATTACTATCATCGAGAGACTTTTTTCTTCCTTTTAGTTTCTTTATTTTGTTTTGCTTTTTTGGTTGAAGCTTCTTCACTACTGATGGTGATGATGATGATAATGTATCTTTACCTCTTTGTTTCTCGTGACTAGAGTCATTTTTTAATGTATGTTTTAATATATCATTCAATGGTTGGGTGATTGGTTCAAAAGTTTCCTGCAACACATTCGTTAATTGCTCCTTACCCACATTCAAGGCTTTTATTTTATTTTTAACAGATTTTACAGATTCAATTAGTTTACGCTTTAGGTTTTTATCACCAAAGATCTGCGCTGATGGAGGCTCCATGGTGAAATGTGTCTACACTTGTTAATACTCATGTATTATATACATATAAAATCGTCAAACCCTCTCCGGTAACGACCTTTATCCATTTCTATATTCTTATCAATCACTACGAAATTATATCGATCTTTCCAGCATGTCTTACACATTTCCAGAAACGTTTCCCACGACATGTCAGTATTCACATGATCATCGTACACATGTTTAAGATTCAAATCGTCTTGCTTGAAGAGTATTACAAAGTTTGCATTGTCTCGCACCAATTGCTTGGGTATTTTGCTATATGTTTGACACAGATAGAAGCAATCTAATCCCTTGTGTCTGCCCATAGAGAAATATTGACGAATAGTTTCTTGATCCTCCATCGATACATCATCAAAAATAATTATGCTATTATTACAAGTTTCTTCCAATGAAGTCACCTCGCTTTTATCAGAAAAGGTGTAAAAGCCGGCATTGGGGACTCGGTTAAATACCTCACCTAAAAATATGTATTTTGGTTGTTGTAGAGATTTAGAATACAAGTACACATTCTCAAATTTTAATCCATTGACATCGAGCAGTAGTGTGAGTAAAAGATTAGTCTTTCCACATCCGGAAGGCCCACATATTAAACATCTTATACTGTTGGGTAACAATTTCCCATGTTTTGATGCATCACCACTTCCTCCACATTTACTTTTTTTGACAAAAAAACTCCAATCTTTAACAGATAAATACGTGTTTTGCTTTCGAAACTTCATTTCGATTAGACACCGTGTTGAGGAATGCAGGTAGTTTAAATAGTAGATGCCTATCATTTAAATTATTATTAAATATGAAGAAAAAAAATAAAACTTTCACTCGTAAAACTCAACTCAAGAAAGAAGGTAGTGGTTTACTTAATACGATAATTAACAAATTACCTTTTGAATTACATCTACCCGGATACAATTACTGCGGGCCCGGAACTAAATTGGAGAAACGTTTGAGACGAGGTGACAAAGGTATCAATCCTTTGGACGAAGCCTGTAAATCACACGATATCGCATACGCGCAAAACCAATCTCTAGAACAACGACACAAGGCCGATTTGGAATTAGCGTCAGCGGCAGAGAAGCGATTGTATGAATCATCCAATATATTGGAAAAAGTAGCAGCACTCGGGGTGAATAAAATGATGAAATTTAAAGTAAAACGTGGAATGGGTGTGTCTCTTTCCAAAGTAATAACTGACACACGTAAAGCTTTAAAACAATACTCCAGAGGAAATAATAAAAACCATTCTCACGCTAAGCTTATAAGTGCTGCAATGAAAGCTGCAAAAAAAAGTATGAAAGGCAAACATTTGAGCAAGAAACCGAGGGTGATTCGACTACCGAAAAGTGGCGGTTTCCTACCCTTAATTCCAATATTGGGAGCATTGGCGGCGGCCGGATCGTTTGCCGGCGGCGTATCAACAGTCGCTAAAAATATATATGATATGGTGAAAAAAAAAGATAAGGAACCCGAGTCAGCGGCGGCGCGAGCATCTATACCTGTAGCCGTAGGCAAAGGCATGTACATGGCACCATACAAAAAGGGTATGGGTCTCTATCTGAGTCCTTATCAAAAAAACTAAATATTGCCCTACCGAATCGTGCTCTATGTGATTATGAAATAGTGAAATATGCCAAACGATTGAGCATTCCCCATTTTCGAGGTGTGATCATGCGGAATGATCTCATCAGGAAGTGGAAATCACCTTGGAGGTGTGAAACGGGTATCATAAATTTAGATGATTCGTCTGGGGCAGGAACACATTGGGTGGCGTATGTGAAGAAAGATTTGCAGTGTCAATACTTTGACAGCTATGGAAATTTGAAACCTCCTAAAGAGTTTTTGGACTACATGCGATTATGTAATAATAATAATACTAATAATGATAGAACGAATTCAGTATCCATCAATTATAACTATAATAATGTTCAAAAAAATAATACATATAATTGTGGTCAGTCATGTTTACGTTTCTTAACGAGTGTTTGTGACTATTTGTTTATTAGTAATTAAGAAAAAAACATTAATAAATATTCATTAACCCTTGTTTGTTGTTTCATTTCAAGATCTCGAGTCGGTGTGTAACAATGTCTTTAACATTAACATTAAATGGTGAAGATTCTATATTAAATGCGGATTTTTTACCACCTATAGAACTGTCCAAGACTGATAAATATGAGTGTGCTGTAATCTATTTTAAAACATTCAATTCTATACCTAATGTCGATAGTAGTAATAACCTGTTTCATTATGGTGACAAGGTCATCACTATACCTGAAGGATCCTACGAATTGGACAATATTTTTCAACATTTACAACAAAATCTAGCAAATGACGATGATGCAGATGGACTCATAGACATGGAAGCAAACACAAACACATTAAAATGTTTATTTTTCACTCCAAAATTTGATATACACTTTGAGAAGGACAACAGTATTGGAAGTCTGTTTGGATTTTCACGCAGAGTACTCGAAAAAAATAAAATTCATTTATCAGATCAGTCGATAAACATACTCATCACTAATACTATAAGAGTCGAATGTAATATTATTCAAGGCTCATTCATTAATGATAAATCGTCGCATGTACTACATGAGTTTTCTCCATCAGTGCCGCCAGGTTATCAAATTGTAGAGTGCCCTTCACACCCCATATATTTACCCTTGAAAGCGAATACAATACAAAATCTTCAAGTGCGCATAGTGAACGAACAAGGAAATCTTGTCAATTTTAGAAAAGAGAATATATCTCTTCGCTTGCACATAAGAAAGGCGGCATAATGATTATCTATAAGAACGGTGGTGATGTGAGATTGAATCATAGTATTTCCGATACTATAGTCGAGAGAGCACCTACACGCATTGCTGAGACTGCTGCTATATATACTCCTCGCAAAAAAAATACATTAACAAAACATAACTTGCTATATCTTCAATCTTTGGGGTTGGAAATAGTACAATAGTACGTCTACACCACAGTTGTCATCATCATCATCATGTCGTCATCAATTCTTAATATTGGTGAGAAAGTTATTTTCGATGATAGTATTGAGAGCATTGAATACCATACCTACACACCCTACAATGAATCCTATAAGAACAATGATGAGATACGTATATGCATCAACAGCCAAGATTTAATAGTGCTACCGAGTGCAAGTCAGTTACTAGTTGAGGGTTCTATCAAGAAAGAATGTACTTTTATTAATAATGCACTAGCATTCCTTTTCCATGATATCCGCTATGAATTGAACGGGGTGGAAATTGATCGAACAAAAAACTGTGGTATTACTAGCACTATGAAGGGCATATTGTCTTATGGTCAAGAAGAAAGCAACGCTTTGGAAAATAGTGCTTGGAATTTGGGTGGATTTAGGGAGATTGATGGGGATTTCTCATTCACTATCCCACTTAGACATCTTTTGGGATTTGCAGAGGATTATAAAAAAGTTATAGTGAATGCGAAACATGAATTGGTTTTGAACCGAAGTTCTTCGAATGTGAATTGTGCTGTTGCAAAGGAAGTTGGGAAGAATAAAATTCAGCTTAACTTGACCCGCGTTGCTTGGCGAATTCCTGTGGTAAAAGTGTCAGACAGAGAAAAGCTCCAGCTGTTGAAATATGTGGAAAATAATATATCTATACCGATTGCATTCCGTTCTTGGGATCTCTATGAATATCCAGTTCTACCTACAGCTCAAAGACACATATGGACGGTTAAGACAGCCAGCCAGTTGGAAAAACCTCGCTTCGTTATATTAGGCTTTCAACACGCCCGTAACAATGAAGAAGACAAAGATATGAGTATATTTGATCATTGCAATTTCCGCAACGCTCGCTTGTATCTAAATTCTCAGTATTATCCTTATGATTCATTCGCATGTGATTTCGAGAAGGGTCTGTATACAACTTTATATGAGGCTTTTATTGATTTTAAAAAAACTTATTACAACTCTACCAGTACAAATGTTTTAATTAATCCGAGTCATTTTAAAACAAAAAGCCCTCTGATTGTTATCGATTGTTCCCGACAAATAGACACATTCCACTCTAGCGGAGGTGCTATAGACATAAAACTGGAATTGGAATTTAAAAAAAATGTTCCAAATAATACAACTGCCTACTGTTTAATTATCAGTGACTCACTCTTTGAATACACCATCTTATCCAATACTGTTCGAAAAGTGAATCGTTAAAACTATCATTTTTTACCATCAGTTGCCAGTCAGTCCTTCATCTGACAACATGGATATATTGTGCCCCTCTTACCTCCCATCAATTCCACAAGTATATTGTGAACTTTGTAAAAATGTTTATTATATAACGCCAAATATACCATATATATCTACAAGTTTAAAGTTGGAGTGTAACAATGAAGATTTGAAGATATGTATAGATATCGCCGGAAGATTGACAATGACTTTACCCCAATGGAACAGTATAATCATGGAAAATGCAAAAATCATATCAGACTTTTTCATCAACAATATTGGTTCTTTTCCATCACCACCACCACCACAAACGTCAGCAACAACAACAAACCGCCATATCAGTTTTGTATGCACACCCGAATATGAAAATGCCAGCAGCTATATAGTGATTCACCTTGAAGACCAACCAATGATGTGCATAACTGGTGAGGAGTGGTTTAATTTGGAACATTTCTTGGAATACATTAATATGCGAATAAATAATTTGGAAAAGGTCAAGACCCAGTATGAGAACAGAATTAATTTTTTCATCAAAAGACTCAAGATGTGTTGTCCTCATAATGGTGGTGATGATGATGATAATCAAGATGATGTGAAGACTTTTGCAAAATTCTACCAGATTATCAATAATTTATATGATAAAACTTCTCTTATAGATCAGGAAATTAAATGTTATTTAAACCAGTATTTATTTTACTCTGCACTCTTATATTGATTATAAAAATAAAATATAAATCTAAATGTGTCTTTTATTTTTATCGTTTGTCCCCATTGCTGCGCGGTTAGCGATATCTCATCCGGACTAGTTGAGGGGCAGTGGTGTTGAACATTTTGTTTCAATCTTAAATTGGTATATTATTCGTTAAACTGTTATAATTTATTGTTGGATCTGATCTGCTTTGAACAGGTATTGAACAGGTATTGATCAGGTATTGAACAGGTATTGAACAGGTCTGATCAGGTATTGATTAGGTATTGATCAAGTATTGATCAGGTATTGATCAGGTATTGATTAGGTATTGAACAGGTATTGAACAGGTATTGATCAGGTATTGAACAGGTATTGAACAGGATCAAGTATTGATCAGGTATTGATCAGGTATTGATTAGGTATTGAACAGGTATTGATCAGGTATTGAACAGGTATTGAACAGGTCTGATCAGGTATTGATTAGGTATTGATCAAGTATTGATCAGGTATTGATCAGGTATTGATTAGGTATTGAACAGGTATTGAACAGGTCTGATCAGGTATTGATTAGGTATTGATCAAGTATTGATCAGGTATTGATCAGGTATTGATTAGGTATTGATTAAGTATTGATTAGGTATTGAACAGGTCTGATTCGATAGCGCGATCTGATTGGATTATTCGATAGGGTTTTGAAAATTCTTAACTCTACTATTTATTCATTTTATGCTTATAGTACTCACATTGCGTTACCCCTGGATATCTTTAGTATATAACTCACGCGTTGAGTTAAAATTGTTACTAGTGTTTTTTACAACTTCCATACTTTCACACGTGTTTAAACTATATAACATTACGCAATATGCATGACTGTGTATTTTGTAATATATCAGTTCCAAGCAACGAGTTGATTACACACTCCAAAACGAAACGTCATAAGTTACTATGCAAGCAAGATGAAGGAGATTATTTTACATATGTTGTGGAAAGTGCATTCAAGTGCAGACTAAAAACTTATCGTGTTAATGGCGCGTCAGCTGTTTTAGATCCAAAAGTGTATTTACTCAATGTCAAATCCAAGATCTTGGATATAATTGCGATAGAGCTGAAGGAGCATATATCCATTAAAGTAAACATTCAACTTTTCAGTACGTATATGATGACGAAGAATGGTGATCAGGTGGTTCGAGACTTGAAATCGTTCAACTCTCATAACATATCTTTATACAGCAGTTCAGATTTGCATGCGTTCTATGAGGAGATTTCTTCAAAGATACTCTCCAAATGTGACGAATTTCAAGAACGTGATAGTGGATGGACTTTGGAAAAGATTGAGTTTCTTGAAGTCAACATAAATAAGCATAGCCCACTCAAAGGATGTTCATACGTTCCACTTCCGAAATGGATTCAAGAGAAGCACGCTTGTATAAACGTAAAAAATACTGATAGTGCATGCTTTTTTTGGAGTGTTGTGAGTGCGCTTTACCCTGCTGATAAACACACAGATCGACCTTCATCATATCCGCCATATGAGGAAGTGGTGAATACTGATGGTATTGAAGTTCCTGTTACTATTAAAGGTATCAAACATTTTGAGATATTAAACGATATTAGCATTAACGTGTATGGAATAGAGTCTAATAAGAATATAATATCTCCTTTGTATATAGCACGAAAAACACGTAATCAACATGTTGATCTACTGTTTATTGAGAATAACTCTAAAACACATTACTGTTGGATAAAAAATCTATCTCGGTTGGTGGGTAGCCAGCTGTCTAAACACGAGAAAAAAATATTTTTATGTGATTCTTGTCTACAAAACTTTACTTGTGAAGACAAACTAAAGATTCATTTAAGATTGGGGTGTGAAAAGACACTGATTCAAATGCCTTCTCTTAAAGATAAATATTTAGAGTTTAAGAATTTTGAGCATAAACTAACAGTACCATTTGTCATTTATGCAGACTTTGAATCTATACTCAGTCCATTGGAAAACAATTTACAAAAAAATACTTTTTATACTCAAAAGCATATACCATGTAGTTTTGCATACTACATCAAATGTAATTATGATGATTCACTATGTAAATTTGTTACATATCGCGGTGAGGACTGTGTTAAACATTTTGTCGATAGCCTACACTCTGATGTTTGTGAAATTGCAAAAATATTATCTGTTAAGCATCCATACAATTTACAAGAAGATGAATTACCTCAAAACACATCTTGCCATATTTGTGAAAAACCTTTCTCACCAACTGATGTTAAGGTCATAGATCATTGTCATCTTACAGGTAAAATAAGAGCATACGCTCACGAAAAATGTAATTTAAACTATTCTATTCCTAACTATGTTCCTGTATTTTTTCATAATTTATCTGGATACGATAGTCATCTTTTTATTAAAGAATTAGCTACTAGATACGGTAAAACTAACTGTATTCCACAGAATAAAGAAAAATACATTTCATTTAGTCAAAGAATATGTTATAACGATGAGGGTGATAAGTCGAAACATATCACAATAAGATTTGTAGATTCTTTTAAATTTATGTCTTCAAGCTTAGATAAACTAGTTAAAAATCTGTCGTGTGATCAATTTACATTGTTGAACTGTCATTTTCCCAACCGGGAGCAAATGATGTTGTTGACGCGTAAAGGTGTTTTTCCCTATGAATATATCGATTGTTGGGAAAAACTTGAAAATAAATCTCTACCTGATAAAAAAGATTTTTACAGTTCTTTAACACAATCACACATTTCTGACGATGACTATAACCATGCTCAGATGGTGTGGAAAATGTTCAATTTAAACAATTTAGGGGAATATTCTGATTTGTATTTAAAAACAGATGTCTTGCTATTGGTGGAAGTCTTTGAAAACTTTCGAAAGGTTTGTTTGAATTCATACAAATTAGATCCGTGTAGATATTTGACTGCACCCTCCCTCTCGTGGGATGCCATGTTAAAAGAAACTGGAGTGAAACTAGAACTTCTCACGGACTATGAAATGATACAGTTTATAAATGCTGGCATTCGCGGTGGTATTAGTCAAGTTTCCAAAAGACACAGCGTTGCAAACAACAAGTTTATGAGTACACATGACTCCACACAAGAAAGCAAATTCATTATTTATTTAGATATTAATAATCTATATGGAGATGCAATGAGTAGATATCTACCTTTTACCAATTTCACCTGGTTGAGTGAGAGTGAAATTCAATCATTCAATATTCTTGAGCAAATTCCCAATTCACAAATTGGTTACTTTTTAGAGGTTGATCTAGAGTACCCTGAATCTTTACACGATTTACACAATGAATATCCATTTTGTGCAGAAACAAAAAAACCACCAAATGGTCATGCGAAAAAACTTTTACTCACTCTCGAAGAGAAAAACAACTATATAATTCACTATATGACTTTGAAACAAGCGGTAGAACATGGTTTAATATGTAAAAAAATACATAGAATATTGTCATTCCACCAATCTAGATGGTTAAAATCCTATATAGATTTAAACACTGCAAAAAGAATGGTGGCCACAAATTCTTTTGAAAAAGATTTCTATAAACTAATGAATAATTCTATATTTGGTAAGACAATAGAAAATGTGGCTAAAAGAGTGGATGTGAAGCTTTGTAAGACCTGGTCCGATAAAACAACAAAGACCAAACCTGCGTATGGTGCAGAGAGATACATATCCCGTCCGAATTTTCATAGTTGTAAGATATTTAGTGAAGACTTTGTAGCAATTCAAATGAATAAGACTAAAATATTGTATAACAAACCAATATATGTTGGTTTCTCTGTACTCGAATTATCTAAATATGTAATGTATGACTTTCACTACTCTTACATGTTACCTAAATATAATAAGAATGTAAAATTATTGTACACCGATACAGATTCCTTCATTTATGAAATTAGTACTGATAACTTTTATGAAGATATCAGATTCGATTTGCACAGTAAATTTGATACATCCGACTTTGCTAAAGACAATATATACAATCTACCGTTGGTAAATAAAAAAGTAGTGGGCTTAATGAAGGATGAAAGTAACGGAAAAATAATTAAAGAATTTGTAGGTCTACGTTCTAAAATGTATAGCTATGTTTTTGAAGACGATCAAGAGGTCAAGAAAAACAAAGGTACTTCCGCAGCCATTGTGAGAAAGCTGCATTTACAAAACTATAAAGATGCTCTTGATTGTAGTCATGTACAATATGATAATATGTATACTATTTGTAGCGATAAGCATAATGTATTTACACAGTGTAAGAGGAAAAAAGTAATTTCTGGTAATGATGATAAAAGATTTATTTCGTCTGATAATTATATAAACACATTCGCTTGGGGCCATTATGAAATTAAATAAAAAACATACACACAGATAATAGCATTTTTATTTAAATAATTTCCAATCGCATTTATCGGCATAAGATGAACACTTATTAGGACTAAATTTCGCATTTATATATGGACACCGATTAAAATGTTGTATATGTTCGAACCAAGGAACATCCTGCTCTTCCCAATCCATCAATCCACCGCCACAATAAAAACACATTGTTCTATCACCGTGTCCAGTGTAGAAGAATCCAGCATCTGCTAGTCGTTCTGGTTTTTGACGTGCACCCAGTGGCCAATCTATAAAACTATATAGTCGGGCTTTTTGTGAACTAAAGTATGGAAACAAGGGACCACAATAATTATTATTATTTTCCATAATTACTTTAGATTTGTTTTGTTATAAACTTTATGATACACACGACTATTTTGTCGAAAGACTTGTTTTATACAACAATTACATTAAATTAAATCCACATCACAGACACATGTTATCTCATATCGCTGCGGTTAGCTGTTATCATTCGTCCTCATCCGGTCAATATGTAATTTGCTCACATTTTAACCTATCACAGCTTAACGCATAGTTACTACTATCCATGGTATATAAATAAGTACTAGAACAAAAGCCCGCCGCCGCCGCCCGCCCGCCAGAGCTTAACGCGTAGTTACTACTATCCATGGTATATAAATAGAACAAAAGCCCGCCGCCGCCGCCCGCCCGCCAGATTCAGAGCAGGCATCCCCCCGCCCGCCCACATATTTACAACCCCCATTCATATATAGAACCATCCCATGACATACATCCGGCAACCCTCAATACAACCTTAACCAACCCCCGCTAATAGTTCCGCTCATCGCCACCATTCACCATACTATTTTCATACTACTAGCGCCATCTAGTTTCAACGTTCCCCCATTTGTTGTGGTCCAGAACCGGCAATATATAGCTACTTTTGCTATCTCGCGATATTTGCTTACCCTTTTTTATTGCAGATATTTCAACAGCAAACGAATCTAACTGCGCTTTTCTTAGCAGTAAAACCTCAGCTTGAGCCATTGAACCGCAGTCTACTTCACCTGTGAGTCCCTTACATTTATCAATGAATTTCAGTACGACAGCCATAGTGCGCTTCAAACGAAGCCAGCAAGAGAAGCGCTGTGGGTCTGGAACGGGTAAGTCAGTCTCAGACTCTTGCACCATCGCTATACATTCTATATTAGTATTTTTACCTTGTACAATATCCTCGGGCCACGATGATTCGTCGCTATAGAGGAAATCAGGCCCTTTGAACCATCGTTTTTTAAATATTGTATAATCGAATTCCTCCCGGGTTCCGATGTCCGCTACGTTCAGTTCAGATTTTATATATCTCCATTCCGAAACACGAGTAAGTTCGTCGATTTCTCCTAATCGATTAGCTTCAAAGGTTTTATACTTACGTGTGTTATTTCTTATCCACTGAAGAACGGTAGTAGAATCGCACCAAAAATAGCGTCGTTGTGGTACCATTCTATGCTCTTTAACAATAGTATCGGCTAATCGCGCTGCCATGACAGCAGCTTGTAGTTCAGCTCGGGGAATAGTTATCGGCTTAACGGGTATCACGCGGCATTTACTAGCTATAAACGCGACGCGTACCTTACCGTTTGCCTTCCATCGCCAGAACGAAGTCGTACACATTGCTTTAAGAGATGCATCACATAGCGTATGCAGCTCCAAGCTGGTGTAACTGTTACTGGTACTCGAAGCACTTGGCAACACCGTAGCACTCACCGTAGGCAAGCTACGCCCTTCGTTGCAGATTACTGAGGCTGAGTCATCGCTGCTGGCTGGCGCGGCGGCGGCATGGGTCGCACGCGGTGCGAGGGGAGTGAGCCCTGGGCTTACCTCACACGTACCGATCGGTTTCTGGTTCCCATTGTTCTGGCGCACGACGTTTGTTGTAATGATTTGAGTATGATAACACCTAGGTATCCGTATTCGACTTAAATCTTTCAATAATTCTACCCATTTGCACCATTTGCTGTAAATGTCATCAGGGACGGCATCATCCCAGCCAACTTTGAGACGCCATGTTTCCTGCAGCATTATTTTCCCTTGAATAGTAAATGGTGCCAAAAACCCAAACACGTCGAATATCGACATGACTACTCTAAGAATAATTCTTTTTGTAGGCCTGTCTTGAATTACATTTTGTGGTATTCGTTTTAAAGATAAATCGAACCCAAGTTCATCCTCAGACGGATTCCACATGAGTCCTAAAGTCCGCTCACCTTGATACTGCTGATCGACCTTGAAATTAACGGCGGCAGGACCTAAGGTTTCCTTGGGCACGCTGTCTAATACAGCGCCACTGTTACTCGTCCAGTTCCGGATATGAAAGCCACCACTTTTGTGAATGTCCGTTACATTCCTTACCATTTCTATTGCTGTAGCTTCATCCGGCAGACTATCAATGTAATCATCCATGTAGTGCGATTTATATACGGCTTCAACAGCTGCCGGCAATGTTGACTCGAATCGACGCGCATTCATATTTTTAATAAATAAAGCCGTGAAAGGCGCACAATTTAAACCAAAAACGAGACTCGTACTTACATACGTTGAGACTGGCTCGTTCGAGTTCTCTCGCCAAAGAAATCTTAAAGCATGTTGATCTTCGGGGCGGATTTTGACCCTAAGAAACATATCCTTGATGTCACCTGTTACTGCAATTACGTTTTCCCTAAAGCGCAGCATTATACCAAACAGAGATGACAACAAGTCTGGTCCTGTCAAAAAATAATCATTCAGGCTTTTACAACTTACAGAATCCGCAGCGTCGAATACCAACCTTAAATTTTTCTTGTTGGGGTTATCAACCCCAAAATGAGGCAAATACCATGTTTTGGTTACAGGAGTAACATCGTCAAGTTTCTTTGCATAATCATTTTTCAATAAATGATTAATGCGCTCCTTATATCTATCAGCGAAAATATGGTAACGTCCCATTTTTCGTTCTATCCCCTTTAACCTTTGTAAGGCATTAGGATAGGAGTTTGGCAGGCTACAGGTGGCATCCTTCCATGGCAGACCTACGCACCACCGTCCATCAATTAATTCAGCAGAGTTTTCTAACTGAGCTACCGCGTGTAAGTCATTAATGTTTTGACGAGGCTTACCTGCCACACCAAGTGAGTCAATAGCAAATGAGCGCCTTACCTTCTCGTGGAGCTCCCGTAACAACAGCTGCTCGTCGCGCGCATCGTGGCTGGTGGCGGTGGGTGGCGCGCTGGCATCGCACAAGTTTAAAAACAGCGTCGCCTGGAATGCGCCAGCAGACCGCGCGTATCCAGTGCGCGGTGGGTGAAACATACCATGAATACACCAGCCTAGGGGAGTCAATGTAGCAGACGGCTCATTACGTTTACCTAATCTTACTTCAAGCGGTAACAGTAAATGATAATTATCTTGGCCTATAAGTATCTCTGGCTTAACATCATTTGTACACAAATAACTTTCCAAGCTAATTAAATGACTATAATTTTTACAATCTACCATAGAAAATTGCTGAACCGGTAAATTCAACTTGTCAACACAACGCACTTTAATATTATGCACCTTATTGTTCATACCCGATAAGTTCATATTTGCAACCATTGTTTCACACACGAGTTCGTTATCTGACCACGCGCCGCGGATACGCATTGTCTCAGAACGGCCTACCAGACCGGCGCGCTTCGCTAAACCTGAGCTAATCATCGAAACAGTTGACCCGTCGTCTATCAATGCACTAGTATTTATTACGCCGTTATTACTGTGAATTCGTATAGGTACAACTTTAAGTAGAACTTTACAATCACTCGCGTTATTTATATGCGTCACTATTTCACTGATGCTGGCGGAGGGTGTCGTAGTAGGCGCCGACGTCTGTGGTGTCGGCGACACTGGGTTCTGCTGGCATAGTCTGGAGGCAGCGGCGGGTTCGAGTTTGTTTACATCATAATGAAGTAGGCTATGATGTGCCTGACCACAGCTGTTCTTATCGCAAACGGGTGCAGAACAGGTTTCTCGCTTGTGCCGTGATATTAAGCATTTGAAGCAAATCCCGTTACGTTTTACAAATTGCCATCGCGTTTTACGTAATGCTTTCTTGAATTGTTTACAATCAGTAAGTTTATGTTTCGATGCACGGCAATATAGGCACTAATTCTCTTCTTGTTCAGAATTAACTAATATCGTTTGTGTGCGATTATTGGTACTGTCATAAGTCTTATTAAATTTTTGTTGATCATTGCGTTGGCTCGTAAAATACATATGTGATGTTGTAGATATTTTTACGGCTTCATTGTGCAAGAAATCTGATAAAATAACCATGCGTGATTTATGTCCTTCTGTAATTAGTGGGAAACTATAGTCGGACCATTTAGATAACAGAATAGTAGGTAGTTTTGACAGTATAATATTAACTATGCTCGTACCTTGTAAGTATTCTTCACGTTTAACTGCTCGAACTGCTTCTATCAGATTTTGAACTTTCACTGAAAACTGCACAATGTCTTTATGATAATCTTGTGGCATGGGATTTAACTTTTTCATATCTTGTAAAATCTTTGATATTATATGATCGGGATTGCCAAAACGTAATTCCAATGTTGACATAATTTTGCAAGGTGGACTCGCGGTGATGAGCAACGCCGCGACAGCATCCTTGGCTGCTCCCCGGAGACACTTTCTCAACCTCCACAGATTTTCTTCTGGTGAAAATTTACATAATTCGGTTGACTCATTGTAGGCTTGCTTAAACTGCAACCATTCAAGGGGTTCTCCATGGAAATCCGGTAAATCCTTCGGCGTGCATAACCGAGACATAAGGTTTGTATTTGGTGCACTCGTAGAAGCCAAATCCTTCAACGCACTAGCTAGCATCTGAATAGTCGCATTGATGCCGGAAGCATCCGCTGGTGGTGGCGATGCGTGTGGCATATGTGGCTGCGACTCCATCGGCAGATGAACAGTTGTAGGTGACGGCTGAGGTAGCGATATAGCTTGCATAGGTGGAACTTTAGGTGCCACCGACGTAGTGACGGCGTTTGCAGCTTCAACTGTTTGTTGCACTGGTGGATACAATATGCCCGAAGGATTACCATACTCGGGGGCCGACTGCATCCGTTCATGGTGGCTATGCTGGAGCCATTTTTCTACTTCCTGAGTGCGATCTTCGTGTGGACTGTAATTATCTTTGCTTTCTTCTTCCAAATCAGCTAAGTCCGCTTCCAGTTGTCTGTCTATCAATTCCATTTGAATCTGTGCCTTTTGTTTTGCAGCGTTTAACGCCAGGTGCGCCTTTCTAGCCTTTGTCGATGACGAAGCTTGCGTGCGACCTTTTGACCTTGGGGCCGCTTCACTTTTAACGCTCGGCGTAACTGCAGGTGTTTTGAAGATAACATTTTGAGGTGTAGGCAATGCTGCACTCACTACTGACGCACATTCTTCCGTAGATAACTTCTTTTGTTGTTCAAGTTGTGGCTCAGGTTCGTGTCGCGCCATACTTCGCGTGCGCACCATTTTTGTTGTCGCTGGTGGCGTATGATACATGTAGTATCTGGCTCGAAGACCACTTTGTAGATGAACTGATGGTGTGAGCCGATAAATAACAACTTCACTTGGACTTTTTAATGTATATAATCACAAATGCACGAGATTAAGACAGATTACTCAAAAAATTGTGGCGCAGCGCAATGCACTCGCTCGCTGTTTTTGTACGGACTGCCCGCGATAGCCGCGGTCGTAAGCCAGATACTTTTTACAAAATAATGTGGGTACGAGTTCTTAACTACCTGTCTTGTGTTGAAATAAAAACAATGAGCGCGTCGCTAACAGGTAGATTGAGACTGTTAAATTAAACAACTTTTCTAATTAAGAATAGGAATTGAAATATGGCCAAATTGTATGACCTCCCATACTACGCGGTGATTTGTTTTGTATGGGAAGTAAAAATTAAGATGGATTTCAACCTATGCTTTTCAGAAAAGTTATTTCATTTCACGGGCTGAATCTTCCCTTAAAATAGTAAATACAGATTTTGTTAGACCTTATATATTTTGTACGAAAAAACATTTTGTGTACGTCAAAGCAGAAAATATTTTAAAATGAGAAAAAATAACAATTGGATGTAAACTGTAACGAAGCGTTACATAATTAGTAATAATATTAAAAAATATACCTTAAAATTTAATTCTTAATCTTATATTTATGTACAAAATCTTAATCAAATCTTATATATAGCAAACATAATATCATATTAAAATAAACTTTACTAACTTAACTATTAACAAACATTATTCAGGTTTAGGTACAAGCTCCTTTACAATGTCTATTATATGTGCACGATCCTCAAGAACGGTACAGGGCATCCGCGGGTGGCGGGCGTGCGGAACGGAGAGTCGCATGCGGCGATGATTCCAACCGGCCGCCGGCCCGGCCGCCGCCCGCCAGTCGTCACTAGACTGCTATCAAGGTGTGTCCACGCCACTTTGCACAACTCCGTGCGCTCTAGCCGGCTGTGCGTAATTATAAACGTTGTTTACATTCATTTTGCTACAAAGTAATCACTGCAAGACCTATAGTAAGGTGTCAAATATACTCAGAAAGTGTTTTCCCGCGATAGGGTAAGTCTCAAATAGCACACAAACACCCATAAATTGCCTTTGTTTCATAACGTATTTAAATTTCATACTGTGTAAAAATTGTGTTCACTAATTCATTTTCAGATTTGCTTATTATCATTTCTATGCTTCTCAACACCATCATAATTACTATCATCTTTGAAATTTACGCTGAATTGCATCATCTTTTTAATTTCCTACCTTCGTTTTTTTAATTAACATTAGTATAAACATTAATTCTTTTCTAAAGCCTATTTAAATTTAATTGTATAACTTAATTTCTTCTTTACCGTAATTATTTAATGTAACAAATTGTTAACTCCGTTCTGGATGTATACCACCACGGCAATACTACTACTAATAGGCAGGTTCTTTATTCCTGACGCCGTGTGGGTGTACTCCAGATCGGATGTTTGATATGCCAGGCCATAACCCTGTGGTATTATCACTTCCAGGATTTAAACACATACTTCAAAGCTGAGCACTATACCGAGCATACCAGGGCCGTACTCAGGATTTTACCCGGGGGCATCGGCCATACCATCCGCAGGGGCACCCACCATCTTCGCCCGGACTACCAGGACAGTACCTGCACTGCGGAGAGGAAACAGACAGGCCGTACACCCACGACCCACAAATTTGTGTTGCCCTACCTAACTGCCTACGGATCAGTAAATCTTATATTTCATTAATCACTCTTTGTTTTTTATTTCTATCCGTATAAATTAGGTTAGAGGTAGAAAGGGTAAGAGGTGACACTGGCGCCCATATCGTGGTTTATCTGTTTTCGCTTCGTAGTAAGTAGTTAGTTATTGTACGGTGAGTGGTTTAGTTTGTAAAACGCTTCGTTTTTATTTTTGGTTGCAGTAACTGAGTTGAAAGCAGTATTTTGTCTTTTGTTTTGCCATTTTTACTTATACTGGGTTGAAATAATTGTAATATTTTGTGGTTATAATTTTTACCTGTTTAATATTATTACGAATACTACAAAGCTGCTTTCACACCAGTTGCAATTTTTTTTAACAATTTAGTTTAGTTTTTTTTTCTGATCCAACGATCTTAAGCTTAATTTTTCATCAACCAGAGCGTTCTGTTAAATGTTATTGTAACAGAACGGAGTATTTTCATCATTGATCAAATAATACCGTTTTGTGTGCTATTTGCAACATACCCTTTTTTTTACTTCATATCGTTAATATGTCATTTCCTATTAAATACCTATCTCTGCAAAAGTCTGAGTTAGAATATGAGGTTTCCGTTAGAGGTGAGACTCCCGCCAGCACTGTGGCAGATATTAGGAAACAGATTGGTAAGTTGAGTCAAATGTATCCCTCTGAGGACATTTTGTGCTCCCATTTAAACCCGTCGGAAGACTTGTCAGTTGTTTTTGAACTTTTGGAGAAAATCAAGTCAACCTTCGTCGTGGAGATTTTAGACAAAAATATTTTGGCTCGTACCGAAAATGTATTCCATCATCTATATCACAGGCTCAACCGTATCTGCGTGGACGAAAAGCTAGTCAGTAAACATTTGGAATGCAGTACGCTTTTCAAAGAGCTTTACGAAAGGCTGCTTATATTTAAGAAAAAATCTGTAGATCCCCTCTCCGTCGCTGGCTCTTCTAGCTCAGAATCACAGACCGTGAACACACCCATTAACGTGACAGTTACATGTGAAGGCAATGGTAGGACTATTTCCGAGTTAGGTAAATTAAGATATGACGGAAAGACTTGTGTACGATCTTTCATTCAACGAGTCAACGAATTTAGTGAAGCTCGTAATATTTCGGACGCTAAGCTTCTGTCATTTGATACCGAAATTTTCGTTGAGGATGCACTACATTGGTTCCGTAGTATTAAAGATATGGTATCATCCTGGGACGAACTTGTCATACTTCTGAGACAAGACTTCGACAAATCGGATTATGATTACCGATTATTAGCTGAGATTCGATCTAGAACTCAAGGCGAAACTGAAAACATAACAGTCTACTTGTCAGTTTTAGCAGGTATGTTTGCACGTTTATCGAAACCGTTGACGGAGGAAGACAAACTTGAAATTGTTCTACATAATATTAGACCCTTTTATGCTAGCACTCTTGCTTCAGCTACGGAAATTAACAGTATAGAACAATTGCGTATTCTATGTAGAAATTTTGAGACTATTCAGTCTCGGTTAGCTCAGTTCCGCGAGCCTGTTTCCGCCTCTTCTGGAAATTTACTAGCCCCCGAGTTCGCTTACAAAGGCAAGACAAATTTATATAAACAAAATGCAAATTTTACTAACAATAGTTTTGCTACTAATAAACCTAACGTATATAATAATAAAATAAATGAAAAATATTTACACGCTATAGACAAAGAACTTTCTAATACTAATAAGAAGCTACCTTACTGTCCTAGATGTCGCAATAATGGACACAGTTTGAGAGAGTGTCCTAATACTGAGATCATGTGTTTCAAGTGCGGTCGCAAAGGTGTCAAGAAGCCTGATTGTCCTAGTTGCAATCCAAAAAACTAGAGTTACAGGATTGTGGTACCATTTCTTCCACATTAGGTCGTTGCAATAAGGAAGAGTGGGATGAGTGGTTAGAGACTGTACGTAGGTTTTTCAACTGCTACAAAATTGCTACAATTCTGAACGATAAACCTTCAAATGATACGCGACCATAATTATATCAACATAAAGGTTAATGATATAACAGCCTCAGGTCTCCTTGACTCAGGTTCAGCAATTACCGTCTTGGGTAATAATGCTCATAATACTTTACTTGATCAGGGCCTTAAACTTTGTACGGACGATAAAGTATCAATCGTTGCTGCAGGTGGACAAACCTTTAACAGTATTGGATACATTAATTTACCAATAAAGTTTGAGAACCAATTTCATATAATAAAGACATATGTAGTTCCAGAGGTTCAATTACCCCTGATACTAGGTATTGATTTCTGGCGCGCCTTTCATATATGTCCTAAATATCTAGGTTCTCTTCAATTGTCAGAAGTTCCACTGTTGGTTTTGAACGTTAATAGTTCACAAACTTTTATAAATTCTTATAATAATTTGGATATTTCTCAGAAAGCTATTGCCGATAATATTATCGAACAATTTAAAGACATTTCTTTTGAGCGCAAGGGTTTAGGTCGAACTAATTTGATTACCCACCGCATCGATACTGGTGATTCTCCTCCTATTAGGCAAAGATATTATAGACTCTCTCCAGAGAAACAACGTATACTTGTCGAACAGGTTGATGAAATGCTAAGTTTAGATGTAGTAGAACCTTGCGAGAGTGCTTGGCAATCTCCAGTGCTCCTAGTTACGAAGAAGAATGGTCAGCCTCGTTTTTGCCTCGACAGCCGAAAGTTGAATTCAGTTACAAAGAAAGATGCATACAATTTGCCATATATTTCGGAAATTTTAGATAACTTGCGCGACGCTCGCTTTCTGAGTAGCCTTGATTTATCCAAGTCCTTTTGGCAAATTCCAATTGTAGAAGAGGACAGAGACAAGACAGCATTTTACGTACCAGGCCGTGGAACGCTGAGATTCAAAACTACTGCTTTTGGGTTGACTAATGCTCCCGCAACACAACAAAGGTTAGTCGATGCGTTGTTAGGTAACGTAGATCATCGAATATTTGCATATCTAGATGATATTATTTTGATTAGTAGTACGTTCGCGGAACACGTCTACCTCTTACTCAGTGTCTTGGAAAAGTTACGGAAGGCAAATTTGACCATTAACTTAGACAAATGCGAGTTTTTTCGAAGCCAGCTCAAATATTTAGGATATGTAGTCGATGCTAACGGTTTACGAACCGATCCAGATAAGGTTGATGCCATCCTCAATTACGCGACTCCTACTACTAGGAAAGAGCTCAAGCGGTTTCTAGGCACAGCCACATGGTACCGAAGATTCGTTCCGAATTTTAGCACGATTGCAGGGCCGCTCAACAAGCTGACTTCGCATAAAAAGAATTCCCCTCCATTTCAATGGTCTGATGACGCTGACGCTGCTTTTAAGAAGCTTAAAGAATGTCTCGTTTCTGCTCCCGTTCTTTCTTGCCCGGACTACAATCTGCCATTTGAGGTGCACACGGATGCAAGCAACTATGGTGTAGGTGCTATGCTTACTCAATCCGTGGATGGAAAGGAACACCCTATTGCTTATATGAGCAGATCATTAACTTCAGCAGAAAAGAACTATAGCATTACGGAGCGTGAGACTTTAGCAGTTCTGATAGCGTTAGAGCATTGGCGGTGTTATTTAGAGAATGGCAAGACATTTACAGTTTATACTGATCACAGTGCATTAAAATGGTTTCTCTCACTTAATAATCCTACAGGAAGACTCGCACGTTGGAGTGTTCGTTTGTCCTCATTTAATTTCGTGATTAAACATCGCCGAGGAGTAGATAACGTCATTCCTGATGCCCTATCACGAGCCGTACCTGTATCGTCTATCACCACAGCCCAAGCTATCGCGACAACTAGTGATGATTGGTATAAAAACGTTTACAATAACTGTGTGGATAGACCTGAAAATTTTCCAAATTATCTAATAAAGAATGACGCCCTTTTCCGCCTTAGTAAAAACAAGTGTCATTTAACAAATGAATTTTCATGGAAGGAGGTAGTACCATCTGAACTTCGAGAAACGGTTATTAAGGAAAACCATGATGAGCAAACAGCTGGTCATTTAGGAATTTTTAAGACGTACAAACGAATTGCGCTTAGGTACTACTGGCCGGGTTTGTATCGTCAAGTAGCAAAATATGTTGGTTCATGTACTACTTGTCTACAGTATAAATGCCAAAACCATCCCACTCTTGGAGAAATGGGACGACCTAAGCAATGCTCTCGACCTTACCAGATGTTGTCTATAGACTTGATGGGCCCTCTTCCTGTGACTCGGAAGCAAAACTGTTACATTTTAGTAGTGACTTGTTGTTTTTCAAAATTTTGCCACATCTTTCCTATTAAAAAAGCTACTTCGAAGATAATAGTTAAAATTTTAGAGGATCAGATATTTCTAGTTCATGGCGTTCCACAAAGTATTTTTCTTGATAATGGAAGCCAATTTATTAGTGGACATATGAGCGATTTTTTTAAAAAATACAATGTTCCAAACGTGTTTTTTACTCCAAAGTATACCCCACAGGTGAATACTGTGGAGAGGTATAATAAAACAATAATAACTTGTATATCCACTTTTGTAAATAATGACCACAGGTCTTGGGATGTATTTGTTCCGAAGGTCCAATTCGCGATTAATAGTTCGGTTAATGAATCTACTGGATTTACTCCATCTTTCCTTGTTTTTGGAAGAGAACTTGTTCCATGCGGTTCCCACTATACGGATACAGACCTAGGTGATGAAATTTTGTTTTTGCCACGTGACGTTTACGCAGAAAACCTTGGTTTCTTGAGCACTATCTTTGATCAAGTTCAAAAATCTCTCTATGACGCTCACGTAAAAAACACGTCGTACTATAATTTGAGACGAAAGGCATTCGAATTTAATGTTGGTGATATTGTTTTTAAAAGAGCGTACGTATTAAGTGACAAAGACAAATTTTTCAGCAAAAAGTTGGCTCCCAAATTCATAAAATGTAGGGTAATCCAAAAACTATCTCCATTAGTCTACGTTTTGGAGGACATGACTGGAAAAAATTTGGGCACTTGGCACATAAAAGATCTTAAATGCTTTGGTCATACTTCGTAATAAATGTTTCGTTACATTCTGCCACATTGTTAACATCGTTAGTTACACTTTTTACATAAAGTCGTTTGTCAAATATATAGACACTCAACTTTCAGTTTTTGTTAGGACACGTCTTATAATTTTAATATTATTTGATGTTTTATTTTGTAAGTGGTTGTATGATAAGGGGATGTATGAAAGAGATTTAGAAGGCAGTGTGAAAGGTTAATGTAACAAGTTGATACAAGTTAAAATAAATGCGGATTTTCTTTTTAAAATAAAATCCTTATGAGGGACCGGCGGGTAATGTAACGAAGCGTTACATAATTAGTAATAATATTAAAAAATATACCTTATAATTTAATTCTTAATGTTATATTTATGTACAAAATCTTAATCAAATCTTATATATAGCAAACATAATATCATATTAAAATAAACTTTACTAACTTAACTATTAACAAACATTATTCAGGTTTAGGTACAAGCTCCTTTACAATGTCTATTATATGTGCACGATCCTCAAGAACGGTACAGGGCATCCGCGGGTGGCGGGCGTGCGGAACGGAGAGTCGCATGCGGCGATGATTCCAACCGGCCGCCGGCCCGGCCGCCGCCCGCCAGTCGTCACTAGACTGCTATCAAGGTGTGTCCACGCCACTTTGCACAACTCCGTGCGCTCTAGCCGGCTGTGCGTAATTATAAACGTTGTTTACATTCATTTTGCTACAAAGTAATCACTGCAAGACCTATAGTAAGGTGTCAAATATACTCAGAAAGTGTTTTCCCGCGATAGGGTAAGTCTCAAATAGCACACAAACACCCATAAATTGCCTTTGTTTCATAACGTATTTAAATTTCATACTGTGTAAAAATTGTGTTCACTAATTCATTTTCAGATTTGCTTATTATCATTTCTATGCTTCTCAACACCATCATAATTACTATCATCTTTGAAATTTACGCTGAATTGCATCATCTTTTTAATTTCCTACCTTCGTTTTTTTAATTAACATTAGTATAAACATTAATTCTTTTCTAAAGCCTATTTAAATTTAATTGTATAACTTAATTTCTTCTTTACCGTAATTATTTAATGTAACAAATTGTTAACTCCGTTCTGGATGTATACCACCACGGCAATACTACTACTAATAGGCAGGTTCTTTATTCCTGACGCCGTGTGGGTGTACTCCAGATCGGATGTTTGATATGCCAGGCCATAACCCTGTGGTATTATCACTTCCAGGATTTAAACACATACTTCAAAGCTGAGCACTATACCGAGCATACCAGGGCCGTACTCAGGATTTTACCCGGGGGCATCGGCCATACCATCCGCAGGGGCACCCACCATCTTCGCCCGGACTACCAGGACAGTACCTGCACTGCGGAGAGGAAACAGACAGGCCGTACACCCACGACCCACAAATTTGTGTTGCCCTACCTAACTGCCTACGGATCAGTAAATCTTATATTTCATTAATCACTCTTTGTTTTTATTTCTATCCGTATAAATTAGGTTAGAGGTAGAAAGGGTAAGAGGTGACAAAACATAAACAATCTTGAAACAAAATACGAAAAATCTTGAAGGAAATAACAGGAATCTCTAATTAAAATAATAAACATCTTGAAAGAAAATAGGAGGTATCTTAAAGGAAATAACATGAATCTCTAGTCAAAATAAAAACATCTTGAAAGAAAATAGGAAGTATCTTAAAGGAAATAACATGAATCTCTAGTCGAAGCAGAAACATCTTGAAAGAAAATAGGAAGTATCTTAAAGGAAATAACATGAATATCTAGTCAAAATAGAAACATCTTGAAAGAAAATGGAAAGTATCATAAAGGAAATAACATATATCTCAGGTCAAAACGGAAATAATCTTTAAATAAAATATCAAATATCTTGAAGAAAAGCGTTTCACTTTTGGTTGAAAATTTAAAAAAATAGGTGCCCTCTTGGAGTAAAACATTTGAAATTAAAAATAAGACTTTTCGCTCTTAACGCTGAGTTCTTCCTAAAACAAGTTTTTGGATGTTGAAACAAGAATATACTTCTTGAGTCAAGAACTATGATGCGAAATATTTAATATCTTGAAATAAGACATTTTAGACTTTCCTTATATCGAAAACCCATACGTTCTTATGTCAAATAATATTGCTTGACTGAAGAGATTTTTTTTTTCTGTGTACCGTTCGTAAGGTGGTTGGCAACAGACTTCAGAATGGTACTTAGCAGGCTTATATATACAGGGTTATTGGCAAATGGCTATCAACCTCTTAGGGTTGACTTCTGCTAGTCCTGAGATGTTTTTTTTTTGTTTCGAAAAATATTATTATTATATTATTTTTTTGTTTTTTATGTGTCTTTGACTGCATAAGCACGAGGAACACCTGATGTCAAAAGTATCTTGTCCCTGTAATGTATTATTTAATTTTTTATTACGTTGCTCAATGTAAATATTCAAAACTATATTCAAAGGGAGCACTGCGCGGTCCAGTGGTGCGTGCGGCTCTTGTCACGGAGTAGGCAAAACAAAAAAAAAGTTTCAAAACATCATCTCGAAATGTTTCTTAGGACTAGCAGAAGTCAACCCTAAGAGGTTGTCAGCCATTTACCAATAACCCTGTATACACATGTCCATTTGTTAAGGTTACCTAAAACCTGCCTTCGTACAGAACGTCTCCAATCTGGGCCCATATTTGTCTTATGAGAATGAACTTCATTTTGACATTTTTCTTTGAAAAAGATTTCCATTATGGAGTTTAAATGTCAAAATGAGGTTCGTTTTCATTACCATTCTAATCAGACAATAAAATATCTGTTCGCCAAAGTCATTCTCTTCCGCTTTTTCCATTCATACAAGCTTACATTATAACTGCATTGCTTCTTGTTTACATCGTCACCTTCTATCAGACGAGGTGAAGTTATTCTGACGATCCACTATCCTAGTGATAAACTACCCGTTTACTTACTTTGTCAATCTCCTGTGTTCATACTATCTACATGTTCAAACATCTAAGCGTATCTTTCTCAACTGTAGTGATATCTACATTCACTCCACCTTGCTTACATATATAAAAATAAGTTGACAACGAAATTTCATACAATTGTGCAAGATATTTTGAATCTCAACTACAAAATAAACACTGCTCGAAACTCCTCGTACGCAATTTAGTTTATCTCTAGAACTCCTAAACACACACATTCAGACTGTACTAAAATAACACTTGAAATCATACATTCTCAGATACACTGTATGATTTTAATAAAACAGTACGTAAGATCAAGTCATTATTAATATGTTCTTGATAAAACTGTGGAATAAACATATATATTTATTAAATTATTCATACCAAGTAGGTACCTACTAAACTAGCAAAAAGGTGGGCTTTGTGAGGGCTCGGGTTTATTTTACAACCAGATTCTAGTGGTGTCATCTTGTATTATGTAGATTAACTACGATTTAAGAATTGAGTTTAGTTCTGTTGCAGCAATGTTAACTCTGGTTTTCTAACAGATGGCGTTAGTAGTATAACTAATATACTAATAACCAATATCCAATGAATACCAAATTGTTAATGTAATTTTTTTTAATGCTTATAAAATTATTATTTTATTGACAGATAACACTTACAGATATGGAGTTAAATTACTGTGTTAAAGCACAAATCTATAGGCATGGTAGCTTAATAGTAAAAAGGGCAACAAAATGTTCAAATTGTGACTTCATAATAAGTTTTAGTGGTGAAAATCATTTTTGTCATTAGTCTTAATAAGTAAGCAATAACTACGAACTTCAAAAAAATTACCAACTTAAACATTTTCGTCTGTGGTGTGCCGGGGTAGAATTGAATAGAACTACATTCTTTTCTAATACCAAAAACTAATACCAACGATATTTGTTTATTATAATACATTTTAGAACGAATACTTAGTTTAAATAAGGTACAAGTATATTCCCGATGAATACCAAAACAAAAGGTTTGGTGCATTCAGAAAAAAAAAATTAATTATTTTACTATTTTCTCATAAATTTCATGAAAGGCTCTCAAGCATTGCTGCTGGAACACACTGTTAGGTGCTTGGCGACAGATTTTCTACTTGATGCGGTGAAGCACAAGCCGGCGAACCAGGGACCTGCGGCACGGCAGTCCATAGCTATCATCATTGCATTAAAAGATAAGACAACTTAGAGGATTAGATAATGTTGACATCCTACGGAAAATAATAAAACGTAATTTTAGTAGTTAAACTTTGTCAGCAAGTTATAAATCTGGAATTTATCTTTCACATTGGTTTTTCACCATTAAAAATTTGCCATATATAGATAAATGGGCTCAATATTTTGTAAATTAACATATTTTTATATGTTAATATATAGTTATAATTTACTTACTGCAAAACACTGTAAAATGATCAAAGACAACGACACTGTATTACAATCTTACTTGATCTTTTCGCATCCATTTACAAATATTACTCAGAAATTATGCTAAAATTACTGGTGTTACAGGAAAATTACACATATAATTCCTATACTAATTACATACTGTAGGTAGCACGTGTAATTTTGTTGATATTACGTGAATGCCTTGATTTACACAAACATGTACAACAATGTAGAATAGTAATAAGTACTACAATTACTTCACATCTGTTGACATTGGAAATCGAATCATTTTAAATTTTTCAAAGAAAATATTATAAATTTCATTTAATGTCCGGTCGGAAAAATTAAATCATTAAACCTGTAACCCTAATATAATTCACCAAACACAAGCAAAAACAAGTTAAATTGACATTTAAATATCTATATCTACACTAATATTATAAAGAGGAAATATTTATATATTTGTACGACACGAATAAACTTAAAAACTACCAGACCGAATTTTGAATGAAATATGCTATGAAAATAATTTAGGACCCGGGGAAGGACATAGGATAATTTTTATCTAACTATGCAAAAAGAGGTTAATGGTTTTGCGCGATAACCGAAATAAACACGGGCGGAGCCGCGGCCGGAAAGATAGTATCTTTATAAATATTCGTATAATTCGTCGTATACGTCTATTGACGTAACAGTTAATTATACCAACATTGTAATTTTGAAGTAATTTTGTAATTTTGTAGAATCGGGTTACTGTTATAGAATGCCCATGAAATGGGCTAAATGGTAATGGCAATACTGTAAATATATATTTTATGTTTCGTTTTCAGACAATTGTGAATACCCTAATATTTTAAACGATTAAAAAATAAAAGCTTACTGGTCTTAAAGTACATATTTAAAGTAAAACGAGATATTTTATATTCAGTAGTTAGACTAACATAAGTAGAATATGTTCTTTCTAAATATGTATAAAATATTCATAAACAATAAGGTATAACAAAATCTTGTCAAAAGTTTTATCGTTACAAAATTATTGCGTTTTATAAATTATGTATTTGCTATAACTATTGTTAAAACAGTTATAACAAGTACATAGGACATGTAATATTAACCATATTAATGCCCTTCTGTTATCTTCGCGCATCATAGATAATGATAACAATAACTGAATTTCATTCAGAAATTGCCGGATTAGGTTGCGTGTGATGCTAACGGATTCATCATATGCTAACGACCTCAATAATTAATGAGACACGTCTAAAAAGATTATGATGATTACGTTAAGAAAAACATAGGGTTCTTTTTTCCAACTAAAGTCTTAAGCAAATAGACGTTGTGTTTTGATGTATGAAAGCCACAAAAAATCTGTGAAAGCCAATACCCAATGCAGCAATGCAATGCAACTAATTATCATTGTCGTATGTACCTAACTGCTATAAAGTTTATGGTAAAATAATATTAAAAACATTTAACCAGGGACATATTTATCCCTACAAGAAATACGGAACAGCGAAATGCAACTAACCATTTCATAAAGCACTTCCGATGTAATCCGGCAAACAAAACCAGATCCTTCCAAAACTGAGGGGATTTCTATGCAAAGCGGTCGCCGCAAATCTTACTGCAACAACTGTTTGTTTGAGCATACACTGGCAAAGCCATATGGTTTACTTATATCCAACAAACGAGCAACATTAAGAGAATATTTCACTGTATAACATATTGTTTCTATACGAGTATATAGTGAAATATACTAACGAACCAATGATGGTATTTTTAGAAGAAGAATACATTTCAAACACGCTTTATTGCACATAAAAATCTCTTAAAAGTAGAAGGAGCGGACTTATCGCTTAAAGCTATTCTATAATAGTAATAATCTTTATTTTAGTTTTTTCTTCCACAGCAGATATAAAATTTACTATAAATATTTACTGCCTATTCAAGAAAAATCTTACAAATTTTTTTCATGTAATAAAAAATGTTTCGGAAAGGATCCAAAGCGCAAACTATGTTGATCCTGAATTATTCGTAAGCTATGGTATTCCTCGCCCCTACCTCGAATCTCTATATCACCCTGCATTTCCAAACTTATATGGCGTAATAGCTTCATAAGATGATTTGTTTGTTCTTAGAAAGTCACCCCCCCCCCCTCACTACCTGTGAGTATCGTAATAGGTGACTACGGGTATAATACAGGAAGGTGGGCAGCAGCACCGTCTGAGGGAACTGCTCTTACACTGCGATACCCAAAACGTTTGCCAAGTGTGAGGATTATGCCAAACACTCATATAGCACGAGACAATCTAGCTGATACAGTAACTTACAGTACTTCATTGATTTTAAAATGATCTCAGAGTGTTATGTAACTTCATAGTAATCCAAAAACTATTTAATCTAATATCGGCTATATGGGAACATCCTACGTACATTGAATCCCTTAAACAAAAGTTTCATAGTTAAACATGTACAAAGCTAATGTTTCGTAAACCATATTGTAGAAACGGGTTTTCCCTAAACCATTTACAGAGCAAACACGACATTGAAGCCCAAGTATAACCCTGTATTAAGCCAGGGTGCGACGAGAAACGAAAAGCGACATACTACCCTAAAATATACAGGGTTATTGGTGAAATGCTAACAGCCTCTTAGGGTAGACTTCTGCTAGTCCGAAGAAACATTTAGATGTTGTTATTGTTTAAAAAACATTGTAATATTTTTTTTATATATTTTTTTGCCTACTCCGAGCTAAGAGCGCCCACCGCGGCAACACTGGACTGCGCCGTGTTCTTTTTGAATAGAGTTTTGAATATTTACATCGAGCAAGTGATAAAAAATATGAATTAATAGATTACAGGCACAATATACTTTTGACATCAGGTGGTTGTCGTGCGTATTCAGTCAAAAACATATAAAAAAACACAAAAGTTTTTTTTTTCAATGCGAAACAAATCATTTAAAAAGGTTTCTTAGGACAAGCAGAAGGCAACCCTAAGAGGTTGTTAGCATTTAACTAATAACCCTGTATACAAAGAAAGAAAATTTCAAACAATGCTATTTTTAAAATAATAAGCTATATACTTTGACCACCATCTCACCTGATTGTCAGCAATGATGCAATCGAAAATGTTGTTCATATCAACCTCAAATGACTGGCTCTCATGGTCGTTCGTAGCCTAGTCTTCCGATAGGGTACGTAGCGTTTATAACGTAACCCAACACCACTTAGCAGGAAAATAGACAGAATTGTCACTAGAGAATGCGTATTTTTTATTGATGTTTTCTAAAATATTAGTTCAATGGTTATGCTTAAATGTGTTTAATGTTTTGTTATTGAATATTATTGACATCTGTGAATAACGCCTGTAAATAACGTTATTATTTACTATTCACATTATTGTCGAATATATACTATAACGACGAAATTAGTGCCCGGCGTGCCTCTGAACCTTCAACTACCTTCAATTAATAGTTGTCTTCATATGAAGATTTATAGTGATTATTTCTTTATAAATCCACTACAATAACACGGATGAAAAATTTACCAATTAAATGACTTCTGTGACTAAACCTTTCCTCGTTATTAGATCAGATTGTGGCTCACCTGATGTTAAGACCATTGCAACTGGCATGTGGTGTGAGTGTGACACAGCAAAATACTAAGATTTTCACAATATTTTAACTACTATGTCTTCATTGGGCCTGTAGTATATGATTCATAAAACGTTGTGAGTCTTGAGGCTTTATTTATTTATTATAATAAGAAACCTTACAATGCAATTAAAAACAAACACTTAATATCAAAACAAAGCCAAAACTCATGATACATATAAATAATTGATAGATCATGATAATTAATAAAATAAATTCAAAATGTCAAAGAGGAACAATACAATACATATTATATTTTATCAGCTTATATGGGCCAAATCATCCAAACTGCTTTAGCTTCTATTACTTATTACCAGCCCAAAGGTACAACATGGAAGTGAAATATATCTGGCTAAACGAGAGAATTTTCCTACACAATCAGGAATATAATTTATATAGAGACTTATTGTGGTAAAAGTTCATGTACACAGACCTTAAAGATGATAAACTTTGTTATCTATTCATTGAAATTATAATATATTTACTAGCATTAGGTAGCTCAAACACGAGAATCGCTAGCAGTCGAACCACGGCTTGGTTCCCTCAAACCAAATCCGCTCTGCTAATACAGCAAATAAATGTACAGGACGTACACGTGGATTCTGTCAAACGTAATAAGCTCCTTTGAGTGGCGTTAGTCACGTAACAAATGAAGGAGTACACGAGTGTATAAGAACGTTCACGAATATTATTATTACTTTTAGGGGCCCTTACAGAACTCATTGAGTGGAGTACACATACATTAATACATTTTTTAACAAAAAATGTCTTTCCTTATATTTATTTTTATTTTTATGTTATTGTCACGGAACAAGCTCGAGGCCCACCTGATGTTAAGCGGACTCACCTCTGCCTATAACAGGTGCATTTGATCATAAGTCACGAATTGCACTGCGCCCGTCATCTTGAGACATATTTGCTATGTCTCATGTGCCTGTAATTTCACTTGCTCTCAAGGACTGCTGTCGGAACACACCGTTAGGTGCTTGGCGAGATATTTTCTATTTGAGGGTGGTTGTTAGCCAGGCGGGCATTGGCAAAATGCCCTTCCACCATGCGGTGAAGCTCAAGCCCGCGGCGGAATTCGTACCTTACTCCTCGCACTTTTCTGATTTTACTATGAATAAACCGTATACAAACATCAGAACTGCTTCTGAATAAAAAACTGGCTAAGTGCGATTCGGACCTCTTTTAGTGTTCCGCTCTACAGTAGCCCGTATTATGAAAAATTTAATGTTTTATAAGTGTTGGTTAAAGCTTCAAACTTAATTTTAAATTAGCGTTTTCAGTATTTGTAGTGAGAGTTGTACATAATAGAATATCAACATTCTGATTTCTAACTGGTTTAATCTTTGAGATAAGCCCCACTAACAACTTTGGTCCATGGTTCGACACTAAAAGAGTGAGCTCCAAATCGTACTTAGCCAGTTTTTTATTTCCTGCTTCTGATGTTTGTATACGGTTTATTCATAGTAAAATCAGAAAAGTGCGAGGAGTAAGGTGCAATTTCTAATACGCTGGGTCTGTGGTGTGTTCTGTAACAATTACATTAAAAATGTAGTGGTCTCTTACAAAAAGTGTTTAGGACACTCGCGAAACTTCGTGGTTAGCACTGATATAAGTGCAGAATGCAGAAGTGAAACATGCACGCGACACTTGATGTCTTTGTTTCAGACTATCAGTTCGTAGAAGTTACGACTTAGGGGCCTTCAAGAAGAGAGCATATTCCCTCCTCAAAGGCCGGCAACGCATCCTCCTCTAGTGTTGCGGATGTTCGTGGATGACGGTGATCACTTACCACCAGGTAAGACACGTGCTCGTTTGCCATCCTATCCCATATATAAATACAAAAATAAAAATTTTTTGAAAAAAATAATATAATTTTCTGCTATTTTATTCTGGATATATATGTATCAATATTATTTAAAATGTTTTCACTTAGACAAGGGAATTGAAAAGTCATGCTCGCGTCACTCTTGGTAATTTAAGGTAGCATATAGGGCATAATTCCGTACATTGCGTTGCGGCATGAAAATCTTCTACCAGGAAACCCTATTAACATCATGTCTGACCCAAAAAACGAATCTTATTCCTAAAACAATGAGATAATCTTAAGATAAACTAGAAAAAGTTGCATTAAATCTAACACAAACCAGCAACGGGAACAGTTGTGTAAACCAACTCCCACTCCATTCCTCCATTCAAGAATCTCTGAACAACTTGGCCACTTCAAACCATTTTCATCGAAACTCATTTAAGTATCTACACAAGCTACGGAACTCCGAACTAACTCTCGAAGTTATCTTTAGTGCATTAGTTAATCTAAGCAAAGAAATGTCGATGGATTTTCAATATTATGAATGTTAGGTATCCTTTAAAAGTATCAGCGTTCTTGAGGAAAGTTTTGTCAACTATCCTGTTCACGTTCCAGTTTCAAATTCTATTTTCATGTAACTTATATTTTTCACGATAATATGAAAAGTGGGAAGTGTAGTAAGGTGAACTAAGTTCTTCGTAGGATGACTACAGTACTTATTTTTACTGTGTCGAATCGGTACAACTGGAGTTCTATTTTTTGTATGTTTGCTAGGTTAGCATTTGACCACTCTCTCACCTGATGGTAAGTGATGAAGGTCGAAGATGTTGTTCAGGCTAACCTTGAATTACTGGCTCTCAAGGACAGCTGCTGGAACACACCGTCAGGTGCATGTTGACAGTTTCTTCTTGTGGGTGGTCGCTAGCCAGGCGGCCATTCGCAAAATGCCCTTCTACCATGCGGTGAAGCTAAAGCCCGCGGCAGGATTCGAACCATGGTCCTGCTGCTTGCCAGTCCATAGCCAATGAAATTTGATAAAATTACGTATGTATGGCAATCGCTACGAGGATTAACCTTTTATATGAATTAATACTAAACGAGTTTTAGGAAGTATTTTTTGTTCGTATGATAAAATTATTGTATTCGTTTTAGTTAATAATAAGGAATAGCTCCGTTCAACGGAGCTATATATATGACTTTTTCACGTGAGTATTTACTAATATAAACTCCTTCACTCAAGTAAAAAAATAATTGGCCCCTCCTTTATACACCCTACATGTTTTAATTACAGGTAATGAAAATCACGTTAGTTTTTATAATAAAAGTCATAAAACATTTGATTTACCTACTTTCACATTCATATACCCCGAAACAATTATGTGTAGAGAGGTGGCTAAATACCTTCATATTGCCAATTAATTTTAGCGCAACGAGAAAGAGAAAAAAAAGCGCGAGAAGATTCTAGAAAACATATTATCAAAAACTGGGCACACAAAATACTCTAAACAGTACAAGTCTATACATAAAATCAATACTGTTATCTGTATCCCTAAAAATAACACAAGATATACTTTGTAACGCCTGTATATACACAAAAGGTTCGACAAAGGTTTAGAAACACCCATCTTAAGCCATATGCTTAATGTCCCATGAAAAGAGGTTAAGTTTAGATTCAACTAACATTAATACTAACATGATTCTAGACATTTATGGAAGAACGATCCACTTTACAAATCCACAAACAAATAAAGCCCGATTCATCTTCCTGCAATAGTTTCATTTTGTTGGTTCATATATAAAAGAATTATTTCATTTTAAATGGCACGTTTTATCTAAATAATCTGTGGTTGCAAACTTACTATCATCAAACGCTTACAATTAAATCGTAAACAGTTTCTTTATCTCTAACCATGTAATGTTTGAGTAAATATTAATTACGCTTATTTGAACAGTCATTTGAAATCACGCTTATAAAGAATCGTTATTAAAACTATCTTTAAACTAATATTTGAATGTTGAGCTGTAAAAATCTATGAAGTTTTCAGTACTACATTTTTCCTCCCACGAGTAATTATGGATGCTGCCGAATTGCAGCCTCTTAATACAAAAAAAGTTACTAAAAATACAAAAAAGGAATCATGGAGTGATAATATTGCTTATATAAAGGATAATATTACTATAGAACCAGTGCTATTATGTTACGAAATTGCAGGAGCGTTAGCCAGACTTGCTACTCAAAACTTAAATCTCGATAAAGCATGTCGAGTAAACAAAAACTATGGTGACGTGGTAGGTATGTAGTGCTCTTGTAGCTCGAGAAGGGAACCAGTATTTGAAGGAAGAATTAGCCGTGCAACAGCTTATAGCTGCTATGGAGAGTTGGAAGAACATTCTCCTTACAGCGATTCCAAGTTTTTTGATTCTATTTTTAGGAGCGTGGAGTGATCGAACTGGGAAGAGAAAGATATGTATTTTGCTTCCGATAATAGGAGAATTGTTTGTGTGTTTGACTAACATCCTTAATGTTTATTTCTTCTACGAACTGCCATTAGAAATAACAATTTTTTTTTGAAGCATTCATCCCGGGGATAACTGGAGGCTGGATCTTGATTTTCATGGGTGTTTTTAGTTATATTGTTGACGTATCTAGTGAAGAATTTAGGACAGTCAGAGTCGGAATAGCAAATTTCTGTTCTACAGCTGCTAGACCTATTGGCTCTGTCCTCAGCGGCGTATTACTGGATCACATAGGGTACTATGGAGTGTTTTCAATATGTTCTATTCTTTATATATTCAGTATTCTGTATGGAATTTATTACTTGGAAGATCCTATGGAGTCCGATAATACTAAGGTATAAATATTTTGAAGCTTTATGTTACCTTTGTATTATACAATTAAATTCTTTGCGAATTGCGAATGCCTGCTTGGCTTATCACCCTCAAATAGAAAATCTGTTGCCAAGCACCTAACGGTATGTTTTGGATATTTTTCTTGAAGGCCAATAATTCTAGGTTAGTCTGAACCATAGACCTAAGATTTTTTCGCTACGCTCAATAAGCCTATGATCGAATGAAACACTGAAAATGGTGAACAAACACATCATCACTGTGAGACAGTGGTCAAAGGCTAGTCAAACATCTTTAAAAAACTTAACCTTTACTTTATATGAAATAACAATCTATCAATTGAAGTGACGGTCAAAAAGGGACCTAATCAAAGGAGAACAAAGTCTATTTTGATACTGACATCAATTGCGTTTACATACGGGCCGTCTTATGGTATGTGATTCTAGTTTTATGTTGGAGGGCTTCAAAAAAAATATTTACCCAAAAATGGAGCCGACTTCAACACTCAAAAGTGGGAAATAACTTTTTTAATATTGTTTTGTTTGCAATAACGCATCCTATGCGGATTACATTACAAAATTACAGATATACGATAGGAAAAATTTAAGTCGGTGTGCGGGATTCAAACCCGCGTCCATCCACCCCTTTAGCCGGGGTATGCTCTAAACAATTGAGCTAACATGACATGACGTCAAAACTCAAATCTTTCCTATCATTCTTTAACCATCATATTGGGATGGAGCGTTATCTAAGGTACCACTTACGTTGTACTACATACAAGACCAATTTTGCAATTGCTTTTATACTTGTTAATGATGACGCAACCTTATAATTTTAATATTGTTATAGCAATAATGCCTGCTATGCGGATTACACTAAAATTACAAATATACGATAGGAAAAATTTAAGTCATGTGCGGGATTCGAACTTAAATTTTTCCTATCGTATATTTGTAATTTTGTAACGTGGAATAAATTGTAGAAATCAGTACCATGGTAGTTCAAAAGTACCTTATATTCTAATATCACAATATTGTACGCATGTTACCGACTTTGACAATATATTTGACACTTTTGAATGTTGAAGTCGGTTCAATTTTTGGGTAAAATAAATGTTCAATCTTTTTAGTGACCCTTGCTATGTACGGGATTGATTGTCATTCACTGTCAACAACTATATTCTGCATCAAGGCTACATCAAGATAGGAAAATACTTTTAGTTATTGTGTATAGTGTAACTCAAAAACAGCTGGACCGAGTTTGATGAAATTTCAATGAGACTACACGACAACCATCAGTTTTCAAACAAAAAAGCATCATCGAAATCGGTTCACCCTGTCAAAAGTTCTGAGGCAACAAACATAAAAAACAGACGAATTGATAACCTCCTCTTTTTTTTAAGTCGGTTAAAAAATAATTTTAGGGAAGAATTTATTACTCACAACAAGAGTTTAATATACATTGTTTTTTTTATTAGCAGACATAATTCTATGTCTGCTGATAAATATTGATTAAAATACATATACTTATTTATAACACTGATCAGTCACTTATGTCAATATTTAAACAATTAGTGTTTTTCTCTTTAGGTGAACAAACAGTGGAGTATTTGTACACAAGATACAAATTCAGTTGGGATGCTGTGATGTACAGTTTCTACGGCACTTTGCAAATTGCCGGCCGATGTCTTGGTAAGAAACATACAAATACATTTTATTAAAATAGAATATGGGACTTTAAAATTTCGATACCATATCGAAACTAAAATAATACGTAATAATAACAAATATGTTTAACAAATACATTAATATTTTAATAATAAACTTAAAAAATAAAAAAATATATATCTAGTGTCATTTCTCGATCGTGCGCTTGTAGGAGTCAAGACCGCTTGAGGATGCTTCGTGTACAAGCGAGACGCGTCAAAAATTCTTCCGGTTTGGCTGCGTGGCGTTGTGACGTTACGTCGCGCGTCGGTTTAAGAGGTTGATTAGGCGGAATTGTCACTAGATATATTCATTAAAATGTAAAAAAAAAAGTTATTTCCTGTCTTGCCTAGGCTTGACCTATTAGATTACCTCTTTCGATTTACCTTAAGATACATACGTGTCTTAGCTTCCCGAGCCGTCTAGATGCGCTGGACACCGACGATCTTCACGCAACTCCGCGCGGGGAGTGGTGCATGTCAGTACATATTAATTACATAGTATTATTTATCCCTACTGGAGAAAAACGTTTACTATTAAATATGGATTTCCGCATGGTAACGCCTGAATCTATTCATTAAAATAATACGTATATTCGATATTGAAGTCTAAGACGCATCGAGTTGGCAAGGCAAAAATTTGATGACTGGATCTCATGGCGCAAGTGGTAGCTACTATGTTTGGACCTCGCCAGAGATTCCTTGTCAGAGTTGGAAGCCCGATTCGTATAATGTCAGTGTGCGCGCCGTGACTTATTCAAAATCTTATTCTAGCTCTTATAAAAGTACGATTGTTATAAAATATCTAAGGATTACAAATATACGATAGGAAAAATTTAAGTCATGTGCGGGATTCGAACCCGCGTCCATCCACCCCTTTAGCCGGGGCATGCTCTAATCAATTGAGCTACATGACATGACGTCATAACTCAAATCTTTCCTATCGTTCTTTAACCATCGTATTGGGATGGAGCGACATTTATAGTACAACTTACGTTGTACTATAGATGTCGCTCCATCCAGATATACGACCTTATAATTTTAATATATCTTATATTCATATTTTTTACCTATTTAACTTAAAAAGTTGTTTACTTCTTTTCTCATTTGCTGCAGACATTGGCAGGGAGTAAATTGAAAAATATTGTGGCGTTAAAAATTACAATCATGCCTGTGAATAAATCCAGTGTGAAACTCAAGCGACCTTTTTTGGCACTCTGCCATTTGGATATGAACATTTTCCAAATTAATTTAATGTTAAAGGATAAAATCTTACTTAGACAAGACTTGAAAAATATGCATAATAAAAACATGGTACTAACATATACATTGATAATATTTCTTCCATTTTGAATGCATCATCTGAAACTCAGTCAATCAACATTTTGTTTTTCTTCAAAAGAGTTTCCTGTGTTATTTTGATTCGAATTATACATATTAAATACTAAATCCAAAAAAAATTCAAGTTTATTTGTGTATCAAAAACTCAATTTTCTTTTTTTAATCATTTGGATTTAAAGTGAATTTCTGAGTTCGTTCGTGAATTTTAAAGTGAATTTTACGAACTTCTAAATTTATTTGTGAAGCTCTGATGGCTCAGTGGCATTGGCTATGGACTGGTGCGCAGCAGGTCCATGGTTCGAATCCCGCCGAGGGTTTGAGCTTCACCGCATGCTGGAAGGGCATTTTACGAATGCCCGCCTGGCGATGTTTCGGCAGCAGTCCTTGAGAGCCAGTGAAATAACAGGCATATGAGACTAGTGACAGGTATAGTTGTTAAACTATGTCTCAAGGTGACGGGCCTACGCCCGTAAATCGTGACTTATAATGAAATACATTTGTTATAGGCAGAGGTTAGTTCGCTTAGCATCAGGTGGACCACGAGCTTGTTTTTCCTCCGTCTCCCAAATTAAAAAGTAACATGTTTCTTCCATTTTTTAATTCCATAAAGCTTTTTTATTGTTAGTGACCAGTTCCAGAAACACTAAGTATGCCTCACGTACTTTCCAGTTCTTCAGTCAATATAATACATTCAATACATTACATTAAAACAAAAGGGTGTCAACGACCTTTTGACATTTCGTTCTACTAGAGTACAAATACAAACAGAGATGAATTTACTTAGCATTCCATGGATTCACCGTGCGGGTGCCGGGTCCATGGCGTTGCAGAGGAAGAGGCCCAAGTCAAGGTAACTGGGACTTGCAACCCAGTGTGTAAGGTTAAGGGGGCCCCTTTATGATGCATCAATGCTCCCTTTCACCGCTCGAGCCTCCTCCCCTGCCCAACCAAATTTGGTAAGATCCTACTAATGCCACCTTGGATAGACGTTCTAGGGTGGAAGTTACAGTTGTACTTGACAGGCCAAGGTCTCTTAGTAGGTTGTATAGGGATTTTGCTGGTATACCTCTTGCTCCGACTTCTACAGCATATAAATTAACCACATAACCGTTTTTGATTAATTCATTTGTTTGGTCATAACTACGAATAAATATGAATTTATTCGTAGGGTCATAATACACTCGAGAGCAATGAATCCGGGTCACTTAAAGAATGTTAAAAATCTCGGAAACTAAAAATGATAGGTTAATGCAATAAATTGTATTTAATAGACAATGTAATACTCCTTAAATGAAAGTAAAAAAAATATGAGTCACCATACATTTTATTAACACAAAATTACATAAAGAAAAAAACTGCTGATCTCTCCTTAAAACAAAAATAGGAAACATGAAATTTTTGAACTTTATTACGATTTTCTTGAATTTTAATACTTCGTATTGCCTCCTCGTGCTTCCATTACTGCGTTTACGCGGTTTGGCATGCTGTACACCAAGTTCCTTATACGATTTTGGGGAATATTCTCCCATTCCTCTGTGAGAGCAATTTTGAGCTCACGAAGCGTGATTGGGGGAGGGTTTCGTTGTTTTACGCATCTGCCTAGCTCGTCCCAAGCATGCTCGATCGGGTTGATATCCGGGCTGCGCGCTGGCCACTCCATACGAGTAATGTTCATCTCTTGAAGGTAGTCATTCACAATCCTACCTGTATGAGGTCGGGCATTGTCATGCATAAATATAGGATCCTCACCTAAATTGACCATAAATGGACCAACGTGATCATTGAGGATTTCTTCCACATATCTTACGCTAGTTAAAGAGCCGTTTTCTATGATCACCAGCTCTGTGCGACTTTCAGAAGAAATTCCGGCCCACACAAGTACAGACCCACCACCGTAGGCTACTTTTTCTTCGATGCATGCTTGCTTGAATCTTTCCCCTGGTCTTCGATACACTCTGTGTCTTCCATCGTGCTTGTAGAGCATAAATTTTGATTCGTCGGAGAACATAACTTTTGACCAATCTTCAATACTCCAATTTACGTGGCTCTGGGCATATCTTAGTCTCGAAATACGATGCCCACGCTCCAGTTTAGGGCCGTTTGCAGGTCTAAGGGGTTTTAAGTTAGATTCAGCAAGCCGACGTCTTACTGTCCATGCACTTGGGTTACTTCCTCCGAGGCGTCGAAACTGATTGGTGAGTTCAGTTCCTGTGAGAAAGCGATTTCGAAGCATGGTGTTCACCAAGTATCGGTCTTCTCGTGCTGTGGTACACCTGGTTCTGCCCGTTCCTGGTCTGCGTAGGTTAGAACCAGTTTCTTCGTAACGTCGGAGAACTCTTTGTACTGTTGACAGCGACACACCGACAGTCCTGGCTGTATCGCGCTGACTCCGGCCGGTTTCCAGCATTGTAAGTATTCTGGTGCATTCTTCAGGCGTAAGCGACATAATTTCAGCTTGAATAATGAATATAGAGCACTATCAACATGGTTTATGTACCCACATAAATGACAGATTACAAACAAAAGCAAAACCAAATGCTGTAATTTCGTAGTTCCATCTTCGAAAGTGGCCCTTTTTCAAATTTGATTTTTTTATGATATAACTTTACAATAACTAAGAAGTTTTAATACCTTCATTTAAGGAGTATTACATTGTCTATTAAATACAATTTATTGCATTAACCTAGCATTTTTAGTTTCCGAGATTTTTAGGATTCTTTAAGTGACCCGGATTCATTGCTCTCGAGTGTATTTGTTTCTTTTTATTGTGTGGTCTTTAGGTGTGTTTGATTGCACAGTAAGTTCTATAAGTACTAGGTGTCTTAGATTTTTGGAGTATAGAAATATAACCGGGTTGGATGACAAAACACCAATATTTATGTATAGGCATATTTTATTTTTAAGTGATGGAATGGATTAATTAAGCTGTGTTCTAATCTAAAATCATTTGAATTGCTTAATAATAGACAAAATGTTGATGTAACAACACCTTACAAAATACAATACTATTCTTTTAGTAGCAGGTAGTAAACTACACTGCTGTCAATATTTTAAGCTTTACGTCGTACTTAATATAAAGATTGACCTTTAATTTTATTTGTAGGTGCAATAATATCAATCAGCCTATTCAGTCATCGATTTAAATGGGACGACTCCGTACTTGGTGTTATATCGATGTGCAGCAAGCTTCTAGGAGCCCTAACCACTGGCCTCGCCAGAAACACTAAGGAGATGTATATAGGTATGTGAAAATATTAAAAGTCTGTAGAAATTAGATTGATTAACAAATGAGGTAAGTTAATAATGAAATTACACCCTAGTTGAACACTTTATTTTATTTATAACGAGAAGGAAGAAAAAGTAAAACTTATTTTTCAACATATGAATAGTTTAAGACAGACCATTATTTATACATTACTAATTGTAACTATTGCCTTGTTAATAATAGTGGTGCAAAAATGTGTCGTCATCTAATACTATTATAACGTTAGTAAAATGTTTTAGTTGCAAAACACATACAAATATTTTCTAGAAAGTTACATTTTCGTACTTTTTTTTTCTAAGTGGCTAGTTTCAGATACACTAAGTATGCCTCACGTATTGTCCAGTTTTTCAATCAAAATAATATGTTTCAAAAGGGTGTCTACGACGTCTTGACATCTCGCTCTACTAGAGCAAAAATACAAACAGAAACAGTTATTTTTAAGTGATGACTTTTAAAGCTTTGTACTAATCTAAAATTATATTAATTGCTTAATAATAGACAAAATGTTTACATTATGTAACTACAACTTAATTAACACTTTATTTTGCCATGGACACCGCTCCTTGATCGCTCGTATTTCAACTTCCTGAAAGCTTGAGGAAGACAAACTTCGCAATATCATTCACTAGTAACTATTCTCCGGTCTTCTAGTGGAATTACTGCTACCGGTCTAACGCGGCGAAAAAAAAACTATATTTTTCATTGACGCTCTGACCGCCGACACCTAATCCTAGAATGGTTGCTTAGTGAGAGGATCGTAGCTATAAATCCATGTTTAGTCAACACGATGGGATTTGTGCTCTTTGGTCAGATTGAGGTATCCATCGCGAAGCATGTTTCCAAACTTTAAGGTGTTCACGCAGGATGGTGGAAACTGCCTGTGTTACAATACTCAGTTCAGTTTGAATCTCTTGATGTGTAATTTGTCTATTTTCCCGCACGAGCCACTCTCTTCACATTGACATTTTCTTAAGTTCACGGGAGATGTAGATCAGCCGGGTCATCGTTTAGGGTATCTCGACTTCGTCGTAATTAACGAAAGCAATAAGTAAATGTTGCTAACTCAGGAGCAGAATATTTAAATGTATCTTGTTAATATTCGCGAGATTCCTTGTTAGTTAAAGTTACCCCTCGTTTACAATCATAAAAAAATCACAGCATAGAAAGCTAACCGCAAGATGTCCGTTATAGCAAAGAAATAAATATGAACAGTTAAAATTTAAAAATATTTTTAAATTTTAATACCAATAATTATTTTGACCAAAGAGATTGGTATTGAAATTAGACGTCAATATATATTTCAAGATAAAAGTGATTTTATTTAATCTGTGCCAAAAAAATATGGAGCAACCTATGTATTCTGCATTTATTACCTATGAAATATAATGTTTTCTGACTTCAGTTGGATCTTATACATTTGTTCTACAATGGCAGTTTCTATTCAATCTATGTTTTTATATTATTTTTTGTCGTGTACAGGTTATACCTACTTCTCACTCGTATATTTGTTGATCTTGTCTTTTTGGTCTCTTGCTTTTGATTTTAGCTTACCCTTCTTGGAGCTCGATGCTTGATGGCTATGCTGACGGAACAACAGGAATCACATCTGAAATGTATTTTTTAATTTATATAATATCATTGTAATTAAGCACATGTTTAAAAACACCGAAAAAGTAAGATGTTGTTTAAGTTATTTTTGGTGTGGAGTTTTATTTAATTTGTATGTTCATGAAAATGTACTTATAAAGATATGTTAGCAATCCAAAATGCAGTAGATACGTTCAAATTGTCATGCAAGTCTTAAATCAATTGTTATTTAATTACATTACACATTTTCCCAGCGTATTTGTAAGGGTTGTTTACGTTGTGGCCGAATACAATGTGGCCTGAAATGTATATTTTCTATTAACGATGTAGGTATTTTGACCGCAATCTGGCCAAAATACCACGTCCATCTAGCATTTACTATACCCCATTTATTTTATAAAAGTGACAGCCTTAAAATAAACCTTTAAACAGCTTTAACTTGAAAAATATTGGTTTAGGATCTGATCTCGGAAAATCTTTTAAATCTGAAAGGTATCATCCGAAATGAATGTAAAAACCAACAATTAATACTTGTCGTTTTGTTTGTGGCCAAATTTTAAACTAAAGAGGAAAAGTAATAACTATATAATAAGATTTTAACGGCCATAACGTTCGTTGTTTATGTGAGTTTTATATCAAAAGTAACACATGAATCAAAGCGAAAAATGTCCCATCATAGGTTTCAGATTTTTTCAAAAACCATTTGGAACACTTATTTTGGTTTATGTTTTTGGTTAGTTAGTTGTTTAGTCTAAATTTTAAAACTACGAATTAAAATTAGAATATTGCACTAAAAACGAGGAGGTTCTCGGTGGATGCGTATATTTTATATATTTTGATCAAAATTATTAGTACCTTTTTACTATATTCTTTATGCATTATATGAACAAAACTTATTTCACAAAAAATTATATATTGCCTTTTATTTTATTTTCAATGTGTTATTAATTTAAGAAAATCTTCTCAAAAATGGACTAATAAAATTAGGCTCACGGAATCTAATTTGTCCTCATGATATTATTGTTTTATAGCTAGTAGGCTAGCCTCAGTTTCCGTGGGGTGCCGGGTTACATGCGATCCTAAATGGTGTCTCCTCCTAGGACAATTCAATTACATTCAACGCCACCAAAACACAGACGCGTTTCCTTACGCAAAACGGATACCGCTGAACATAACTCCTACTTTCTGTAGTACTTCTGTCCTTATATTAGGCATAATATAACTTCTTGGCATGAAGTTTACATCTGACCTCAACTTTGGCGCCTACTTTAAGTCAAAAGCACAAATAGCGGCCAAAAAATTGATGGAGTACTGGTGTCACCTCTGGGATGCCTCAGCAAAGTAAGAACTAGCCGATCTCGATGATTGGCTAGTTCCTGATGACTGGTAACTAGATAGCCTAGCCCATCGTTGTAAGGTTACCTTTCTTTTGGAACAGAATGTACTTTGGGGAATATGCCGATGACCTCCATGATCTCGTCCCGCTCTCAACTTTTTACCTGACCTAAATCGTTTGTGCATTTTATGCATAACATTGATGTTTTATAGAATCCCACTAAAAAAACCCTAGTGAAAAATCACAACTACGAGCTCCGACATTGAGCTGCATCATTCAAAATCGTCGACTACCTTGAGCTTTTTTAAGACCCGAATTGAGAAAAGACTATTAATCGGATGGTCACTGCCAGTCAGCTGGATTTGGACCTTGTATACAAATAATCCGAATTTTGCGCAGAATTATTCTCAGACGGCTATTATGGCAAATTTTGAGTTGTTGCGATCGATGGCAATTTAATGTTCTGGGATTGAGTCTTCTGGCACTGTACTAGTATGGGAAACGTGAAAATTATCCACTAGTAAACCCGTTTCACGAACTTTTTGCACAATTTTGCATATAGCAGGCACAACGGTGGGTGACTAATTTCGGGTAAAACTTATGTTCAATATATGCACTGTTTCAGCTGTTTGTTTGGAAACAAGGTTCCATTATATAATCAATCGTAAATCGATTCTATTCGTCCTTCTGAACTGTAATTTTTTTGAATATTTTGAGCAATAAAAGAAAAAATAAATTAAAACTCTAGATGGACCACCTCGTAACGTGTATTATTTATATTAAATTTTAATTGTTATTTCAGGTGTATTACTGGACATATTAAACGCGACGACTTACACAGCTCTACGTTCAATCTCTTCAAAAATGTGCACTAGTGATGAATTAGGTAAGTTTAATTAGTTATCGTCACTTTGTTCGTCATTAGCTACAAAATTACAAAACGGAGAGGATTTTTTTTTAAAAGAAGCGAGATTTTACAACTTTAGCTCAAATTAGCAGAGCCCCGGCTTGAGAGACGGATAGTCACATATTCAAATCCCCCTTTTTTTAAATGCAAAGTTACTACGTTAAAACATTATTAGTTTCTAATTTATTTAGATTAAGTAGTTATTTTACAGGTCATTAATTTTTACTTAGTACTCTAAACAAAATTGGACTACATATGACGCGTAAATATCACGCTTTTGCTTCTTGGCGCGCTTTTAGCTTATTTCCCATTGTGTGGAATAAAAATGGGGTGCAGAATGATGAAGGAAACAACAGTCTTTAAGCTAATTCCATTCAATGTATTGTTTATTGCTTTCAAAGTTAATTTACAGGTCATTCAGTTTTATTAATAAAGGCATACCGCCGCAAGAAAAGGTGTTGGAGCCAATAAATCATTTGTATTGATTGACCTATCCTTTTTTTAGGGAAGACGATAGCAGTGTTCAATCTAATGGAAGTGTTGACTTCCATGGTCTTCGGGCCGATATATTCCTGGATCTACATGTTTACTGTGAAGATCGAAGCTAGCATCGTCTACTACGTCAGCACTGTGCTCACCATTCCTACTCTCATGATCTTCGTGTAAGATTGTTTTTTATTATATTAATTAGAACCATTAGCTTTTGACAAAATCACCTTTTCTTTATCTATAACAGCTGCATTTCGTCGTGCAATGAATTGCACTGCACCTGTCACACTGAGATATACAGTTGTTAAGTCATATGCCAGTAATTTATCTGGCTCTCAAGGACTGCTGCTGGAACACGCTGTTAGGTGCTTGGCGACAGATTTTCTACTTGAGGGTATAGCATTCGCAATATGCCCTTACACCATGCGTTGAAGCTCAAGCCAGCGGTGGGGATTGAACCAAGGACCTGTGGCACGGTAGTCCATAGCTATTACCGCTCGGCCATCATCGCTTTAAAATTATTAAAATATATTTAAAGAATACCAACATCACTACTATATGTATAATGAATTCAATACAGTGAGGTAAAACAGACAAATACAGGTTTCCCTTTATATGTTTTTACAGTTGATAAGCGAGCTCTTGATATCTATCATCTATCTCACCTGTTGGTAAGTGATGATATCATCTAGGATGGTAAAAGGACTTGGCCTGGAATTACTGGCTCTCAAGGACTGCTACCAGAACACAATGTTAGGTGCTTGGCTCCAGATTTTATAATTTGATGGCGGCAGCTAGCCAGGCAAGCATTCGCAAAATGCCCTTCCACCTTGCGGTGGGGATCGAACTATGGACCTGTAGCACTGCAGTCCATAGCTTCTACCGCACGGCTATCATTGCTTCAAATATATTTATTTTAAACTCTGATGAAATAGGTGAATTAATTACACATTTTACACCTCTATAACTGACCAAGCTAGCAAAATTTCTCTGTTTTGCTTAGGAAAAAATGCTATCGTAAGTCTGTCAGGCCAATGTCTGGCTGTTCTCTTTCACAGGTCGCATTTTCAATCAATTATAGTAAAGATTTGTGAACAGATTCGATTAAATTTTTGGAATTTGTCAAATCATCTGAGATATGACGGATTAAAACGTAAAAACAATCTCATTTAAGTCACCAGGTCTTCAGATGATACAGAGCCACTAGAATAAAGTAGAGTGAGCGAGGGCGACGCACCACAGTTTCAGCTTGGGCAAAAATGCTTTCGTACGTCTGCCCGGCGGATGTCCGGCTGTCCTAGTCCTAGTTTGTGGAAATTTTTCAAATCGACGTCGAGATGAGATAGGGTCTTAAAACGTCAAAAACGTATTAAATCGCGAAGCTTTCAGCTCTCAGAGACACTAGTTAAGTATATACCCATGCAGGTGTCGCGATTTCATACCGAACAAGTAAGCAAGAAATATAGGTATACTCGCTCCATATTTAACTGGTTTGTGCATGCACGTGTACATGTGCTTGCACAGACCAATTAAATATAGAGCAAGTATATTTCTTTTCTGTTGTTTTACACATAATAACCTTAGGCCAATATCTTTTTTGATGTAAGGTGACGAAATAGTTGACAATACACTCGGATTTAACGTACCAAACATGTCAACACTAAATACTCAATTATTCATTGCAACATATAGCTACATGCAGGTCTTATTTAACATGTTTGTGTGTGTAATACATATGACCCTATAGGGGTTTGGCAATGGTAGGAAGAGAACGTAGGTACTTAAAGTTTTTATGTCAATCAATTTGTCGTTTAAAACTGCGTCTAAAGTACAATAGCATTTAGATTCATGTAAGGATTTTAGGTTTTTTAATAAAACATTCTACCTTTTTTGTGTCTTTTAGCGTATTAGGCAGCTTATTATATAATATATATCTTTAGCCATTGTTAGTTAGGGCCGGATCTTTACATTTCTAGATTGTACTTTGGTTTTATCAGTTAATGTCTAAATTGTGATCCTAAATCACCTGGTTGGTCGGCACATTTTTGGAATAAAGATGGGTTTTTTTTTCTAATTTGCAAATTTCTAGTAGGTTTATAAATAGATAGAATATAAAATTTCATCATATTTATTTATTTTTCAGATGGTTCTTCATTCAACATAGAAAAAGCTTTAAGCTTGAGCAGATGGAAAAGAACGCCAATAATCAAGACAGATGCGAAGTGCAAACGAAAAAGCTCAAAGATGACTTTCTCAGCAGCATTGACTTAGCTTATGAGAAAATTCTATGAAATAAAATGAATTCCTGACGAACTAAAATTATTTGAACTTATTTGCTGCAATTCCTCCTCAAATTGAATAATATACAAATCGAGAGCTAGGTCGGTAATTAAAAAAAATATTGCAATCGTTATATAACGAATACGAATATGTTACATAACGAAGCTCTTTCTATAAAACGCAACTTTAAAATAAATTATCGTTACGCATTAGAGGATGTGCCTGTTAATATTAAACCGTTTTATTTCTAACTAAACATATGAAGCTCTGGGTGCACACTTTAACTGGTGGTTACAGTATATATAGGCACATGAACACTGTGATACTTGATACATTAATAAAAAAACTTAATCATATCATTTCCCTTGGGGTGGCGGGCTAGCAATGCACTCCCTGTATCTTCCCATGAGTGGCTTAAGAGGAGACGAACAATACTGAGTGTGGTAGGCAGCAGCGCTTTCTGAGCGATTGTCACCGTTAACAGCGATGACCAAGATGCCTTCCATGCGTGGGGATTAGGGCATAATAGGGCTGGGGGAGATCTTTATTCAACGATAAACGTTCGTTGATGTGATGATGATGAAATATCATATCATAATGCCATTATATCGCCCTACGATAAGCACATCTAAACAAACACTATTCCCCTGTAATTTTTGCTGGCCCTGCTACTGACAATTTCTTTCTCAGTAAAACCCAATCATTTGTCTGATCTAGGAATTGTTGCATGACTTCGAGATTTCAAAACTAGTGGTTTACGCTACGACACGACCAACAAGAGAGTCATCCATGTATATAAAGTTTAAAAACACATGCTTTGTTACCAAAGTAATTACTTAGATACTGCAGAGGTCGGCTGGAAATAACTGTTAGCCATCTGAGTGCCTCATATTTTTTTTTTTTATTCGTGATAAGATCATTTAATATAAGAGCCTTTGACCACTATCTCACCTGATGGTAAGTGATGATGTGGTCGAAGATGTTGTTCAGGCTAACCTAGAAGTACTGGCTTTCAAGGACAGCTGCCGGAACACACCGTTAGGTGCTTGGCGACAGATTTTCTACTTGAGGGTGGTAGCTAGCCAGGCGGGCATTCGCAAAATGCCCTACCACCATGCTATAACGACTGCCATCCTAAGACAACAACCGGGACCGACGGCTTAACGTGCCCTCCGAAGCACGTTATTACCATGTTGTTGTTAATACAATAAGATGGTATAGCTAAACTAACTGCCTTAATTTGCAAATAAGTCGAATGCCGTATTGGTGTCAATGCGTGGGGGTAATACATATTAATATGAGAGAATAAGGTTTGAATGTTTTTTTGGCTACCTTCTTGTCAATTTAATACCATAAACTATATCATTAATTGACAACATGTAGTTTACAAATGATCATTTTAGCAGTATTTATTGGGTGAACATTGACTCGTTTCATTTCTGGGTTCGTAATTTACCTACTTTAGCGGAAAATTATTGACGTACCATAATGAAGCTGAGGAACAGTTTTTTGGTAAAATCATTACTAGGTAACAAATACTACGATATATGTACGGTGGTATATAATTCGTAGTGTTTTGTAAATAAAGAAAATAAAACAAAAACTAAATTATAAATTTGCCATAATGTTGCTTAGTATTTTGGTACGCATAAATTCATTGTTTTTTTTTGTATAATCGTTATTTTGATTTTTTTATTTTGTTCTTCAGTACGGGTCATTTTTGACTCAGCTGCTTGCTTAGCCACGGGATGAAAGTAATCCTTCTATTTAAAAGTCATTGACATTAACCTCGACGTAACGCGGAGTATATTGTCAAAGCAATTTCAATCATTTAAAGGTATGACGACGAGTAAAGCCAGGTAGGGCGTAAGGTAAGTTGTGACATTTGTGTAACGCGACAACGGCCGACGAAGCCCTGAAGGTATAAACTTTGTAAATTTACTGTGAATTTGCTAACGAATTATGAGTATACCTAATATTTTATAACCAATTTAGTGTCATATAGCATTGTTGAATATTTTTTATTAAATTGTTAAGCTGTTATTGGTAATAATAACGAAAACATACTTGTATGCGGAAGATCGCTCTGCTCAGATACGTTTAATATACGTCTTGCAATATACGTTCAATATATGCTTTCCAATATGAAGCCTTCTGTTTATTATGCTAATAGATGTTGTGAGGAAAAATGTTATGCTTTTATACCTATGACTTATTAGTATTAAGGACTTTGATGTGTATGATATGCCAATGATATACCACAGTAAATTAGAACTTAACAAATATGTAAACTGGTCAGTATGTTCCCGCATTTAATAAATAAATATTGCATCGACTTTAGTCTATTAATGACCGACGTGACATGGCCTCAACGACCAATTAGAAACGTTCATGGTAAGAATTAGATTTCCAGAGGAAATGACAAGTGAATGAACGTATTGCGACAATATAATACTTTCCATCAATTATGGACTTATGAAAATGTTATTTGCAGTTGAAAGAAAGCAATCAATCGTGGAGTAATCATCAAACCTACTAATACTGTCTTAAAAACTAACGTGAGTTGACATAATTATGAAATAAATATACCGGCTAGCACTCACGGTGTTTGGTCTAAATCTCCGACCGGTGTTCGAGCAGTAGAGATGCTCTTTTTCAAGGAATGCGGGCAGCTTCGAGGGCTGCTAGACGCGCACTGACCTACTTATATCTTTAATTTACGCAAATAAACAATATTTTATTGGTATCAGCGAAGGCAAAGGAGGATAACGTTTCAACATCTTTCATATGTATGTATACGAGTATATGACAATACTGAGTTTTGATCAACTTCTCTCTAAATAACTAGATTATTTTTATATGTAGAAATAAAATTTATAATGACCCTTACACCGGGTAGCTTCTCGCTCAACCTTTTTTGTCAACCGTGACGAGATGCGCCGGGAAAATGCACATCTATGGCATGAAGCGGAAAAACTTGCAGAGTCGCTGAAAAACAAGTTTGGTAAGACGAAACGACATGTTTGCGGTGATGTAATAGCGCTGAAATAAGCTTAATTGATAAGTTAGATCCATTTTTATATAAACTATTCACGATTTTTGTATTTTTTAAAATTTAACATTAAAGGTAATTTCTGCGCTAATCTAACAACATAAGCAATATGTCTATAATACCTATATGAAACTTAATAAATTATTTTATAAATTTTGTTGGCAACTACGAATAAATTATCAGCATTTTTTAAATTTTAATATCTACTTTCAAGTTTGCTAAGATTGAAATGCTTTGTAAAATGACCCTAAAATAAGCTTGATTTATAGGTTTTATTAATTTTTGTACAATGTATACACAATTTTTAACAACTTAAAAAGGCATTTTTGCGATAAGTTATTTTTATTAAAAACAAGACTATGTGGTATATATATTTTTATATCACTAACATAATAAAACTATTATTCATTTCATAATTATGAAAAGATTTAATAACTCTAAAACACTTTTCACACGCAATTTGTTTTTTTTTCTATTCCACAAAGTCAAGACTAACTAACATAATAATGTTCAAAGGCTAACTAAATATAATTTTTTTTAGTTCTACAAAGGAAAAAGTTCAAGAGAAAGCTTGGATTATTATACATTCCAGCGAATTAAAAAAGTTCGCCATACAAAATTTTTTTTTAGATACCATATTTTCTTTTTGTTTTAATGTGATTGTTATTAATAAAGCACGAGGCCTACCTGATGGTAAGCGGACTAACCTCTGCCTATAACAGATACATTTCGTCCGAACGAATTGCACTGCGTCCGTCACACTAAGACTAGTAGTTAAGTCTCATGTGCCATGTGCCTGTAATTTTCAGTTCAGTTGTCATGTGCCTGTAATTTTTATGGCTCTGAAGGACTGCTGCCGGAACACACTGTTAGGTGCTTGAATGACGGTACTTTAATTGAAAAAAATTGTTAATATTAAATATGCCCGTAGGGTGCCGGGCTAGAATGACACCCCGCCATCACTACCCGTGAATGTCGTAAGATACGACTGACGAAGGTGGGCAATAACACTTTCTGAGAAACTGATATATCTACTAAACTATAATATAATTTATATTAACATTATTATCATTCTGTCTTTACATATTATCCAGAAAGACGTAGGGAGAGATATATAATACTTCTGGCAAGCTTAGGTATAATGTGATAGGACACGAGCTCATTTCATTTTACGTTGCGTTACATACTCCAGGCTGCTACTCAACACTTTATTGTAGGAAATACCCAACAACGCCATCAATCTAACTCCGACCCTAAAGACTAATCTTGCTCACGAACAATGAAGCAATCCTAAAATTTACTACAAAAAGTTACCTTAGCTCTAACACAAACAACCAACGTGAACAGTTGTGTAAACCAACTCCCACTCCATTCCTACATTCAAGAATCTCTGAACAACTTGGCCACTTCAAACCATTTTCATCGAAACTCATTTGAGTATCTACACAAGCTACGGAACTCCGAACTAACTCTCGAAGTTATCTTTAGTGCATTAGTTAATCTAAGCAAAGAAATATCGATAGATTTTCAATATTATGAATGTTAGGTAAACTTTAAAAGTATCAGCATCGTGAAGCAAACTTTCGTCAACTATTCTGTTCATGTTCCAGTTTTAAATTTTATTTTCGTATAACTTTTATATTTGACGGTAATATGAAAAGTGGAAAGTGCTGTCAACAGAACTATGTTCATCGTAGAACAACTTCGTTTGGGAAGTTCAATCCACATTATACAAGTTTGAAAAATAAAGGACCAGCAGGACCGCTTAAATTGAACGTTGTTTAGGTCCCACGTAATAATGAGATAACTCTTTTATGCGAATTAGCTGCTTTGTGGTATCGCGAGGTAAGATATCAAAATTATTATGCCAGTATCAAATGGAAGAATCTCAACATTCTTTATAAAAAATCTGAGAACAGTAGAACATCTACTAACTTGGTGGAAGGGCATTCTGTGTTCCGGCAGCTGTCTTTGAGAGCCAGTAATTCTAGGTTGAGCCTGTTAATACCTTCGACCACATCATAACTTACCATCAGGTGAGATTGTAGTCAAAGGCTTACCTATCAGCAATAAAAACATATTAGTTTATGCATATGGATAGACTCAAGAAATTAGCTAAGATTAGTGCCACCGCAGCAAGTTTAAGGCTTCACATGAATTTCTTTTTCATGTCTTCGTGCACTTGATATAATCTTGTCCATTCTGTTTATCCAATCTCTAATCATGTCAAAAAGTCACGCAGATATGAGATAATTATGCAATATCTTAAGCGTTTGAACCATAATTATTTGTACTGTTAGTCTAGTATGCAATACATTGCATGCCAACTTATAATAATATACGATTCAACCAATTCTTCACAGATGATTTGTTAGAAGTTTACCATGCCTATTTAAAAAATAAACTCTTAACTACGTAATTTAAGTATTTGTACAATTCTTACCTGAAAGCTGAAAGCGTGAATATAAAATTAGAATTAAAAATTCTGATTGTATGTGACTTTGGACATTGATATCTTGTGTTTATGTTGTAAAATTATAATTCATAAATTCGTGGCTACTGGATTATAATAATTTAATCTATCGTCATACAAAAGATAAGAAAAAGTTTATAGTTTTGATGAATAGAACAAAAATTTTGCCTCAGTGCTAAAACCTGCGCAGGCTGCCGCGCGCTGCCGCTCCTCCACCCGCGTTGTGCGGTGGTGCGTTAAGCGACGCGAACGCAGGGAGCAATGATTCTATTACCGGATGATAAAAAAATATCTATTCTTTATTTATATAACTTGTTTAAATCAAAAATAATGTAATAGAATTCTTGCCAAAATTATTTTATATATCTCTTTCCATTAAATTCCGCTTTTTTAGAGCTGAATTATGGGTGCAAAATTTTAAACTATCGTAAGACCGAAAAAGTTGCACAGACATTACTCTTCTTAAAACAAATTAATCTTTGAGTAATGGCAGATTGAGGGAGTAAGGCGGATAGACCTCGTTTTGCTTACGGTAGAGCGAAACAAAACTATAATGATATGATAATGATAATGATAATTTTTATTTGCAAGAAATATGGTACAATAAAGGTCTTAGTTACTAATAAGATTGTCCTAGCATACTTCGTCAATCTGACATGCAAATATTTTTTTGTTCTTTATTGCTTCTAATAAATATTCAATTAAAGTAAATTAACAAGTTCATTAACGTATAATATAATAAAAAGAAAATCGATAACATAATTGGTATTGAATTCTAATATTAATTTGAAATTCTAGCATTATAATCATAATAAAAATCGTATTTTTTTCAATAATAAAATATTAATACTACTACAAATTTTAAAGCATAATTCATAAATGTCAATAAAACTATAACAATCTTATGTCAATAACACTATAACAATCTTATGTCAGTAACACTAATAACAATCTTATGTCAATGACACTATAAAATAAATACAATATTTAGTTTCAATTAATTAAAATTTGGCATCAAAATATTCAGTCATATTATAAAAACAGCCACAGAGCAACAAAATACGTAACTCACGTTTAAAGGAGGGTAGTGAGAGATTCGTTATTCTTAAGGGCAATTTATTATAAATTTTTACACACATTGGGAAACAACTACTTCTGTATGATTGTGTCCTGATTTGTATTGGAATTCTCATTCGATTAGGGTAACGTGAATTAAAATTAGAATATGTGCAAGACTCAAATAAATATGGGCGTGTTTTTACAAACAGACATACATTCCAGATATACATACTGGGAACAGTGAGCAACTGTAGATCCTTAAAAAGAGGTCTGCATGAGATCCAAAAAGGTACATTACAGATAGAACGCAGGCATTGCTTCTGAGATATTAAAACTCTCTCGATATGGCACGAATTTCCCCATAACAAAATGCCATAATTGAGAATTGACGATACGTAACCATGGTAAGCCTGTAAGGCTACTGCTTTACTTACGGTCTGCCCCAGTCGCCACAATGCATAAGAAAAACTATTAATTTTTGCGCATAATTTTTGGATGTGTGGTTCCCATGAACATCGTTGATCCAATACAAAACCTAGAAATGTTACCTCACTTAATTCACTTAAAGGTATACCATCAATGTTTAAATTGAGTGTTTTACAGGATGAAATTTTATTACAAAATTGTATAAATTTGGTCTTTTTTAAGTTTACTGTCAGTTTATTTGATTCTAACCAGTTTATGATTGTGTATATAAGCAGTATTAAGCAATATTTAAATAGCGTCAACGAATTCTTATAAATTAATTCATATAAAAGTACGTGAGTAAACGGAAAAACATCGTTTAGATTTTGTACCACATTGTTCCCATATAATATTAATATATAAAAATTGTATTAATACGATTAATATTATAGACACAAAACTTGACTAAGCGAAATTTTAGAGTTGTCTCCATAATTTTTAACTATCGAAATTTTGCAGGTCCATGGTTCGAATCCCGCCCAGAGCTTGAGCTTCACCGCATGGTGGAAGGGCATTTTGCGAATGCCCGCCTGGCTAGCGACCACCCTCAAGTAGAAAATCTGTCGCCAAGCACCTAACGGTTTGTTCCGGCAGCAGTCCTTGAGAGCCAGTGAAATAACTGGCAAAATTAGACTTAACAGGTATGTCTCAAGGTGATGAGCGCAGTGCAGTTCGTCACTTGTGATGAAATGCATCTGATGGATACCGCTTAACATCAGGTGGGCCTCGCGCTAGTTCCTTCGCAATAAGATTAAAAAAAATGTACAGCAAATTCTTACTTAGCACTTCTTATGGCCTATAAAGGATTTACATTTTATACAATAGATTTCATAAAACATTCATAGAGACTCAACATGCTTACTAATAAAATAAAATTATCAAATTGTAAAAAGTACCTACACATATATGATGATGATGATGATGCAGTCCTGACCGATTTCGGCCACAGCGACTGTTATTTCTGGACAGGCATGCTTAATTTACCCATTTAGGACTAGGTTCTGCTGTTCAACCCTTTGATGCGCTCTCTGGTGGCTTGAGTACCCGATTTTGTTCGAGAAGGTACGAGCGCACTTGGGGCATGTTAATAACCCGCTTACGTAGTTATACGTGATGGCCGCTGGTAGTCGGGCCTTGAGTTCATCATTTTCATCATTCATCACACATATATAACGTGCCTTTCTATACCAATGTTACAATACTTGAGTACATAGTGCAATACATTGGCCTCATAAAGATACATATAAGTGACATATTTTGTTTAAATATATAATTATAAAATAATTATGTATACATAACAATCGTCTAAGAATTTGGTATGGATCCATTTACTTTACACCATCCTTCTCCAATAATTTAAATATTTCCTTATTAAAAGTTTCCTTGCTGCAATGAAATACGATTATAGCACATGAGTCGAATTCCATGTTATATGTTTTTTGTAATCTATTCATAATAGAATACTGCGCGTAATTCGTGGAAGAGTGCGAGACAGCAAACAACTTTGTGTGTCTTGTTCGAGACTTTGGTGTACAGAATCGCGTTATCATGTTGCCGGATCAGGCGTAGCAGTTTTTGTATCCTCTAGAATATAATATATTCATATCTGTAAGGCGTAAAGTCTTTCAAAAACACTGTTACAAAATTATATTTGGCTTTCTTAAACTCACTTCACTTTAACCAAAATTAAAACTCAACGCTATATTAAAGTTGACGACACTCAGGACACAACAAGGACATAACTGTAAAAAAATGACATGATTTTATGGCTCCTTGGAAATGCTCTTGTTGATAGATACCCACTACCTTTCAGGTAATATCTTTGTATTACTTATACTAATAACTCAATCATGAAAAAAACCTTGTTGAGCGCTCAATTCGCCGCAACTCACTACTCAAATCAATGTAATTGGTGACATGGTACTCATTATACAAACTTTATTCTCGTTGTCCCGTTTTAACACATCCAACCGGAAGACACCGTAGATCCTTATATGCAAACCCATATGCAAAATATATGAAAAAGTAAAGAATAGAGTGCACGGAGCACTTTCCATTCAAACTCGGTGAAATTGTGTTCGCATATTGCTGAGCCTAATACCTATGCTTCCAGTTTGCCAGTTTTTTGATTTATTATATCTCTAACAGCCTTACTTATAAACGCTACTTAAATTTTAAGCATTACTTAGCCGCTGATTAGCAAAATTCCTTACTCATAAACGGTACATAACTTTATCCACTACCTAAGTACTGCTTAAATCAGCTGTCAATTTAAACACCGACCCACCCATGTTTAAATATTTAAGTAGCAAGATGGCGCCCATATTTCTGATCAGCTGATTTAGTTACAGACCCACCAACTTATCTGTTCAGGTGGCAGAAAAAAGAACTACAACATTCCTTCAAAGTGTGACAGTTCGTAGTTGATTTCCTTGACCAGTAGCGCCCTCGAAAACTGCACAGTTAAGTTGGTGGTACTATACAAAGAAAAGTATTATATTTACTTTTTAATTTCAAGATATTTAGCACTAGATACATGCTATTTGGCCATTTAGGTCATTCATAATACTTTTTAGTACAATGTTGTCAGTTTAAAATACGTTCGACCTCATTATCCATTGCTTAGCTAAACAGGTGCTATGTAGCGTTTATAAGTAAGAAATATTTAAGCATTATATAAACACTGTTTAGTTATCCATTACTTAGCAACTACATAGCGATGTTTTTATAAGTAAGGGGGTAAATGTCAAAATAACAATTCCCGTACAAAACGATTTTACGGTTAATTTTTGTGAATACTTAGTTTTACGGAAATCTGGAAAACCAGAACCATAGATATTAGGCTCATGGATATACATGTAAAGTTTCACCAAACTTGAACACTTACCCCCTTACTTATAAAAACATTGCTATGTAGTTGCTAAGTAATGGATAACTAAACAGTGTTTAAGTAATGCTTAAATATTTCTTACTTATAAACGCTACATAGCACCTGTTTAGCTAAGCAAGGGATAATGAGGGCGAACGTATTTTAAACTGACAACATTGTACTAAAAAGTATTATGAATGACCTAAATGGCCAAATAGCATGTATCTAGTGATAAATATCTTGAAATTAAAAAGTAAATATAATACTTTTCTTTGTATAGTACCACCAACTTAACTGTGCAGTTTTCGAGGGCGCTACTGGTCAAGTAAATCAACTACGAACTGTCACAATTTGAAGGAATGTTGTAGTTCTTTTTTCTGCCACCTGAACAGATAAGTTGGTGGGTCTGTAACTAAATCAGCTGATCAGAAATATGGGCGCCATCTTGTTACTTAAAATTTAAACAAGGGTGGGACGGTGTTTAAATTGACAGCTGATTTAAGCAGTACTTAGGTACTGGATAAAGTTATGTAGCGTTTATGAGTAAGAAATTATGCTAATCAGCGGCTAAGTAATGTTTAAGTAGCGTTTATAAGTAAGGCTGTTAGTAGAACTATACTATGACACAATTACTTTTTTTTTTAATGCCTGATAGGTGAGTCTTTGACCACTATCTCACCTGATAGTTAGTGATGATGTGGTCGAAGATGTTGTACAGGCTAACCTAGATGTACTGGCTCTCAAGGACAGCTGCTGGAACACACCGTTATGTGCTTGGCGACAGATTTTCTAATTGAGGGTGGTAGCTAGCCAGGCGGGCATTCGCAAAATGCCCTACCACAATGCTGTAACAACTGCCATCCTAAGACAACAACCAAGACCGACGGTTTAACGTGTCCACCGAAGCACGGAAGCGCTCAGTAGTAATGTCACTGCGGTCACCCATTCAACTCATGACCGCGGGCAACGTTCCTTAACTTTGCTGATCGGTTACGAACAGCTAAGTAAACTTCGCTACGAGCGCTTCAAAAAGTAGGTATAGAAGGTATAGAAAGCGCTCCGTGATCTTTACTATTAAACATTTAAAAATCACAATTCACACACTATATTCCTGGCAATTAACACGTTTCTTCCTGAAATATGGCTAGTAACTAATTATATAAATAAACCCCTTCAATCCCTTTCTGTACTCTTAGTGAAGTTTAGGTCCCGAGTAAGTCCTACCATAATTCACTAACAAGCCCACCTAAAACTAAGGCGCTTCCACACTACTGAAACCCCAACTATTTTAGCTGTTAGCGACCGAGGGAAGAAAAATACGTGGGCAGTAAATTAGTGTTAGAAAACAATGGAGGCCGCCGGCTTCCGACATTTTTCAACGGGTTTATGTGACCTGGATTCCGGCGGTGATGGATCTTCTGCAGATTTGGGAACCTTTTATTTAAGGCGCAGGTAAGAACACAATTGGAATTGGACTTGACTTTGTTTAGACACGGACGCACTTTTTGATAAATACATGATAAAACTATTGTTGTCTTTGGTTTACGCGATTATTATACATAGTAATTAAACAACTTTAAACGGTTTAAATCGCAATTGTTGTCGGGACAAAAATAATACCCAATTTAAACCGTTTCAAGTTGTTTAATTACTGTACATAATATATTGTTATAATAATATTTGTATCAAATCATATCTTTGTATGAAAAGTGTTTTAGGCAGAAATGTGTAAGCACCCACAAAAGTGGCGATGATCATCATACTAAACTATTATGTTACAAAATTACGAGAGGATTATAGTTTTCCCCTATAGCCGGGGAATATGCTCTGACCGCTAAGCTAATATGACATAATATAACTCATAACTCAAACTTTTCCTCTAACACGACCCATTGTTTGGAGATAGAGTGACACCCATAGTTCAACTAACGTTGCACTACAAACAGGACTATTTTTTGCTATTACCTTTAAACGTATTAACGATGACGCAACCCTATTTTACCATTCACCTTTATAGCTATATTCTCATATATAGGTATATTCTCTATGTTCAGACCGCGCAACTATTTATCTAATTGCCTATTCCAACTTATCTGGTCATTTATTAATAACACTGGTTACGGCTTTTTTTTGCCCTGATATAGTAGGACAGAATTACCAGCACATTGTTTTTTATAACTGTCCATGTTTTAATGGTGCACTAATTAACCATATATGATCACAATAACCTCCTAAATTTGTGATTAACAGTATTATTCCTCTTTGTAAAATTTGAGTGATTTTAGTTCCATTTTAGGGATATAAAGCGCTCGTAGCGAAGTTTACTTGGCTGTTCTCAACCGATCAGCAAAGTTAAGCAACGTCGCCCGCGTTCATGAGTTGGATGGGTGACCGCTAGTGATATTACTACTGAGCGTTACCGTGCTTCGGAGGGCACGTTAAGCCGTCGGTCCCGGTTGTAGTCTTAGGATGGCAGTCGTTATAGCATGGTGGTAGGGTATTTTGCGAATGCTCGCCTGGCTAGCTACCACTCTCAAGTAGAAAATCTGTCGCCAAGCACCTAACGGTGTGTTCCGGCAGCTGTCCTTGAGAACCAGTACTACTAGGTTAGCCTGAACAATATCGTCGACCACATCATCATCTACCATCGGGTGAGATAGTAGTCCAAGGCTAATCTATAAGGCATAAAAAAGAAAAAAAAGAAAAAAAGACATATCTGATAGAGAAAGTACATAATGTGAAATAAATACAGATTTGAAAATACAGAGTTAAATTAATAAATATATAAAAAATAAATGTGAGGACACGGAATCAGAGTAGTCCTCACGTCTAGCTATTTTTTTTTTATGTGTACCCACGATATTTGACAAGCTACATATACAAAACTATAACAGTTATGGTTTATTTCAAAATGAGTTAAACTGCAAATGTATAAAAAAAAAATGTGTAAATGTATACCGATCAACTTATTTCGTTATTAGTTATAGCCCAATTGTGAAATATGTTGACCGGCATTATTTACAAAATTTTCTCAGTATCATCATAACCGACTTAAAAATCAAGAAACAAGCAATTAAAGACCCAATTTCATATCCCTGCTAAAAATGTTATTTTTCAACAGACCCGCTCGTAACGGGCCTTTACATGCACCGATTTTAGTGTCATAATTTAGTCTATTACGCTTACTCGTATTTTTTTTTTACTGTACCGCACTAGTGTATTATATAGAAAAAAAACAAGTTTCCACACTTCTCACCAAGGAGATTGTAGTTTGTTTTTCATATAAAAACAAACTAAAGAGTTTATTACCTACTGAACTAGAACTTTAGAAGATTTAATTATAAACCTTCTTAATCAGATGATTATTGCTATCAAAAATATCAAGAAAATAATTTCGTATCGAAATTTTCGTATTCGTTCCTCGCAAGTGTGTTGAAAAACGTCATATGAAACTCGTGCGAGTTTTTTATTACAATCTCTACTCCATTTAGGCCTTCGATCTTAGATTTCAAGCCTCAAAACCCGTCTTGATTGTAATAAACACATTCGCGCACTTGTTGCATTATATACTATTGTTGAAACGTATGTATGTAACTAAAATAATTCATCTTGTATAAGAATCAAAGTCCTGAATCACTGACAGACAACGCACAGCCTAAACCGCTGGTAGCAGAGACTTGAAATTTAGACGGTGTGTTTGTCTGTATGCGTAGGGGTGTACTAAGAAAGGTTTTTTTTTATTTAACCCTTAAGGGGGTAATAATAGGTGAAATCCTTTGTATGAAAGTCCTCACATACAGGGATGACTTAAGTGGCTGAAATTGGGAATGAAACTTTTTATGGAAAGGTTTTTGAAATGATAGTGATGAAAATTGGTATCTAGATAGACTTTTTAAAACAAAAACATAACACAATAATATTTTGCTAGCCCTAGCTATTGCTATGCTATTGATAACCTTATCAACCCGAGAAGGAGTAAAAATGGGAAAGAAATTTTGTCACCTGAACCAATCGCTGGCGAGCGGCCTGTTTGTCCATCTGTCATGTTGATATATTTTTTGATCTGTAATAAGCAGACACTTGAAATTAAAGCAATTAATATTTAATAAAATAGAAAATAACAACTAGCTTACTAAAAAAACTTAATTAAAAATATATAATAATGTTGTTTTTTTGTACAATTAACATAATCTATTACACATGGGGAACTACGTCAAAACGCGAGGCAAGTAGGTATATAACTATGTTTTCAAAGTGTACAGAATGAAAAACCCTATGGAAAATTTGGTACTGAAGGTCAACCTATAAAACGATTATGATATACGGGGCCAATTTAAATAGGTTTAAAAAGTAACCTATTTCTATATGACAGTTTTTCCACAGCTCACAAAAAAGGACGGTTAAGTTAATTTTATCCAGTAATGGTTTCTGAGGAATAGATCACGTGGGCGAAGCCGCGGGTAAAGGCTAGTAACAAATATAACAATTCCACGGAATCATTTGCCCTCATCGCATATGTGGTTGCATACATGTTTACATCACTCACTCATTATTAAATCTTAAGCAAATATAATATCTGTAACTGTGTAATGTTTGACTAATTAAATGCATTCTGTATATTTGATCAACATACGAAGTCAATGACAACGTGTCATAATTAAAACTATCTTTAACTAATATTTGACTGTGGAGACTTTAAAATCTATCAGCTCTAATGCGTCAGTACTACACTTAAGCTCCTAGATATGGCTACTGCAGAATTGCAACCGCTTAAAACAAAAGAAGAAGTGAACAATAAAACGAAAAAGAAAACCCTAAAGGAAAAAATTGTTTATATAAAGGATAATATTACTGTAGAACCGGTGCTAGCATGTTACGTAATTCCAGGAGCGTTAGCCAGACTTGCTACCCAAAATTTAAATCTAGACAAAGCGTGTCGTGTGAACAAAAACTATGGTGACGTGGTATGTAGTGCTCTTGTAGCTCGAGAAGGGAACCAATATTTGAAGGAAGAATTAGCCGTGCAGCAGCTTATTGCTGCTATGGAGAGTTGGAAAAACGTCCTGCTTACAGCGATTCCAAGTCTTTTGATTCTATTTTTAGGAGCGTGGAGTGATCGAACTGGGAAGAGAAAAATCTGTATCTTGCTTCCGATAATAGGAGATTTGCTTATGTGCTTGAGTAACATTCTAAATGCTTATTTTTTCTACGAGTTGCCAGTCGAAATAACTATGTTTTTTGAGGCTTTCTTCCCAGCGATAACGGGAGGCTGGGTCTCAACATACATGGGCGCTTTCAGTTACATCAGTGACGTATCAAGTACAGAATCTAGGACGGTCAGAGTTGGGATTGCAAACCTCTGTTTGACAGCTGGCAGTCCTATTGGCTCCGTCCTCAGCGGTGTATTACTGAAACAAATAGGATACTACGGAGTTTTTTCAATATGTTCGATTCTTTATTTAATAAGTATTGTCTATGGATTCTACTATATTGAAGATCTGAAGAAGCCAGAAAATACGGAGGTATGTATATTACAAACGTTCATAATACACTCGTATACGTAATGCAAAATATATTTCTTTTAACAAAAAAATAACGACTAGAAAAAAATAAGACAACAACATAAATTAAGAGCACTATTTACACGTTATGTACTGACTATACCTACAATGTGTAGAATGCAAGTATCGGGTAAAACTATTGGTTTGTTAGGCCTACTTTATACAAAATTAAAACCATTAATAATTGAGTATTTGCGTTTAAGCTGTTAATCTATAAGAAAATTGTAATTAAAAAAAAAAAATTGCTGCCGCGTTCTACAAAGAGGTATAAGAGTCACTGAGAGAAGAACAGGCTTAAAACTCTAGACTATACTTTTCTAGTATCTATACCCATTTTAGAATGTGTGACATAATATATATATTTAACGTATTACAGTATTGATTTCCATTACAAAAGTTGGCAGGCAGAATTGTGTTGCGATTGATTGAAGTTTTCAAACAAAATGTTATTAAATCTTGAACTGTCTTTCCAAGCAAGTCAAAACAGTTTGTTTCACAATGTTTGTACTTTTGGATGAAGATACGATTCAAAAGGTTGACATAGTAACTGAGCTAGGATAAATTGGATTTGATTTATAGGATATAGTGTTTATTCATTTTCATACTATAATAATTATAACAGTATTGAATATTTATTTTCTAAAGAAGTGAATCTTATAGCTAATGAAAGTACTCCAGAGTTGTACTGTTAAAGTTAGCGTTAGTATTTCACGACTGAATCTCAAACTAGGCGAGAGCCTGTATCTTGAGATTCAGAGTGCGATTGAACAGGTATAAATAACAGTTGGAGCAAAACAATACAGTAATATTAAAATATAAGTTAGCTTTAGGACTATTGTCAGTTCAATTTGCAAAACTAAACATTCGTTATCTATAAGAATATTTACTTAACACCGAACAATAATTGAAAGGAATTTAAATTACTTATTGCCAAACAATAGACACAAGAAGTGGTTATGAAATGGTTATTAATGTGTCAATGTGTGAGAGTGGATCTGAGGGTGTGTATGTGTGTGTGTGTATGTGTGTATGTGTGTGAGGGTGTGAGGGTGTGTGTAAGACTTTATGTTTCCTCATCCGACAATTTCATCACAAGATCCCATACTTACCTTATGCAAGTGAACAGGGATAGTCTTTGATATTGCACAGTTTTGACACATTAGTATATATTTTGGGATGGGTATAGTCTGGACTTCGTTTTACGAGTAGGAAAGTAGCACTTGAGATGGTATGCTAATATAAATAAATTAATTAAAGGGTTTACACTACTATTCTAAAAGGACATAGATATAGGTTATGATATGTGTACATAATATAATGTTTCATATTTGCTGTTTTAAGCATCCTAGATACGTAAGAGAAAAAATATGTTCATTGGGCAATGTTGTTTTTTTATTGTTTGGATCAAACTTACAAAGTCAAACGACAGATATATTTAAGTCGTTCTAATGTAGGCAAACATATCTGGTCTGTAACTGTTGATAAGTAATCCGCCATTTGTAATTGCAGAAGGACCCTTCGGGCGTGTGTGGATTTCTAAAATCTTTTTTTGACGTCAAACATGTTAAGGACACCCTTCAAGTGGCGTTCAAAAAGGGACCAAATCAAAGAAGAACAAAGTCTATTTTGATACTGACATCGATTGCGTTTATATACGGGCCGGCTTATGGTACGTGGTATTATGCGAATTAATAATAAATAATACAATTTTGAAATTTTATACATATCGTATAAGTGTTTTCAAGGAAACACGATTTAGTTCATTTAGGGGAGAAGGTTACTCTCTTATATTGTGAGGTCAAAGAAAAATTGGTAAACTTGCTCATAATAAGCCGGATGTATATGAGAAATGAGTCTAGTTAAGTTTGACCGCTTTTTAAGAGCACAAACAGTTGGAAAAATTAGCCATACAAGAATAAAAAACTTATTAAAAAAGATTAAGGGTTCTTTAGCGCACATAACCTTACCAAGGTAAAATTTTGACTACCTTCTAATAGATGTGCGCGTAGTAGTAGTAGCGCAAGGGTAAAAGGCCTTTCCTTTTATCGTTTTCTGACTATTACTATTATTGCTACAAAAACACGTATGTTTAACATTTTTTTTTATTAAATAGTAGTTAATATGTAGATACAAAAATGCATGATGATGCAGAATGAAGTGCCTATAAACATAACTTGATTTCAAGCGGCCAGCCAACACAAAAATTAGGTAGATTAATTCTCCTACCATTGATGTGTGTAAGATTATGAGTGTTTCCTTGTAGTCTAAGAGCCGGTGGAGACCGACCTTCAGCCATTAGATAATTTGATGAGACATATTTTTATCAAATATAATTTATTAACATACATGCCTATGATATCCTATCGAAAAGTTTTCATAGCTATTTCTAATGAAATTAATTTTTATTTCATGTACGATTTTTTCAGGCAAGCCTATAAGTCTGTGAAAATCTAACAAGGCTTCACAGTTTAATTAAACAAGAGTGTCGCATAACATTAACAACAAAATTGGTTAATTTTATGCGATCACGATTGGTTTTGTAATTGAAATATCATACTTATGATATCTATTTCGATTGGTTAACAGATCCGTAAAGTTACCTATATTGACTTAAATGTTCACATCTGCTTGCCAGCCGTGCACAGAAATAAGTAAGCAAGCCTATCTAGACATATTCTGTGTGTTAAAAACTATTAATTAAGTAGAAATTCATTCGGTTATGAAAAGATGAGGTGATGAAACCAACTTGATTACAATTAATTCTATTAAAAATAGCTATGAAAACTTTTCGATAGGCATATCGTAAGCATGTTTGTTTATAAATTATATTAGAAAAAAAAATATGTCTCATTAAATTATCAGATAGGTGAAGGTCGAGCTCCCACGTCTCCTCTACCTATTACTGGTTACGGCAACAGCGAACAGATTATATTTGAGCATCTGATCAACTCTATTCTGAACAGGAAGATGGTTCACACTATGGATACACATATTCTTAAACTAGCAAGAACATCGGATAATTTTTATTAGTCACAGTTGGCATCTCGCATTATGTCCAATTCAACAAGCACACCTTCTTGGAAAACTGCTACTTAGCCAGTGCTAGTCTGCCAGTAGCAAAGAAAGGAGTAGCTGAAAACAAAATTAGAGTGCTATTATGTTTTCAGCTTTACAAAAAACTTAAATGTTCTAATATTTATTCGTACGGCAACACTTACCTTGATATCAAGTAGTACGCCAACTCATCAAATAGAATTTATCTTTGGCGTTGATAAATAAAAATAGCCTCTATATTTATGCCTTTTAACAGACCTCATATCTGCCAAAAAAGTTGAGGTTTATTTTTCTTACAGGTGAATTTACCGTGAGGTATTTATTTACGAGATACAAGTTCAATTGGGATGCTGTGAAGTACAGTTTCTATGGTACTTTCCAAATCTGCGGCCATTGTCTTGGTGAGAACCTTTTTTTTTTTAAATAAACTCAAAATATGATAAGGAACAAAATTGATGCCATAGTAACCAAATGATTTGTCAAATTTTGCTAGAAACTAAATTGTGTATAATAACAAATATTTTTACTGTATCAGCCGAATTGTCCACTGCTGAACACAGCCTCCCTCATTCAGGAGGGGGGGTTTGCCATAATCCGCTTGGCAGGCGTCTTGGGGATCGCAGTTTAAGATATCAGGTCCTCAGAAGGCGCTGCTGCCCACCTTCTGGTATTTTAAATTTAGTCAGCTCTTACGACACCCACAGGTCAATGGGGGGCTGACATAAAATGTCACCCCCCATCGCCCAGCAACCTACCGATTTTTGTTTATTTAACTATAAATTATTATCTTAGATAAACACTTCAAAAAATGTAAAAAATAAGTATATCTAGTGACAATTACGTAAAATTTTCCTATTAAGCTGACATGACGTCACAAGCAGCACGCAGCCAAACCGGAAGAATTTTCAACGCGTTTTGGTTCTACACGAAGCATCTTCAGGAGGTCCTGCCTCTTCGAGCGAACGATCAAGATTTCTCGTTCGTAACATATTAATAAAATATTAGCGGCCCGCCTCGGCTAAGCATGGGTATTTAACAAAAATGAAAAAAAAAAAAATATAATAATGATAGAATTTTTCAAATTGGTCCAGTAATTTTAAGGTTTATTCGTTACATACAAAAGTACAAATCTTTCCTAATAATATTAAGTATAGAGTATTGATATGTTATTATATTTGGATTTTTGCAAAGTAACGCCTGAATCTATTAATTATCTAAATTATCTATAATTGTGTTTTGCCATCATCAATAGTTTACTCGCAAGCAACACGAGCTGCTATGAAAAGTTCGGACAAGAAACTCAGGCCAGAGATCCGGTTCTATAGGTCCAGGAATTAGCATACGATTGTTGCTACAATAAAAACTATAAACAGGTAAAATAGCGTCATTTAGAATTATTGTGTATATATCTTAACGTTTTAAATACTTTACAACGATAGCGATCACAAGGATACTTCAATTATAAGAAAACTTTAAGTACCGGTAGTTTTTTTTAAACCTTTTATCACGTTTCCCTAGACACGAAGTATTTGCTAAGTGTAAAATGCATAGTTTTTAATATTGTAATACTATGTTACTATGGTAGAGCTTTGAAGTATTTTGCAGTACAGTGCAGTAGAGTTACAGTTGCGCTGAGTCGTTGCCGCGATTAAGACGCGTGAACTCATCTGATGAAGGGCATCGGACATGCCCGAAACCTAGGTCGACAATCTCGACCAATACGCGTGAGTACAGCCACTTATTGAAAACATTAATATTTTGCAATGGCTATAAATATGATTTGTTTAATGAGATGCCTGTCATATATCCTGATCCAAGGCCGGCGGAGCTTTTTTTATAGTTGATAGGCTAGCTTTTGGCTTCTAGTACTTACTTCACCTGATAAGTGTGTTTTGGTAAGTGATGATGCGGTCACACCGTAGTTGCTTGGCAATAGATTTTATACAGTGTGATGGCTAGCCAGACAGGCATACGCAAAATGCCCTACCACCATGCGAACTTGCTAATTTCAATATATAGTCTCGCGTTACATACATTACATACGTATATGAATCGGCACACTCTAGTGAGTATTTGTGGATTTTCGAACCAAATCTCTGGATCTGATTGTGCTTGAATATGCACGATGTTAAGCGGTAACCTCTGATGAAAAAACTCATTACAAGTGGCAAACTGCAATGCGCCCATCACTGTGAGACATATATAACAGCTCATGTGCCTGTAATTTCATAACTACTGTATTGGCTATCATGGACTGCTGCTGGAACACACTTTTAGGTGCTTAGCGACAGATTTTCTACTCGAGGGTGGTAGTTAACCAGGCGATCAGTCTTATAATGCCCTTTGATTATTGTTTAACACTACTTGTTTTTGTACGGTAGACTTGGTCGAGGACCGTTCATAAAGCCAAATATTTGCAATTTTATCGGATTGAATCGTGGTTTCATACCCACATGACATAATGGCTATAGTTACGTCTGAATAAAATCAATTAAACAACTTGATTTAATTGTAAATCTACCTACTACGTGAAATAGTATTACACATTGCTTAAGCTTGCCCAAGGTGTATAAATTACTCTCTCCTTAAAAACTGTTTATTTTGCAACGTCTTTTCTTATTTGCAATGAGTAAATTGAAAAATATTGTGCCTTTTTAAATTACAACCAAGCCGGTGAACAAATCTTTTGTGAAAAGCAAGCCACCTTTATTGGCACTCTGCCCGTTTGGATACGAACATTTTACAATTTAACTTAACGTTTATGGGCTAAATATCAAGAAAATGAGTATCAAGAAAATAGTATATTGTTACAGTAAATACAATCAAAGTGAAAGTCAAAATTATTTATTAAATTAAGGCATCTACGACGCTCTTATGAAGGTAAATTACAAATTTTAGTATTGAAATATTCTACATTGCACAGCTACATTCAGCAAATAAATTGTATAGAGCCACTGCGAGAAGAACGATCAATAAATAATTACACTGAAAGGATCATATGAAACTCGGACCAGGAACTAAATATCGTAACCAGTATTCTGACTTACTGTACGTAGGTACAGTTATACAAATTTATAGTATCATTCTAATGCTGAATATTCTACTTTTTTAATCTTATTTTAAATAAATTACTGCTCTTGTTCGCAAAATCTTCGTCTTTTGAATAGAAATAATGGTATACACGATACACCATTATGTTTTCTAAATTTATTTGAGAAAAACTTATGCAAATTCCGGTATGAAGTAGAAGTAGTAAGGAGAGACGTATCCATTTCTACGACGGAACGAAGAGTAACGCTAGGTCGTAATTGTCATGTTGTTCAATGACAAAGTTTATCACAATGACATACGACAAATTTAGTTTTGTCTATCGTCTGACGATACCCTGACTCGGAATGTCGTCAGTTGTAAAGATAGCTGTATCAAAACCCTATGTGCTATGCTTATGTTAATTTAAATGAGATCAAAATCGGTTGTACTCTTTCGCGTACCATGTATATAAAAGTAAGATGATGTTATGTGAATTTTACCACCTTTACTGTCAACTACAAGAAAACTATCTTACTTGGAATAAATTATATATGAAACTTAAAAAAAAAAACTTGTGTATGTAAATTACTTGAAGTTGATTAGACAGATATATAGACGATACGACAACATCAAACCAAAGGTTCGATATTCAAACGTGCTGACCAATAAATGTATTCGTTTTTTTTTATGCCTGATAGGTTAGCCTTTGACCACTATCTTACCTGATGGTAAGTGATGATGTGGTCGAAGATGTTGTTCAGACTAACCTAGAATTACTGGCTCTCACCTAACAGATGCATTTTGTCACAAGTCACGAACTGCACTGCGCCCGTCACCTTGAGACATAGTTGTTAAGTCTCATGTGCCTAAAATTTCACTGCCTCTTAAAAACTGCTGCCGGAACATATCGTTAGGTTTTTGGCGACAGATTTTCAACTTGAGGGTGGTAGCTAGCCAGGCAGGCAATCACAAATTGCCCTACCACCATGCTATAACGATTGCCACCCTAAGATAACAACCGGGACCAACGGCTTAACGTGCCCTCCGAAGCACGGAAGCGCTCAGTAGTAATGTCACTAGCGGTCACCCATCCAACTCATGAACGCGGGCGACGTTGCTTAACTTTGCTGATCGGTTAAGAACAGCCAAGTAAACTCCGCTACGAGCGCTTCAAAACGTTATGATACGTTGTATGACGGTGCATGTTGCATTTTAGGACAGATCTGTTCGAAGTGTTAAAATTTTATCGCGTTATTCGGTTGACCGGACAACATGTATTGCATCGTATTGCGACAACTCATTAGGATTTTCTTGTTTGCAAACTTGAGTGCAAACCCAATGTCTATTCGTTGCTAAATAAGTTGTTGTTTATATACAATTCTGCAATATAATTACTTGTTAAAATACGTCTCATTTAATTAAAAATAATGTAGATCACGCTTATCCCCTTTTTTGTACTGATACTTACGTTACTTTCATAATATCTACCTAACATTTGAAAATCTGTCGCCAAGCACCTAACAGTGTGTTCCGACAGCAGTTTTTAAGAGCCAGTGAAATTTTAGGCACATGAGACTTAACAACTATGTCTCAAGGTGACGGGCGCAGTGCAGTTCGGGACTTGTGGCGAAATGCACCTGTTATAGGCAGAGGTTAGTCCACTTAACATCCGGTGGGCCTCGAGCTTGTTCCGTCACAATAACATAAAAAAACCCAATGGAAACAACTTATAAATTAGAAATGTTGAGAGGCATGGGCGCGGTGAACGAATGTACAAATATCCTATTACCCCTAGGAGGGCTTTTATTTTACTTGGTATGGCTCCGAAGTTATTTAACCACATACCAAAATCAATATTGGATTCTGATTGCGTAATTACCTATAAGAAAAACGTTACTTTTGTGTTATTTTTTTTTAAATCAAAAAGTATTAACGTAAAAAGTTTTTAATATTGTTATGTTTGCAATAACGCCTTAACGGGATGCGAACCCGCGTTATTTGTAATTTTGTAATAAATAGTTTGTCTGAAATAACTTCAATCTTTTACTATGACTCACTTTCCAAGATAGTTTAATTGTCAGTGCAGGTCCCGGCTTTAGAGACGATTGGTCGCGGGTTCGAACCCTACTTGTGTGCAATTATTTTCTTTTACATATTTCATAACAGAAATGTACATTAATATACACATCAAATAATGTTATTTGAAAAGACGTTAACTATACATTTGTATATGCAAAACGTTTTGGCGAAAAACACCAGAAGGTGGGCAACGGCGCCTTCTGAGAAACTGCCATCTTACGCTGCGATCCCCATGCCGTCTGCCAAGCGTGGAGTTAATGGCAAACCTCTCTGATCATGGTGGCTGTGTAAATTGCAGCAGTAGACAATCTGGCTGATATAGTACAGTGCATTACCATTTTTTACACTAACAGCAAAAACCATTGATATAGTATAAGTAACATAAGGCTTGTCACCTCTTTTTCAAATATACATTGTCACATATATTTTTAATACACTTAACAATTTTTGTCATAGTTATTGTACTCCATTGTTTAATATATAAAAAATTACCTTCAATTTGATTGCAGGTGCACTTATATCGATCAGCCTATTCAGTCATCGATTAAAATGGGATGACTCCTTGCTCGGTGTTATATCGATGTGCAGCAAACTTCTAGGAGCCTTAATCACTGCCTTCGCTAGAAACACTAAGGAAATGTATATAGGTATGTTATAAGATTATAAAGCTGTTTATATCAAAGGAGATTGTTATACGAATGAGGTAAGTAAATCATAAAAATATACCAGAGCTGAATTCTCTTCTCTTTTTTTTCACTAACCAGAGGTTATTTATTGTTAAATTTATTATTATTATTATTAAATTATAATTATTATTAACAAAATTGACTGGAATTCTTCACGACTATATCTAGCTCCCACTGCCCTGGATTAAATATCAAAAATTATTACTAATTTGCATAATACTTAGTCACAAGGTATGATGATATCTCGTCTTCGCAGCTCGTTCCACACAAACGTGAGAAAAGAAGAAAGATTTTAGCTCAAGGACATGTTTAATCTACCGATTTAAAATAAAACTTCGGCAACAACTACTTAGCTAACTATATTCCATGTACCAAAGCGTGTATACTGTACGAGAAATTAGTCTAGACTGCTATGTTCCTATGTACAATCTACCCTTACAACTCCTGCCGAAGAGCGATGTCATTTATCGACTAGAATAAATCGAAACTGGAAGTGAACTCGAGTCAATTGACACCACGTAAACGTCAATGATGCGCCGTAGAAGTCCAATAAATTATGGTTATAAATCGCTTACTGAAATAGTTATGGAATTGGGAACGTATTGACAAAGTAATAAAGTGGATTAATTATAAAAGGATACTTGATTATGTAGTTATTAACTAAATTATCACAAAAGCAAACATATGCATGCAAAATTTCAAGGAGTTTGAACACTTGATTTTTTAAATAATGATGAAAGTACGTTTGTATGGAAAGAGCTTGGAAGACACAACCCTAATACTGGCTTGATCAAAGATATATGACTAGCAGAAGCTTTATCATATATTATAAATCTGTCCATAAAGCCATGCCTCTTTCCTAATAGACCTAATCTTTCTGGAATTAGACCTCTTTATGGAAGAGAGATTAATTAAAGAAGAAACTCTGGTACCTGTTATTTTTTTTTTGTATATGTTGGGATCATTTTTAAATGAATACAGAAAATATTTTAGCCATTTTCTTAATCCATATTATTCAATATGGATTTAGAAAAACCACGTTATCAATCCCGTTGCTGTCGTAAGTAGCGAATAAGGGTAAAACACCAGAAGGTGAGCAGCAGCACTTTCTGAGGAACTGATATCTCGCACTGCGATCTCCAAGACGCATGCCAAGGGTGGGGATTATGGTAAAACCCCCCATAATGGCATGGGCTGTATTCAGCAGTGTACGATCCGAGTGATACGTTAACAATATAAGTTGCCTATAAATTGGTCATAAATGAATATGTAATAATTTCAATTCCTAATTTCTTTCGACCAGAAATCTGCTATGTCATATGTGGGGAAATGCTACGGATATTCTCAGAGTTTAAGTTGATAAAAAAACGGCGTTCGAGCTACGTATGGCATGCAGTTTTTGAAGCAGTGATGGCTCAGTGGCATTGTCTATGGACTTCCACGCAGCAGGTCCATGGTTCAAACCCCGCCGCGGGCTTGAGCTTCACCGCATGGTGGAAGGGCATTTTGTGAATGCCCGCTGGCATTCGCTGGCTAGCGACCACCCTCAAGTAGAAAATCTGTTACCAAGCACCTAACGGTGTGTTCTGGCAGCAGTCCTTGAGAGTCAGTGAAATTACAGGCACATGAGACTAAATAACTCTCAAGGTGACAGGCGCAAAACAATTCGTGACTTGTGACGAAATGCATCTGTTATAGGCAGAGGTTAGTCCGCTTAACATCAGGTGGGCCTCGACCTTGTTCCGTAACAACAACATAAAAAAAAGTGTACTGAATCATGTTAACCAGTTTTTATGGCAAAGAAACTGCTTACATTCCTTGGATTAACATAATATATGAGATAGCAAAAATTGTTAAGAGTAACATGTCATGTTTCGATCCTACCTCACTTCTGTGTTAAATTTATTGAATCAAAGTATTCATTAACGACATAACATCCTGCATTATGTAAAATAGCTTATAGAAAACATTCGTGCATCTCTTGGAATTTTTTGGGACTGCTTTGACTTTCCGTTGATTGTTGCTCCGGAAGTGTGGTATTACCTAATCACTGTTGTTTTAACGAAAACTCCTTGAATTCAAGTTATTTATAACAAACTTACCAGAGCGATTTATTTATAGAATAATGAAAGAGTTTTGTAATCAATTTCTACGAATTTAGGGGCTAGTATAGAGCTTTAATAGACACTTAAATTGAAATAAACGCTTTTCAAATACATTTTAAAAAGAAAACAGACTCAGAGCATGTAATTTCTCTTTTACATTAAAATCCCCACCTTTTAAACAAATTCCTTAAAGTATCTCTTTTATAAATCGTTACAAAACTGTTTTTATTTACCAACATGTCGATTAAAATTAGGTTATTTTGGTTATATAATACTCTTGACATATTAAAATTTTAACAAATAATAACATTTTATTACTATGTTTATTTCTAAAAGTAATTTCTTTCAGATACCTTTTAAATAAAGCGAAAAGACAACACGATATTAAACGGTGTTTTTTTATTAGCATTGACCACAATTTCACCCGATGGTAAGTGATGATGTGGTCGAAGGTATTAACAGACTTAACCCAGAATTAGTAGCTCAAAATGACAGCTGCTGGAACACACCGTTAGATGCTAAGCGACAGATTTTCGAATTGAGGGTGGCCGTTAACTGGGCGTGCATTTGCAAAATGCTCTTCCACCATGCGGTTAAGCTCAAGCCCGCAGTAAGATTCGAAACATGGACCTGCTGCGATCCAGTTAATAGCAAATGCTACTGAGGCATCACTACTTCTTGAGCCATCACTACTTGCTTGATAGGTTAGCTTTCGACCACTATCACCTCATGGTAAGTGATGATATGGTCGAAGATGTAGTTCTAGTTGACCTTGAAATAGCTAAGATTTATGAAAAGAGATACGTTTACAATTTTGTCAAATTGGTTTGGATTTTTATGTGAAACTTTAAGAGAAATTACATTCTGTGAATCTGTTCTAATTTTAAAATATATCTGAAAAACGTTTTATTCAATTTTAGTGTCCATAGTAAGTTATATACTAGCCCCCAAATTCGTAGGCATTGATTACAAAACCCTTTTATTATTCTGTAGATAAATCGCTCTAGTAAGGTTTTTATCAATAATTTGAATTCATGGAGTTCTCGTTTAAACAACACTGACTAGGTATTACCACACTTCAGCAGCAACAATTAACGGAAAGTCAGAGCAGTTCGAAAAAACTCCAAGAGATGCACGAGTGTTTTCTATACGCTATTTTGCACCATGCAGGATGTAAATAAATATTAATCACTCTACAAAATCACAAATATACGATAGGAAAAATTTAAGTCCTGTGCGGAATTCGAACCCGCGTCCACCCCTTGAGCCGTGGTATGCTCTAACCAATTGGAGCTCAAATGAGATGACGTCATAACTCAAATCTTTCCTATCGTTCTTTAACCATCGTATAGGGAGGGAGCAACATCTATAGTACCACTTGCGTTGTACTACAAACAAGACCAATTTTGCAATTGGTTTTATACTTGTAAATGATGAAGCAACCTTATAATTTTAATATTGTTAGGTTTGCAATAACGCCTGCTATTTTTAACGCTGCAAAATTATAAGACAAACATTATATCTATACTAACTATATGACTACATTTTTTTACGTTCCTAGTGTTAACCGTTTGATGGAGACGAAGTAGCATCTGTAGCCAACCTGAAATTAAATACAAACAAGACTCATTTTTTTTATTAGCTTTAAACTTTTCTTCGATGACGCTAACTTTTTTTTTTATGCCTGATAGGTTTAGCCTTTTGACCACTATCTCACCTGATGGTAAGTGATGATGTGGTCGAAGATGTTGTTCACCTGATAATTCTAACATTGTAAGGCCTGTTCAGCGAAAACTACTCCAAGAGGAATAAATACCCTTTGATGTAATTTTGTTAACCAATTCAATTAGCAGGAGTTAATGCAAAAATCACTTACAACAATTAAAAAAAATGACTGTAGATGTTCTTATATCAATAGATAATATGACATGTTATTTTAATGATTATTACATCTTCGTTTTCACTTGATCTATAGCTGTTTCACTTCTTTTCCGGCTCCACATTCTGGGGTACTTTTTCCAATGTGCTTCTTGTTGAACGAACAAGTGATAAATGTCCACATAAGTCATTATGATTCGACCGAGCAGAAAAACGTAACTTGGAGATTAATAGGCAGAAAATTAAATGTGGCTAATATACGTAAAAGGAATTTGTGTTAAGAGATTCAACGTGGGAGCAACTTAGATTAAGTGACAATACATATGCAAAGTCAGCACAAGAGGAATTTTTAGTATGTTATTTGTTTTTTTTTTTTTTTTATGCCTGATAGGTTAGCTTTTGACCACTATCTCACCTGATGGTAAGTGATGATGTGGTCAAAGATGTTGTTCAGGCTAACCTAGAAGTACTGGCTCTCAAGGACAGCTGCCGGAACACACCGTTAGGTGCTTTGCGACAGACTTTCTACTTGAGGGTGGTAGCTAGCCAGGCGGGCATTCGCAAAATGCCCTACCACCATGCTATAACGACTGCCATCTTAAGACGACAACCGGGACCGACGGCTTAACGTGCCCTCCGAAGCACGGAAATGCTCAGTAGTAATGTCACTAGCGGTCACCCATCCAACTCCTGACCGCGCGCGACGTTGCTTAACTTTGCTGATCGGTTGAGAATAGCTAAGTAAACTTCGCTACGAGCGCTTCAAAACTATTATGACTGATCAAGCACGAGGCCCACCTCATGTTAAGTGGACTAACCTCTGCCTTTAACAGATGCATTTCGTCATAAGTCACGAGAGACATAGTTGTTAAGTCTCATGTGCCTGTAATTTCACAGGCTGCACACCGTTAGGTGCTTAGCGACTGATTTTTTACTTGAGGTCGCTAGCCAGGCGAGTATTCGCAGAATGCCCTTCCATCATGCTGTGAAGCTCAAGCCCGCGGTGGGATTCGCACCATGGACCTGCGGCACGGCAGTCCATAGCCAATGCCATTGAGCCTTCACTGCTTCAAATTTTGTAGTAACAATAATAACGCGTTGGTTTTGGCAGAAATTGAGATTTTGATGAATATAGCGCAATGACTTCGATCGTATTTTAGAATATCGAATGCTTAACACTTAGTAAACATGCCCGTGTCTTTGAAACATTACATTGGGCGAAATTAACATTTTCCAATTCGAAGCCTGTCGTGTACGCCATTTGCTCAAATATTAGTGTACATCACTTGAAAGTATACTTGTATTGTACTGCGTATTCTGTATACATAGTCATCTGCGCACACAATATACTAGACATGAGCAAATAATTCATAACTGGTGTATTTTTTGCATGAAAAATGGAGTAAATGATAAGGTCAGTCCATCTATCAATTGTCCAAATGAATATTAAATAATGTTGTATATTTCCTTCAGTTATTCAGAGTTCCCAGAGCGTGAACTAGTGAGTAATCCATTCTTTACTATCAAGACTGTAATTGAATCAGTCTTGCGAAAGGGAATTTGATGACAGTTTATCGACACGCCAAAGTTTAAAGCAAAAAGCTTAATATGTCAAAGTCAAAATCATTCATTCAATTTTGGCGTCTACGAGGCTCTTATGAACGTCATAAATAAAATTTTACTATCAAAATACTCTACTGCTACATTTAGAAAACATTTTAAAGAACCACTTCGAGAAGAACGATAAGGAAAACTTTGGATTATTCTTTTTACTTGTTTTTTTCTTTTACAATTTGTAATTCTTTTATAATATAATTACAAATTGATTATTATTATATTATAGTTATTATAACTAACGGGATATTTAGCGTGTTTTTGATTGGTTTTGAGCTCTCCATATTTCACGGGAGCTCAAAACCAATCAAAAACACGGTATATATCCCGTTAGTTATAATATAATGACCGTGACAGTTTAAAAACTCATATTCTAATATTTATTCCATAGGTGACTGGCACTCGTTGGCCAGAGATGGAATTTTCCAAGCATTCTGGTCTTCTAAATAATCAATAATTTATTAGTACACTTTTAATATTGTTATGTTTGCAATAACGCCTGCTATGCGGATTGCATTACAAAATTATAAATATAAAAATTTAATAATTTTAATAAATTTCATGTTAGCTGAATTTGATAGAGCATACCCCGGCTAAAGGGGTGGATGGACGCGGGTTCGTATCCCGCACATGACTTAAATTTTTCTTCTCGTATATTTGTATTTTAGTAATACGCTGTTTTAAATAAAACCTTCTTTACATGCAGCTTTAATTTCCCTTCTGTGAGAACTGTAATATGTTGTTGTTAATATGAGCAGCTTTAGACCTGTAGCTATCCTTTCGACACCGGCGAAAGTCTTTGAGTCAGCTATACAGAGCAGTATTCAACGACAGGTGTCTGCGCAACTCTCGGACCATCAGCATGGTTTTAGACCAGCGCGTAGCACCAACAGCAATCTGCTCGATGCAATGGCTTATGTCATTCCTCACATGGACGCCGGGAGGCAAGTTGATGCCGCCTACTTTGACTTTAAAAAAGCTTTTGACTTGGTCGACAATGATATACTTTTGTCAAAGTTGGCGGCTATCGGTTGCACCAAGAAGTTATTGCTATTTTTTGCGAGTTACATGAGAGGTAGAAAGCAGTATGTGGAATACGCAGGTACCAAATCGGAGCCATATTTCACTAAAACTGGGGTGAGTCAAGGCTCGAATCTCGGTCCGTTAGAATTTTTAATTCTAATAAACGACCTCCCAGAGGTAGTTCGGTCAGCTCGATGCTTACTCTTCGCAGATGACCTTAAGTTACTCTTGGCTGTTAAAGACAGTGGTGACTGCAGACGTTTGCAGGAGGACGTAGATAGAGTGGTCGAGTGGAGTCGAAAAAATAAACTACAGTTCAATATTACGAAATGCTCAGTAATATCTTTTAGTAGGTCACCGGTTCCACTCCACTTTGACTATAAAGTCGACAACGAAGCTATGAAGCGTGTTATCGCGATTAAGGAGACCTTGGAGTAAATATAAATATTGATATGACGTTCAGAGACCACATTGTTCAAGTCTGTAAAAAGGCGTACAGAAATTTAGGATTTGTGCTGCGTCAAGCAGAAGGCTTCACAAACATAAAGGCCATATCAGCCCTGTACGATGCCCTTATCCGAAGCCAGCTAGAATGCAATGCTGTAGTGTGGGCTCCACATGAAACTAAATACAGAATCATGTTGGAGCGCATACAAAATAAATTTATGAGGTACCTATACCTAAGACGATACGGAGTTTACCCTTTCTATCCATTGATGTATCCCACATTGTTCGTTTTGGGCATGGTGGGATACAACAAGTTGGAGACGAGAAGGGAGTTGGCACTCGCATATTATATGATTAGAGTGTTTCGGGGCATTGTCTCAAACCCGGACATATTAATAATGATGAGTCTATGTGTACCGGACGAATACGTAACGCGGCGGCGGCGGCCGCTACTGTTTGTTGTGCCCGTCGCACGAACTAACCTGTTAGCCAAGTCTCCGTTGATCCGTACGTTGCACATACTAAATCAAGTTGCCAATAAAATTGACCTATTTATATGCTCAGTTGCAGAATTTAAGACATGCACTCTATTTCACATATGTTATGACACAAATGAATAATTCATATTTTCGCTGTTACTTTTTATTATATACCAGACATTTTAATTTGTATTGTCATTTGATTGGTGTAATTGACATTAGTACCTATTTAATAGTTTACATTAATGATTAACATTATTTATTATTAAAAATAATATTTATCTTATTGACGTTTTTAATTATTGACATGTATTTTTGAGTTTGTAATTATTGACAGGAAATTTAAATTGTAATTATTGACATGGATTTTAATTTGTAATTATTGACATAGATTTTAACTTGTTGACTTATTTATCATAATGCATAGTAGTTGAATTTGATGTAATTGGTAATATTTTAGATTAGACTGTAATTGTAATTACTGCTTTTCGTTTGTATTGTTTGGTGAAGGTATTTAGTTATTTTTTAATCATATTATGCTACATACACGATTGAATTAGGATACTCCTGTAATGATTTGTGTATATGAATTTGCAATAAATAAATAAATAAATGTTTAGGCATTTAACTATAAAATCGCACAAAAGAAATTTAATCGTCTTTGCTAATATAAAACGTGGCACCGCTAGTTTATTTTTATTCCTATATATTATAATGGTGGCGCTCGCTGTTTAATATTAATAGAATATTATTTTCAACATTATTAAGACGCGGTAAATTAAATATCTAATAATTTCTTTGAAAAAATCCTTCAGTGATTTGTTACAATCCATTACACATATGGCACAAATGGCCCGCTTTTGCATAATAAAGATGGTCTCTATATCAGCAGCTGCTCCCCACAATGTCATTATGCTGTCGAAATGTGAAATACAAGTCAAGCTGTAGCTACATCCGTTTACATACCTAGTTATAGAAAATATATGGTGTTCCTGTTTTTAATGTTTTAGTGTTATTTCAGGCGTGTCAGTGGATATGTTAAACGCGACGGCCTTCACAGCACTACGTTCAATCTCATCGAAAATGTGCACTACCGATGAACTTGGTAAGTTTATTTAATTGTTTTTCATCACTTGCGGTAAATTCTTTAAATGTTCTAATTATATTTCATTACTGTCTAGCAGCCTTATTTTTTGACTGGAATAGTTATGCACATTTACTTCGTTTTGAATGGGAAATCTCTAGAATGGGCGATCGCTTTCTTTATTGGCAAGGATTTCGTAGAATTTGAGGTAATAGGCTTATACAACTAATAAATGATAATTAATAGATTCAGGCGTTACTTTGCGGAAATCCATTTTTAATAACAACTATTTTTTTTTAATATTGTGAGAAAACATCAAATTCATATTTTAATAAAACACTTAAAAAATATAAAAATATATATCTAGTGGCAATTCCGCATAATTTTCCTGCTAAGCAGACGTGACGTCATAAACGCCACGTAGCCAAACCGGATGTATTTATATATTTTTGAAGTGTTTTATTAAAATATTAGTATAGGTAACAATTATTAATATAGGTAACAAGCAGCTAATAGCCGTTCTTTATGGCGCTTTATGGGGGTATGGTTCAAAAAATCTAGTGTAATAATATAATAAGGGATTTAAACCGTTTCAATGTAAACTTTTCTTTTCAGGGAAGATGATATCGGTTTTCAATCTGATGGAAGTGTTGACCTCCATGGTTTTTGGGCCGATATATTCCTGGATCTACATGTTCACGCTTAAGACCGACGCCAGCATTATCTACTATGTCAGCACGGTGTTAACAATTCCTGCTCTAATGATCTTCGTGTAAGATTGTTTTTTATGCTGTGATAAAATATGGATCATAAGCCATCGCTTTCTGTTAGCTGAATTTTTACTTTTCAAATTTTTTCAAAAACTTTCGTGGTTATCATCGTGTTTCATTCAATTGATGCTATAGCCTAAGTTCCAAATAAATAGTTTTAATTTGTATTTCTATGCAGATATAGGTACTTTTCATTTTAGTATATTTCTGCTAAAATTAACATATTTAACTAAAAAACTTAAAATTACTACAAACTAACCCAATATTCCGCTACCAATACGCGGTGTTCCCAAAATGCTGGCCGCATTGACACGTTGTATGGCAATGCTTATCCTCTGTGCTTATTATCGCTTATCTTTTATCTCTTAGTATTAAAGCAATTTCTGTGTTATAACACTTATAACATTTCACAAAAAAATGCCATCGAGCGTAATAAGCACGCGATTAACCGCCATCTGACCTGACGCACTTGTGCTTGGCTGTTAAATTAATTATACACAAGTAATCGGCTGGTATATTAAGGAAACACTAGAGCTCGAGTGCAAAAACTATGTACAAGGTTAAGGTAACAACCCATCAAATCAAAATCAAGGAGCTTGCCCTATCACAATAACATTAAAAAAAGTGGGTATTCAGAAAACGAAATATACAAGGTAGACTCTACTCCTTAACCCATTGGCATCGGCGATAATGATAACAATAGAATTTCATTCATAAATAGGACATAGTGGTCCTGACGATGCCAACTTATTAAATCATTATTTTTACATTTTTTTTAAAACAATGAAAAAAGTTTCATTCAATTGATGCTATCGCCTAAGTTCCAAATAAATAATTGGAATGTGAATTACTATCCAGATTTAAGTACTTTATATTTTAGTTTTAAAGCAGTAATCTGTTATAACATTAAAAAAAATCTTAATCGTATTAAGCACACGATTAACCGCTATCTCATTTGAGAATTAAGTGACGTCAACGACTTTATAAGCTCACTTAAAAAAATCCAAATATCTATGTTTCAGATGGTTCTTCATTCAACATAGAAAAAGCAGTAAGCTTGATCAGATAGAAAAGAACGCCAGTACTCAAGAGAAATGCGAACTACAAAAGAAAACGCTCAAAGATGACCTACTCAGCAGCATTGACTTGGCCGACGAGAAAATTCTTTGAAATAAATTGCTTTGTTTTTTCCTTAACCGTTTAAATTTTTGAAAGTTATTTACTGTACCCTGAAAATGTTTCTACAAAAATATCGTCTTCTAATAGGTCGCTGAAGCATTTTGTTTAGTTTTTGTTAGTTGTTAGTTTATATATATAAAATAAGTATTAAAGAAAATACGCAAACTACTTGTATCAATGAAAAGTTTGTGTTCTTGAGAGCAAGTAATTCTAGGTTAGCCTGAACAACATATTCGACCATAGCATCACTTACAGGTGAGAAAGTGGTCAACTGCTACCCTATCAGCTATAAAAAAATAATATTATTAAATAACTTGATGAAGTCTGTACCACTACTCTACAAGCTCACATTATTCCATGTGAGTCGGACAAGCGTGGAAAAAGATCCAACCTATATAAAACTTGACAGTCCAGCGCCCGCTTCCATATCATACTTGGAAATGCACAACGACGGTATTTTGGAGTTGCGGGTTGAACTCCCACTGGAAGTCATGTTTTTCGAACCTTTTCGTTCGCTTTGTACTTTCTGAGATAAAAAATAGCTTACATGTAACTTCTTAGTATAAACTAAATCCATATCAATTCTTTATCAAATTATTTCAGATGAACCAGCTTGAATAAATACAGTTTTTTCTATCGCTAATAGGTAAGCACCTGTATAGCTTTTATTGCAAAAGGCTTTAGTAAATTAATTTATTGCTGACAGTCTAGCTTTGACCACTATCTTACATGATGGTTAGTGATGACGTGGTCCAAGATGTTGTTCAGGCTAACATAGAATTACTGGCTCTGAAGGGTAGCTGCCGGAACACACCGTTAGGTGTTCGGCGACACGTTTTCAATATGTAAATCTGTCTGGTGGCTAGCCACCATGCTTTAACGACTGACAACAACCATGACCGACGGCCCTCCGAAGCACGCAAGCGCTCAGTAGTAACGTCACTAGCGGTCACCCAACCAACTCGTGACCGCGGTGGACGTTGCTTATCTCTGCAGCTCGGTTAAGAAAAGCTAAGTAAACTACAAGTGCTTCGGAAACATGATGATAATAATCTGAAATTGGTTACAATTAATACCTTATTACAATAAATGATAAAGTGATAAATTGAACCTATTTTAAGAGAAATGTTTCAATTTCATAAGGGTTCAAAGTTCAAAGTTCATTAGTAGATTAGTGTTTATGATTTGTATAAAGAAGCAGCGATAGCTCATTGGCATTGGCTATGGACTGCCACGCAGCAGGTCCATGGTTCGAATCCCGCCGCGGGCTTGAGCTTCACCGCATGTTGGAAGGGCATTTTACGAATGCCCGGCTAGCGACCACCCTCAAGTAGAAAATCTGTCGCCAAGCACCTAACAGGGTATTCCGGCAGCAGTCTTTGAGAGCCAGTAAAATTACAGGCACATGAGACTTAACAACTTTACGTCTCAGTGTGACGGGCACATTGCAATTCTTCGTTGATGAATTGCGTCCGTTATAGGCAGAGGTTAGTCCAACATCAGTAAGGCCTCGGGATTGTTCCGTCACAAAAACATAAAAAAAAAGACATAACATATAAATTCCATGATTTGTTCGTTTTCTTCATAATTTAGAGTTGATAACTATTGTATTAGGTTTTTGTGCATTGATTTTGAGAGAGGTAAAGATATTTTCTACTTTATTAAATTGTGTATAATTGTGTGCCTTCTTGGAACTTTCCACCTAATGTGTTCGTCATAGATGACTTTAAGCAGTTTTATGGGATCTAAGGGAAAATAATAGATACGATATATAACTGTATATTTCTGAGAAGACCACAATCTAGATAAACATCAATAATTGTGTATAGAATTGGTTTTTGGGAGCTACTATGAGAACCATAGAAAAGAAAAAGCTTATTTCTCTATGATAACAGCTCGTTGAGCACGTTCCAGTTTAAAAAAATGTTGATATACGCCACCACATGCAACTATGCAGTAATTAAAAATTGATTGGCGTCTATTGGCGTAGAGAAATGTATACTTACCTCAAAGTTTCTTCATCAGCTATAGCTATAAGTCCCCCGAAGATAAACATGAGCTCCCTAACTGTACCTGACAGAGGGGAAATCTGTAATTTCTGCGAGAAATTTTCGTCAATGATAACTTCTAAATGATTAGGAGAACTAGAACTAGTCCTACTGTCGTACATTTGCAGCTGTTACTGATAACATCATTACAGTGATGTATTTTAACAAGGGGTCTATTAGGCTTGGTCTTCTGGGAAATAGTGAAGCTATTACTTTAGTATTCGATGTTCTATGATATAATATATTATTATGTATTGTTTGAGTAAGCGGCCTAATCACTGTATTGAGTCGCAAGATCTGAAAGCTATTGAAAAGAAGATTTTAATTTTCATATGGCAGGATGGATATAACATATATATGTCGTGGATAAGCAGTCGGTTCTCATGTCAGATTAAACTTTGTAACTTTTGCATGGTAGTCATGTATTTTGCGTTGCCCCGCATGGCTAGCTACATGCTTTCTGTAGGAAACCTATCCCAATTATTATGGTGGCTGACTTTGAGAGCCATTAATTAGGTTAGTTTCAATAACATATTTACAACCACATCATCAATTACCTCCAGATGAGATAGTGGTAAAAAGGTTAGCCTATCAGCTGTAAATAAAATAACCTCCACGTTATTTGCGATACAGACAATGGAGTGATCTAGGTGACAGTGACGAAAACAATAATAAAAAACAAGTTCAGGTAGATGAAGATATCTGAAGATGAAGTTGACTAACTTGAGCCGAGACGGTGGTGAATTTGACTGACGCACCTTTTACGTCTGCATATAACCACGTTCAATGCAACTTGATTGAAACGACGAAGTTTGTCAATTAATGCTAATTTGTATGTAAATTTAGTCGAAAGTTACGTTTGAAAATTAATATGTGGAATTACCATGCTACTTAAACATGACATTATAAAAAATAATTCCACCTGAAGTCCTGATTACGCAAAAGATATCAAAAGCCAAACAACGCAATAATTGATTACATTATTTACATAACTCTTATCTCAACATGGCCGATTCAGTAGTTGAACAAACAGCCTGTATAAATAGTACATGCTTAATGACTATTTAACTGTGATATATTGCCTTGTACAAGGTGTTCTATTTATATTTTATCCAATTTATTTAATGACTAGTTTTTTATCGACCCAAAACCTCGAGATTTCAAACCAGAGGTTTTACACAAACATGTACGAGGCAGGTCCCTAAAAAAATTCATCATTTAATTAACTAAAAATAATGTGATTATAACCCGGTTTAGTGAAACCGTAATATCTTCAAAAATTTCTTTCTTCTGCTGGAAGTTATAATTTTTCATCCAAAATAATTATTATATTTATATGTATTCAAAATACAATACAAAACTCTGTATAATGAGAATACACATTTAAATAATCTTATAAAACGTACTCTTAGACTATGGTTGTGCAATGGGCGGTCTTGTGCAAAATGTTCATTACAATCTGTAGGATACAAAAAAAGCTTATCCCTTAAACATCATTATATAAATTCAAATCAAGTAACAGATTTAATACATTACGTCTAAGCTACACAGTACTGAGCAGACCAAAATAATTATGACATTGTATAACAATTACTGGTAGTACATATTTCCAATGCATGAAGATAAAGACAAGACAAGCAAATAAATAACAACTATTATTGTATTCTTCGAATACAAGCACTTGAAATAATTATAGATGGCTTTTTGTTTGACCTCATTATTACCAGTATCAATTATTTGCAATGAGATCACACTCTCTTTGACTATAGTCGCTTTTAGGCTCTTTGGTGAAGTTACCGCTATGTAAATTATTAAAATTAAAATCTTATATAAGGGCTTCTTCTAAATTATCAAAAAAAATGTTACAGAGTAACGTAGTGTTACATTATTAAAACATAATTAAAGCATGAACCGTCAGAAAGAAACCAAAGTGAAGCGTAATTTTAAAAATAAACATAATGCTAATAGGTGGTCATGTTCTTTACTAATACATTTATAAAATGATATTTTTACAAAAAAGTTAGCCATAGTAATGAAAATAAAATCCATGAGATATATTAACCGTAAATATAACGTTTTATATATTTAAGTGTAACGCCATTTAAACTCGTATAGGAGATACCTTGTGATGGATACGCTGTACTATTTTGTTAAATCAATCTTACAATGATACATAAGAAAGATTGGATCAACGAATAAGCATCATAGGTGACAATTAGGCAATACGTCCTAAATGTTTATTAACACTTCCTGACTTCAATATTTACTAAAACGTAATACATACTTACATAAGTTAAGAAAAAAGTCACTACCAATAAGAGTTGTATACTATAAAAAACATAACTGAAACAGAGACACCATGTATACCAAACATTTACTTTTTTCAATTTGTATATAGATATGTAAGATCAACCCATTAAAATCAACAACCACCTAAAAGTATTTGAGCACAGACGAATGAACTCTCAATAAAATAATATGTTATGACTATGCCTACTTACCTTAGTACACTTTATCATTTCAACTAGTGCGCAGTGAATGAAACAATGACTGATTTCAAAGAGAAAAACCCTGAAGAGGAACCATTAAAAGATGGAAAGAAAAAAGAAGAAGAGAAAAAGGGCTTTATCCAAAAGCTCAAATATTTAAAAGCTAATATCACAGTAGAGCCAATACTAGCTGGGCTTATTATACCATCTATGCTCGCTAAGTTGGCTGTAACAAATTTGAATTTAGACAAAGCTTGTCGAGTAAAATATGGCTATGGCGATGAAATATGTGATGCGTTGCTTGAACGTAAAGGTAATTCCTCGTATGAAGCTGACGTTCAAAAGATTATTTCCAACATTGAATCCTGGAAAAGCATCATACAGACAGCTGTGCCTACAATATTAGTCATTTTTATGGGAGCTTGGAGTGACAGAACGGGAAATCGAAAAATACCGATATTGCTGCCAATCTTCGGTGAATTCATGGTCTGTGTTTCAAATTTACTGAGCACGTATTTCTTTTATGAAATTTCAATAGAAGTGACAATGTTTTTGGAAGCTTTGTTCCCGGCTGTGACTGGAGGATATGTGATGGTGTATCTTGGAGTATTTAGTTACATAAGTGATATTACCGATGAAGAGTCCAGGACATTCAGAGTTGGTCTTGTCAATTTATGCATGACTGCCGGGATTCCCATAGGCACGGCGCTCAGTGGAATACTGCTAAAATTATGGGGATTTTATGGCATTTTTATGACATCTGGAAGTATTTATTTACTAACTTTCTTTTATGGATTATTTTACTTGAAAAGTAATACGAAACCTAATGTGGACGAGACGGAAAAGGTGAGTTCGGTAATTACATTTCTAAGAAACTCAAAACTAAAATACATTTCCCATCAATGTACCAGAAAACTTCATTCAGCTTTTTATTTTTTTGTTCAATCTAACTGATATTATAAGATATGCAAATATAAATTTCAGCGCGTGTGGTTGTTTGCTCACCGCTCTCTTCCAATATGATGAAACTTGGTGAATATATTCTTTGGGGTTAGGACATTAGATATTTTCAATTAATCTTCACCCGAAAATGAGCCTTAAAATGTAACCATGTACCTTGATAACCAGGAGAAATGATTTTGTTCTAGAAACTATTACTTGAACCTAGTATTGCCGGTTACCTGGCTAGGGTCTTCAATTTGCTAAAGTTTGGTCGTGAACACAATATAACTCTCTTATGTCTAAAAAAATATATAATAACTTTTTTGGGTTAGTCGGTATCTTAAGCTATCTCTGTGATATATGCGACAAAATAAGTCCAGGAATTTGGTTGCAAAAAGAAACAAATAGCATTTATAATTAATTATACATCTATCTTATAGCATTTGGATAATGTTATTTTCATATACGCCTCTACATCTCTGAAGGCATAGGAAGAGGTGTTTAAACACACATGTTTCACTGACACGTTTTAGTTCCAAGTGATTAAACGCGAGCCTGTTGCTGTCTACTGAACCAAATTTCAGACTATCGACTGCCAAAAAAACAATCTTTGTCAGAACAAAAACCAGTAACTAGGAATCAAACTCAGGACCAAAATTCCAAAGCGACACTTTATTTCACTCGTTCAACGAAGCAGTGGAACGTGGAATTGTAGTGACAATGATAAATAACTTGTTTACGGTATATTTAAACAATGTCAATTAACATTAATTGTTTTCGAACAAAGTCTACATACATTCATCTGTCTCGTTATCATCGTTTTCACTTCATCATTATCTTCATTACTTTTATGATAACATTCGTAATAGTCAGAACTCACGTATTTCCCCAGATGAGTATTTATTTAAGAAAGCCTCTTAAGAATATTAAGTTTATCCTCCTATCACTTTACTTTCCTAAATTATGTAAACATACGTATCTAGTACACTCTCTTGGTTGTCCTTATTTTCTTTATGTTATTGTTACGGAACAAGCCCGAGGCCCACCTGATTTAAAGCTGATTAACCTCTGCCTATAACAGATGCATTTCGTCAACGACGAATTGCACTGTGCCGGTCACAGTAAGACGTACAGTTGCTAGGTCTCATGTGCCTGACTCTCAAGTACTGCTACCGGAACACACTTCATAGTGCTTGGTGACAGATTTTCTACTTGAGGGTAGTCGCCTTTCCTTCCATTCATTCCTAAAATGCCCTTCCACAATGCGGTGAAGCTAAAGCCCGCAGCGGGATTAGAACCATGGACCTGCTGCATGGCAGTCCATAGCCAATGACACTGAGCCATCACTGCTTCAAAATCAAATTCGAAAGTTTGTAAGGAGAGATGTTATTATATGTTGCAAGTATAGTTGGTACAAGATCTATTTATTATAATGAGAATAAGAATAACAATACAGAAATAGTCGCTTCGGCCGTGTACGCAACTGTAATCAGTTATGATTGAAGACTTTTTCGTCCTAGTGCGAAATCAGTTGCGATCAAAGCCTATATTGTCCTTAAACTATACGAAAAAATAATGTTGAAATCGCAGTTATAGGTAAAAGCCATAGGGCGCCAATAGATATAAAGTCCTTTTTATATTTCCGTACGAGGAAACCAGATCATATTATTCCGTCTATCCCACCTTTTAAACCGAAGTTTGTAATCGTAATCCAATGGAATGGGATCGAATCCCGCACATGACTTACATTTTTCTTATCATATATTTATAAATAAATATTTTTATAGCGTATTACCTAAAAAAGGAAATATTTAAAATAAAGGGTTGTTTTTTCAAGCAGTGTCGCATAGCTAAACGAAAATCACATTGACAAATTTATTAAAAGCAAAATAAAAACTCATCTCGAGCGAGAATAAATTAAGACCAATCCTAAAGTCGTATTAAAACTATGCGCTGCAAAAACTTTTAGATACATTTTTAATGCATCATTTTTCTTTGAATGTAAAGGCAACATATTACTATGGCTCTATATGAATTACTAGCTTTTGTGTGTAACTTTCCCCATGAGGTAATCGGTTACGTCACGCTCCTACCAGAGGGACACGTTAAATTGGAATAAAAAGTACCATGTGTCCTTATCCTTAATCTAGGACCAGAATTCCAGAAGACATAATATATACTTGTACATCTTGAAGCGCTCGTAGCGAAGTTTACTTAGCTGTTCTCAACCGATCAGCAAAGTTAAGCAAAGTCGCGCGCGGTCATGAGTTGAATGGGTGATCGCTAGTGACATTACTACTGAGCGTCTCCGTGCTGCGGAAGGCACGTTAAGCCGTCGGTCCCGGTTGTTGTCTTAGGATGGCAGTCGTTATAGCAAGGTGGTAGGGCATTTTGCGAATGCCCGCCTGGCTAGCTACCACCCTCAAGTATACAATCTGTCGCCAAGCACCTAACGGTGTGTTCCGGCAGCTGTCCCTGAGAGCCAGTACTTTTAGGCTAGCCTGAACAACATCTTCGACCACATCATCACTTACCATCAGGTGAGATAGTGGTCAAAAGCTAATCTATCAGACATAAAAAAAAAGTTTCAAACGTTTTGAAGGAGAATCTCAACAAACACAAACACACACACACACATATACAAACTTTCCCTTACTTATGCTTTTGTAATATCAGTGCGAGAACCTTCGGTCCGTGTCCTAACGGGCATATGTGGACCAAGTTATATATTCGTAAGAATTCCTTTAGAAGTTTCAGAGGCAAACATACACTCGCTTTTAACCCTTATAGGATCACATTGTTGTCCGTCTGTCTGTCTGTCCAGACCCTTTTTCTCAGGATCACGGATGGAGGTATCAAGTTGAAATTCATATCAAATAGGTACTCAGGTCTACTGTCCCTTGGAGCTGTGAAAAAATCAAGTACACATCACAAAGTAACGTCTTATAGCACAGATAAAGGAAAAATTGCGAAAAACATACATTTGAGTTACATCATATAAACAAATATTATTTAGAATTTTTAAATGTTATGGATTTCATTTAGCAATGAAAATACCATAACATTTACTAATATACCTACCGGTTTATACGGAAACCCCGCCTCGGTGAGCGAGTCAGACTAGCACTTGGCCTTTTTTTTTAAATATAATCATTCCATTGTCTAAGTCTTAGACAAGACATAATGGACAATTCTGCCAAGTAGCACAGAAATATGCCCACTCTAAATGGCTCTCATTTTATAACAGCAGACTTAAACATCTGGCAAATGTGCCTTTAACACCTGTTTCTGCATTTTTTTTAAATTATGAATGACTATAATTATTTAAACGATGTTGACTCTAATTATTTAAACTTTCAAGCCCAAGCCGATCACTTGCTGCGAAGTGGTGACGTTGGTGAAAGAGACTGCTGAAGTAGCTACCAAAAAGAGGGAATCTAACTTCAGAAAGAAGATAATATTGACACTCTTGGTGGTAGCGATTGTTTATGGACCCAATCATGGTAAGGAAAACCCTGCTAACCTTATCCTTACTAATATTAGGTATGCATGCGCTTGTCTCATTCTTGTTACTTATTCACAACTTAAGGGTGAACTGGCCGGCCCGTTTTCCATACAAACGTAGTAAGGTGATCACTGCCTTATTTGAGGATATAGGTCCAAAATAAAGCATAATACCAATTGATCACGTCATTATCTAGGCTTGTATGATGCCAAAATTTTAATTAAATAATTAACTTGAGAATTATGGGCCTCGAAACATTTTCATATAAAGTTTTCGTGATCATAACTAACAAATTAATTATCTTTTTAAAATTTTGGCATCATACAAGCCTAGATAATGACGATATCAATCGGTATTATGCTTAAATCTGGACTTAAAATCTCAAATAAGGGAGTGATCACCCTACGACGTTTGTATGGAGAAGTGACCGGCCAGTTCAACCTTAAGTCCGATCCGACGACCAATTTTTGTCGAATCAGGTACAAAATTGCCTATGTTTTGAACCTAACTTTACATGATAACTTTTACGTTGAAACTTTTTCGCTAGTGGCACTGGTATAAAATGTATGGTGGAAAAGGAAACCTTTATAATACATTGTAGTAAAAACCAGTATATTAAAAACAGTCGTTATATCATGTTGCTATAGCATTTGGCTATATATAATATATAACACTGGCTAATGGTAGCGGAATATTGGATTAGTTTTGTAGTAAGTTGAAGTTTTTTAGTTAAATATGTTAATTTTAGTCAGAAATAAATAATTAACATATTACTAGAATAACAAATAATATACATTAGGACACATCGTTTTGTAAAGGAATAAATATACTACCATAAACTAAAATATTATCTATTCCAAATAACTGTCAAACGATAGGCATATAAATTAATTTCAAGAACATGCCCGTTCAAAATTACCCCGAATAGATGAGAACGATTTACCATAAGGGTAAAAATAAAAATTAATTTAAAAGATTACACTACGCATAAACTATCCCCTGAATATCTTTGGGACGCTTAATCAGATTTCCAACAAACTTAATTTAGAAACATTCTTCTAATACAAACAAATTTACCAATATCAGTGCATCTGGGAGCTAGAATAACTACACATTTATGAATACGGGGTTAAAAATTAAAAAAGTACGTTTGTGCACTTGTGTACGGACTTAATGCTGAGTTTTCTCCTCTTGCCCACATTATTTATTAATATCATTTCATCTCTTTCTTTTCCCTCTATGTTAATTACGAATTATTTTTAAGTTTTTCTTGTGTATTGGTTGTCATTGTTATTTTTAGCTATATATATTTTTGTGCGGTAATAAACTAATTTTGATTTAATTTGATTTGATTTGGAAACCGAAGTTGCAGGCTTATTTTGCATGACATAAATTTTATATATATATATTTTTTTTTATTTTTTTTATGCTTGATAGGTTAGCCTTTGACCACTATCTCACCTGATGGTAAGTGATGATGTGGTCGAAGATGTTATACAGGCTAACCTAGAAGTACTGGCTCTCAAGGACAGCTGCCGGAACACACCGTTAGGTGCTTGGCGACAGATTTTCTACTTGAGGGTGGTAGCTAGCCAGGCGGGCATTCGCAAAATGCCCTACCACCATGCAAATATGAACTGCATAATAAACTATATCAATATGCAGATTTATTCTGATATAAGCTTTTTTTTCTAGGTGAAAGATTAATAACTTACATGTATGTAAGGTACCGACTCAAGTGGGATGCGATAAAATACAGTATCTACTCAACCTACGGCATTATCACGCACTCCTGTGGTATGTATAAATAAATCAAACTAGATTTTTTTTTATGTTATTGTGACGGAGCAAGTTTGAGGCCCACCTGATGTTAAGCGGACTAACCTCTGCCTATAACAGATGCATTTCATCACAAGTCACGAATAGCACTGCGCCCGTCACTTTGAGACATAGTTGTTAAGTCTCATGTGCCTGTAATTTTCTATATCTGACAGCTGCGCTTGTTATGTTATAATAAGTGTCGAGATGGAAAAGCCGGTGCCTGATGGTAAGCATCAAGTCCAAAACATTCACTACAAGACATTCGTTCTTAAGTAACGATTGCCCGCTAATTCCACTTGCTACAGTGCCCTTCAAACCTTAACATAGCAGTGTTTGCACGCTGATCCTTGGAGGTAGAATATCGGACACTGCTGGTACCCACCAAGACAGCCTCTAATTTAAGAGGTTTGACACATGATTGGCACCACCCGGGGACCACGTGTGGTGTATCAAGGTGAAGGTACATTCCCATGGACGCGGGTGACTCAAACCCCATTTACTGGTCACTATCCACACAAGCAAAGAAACTACTAATAGTCATTTAAAAAAGTTTACATGTCGTAAGTGTTACACATATTTCACTCATCAATTAATGGGCAAAATACTAACGTTAGGAATTTAATAAGCAGACCTAGGTTTCGAGCATCTCATTATGAGAGCGTGTGCGCAGAACGTCTGCAAGTGCGACGGGAGCGTATTACTATTTGTCTAAGAATGGCTCACGGTATTTCTCATATTTGACCTACGAGTAAAAATATTCATATAAATACTTTTTAGATCAACCCATATTAACAGATTGTGTCCACGTTTAAGATTAAGGTTATCATGTTAAAAGGATGCTTACAATAATTAGAGCGGTCGAAAGGATTGACAGAGTTCGGCATAATTAAAAATAATGTCGTGGTCAGTGACATTTAAATTTTCAATATATTCTGGCGTTTCTCCATGAAAATCAATATTTAATAATAACAAATATTAAATCCTTAATATTTGTTATTATTGAATATTAATTTTCAAACATATTTTCATCATATTTTATAATATACTAAGGCCCTGTTTCAGAATATTCGAGTAAGTTCCGGTTATACTTCCCAGAACATATTTAATCCACGCGCATCATAGATAATGAGAACAATAGAATTCCCTTCATAAAAATACCTATATTGTCCTGTTACTGCCAAAGGGTTCATAAATAAAACACTATCTTTGCGTTTCACAGTCATCGATTTAGCCTATGATTGGTTAAAGTTTGAAACGCGCTGCATGTTCACAGTCATTTTTATAATTCAGTTACTTAATGTTCTGGGTAGTATAACCGGAACTTACTTGAACATTCTGAAACAGGCCCTAAGTGTTCAATCTAGTTGCAATTGTACATGAATTTACTAAATCTAAAATCTACGCTTTTAGTTTGTCAGTTGTCCGTTAATATGTGTATTTTTTAAATTATTTGGTAATTCTTCTTGTATTGGTTATTCACATTTAGAAATAAAATAAATAATGAAACCAAAAACCTCGCAAACCTAAGCATTGATTTTTAACTTAAGGACATGCATGCAAGATTTCAACGTGTTTGAACACTTGGTATTTAAATATATGATATGTGTAGTGTTTGTCGTCTTCGGTGATCCACCATGGTTCTAATCACTGTCAGAACTTATACTATATGCACTCAATATAGACTCGTTTTTAGTTGTGTCGCCCTCGGAGGTCGGTAACAGACTGCCGAGTCAACAGCAGTGTTTTGTGACGTAAGCTTCGAAGGCTGAGTCACAGTACCTCAAATGACAATAGACTAGAACCAACCACAGACTAGAATAACGTCGATAATCATAGTGTTGCCAGTCTGGTAGCGAACTAACTCCGACAAATAAATGTATTATACATTTGAGAAATTAGAAATAAATATCTTTCATATATCTGTATTCTACAATATGCCTTAAAAATCGATTTATCAGCCGGAACAATATTCGAAGCGTATCTCTTCAACCTCTAGAACCTTTAGTATGGTATTGACTCTTCAAACCCACGAGTGAAATTTTCTTTGACGTTACATTGTCCAGCCAGACATAATGCAACATAAGCAAATTATTGTTTTGTAGAATTACTAGCCAAATCCGGTCTGTTCATGGTTTAATTTTTTTCTTTCCTGTTTATATTGTATGTTTCTTTGAATACAAAAAGTATGTTCCAAATTATATAGTTGTTGTCTTGTTTATAGGTAACATATTGTTTATATAGGGCGACAATTTCCATGTCATCCGTCATACTTTATTTTTTCTAAGTAGATTTTCAAAGTAAGTTTTATTGACGGCAATGATAACAAGATTTAGTTTACTTGATAAAAGTATATGTTTTTACAAATCAGTAGGCAAACATATGAATCCTACCACTAGTTTAAAAGAGCTTAAGGGATAATTTGGGACGCAATATTAGCCGTTCACAGTTGACTGTTAGCATTTCAGAGATAACATTTATCAGGTTATCTGTAAACAGTTTTTATACATTTTATATACAGTTTTACAGCATGTTTATCAATTTCATGACGGAAAATTGGGTAAGTTTTCGTAATGTTGGGTAATGTTATCTTTCATAGGAGATAGGTTTATGATAGATTTACCTTCAGACTTGCTTTAACAATTTCTGAATACAGATGACGAATTCACTGTCAGTATCTGTATTTTTGGGTATAAAACAACAATCTGGAAGTTTCTATGAATAAAATTACGGGCATCCTCTAGGTGACGTGTAATATTTTAGATATTATCGTCACTCATCATCAGCAAGACTAAAGCGCGATACTCGCCGAGAGTGTACAATATATCAGCCGGATATTCCACTGCTGAACACAGCCTCCCCTATTAAGGGTTAATTGCCGTAATCCCCACGCTTGGCAGGCGGCTTGTGGATCGCAGTGTAAGAGGGCAGTTCTTTAGAAGGCGCTGCTGCCCACCTTCCAGTATTTTTACCTTAGTCGCCTCTTATAATACCCACGGGAAGATATGAAGAGGTGCAATTCTAACTTGGCACCCCATGGGCAGAGTTTATAATAAACGCAAATTTGTATAGCGAAGGCACAGCGCTCCTGGCAGTGCATTTGTAAATAAATCATTTTGCCAGACTAATAAGAGCGAATTACGAGATAAGCTCACATTAGGCCCATTGAGAAAACTATCTAACGCTAGCCTAATGTGAGGGTTTTTCGGTTATTTTGGACACATCTCCACGGCGCGCCACCGTGCCGTACATTTTGTTGGAAATCTACGATGCGGCACCAGGTGTGACCGGGATGTGTTGGGGTTCTTATACAACTATATACTATAAACATATTGTCACGCCTGTGTTCCCCAAAGGGGTAGGCAGAAGCAGAGGTTTCTAAACACCCAATTTCTGGTCCTATGTAAGTAAGGCGTGTCCTGGTTGTGGACATTTACAAGCTGGTTCGAGACAGAGAACAGAGAATCAGGAGCGAGATTCAAATCAAGGATCACAACGACAATCATAACATCCACCTTTGAATAGAATATTCTATTAAAAGGGTTTTGCCATAATCTCCATGCTTGCAGGTGCTTGGAGACCGCAGTGTAAAATGGAAGTTTAGAAGAGTAATCTCAACTGCATCATAGGGACCAATTAAAATGCATAAACGACTAGGTATAATATTGAATCTCAAAGTACAAAGCGTAATAGCCAGCCAGTACGGCTGGCTATTATCAATTGTAGTAGGTACTTAACAGGTCTCGAACAGACCTTCCCTTGTCCTAAGTTCACATTTACTAAACATCTATGTCTCAAGGTGACGGGCGCAGTGCAATTAGTTACTTGTGGCGAAATGCATCTGTTATATGCCGAGGTTAGTCCGCTTGACATCAGGTGGGCCTCGTGCTTGACCCGTCACGATTACATAAAAAAAAACATATTTTTTACTTTCGACTGGTGTTTATATATGGTAATAAAGAAAAAAGTTATAGTTTCATATAAAATACTTATTTTTTTACTTTCAGGAGCATTATTCTCTATCAGTGTGTTCAGCAAACGATGGGGTTTCCACGACTCTATGCTTTGCCTTATATCTATCACAAGCAAGTTGGCGGGTTCCATTCTGATTGCGTTTGTACAGACTGACTTGCAAATGTTTATGGGTAAGAATTAAACTTTATTTATCTCTCTGTTAATTTCCTGGTGATGAAGTTCATGACTTTATGGTATACCTCGAAACAAATACGAGCAAAGTAGCAAGATCTGTCCAAACTGTATTTATACAGTCATAATTTCAAATGTGTACGGGTAAGGATGAGTGTCGTTTTCTGTGTGTCACTAGTCTCATTGCTTTGGTCCTTGGTGCTTGGGTCTACAATGTAATGGTTTGCCTCCTAGTCATCACGGGTAAACTGGCAGCATCATAATTGCGTTGGTTCAGAAAGACTTGCATATGTGGGTATGCATTTCAATATCAGCTGGATCGTCCAGCACTGAAGATAGCCTCCGCCACTAAGGTTTACCAAAAACCCCAATCTCGGCAGGCGGCCCGGGGATTGCATTGCAAGACGGCAGCGCCTTCTGAGGAGCTGTCGTCTTGCAATCCATTGTTCTTTTCCTATAGTTGAATCTTACGACTCCCACAGGAAGATATGGAGGGGGGTGGGGGAGTAATTTTGGTCTGGCACCTGAAGGCCGTGGGTACGGATTAAAGTGTTGCAATTTAAGTCATACGATTCTTAGTGCTTGGGCCCATGATGTCATACTAATGAATACCATGAGCAAACTGGTGGAATCCATCCTCACGGAAGAAACACACTCCCAGATGTTTTATAGGATAACAGTTTTATAATCTGTGTGATCGGTACTGCTGATGATGCTGATGATGTTTTCGTTTTTTTTTCATATCATGTCTATATGTAGGCTTGATCGATCTATGTGACGTGTTGCGTTTGTGTAAGCAGATTTCAATTGTTTTATCGCAAGGGATAAAACTATTATGTTATCTTTATATACATTTGTAGTACTTAATTGCTTTTTTTGGGTATATTTATCATATTTTTTTTTAATTATTTTGGTTTTACCAATATTGTATGGATAAGAACGCCAAGTATACAAGACTGTGTGATTTATCTCATTTTTATCACGAGTAAACTGGTGAGATTCATTCGTAGCGTTTGTTCAGACGGACATAAGTTAGTGTCGACAGTACCTACAATTTATTAGATTTTTTTGTAAGAACCAAGAATTGTAATGGACATGTCCGTCCATTACAACTCTTGTTCTGCTTGACATTGCATTGCATTCGTCACTCCAAGGCTTTAGTACTTATATTTCGTACGCCCAGTAATTTCAGCCGCTACAGTGCCCTTCACGCCACTACGCAGTAGTATTTGCACACTACTGTTTCGAAACAGAATGACTGTCATTACAGTGGTATTCAAACGGACTCTTGCTAAAGAGACCCACCACCTCGTAAGGTGAAGCAAGTGATATAACTCTTGATTTTTATGCCAACGACTACATACCTTTTGTGCAGATATAAGCGGGCGCTTTCTATGTCTTTTGAACAAATACACTAATTCTAGGTAAGCCTGAAAAACACCTTCGACTACATCATCACTTATCATCAAGTGAGACTGTATCAGGTATAAAAATGAATAAAAAAATACAGTTATTTCTTTTGTAAGAAGTAAAAATCTTCCTACGCATGATATAAATAAGCTTTTGTTCATTTCTCATATATTTAGTAAACTATACTAAAATAAACCGTTCCAGACGTAATGAAACAAACAATAGACGTTGTGGAATAAATAGCCATTCTAGTTCACAGACCTTTGCCTACATTCAAAATAATGAGAATTTAAAAAGGTTTTTCCACTAAATTCTCCTCGTCTGGGGAACCAAATTGATTTATGACTGAAATAAAATCTTTTATACATATGATGAAAGAGTACGCGAAGGGCAAAAGTCTGTTAGTATAGTAATCAGCCAGAAGACATTGGGCTTGCTTAGTGTGGCTACTATTAATTGGATCAACCTAGTAGGGGTCTATTTACGACATGTGTTTGTTCGTTATGTCGGTAATATTAATGATATCCCAAATGTTATTGTTTTATACTTTTCACTCAAATAATCTTGTAAGTTTTGAAGCAATGATGGCCGAGCGGTAATAGCTATGGACTGCCGTGCAGCAGTACCCTGGTTCAATCCCCAGCGCTGGCTTGAGCTTCACCGCATGGTGGAAGGGCATTTTGCGATTGCCCGCCTGGCTAGCTACCACCCTCAAGTAGAAAGTCTGTCGCCAAGCACCGAAAGGTGTGTTCCGGCAGTAGTCCTTGAGAGCCAGTGAAATTACAAGCACAATGAGACTTAACAACTATGTCTCAGTGTGACGGGCGCAGTACAATTCGTGAGTTGTCATGAATTGCAACTGTCATAGGCAGAGGTTAGTCCACATAACATCAGGTGGGCCTCGAGCTTGTTCCGTCACAATAACTTAAAAAAAAAAGTATAGCTTTCTACAGCTCGTTGTTCGCTTCTGAATTTGATCATAATGAAAGGCCCAATTAAACAAGATAATATAAGAGATCTAACAAACCTAAACCAAAGCAACTATAAGCATTGCAATTCAACGGGGCAATGCTGCCAGCCAGCATGTTGGGCAGGCTGGCAACTGGTAGTGGGCTGGAGCATTTGGACTGCCTGAGTGTCTGCAATGACTTATGGGTATCTAAATGTTTTATTGTAGTAGCTGTAGTGATGTACATAGTTCGTAGTATTTTGTTAACAAAATGGTGAAACTTAAAAATATATATATATATTTTTAAGTTATATTATACTGTCGGATAGGCTAATAAAATTAGTCACATTCAAATGACATGAAATCAATGACAATAATGAATAGTTTTTAAATTGCACTCAATTAACTGAAAATAGTATTTGCCAAAATGCCTGTACTTGGATGACATGATATCCCTCAAATCGCTGGTGACCAACTGCTCATGACAATAATGTTGTCTTAAGAGCCATTTCACAAAATCACGCCACTGAAGTTTAGGTAAATGCCAGCGCATCGCTTACACAAGCGAAAGAAGTGACGACGGAATAGCGTGACTGTGAGTAACATATTTTGATACTAGCACTCATTAATAAAGAAATCTAAGTTGCGAATTTAAAAATTGTGTGATTGGATTGAGTAAATAATCAATTTCTTGTCGATTACTTGCTAATGTTATAGAAAAGAAGTAGGCATGTACATTAAATAGTCAACCTGCATCGTGAATCTTTTATTTAAATTTCATCCTTGATGAATAAAAAATAGATATGTTTGAATCATTTATTGTAACAAAAAACTTAAATAATTAAAAAATTATACGGCTTAAAATTATATAAATATTTGATGTAACGGAATTGATTAAAAGCTGCGGACTAAAAGCTCTTTCTTTTAAATTTTCCAAAAATTGCAGTTTTCCTCGTTCACACTCTTCAGTATCTATATCCAGTCGTTAACACTGTCTGTCATAATGACCATGCATAGGATTGAGGTTTATTTTTCTGTGCATCCGGAAAACAACTTAGTACCAACCACAAACGTCCCATGACGTTTTTGGTTTTCCATTACTTTAACATGTCACCCTCATATTCCCATACCATAATATATCACCTACACCATTAAAAAAATAACATTTTCATCCATTTAGTTTGAGTAGACCAAACAGCGAAATGTAAATATATATTTACAGATTTTGAGGTTTTTTTGTTTTTAAATCGAATATCTTTGATGCAATCTATAATCAACATATATATACTTCCGAAATCAGATTGAAGACGTTCTGAAAAAAGGCCAGGTCAAAAGTACCCTAAACCGACGCTTATGTATGAAGGGATTGATGAGTATAGATGAAGCGAAAGAGATAAGTCAGGATCGTAGTAAGTAGAAATCCGTGGTCTCTGCCTACCCCTACGGGAAAGAGGCGTGATTTTATGTATGTATGTATGTATATACTTCTTGGTACCAATGAAATCCTCACTATATACTCTTATGCTCACTATTTCCTCTATAAAAAAATAAATGACAATACACCTTTTTATACAAAAAAATACTGGAAATGGGGTTTGAACACCGACAAAAATGGTGGGAAATAGTAATTTAATTGCTATTTCTATTTTTTCGTAACTAACTCACCTAGAACTTCGATCTTCTTTTAATATGATAATTTACTATTGTTCTTTAGCCATGAATTGTTACAGATTTTTACGCCAAATATTTTAAAGTAACAAAATTAAAACAACCCAATTGTTTTAAGAACTTTGGCGGGAAAACTGTATTGGAGAGCAATTATTTTTTCTGAAAAACTATACCACCTACGGCTTTGGTCCTTCTTTGATATTATTATTTACATGTAATTTATACACCTGTATTATTTCAGATTTTTGGTTTAGAAGTTTAAAATTAGTTACGAGATTATTTAATACGCAAATTTGCATCGGTAAGTGTTTGCGTTGCAAAATATATCGAGTGAAAAATGACTTATACATATGCAAAATTGCGGTTTTCTAGATTTATAACTGTTGAAGTAGTTACGATATTAATATGAAATGACGTAATATTTTGGGGCCAAAATGTAATTTGTGCTGGTTTTAGATTTCATCAAAATATTCAAAATACTTCCTACTTCATACGTTATCTCAGAAAAATATGGATTTTTTCTTGTATGGGCAAGGATGCATCCTTTTGAAAACCATTTGGATTATGAAAGTCGGACTTACGCAGATTTATGGTAAATTTGTAAATACGACTATCGACCGCTAACTGGTATCCCGGTTTGTACAAATGATGGAAAAGCCGGGAGACCGGTTTGTACAAATTTTCAATAGAAGGTAGTTTAATTTCCAGCTGAACTTATCGCTGTGTTCACTTATAGACATTAACTGAATCCAAAAATATTGGAAATCAATTATTCGCCTGTCATCTAATCCTCCTAAAACAAAAGTTATAGTGAGTTACTAATTTAAACTAGAATAATATAAAAACTAGCAGACCAAAAAGAAGAAGTCAACCCTGTGAGGTTGTTAGCATTTTTCCAATAACGCTGTATAAGGCTGCATAATTGTAACGTTTCCTTTTTTTAATACATTGGATGAACAGAAACTAAAGATGTAGTTACTTAACAAGACAACAATACTTAAATTATGGACAACAAAAATAAAGTATAGTCTGTTACTTAAAAAAAATATCGACATGATCAAAACTCTGTGGTCGCACTATAAACTTGCATCTAAGCGTTCCGCGTACGAGACGTCAGGGCAAGGAAAACGAACACAGGTCCTACCTCGATGGGCGCTCGCGCGGTACTGATCGCCTCGCGCTTGTACATTTCAATTTATGTGCATTTCGAGTTATGTTAAATATTTTTTCTTGTCTAACAAAACAGAGTTAATATCACAATTTATTAAAGATCAGATTAATTAAAGAATGAACTTTCTTTTTATATAATATCTGTTTGGAATTACACTTTATTAAACGCAGTATATGGTGGTAAACTGCTGATATAATTCGTGGAAATTGGCGCAAGATCTTTATTTTTTTTTCTTAAATGACGATTAATTAGCGATATTCTAGTACACTATGTGTCAACAAGATTATATGCCTGATGCACAGTTTTTTTTTTAGTTAATTTGATGAATCTTTATACAAGAGATATAACTCTGAAGTTGGCTATGTGTACTTCAATTCGTAAAACAAGGTGCGGAAGATTGGTCACTACAAAATAATTAATGTTAAGCTTGTAAATCTGGTACATTAACTGAAAAGAGAACAGATTAATCTATTTTTATCAATTATTAAACAACTTGTAGATATTTCCTATGATAGTAAATTAAGCGCTTAAAATCTTCGTATACCGCATTAAAATGTGAAATGCCTCTTAAGTTTTCGCGATTAGTACGCATGTAATTAAACAACTTTAAACGGTTTAAATCGCGTATATTTACTCGCGTATGGTCACAATACTTTGTGGTTGAGTATAAATCGAACCTGTAAGCTGTAGGTACATAATCCAACTTGTAGACAGTAGGTACATACATATTTTTTCTTTATTAAACAGAAGCTTAGGCTTCTAACACTGAAAAGTATGAAATAACTAGTGGGATACTAAAAATGGGAGCTCAGTGTTTTAAATCAGCATTGTGCCCACTTCAACTTTTGAAGCGCCCGTATCGAAGTTTACTTAACTGTTCTCAACCGATCAGCAAAGTTAAGCAACGTCGCCCGCGGTTATGAGCTGGATGGGTGACCGCTAGTGAAATTACTACTGAGCGCTTCCGTGCTTCGGAGGGCACGTTAAGCCATCGGTCCCGGATGTTGTCTTAGGATGGCAGTCGTTATAGCATGGTAGGCTATTTTGCGAATGCCCGCCTGGCTAGCTACCACCACAAGTAGAAAACCTGTCGCTGAGCACCTAACGGTGTGTTCCGGCTACTCTCCTTGAGAGCCAGTACTTCTAGGTTAGCCTGAACAACATCTTCGACCACATCATCACTTACCATCAGGTGAGATAATGATCAAAGCTGTATGGCATGAAAAAATAAAATTTTTTTTTTTGTTCATTTTCTAGAATTACTGGCTCTCAAGGACAGCTACCGGAACACACTATTAGGTTTTTTGCGACAGAATTTCTACTTGAGGGTGGTAGCTAGCCCGGCGGGCATTTGCAAAACGCCCTACCGCCATGCAGAGTTATGCAATGTTTTTTTATTTTACTTTTTAGTTTATTTTTTTAGAATATTTTACGTGAGGTCTGTTATTTTTTTGTTAAGAGTAAAACAATTGTGAATTTCATTTCAGTGCCGATTGTGGAAATCTTAAACGCAACGACATTCACGTCGCTGAGGTCGATGGCTTCTAAATTGGTACCAAGTGAAGAAATGGGTGAGTACGATTCAGCAATCGACAAAACTATTTTTTGTAATGACTTTGGAATTAGCACGAAGCCCACCCAGTGTTAAGTCGCTGAAACGCCTTGACCGATTTTGATAAGTTTAAATGGAATAACCTACTCGGAAAGCATCAGCTTTCAATTAAAAAAAGAATCATCAAAATCGGTTCACTCAGTCAACAAACATAAAAAAAATACTGACCAATTGAGAACTTCCTTGTTTTTTGAAGTCGGTAAACAGACAGTAATTTTTTTTCAATTGTTACTGAAATCACCTTTTTGCGATGGTAGCGACATCTACTTAAATAATTTAAAATACTTATACTTGTACGTTGATATTCGATCAACGCACATCCCTAATTAATTTAAGTAAGTACATACCATTTTCGTGACTATAAAAATTGAGTTCTTAGAGACCGAGATAAATTATACTTTTCTTGGAACATTAGGAAGAATTTTGAATTTTGATTGCAAAGATCACTCCAGGCTATTTTACGATTTGTCATTTGATAACTTTTTAAATAGCTCAACACTTGTAAATGTGAAGAAAGCTATAAATTACAGTACTTAGTTGTATCACAAATAAAACTTGTATAAAATTATGTACTTAATTAAATTTTGCGGTGAGCGGTGAAGGAGAGCATTGATATATCATAAAGGGGCCCCTTAATCCTACTCCTGGGTTGCAAGTCCCAGGCCCCTCTGGCCTCTTCCTCTGCAACGCTATGGACCCGGCACCCACACGGTGAATCCATGGAATGCTAAGAAATTTGTCTATGGCATACTCAGATACGCTTTCAGAATTAAACAGCTATTTTTGTACTGATTTTGACAATATTTAATGCTAGTTGTCTTGTGTCTGTGTCTGGGTGTAGCAATAGGGTAGTTGACACAGTCTAAAATAAAATACAGTGTAACGCTAACATGATAGTAGATGGAGCACATAACTCGATGAAATTAACAAATTATTTATTCTGCATTGGATTACCTTTATTTAGAATAAACAAAATGTGTTTAAATTTTCTTTAAGTCACGTGATCTCAAACGGAAGTAAAGGCGGAAATGATGTCATAAGGACAAAAACAAAGCCACAGAATAGGTAATAGTAATCTTGAGAGTTTGCTTCCAAAGGTTTTGACAGTGACAATTGACATTAGTAATTGCTAATAGCAAGCAACCTACAAAATGTCGCATCACTATCGATTTACTACTTAGGCCCCTATTTCACTATCAAATCCATTGGATCCCATATATTTAATAGTGTGATACGTACATTTGACACATTTATCTTTGATCATATTTCACCGTGAGATTTGATCAAAGATCAGCATAGATAATAAAACCCAAACTCGGTACAAGAATCTATGGAAACATTTTGCAATTATTACTCATAGTAATACAACAACTTTAAACAGTTGGAAAAGCTTATATTTATCATTATATTTATTCCGATGTCACTGCACGCCATTGTCTCGATCACTTGAAAGTGTTTACATTTCGGGATTACAAAAATGTTCAATAAAATAGTGATTTTGAACCGATTAAAGTTGTTTAATTACCATGTATGAAAAATAATTTTGATAATGCTGCCACTCATGTATCCGTGCTTCAAACTGTATTGGTTCTGTGATTGTTTTATTCAGTCTACATACACCCCTACACTATGGTACACGTTCTGCCGAACAACCTGTATAATCGATTACGCACGACCCTACAACAAGTAAGCAAAACGTATTACATTTCAGCACTATTTGTTTTTGCCCTAGTGACGTCATAAGCATACAGGCCGCCATTGAATGATGTTTTAGCGCCAATTTTAAAAGATGAAATAAAAAGATGGATTTCTAGTATTTCAAGACTCCTAAAAAATAAAATAAAAATACTAGGTGTATATTTCAGTGTTATAAATAATTTAACATACCTTAAAAAAACAAGTCAACAACCCTATTAAGAGACGTCGTCCTTGAAACCAATTTAAGTCTTACACCATTTCGAAAATATCTGCATAATATTATAAATATACGAGAAAGAATATTTGTTTTGGGGGTACCTTCGATGCTAAAAACACAAGCAAGCTTTTGAAAGCACTCGTACAAAGAGATCAGCCAAGAGTCGTATTTAAGGGCCTTAGTATCGTCAAATGCGTACTTTCTAAAGTGAACTCCTCCGTGACTGCTGATGTTGAAGATGTGAAAAAAATATATTTCATAGAATAATTCAAGTACAACATTTGCAACATAAGATTTTACGGTATAACTATTAAAATTGCATTAAAAAAAATCAAACAATATACTATTTCTTCACTTATATTGCGAATTCTTTCTAAACGGCTACGATTTTTGGAAAATAAATTGTACTATACAATTTCAACATAGATATACTACAATTGCTACATAGCATTTGTAAATCCATTGACATTTTCCTAGGAAACCTAAAATCTGTCGCCAAGCGCTTAACGGCTTGTGCACCTTAACTGATCAGCAACGTTTCATGCAGCCACTACTTGGACGGTCATACGGTCATTTTGAAGCGCTCATAGCGTAGTTTGCTTAGCCGTTCTTTCTTAACCGATCAGTTAAGTTATGCAACCTCCTCCTCCTACCAACCAAGACTTGGAAGGGTGAGCGCTAGTGGCATTATTGCTGAGCGCTTCCGTGCTTCGGAGGGCATGTGAAGCCGTCGGTCCCAGTTGATGTCTTTAGATGGCAGTGCAAATGCGAATACTCGACTGGCTAATTGTAGGTAGGTCACTTACCATCAGGTAAGATAGTGGTCAAAAGCTAGCATTTTACCTAGGTAAAACCTTGTGGCATCTACAGCCTCTTTTTTCTTCTAAAATCGTTGTTGGAGTGTACGCTAAATTGTCGATCCCAGTTTTTGTCTGAGGATAGAGCGAATATTAAAGTATTTACGGAATGTCACCTCGCTACCATATTCAAGCAGAAAATATGTCGCCAATCACATAAAGGTGCAGCTGTTCTTGTGGTCCAAAAATAACTGCATCTACGACGCTCTTATCTATCAATTATGAAAAGTAAAATTGAAAAAACTTAATTATTTTGAACAAAAACGAGGTAAAGATAAGTCACATTTACAAATTGCATTTAAAACGGATAGCAAATTAACATGAAAATAATGTAAGTAGTGTAATTTTAAAACAGTATAACTGAGTATACTATAATTCTTACGCATAAAAATATGTCATAAAATAGTAGGCCAATATACTTGTACTTTTATACAATATCGTACTAGGTTTAGCTGCGTCGGCAAGATTTCCCACTTTATGAGATACTGTGGCAATATAAGCAACTTTATATGAAACAAAATTAATGTTTCTGAGTAGACATCGTAAAATATCAATTGAATCGCTTAATGCTCCATATTTTGTTCAGAATTGTTATGAGAATAAGTATTGATCATAAAACAGCTTAAGGGTTTTTTTGTTAGCTTTGCATACTGTATGAGCTGGATTGTTCAATGCTAAATACAATCTCCCCCGTTAAGATGGGGGGAGGCTACCAATCCCCACGCTTGGCAGGCGTCTTGGGGATTGTAGTGTAAGAGATCAGTTCCCCAAAAGGCGTTGCTGCTTAATTTTCGGTATTTTACTTTAGTCGCCTCTTACGACAGTTTAGTTGCCTCTTACACAGGTAGTAATGGTGGGGTGACATTCTAGCCCCGGATCCCATGGGGCCCCGGCAACCCACAGGGCAGTTTTAGCTTTGAATTAACCATGGGCTAATAATAACATTACTATTTATAAGACTACTTGATGAAAATCTGTCGTCAAGCACCTAACGGTGTGTTCCGGCAGCAGTCCTTGAGAGCCAGTGAAATAACAGGCCCATGAAACTTAACAACTATGTCCCAAGGTGACGGGCGCAGTGCAATTCGTGACTTGTGACGAAATGCATCTGTTATAGGCAGACGTTAGTCCGCTTAACATCAGGTGGGCCTGGAGCTTATTCCGACACAATAATATTAAAAAAAATAGGTAATAAGTTGAAGCTCGGAGTGGCCATGTAAAATTAGTTGACTCTATTTTTTGAAAATGTATATTGACTGAGTTTATTTTTGTTAAGTTCGCATGTTTTTTTCTGACATTTCAGGTAAAATGAACTCGCTGTTCAGCTTGGTTGAAACTCTGGCGGCGCTCGTGTTTGATCCGACCTATGCAGCTCTTTACTCAAAGACAATATCTGTGTTCACTGGGACCGTGTACATATTCAGTGCTATCATGACACTACCAGCCATTTCTTTGCTGACGTAAGTAATGTTAACCTTTGTAGTACAACGTAAAGGAGTTCACAGACAGCAGCTATAATATATATTATATCATAACTGTCGGTAATAAGAAACGAAAATGTAAAGCTATATATTATAGCCTCCGTGTATTGTCACTTGTCAATTTCTATGGAAAATGTGTTGAGATGCATTGAAATATATCGAGCTATAAATATATAGCTTTATATTATAGCTGTCGTCTGTGAAACGCTTAATGTAACGAGCGTAAACTATAGGTGTCGCTCCATCCCCACACAATGGCTCAGAACGAGAGGACAAAATATTAGAGTTATGAGTCCTATGTCATGTTAGATAGTTAGATAATACTTTATTGTTACACCACACAAGACAATAAATGAGAGGTAAAAGTTATAATTTACAGTGAAAGTGTTACAATGGGCGGACTTATTACTAAAAGTAATCTCTTCCAGGCAACCTTTGGATGGAGAGGATTTGTAAAACCGATAGTGACGGGGTGCAGTTAAGCGATATAATTAACTAATCAAATAAACACTAAAATATATACTCAATTTCAAATATAAGTCGTACATACCATACCATAATACCATATACATATTCTTATACAAAATCTCTTACATATATATTTATATATATGTAAGAGAATTTATATATATATAGTATATACATTTAATAAATAAATACTTACAACACAGAAATAAGCAATACCACAGTTTATAATGAAGAGCGTTATACGGACAGATAGAACTTTTTTATTTGGTCCTAAAATACATTTAAAGAAGATGCACGTCTTATTGAGAGGGGTAGGGAATTCCATAGGCGGGCAGCAACAGTGAAAGATTTATCATAGAAAGAAATAGTATGTGGTGGGATTTGAAGTGTACAATTTTCTGATGACCTTAACGTGTATGATGGACATTGACGTGTATGTTAGCTTAGCGGTCAGAACATACCCCGGCTATAGGGGTGGATGACGTGTATTCGAATCCTGACGTGACTATAATTTTTCCTCTCGTTGTTTTGTAAATAGTCTCCAAAAAAGCGGAGATTTTCAATTCAACTGTATTTTTAACGAACTCAAAAAGGCGGAGGTTCTCAATTCAACTATTTTTTATATTTTGTTTTTGTGTTTTTGTATGTTTCTTAAGCGATTACTCTGCCAATTACTCTTTTTTTGCTCGGTAGCCCACTCTCCAGAGGTGATCCGATGTAAGTTTTATGAAAATCAGTTTAGTACTTTGGTTTTAAACCAATATTACTAGAAAAAATATCTGTGTTACCATGTAAATAAAACATAATTGCGTTTGCATAGGTAACTTAGTTTTTTAGCTCAATGCCAACAGGTTAGCTTTTTACAACACCCCCACCTGATAGCAAGTGATGATTTGATAGAAGAGGCTAACTTAGAATGGGAACTTATTCTTAAGAATAGCTGCCAGAACATGATGTTAGTGTTTGGCGACAGATTTTCAACTTGATTGTTTTAGCTAGCATGCATGTCTGCTTTCGCAAAATGCCCTACTACTTGCTACTACCATGCAATAACGACTGCCATCCCAAGAAAACAAATTAAACCTATGGCTTAACGTGCTCTCCGAAGCACGGAAGCATTCAGTAATAAATGGCACTAACGGTCATCCATCTTAGTAATACCCGTAGCGGATACTGCTTATTCTATAGTTATTCTAAGAATCGGGATATGTACCGTGTTTTTGATAACTTTTAGCTCTCGATATTTAGGCACTGTTGCAAGCGCTATGATCACGGGTAAACTGAAGTCTATGCGAGTGTATAGTCGGCACTAAACGCAGACGAACCGGTCTACCCTCTTTCTAGTATGTTTTTCGGCAAGGCGATGCTATTATAGTCACTGTCACTCACATCACTATTTAAATTTCGACATGCATAACTAATGATATCAGATCGTGAACTATTTGTAACACTTCTTCGGTTCTTGCATAGGTTAACCACTGGATTCCATGTTCTCGACAGTTCGAACCCATCTTCCCTATTGAAGTTTCGATACTTTGTTCTTGCGATCGCTTCTCTTACCATTTTCTGTATGTGTTCAAAAATATCCTGTTTCAAATAATAAATATAGTTTTAATGTCCGTGACAGTTATAAAACTGCTTATCTTATTATTATTATTTTTTAATTAATTATGACGGAATAAGCTCGAGTCCCACCTGTTAAGCGGACTAACCTCTGCCTATAACAGAAGCATTTCGTCAACGACGAATTGCACTGTGCCCGTTACATTGAGACGTACAGTTGTTAGGTCTCACGGTTAGGTGCTTGGCGACAGATTTTCTACATGAGGGTGGTCGCTAGCCAGGCAGGCATTCGCAAAAAGGCTTTCCACCGTGCGGTGATGCTCAAGCCCGCGGCGAGATTCGAACCATGGACCTGCTGTGGGGCAGTCCATAGCCAATGCCACTGAGCCATCACTGCTTCATGATAGGTTGTGAATGACAAGTGCTTCACACTTCATCTTATTTTGTAGAAACCTTGTCGGTGCTTGTAAATGATCCAATCTATTCAACTCTAGGAACTACAGAATAATCTGTGTTCACGGGAACCATTAAATTCAGTGCTATCTTTACTCAACAAGTCATTACTTTGTTTATGTGTCAATAAGTACATAAAAACTTAGATGCCATTAAGATAGTTAGCCCCATGGGGTGCCGAACTAGAATGTCATCCCCCTGTTTATACCTGTGGGTGTAGTAAGAGGCGACTAAAGGTAAGATACCGGAAGGTGGGCAGCAGCGCTTTCTGAGGAACTGATATCTTAAACTGCGATCCCCAAGATGCTTGCCATGCGAGGGGATTATAGCAAACTCCCCCAAAATGGGAGTGGCTTTGTTAAGCAGTGGACAATCCCGCTGATACAGTTAATTGAGTTATTATGTACGATATTTGTGTTCATGGCGGTCGTATCTAAGTCATTACGACTTAACAAATTCAATTGTGACTCTAACAGGGTTTGAAGCAGTGATGGCTCAGTGGAATTTACTATGGACTGCTGCGCAGCAGGTCCATGGTTTGAATCCCGCCGCGGGCTTGAGGTTCAATGCATAGTGGAAGGGCATTTTGAGAATACCAGCGTGGCTAGCGAACACCCTCAAGTAGAAAATCTGTCGCCAAGCACCTAACGGTGTTTTTCGGCAGGTGTACTCGAGAGCCAGTAATTCTAGGTTTACAGTTAACTTAGTTATTATGTACAATATTTGTGTTCATGGCGGTCGTATCATTAGTCATTGCATCATGACTCTAACAGGGTTTTGTATGTTATTGTAATTTTACATAATGAGCCCAGCGTTCGGCTAGGTGATAACCCTGGCAGTGCAATTGTTAAAACCGCTAATGTTTGATTCAAATCAAACCTGTATCTGTGTTCGCGAAGGCCATGTTTATTTTTAGTGTGATCACGATGCTACCAGTCATTTGTCAATAAAATACTTGGTATTTTTTACGAAGTAAAATATTTAAATCAACTTGGTAGACATTTAAATGGTGCTCATGTTTGATCCAACTTGTCAGTAACTAGTTAGTCAGCTTAAGCTAACTAACCTCTGCCTATAACAGATGCATTTCGTCACAAGTGACTAATTGCACTGCGCCCGTCACCTTGAGACATAGATGTTAAGTCTCATGTGCCTGTAATTTCACTGGCTCTCAAGGACTGCTCCCGGAACATACCGTTAGGTGCTTGGCGAAGGATTTTCTACATGAGGGTGGTCGCTAGCCAGGCGGGTATTCGCAAAATGCCCTTCCACCATGCTTTGAAGCTCAAGCCCGCGGCGGGATTTGAACCATGGACCTGCGGCACGGCAGTCCATAGCCAATGCCACTGAGCCATCACTGCTTCAAAACAAGTTATATTATTTTCATATCCGTATTTGACTATAACTTTCAAGTTCTGAGCTAATATTGATGGAATTTGAAGTAAAGTCATTCTAATGATAATATTTCATTAGTTTGTATATGATTAACCTTTATTTAAGGCAGTTATGATTTTTAGATTCATGAAAGTGGATTTGTATTCACTGTTGACAAAAAAGTCAAAGGTATATTGAAAATAAGCGCATCTTTGTTAGTTTATATCGAATTCTCCAATATATTAATATATTAATTAATTTTAAATTATAATAGAAACTTAATGCGTAACAATATAATTTTTTTTTTGTATAATCTTAAAGGTACTGGAGGTCTAAGTTCAAAGAGAATTAAGTGGTAAAACGTTACAGATGCCTGCAACTGATTTTTTCTTTGTTTATTTACTCGAATGGACACAAATTAAATAAATAATGTGCTGAATTCGATCATGATTAGTATATGGGATTAACATCATTTTATTTTACAGGTGGTTTTTCATTCAAAACAGAAAAGAAACAAAACAGAAGAGACTCGAGACACTATATGAAAAACAAGAAGTGATGATGACTTAGTTAAAGATAAGGCCTAAAATGTTAAAAGTTACATAAACTTTTTATAAACTTTCTATATTTTTCTTCTAAACTATCCTTTAACTTGTATTTAAAAACGGTAAGCATGATCTTGTAGAAGAGTCTCAAAGGCAGGATTTTGCTGATGACAGTTATAGGTAGGTAACCTCTGCCTATAACGGATACAATTCTTCACAAGTGATAAACAGCACTGCGCCCATCACCCTGAGACAGAAAGTTGTTTAGTATCATCTCCCTGTAATGTACCGGCACCCATGCTCTTTAAATCAGAACACAGTAAAGCAAACATTGGCGGTAGAAATAGGTATGGTGAAAGTACTTCCCCGGATTAACTCTTTCAGAAAGAATTCTACTTAAAATGCCGTGGTACATTATTGCTACTTTACGACAGTGTTTTCAAGCATACAGTGTCTGATTACTGTATTATATTCATTTTATATATAAAAATAATCTCATTTTTTTTGTAACTGATTGGCTCACCCTTGACCACTTTTCCACTTGATGCCTAGAATGGAGCTGCGGCCAGAACACACCATTAGAGGCTTGGCGATAGATTTTCTAGGTGAGAGTTATAGCTAGCAAAACAAGCTTTGCCAGCCAGACAAGGCAAGCATTTGACCCTGATAACTAGAAAGAAGAGTTTAGCTAGCCTTTGGCCACAATCTCACGTTAGTCCACTTAACATCAGGTGGGCTTCGAGCTGGTTCCGTCACAATAACATAAAAAAAAAAAAAGATATTTAAGTTTTTATGTCGCATCCTCTGTGTTGCTATGAGAACACAGAGTACCAACCCAAAAAGTGAGACACGGGTAGAAATAAGTACACTTTAGCGCAGTCACATCTTTCTTTTTGTATAAGTTGGCGGTGGCGATTTGAGGAACTAAAACGGCCATCTTGAAAATTCACTTTGACACTTCCGAGTTCATAGTAAACATCGTTGCGAATATTTTATTAACTACTGTGCTATCATCATGCCTAAAGTGATAAAAAGTGGTACAAGAGACGCAGTTATAAAAGTACATTCGTTTTGTACACAAGAATGTGGAAAGAATGAACCGATTATACCATTAAAATCCGTAAATGCAAGGGTGGCGGCAATGACTGGTGAGTGTTGGCAACATTACACGTAAATATTCTAACGCCTATTTACTTATAGATATAACTTAAATAATGTGATTGTAACAAATCAACTCAATATTTCAGGTTGGGGTTTAAATTCCGGAAATGCCAATCAAAACGAAAAGTTCTCATGGAAAGATATGACATAGCAGCATGGAGGTCTCGTTGCAAATCGAGAGAGTGCAAAACGGCGTCCAGTTGTATACCTAGATGAGACTTACATTCACTCGTCATATGGTGTCAACAAATGCTGGCAATCTGAAGAAGTTGCTGGCAGTATTAAAGAAATATCTTTAGGACAGCGATGGATAATTGTACACGCTGGAAGTGAACAAGGATTTGTGCCGAACGCATTGTTGATTTTTAAATCAAACACAAAAAGCGGAGATGACCACGACGAGATGAATGCCACAAATTTCAAAAAATTGCTACATGGAAAACGCATTGCGATCACGTTGAGCGGTTAGAAGAATTGATGATGAATGATGATAGAATCGACATCATCATTGTGAATATCACAATGATGATGTCGATTTAGAAAGTTTTAATATAAGTCTTGCTAGCGACAGTGATACCTCATCTGACAGTTCTGCGTCGGACTTGGAAGATCTAGAAGATCATTTATTAGATCACACATAATCTAGTAATAAATAATGTACTAACAAAAACTGTTACATTTTGGTCGAACCCCAACACACTCACCTCTAATTCTAACTTAGTTAAAAACATATCAGTATTCATCTATGTTTTAATATTTCGGTTAATACAAAGACAGGCAAGTAAATTAAATAAATACTACTAATAATAAAATGACGAAGGTTTGGCGTCCATGGGCTCTCGGTCTGTTATCATAATACTCCTCAAGTAAATCCGTAAATCATTGAACTAAATTTAATTTTTACCCCAATTTTCGCGTCATCTTCTGTGCACTGGCAACACTGACATTGAACACAGTGGCGCACAGCCGCGCCAAGTTATACTTCCCGGACTGTATCATATTTTTTGAGGGTTTGACTGTCTTCTTATTTTTTTTTAAATTAATTGTTTATTTTAATATGGATTTCCGCAAAGTATCGCCTAAATCTATTCACAGAATAAAATATAGACTTTTGGTGGCAAACGTTGAACCATACATAAAATTATGATGTTGTTCAGGCAAACCTAGAGACTTATACTAACAAAGCGAGACGTAAAATGCCCTAATATGACCAGGGAAATATAACTAGAAGTTTTACATTGCAATATCGATTCATATCTATATTAACTTAGTACATACGTTGTAAACCTATAGCTACATATATTGTAAACCTATAGCTACATGTCTACCTATATTAGTAATTGACCTATAGCAAATATGCAGATGACCTTTAATAAATACTCACTAACCTCAACATCTAGTAAAATTACATAATCAGTTTGTGAATAAACTTGTCCAGTCGTACACGTTAGACTGCATTCGAGTTTTTAAAGAGTTTACTTGAATCTTGGTTACAAAAAAAGTGAGGAAAATAACATTCCGTTATAATATAGTGGTTATTTATTGAAGAACAGATTTGTAAAGTGCGAGCTATGTAAGATGTGATACAAGAAGAATTAATGTGCTTAAAGATTTAAGTAATTATTTGTTAATGTTGTTGGTCCAAGCATAAAGGTACGTTTTTTTTATATTGTTATGATAATGAATAGATTCAGGCGTTACTTTGCGGAAATTCATATTTAATAATAACAAATATTTATAAAATATTATTATTCTCGATCCTGCGCTCGAAGAGTCAAGACCTCCTGAGGATGCTTCGTGTAGAATCGAAACGCGTCGAAGGTTCTTCCGGTTTGGCTGCGTGGCGTTTGTGATGTCACGTCGGCTTAGCAGGAAAATTGGGCGGAATTGTCACTCGACATATTTTTATATTTTTAAGTGTTTTATTAAAATATTAATTTGATGTTTTCGTAAAATATTTTATAAATATTTCTTATTATTATATTGTTATGTTTGCAAGAACGCCTGCTATGCGGATTACATTACAAAATTAAAAATATACGATCGGAAAAATTTAAGTCATGTGCGGGATTGGAACCCGCGTCCATCCAACCCTTTAGCCGGGGTATGCTCTAACCAACTAAAAAATGAGGTATTGAGCTAACATGACAATGACGTCATAACTCAAATTATTCCTATCGTATATTTGAAATTTTGTAATAAAGGTAAGTTACTGGAGTTTTGGACCTTTGAATTTATTTATTTTGTAATAATTGCCCTTGGGGTGCCGAGCTGGAATGGCACACCCCACCTCTACCCGTGTGTATCGTAAGAGGCGATAAAGAGTAACATATCATAAGGAGCGCAGCAGTGCTTGGAGAGAGCAGTGCTGAGGAACTGATATCTCACACTGCAATGCCCAAGACACCTGCCAAGCGTCGGAATTATGGCTAACTTGTCTCACTGCCCAGAGATATTGGGGGGATCGGAACTCAATGCCCCGGTACAACTACAGTGTTGTACCGTTGAGAATGGGCCCTACGGGATATTACTCTGTGACTATTTGGAGAGACTAATCGGGACTTTTTTATATGGTACATACAAAATAATGAGATGTTAAATATGTCGCTTAGGGTAGGCAGTATAAGTTGCAACTACACAAAAAATATATGGAGACCTTTATGAGGGGAAAGGAATGTAGTAAAACACATCTTGGATACGACTGTGATCTACTCACGTGATTTCAACATGGCTGGGGCTAACTGCGGTTACGTTTATTCAAAATTACATTGTGTTGATATGTGATGAATGCCAAATTCAAATAAATAAAATAAAGTCATGTGAAAATTGCACGCAAAAAAAAAAACAATACTACTTTTATAATTATATTAATTTATAAAAGTATCAAGTAACAAGATCAAAAGATTTATTGGTTAGGGGATTATCTAGGCTTGAACCGAAAATCACACTAACAACCGTTGAAATAAGTGTCACGTTACGTGTCTTTTGAAGCAGTGCAGCTCAGTGGCATTGGCTATGGACTGCCGTGCAGCAGGTCTATGGTTCAAATCCCGCCGCGGGCTTGAGCTTCACCGCATGGTGGAAGGGCATTTTGGGAATGCCCGCCTGGCTAGCGACCACCCTCAAGTAGAAGTTTGTTTGTCGCCAAATTTGTCGCCAAGCACCTAACAGTGTGTTGCGGCAGCAGTCTTTGAGAGCCAGTAAAATTACAGACACATGAGACCTAACAACTGTACGACTCAGTGTGACGGGCACAGTGCAATTCGTGTTACAAAAAGGTATTTGTTATAGGCAGAGGTTAGTCCACTTAACATCAGGTGGGCCTCGGGCTTGTTCCGTCACAATAACATAAAAAAAACATTAGCGCGCAAATTAGTGAATATGATAGAAATAAGAGAAAACATTATTTTCATAAGGGCGCGCTAGAAGTAAGCGTATAGAAGCGTTCGTGGCAAAGTTTGCTTAGCTGTTCTTAATCGATTAGCAAAGCTAAGCAACGTCCGCCGTGGTCATGAGTTGGATGGGTGACCACTAGTGACATAACTACTGAGCGTTTCGTGATTCGGAGGGCACGTTAAGACGTTATACGGTCGGCAGTCGTTATAGCATGTGGTAGGGCAATTTACGAATTGACGCCTGACTAGCTACCACCCTCAAGTAGAAAATCGTCGTCAAGCCCCTAACGGTGTGTTCCGGCAGCTATCGTTGAGAACCAGTAATTCTAGATTGGCCTGAAGAACATCTTTGACCACATCATCACTTACCATCGGGTGAGATAGTGGTCAAAGGCTAATATATCAAGCATAATAAAAGTGATATTGATGAGGCTAGTTTGTTTGTAAATTATAGATCTTTCCTTGACATCCTTAGCATAAAAAAAAACATGATCCGTATATACTTCCGCTTACAATGCCCTAACATATGATACTCAAAGATGCACCCTGGTTTATGTTGTTTCCCGATGACATTGCTATAATTTGAGAAAACATTACGAAGCAGAGGCAATAATTCACAATGAGGCGATAAAACTTAAAATATAAACTACGAGTGCAACTGAATGTTGATCAACTAAGGTGTTCTAAAGGTAATGGAAACTAGTAATAATACGCTGCTGCCAATCATTTTAATCAACAACGATTCGGCACACCTAATGTTTACGTGAAAATTGAATTCTGAACCCTCATCGCATGAATTATTGACAAATATTTTTTTCCCTGCAAAAAGTTTCTTTTGAAATCTCTTTTGCAAAAAGTTAATAATACACAATTACTATCAATATATTTGAAATATGATAGCAAGTCAAGCAAGTTTTCCTAGAATAATGCATAGGCGTATACGAGTTTAGTAAATGTACTTTTTTTTTTGTTATTTTGAAGGATCAAGCGCGAGGCCCACCTGATGTTAAGCGGTATCCTCTGCCTATAACAGATGCATTTCATCACAAGTGCGCCCATCACCTTGAGACATAGTTGTTAAGTCTCATTTTGCCTGTTATTTCACTGGCTCTCAAGGACTGCTGCCGGAACACACCGTTAGGTGCTTGGCGACAGATTATCTACTTGAGGGTGGTCGCTAGCCAGGCGGGCATTCGCAAAATACCCTTCCACTATGCGGTGAAGCTCAAGCTCTGGGCGGGATTCGAACCAAGGACCTGCTGTGCGGCAGTCCATAGCCAATGCCACTGAGCCATCACTGCCTCAAAAATGTTCAAGTCATGTTTTCTATACATCTTGAAATAACGGTATTATGAGCAATTATTTATCCAACCACGGGAATTTGATCTAAGAGTATCCAAAGCGGCATTAGTCTTGGTTCGGCAGAGAGGGACACTCGAGGAGTGGAGTTTTTTTTACAACCGTTGGTGAGATATTGATTGCCAGAGGGAGGTTTCCAAGACGACACATTTTTTTGCTCGATATTATAGAGAACTTGTCCTTGACCGCTGTGTGTGGATGGAAATCATTTGCCATAAAAAGCACGGTCTATCACAGGTCGAAGCTGTTTAAGATTTCCTAGCAAGCACAAGCACATACCACCAAATGGCTTTTGTGCTTGCGTTGGTTTAGCTTGCCTGCACTTGCGGTCAACTTTATGCAGCAACGAGCATCCTACCACACTTGATGATGAAATGGCAGTGTGCAAGTTCTGTCTGGAAATTTGTTTCTGCATCGGCATCTTATTGCTAAACACTTTTTCAATTCTTAAGTGAACACTTTTTCAATTCTTATGTGCAAGCCAGAATGTATTGTGCACCTACGCACAGGTGCACAATACATTCTGGCTTGCACATAAGAATTGAAAAAGTGTTCACTCAATGCTCAAAATAGAAAACTCTTAGACCCCGATCGTTGTACAGACTATGAAGGTATATTAACACAGCCATGCGTTTGCTTTCCTAATAGTTCAGATTTTCCGTGACTTTTGGTAAATAACCCTCTAAAAACATCATCTCAAATCTTTTACCAAAATTTCTAACCCCGAGACCACATGAACAAAAAAAAACACAACTCTAATAAACGCGTTATAGTTAATGTACGCGAGATGGCACCACGTGTCTTTTAATATACAAAAATTCAAACGCCAATTCATACCGCTCGGGTAATGATTAGGTATTTAATTTTTATACCAAAACATTTCCGTTTTCAACCACTAGTGTTATCCATTGTAACTTTAATCTAATCTGTGCCTTAATATTGACTGTTGGTAACGTCAGATAAAAAATATAACAGTGGAATCACGATTACGCGAATTCTATAAGAAACACAAAAATATTGCGAGTAATGGGTTTTCAACTTATCAAGCATTTACAGTTACTAAGAACTTTATCGTTAATATTTCGTATTAGGTAGGCACAATTTTTAAGAAAAAATATACCTAGTTTCTCCAAAATTATGGAATGACTAGGTATATTTTTTCCTCTCGTTGTAGTTTTGTAATATATTTTTCGAATTATAGAGTCGTAGTTAATAAAAAATCTTCAAGGGTAGTTAGGTACAAACGTATACAATAAATACTGTTAACTTCTCTTGCTTTTATGAATTTGAAGCTTATTCTGAATTATTTTTTCTAGTTCACGCAATGAACTGAATACATGATCTTCGGCATCACTTACATCGTTCAATATTGGTGTCATAATAGCTGCAATGGCTTGTTTTTTGATATCATTGGTTCAAAAACTACTAGGTTGGTAATAAATATCAACGCCATTCATTATTTTACTGACAAACTTCTTCTAGGCAATGACCCAAAGTTTACTTTTTTACTTATGCTACTACGTTAAAGTTTAAAATATGTACATGTTAACAATAAGAAATATTTAAAAAGAACATTAAATTAATATTTTAATAAAACACTTAAGTCAAGACCTCCTGAGGATGCTTCGTGTAGAAGCGATACGCGTCGAAAACTCTTCCAGTTTGGCTTCGTGACGTTCGCGACGTCACGTTGGCTTAGCGGGAAAATAAGGCAGAATTGTCACTTGATATATTTTTTAAGTGTTTTATTAAAATATTAATTTAATGTGTTCTTAAAATATTTGTAATTGTTAAATATGGATTTCCGCATAGTAACGCCTGAATCTATTCATTATCTTGTACTGTTAATATTAACTTGCACATTAGTAAAGTAATTGTCACATATACGTACCGACCATTTCCGCAGGCTTTCACTACTGGAAAACATTCAAGCCGTGACTACAGAAAACTTGTATTTATCTTATGTGGTTCGAAAAAGGACCTGCGTTTATCTAGTCTGGACGAGCCACTTGACTCAAGTAGGTAATTGCTCTTGAATAGAATGATTGTCATATGTGTTCAATGACTTCAATAACAAGGTGCACAGGGTACACGGTGTTCAAGACGTTACGTCGATAAGATAATGGTATCGATTGTAAGGCGAGTTGAACAAGGTAAGTACCCTCATCACCCCGAATCCTCTGTTAATAATAACTAGAATTCTCTATCAGTATACTATATATATATACAGTAGACATAAATATACACAATTTAAGAGAGAGACTAAAATCTTCAATACTCCACAAACATTTAAAACCAAGCATCATAAAAGATCACCATCTTGCTATCCCTGTCTCATGTGAGCTCAGCAAAATAGGGAACAATCTCACTGGTAGCACACTTACCCACTTTAATGGGAATGATCTCGCTGGAAACATATCTACCCACTTTAATGAGAATCATCTTACTGGTACCATACCTATACATTTTCCTGAAAATCTTCTCACTGGTAGTATCCCTACCCATTACCTTACGAGTATCGAAATTCGTAGATCAACACACCCACGTTACATGAGTGGTGAGATACTGCTCTTTAGATGTATCCAAATATATACATAAGCCTTAGGCCGGGATTTGAACTTTCCAGTTTTGAAACTACCGACAAATCAACGTCATCTTGCGTCACATACGATCGAAGGCACCGCAACCTTTAACATACTTGTATAACATTATTTTTGAGAATTCCCCTGAAGCACAAATGTGGAGGTAATTTTAAGCCCCTGTCTAAATGATCTAGTATTTGTTTGTCAGTGGCATCACAGCTCGTCGAAGTCGAAGAAGCTAGACTGATTATGAGTCTGGTTTTTATTTTATTCGGAAGCAGGTATTAATCTTTATTTCTCCTTTACCATGATATTTGGACATCTGATCAGATATTTCTAAGATATTTAAGTTTAAGGGTGGCCTGGCCGATATTTTTCTATGTAAACGTTGATAGGTGAAAGATATACCTCGAAAAAAATACAGGAAAGTGTTTCAAGGCTCATAACATTTAAAAAAAATATTATCTTAAAAAAAAATGTAACACGCATAAGCCTAGATAGTGAAGAGATCAATCCATTCCATGATTAGTTCTGGACTTAAAATCTGAAATGAGACAGTGATCACCCTGCAACGTTTGTATGGAGAAGTTAAGGGCCAGTTCAACCTTAAACGGCTTTGATATGACGGACAAATAATAAAACCAAAAAGTTAAGAAGTGGGCATTTGGAGATACTTCAATTGTGTTATTTTTTTTTATTTTTATTATGTGCCTTATTATAATGTTTTTATTAGTCCTTATTAGGTTATCTGCCATAACAGAAATATTCCAAGAATAACTCAACCGGCTACATATTTCGATTAATAAGTTATTTCGTATTTTTTCCATACAATCCTTCATGGTAACGGACGGACACATGAAACATGTAGTAACGCATGAATATATAATAAAAAATAAATAAAAGAATACATAGTACATGAAACGGTGTAGACAAGTAATATAGCCAAGTCATATGGAAACTTACATCAAATTTCACGTTTTTCAATATTTGAACACTTCACACCGTGTGTACCGCGCTTAGATCTGGGCATTCTTAACTCAAGCAGGTATTGTTAGCAATTGTAAACTTTACGAATAGCACAAATGTTATTTTGAAAACATTGCCGGACGTCAGTGTGGTAGGTAGTGATTTGAAGTGAAAGAGACAGTAGTGTGGTTTAAAATAATGTAAATTAAGAAGACAAAAATAATGATTTGGTAAGTTTTGGGTAAACGCTTAGCATATTACAATACTCAGTATAATTTTAAAGATATGGTTATTAATCATCGACTGTGGTCGAGTTATTTGAAAAAATAATATACGGAAATTTTAAATAAAACATAATTGTAGCACTATTTTTCAATGAATTTAAAATATTTAGGACTCCTTATGTTGATAATGGTCAAAACGGTTGTTATGTTATTATGTGACGTCACATCCACCCATGGAAATTTTCTGAAGCATCAACCATGACTTGATTTGCGTGACGACTATCGGTCTGTGTTATGTGATTATCACAATACAATACCACTTGTCATCCTATGTGATGGCATTGTAATTACGGCAGAAGGAGTTCACACTAACGCATTGACACTGGCTGTATTATTTCTTTTTTTTAAACGTAACCGTTTTTTTACCTATCTTACGTCGCTTACAGTCTAGAAAAAATGTAAAGCTTAGCAAAAAGACTTAAAAAAAGGGGAACTTCTCATTTTATCATGAAGCAGTGATGCGTAAAAGTTTTTTTTTACACCAATTTCATATGCTCTTAAGAGATATCTTAAGAGCTTTGTATATGCTCTTAAGAGGTATCTAAGTCTAGCGTCTTCATAGCTCTTTCCTTACAAACGTAGTTTTGTCATATTTTAAATACCAAGTGTTCAAATTAATTGAAATGATGTGTGCAAATCCTTGAGTCTAAAATCTAGGCTTCTGGCTTATCAGCTTTCCGTAAACCTGTGTATTTTTTAAATTATTTGGATTAACCGTTCGTTATGAGGATTCTTATATTGAAATATAAAACGAGAAACTAAATAACAGAAACTTAGATTTAAAGCTCTACGACATGCGTACAAAAATTCTACTAGTTTGAACACTTGGTATTTAAAATATGAAGACATTACGTTTATAAGGAAAGAGCTAGGGAGAAACTAGTCTTAGATATCTAATAATATTCTGAAGATGCTGAATCATTAAACAAGTTATACGGCGAACGTCATATAATCGATGACATCCATGGCATTAAAATGATTTTTTTATAATGTTGCTATGCCTAACTCTAAACTTTTGTTAATAAACTTTCAAAAGTACTCGTTCACATAACACACGAAATTCATAGATTTTTTAAAGATATTCCATATATTTGTAAATATTTACCAATGGTATGCCTTCATTAACAAAATACTATGAACTATACACAACACTACAGCTACTACAATAAAAGCATTTAGATCCCTATCAGCCATTGCAGATTCATAGGCAGTCCAAATGCTCTATCCCACTACCAGTTGACAGCGTGCCCAGCATTGCCCCGTTGCATGTATGCAACATGCATTTACCAATGAGATTGATTATATTTGTTACAGGTGAACCTCCATATAAACTTTTTTTACGATTTTAGGGGTGGTTTATATAACTGTTTAAATGTTGAACTTCCCCCCATATAGATGTCAGTATTTCACCTTCAGATGATATTGAGATACCGCTATCAACTGATGCCACAAGTTACAGTTTTCAAGAGAGGTTTGAGGTGGTGTCTTAAAGCTAAACTGTACGTAACGTTTTCCAAGTAAACGTAGTTTCGTCATATTTTTAATAAGTACCAAGTGTTCAAACTCGGTGAAATTTTTAATGCATATCCCTGAGCCAAATATTTATAGCTCGCATTTTTTCGACGTATTGTTTATTTTTCCCTAAATGTGAAAACAAGAATTCCCATACATAAACTATTTATATCCGAATATTTTTGAAATAAATGAATGGTAAAAAATACTACATTTTAAGGAATTCTGGCAAACCTTAGTATAAATATTAGGCCCAGGGATATGCATGCCAATTTTCACAGAGTTTGAACACTTGGTATTTAAAATATAACGAAACAACTTTTGTATGAAAAGCGTTACTTGCACACTTCCTATTCTAGACCGAAATCATACGAAATGTTATTAACTTATGTCTTTTTTTTATGTTATTGTGACAGGACAAGCTCGAGGCCCACCTGATGTTAAGCGGACTAACCTCTGCCTATAACAGATGCATTTCGTCACAAGTCACGAATTGCACTGCGCCCGTCACCTTGAGACATAGTTGTTAAGTCTCATGTGCCTGTAATTTCACTGGCTCTCAAGGACTGCTGCCGGAACACACCGTTAGGTGCTTGGCGACCGTTTTTCTACATGTAGGTGGTCGCTAGCCAGGCGGACATTCGCAAAATGCCCTTCCACCATGCGGTGAAGCTCAAGTCCGCGGCGGGATTCGAACCATGGACCTGCTGCGCGGCAGTCCTTAGCCAATGCCACTGAGCTATCACTGCTTGAAATTAGCGACGGTATTAAGATGCTGACCACGTATTGATCCGTTTACTAATACGGCTATATTAGTTATTATTATTATATTGATGCACTCCTGTCACATGATGTAGTTCGAAAGTTTATATATTTCGAATGTTATCTAATAGCATACAACAATCATTCATCAGTGAACATGCTTAAGGTCTTCCCTTGTTTGTTTCCCTATCCAATATTATATCCTAATTTGAATCCTCGCGCCACCTACACACAACCGACGAAAGCGACGAAACCCGGCACGCGGCGGCAAGAGGAACTATGCTGTATCGTCCATCTTCAAAACCAAACGTGTCCCGCGGGCACAAGTTATGCAAAATAAATAAAAACTCCATAAAAAGGTGACGAAGTGATGTGTGTAAAGAACTGTTGAAACGACTAATATCAGCTGTGGTACTCACAGCACTACCTATTGTTATTCCTTAAATCTATCCAGACTAGCTTGTTACTAAAACTTTCATCTTATCAAATCCTCGTTTTCAATTTAAACGCAAACAATCAGGTAACACCAGACGATAAGCATGAAATAACTCAATACATGTACACACGGTATGTTCTTTATCTCAGTCTCATGATTATTTGCAAATATTATCTAGCCGTCTTTACTTACATATAATTTATGGCCAACAACACGCGATAGACTTTAAATACATGTAATTGAAGAGGCATGACTAGATTTTTGCATTTTTCAATTATATGTCTTTATTTTAATATGCAGGGTAACTTACAAATACTGAACTACCTATATAGACTGCGGCTTAAAAAACGTATTGAAAGCTTCCACCAATAGCAAGTTTTTACAAATATATGTTTTTTTTTTATAGATATAGTATAAATACGAATCTTTGAGTAGTAACAATAGATAGAGAGATGGAGAGATAGATAGACTACACTTTATTGACACACTACGAATTTTAACACATATCTCAAAACATAATAATAAAGAATAAATGTGACAATGTGTGGTCATCAGATGAATCTCATACAACAATCCGCAAAAGAAGGATTTTTTTAATTTAATTAGAAAAGAGGTATTTCTTAAAAATTTTAATTACAAAATGCACTAATGAATTTCCAATTACAGACAATAATATTACTACTATATAAACATTTATTTTAATTTCTTTTAGCGGACAAACTTTTCGTCTTTTTCACATGCGATAGTTCTTTAAATCAAATTTAGAAATTAAACATACAAATTGTTCAGATAATAAAATTATATTAGTAAAGAAAAAATTTGGCAATTTTCAAAAAAGCTATTCAGCTTTATATAATATGTATATATTTTTTTACGTTAAAAAAGGTTGCATGTTTGCAGTGTTTGCTCTGTATGTGTGTATCATTATGCATCGTGCCATCGTACATAGTTTTCGATACTATTTTTATTCGAATGCTCTCTTACAAGTGGATAGCTCCTTGATATACTTGAAAAAGATCATGTCCTTATTGTATGTATCCATTTATAGCGGTAGTAACATAAACTCCATTTCTCTATGATCTCTACTATGCGTAAAGTATTATAATTTACATATTTTCCTTGAATTCGTTCGTTTTCCAAGCCCATTTGCACAAACTCTTACACAATTCCCCCTAAATGAATACCTTTTCTGAAGAACAAATGTTAAACATAAAAGTATTTAAAGCACATTATAATAAGACAATAATGTTGCCATTCATTCGTTTTCAGAGTAGCCTGTGCACCACGCACCGTATATCACCGGATTTCAATATATAACTCTTTGCTATATTTTAATAGCTTTATTAGTTATAAATCGTGTTCCTGCAATATTAAAGTAGGTAGGCTTCAACTTTTATTGTATAGTTGAATTCTAACTTTTTTTTTGTTTATGTGACAGAACAAGCTCGAGGCCCACCTGATGTTAAGCGGATAAGCCTGTGCCTATAACAAATGCATTTCATAATAAGTCACGAATTGCACTGCGCCCGTCACCTTGAGACATAGTGCTTAAGTCTCATGTGCCTGAGATTTTACTGGCTCTCTGCCGGAACACACCGTTAGGTGCTTGGCGACAGATTTTCTACTTGAGGGTGGTATCTGGCCAGGCGGGCAATCGCAAAATGATTCGAACCAGGGACCTGATGCGCGGCAGTCATAGCCAATGCCACTGAGCCATCATTGCTTCGTTTTTCTTATTCAACTTCTTAATTATCGTTGATAAATGGCGTTGTGTCAGCGTTGTCTTCGAAGATGTAAAGCGGGTTATACCTGAAATCGGAACGGATTATCATGTACATACAACTGCTAAAAACACCGTGATACCATTATATGCATACTGCCGTCCGTTGACTAAAAGGTCGTTAAGCCACAGGGGGTCGATTTTGAGCTTTAAATGCCATCCTATACAGAAAAAAATTCTCTATCAATCTGTCTTGGAATTATTTTTATAACCTTTTAGAATCAGGAGATAGGTCTAGTAAAAAGGCCGTTAAATATTGATAAAAATATATTTTACAAAGCTAAATTGACGTTAACCTTCAATACTTAGCTACACGATCACATACAGCCCTTAACGACATCATCATAATAGAATTGTAATATTCGTCACATAGCAAGAAAGACGTTATTTAACTTTACTAGGTTATATAGTCGTTAAGATACTAATGCTACCTTTAAGTTTTTGATTTCATAGCTAAATAATGTTGGTAATCCTACACTATAAAGCAGTTTCACAATAAAACTACGCTTTATGAACGTTAAACTCTTATAACGGCTTTATAGCGTTTGCCGGCTGTTTTAGGACCTAATGATTTACTTTTCTCAAAATTCATAGCGCCCTAAAATTCTTAGATGAACAACATTTTGCGTCCACATCCTTAGCAAAAAAGACATTAAGCGACAATACTTAGCTAAAAAGTCGCAAATTGCTCTCACGTTTTGACCTGCCCCGCACGAATTCCAGTTGAGTGTCGCCTAGGTCGTCATATACATTATTATTGCTAGTTTTGTTAGCTTGGCGCTGTTTATATCTATTGGTATGAAAATTATAGAGATGTTACTATGATCAATCGAGTTCAATTGCAATTAACGACTCTCATGGCAAAGTAGATGTACCTATTTGCTATTATAATGTGTGGACCAAATATTTCATTAATTCTTACGTACCGTGCAAACAAGACAAGCGAGGAGTGGCAAGAGGTCTTACGCTGCCTCGTTTCTCGGAAATTAAGTCGTCTGCAGCGAGCTTTTTGTGTATTAATTATAACATATAAAGTAATCCTTACTAATATTATACACGGTTAGATAGATTTGGATGAAATTTGGTATGGTCATAGCTTATACCCTGGATAAGCACATAAGCTAGTTTTGGTTGTCACTATCATCATCGTATTTCATCACAACGCAGGTAAAACCATGGAGCGCAGCTAGTTGTTGTTAGCTAGTTTGTATGTGTGGATGTTGGTTACTATTTCATGCCTAAACGGCTGGATGGATTTGAATTTTATTTGGTATGGAGATAGCTACTAAGCTGAATTGATACACAGGCTACTTGTAATTACCATCATCATCACTGTTTTTATCACCGCACGGGTAAAATCATATTTTAACAATATTTCGCTTAATATTGTAATTCGCTCATTCCTCGGTGAATATGATAGTTCCTATAACTTAAATCAGTGTTCTAGTATTTTTTTTATTAATTAAAACATATCGTTGTATCTTCACACTAATATATCGCGGAAAGGGTAGGCAGATGTTGATTTTATATTATTTAAACATTTCCAATTTCCCATGAAATATATAAAAGCAAGACAATTTTATGATTCACATAAAACTTTGCAACAAAGTGATAATCAAATATTTTTCACCACAGATTTAGAAAAAAATATATATTGTTACCGAGAATAGATACATTAAAATGGAAAAATAACCTTTGAAATTGAACCCGTGACTGTTATTAATTGGTTTGATGGCATCGCAGGAAGAAAACAGGAAGACATCCAGAGTGCGATTTACGTTTTCCTAGTTCGTATCGTAATGTTCAAAATATGAACACTTGGCTTGACAACTGCAGTGCCCGAAATAAAAATTAGTTAGTGTTGTCGTTGGTAGTTCACTCGGTGAACACTGACATAATATCGACAGCAACAATTTCGTACTATTTTATCGAACCTGGGCGTCCTTTTATTAGCGCTGACCAAATGCATCATTAAGTTGAACTGGCAATAAAAAAAAGGGTAAGCTCTACGACCTTATAGATTATATAGATGCAAAAGCTTCCATAAATAGTGGCACAGTGACAGTTGAATTACTTACAGATATATATTTTTATACAGATTTTATTAACTCACCAAATTACACCTCCAACAGGCGCATACAAAATTCAAACCCCAGAGCTTATCTAAAAAACATGGTTCAGGTAACTTTCAAACGTAATAACTTTGTTCTTCAATACAAAAATGATTTTTAAGACGAATTTACAACATTAAAGTTCGTGTCTGATAGATACTTAAAAAAATCCAAAAGCCTTGTCAATCACTCTTCGTACCTCGCCGAAAGATATGAACAACATAAAAGAAAAGCAGTGTTTTTTACACTTTAGATCACAAACAAACTAGCCTTTATAATACTCGCACATAAACTATTATTTAGCAGAAATTTATCTACAAGAGATAAACATGCTCCTTAAATGAAAAGATGCTCAAGTAAATAACTTAAATACTGATTTAATGTGTTTTTATAAACTAATATATAAGTTTTACTTCTTATAGGCATAAAAGTGTAGGTGCAAAGACTTCATACTTACGAAAGTATTTTTACATAAATACGACATTTTCCCGTAGGGCAAGGCAGAGACCACAAATTTCACTTACTACGATCCTGACATATCGCTTTCGCTTCATCAATTCTTTCATACATGAGCGTTAGCTTAGGGTACGTAAGTATCTCCTGACCTGGAGCAGAACGTCTTCAATCTGATTTCGAAACGTTCACCTAGGTTTTCCCCTTCCAACACTTCCATTCATTCGTCCCTTGTAAAAGTATAGTATTTTGAGTGACATTAATTCTCATATTCTTAATTGAACTGTTCTAGGAGTGAGTCGGATCTTTTTAAAAGCAAGACCCTAAGTTATTATTTATAAAATATGATTTTAAATAATCATTTATATTTAACAATTATACATCCCTGGATGGATAATCTAATGATAAGCAATTAATTTTCTTTATTTGGTTTGCCATTGTAATTCTAAATATGCGCGTGTAATCCCTACATTTAAAATACATTGTTTAAAGATTTAAATCTTATTTATAGTACCTAATTAAGTTGTTTTGTTTCGTAGGAAAATAGATTCTAAACAATTATGTCTAAAAATTATGTTATATAATTTTAATTAACAAATTATGAATTTATTACGTTGATTTTGTTTTAATACTTAACGTTTTTTCTTGATGCCTGTGATGCAACTTGAATTGTCCATTCTAAAATACTTAACTAAATAGTCGTTTAATTTCAAGGTTTCAAACTTAACTGCCATTTAGTGTAGTAATTAAAAGAAAATATGCTATTAAATAAATACAAAATATACAATATGTTATAAAACTAGACTACATAATAGTTAAAAACCTATAACGACATTCAAGCTTGGGTTTGATATCTTTGATATTAGTTAATATTTAACAAAAAAGTCGTTAAATTACTTAGCGTCTTTTTAGTGTAGATTTTTGCATATAACTTCATAACATTAAAAAACTGTACACATATTTATGTACAAATGCTAGTCTAAAAGGTCGATAGAGTATACTTAGACACTTTTTAGTGTAGTATATAAATGGTAAAATAAGCCATTATTACACGGCTAAAATGCCAAAAGAGTTTTTTTTCTATTTAGAAATAATTATTGCAAATATATATTGCAAAATTTGATAGAATATAAAATTAGCTTTCTGTGGATATTTCAATGCTGTTTCTGCGACCAATACCTATAAAACAGCATCAATTTTTAATTTTTCCTACGTTTTTTGCTCATATCTCAAAACTTGGTTTTGTGGCTTAGCGACCTTTTAGTTAACGGACGGCAGCATAGCTAGTTAGCCAAATACGGAAAATGCTATACTTTCATGATATACACTGAACCGCAAGATAACCATTGTTCAAACTATGGGCTCTTTGCACTCTTTACGGCAAGCAATATACACAAAATAATATTCAAAGACACAGACGATCCTTGATGTCAATGTCCTGTTTCGAGTTATTTTAATATAATAGAAGAAGAAGAAGTGTTTTCTTCTTTATGCCTGAGGTTAGCCTTTACTATCTCACCTGATGGTAAGTGATAATGTGGTCGAAGATGTTGTTCAGGCTTACCTAGAAGTACTGGCTCTCAAGGACAGCTGCCGGAATACACCGTTAGGTGCTTGGCGACTTGAGGGTGGTAGCTAGCCAGGCGGGCATTCGCAAAATGCCCTACCACCATGCTATAACGACTGCCATCCTAAGACGACAACCGGGACCGGCGGCTTAACGTGCCCTCCGATGCACGGAAGCGCTCAGTAGTAATGTCACTAGCGGTCACCCATCCAACTCAGAACCGCGGGCGACGTTGCTTAACTTTGCTAATCGGTTGAGGATAGCTAAGTAAACTTCGCTATGAGCGCTTCAAATGTATGATTTAAACATTTATATTGAAAGAAACCTCTATTACTTTCTCTGCGTGCCTACTTAGTAGTTGCAACATAGGTTATGCAACATATGTTATTACAAGGTTGTAATCTTAAATTCAGTTTTATAGTTGGTCGTTAATATAGCGTACCTATTTCAACATACTCATTGTATTCGTTATTATTTACTTACTTAAATCATTTTTTTGCTCTTTAAAAATGTACAAAAAACATATTTAGACACATTTTTATGTAATCGGAAAAAAACTACATCAGCGTCATTAAGTAATCCACGCACTAATCCTCTCCTAGTTATATTCATATATGTGTGTTTTTCACAGGTAAATCTAGTTGCGGTCCACTGGCCGATCTGTGAACACCGCTCCATTGTCCATTTGCATAAAAAACAACAGAAGTTACGCAAAAATATACCAATAAAACATGTTTAACTTATCAGTAATTGGCACATAATATGGCACTGCAATAACCTCTCAAGAACAGAACAAAAGCCCTTTTATCAACAGTAATTCAACGCCATTTATCATTTATCTGTTCGTAATTGATATCAAACAAATATATCGGTTAGGTAAATAATTCAAGCAATTATTGTGTCTTCCATATTATGATAGTCGCGTACATAATGTGAAGTCAAATATTACAACAGTGGCAATCGGTCGTGCTCTTCTGTTTACCAACAATGGACGTGATATAAAATAAGGAATCAATCAAACGAACAGTAATAAAACAAAAATGGCGGAGGTAAAACAGAAAGTTGCTGACGCGGTGGAAGAGAAACCGCTGAACAAGGATGATCGACAAAAACTGTACCGAGACAAAACTTTTAGGGAGAAACTGGTGTATATTAAAGAGAATATAACTGTGGAGCCCCTTCTAGCGGGGCTTATCATTCCGAGCGTGATATCAAGATTCGCCATGGGTAATCTCAATTTGGATAAAGCGTGCAGAGTTAACCTGCAATACAGTGATGAAATATGTGACGCGTTGGTCAAAAAATCTAGCAATAACTTCTCGGAATACGAAAAGGAAGTTCAGAAATTAATATCGTCAATCGATATCTGGAAGGGTGTTATCCAGACGGCTTTGCCATGTCTAATAATAATGTTTCTGGGAGCGTGGAGCGATCGGACAGGCAAGCGGAAGATTATCATTATGTTGCCCATATACGGCGAAGTTTTGACATCGGTTAACAATTTGATCAACGTGTACTTCTTTTATGAGATTCCTGTGGAAATGACTGTGTTTTTGGAGACTTTATTTTTTTCTGTGACTGGTGGTTGGGTTACTATGTCGCTGGGTGTTTTTAGTTATATTAGTGATATAACGTCAGAGGAAACTCGGACATTTAGAGTGGGCTTGGTTAATTTTTGTATGACTGCGGGCTTGCCAATCGGAATGGCTTTGAGCGGCCTCTTGGTAGCAAAGATGGGCTACTATGGCATATTCTCGATGACAGCTTTGATGTTCACTCTGGTCCTGATGTATGGAACGTTTGTTTTGGTAGATCCTGATGAGTGGCTGCAAGAAAAAGGATTACCCTCTGTAAGTATATATTTTTTCAGTTATTTAATAAGTTCGGGTCTTAGCTCATTCAATACTAATTACGTAGATTCCAAGTTGTAAGGGTAAATAGCTCCCACTATAGTTTCTTTCACATCCGGTAATTTCAAGGAGAGTTTGGGACGCCCGTGTTGTATTCTCGCTTCGCTGAACTATCCTTAAAAATACCATTGGGTGAGGTCAAAACTATAGCCAGAGCTATTTGAATTATTGACCTGAGTTACACCGTATTATTTATTAAAATTAGTGACAAACTAACTACGTGAGATTTCTATAAAAATCACAAAGTTCGTACAATTTAAACAATTTCAGTTCAATACAAACTATAATATTAACCATGTCTAGATTCAAATTGTGAATTAGAAACATTAGAGTGAAGATATTAATGTTTTAATCTGAACAGATTAATGTGATAATTTCACAAGTATTTATCGAATGGCATATATTTTCTTAGTCTCCGATAAGATAGTAGTAACGAAAATGTTTCATGACTCATAAGGAAAAAAAAACACATTATTTTGCTAATTTTTTTTTATTTCTTTATACACCTACATAATTATAACGCGTATGCGCATAATACTTATTTATAAATACTACTGTTTGTACTCTCCGTAAAACAATTCATGAAATTTGTCGTAATACCTAATGAAAAGTATTCATTAGGTACATTTATCTTTGAAAATCAGCTTTTATCTTGGAATTATAATATCAATTTTGTAAGAGTAGAGTGCACGCAGCGCTTTTTTTATGTTATTGTGACGGAACAAGCTCGAGGCCCACCTGATGTTAAGCGGACTAACCTCAGCCTATAACAGATGCATTTCGTCACAAGTAACGAATTGCACTGCGCCCGTCACCTTGGGACATAGATGTTAAGTCTCATGTGCCTGTAATTTCACTGGCTCTCAAGGACTGCTGCCGGAACACACCGTTAGGTGCTTGGCGACAGATTTTCTACTTGAGGGTTGTCGCTAGCCAGGCGGGCATTCGCAAAAAGCCCTTCCACCATACGGTGAAGCTCAAGCCTGCGGCGGGATTCGAACCATGGACCTGCTGCCCGACAGTCCATAGCCAATGCCACTGTGCCATCACTGCTTCAAATCCTGCGCTTTCACTGCAAACGTAGTTTCGTCATATTTTAAATACAAAGTGTTCAACCTCGGCGAAATCGTGTATGCGTATTGCTGAACCTAATATCTATTCTTCTGCTTTGCCAGTTTTTCGATTTATTGTTTATTATAACCCTAAACGTCAAAGTAACAATTCCCATACAAAACGATAATTCGAATTATTTTTAAAAATACTTAATTTTACGGAAATTTGGCAAACCAGAAGCAAAAAACCTTAGAAATAAATCTGTTCTTGTTTTCTTGTTTTTTCTTTTTATGCCTGATAGGTAAGCTCTCACCTGATGGTGAGATAGTGGTCAAGGCTACCATCAGGTAAGGGTTGATGTGGTCGAAGTTGTTATTCAGGCTAACCTAGAAGTACTGTGGCTCTCAATAACAGCTGCCGGAACACACCGTTAGGTGCTTGGCGACAGATTTTCTACTTGAGGGTGGTAGGTAGCCAGGCGGGCATTCGCAAAATGCCCTACCACTATGCTATAACGACTGCAATCCTAAGACAATAACCGGGACCGACGGCTTAACGTGCCTCCGAAGCACGGAAACGCTCAGTAGTAATGTCACTAGCGGTCACCGATCCAAGTCATGACCGCGCGTGACGTTGCTTAACCTTGCTGATCGGTTGAGAACAGTTAAGTAAACTTCGCTACGAGTGCTTTAAAATGCATGTGTCCTAAGCAAAGTTGGTGTCTTGAGTTTTGTTGAATGTTTCAACCAATATTCGTTGCATTTAGACCCGGCTTAAGGGTGAACTGGCCGGCCCGTTCCCCATACAAACGCCGTTGGGTGATCACTCCCTTATTTGAGGATTTAGGTCCAAAATAAAGCATAATACCGATTGATCTCGACGTTATCTAGGCTTGTATGATGCCGAAATTTTAATAAAATAATTAACCTGAGAATTATGAGCCTCGAAACATTTTCATATAAAGTTTTCGAGGCTCATAACTTACAACTTAATTATCTTTTTAAAAATTTGGCATCATACAAGCCTAGATAATGACGAGATCAATCGGTACTATGCTTTATTTTGGATCTAAATCCTCAAATAAGGGAGTGATCACCCAACGGCGTTTGTATGGAGAACGGGCCGGCCAGTTCACCCTTAAGTGTTACATGTGTGCTGCGGGGTGTTATGAGTTTATGAGCGCTTGAATTTTACGTACTTTAAGCTACGTTCCCAGTTTTTGTCTTAGGAAGGCAGTCGTAATAGCATGGTGGTGGAGCATTTTACGAATGCCCGCTTGGCTACCACCTTCAAGTAGTAAATCTGTAGCCAAGCTCCTAACGGTGTATGCAGCTGTTATTTAACAACAGTAATTTTAGGTAAGCCTGAACAACATCTTCGATTGCATCATCAACTTTAACCACTACCTCACCTGATCGTAGGTGAGGTAGTGGTCAAAGTTAGACTAAAAGAAAATGTAATGAGATTTTTTTATTTTTAAAGTCCTGTCCTGTGTCGTGGAGAAGTACCGATTTTTTTTTATGGGATAGGAGGGCAAACGAGCAGGCGGCTCACCTGATGGTAAGTGATCACCGTCGCCTACGAACATCCGCAACACCAGAGGTCTCGAGGATGCGTTGCCGGCCTTTGAGGAGGGAATATGCCCTTTTCTTGATGGCCCCTAAGTCGTATCCATTCGGAAATACTGCACCTGGCAGCTGGTTCCATATTGTGGCAGTGCGAGGTAGAAAATGCCGTGAAAATCGCAAAGTAAACCTATTTATTAATTATCGTTTTCAGATACAACGTGCTGAAAATGAAAAAACGTCGTTCTTCGACATATCTCATGTCCTGGAGACAATCACTGTAGCTTTCCGCCCGAGACCTTTCAATAGGAAAACTAAAGTTTTACTAACACTGTTCGTCGTATTTATAATCTATGGTCCTACTATGTGTAAGTATAACAACTTTTGTATCAGACTGTTCGTCCAGTGCTAAATGCCTACCCCTAAGAGCCCTCCCTTTGGGTAGAGAGTAGTAGTAACATGCTATTATCATCTTATCCCCTGGATGAATTATTAGGAACAATACTATTTATTTACTTATGGCACACAAAACCGAATAAAATGAATACATTACTAAATAACAGAGTTACATTAGACAATCTAGATGGTGGAGCCGCCAAAGCGGGACTACGAGAGGCGAAGCCCTACGCCTATTTAATGAACTGTAATACAAAATATGTATATACATGTGATTTCTGATCAAGCACTATCAATATGCACCAACCTTCCACTGCGTCTAGTCTCTCACGCCGGCCGGCAGGTCTTCAAGTTGATGATGAGCACGGGAATCACATGCATGGCTAAGCTCCAATAGAACTTCGGTTTTTACACAAGTAGCGAATTTCACAAGACACTTAGTAATTTATTTTTGCCGATTAGCGAGCTTGACAGCGAGTATTTAAGATTTTGAAAATGCGGAGCGCGTGTTAGTTTACAACTATATTCTTCTAATGAAATTTGACGGCGACTTACGCCCAAAATTAATATCGTATCTGTAATCCAAGATTGAAAACGATCCGAGATCAGACCATATCCACAGATCGATCTGTAATCTGCATGCCAATAACAAAACCAATCTTTTTTGTGCCGAGATCGGCGGCAATCCAACCTGCTATCTCTTCCCTCTCAACCATTCCGTTCTATGCATAGAGAATAAAGCTACTTTTTGATTTATGATACTTTTAGGTAATATTCAATCTCTTTTGTTGAAATAATCAGCAGTACATTATAACTTTAGTGTATTTTTATAAAATATTGGACTAATATCTTATTATATTTACACAAAAGTGAAAAATATATTCACGATGCTACACTCAAGATACTCATAGTAAAATGGAAATGATAGTCAGAGTAGAATGGAACGTAATGCAAAAAAGTGTCAGTCTCCCGGTCACCCGTCCTTTATTGCCATTCATACGGGTGTTGCCAGACATGCGATAATTATCCTAGATCCACGATATATTTGAGTGTCGTGCAAAAATAAAAATGACAGATCGCACGATATTACATCAAATTTCTACGATATTTTTTTCATTCGCACGATAATTTTACAACGAATTCTGATCCAGAACCAAATATAATTTTTATATTATCTATGGCAATCCAAAGGAATGCAAAATGAGATAGGTATTTTCTTAAATAAATTCCATAAAAACAAAATGTCGAAACTGTCATAAAACAACTATTGTTATATATATAATTGCATAGCTGATCAGTGATCAGGCTGCATGAAGATGTGGCAATAGAAGCGAAAAACCCGATGTATTGATTTTATACCTAGCAATGATTGAGTGTACTAACAACGCAGGACTGTACGGTCCTGAGAAAACCAGAGCCCGTCAAAGCCTACATGTGGGCATGTACCCTCAGAACTTTATTCATTGAGTGCTGATTCTGAGGAAGAGGTTATTTTTGACCATCAATAAAATAAGATATATAATAATAACAATTTTTTTACCAAAAATATTAAATTAATATTTTAGAAAACACTTAAAAAATATACCTCTTGTCTTCTGACACTAAGAACTGAAACGATGGTTGAGTAATTTATAAAGTTTAGAACTTGCGATAAAAACACGATAATTTTGTAATTCTCTGATAATTTTTAACTCACCGATCTGGCAACACCATACCAACTAGGACAATGAGCAAGTAATATTTCTGGGCATCTACCTGCCATCTTTGATCTAGCCGAATAAATTGAATAAATTAAAAATAAACATAAGTTGCATTTTTGGATTAGGAACTAAACCATGAAATTTCTGGGATTGCAAATTTGGATTGCTGACGTCGATCCAAAATCCATAGATAGATTTTTGACACGCACAAAGTGACATTTACATACAGAGGTCAATCTTTTTTCTGTAAACCGACCTTCCAGCGATAGATTGCTTCCACAGATAGAAATTTCAATCTCTGGATAGCTTATTGGCACGGTAAAACCCTAAAATGGATTGCTTATTCTATCTTAGATAGCTAAAAACAGATTGAGATCGATTATTAATTTCGGGCGTTAGACGTCATCTACGAGGGGTCGGTGCATTTATAGTACTTTGGCCGAGTGGGTGTTGGTGGTGATGATCACCAATGAGTGATGGCCAAGATATTTATATGGAGTAAGTGATGGATGGTACTTAGCTGTAAGCAGGTTGATGGCGAAAGAAATCACAGCATTCGGTATATAGTCACAAGTATAATCACAGTCACAATTGTACACACATAAACAGTTATATAGAAGGATGACGAGCACAGCAGATAGGTAGAAACAATATACACAACAGGGAAGAACAGATACGAGATAGAAACAATAATAAACAATATTTAACGTAGCGAGAGGCGCGAGCGTAAGCAAAGAGCAGAGGGCAAACAGGCGTGCGTCCAGCGTCAAATGGTGAAGCGGACTGAGGAGGCGGCAGGCGCGCGGTGCCCGTGCGCTGATCTACGGTACCGTTATCTAGCTGCGGCCGGTCGCTCGTGTGACGTCAGTGCAGAACAATAGACGCGCTGGTGGTGCGTGTGTCCACTGATAGCGCGCGGCTAGCTGATACTCGTTTGATGTTAAGTGTAAATATTAATAAATAGTTATATTGTGCCTGTGTTATAAATATAATGTTTGTATGCTGTGAATGTTGAAGTATGTGTGAGTGTATGACTGTGATATGAATGAATAATTTATAATGTATATATATTTATGTGATATATAATGTATGTTAATTATATAGATATAAATATGCGTATGTGAGAGTAGCCCACATCACTCCCCCCCAGAGACCTGGTTAGGGTCGATAAAAATCGGGGAACCTGACTCGCCGACCAGAACGTGTGGTTTTGGGAGCAGGTGATGTAACGGGAGGTGTGTTATTGGGTATTGTGGAAGGAGAGGGTGCAGTGTTCCTAGCAGGTGTGACAGGTGGAGAGATGTCACGTGACAAGCCCTGTTCGTCTGCCATCATAAAGGCAGGTTTAAGGCGGTCTACAGAGACGGTCATAGGTTTGCCTTTGACAAGGAGTTTGAAAACTTTTTCCTGTCTCTGTAAGACTTTGTGAGGACCTGTGTATGCTGGTTGGAGAGGGGCACGTGAAGCGTCTTCACGCAGGAAGACGTGTTCAGCAGTGGCCAGCTCTTTAAATACAAACACATTATGTTTGCTGTGGCGAGAAGTTGGGACCGGTTTCAGCTTCTCGGCGAAGGACCGCAAGCGCGCTGTAAAGTCGGTCATGTCTGACGTAGTGGGCGTGCTTGGGTCAAAAAATTCACCGGGAAGCCGTAACGGTTCGCCGTACAGCAGTTCGGCTGAGGAACTTTGTAAGTCCTCCTTGAACGCACTGCGGATGCCAAGGAGCACTAGTGGTAGGACTTCTACCCAGTTGCTATCTGCGTGGCATGTGATAGCGGCCTTGAGCTGCCTATGGAAGCGCTCGACAAGGCCATTACAAGCAGGATGGTAGGCTGTAGTGCGCTTGTGCTGGAATCCAGATGATTTTGCCAGATATTGAAACAGTGCGGACTCAAATTGTCGGCCGCGATCTGTGACAATATCTGTTGGACACCCAAATCTGGATATCCAGCCGGTGATGAGCGCCTTAGCTACCGTTTCTGCCGTAATGTCAGGTATTGGCATGACCTCCGGCCACCGTGTGAACCGGTCTATGGCCGTGAGACAATACCTGAAACCTTGCGAAACAGGCAGGGGCCCTATGAGATCGATATGGACCTTCATAAATCTCGCACGAGGCAAGTCGAAGGTGCCTAGCGGTGCAGACACATGTCGACTCACCTTGGCGCGTTGACACGCTAAACAAGTTCGAGCCCAGTCTCGACAATCCTTTCTCACCCCGGGCCACACAAACCTTTCAGCTACCAGTTTGGCAGTTGCTGCAGCGCCGGGATGACTAAGGGAATGGAGACTTTCGAACACTTGTTTGCGATACGACTTTGTAATGAACGGCCTGGGAGTCGGTGTGCTGACATCGCAGTACAATGGTATTTGACAGCCAGGGAAGTTCATTCTTTGTAGACGGAGTGATGACCCGTCTGTTATATATTGTGCCAGCTCGGGATCGGCGTCTTGGTCTTTGGCAAGGTCTGCAAGACACACTGGAGCGCCCAGTTCTTCAACGCGACTTAAAGTGTCGGCAACGACATTGTCTTTGCCAGAAATATGCTTTAAGTCGGTCGTGAACTGGGAAATGTAGTCCAGGTGTCGAAACTGCCGTGGCGAACAGTCACGCTTCCTTTCATGGAAAGCATAACAGATGGGCTTGTGGTCTGTGTAGACCGTGAAGTGCCTCGCCTCGACCATGTGACGAAAGTACTTAATGGCCTCGTAGATCGCGAGGAGTTCACGATCGTACGGAGAGTACTTCTGTTGGGATGGGCTTAGTTTCCGGGAGAAGAACGCCAGTGGCTGCCACACGTCATTTTGAAGCTGCTGTAAAACAGCTCCAATGGCCACGTCCGATGCATCTGTTACCAATGCCAGCTTGTTGTGACAATCTGGATGTGCCAGAAGGGTGGCATTGGCTAGGCTTTCCTTGGTGTCTGAGAAAGCCTTCAGAGCATCGTCGGTCAAGAGGATGGGTGTGGAGCCCTTGACTGCCCCAGTGAGAAGAGCGTTGAGAGGTGCTTGAGTTTGGGCAGCATTTGGTAAAAATCGCCTATAAAAGTTGGCCATGCCCAAGAAGCGTCTCAACGTTCTAACATCTTTTGGAGGGGGGAAGTCATGTATGGCCTGTATCTTGTCTCTAAGTGGTTTTGTTCCGCTCTCCGAAATGGTGTAACCCAGAAAGGTTACCTCGGGAGCACCGAAAACACACTTAGAGACGTTTATGACCATCCCATAGTCCCGCAATCTGGTGAAAACTTGGCGGAGGTGTTCCTCGTGCTGGACTTCATCTCTGCTGAAGACCAGGAAGTCGTCAAGGTAGCAGTAGATGAAATCCAGCCCGCGCATCATCTCATCGACGAACCTCTGGAACGTCTGACCCGCATTTCGGAGACCAAACCCCATAAAGGGGAATTCAAACATTCCGAAAGGGGTAGAGATCGCCGTTTTAGGAATGTCCTCCGCGCAGACTGGAACCTGATTGTAGGCCTTCACCAGGTCGATGGTGGTGAAGATCCGACATCCTGAAATGCTGTGGGAAAAATCATGGATATGTCGGATCGGATACCTGTCTGGGATCGTTCGGGCGTTGAGCTGTCGGTAGTCCCCACAAGGACGCCAGCCGTTGTCCTTTTTCGGCGCCAGGTGTAATGGGGAGGACCAGGGGCTATCAGAAGGACGAGCTGTGCCATTAGCAAGCATAGACTCGAACTCCTTTTTAGCCACCTGCAATTTGTCCGGAGCTAGTCGCCTAGGTGTGCACGATACCGGAGGACCAGGAGTAGTGCGGATGTGGTGCTGTGTGTTGTGAGGTATGGTGCGTTGAGTACCAGCTGGTCGCGTAATATCTGGAAATTCACCCGATAATAAAAGATGGTAACGCGATTCGCCAGTCAGCACCTTCACCGATTGAATATCGCTAGCGCTATAAGCCAGTGAAGCTGGAGTAGACAAAGATGTCGTATTGTCAATTAAAGTCTTATTTTTACAGTCTACAATTAAATTATAATGACACAAAAAGTCTATGCCTATGATAGGCTTCGTAACGTCAGCAACTACAAACTTCCACGGGTAGGTTCGACGAAGTCCAAGGTCCAGATTAAGGTGTGCGTAGCCATAGGTGTTGATGGTTGTACCATTGGCTGCGGTGAGCTTGTAGTTTGTGGCCGCACGACGCTCTCGAAGTTGAGACCGGGGGAAAACACAGAGGTCGCTACCAGTGTCGACCAAAAACTGGGTTTTCGTAGCGCGGTCAGTCACGAAGAGGCGACCTGGAGAGGCTAGGTCATCTTCCGTGGCCATTAATGAGTTGGTCACGGCATTGTCCGGCTTGATGAAGTCGCATGGCTTCTGACACCTGCGCGCCTTCAATCCGTACTTCGAGTGGTACCTACAGGGGTACCGTTTGGATTTCGAAGTCGGAGTGGTTGTGCTGCTTGAAGGAGTACGACGATGCTGCTTATTAGGACGCTCAGGGATGCATAAAGATTGTGTGCTTTCCTCAAGCTTCGCTGCAAGGCGCTCGATTTCTACCTTCAGCTCGGCAGTCTCGCTGATACAGCTGTTCTCAGATACTGTATTCGCTCTAGTCTGAGCAGTTGAAGCCACGTTGACGCAAGCAGGTGAAAAAATTTCATGCAAGCGATCAGCTAAATCAGCCTGCTGTTCCAGGGTCTGGGTGGTCTGCGACGCTAGCACTGTCTGGATACTGTGAGGTAAGCAGTTGTTCCAAATGGACTGCAGGAACTCATCTGGCACGTTCGTGCCTGCAAGCTCTTGAAGGTGATGGAGAAACTGTGAAGGTTTCTGATCTCCAATTTCCTCATGAGTGAGGAGTTGTCGTACCTTCTTTTCATGGTTGGCGGTAAGACGCTTGATCAGTTTTCGCTTTATTACGCTGTACTTGTCTTGGGATGGAGGGTTCATAATTACGTCTCTGACGGTCGTTGCATGGCATATTTCAAGGTTTGTTAAAACTAGGTTAAATTTTTCAGCATCTTCAAAAATGTCAAAATTTATAAATTGGGCCTCCAATAATGCGAACCATAGTTCGGGGTCATCTGCTGAGAATGGCGGGACCCTCAAATTAAATTCTCGTATGACGTCAATTTTGACGTGTTCCGGTTCAATGGAAACGCGCATCGGTTTTGTTCGGCGCCGTCGTGTTACCACGCCGTCAGCGCGTGATGTTTCTGTGCTGTCGCTCATGGTGTTCTTAGAGGGGTCACCAATTTGGCCGAGTGGGTGTTGGTGGTGATGATCACCAATGAGTGATGGCCAAGATATTTATATGGAGTAAGTGATGGATGGTACTTAGCTGTAAGCAGGTTGATGGCGAAAGAAATCACAGCATTCGGTATATAGTCACAAGTATAATCACAGTCACAATTGTACACACATAAACAGTTATATAGAAGGATGACGAGCACAGCAGATAGGTAGAAACAATATACACAACAGGGAAGAACAGATACGAGATAGAAACAATAATAAACAATATTTAACGTAGCGAGAGGCGCGAGCGTAAGCAAAGAGCAGAGGGCAAACAGGCGTGCGTCCAGCGTCAAATGGTGAAGCGGACTGAGGAGGCGGCAGGCGCGCGGTGCCCGTGCGCTGATCTACGGTACCGTTATCTAGCTGCGGCCGGTCGCTCGTGTGACGTCAGTGCAGAACAATAGACGCGCTGGTGGTGCGTGTGTCCACTGATAGCGCGCGGCTAGCTGATACTCGTTTGATGTTAAGTGTAAATATTAATAAATAGTTATATTGTGCCTGTGTTATAAATATAATGTTTGTATGCTGTGAATGTTGAAGTATGTGTGAGTGTATGACTGTGATATGAATGAATAATTTATAATGTATATATATTTATGTGATATATAATGTATGTTAATTATATAGATATAAATATGCGTATGTGAGAGTAGCCCACAGTACCACCAACTTAACTGTACAGTTTTCGAGGGCGCTACTGGTCATGGAAATCAACTACAAACTGTCACAATTTGAAGGAATGTTGTAGTTCTTTTTTCTGCCACCTGAACAGATAAGTTGGCGGGTCTGTACTTCAAGTGCATCATCGTATGAAATCACATGGGGGGTAGTTTTAAGAAATGCCTGTAGATGGCGTAAACAGATGGTATTCCAAGACATGTGGAGTACACCTGAACAAAATAATACAACAGTAGTAATTACTACTGTACTTTTTGGTAAATTAGATAAAGATAATAATTTAGTTTACAAATTCATTTACCTAGTTGCACTATCTTATGATCTTTTTTTGCGCAACAGAAAAAAGTGCTCTTATAATTTGTACGCGATTGTTCTGATATTCATATTTAGAAATTTAGAAGGGTACCGACATCACTACGAGCGTTAAGTGTTTAAAAAAATACTTCTTTCGTTCAGATGAAGTCTAGTAGTCTGGTTGACCGCCAATCGTCCCCTATGACGTTAAAGTAAAATTGGAGCACAAAGTTTCAGCTCGAACGAATATGTTCCGGTGGCGGAGCAGTTTAGCCATCCGACGTGACTTCAGAGGACGCGGGTTTGATTCCCGCCCGGGGCAAAAATTGTGTGCTCCAATAATTTGTAAATTTGATTGTCGTTTGATTTAGATTAAGATAATGTTTGTTATCGTATTTAGAAGTATGACAAACCCTTGGAGAGTGAAAGGCACAGAACGATACGAGCATCCTTTGTTTTTGGCTTCACTTGTTCATACACCGTGTTCTATCTTAACATCTTTATTTATCTAAGGTGGGTAGATGAAATAGAGAAACTCGATAAAAAGGAAAGTAAACATACAAAACCTCCACGCGCAAGTAGATTAAAACACCATCCATATTATCACTACAATGTTGTTGAAAATCCAATAATTTAATGAAATTTGTACTCGTATGTACTCCAATTAGCACATCGTAAAGTCCACTTTGGTCACAATTAACACATTGACAAGACAGCCACTATCTAAATTGGATACTCAAAGTTACATTGCTCTTTTACTTTAATCTTTAATTGACCATAAATTGAGATCTGTATAGCATACGACCTGGGTATTTCAACTTTGTTATTGTTGTATTCGTGTGTTTATCCAACATTAAAGCATGTATTGATTAGCTGTTCTATGCTTCTATATTTCTAGCTATATTTTAGTAGGTAGTTAGCTCATGTACATTATACATGTATGTTATAGTTCAAATCGTCCTGCTTATATTTCCCGAAAGGGTTAGACAAAAATTTCAAAATCTCTTAGTTTGAAATACCTAAGTTTATTTCCTATAAGAAATACCTAAGTTTATCACACACGTGCTTTAGTATTGAATTTGTTTTTTTTTTATGTTATTGTGACGGGACAAGCCTGAGTCCCACCTGATGTGAAGCGGTAACCACTGCCAACAACAGATGCATTTCATCTCATCTCATCAGTGAAGAACTGCACTGCGACCGTCATCCTGAGACATACAGTTGTTGAGTCTCATGTGCCTGTAATTTTACTAGCTCTCAAGGACTGGTGCCGGAATACACTGTTGGATGTTTGGTGACAGATTTTCTATTCGAGGGTGGTAGCTAGCCAGGCGAGCATTCGAAAAATACCCTGCCACCATGCGGTGAAGCACAAGCCGGCCGTGGGATTCGAACTATGGATCAGCGGCACTGGAGTCCCTAGCCATAACCGCTCTGCTATCATTGCTTCAAAAAATTTAATAGGAACCAAAAATATTGCCTTCTAGGCATGGTTCCAGAGTTAGAACAGCTATTTAGAACTCCTTCATAATAAAAAAAACTGTTCTACCCGGATTGAACCTAGGACATCGAGACACTAAATTGACGTTTTTACCGTTATGAAGTGACGTAACTACACATAATAAAAAATTATACATTTTCAGCCGAGCATTCCGTGCTTTACCTGTTCGTTAGAAACAAACTCAACTGGGACATGGTGAAATTTGGATTGTTCATCAGTTACTCTATTCTACTGCATTCTTTTGGTACGTTCTTACTATATTTTTCATACAACTCATTAACTTATATTATCATAAGTCGTAAGCTGTATGAAGCGAGACAAAAAGATATATTATTCAGTTTTTAAATGCTTCCAGGTGCCATGTTCTCCATAACAATACTGAGCAAGCGTCTTCAGATCGACGACTCCCTTCTTTGTCTCATCTCGGTGACCAGCAAGTTCTCTTCTTCTATGTGGACGGCATTTGTGAAGACTGATCTTGAAATGTACTTGAGTAAGTATTAAGAAAATCATGTTCATTAGATTTGTTAATGTTTTGATTGTGTAACTGTTTTGGCTTTGCTATTGGCTAGGCAAGTCTAACTTTGAAAGAGGTCAATCGTCGAATCCAACTTGGTTGGGCAGCGTTCGGAAAACTTCACGGAGTCTTTTCGTCCAGTGTCTAAAGACGAAAGTCTTCAACCAGTGTATATATATTCCCAGTGATGTAATACGTGGTCTCTGACTGTGGGCCTTATAAGTAATCATACAACGAGCTTTGGAGAGGGTCATCATCATATCATCTGAGTAGTGGAAATACAAATTCCTAAGTAAAAACAGTAATGTTCGAGCGACTAAATATCAAATCCATGTCATTCTTTTCACAGTTAGTCTGACTCAGTATGCTGTGCTTGTGATATTATAATATGGCAAAGTTATTCACGAAATATATAATGTTGAATTTTCATTCCGGATTGTCCACTGCTGAACACAGCCTCCCATCAAGTGGGGGTTTTCCCATAAGCCCCGCGCCTGGCAGGTGTCTTGGGGATCGCAGTATAATATAGCAGGGGGGGGGGTTTGGGGTGACAGGTACCCTACGGGATGTGTTATTTAGTGTACAGCTATGACACCTGACCTTTCAAAATAAATTTCGGCAAGCGGTGAAGGAAGAGATTAACTTTTCATTGTATTATAATATCCTTTGATGGTTTATTGACACTGGTAATGGATTTTAAACTGCATCTTAATGACTGAATGGAAATGACACGAATATTTAATTAGATTAAAATGCTGCACTTTAAGTCAAATTTGGTAGTCCTTGTGTAATAACGAATTCAACTTAGTAATCACGTACAACAAGAACAAGTTTTGACGTCTTTTCAATGAACCATTCAACATCCATCCTGATCTTGATATGATCGGATATTTGCTTCTCTAAGGTGCTTAATAGAAAAGTTTCAGACCGTAAAACGCCATAACTGTACTATCTTCGTAATGATGTTCTTTTTATATAAATATATATATATTTATATATTTGTTGTTGCTTTATATTCACGAAGGGATAAGCAAAAGTAACTTAACACGTGAATATCGCCAGTTTTTTTATGTTGTTGTTACGGAACAAGCTCGAGGCCCACCTGATGTTAAGCGGACTAACCTCTGCCTATAACAGATGCATTTCATCACAAGTCACAAATTGCACTGCGCCCGTCACTTTGAGACATAGTTGTTAAGTCTCATGTGCCTGTGATTTTACTGGCTCTCAAGGACTGCTGCCGGAACACACCGTTAGGTGCTTGGCGACAGATTTTCTACTTGAGGGTGGTACCTGGCCAGGCAGGCAATCGCAAAATGCCCTTCCACCATGCGGTGAAGCTCAAGCCCGCGGCGGGATTCGAACAATGGACCTCCTGCGTGGCAGCCCTTAGCCAATGCCACTGAGCCATCGCTGCTTCAAGTTATGATCTATATATGGAATAGGGGGTGATTGGGATTCAATCAATAATCAACTTTTATTACTTAAGCAAATGCATTTCTAATGACAGTAAAATAATGCATATTAATAAATTATTTCAGTCCCAGTGGTCGACTTGCTGAACGCTACTACATTCACATCGCTGCGTTCAATTATTTCCAAACTAGTTGAAAAACAGGAAATTGGTGAGTTAAACATGATAAAGTTTTTAAACAGAGTCCACGCAATTTATTGCCGTCTCTTTTTATATTTAAAACAATTTACATACTTAAATGCTGGCAATCTCCTTACGTACCTGTACTTAGATTTTGTCTACATTGACAATAATAAGCTGACATTGAACCACATTGTCTGTCTGTATCAGCCGGATTGTCCACTGCTGAACACAGCCTGCCACAGTATGGGGGGTTTTCCATAATCTCCACACTGGGCTCTTGGGGATCGCAGTGTGAGATATCAGTTCCTCAGAAACTGCTGCTGCCCACCTTCTGGTGTATCACTCTTAGTCGTCTCTAACGACACCCACGGGTAGAGATGGGAGGGTGACTTTCTTGCCTGGCATCCCACGGGCATGGAACCAATCACCTGCAATAAGTAATGACATTGTTGAAATTGTTGAAATTAAGCCTAGAATGAAAACTGTTGCTACAAGGACGGTTTTCGGGCAGTTGACTGGTATCCGATACTCACCATGCCGGGGATGTCTTCAAAATTGACGGTTTCATAATATAATCTTCTGAAAGTTAACTAGCAATAGGGATACTCATCATGGTGATACTGTGTTTTACCATATCCTCTTGCTCATAATTAAACAACCTAGAAAAATCTTCTTTATGAGCAAGCCCATTACTATTAGAAATATACACGTAGATAAATAGATACATCATTATGCGTAGGTATAGGTATTATTAAGTCATCAGTAATATTAATACAACAAAAATAAATACTGCACATAGCCTGAACACAATCTCACAATCTCTCCCGATGGTAAGTGATGATGTAGCCGAAAGTGTTCCCAGGCTTAACATACTACGACGCATTACTAGCTCCCAAAAATGGCTGTACCTCAGGTCAGCACCGTAAGATGGTCAGGCTAGGCGGACGGTTGCAAAATATTCTACCACAATGATATAACAATTGCCATCCCATGACAACAACTGGGACCTTTGGCTTAACGTGCCCTCTGAAACATGAGAACAACAACAGTAGTTTTGCCACTAGTGGTGACCCATCCAAGTCATTACCGCAGCGAACGTTGCTTAACAAGTTGATCGGTTAATAACGACTAGACAAGCTCCCTGAAAAGTGCTTCCAGGCAAAGGTACTACTAATGAACGCACTCATACCTACTAGCATGTGTACGTTCACTCAAATTTATCTATAATACCTTTTTGTATATTTTACAGCAAAAATGAACTCTATGTTCTCCCTAACGGAAACCCTGGCTGCTCTTCTGTTCCACCCGTTCTACTCGTGGCTTTACATGAAGACTTTGAACGTGATGCCAGGAGCCGTCTTTCTCACCAGCGCTATCATCACAATACCAGCAGCCATTGTACTAACGTAAGTTTCTATCAAGGTTTTTCTGCGAGTACAAAATTGAACTTGTACCATTTTATTTTTTAAGAAAATAAATGTCTGGTTCACACGTCGCAACGGGTTGACACATTTTTTTTTTTTATTCTCTGGTCACAAATGTAATGTTTGCTTAGTATGGAATAGCGCTTGAGATCATATTAAGAATATTTTTGCTCATAATACAAAAAAAATTACAATGGTAATTTCAAAATTTCGTTTTTGGCCGGCCACTTGCTTGACTTGCGCAATAGTCTTTGGGAATCCTGTGGCTGGTAGTAGATATCCCCACTATCTTTTAGATAATCAAGGTGTTACGGACGCATCTACAAATCTGATATCTGCAAATGTAAAAAAAAATATTCACCTCCTTTCACAAAATTTACGAATAGTAGTTTTTTTGCTTTTATGTACCAAATTTTGTATGTTTAAAAATACCGAAAGATAAATAAGTGGGTTCTGGAGAACACTCCATATATATGTATATTAAAAACTAGGAAGAAATTATGCTAAACCTAAGCTCACTAGTTCAGTTTTCCTAAACAATTTTGGAAAAGATATCTTCACAACTATGAAAGGGAGCCCGAATTTGATAAGTCAAGCTCCGCCCTTATAGAGTTCAGTGGCAGACTTTTAAGTCCACCACCATAATAATTTGGTAACTACAGGAGAAAGACAAATAATGTAACGAACACAAATAATTATATATAAATATAAATAATAATAATAGTATCACGCTGTTTTTACTAATATTTCCGGTTATCGTTCCATCGCTCTATTTGTGAAGGCGGTACGCATGTAGTACTGATGGTCTCCATGCCTACAACTTGCGGAATTACGTCCTTAAGGTTAACGCCCTGTTTATCGAATAAGCCGATAATGAACTCTTTTAAAAATTATTATTTGTAATATAGGATGTCTCAGTAAGAGTGCACTTTTAAATATATATTTTTATTTGCAAGTGATAATTCCTAAAATTTGGAACCTGTTGCTTTACGAAAGAATAACGCGTTACAATTGTGAAATTTAATTACAAAAACAATAACAAATATTTTAAAAGTATTTTAAGAAACCATTTAATTAATTATTTAATAAAATACTTAAAAATCCTTATAAAAATGATATATAGTGACAATTCCGCCTAATTTCCTGTTAATCCGACGTGACGTCACAAACGCCACGCAGCCAAACCGGAAGAGTATTCGACGCATTTCGCTTCTAAACGAAGCATCCTCAGGAGATCATGACTCTACGAGCGCACGATCGAGACAGGTCTCGAATACTTTTAAAATATTTGTTATTATTAAAAATGGATTTCCGCAAAGTAACGCCTGAATCTATTCATTAATTACAAAAATTTCGAAAGTTATGCTGAAACTGCTCGTCAACTTCGAATTTTCAATCGTGTAAGTGCAGCTACTGTGTCAACCATTCGAAGAATTGTCACAAAAATTTAGAAAACAGGGTTCGTTATTGACGGTGAGACTCCTGTGCGTCAACGCACCGGTCGGATTATTGAAAACATGGTGCTGTAAACGAGAGTGTCACCAAAAACCCAAAAACATCAAATCGGCACCCTTCTCAATAACCTTAAATTTTACGAAGCACTACGCAGCGAATTTTGACAAAAGACTTCCACCTACATGCATACAAAATTCAGCTTACTCAGGAACTCAAACCAGCAGATCATGGAAAGCGCTAGCAATTTGTTCAATGGGTATAGGAGCAAAGTGAAGTCAATCCCACTTTTTCGAAAAAGTCATCTTCTCCGATGAAGCGCATTTCCATCTGAATAAATATATATTCAAATTTGAGTCTCAAAATATTCTCATGCAATCCATGAGAAACAAATGCACCCACAAAGAGCAACTGTCTGGTGCGGATTTTGGTCAGGCGGCGTGATTATGCCTTACTTTTTTGAAGATAAGGCCGAAATTGCAGTGACTGTGAACGGCATTCGTTACAAGAACATTATAACGGTGTTCTTGTAGCCTCAACTGGATGGCATGGATCTGGACGACATGTGGTTGCAGCAAGACGGCGCCACCTGCCACACCCCGCATAAAACAATCGATTAATTGCAGCAACGATTCCCAGAACAAATTATCTCACTAAATTCTAATGTCAAGGCCACCAAGATCGTGTGATTTAACGCCGTGCGATTTCTTCTTTGGGGTTTTCTGAAATTTTAAATTTATGCGAATAAACCAGACATATTTCCTGAGCCCGAATCTGAGATCCAACTCGTCATCGATGAGATAAGTACAGCAACATGTGAAAAAGTCAAGGAAAATTTCATGAAATCATTAATAGCTTGTCATCGCAGTCGTGGGGGCTATTTTATTCAGAACATGTTGTCTTCTATACAATCCAAAAAAAAAAATCACAACTCTATCTAAAAATATGTTTATTTTAAAATGAAAAAGTGCACTCTTACTGAGACACCCTTTAGATAACGGCATGATAGTTTACTTGTTGAATTCTCTGTTACGTTTTTTTTATAAATATTAAATCATTAGAATCATAATAAATTATAATAATAAATTAAAAATAAAACACACGACTGCAAATTATTTATATTCGTTAAGCGTTGTATCGTTTCGTTGACATTCAAACTGCAAGTTATATATATTTGTAGAATCGCTTCTAAAAGCCCGTCAATGGGTTTGGGAGAAAAAAATATGTTTTTCTTACATAATGGCGTCTAAATCCACTAGTTGGTTTTTATTGACTTTATGTATCTAGTATCACTTGCACTTTCAAGACGAATCTAAAGATATATTATACCTTAAAATCGGTTAAGCTGTTTAGAAGTTATAGTGGAATAAACTAACTCACTAACATACATACATTAATGAACCCTGAGAACATAACACACCCTTTTTTGGGCAGTAGTGTAAAAATCTCTTGTGATTACGTAGCTAATCAGGGTGCATTTTAAATCACAGTGACAACTTATTAATTTTATTTCTACTAACATAATTATTAAATTTGTATTTTGAATGACCGTTAGAGTTGAGAATATACTTTATTTAGAATTTTATTGACTTTTTTAATATTGTTATGTATGCAATAACGCGTGCGATAACAGGTTCGAATCCCGCATATGACTTAAATTTTTCTTATCGTATATTTGTAATTTTGTAATGTAATCTGCATAGCAGGCGTTATTGCAAACATAACAATATTAAAATTATAAGGTTGCGTCATCATTTACAAGTATAAAACAATTAAACTATTACAAAAAATTGCAAAATTTGTCTTGTTTGTAGTACAACGTAAGTTGTACTATAGATGTCGCTCCATCCCAATACGATGGTTAAAGAACGATAAGAAAAAAATTAGTTATGACGTCATTATCATGTTAGATCAATTGGTTAGAGCATACCCTGCTTAAAGGGGTGGATGGACGCGGGTTCGAATCCAGCACATGAGTGATTTTTATACCTTATAGGCTAGCCTTTGACTACTATCTCACCTGGTGGTAAGTGATAATGTGGTCGAAGATGTTGTTCTGGCTAATCTAGAATTGCTGGCTCTCAAGGACAGATGCCGGAACACACCGTTAGGTGCTTATTGACAGATTTTCTCCTTGAGAGTGGTAGCTAGCCAGGTGGGCATTCACAAAATACCCTACCACCATGCTAAAACGACTGCCATCCTTAGACAAAAATCTGTTTAAAAAGCTGTTTTAACATTAAGTGAAAATATTATAAGTATACATTTAAATGAACTATTTACGTAAAAATAATTAGTATTCCGAATAATTAAGTGATATAATTATTAATTAAATGTGACTTCGATTTGCCTGATTTTTTTTCGACAAAACGAGTCATAAAATTTCTTCTCTTTATATTTAACACCATTACACTCCGTTTAGGTAATCGGTAATAAAAATACCACACATCCATTCTAGGCATAACTAAATAATGTCATTAAATATCCGCGTATATTTATTTTCAGATCATTTTATGCACAGCACAGAAAAGAATTAAGAAGTACCAGAAAGATAGCCTTAGAAGCGCAAGAGAAGAAAGATGCTGAAGTAAAGAAATCCGCCTTTGATCTACAACCTAATATTAAAGAAAAAACAATAGAAAAACAAAACGACAGCATAGAAACAAAAACTAGATTGTAGTATAAGTTTATAATGAGTGTTATTAATATAATATGATTGTTATTAATATTGTTATGGAATTATTTTGTAGTTGTTTCTTTTATTTTAAGAATTCATACTATGAACACAAATACTGGTCCTCAGAACAGTTGAAATAGCATGAAGAATTGAATGCGAGCTATGTGTATACACATAATGTTTTTCAAGCCGGACCCTTGTTATTGATATCGGCTGTTATTCCTGTAAATATCAGCTCTATAGCTGTACCTTTTTATATAAATGAATATGAAAATACATATATTTATGTCGGATCCAAACATGGTCATAATTACTTACACAGCGGGCCGTTCAGAACCTTGGTTAGAGCGCACTCAGAGTGCAACTTTTCACTCGGTTGTCACAACTTGATCGTTCCGAACCTTTGAACGTTGCAAATTTTTAACTATCAAATTCGGTCGTTAAAAGGTTGCATCTTTAACTGAAATGACCTCGACATTTGTTGATTAGAGAATTATAGGCACTCTTTTGTATTTTTCATGTAACGGTAGTCATTGCTTTTCAAATATCATAAAACGTCTATATACTTTTCTAGTTCCCCGCCAAAAATGTATATTTGAGGTTATAAAACAAGTGGGTCGTTCCCAACCTTGGAGGAGGTTAAAACAACTAAACACTCTGAGGCTTGGAACGGCCCTCAGTTACTGGGTCAACGTCGCACCAAGTGACATGCATGCAAGATGGCGTCATTTGATTTGACAGAGCCAAGATGGCCCGGTGTTGGCTTAAATTTGACAGTTACCCTCGGAAAGTCATCGAACTAACACAGTTTGCCTATAGTACCACCAACTTAACTGTGCAGTTCTCGAGGGCGCTACTGGTCAAGGAAATCAACTACAAACTGTCACAATTTGAAGGAATGTTGTAGTTCTTGTTTCTGCCACCTGAACAGATAAGTTATTGGGTCTGTAGAAAACTAGGAACTGTCCCGTTTTTTGTTATTTACCTATTGCACAGTATTGATTAGCTAAGAGTAATATTTTATTTCGATTTAAAATTGACATCGTCACTGATGAATGATTGTGAACTTCAGGTTCATCTTACTTGGCGTTCGTCATTCCTTTTGCCTGGATCCTCCGATATTAGCCAACGTTGTCAAATAATCAAAACGATCGGCCTTCTGCGACCGACATTTTTTTTATGTAGTATTAATTGCAACTCAACGGGGCAATGCAGTCAGCATGCTGGGCACGGTACCAGCTGGTAGTAGGCTGGAGCACTTGGACCGCCTGTGGGCTTGCAATGGCGTTTAGGTTGGCCAAATGCTTTCGTTATAGTACCTATAGTGTTGTATTTAGCTTGTAGTGTGTTGCTAATACAGGGATAAGTATATATAGAGTTATTGGTAAACTGCTAACAACCTCTTAGTTAGACTTCTGCTAGTCCTAACAAACATTTTAATATAAAAAAAAAAAATATCTTATTTTTGTGTTTGTTTATTTGTGTTTGACAGAATAAACACGAGGACCACCTGATGTTAAAAGTCTCTTGAGCCTGTAAGTTATTATTTTAGATATTTGATTACTTTGCTCGACGTAAATATTCAAAACTCTATTCAAAGAGAGCGCGGTGCGGTCCAGTATTGCAGCCGCGGGCGCTCTAAATGTCACCTCAAAATGTTAGGACTAGCATAAGTCAACCCTAAGGGGTTGTTAGGATTTTACTAATAACCCTGTATATATATAAGATACTAGCTGACCCGGCAAACGTTGCTTTGACATATAAATAATTTTGGCTATTAAAAAATAAGGGTTGATCGTAGAAGGGTCAAAATTAAGGATTGTATGTATTTTTGTATGTTGTATCATAAAAAAATAGATATTAAAAATTTTGTCTAAAAAATAAAAAAAAAAATTTAGGCGTGGACTACCCCTAACATTTAGGGGGATGAAAAATAGATGTTGGCTGATTCTCATAGATACCGGATAAGCACAAAAAATTTCATCAAAATCAGTCAAGCCGTTTCGGAGGAGTATGGCAACGAAAACTGTGACACGAGAATTTTATATACAAGAAGATTAAGAGTGTATGAAATACATAGGCATAAATAAAATATATGTAACAACTAAAATGGCTACAATTTCATCATTCCCATTACAGAGGTGACCAGATAATTGCCATCTTACACTGGGGTCCTTAAGACCCCTACTAAGCATAGGGATAATGACAAACCCTCCCTAACCCCAAAGAGGAATTATTTGTTCAACGATGGACGCCTTGCAGTTGTGGATATGTTATTACTGTGACTGTATCAGCGGTATCGTCCACTGCCGATCATCTCCCATCATGGAAGGGCTTGCCATAATCCCCACGTTTGGCAGGCGTTGAGATATTAGTTCCTCAGAAAGCGCCGCTGCCCACCTTCTGGTGTTACCCTTAGTCATCTCCTACGACACCCACGGGTAGAGATGGGAGGGTGACATTCTAGCCGCCATATGTGCCATGTTTACGGACTTATTATTCCAACCATTACGCATTTTGGCGAGAAAAAGTCCGTAATCTGGTTCCCTCAACTAGAAGACCCGTCAAGAGCACCTAACAGTGTATTCTGGCAGCATTCTTGAGAGCCAGTAAGTAATTTTGACATTACAGGCAATAAATACTTAACAACAGTATGTCTCAGGGTGATGGGCGCAGTATAACTTGTCACTTGTGACGAAATGCATCAGTAATAGGCAGAGGATACCATTTTACATCAGGTAGGTCTCGTGCGTGTTCCCTCAAAATCCCATACCACAAAAAATAACCTTCGGCACCTAAACCATTCAATATTTACTTACGTATAACAATATTATTACATGTGTACACCAAAACAATTGTAATAACTATTTTGTGAATACTAAAACAAACGCATGCGGTTTTTAAACTAGTTTTAAAAAATATTTTCTAAAGTGTAAACTATTATTCAATCTCTGATAGAGTTTATTGCGACCGAGTATTTGATGTGCAAAAAAAAATTAACAATTCAAAACACTGTCTTGGCGCTCTTGTACATTATGAAATGAAATAAATACATCTGCAAGTATATGAATCCTAGCTATAATATTTGTAAAGCAGTAGGAGATCAAAAATCTCGGTAATGTTGATATTTATGAAAGAAGAGCCTTAAATCACTATTTCGAATTCATGATTTTCCGTGCCTGATGCCAGGACATCGTCTGCCAAGCTAAGCTACCACAGTGAGTTATAGGTCGAATTTATTATTTTTTTATATTATTTCATTGAAGTGAAATTTATAATAATGTGTATTCACATTTGAACCTCCAAGAATATTAATTTTGCAATTAGCTTTTATTTTGTTTACGTTTACTCAAATCAAAAAATCAAAGATTGTTCTAAATATAAGGAAATACTCGTAAGTAGTCTACAATAGAAAATCTGCCTTCACGTAATAATGTACCTTCCAATAGAAAATCTGCCGCCAAGCTCCTAACGGTATGTTCCAGCAGCTAGAGAACCAGGAGAAATAAAGCGATTTTTTTGTCACTTTTAAGTTAGATTTTTAATATAAGCCTTCGGGATGCTGGGCTAGAATGTCACCCCCCATCTCTACCCGTAGGTGTAGTAAGAGGCCACTAAGGGGGTAACACACTAGCAGGTGGGCAGCAGCGCTTTCTGAGGAACTGATATCTCTACTGCGATCCCCAAGAAGCCTGCCAAGCGTGGGGATTATGGTAAATCCCTCCATTATGGAGGAGACTTTTTAAAGCGCTCGTAGCGAAGTTTACTTAGCTGTTCTCAACCGATCAGCAAAGTTAAGCAACGTCGCGCGTGGTCATGAGTTGGATGGGTGACCGGTAGTGACATTACTACTGAGCGTTTCCGTGCTTCGGAAGGCACGTTAAGCCGTTGGTCCCGGTTGTTGTGTGAGGATGGCAGTCGTTAAAGCATGGTGGTAGGGCATTTTGCGAATGCTCGCCTGGCTAGCTACCACCCTCAAGTAGAAAATCTGTCGCCAAGCACCTAACGGTATGTTCCGGCAGCTGTCCTTGAGAGCCAGTACTTTTAGGTTAGCCTGAACAACATCTTCGACCATATCATCACTTACTATCAGGTGAGATAGTGGTCAAAGGCTAACCTATCAGGCATAAAAAAAGCTGTGTTCAGCAGTGGACGATCCGCCTGATTCAGTACAGTACAGCTTTTGACTATTGTCTTACCTGTTAGTAGGTAAGTGTAGATCTGGTCGAGATAGGTGGACACGCTTAACCTAGAATTACTGGTTCTCCAGCTGCTGGAACATACCGTAAGGAGCATGGCGTCAGATTTTCTAGTTGAAAGTGGTAGCTACATATTGACAAAAATGGGAACCATAGAAAACCTATAGACTTAATAGTCACAAAATCCGAAAGATGGCGTTGTTTTTTGTGAAAATCAAATCTGGACATTTCTCGTAACAATGTTGTAGACATATAGGAAATATATTAAGAATTATATATTAAGAACAATCTTTCAATTTTTGATTGGAGTAAACGTAAACAAATTATAAGCTAATTGCAAACATAATATTCTTGGAGGTTCAAATGTGAATAAACATTATTATAAATTTCTCTTCAATGAAATAATATGCTAAGTTTGACCCATAACTCAATGCGGTAACTAAGGTTGGCAGACCATGTCCTGGCCTCAGTTACGGAAAATCATGGATTCGAAATAGTTAATTAATAAACAATATCTTATTTCCTATTATTCCAAAATATCTTTGTATTACAAGTACGAGTAGGTTCAAAAACAAAGAGTCACCAATAAATGTATCATTCTCTCTTTTGTCATTATGCGACAGCCTTATCTAGCCAAATATTATAGTAGATTATTACTCACAGATGTAATAGATAATGTATAGTGCTACATATCCGCAGGTAGATATGCATACATAATGTATTAATATCAAATCATTAACCAAATGTTAATGAAAGCAATGATGGCCGAGCGGTAATAGCTATGGACTGTCGTGCCGCAGGTCCCTGGATCGATCCCCACCGCCAGCTTGAACTTCACCGCAGGGTGGAAGGGAATTGTGCGATTGTCCGCCTGGCTAGCTACCACTCTCAAGTAGAAAATCTATTTCCAAGCACTTAACGATGTGTTCCAGCAGGAGTCTTTGAGAGCCAGTGAAATTACAGGTACATGAGACTTAACAACTATGTCTCCAGGTGACGGGCGCGTACAATTCGTCACTTGTGGTAAAATGCATCTGTTCTAGGTAGAGGTAAGTCCGCTTAACATCAGGTGGCCTCGAGCTTGCGCAGCCACAATATCCGCCACATAAAAAAATATATATAAAAATCAGGATTTAATTTATAATTCCTACTAATGTAAAAAAAATACGCTTATTACGTACTATTTAAATTATTTGCCTGGAAAATTCTACTTCTGCCAAGCCAACACCTGCTACTTATTATATTACGAAAATAAATTAAAAGGACATTTTCAAAATGGCTCCGTGTCTCGCCGGTTTTACTCGTAGAGACCATAAATACAAAGATTACTAGAATAATGCTAAAATCCTCGTATAGACCACTTTTGTAACATTTCTATGACTTTACTCAATCCCTTGAAATGTTTTCGAAAATCATTTTTTCTTTATAATTAGGTTAACTCAAACCACATTTCGTGCGGCTTGTACGGTGATTATCAGAATCAAGAGATAAAGAACTTGGTAAGCCCTATAGAAAATGTAATCTTTTGTTCGGTTTTCCAAGATAATAAAACGCACTTCACCAATTCAGGTCATACATTACACACCTATGAGGAAAATTGTATGAATAAGATTATCTAACTAATCGTCTGGTTCGATAAGATAAGCAAATTTGAAGCCGTATAGTTATAATGTATGATACCTAACCTATTCAATTTCCAATAAGTTGAATAGTTAACCTATTAGTTATTACCTGACCTATAAGTTACGTGTTCAAATTGTTTACAGCCTACCATATAATGGCATCTGGCTCTCTAGAAAACTGCCGAACACACCGGTAGTTTCTTTTTTTTGTGTTATTGTGACGGAGCAAGCCCGAGGCCCACCTGATATTAAGTGGACTAACCTCTGCCTATAACAGATGCATTTCTGTAACACGAATTGCACTATGCCCGTCACACTGAGTCGTACAGTTGTTAGGTCTCATGTGTCTCTGTAATTTTACTGGCTCTCAAGGACTGCTGCCGGAATACACTTAGGTTAGGTGCTTGGCGACTGATTTTCTACTTGAGGGTGGTCGCTAGCCTGGCTGGTATTCCCAAAATGCCCTTCCACCATGCGGTGAAGCTCAAGCCCGCGGCGGGATTCGAAACATGGACCTGCTGCACGGCAGTCCATAGCCAATGCCACTGAGCCATCACTGCTTCAAAAGTTGCTTCGCGACAAGTTTTTTGTCGTTGGTGAAGCCTTTGACTTATCAGATAGTAGTGATATTAGTGATGTGGTCGAAGATCTTATCAGCTAACTTAGAAAGGCAACAGACTCTCAAAAACATTGACTGGACAACAATGTTGCTAAACGACAGATTGTCTACTTGAGGATTAACTATTTAGGCGAGCATTCGAAAGAGGCCACTACATTGTTACTGTTTTTTTTTTTTTTTTTTTTTTTTATTCGTTATTGGTTCGCGTTTGACCACACCCTGCCTGATGTTAAGCATTGATGTGGTCTAGGATGGAGCACGCTTACCTAGAAGAAACCTATTTACTCTCGATTTGAAGACACCCATACTGTAAATAATATCTGAATAAATATTTTGAAAAACTTATTCTATGATCTTAATGATTCTTATCATATAATATTATCTTTCTCTACTTCATTTTTTTATTGACAAAAAAGGAAAGTTGCATCAACACGCATCTTAAAATAATCGAATATAACAAACTTACCAACCCTCGTACAGTAAACATAGCTATATATGATTAACAAATGTTGAGACAAAGTATTTTATTTACGGTTAGAAACTAATTAGGTTTCGGTTTTAATTCGACATGGCTCGTAGGTTATCCCTCTTCTGACTTGTAATAAAACTCAAACTCCTTGTTAATACATTTATGTATATACTATAATAAGGACACTTCTTAGTTGAAAAAAATTAGGTTCCTATTTTACATTATCACTTCCTTAAAACTCTATTTCATACTTCTAACAAAATAAATCTATAAAATACTATCATAACGTCTATGGGTGCTGTGAAATAAGGGCAAAGATAACCTTATCAAGCGATAATTACTAATAATACTACAATAGAATAAGTGGACCATAATTTAAACTGATTTTAGTCACTGGAGACGTCTTGAATTTAATAAAAATTAAGTAATGAAGGCCTTTGGGGTGCCCGGCTAGAATGTCAGTCCCCCACCTCTACCGGTGGTTGTCGTAAGAGGCGATTAATAGTAACACACCAGAAGGTGGGCAGCAGCGCTTTCTGAGGAACTGATATACTCACACTGCAATCCCCAAGCCACATGCCAAGCGTCGGGATCATGGCAAATATCGATATAGTGGATGATATGGATTGTCCACTGCTGAACACAGCCTCCCTATGAATGGGGGTATTTTTCTTAATCCCCACCATGTAGGATGGCAGCTCTTTAGAAAGCGATGCTGCCCACTTACCAGGATATTAACGATCTCATATAAAATCATTTTCAGAACCTTTATTCGTACTAGGTAAAAGACAAAATGTTTAGAAGAATTCTTGCGACGAAAAAAGAGTATAATGAATGTGGAGAGAGTAAAATTCATGAAATTGACGTGTCGTATTCTCCTGTTATCTTCTGCAGATCTGAGCCAATTCAATTATTTTTTGTCATGAACATTTTAAGAAAGGGTATATCTAGGCCCCATTCATCACCAGACTTAGTTAGAATTAAAAAAAAACTGGTGATCCTCCGATATGACCACAAAACGGGGCAGCTATATTATATTCAGGGCCTGTTTCAGAATGTTCGAGTAAGTTCCGGTTATACTACCCAAACATATTTAATAAATAAAACACTATCTTTGCATTTCACAATCGTCGATTTAGCCTGTCTATCGGTTAGAGCTTGAAACGCGCTGCATGTTAACTGTCATTTTTATCATTCAGTTATTTTATATTCTGGGTAGTATAACCGGAACTTACTCGAACATTCTAAAACAGGCCCTCAAAGTCATATTTTCTTAGTTATAATTAGTTTCTGAATGTCGTCGATGTTCAGTTTAGTAGAGTATCTTACACTGCAATCCCCAAGACGCCTGCTAAGCTTGGGGATTACTGCAAACTCTCCCTTTAACTACAATCTGCAGTGGATAATCTGGCTGATACAGTAACCACAGAGGACCTGAAAAAAATATTGGTTATAATTTCTGTGACGCATTACTACTCATTGCAAAACCTAGCGTATTTTTTTCCATTCTCAAAATATTTTGCTTCAGTCCAAATGCTTTTGATGGGTTGTCAGTACTGACAACATTCAAATCAAGGAACGCAGCGTTTATAAGGCGCATTATAAAACATGAAAATTAAATAGTCACCCATTTATAATAAGTTGTCAACAATTTACTTCAATTTGCGGGTACGATTGAGGATGCGAAAATATAGTTTTTTTAACTACCCTCAGTATATATAGTGTGTAAATGATGTGTATTGTGTATGCTATCATATTGGGCGATGTCGTTAATTTTTGAGGTACTTACACTGTAGTTCTTGGATATTAATCATCTTAAAAAAATTGCGAGGTAGCTCTGTAAAAACGCCGAGCTAAACTTGGTCACCCAGGTGACATGTTTTACTGTATTGTATGTAATTTATGTTTAAATCGTTGAATATACCAAAATGTATGACCAATAAATTCAATTATCGGAATTGGTGCTTGTAAAAACGTTAATTTAAATACATTATGTATATATTCTTGGTACCTTTTTTATGTTATTGTGACGGATCAAGCACGAGGCCCATCTGATGTTAAGCGGACTAACCTCTACCCATAAAAGATGCATTTCGTCACAGGTCACGAATTGCACAGCGCTCGTCACCTTGAGACATAGTCGTTAAGTCTCATGTGCCTGTAATTTAACTGACTCTCAAAGACTGCTGCTGGAACACACTGTTAGGTGCTCGGCGACAGATTTTCTACTTGAGGGTGGTCGCTAGCAAGGCAGACATTCGCAAAATGCCCTTCCACCATGAGGTGAAGCTCAAGCCCGCGGCGGGATTCGAACCATGGACCTGCGGCACGGCAGTCCATAGCTATTGCCACTGAGTTATCACTGCTTCAAGATCTCTTATAAGATAAACAAATCTATAATTAGTTATGACTGTATATAAATTGGTATGTTTGGTTTCTACCCCATTAACAATTTATTCACACAATATCAAACTTACAAAATAGATATATGTCATAAGGTGACACAAATTTCACTGTTAATGCTATAGGAAGTATGAATCAGAAAATATAAACCAGTTTCAAGGAAGCGATGGAATAATTATTTATAAAGTTTATTGTTTTATTTGTTATTTTGTTTATATATGTGTAAGTATTTAATTTGGGAAGCTATTTTGTAATAACTAAAATCGCATTTCGCCATAATTTTTCTGACATATTACAGGAGAAACAAAATCAATAATAAAATATTCCATTTATACCTAAAAAATGTTGTTTGTGTTAAATAGAGTTTTATATTTTCAGGATCGTTTCTCAGTTATTTTGCCTTTAAAAGCAAAATCGTATCTATATAAGTACAAAATTTTATTAAAATTGCATGTCGTTTTCCAGATAAATAATGTAATTTCTTAAAAATTATTATGTTACATGCGCTGACACAAGAAACTTAAAAAAAATATGAAGTAAACAAATTAATTACAACTTATTTAACGACTAAATAAAAAATCCCGACTGCTTTGTCAAATAATCATAGCCATGGTCCTTCTAAATGATGTCAGAAATGTAACGACAACCTATAAGATTATTGTTAATTAAAGAAACTCACATACATACAAGAACCTAAATAAAATTACAATCCTTTTGGGCAGTTGTATACAAACTTTTGTACAAAATGACTTCATCAATTAAAAACGTTTTTTTCCTCGAACTAGTTTATATCTTTTAAGTATCGCAATTTCCTACAAAAATCATCGGTAAAATACTATCTATACGCTGCTGACTAATCACTGAAATGATAACACTATCATACGATAAAAAATACAAAATAGAATAAATGGAACACCACAATACCAGACTTGTTGTGTTTTGAGTCATTAGAGAGAAGTCAAGTCGTTAAAGAAATTCAAGTTCAGAAACCAAACGTTTAAAATAACGACACAGAACAATGCAAGGTGAAACAGAACCTACTGAGACAGAACCTTTGCAGACAACACCTGTAGTGGAAGAACCCAAGCCAACATGTTTCCAACGACTACAAAACTTTCGAAAAGTTATAACGGTAGAACCAGTTGCTTTTTTGATGTTATTTGCTAGTATATTAGCTGGGATCACCACTCAAACGCTAGCTTTAGAAAAAGCCTGCCGTGTCAATTTGAATTTATCGGAAGCAATATGTGATGCAGTCAGAAATCAAGATACAGATAACAATACTGCCAATGAAAGATTAGTTCAACAATATGTAGCAAATCTGTTAACATGGAAAAGTATAATAACATCAGTGTTGCCTTCTTTTTTACTGGCTTTTGTCGGAGGATGGATGGATTTGACCGGTCGCAGGAAAATTATTATGATAATCCCAATTATAGGCGAGTTGTTGCAAAATTTAAGTAATATTCTCAATGTGATATTCTTTTTTGAATTATCAGTGGAATATTTAATCTTCCTCGACGCTTTCTTCACCTCAATCACTGGTGGTTGGAGTATCATGTTTTTGGCGATATTCAGTTTTATAGCCGATATAACAACTGAAACTAATAGAACACATAGGCTTGGAATGGTCAGTTTCTGTACTTATATCGGAATGCCTATAGGATTAGCCTTATCCGGAGTGATCTTGAAGCAATTTGGATACTTTGCCATATACGGAACTGCAGCTTCATTGCATTTTTTGAATTTGTTGTACATTACACTTTGCCTATTTGATCCTGCAAGGACCAAAGAAATGAAAGAGGTAAGTCCAGATTATTTTATTCAGTGACAGAAAATAAACTGCATTACATTTAGGACCTGTTTCAGAATGTCCGAGTAAGTTCCGGTTATACTACCCAGAACATTAAATAACTGAATGATAAAAATGACAGTTAACATGCAGCGCGTTTCAAGCTTTAACCGTGAAACGCAAAGATAGTGTTTTATTTATTAAATATGTAACTTACTCGAACATTCTGAAATTTTTCCGAATCTATTATCAACAACCAGCTACAGTGTAGACACTGTAAGAGCTGGTTGACAGAAGAGGTGTACCAGCTGATTAGCGATCGCCAATACGGTTTTCGTTGCGGTCGTTCAGCAGGTGATCTTTAAGTATACCTTACACATCGATGGGCGGAGGTGGTGAATTCCAAGAGAGAAGCGTTAGCGGCTAGTTTGGACACAGTGAAGGCCTTTGACCGGGTGTGGCATAAACCGCTTCTTTCGAAGCTTCCTTACTTCCTTCTTATGGGCTTTCCGAGAAATTGTGCGAGTGAAAAAATAAATCGAATAAAAACACTTTGTACTTTATAATACAAAAACTTGTTAATAATTCCATAAATAGAGTCATAACTTCTGCACGTTATCTAGCCTCCATCAGTCATAAATGAAATGAGACAAGAAATAAGTTACCGATCACATTAATTAGGACTAAAATGAAGGTACTTGTAATATGCAAGAAACTTGATTTTGTAATTATACGATAAAAATGGGTTTAATCAATGTGTATATTACGTTTAATGATTTAATTATTTTATTCTTTAAAATAAATACGGTAAAATTATTTGATGAGTGAAACTAGAAAACGTTACAGACAGCTGTTTGTGCAGCATATAGTACCACCAACTTAACTGTGCCGTTTTCGAGGGCGCTACTGGTCAAGGAAATCAACTACAAACTGTCACAATTTTAAGGAATGTTGTAGTTCTTTTTTTTGCCGCCTGAACAGATAAGTTGGTGGGACTGTACAATAAATTTCCTACAACTATGGTAAAACCGTTCCGTAACATCGTAGTTTGTAGCAGTGTGAGCGGGATAACGCTTTATTGTAAACATCATGTATCTCGCTTGCACATCCATGATACATATTTCATTCGTTCATTAAGTAGGATCAAACCAGTATTTCTTGACGCGATTGTGGGTCGGTGATATTTCGTGTCTACGAATGATTATAAACAAAACGTTCCTTTTTATGATGGATTCGTAAAAGGTGGGAGTTGGTCCCTTGGTAGGCGTCGTTGACGCTTAAGTGGGTTGGTGTTTAATCTTTAAGAGTTTCTGATAACAATAATTAGGTACATTCACGCTTTTGATTGTACATAGCAACATATTACTAGAATATTGGCAATAATTAGTGGGTGTCTACTTACCCTTACATACCAATTAGAAGCAACGGCTGGTTAAAATACCTAACTAAAATATATATTAAATATTTTAACAACGTGCCCCAAAATGTCATCAGTATTTATACCGTGATTAGATGACAGTGAAGAGAGTGAGAATTTTGTAGTACAAACTACGAGTATTTTATTCAATGTGCAACAATGAAACAATACTCACCAACAATCGTTACAGTATATAGTACCACCAACTTATCTGTGCATTTTGCGAGGGCGCTGCTGGTCAAGGAAATCAATTACAAACTCTCACAATTTGAAGGAATGTTGTAGTTCCTTTTTCTGCCGCCTGAACAGATAAGTTGGTGGGACTGTAAAAAAATAAATACTCGTTATTTATTTACATAAAGAATATCCAATGAAACTAAGTAGTTACTTAACAACAAGTTGACTTTGTTATAACCAAATTCGAGAGATGGCGCTAAAATAGATTTCATAGAGATAAGGTACATCTTTACATTGAAATGGTTGTATTATAGTGGATTAACGATTACACATTTTATCTATTCGATTGATTAACTGATACATATCACCACGCTTTTATGGCTACAGAGGTATAACACCTACTTTAGACATTTATTTCTCAATAGAACCCGATGGTTTTACTGGAAAATAAATTTTCAATAGCTGTCCCTTATTAAACTGTCCGACCCGGGGTCAAACATAGGACCTAGTTGGACCTCGAGATTACAAAGAGCCTTTTGTCGATACACTACCAGAAATAAATTCCAGAAGCAGTGATGGCTCAGTGGCATTGGCTATGGACTACCGCGCAGCAGGTCCATGGTTCGAAACCTGCGAAAAGTCTGAAAAAATGGGGGATTACGGAAATATTTTTTTTTAGGTAATAATAATTTAAAAAAAATGTGTATCTACATTTTTTTGTATTATACATTAGAAGGATTTTAGGTATGGTATATATGTGTATTTTGTGCAATGGGGAGGGGGAGAGAGAGCGGAATATTCCCCCATTGATGGGAGGGGTTACAGAAACCTATAGTTTTTTTAATACGAATGAAATTTCCCAAAATTAGCTTCTTCGTCATGAAAATAATTAATTATAAATAAAAAGCACGAAAACGTCAACAAAAATGGTTAGGCTTAGAGACAAATGTCTTATTAGAAGTGAAGTAATTCTATGACAGCTCTGGCGCTGTGGGTACGCAGCTTTAGTCTTCTCGCAACCTTATCGCAGCGTACCTTCGCAGTATACTTTCGCCGCTCCCTCTCCGCGTCTCCAGCTTATAAAAAACACTCTAGGGGTAGGGCAGACAAGACTGCTTGGAAGATGGGTGCTCCAAAAACAGCAAGTGACCCAGTAGATATTAGTAACAGTTACTCGAATCACTTCCAATCAGTATTTGAACCCGCTACTGTTACCGACGGTTATAATGCAGATAATAAATTTTATATTTCTGAAAATAACCACACGTCAGATTTAATTCTCAGTGATGTTTGTTTTACTATAATCAAATGTATATCAAATCGTAACTACGTAGGCTCGATCCAACTAAGGGCGGTGGAGTTAATAATGTTGCACCATAAGTCTACCATATCAAGCTAGCTTTCAAGCTGCTAAAAAGCTCAGGCCGGAGCTTCACCGCATGGTGGTAGGGCATTTTGCGAATGGCCGCCTGGCTAGCGACCACCTTCAAGTGGAAAGGCCCACCTGATGTTAAGTGGACTAACCTCTGCCTATAACATATGCATTTCATCACAAGTCACGAATTGCACTGCGCCCATCACCTTGAGACATAGTTGTTAAGTCTCATTTGCCTGTAATTTAACTGGCTCTCAAGGACTGCTGCCGGAACACACCGTTAGGTGCTTGTCGACAGATTTTCTACTTGAGGGTGGTAGCTACCCACCATGCGGTGAAGCTTAAGCCGGTGGCAAGCCAGCGAAAGGCTTATATATCAGCAATAAGCTTATATTAGGTCCTTACATATGAAATTGGCGTTTTGTATGGGAGGAACAAAAAGTCGAATATTTTTTAATATAATATATTTAATTAATCAAAGTATGAACCATTATTTTCTATGCACTTTTGCCATCTCATAGGTAGTTCATTGATCCCTTTACTAAAAAAACCAGTCGGACGGGAATCAATAAAATCTTTGAAGGCGATTTGGACTGCCCCATCGGAGTTGAATTTTTTCCCTTGCAAGAAGTTATCCAAATTTCGAAAAAAATGGTAATCTGTTGGAGCAAGGTCCGGGGAGTACGGAGGATGTCTTAGACTTTCCAATTGAAGCTCTTCTAATTTAGTAGCCGTCTGTAGCGCAGTGTGTGGTCTAGCGTTGTCGTGAAGCAGCAGTGGCGTGGAGCGATTGACCAGCCTAGGTTGTTTAGCCGCTAGCTTTTCCATCATGGTTTGCAATTCCTGACAATAGACATCAGCCGTAATAGTCTGGCCAGATTTGAAAAAACTGTAATGAACAATACCGGCACTAGTCCACCAAACGCTTACAAGTAACTTTTTTGGGGTTAATTTTCGCTTGGGGCAGGATTTGGCTGGCTGGCCAGGATCTAACCATTGCGCTGAGCGCTTCCGATTATCGTAAAGAACCCATTTTTCATCACAGGTAATGATTCGGTTTAAAATACCTTCATTATTGTGCCGGTTTAGTAATGTAACGCAGCAGTCGACGCGCGTTTGCCGGTTTGTTTCAGTCAATTCGTGAGGTACCCACCTTTCAAGCTTTTTAATCTTCCCAATTTGCTTCAAGTGAATTAAAACAGTTTTATCACTAACATCGCAGCCTGCAGCTAACTCGGACGTGGTTTGCGATGGATCCGCTTCCACAATAGCCTTCAACTCTTCATTATCAACTTGAGTCTCAGGCCGTCCACGGGGCTTGTTCTGCAGGTCGAAATTTCCAGAACGAAAACGTTGGAACCAAAAACGAACTGTGTTTTCTTTTGCAACACGACCGCCATACACATCATTCACCCTTCGAGTTGTTTCCGCAGCACTAGTGCCACGGCGGAACTCGTACTCGTAAATAATGCGATATTTAAGGTTTTCCATTTTGTAAAATGAGTGACGCAAACAGAAAAAAACAGAAGAAAAAAAACAAATGAATGACGATCATCGAAGCACAAATACATGAGTCTATAGCTGTACAAATTTGAATTTGGAATTCCTTACCAAAGAGGAGAAATTCGTGATTAAAGTGGCCAGTACGAAAAACGCCAATTTCATATGTAAGGACCTAATATATAAGCAAAGGTTTTCGTAAGGAAGGTTTAAAGGAGTAAGTTTTTTATATATATTTACCTGCCCTACGGAGGATGAAAATGCATAATTATAATCACTGGTTGTAAAAACCGTCGGTGAGTGAATGCAAAGGTTTTTATTTATTTTAATATTTTGGTGACGGACCAAGCACGAGGCCTACCTGGTGTTAAGCGGTACCTTGACATATAACAGATGCAGTTCGTAACTTTGGACTGCACTCATCACTCTGAAACATAGTGTTTAAACCTGATATGGCTGTTATTTTACCGACATTCAAACCGAACATTGATGCTTGACAGTAGAAATAGTTATGGTGGAAGTACTTCCCCGGATAAACTCGTTCCTAAACAGTTCTACTCCTACTATATTCATATGTGTGAACACGAATAACTTTTTAATGGGTCATCCAATATTGTTTTATTCGTAAAGTTAGTTTTACTTTTAAAGTGACCCCATAGAAATTTTGTCACTTTCGATAGACTAGATTTAGATAACGCTCAAATTAATATGCTTACCTGGATGACTTAACATTACTTTATCGCAACTCCTCCCGATGATAATCAATATTGTGGACGAGTGACTCAATCAATATTGTAAGCAGTAGTAAATGTTTTAATATTGTTATGTTTGCAATAACGCCTGCTATGCGGATTACATTAGTAGTAAATGTATTTTTTATGATGATTTTTCGTAATGTCATCACATGAAAGAGTTAAAACGATTATTAAAAGAAAATAATTAACGGACTTCTTGAGTTGAGAGTCGGACCTAGAAAATATGAGTTTAAAGTGTTTTAATCAGTACGGTACAGACTTCTAAAAGTCATTTTATGTTTTTCAATGTTAGGAGTCGATTCGTGTTACCTAAACAAAGCAATGCTTGCAAATGTGGTTGAAAAGATAGAGTTAAAAATAAAAATGCTACAACAAAAGTATGTTATATAGGAACTAACTTGATTTGAAACGATCTTCTTCTGTTATAGAAATAAAATACCTTAGGAGGCCTAGTCTGCAGGGCAGCAAAAAATAATCCTTGTGATGAAATCTTTCAATCAGTATGATAAAACTATAATATTTTTTTTCTCGCGTAACGTATTCGATTCCCAGTTCAACTATGTAATTATTTAAATATCTATCAATGCAGTTAAAATTGTTTTTTTTTAATTTAAATAATGTCTTCTTTCAGTTAAATGTTCCATCTACAATATTCAAGGTACTTTCCCTCCATGTGGCATTACCGTGGGACGCCCTGTATAGTCAATGCAAAATCTACGAACACGCCATAACATGAAAATAAGCGATGGGTTAGAAATACTTCATTAGCGTCAAAATAATGAATATTAATTTTTACTATCTTTATAATTTTACCTAGAGAAAATCTTTTGGATTGTAATATACAACAAACACAAAATATGAATTCCTTATGGTTAGGTAAAATACCAATATACGTATATATATATTTATGACATCTACCTACAAAATCTTGAGGATATTATATTTTTACGACTGAAATTAAAAGACATCGTTTTATCATTGAGATAACCGGGATTAAATAAAAAAGATTACTAAATGATTTGCAATTTTATGTGTTTCATCGAATTTGTTCTTTGTTTCTAACTCACATTGATAGTCTTTATTATTATTTTATTGTATCAAAAAACAACCTTTGCAATAAAATAACGCATTAGTATAATTTTATACTGATATGAATATCTCTACTTATCAAAAATCAACTTCCACATTAAATAATTACACCAATACAGTCGTTATTTCAAATCTGTAGCATACAGTTGTTATACAAATAGATTTATTTAATACAATACATATATGTATATAAAACGAGTTTAATCAAACACAACCATGGATACGGACGGAAAGAAGAGTGAGAAAAACTTTAACGAAGATTTCAATGAAACAGATCCTCTCAAAGATGATGGCAACAAACCAAAAAATAAGAAAAACTTTGCCAATTACTGCGCCTATGTAGCCAGCAACATTACTGTTGAACCATCCATGTTATTTTTGGTCACGTCCAGTGTTATTAATATGATAACAACGCAGAACCTCAGCTTAGAAAAAGCATGCCGCGTAAATTTAAACTTCACTTACGAGATTTGTCATTCGTTAAAAATGCAACATCTTGAGAGTCAAAACGTTTACGAAAGAGAAGCGCAAAAGCTACTAGCTAAAGCCATTTCTTCTAAAACAGTAATAACGGCAACCATTCCATGTCTACTTGCGTTTTTCGTTGGATCGTGGTCAGATATGACAGGACGCAAAAAAATGTTTTTCATAATTCCTATAACTGGACAGTTTTTAATGTGTTTAAACAATATGTTAAACGTTTATTTCTTTATGGAGCTACCTTTAGAAGTGCTCGTTTACACAGAAGCTGTATTAGAAGCTTTCTCGGGAGGATGGTGTGTTTTCTTTGTCACCGGTTTCTCATATATAAGTGCTGTTTCGACTAACGAAACGAGAACATTCCGAATGGGTTTGATTAATTTAACCATGACCGTGGGGTACCCTATTGGAATGGGCATTAGTGGAGTGTTACTAAAAAATGGATTAGTGGAGTGTTACTATGCAATTACCTATTGTGCAATAATGTTTATTTTGCATTAGCTTGTACAAATTCCCTAAAGATGAGGAGTTTTTTATGGACAAATAATGGTTCATATACAAATTACTCATTCCCAAGCCCGTTAAGTCATTGTTTTTTGCAAACCACTTTAAAATATATGTGGAAGTTATCTATAGATTAAATCAAAAATGACAGTTTTATTTTTCTTTCGATGGCTTTCCGTATTTGATGGCAGACATTCGGCTTTGTAATCACCTTTTTTTCAAGACTAATCCAAATATGAAAATAATCGTTTTTCTTCTAGCAACGTTTTTTTGAGATTTTTATTGCCATTATAGATTGGAGCATGTTTTTGTTATTATGCTTCAACGTATGTCCTAATTCCTAATAGTAAGTTATCATCGAGAAGGTACATACCATTAAAGATTATTTTTCTATTTTAGCACGACGGCAAAGGACTCTGGTATTTCTTGAAGACATTCTTCAACTTTTCTCACATATCTCAAACCCTGAAGGTAGTGTTCAAGAAGACAGCTGACAACAGAAGCCTCAGACTCTGCATACTTTTGGCAACTGTTTGCGTTTTGTTTGGACCTATGTACGGTAAGAATAGTTTGTTTTAATTTTGCTAATGATATGCAGTTTTTGTAGTAAAATCCTTAAAATGTAGTTGTAGAAAAGTTAGTACATAGATAACAAAAAAACAACGAAATGAACAATGTAATCTATAAATGGATACGTACTCATGACCGTCAGGCGATGATGTTATTTTTGATAATGATTTCAATTATTGTTTTGAAAAAGAATACAACATTATGGGTGTAAGATACAACTGCTATCCAATTGACATAATGATATATATTTTTTAGTTTAACTTTCATGATTTAGCCACAATAATGGATCATAAAGTGACCTTTATAGGTTTAAGATATCACAGTGAAATTTTTAAAGAAAAAACACCCTATAATGATTTTCGGGATTCCTAATTTGACTATACCCTACAAATACACTAAAACAGCATACTTACTATTTATAAATTATGTTTACAATATTTGTCATCCAATATTTTAAACTACATGGCAAAAAATATTACTTAACAATGCGAAACTTATTGTATTTTGACCAAGACTCGGTTTCTTTTCCTTAATTAGTATGCCATGAATAAGAACAAATCCCACCTGTATCGTAAATAAACTATACAAATAAGCTACGAGATGGTCATATTTATCCGTAATGTTTAGCTTCATATAATTCAAAGGGCCACCAAAAACTGATTATGTTGCTTCAGGAAAATTGTTCCGATTTGATCACAATTCTGTTTATTTATAATTAACATTCCAATCAGTTGCATCGATAGTGGTCAGAAGGGACGTGTACATCGTGTACATTTCTATAAGGGTGCCACGAGAAGAAGTTTAAAATCATTTATAACGATTTTTTCAGGTGAAATGGCCATTTTATACATGTCGACAAGATACCGCTTCAGTTGGGACGAAGTGAAGTTCAGCTTGTTCCAGTCATACAATTTTGTCACTCATACGATTGGTAAGAAACTCGCGATATCTTGTTTTACTAATTCAAGGTTAGCCTGAATAACATATTCGACCAGATTATCTCTTACCATCTGGTGAGATAGTAGTCAATGGCTTGCCTATCAGCTTTAAAACAACAAAAATAAACTTAATGAATTGCGAATTACCAAATCTAAATCCAGTCAAAATATATTTACCAACAAAATGTTAAGGACAATTTCGGATAGTTATGGTAATATCGGTGCTGGATTACAAAGCTCTTATTCTAAACCAGGCCACGTACTTACTCATTTTGCCACTAGAAACACTATTAATTTATATAATACAGATTCCAATAATGTTCTTTGGAAAATTCCAGGTACAATGTTTTCAATACTGGTGCTCAGCAAGTACCTGCAATGGCACGACTCAATGCTTGGCATAGTCTCCACCATCAGCAAGATAGCAGCGTCGTTTATCTACTGCTTTGCACCGAACGAGAAGATATTCTACATTGGTAAGAATATATTATTCGATGCTTCAACACCACAAGTCCAAATTCTTACATTAAATCACACTATGCAATATGGTATGTGACTAGTGATAACAGTTTTTGGCATTCCTAATGGCTCTCTATTTTTGGCTTTCTGGCTTGCATAATTCTCTAATAAAGCCTGCCGAGCTCGTTAGAGACTTGGAGGCCTGGCTCATTTTCATTTGCAAGGGAATCATAAGAATGTAACAATATGAAAAACTTATGCAATGACCTACAAATTCAATTAACGCGCACTCAAAATAAAAAAAACACTGAACTGACCGATTAGAAATAATGAAGATTTTCACAGGTCATGTCTACTCATAGCGTGGTACTAGGTTTTCTCTTGTCAAAAAGCTAGAATTTTATAGTCGAATCAAAGAACGGTTTTGCAGAGGAAGAGGCCCAAGTCACACGTGCCAAGATCCTCTTCCTCTGCAACGCTATGGACCCGGAACCCGCATGGTGAATCCATGGAATGCTTAGTAATTCTTTTAATAAACTCATGAATAGAGGCCCTAAGGGCCTGTTTCAGAATTAAGGAGTGTAACGCCTTGTACCCAAGTGTTTATCAGCAGTGTGGTGATTTAGTTCGGTACTCGGACTAGTGTGCCATTTTTTTCCGTCGCTCGATTGCCTACCGTACTACTGAAAGCTGAAAATGAAATACTATTTAAACAACTTATATTATATTTATTTTTAAATTTTCGTTGCTCATTAACAAAATCGAGCATGAAAATCGGAATCTTCCTTAATAGTAGTTTTATCAGTTTTTACTAAAGAATGGACAAAAGGCACGTTCTGCAATTCGCCGATTAATATCAATTAAAGTTAGTTAATAATTTTAATCATTTGTAACGAAATTCATCTGCAGTTGTAGTTGCTAGTTACGAAAAGAAAACTAAGTTTATTCGTTTCGCTGTTTACAAAATAGACATAAAATATTCTTGTAATTTATCGACAGGTGTAGTGTAAGTATTTTAAGTGTAGGTATCTTATTTAAAATAAAGTATATCTGTTAGTAGTGTATATATATGTTCCGAACCCTTTGCGCCACTAGCGCACGAATCAGGAACGCACCTAGCTGTCATTTTTGTAGTTGTCAAATTTGCTTTGAATTGTCATCGTGGTGATTTAGAGCGTATACCATTTGACGTTTAATTCGTTATTTTCGATAATTTTTATCACATTTGGTGATAAAAATATGGTTCATATTAAATGTGGATCCATAGACGCAAAATGTAGTCAAAATTATCGCAAATAACTCAAATGGAATACGGCCATAATTATAAAACTTGAGTATGGACGCTGTAGACATTGTGAGCCAGTTTTTGATAAAAATAGGGTAGATGTTCAATAAGTTCTTGAAAATTCACAATTAATTTCTTTGTATCGCATTTGACAAACGAGTAAGCCGCCGCGAGTGTTCAATTTTGTTGTTTTGAAATGTTTACTGTATGTGTGAAAACATTGATATTGTGAAAACCGTGCCCTCTTATGTTGAGGAAAACAAAAGAAACAAGTCTTCTTGCTGGCGTAATTGAGTGAGACCACGTTTATCTATCAATAATTCTGGCCATTATTAAATAGTTAGTTATTCATATTCTTGATCAACCTTACAGCGTCGTCATCAGTGCTCGTGAGTAACCAAAAATGTCTAGCATAAGAATAGTATCAGCTCCGCGAAATGTGGACCAAGTTGCGTCCCATTTGCAGCTTGTTCAGAGCAGGCGAGGCTTTCTTCCACTGCACCTAGTTTCCTGCATGAGTTAGGCTTGGACGGTAACATATATATTACTGTCTTCCCGATTTTAGGCGACCCGTTGGGTGCACGCGGTCTAAAATGCAACTGCACCCGGATTGAAAATCGGGTCACAAATGCCTCCCACATTAGTGCGGAGGGGGAGGACGTTTGCCATAATCCCTACGTTTGGCAGGTATCTTGAGGATCGCAGTGTAAGACTGCAGTTGTTCAGAAACCGCTGCTGCATACCTTTTAAGGAATATATGAAGAGAGGAGAGGTTCCATTCCAGCCAAGCACTCCACACGTATAAATATAATAGTAAAGAAATAGTTCAATAATTATGAATAAGTCTGACGCTTTCACCATCATAGAGTTACTAAACTTTATTTAAACACGAAAATCTTAATTCCATATTTATTCATAGTAATTAAACAACTTTAAACGGTTTAAATTGCGTATATTTATCATATTTTTTTTTATTACTCATCCATATTTTTTATTTCTAATATGTTTTAATATAGTATCAATTTAAAACAACGAATATTTTTTTCTTATTTCCAGCACCACTAGTAGACATGCTCAACGGGACCGCGTTATTAGCCACAAGATCTATATTTTCTAAATCAGTAGCACCGAATGAATTAGGTAAGTTTAATGTTTTTTTTTTTGGGTCAAAGTTTATCACTTATGCGTACGGGAAAACGGAGCGCTGTCAACAAATCCAGTGTCTGTCTGTCTGTCCATCCGTCCGAGTATGTTACGGATACTAGCTTGTAAATGGAATGAGTAATGAACCTAAAATGGCTTCGAACATTTTTGTATGGATGCTAGCTTATCCACACGCCACCGTTTTTTTTTCAATGTTTCTGCGCCTTTTTCTTTTTCTATAAACACATATACTACTTTCTACGTGTGCAGAAACTTTGAAAAAAGTAAAGAAACACCGAAAGAGTAAACTAAGGAATTACATTTGCAGTGTTATTGTTCTACGTGACACTACTGGCTCCTCACTAAAAGATATGGACAGTCTTGTTCTTCGAGTAATTTCAATTAGTGTAGTGCCCTTCACGTCTACACTGCAAACTACTGTATTGAGCCAGTTATAAATAATAAACGGACTTTTGTTAAAAAAAACTACAATTTTCAGGGTAACGTCAAGGTATCACTTGATAATAGTTCCTAACCTCCTTATTTCAGGCAAAGTGAACTCTATAGTGGGTTTAGTCGAGAACCTCATGCCCCTGGTTTATGTGCCTCTTTATACTCAAGTGTACACCGCTACGATGGAGGTATTACCAGGAGCTGTGTTCTTGATGGGAGCTGCCATGACTATACCAGGCGTGTTTGTGTTTATGTAAGTACAAGCACTTTGTCCATAGCTTTGCCAACGTTTTGTGTTGCCTTCTTTAAGTTTTATTTTACATTTGATATAATATTTTCATTTTCTTTTTTAATTAATATGAGGTACATTTATTTTAACATTTCAATTTACATTACTTCAATTTTGTCTCTAATATTGATATCTACGTCTACCTCGAACTCGACTTTGACTTTCATCTTACCTTCACTTTAATAACCCCTTACCTGGATACCATTACCCGTTTTTTTCTCACTCCTATAAGTGCTTTCCATACCCTTTAATCATGATCAAAAAGTAAATTCCAAGGTTCACACTGTGACAAATGTAGTAAAGTTTCGGCTGAAATATAGGACTCATCTTTATAAGCTCCTTTTTGTGTTTCTTTACCCTTATCTAAATAATATTTGTTACTACACTTCTTTTATTTTATTTCCAGAAACTTACAACTAAATGTCATGCTCCTAACTGCAAAATCAGGGATTTCGTACAAACTTTTACCCCCGATTTGACCCCCTCAACTCTGCCTTTTCATAAAACCCGTTCGTAGCTGACGTTTTCTACCTATGAACCATCTACCTGCCATTTCAGCTTCATAGGTCAAGTAGTTTCGAGTTAAACATAAGTCTTCTATAATTTTAAATCTTGTGTCCCTTAATTAGACCCATCCGTAAAAAAACTTATTTATTATAATTATTTAAATTAATACGGCATTCCATTCTCCTAACTTCAAACAATACGACTTTTATACAAACTTTGAGCCGCAATTAGCCACTTCAGTCAGCCCTGTTACGAAATTCGAAAAATCCTCAACTTACTTCTCCTACCCATAAACTACCAACCTTCCAAATTTCGGCTAAAAGTTCAAGAAGAAATAGTTTATTAATTTAATATTTGAGCCCAAATTTGACCCCTTCAGTCAGCCTTCTTGCAAAATCCGACGAGCTCTAAACTTTTAAACGTTAGGTGCTTGGCGACAGATTTTCTACTTGAGAGTGGTGGCTAACCAGGCGGGCAATCGCAAAATGCCCTTCCACCATGCGGTGAAGCTCAAGCCGGCGGCGGGGATTGAACCGGGGTACTGCGGCGCGGCAGTCCATAGCTATTACCGCTCGGCCATCATTACTAGTCTCCTGCCTATAAACCACCAACCATCCAGCTTTATAGGTTAAGTTGATTTACAGTTTCGTGTTTGAGCCCAAATTTAACCCCCTTCAGTCAGTATTGTTGCTAAATCCGACGAATTTTTAGCTTACGTATCTACCTATAAACTACAACTTTCCAAATTTCAGCTTCATACATTTTGTTCATAAATTTATAACTCAAGCAAAACGATAGTGACTAAATTACTTTACATATGAGCCCGGAATTGTAATTTTCTCAATATTTGTTATTTTGCAGATGGCTTTTCTACATACATCGAAAAGGACTCAGAAAAACCGAAAAACAAGAAAATGAAATGACAGATGTGGAATTACATACTTCTCAGAATAATAGCTAGATTTCATTGATATAAATCCCTTTGAGTACAATAAATGCATGCCATATTAATGTTTTAGGCTAATATATACAGATTTAATGTAAAAAGAATTAATTAAATGGACTAGGATAAAATAGATTCGTAACATAGGTATAGTTGAGGGTCTATAGAGGAAGCAAAAGAGGGTTACAAATCCCAGAGGCCAAAGAATCATTTTTGTATCTCAAAATTTTTAAAAATAATATCACTGTTAAAACTGAGAATAAATATGTCACATAAATATGTTAAGAAAGCTCTTGAGATGGTTTTAAAGTCGAATAATGTAACTAGATTTTATATTAAATAAATCTTTAAAGATAAGTTTCTAACTAAACCTAAAATAATGTGTTTCATTCAAATACCAGGTTTCAAAACGGTTGATTTTAATTTTATTTGAATTGTAATAAATATTATCAGCCCTTTATTTACCCGCAGGTGTAGGCAGAGATGTCGAAAAACTCACATTTCACCATATACGATTTGATATTTGGATTATATTTTTCTAATCACTATAACGATTCAGATTCCTATGGTAGTTGAAGAATTGCCACTTTACACTGCAATCCCCAAACGCCTGCCAAGCGTGGGGAATATGGCGAGCCCTTCCGTAACTGGGGAAGCTGTGTTTAGCAGTAGACAATCCGGCTGATACAGTACAGTACGTCCCTATTGATAATTTGGGTGCTACGAATATTTGCTCATACATGAGTAAGTGATCCATACTGATAATCATCTAGAAATCACATAAATTTAGTTATACATACATCTTGTTTTCAGTTTCATTCAAGTTCTATAAGTAGTGTGGCAAATAAATTAGTTTATACGTTACATAATAACTAATGTTTTGTGAAAGAATTTGAAAGATCCATGAAAGTTCTATTATAGATACTTAGATACTTAAAAATGCAATAAATGAACAAATTAGTGTGTGTTTACAAGAAATAAGATATGTAGTTTGGATTTAAGGTGTTCTCAACCGATCAGCAAAGTTAAGCAACGTCGCGCGCGGTCATGAGTTGGATGGGTGACCGCTAGTGACATTACTACTGAGGGTTTCCGTGCTTCGGAGGGCAAGTTAACCCGTCGGTCCCGGTTTTTGTCTTAGGATGGCAGTCGTTATAGCATGGTGGTAGGGCATTTTGCGAATTCTCGCCTAGATAGCTACCACCCTCAAGTAGAAAAACTGTCGCCTAGCCTGAATAATATTTTCGACTACATCATTACTTACCATCAGGTGAGATAGTGGTCAAATACTAACCTATCAGGCATAAAAAAAAAAGATCAGTGTCTTCGTATCTCATTCTACACAACAGTAGTTTCGATATTTATTTTTAATAAAAACAGTTTTAAGCTCGTTAACATTTTGCATGTGTGTCTTGGAGCCTAATATCGGTGTTCCTGATTTCTGAGTTTTTCGTTTTATAATTGATGTTATTACTTATATGTAAAAATAAGAATTTTCATACAAAACGACTTTTCCCACATCATTTTGAACATATAGCATACTGAATGCCAAATTTCACCGAGTTTGAACACTTAATATTCAAAAAATTGTGTGTCTGTATGAATATTTTCTGAATAAATTATAATAATTATTATTAAAGATACATGGAAAGCGCTCTGAAGACTTAAGAATGGCTTATAAAGATTTAGGATTTCTAATTGAAATTTATTCATTCTTCTTTATTGTGATCACTAGTAAGAAAAAAAATTTCAAAGATTAGTTTAAGAAGCTTTTGTGTGAAAAGGAGTTAACTTTTGGATCTTCTTAGAGCTGAAAATACATACATGTGACAGTTTTAATAGTAATAGTCTTTGAGAGCCAGTGAAATTACAGGCAAAATGAGACTGAACAAGTATGTCTCAAGGTGATGAGCGCAGTGCAGTTCGTCACTTGTGATGAAATGCATCTGTTATAGGCAGAGGATACCGCTTAACATCAGGTGGGCCTCGTGCTTGTTCCGTCAGAATAACATTAAAAAAAAAAAAAAATAGTAACACATATATGAACTAGTTTTTGAAAAAAAACCTCATAATATAAGCTATATATGCGAACAAGCGGGGGTCCCGCTAGGTATACGGACACACGTCAAGCAGCTGCTGGAAGACCTCGAGGGTGTAGAGTCCTTTATCGATGATGTCATTGTCTGGGACCGGACAATCGAAGAACACGACTCGCAGTTGAGAAGCTTGTTAGAAAGAGCTCGGGAGGTAGGTATGCGTTTTGATAGGGAGAAATGCGCGTTCCGCGTAAAGGAAGATACCTCTTTAGGTCACACGTTTAGCGCCATGGGCATGCAGGTTGACAAAAATAAACTGAAAGCCATTGTAGAAATGCCGACACCAAACGACAGGTCGTCTCTAGAGCGATTTTTGGCCATGGTTAATTATCTATCAAAATGCATTGCAAATTTTCAGAAATAGCAGCGCCCTGAAGGTTTTTGCTGAAAAAGAACACCCAATGGACGTGGGACTCGGTACATGACATGGTGGTTTGGCAGCTGAAAGAAGCGCTGTGCAGTGCGCCAGTGCTCGCACTGTATTCATGTGAGAAACCAGTCTTGATAACAATGGATGTTAGTTCGATCGCGCTTGGAGTAGTCTTGTTACAAGAAGGCCACCCAGTCGAGTTTGCGTCTCTAACGCTCACCGATACCCAGAAAAGTTATGCTCAAATCGAGAAAGAGATGCTCGCGATTGTATTTGAGCTGGAGCGTTTTCATCAATATACTTTCGGCAGAATAGACGTTACCATGGAGAATGACCATAAGGCTCTCGAGGCGTTGTTCAAAAAGTCTCTGAATACATATGATGGTCTGCAATGTTATGATTTTCAAGTTGTGGATAAACCAGGAAAGTATATGTTTCTAGCAGAAACTTTGTCTCGTGCCGCGCTTTCAGAAGTATTAAACGATAATATGTCAAAAGAGCTCGACGAACAATCATGTTTTATAATAGAAGATATAGCTGATTACGCTGCAAAGGGAGGCGACAGTTACAGATGAAGAGTGCCAAGCGTTGATAAGATATATAAAAAACGGCTGGCCGCAGAATAAATACCATGGACCTGGAACCTGATGCAAAAGTTCACGGGGCCTACAGAGAATGTTTTGAATACGTGGATGGAATAATATTTGAAAATGACCTAGTTTTAATTCCTAAAGAGCTTCGGAATGAAATGGTGGAACGCGTGCACGAGTGGCACCTTGGCATCGAGCGCTGCAAGAGTCGCGCACGTGACGTCATGTTCTGGTCCGGGATGTCGCGTGACGTAGAGGCAGCTGTGCACCGGTGCCGCGCCTGCGCCGAACATGCTACGCGACCTCCACGAGAGCCGATGACACCGCACGCCGTGCCGAGACTACCTTGGACCAAGGAATCAGGAATCAGAAAAACAGTGAGGTATGGAATTGAACATAGACCATTAACAACTAGTAGGCTGGAAATACTCAGTACCAACATAGAAGCTAAGCTTGGCATTACAAGTTTTTCTCATAGTGACCCGAATGACATTTATAATAGCTTATTTTCTTTAGTAAACACTGAGTTTCAAAAAGTATGTCCAAAAATAAAAAAACAAATAGATGGAAAGTTGAAGTTCGGTGATTGGGCAACAACAGGTATTCGAAAAAGTAGAGATTATTTGTTTGATCTGTATCGCAGGAAAAATTTAACATATTGCAAGCAGTTTCATGATTATGTTAGGAAGTATTCAAAAATGTTCAAGTTTGTTTGCTTGTGTGCTAAACCTCTTTTTATTAGAAACAAAATTAGCAAGTCTAAAAATAAAAGAAAGACCATTTGGAAGACTATAAAGAGTGAAACTGGTAAAAATAAACCTAGAGATTCAACATTTGTCTTAACTATTGATAAAAATCAAATCTCTGATTCTATACAAGTGGCGAATATATTTGAAATGTTTTTTTCTACCTTACCCCTAGAAGCCACTAAGTCATTAGATTCTTGTCCCAATGTAGCAGAAACTCTGTTAAAACATAATTTTCCCAGCAAATCACCGGACTTTTCTTTCAGACACACCACAAGATTTGAAATTATAAAAACATTTCAAAATTTTAAACATAAAGAGTACTGAAGACTTGTGGGGTATGTCAGTAAAAGTGGTAGAGTCTATAATTTACATTATTGCACCATATTTAGAAACAATATATAATCTTTGTGTCGATAGAGGAAACTTCCCCGATTTAATGAAACAAAGTAAAATCACTCCAATTTTAAAATCGGGGTCTACATCTGACCCTTGCAATTATAGACCTATTTCCATCTTACCTGTTCTGAGTAAAGTATTCAAAAAAATTATGCTCAAACAACTACTATCCCATTTTAACAAGCATAATTTATTAAATGAGAATCAGTTTGGTTTCACCAAGAGCAAATCCACAACGGATGCAGGTGTTCAATTGACGTCGCATATACTGGAAGCCTGGGAGAGTTCACATGATGCTATTGGCGTATTTTGTGATCTTTCCAAGGCATTCGACTGTGTAGAGCACTGCACTCTAGTTCGTAAACTTTCCCACTATGGTATTCGTGGAAAAGCTCTGAATCTTATAGAGTCATATCTGTCAGGCAGGCTACAGAAGGTTGGAATAAATGGCAATACTTCTTCCGGGTCATTGGTAAAAATGGGAGTACCACAGGGATCAATTTTTGGACCTTTTCTGTTTCTAACATATATTAATGATCTGCCTTGCATGGTCAAAAACTTCTGCGATATTGTTTTATTCGCAGATGATACCTCTCTGATTTTTAAAGTAGATAGGAAAGACAGTGAACTGACGCATGTAAATAATGTATTATCTAAGATTTGTCAATGGTTCGTCGCTAATAATCTTCTCCTAAATTCAAAAAAGACGAAATGTTTAAAGTTTTCTTTACCAAATGTTCCTTATGTTGAACCAAACATAAAGCTTGGCCCAGATAAACTCCCTATTGACAAAGCAAGTCTTCCTGGGAATCAAAATGGATTCCATTTTACAATGGGATCCACATATACACGATCTCTCCGGAAGACTTAGTTCTGCTGCATATGCAGTTCTTAGGATAAGACAGTTAACAGACGTAGCTACTGCTCGCCTAGTTTATTTCGCGTACTTCCACAGTATTATGTCGTATGGTGTATTGCTGTGGGGAACTGCTGCTGAGATAGAGACAATCTTTATCATACAAAAGCGTGCAATTCGAGCCATATATAAAATGGGTCCTAGGGAATCTGTGAGGGATCTTTTTAAAGAAATTGATATTTTAACTTTACCAAGTCTGTATATATTTAAAAATATTATGTATGTTCGTAAAAATTTGAGTAAATTTAAATTAAACAGTGACAATCACGATTAAAATACTAGGAATAAAGATAAAATAGCGGTGCCAGGTTTTAGATTAGCAAAGACAAATAAAAGGTCCTTCTTAGGTAATTGTGTGCGGTTTTATAATAAAGTTCCCAAACATATTACAATGCTCACAGAAGGGAAATTCAAGTTGCATGTGAAAAACATATTGATTAAAAAATCCTACTACACAGTTTCTGATTACATAAACGACAAAAATGCCTGGACAATTCCGCCTCCGCCAAGCTATTGCCTGTCACCTACATAATTTAAACAAATATAGTAATAACTCTATTATATAGTTAGTATGTAACACATTGTTAAAAGATGTTTAAAAGAATGGCCCCGAGTTTCTTGCCCGTTCTTCTCGCAGTGGCTCTATACAATTTATTTGGTGAACGTGGCAGTACAATGTAGAATATATCAATACTAAAATGTGTAATTGACCTTCATAAGAGCGTCGTAGACGCCTAAATTGAATAAATGATTTAGACTTTGACTTTGACTTCAAGGTTCACTCGGATATCTGTGAGTACGCTACCAAGTACTATTTAATTCTTGTAGACTATTTCTCGAATTTTGTCGAAGTAACCACTCTGAATGACATTAGCTCTAAAGTGGTCATTTGAGCACTTAGGGAGCAATTTGCCCGACACGGCATCCCTGAGGAGCTGGTGACAGATAACGGACCGGCTTACTCGTCAAAGCATTTTCGAGAATTCTGTAACGAATGGGGTCTGGTTCATACTACAAGTTCGCCTAATTACGCGCATTCCAATGGTTTAAGTGAGAGAGAGGTGCGCACAACAAAATCATTATTAAATTCTTTTATGTACCGGGACAGATTTTTATCTTGGTTTCTTAAACTTACGTGCCACACCCAGGGATGGAATCGGTTGACCGTCACAATTGTTGATGGGCAGGATATTGCGCACAAAGTTTCCGGCACATAAAAACAAATTACAAGCTGAACGTGACAATAGTACTGACTATTTTAAAATAATCAAAAATAAAGAACGCAGTAAGATAAATTATGACCTGCACGCGCGTTCATTGCCTGAGCTACAGCCGGTCCATCTTCAACGAAGACTTCGTTGAGTATAAACGAAGACTACACTTCGTTGAAGATGGCTAAAAAAAAAGAGGATGTACATTACCTTAAAATCAAAACAACCGGTCTTACCTTTACTTACGAGACTGGTAGGGTTTATAGACGAAACAAGCGTCATATTATCAAACTGTTGTCTAACGCGCTATTGCGTTAGACATACATAATACAGGCACACCATCCTCTGCTTCTTCTTGAATGAAGGAGATGGATGATAAAAGCTCTAATTGTAGCGAACAGAGTTGCGAAGATGATTACATGTTGGCAGACGAGAACGATCGTGAACTACCACTGCATCAGGTCAGAGTGCGCTCAGACCGCGTTTATAGGGCAGCTTCACGTGAGGCTCGCAACCTAATTGAATCTGTTTAAATAAATTTGAATAGACTGTTTAAAGAATAAGATGTAAACTACTGTTTATAGCTACTCAACTAGTTTGTAAAATTTTGTATACTGATTTAAATCATGTGTGCACATTTGTTAAGTTCAACAATAACTTACATAAATTAGTTACGTTGATCTCTAAGAATTCAATAGTTAATTATCGTTTAAGGGGAAGTTGTAACATATTTTCTGCGGGTATGATTATTGTACGAAATGGATAGTTATGTAACTATCCATTTCGTACAATAATCATACACCATGTGGTGGAAGGGCATTTTGTGAATGCCCGACTGGCTAGCGACCACCCTCAAGTAGAAAATCTGTCGCCAAGCACCTAACAGTGTGTTCCGGCAGCAGTCCTTGAGAGCCAGAAAAATTACAGGCTAAAGAGACCTAACAACTGGACGTCTCAGTGTGACGGGCACAGTGCAATTCGTCGCTGACGAAATGCGTCTGTTATAGGCAGAGGTTAGTCCACTTAACATCAGGTGGGCCTCGGGCTTGTTCCGTCACAATTACATAAAAAAAAAAAAAAACTGCAGAGAGATAATAAATCAGTTTGTGTTAAGCAAGTTCTTGTTTCACTTCATATACGATGATTGTAATATACAATAAACACAATATATGAATACCTTATAAGAGAAAACGTCAATACACATATATTTTTATTTATTTATGACACCTATATACGAAATCTACATGATATTATATTGCTCACGACTAAGCGTAAAGGACATTGTTTTATCATTGAGATAATCTGGATTAATTGTTTATTTATTAAGTAATCTTTTTAGATTACTCAATGATTTTCAGTTTTATGTGTTTCATCGAATTTGTGCTCTGTTTCTAACAATCTAAGATCACTGTTGATACTGTTTATTTAAATTTAATTTTATCGGAGGTACAACATTTGCAACAAGATAACACATTATTGTAATTTCTGAACTGATACGAATATCTCTATCTATAATATATATATCAAAAAACAACTTCCACATTAAATAATTCCACCAATTCAGTTGTTATTTCACTACTGAAGCATTAAGTTGTGAAAATTATAGTTTTATATAATACAATAAATAATACGTATATATAACGAGTTTAAACAAACAAAACCATGGATACGGACGAGAAAAAGAGTGAGAAAAACTTTTACGAAGACCTCAAAGAAACAGATCCTCTCAAAGATGATGGCAACAAACCGACAGTTAAAAAAAACTTTGCCAATCACTTCACCAATGTAGCCAGCAACATAACTATTGAACCATCAATGCTCTTGTTGATCATGTCCAGTGTTATTAATATGATAACAACGCAGAATCTCAGCTTAGAAAAAGCATGCCGCGTAAATTTAAACTTCACCGACGAGATCTGTCATTCGTTAAAAATGCAACAATTTGAGAGTCAAAACGTTTACGAAAGAGAAACGCAAAAGCTAATAGCTAAAGCAATGGCTTCAAAAACATTAATAACGGCAACCATTCCATGTCTACTTGCGTTTTTCGTTGGATCGTGGTCAGATATAACAGGACGCAAAAAAATGTTTTTCATAATTCCATTAACTGGACAGTTTTTAATGACTTTAAACAATATGTTAAACGTTTATTTCTTTATGCAGCTACCTCTACAAGTGTTAGTTTACACAGAAGCTGTATTAGAAGCATTCTCGGGAGGATGGTGTGTTTTCTTTGTCACCGCATTCTCATATATTAGTGCTGTTACGACTAACGAAACGAGGACATTTCGAATGGGTTTGATAAATTTCACGATGACCGTGGGGTTCCCTATTGGAATGGGAATTAGTGGAGTGTTACTAAAAAATTACGGGTATTATGGTTGTTACGGCCTAGCAGCTACCTTACATTTTATAAACATTATTTATAATGTTTTTAAAGTAAAAGATTTGAAACGAACGAAAGAACAGAAACAGGTGATTATATTTTATGTTAGCGAGATCCACTCGCAATTTTTAAATCAATGACTATGCAATGACCTATAACTTTATATAAGATTATGAAACACGAGCAAATTGTGGTTTTGAATAGCGAAGTATTTCATATGAAAAAGTCCATAATATTGTGCATTATTCTATATTTTGCATTTGTTTGTACAAATTCCCTAAAGATGAGGAAAGTATATGGTTAAATAGAGTTTTTTATGGACAATTAATCGTTTATATACAAATTACACATGCAAGCCCATAAACACAATGCTTTGTGCAAACTACTTTGAAATATTAGTGGAAGTTATAGCTTTAAATCAGTAAGGTCAGTTTTTCTTTCGATGGCTTTCCGTGTCTGATTGCAGAGATTCGGCTTTTTAAGCAACTTTTTTTTGCTAGACTTACCCTAGTTTGTTGTTTTTCTTCTTGCAACGTTTTCGTGTCGATTTTTATTGTCAATATAGTTTGGAGCATGTTTTTGTTATTATGCTTAAACATATGTCCAAGAAAGCTCTATTCTTCGTAATAGTAAGTTATCATTGAGAATGTACATACCATTGAAGATTATTTTTCACTGTTTCAGCACGACGGCAAAGGACTCTGGTATTTCTTGAAGACATTCTTCAACTTTTCTCACATATCTCAAACCCTGAAGGTAGTGTTCAAGAAGACAGCTGACAACAGAAGGCTCAGACTCTGCATACTTTTGGCAACTGTTTGCGTTTTGTTTGGACCTATGTACGGTAAGAAATGTTTGATTAATTTTGCTAATGATAGGCAGTTTTTGTAGTAAAATCCTTAAAATTTAGCCATAGAATAGTTAGTACATAGATAACAAATCAACAATGAAATGAATTTTTTTATCTATAAATGGATACGTACTCATGACCGTCAGACGATTATGTTATTTTTAATAATGATTTCAATTCTGGTTTTGAAAATGAATAAAACATTATGGGTGTAAGATACCACAGCTATGCAAGTGACATAATGATATGGTATTTTTTAGTTTAACTATCATGATTGAGCCACAATAATGGATCATATAGTGACCTTTATAGGTTTTAGATGTAGTAGTTAATTTTTTTAAGATGAAACACCTTTCAATAATTTTTATGATGTATAATTTGACGATAGCCTATGTAGATACACGAAAACAGCATAACAACTTTTTATAAAGCACGTTAACTACTTTTGATATCCAATATTTAAAATAGCATAGCAAAAATTATTACTTAACATAGCGAAACATATTATATTTTGACCGAGTCTCTGTTTCCGTTTCCTATTTAATTAGTATGTCATTAATAAGTACAAATCCCACTTGTATCGTAAAAAAATATATAAATAAGCTACGAGATTGTCATGTTTTTCCGTAATGTTCAGCTTCATATACTTCAAAATGCTACCCAAAACTGATGATGTTTCTTCAGGAAGATTGTTAGGATTTTATCAAAATGATGTTTATTTATAATTAACATTCTAATCAGTTGCGTCGATAGTGGGACATGTACATTTCCATTAGCGAACCACAAGAAGAAGTCAAACTATTCTTTACGCATAGTAGTAGTAGTAAATACTGCTCTTCGATACAACATGTATCATCTGTTTGTTGTAAAGTTAACCGATTTGTATATATTCTCTATAAAATGCATCCGTCAGATAGTAGGTTCAGCCCTAAGATACGGATTAGTAATATGGGAAAATTCAGTACAAAATTAAAGGGTATTTAGGAATAAAAAAAATTATTCGGTCTCTATGCTCAGCAAGGCGTTAAGACTCATGCAGGCCTTTATTTGGAAAATTGCAAATATTACCTCTTCCATGTCTATACATAGAAGAAATTGCTCTATTTGTTAAACAACATCCAAATTTCTTCGAAATAAAAGGTAATGTACATCGCTCTACTTGGTTTAGGAAAAATCTTGTAATGCCTAAATCTAACTTAGCATTGTTTCAAAATAATATGTATTGTATGGCAATAAAAACTTCACTTAAATATAACGCGAGTCCCAGCCGGGTACTCATTTATTTATAATGGCAATAAAAATCAACACTAAAATCCCAATAGACATTAGAGACTTACCCTTAAGTAAATTTTAATCTAAATTGCATACTTTGCTATAACACTATTCATTTTATTCCATTGACGACTTTTTTAGATGTAAAACTATAGTAATTTGTAATTTAATTGATTTACCTTCTGACATAATTTCATGACGTACTGCTTTATAATAAATGCACATAATATGTCAATGTTATATTTTTTTACATTGTAACGCTTCTTATTAGTTTCATTGTATTTATGATATTTTATTTTACTGTAACATTCAATATATTTAAAATTTGTACGCCGCAAGGCAGAACATGCTGGAAACTTTTAAATACTGACATAATTTATCAAGACCTATGTATAATACGTAGGTCACACTAAAAGTTATGCGTAACTTAATAAAATAAATGTTAAAAACAAAATATGATGTTTATTGCTTTTCAAAATACTCTCCTTTACATTTTAAACATTTTTTAATGCGATCAAACCATTTTTTAAAACAGGAGGACCACATATCTCAATGCATGTTTTCTACGTACTGATTGAACGCTATCACTGCCTCCTCGGAGTTGGTAAAAGTGAAACCCCTCATCAAATCTTTGATTTTGGGGCAAAATACAGAAATCACAGGGTGCTAGGTCGGGGCTATGTGCAGGATGTGTGACGAGTTGTATTTTTTTGGAAGCTAACAAAGACTTTGTTTTGTTGGCCGTGTGGGAAGAAGCGCTGTCATGATGTAGGAGAACGCGGCTTTTTTTCGTCTTTCGCCAATTTTTCTAACACCCTGGGTAAACAAATGGTAGAATACGGCATTAACACTCTTTTGATCTTCAAGTGGAATTGTGCAGTTGGGACCCGTAGCTGAGAAAAAAAAGTTATCATTTTTTTATCAACGTTTCTCGCCTGCCTCACTTTTTGTTGGCCTGATCTCATTTTCAAACACCTATTCACAAGATTTATGTTTATAAAAACAATAAATCCACGTTTCGTCTTCTGTAACAATGTCATAAACAGCATTAGAATGTCCGTGGTCATACTTAAGTAGCATCTGTGAGAAACATTCCACGCGGGCCCGCTTCTGCTCCGCTGTCAGTTCATGAGGGATCAAAGTTTCCGAACTTTTAATTCTTCGTGTAAAATTTTCTGAGTTTGGCTTATACCAATCCCCAGTAGTCCTCGAATTGTCTCATAGGTAATCTGCGGATTTTCTTCAATGAGCCGCTTAACAGTAGGCACATTAATTTCGTTGATGGCAGTTGAAGGTGAAAATCATGAAGTTCATCATGTGAACAAACTCGACCTCTCTCAAATTCAGCAAACCATCGCCTACCGGTGCTCAAACAAGATGCTTCTCTCCCAAAAGCATTTTGAAGACGAGCGGCACAGTCTTGCGGAGAGAGAGAACTTTGAAAATCATAAAAAATCATCGCTATAAAATCTTTTCGACTTAATTCCATTTTCATTGCGTACGTAGTACTTTGATGTGTGAAAAAAAACAATTGTACTTCTAGGTTAGCCTGAACAACATCTTCGACCACATCATCACTTACCATCAGGTGAGATAGTGGTCAAAGGCTAACGTATCAGGCACAAAAAAAATATTTACAAATGATTTTTTTTGTGCCCCGCCAATTTTTTTTTAACTACTAAAAAAGTTGCAAGTCGTTTCAAAAAATATAACATTCGAAATTCAAATAGTTCCGATTAGCTAGATGTGCAAAATTTTTAGTATGCCCCATATTTTTACAATTAAATAATTCATTCATTTATACGATTTTTTCAGGTGAAATGGCCATTTTATACATTACGACAAGATACCGCTTCGGTTGGGACGAAGTGAAGTTCAGCTTGTTCCAGTCATATAATTTTGTCACTCATACGTTTGGTAAGAAACTCGATAGCGATATATAGTTTTTCTAATTCTAGGTTAAAATTTAAACATTATTTTAACTATTTATAACCAATTTAACAACAAGAAACGATAAATACATTTACGTTAAATTAACATTCATCATCAGCCGGAAGACGTCCACTGTTGAACAAAAACCTCCCCCATTTAATGCCACAAAGAACGGCTAGTAACCGCTTGTAGCCATTTGCTACCCGCGACTTTAACGATGTCTTCAGTCCACATGTGCCTACCAACTCTACGTCTTCCGGTGTAATGTGGCAGCCACTGGTAATCATATCAGTAATATATATATATATATATAATATATATATCAGTTCGTCAAGCAACGTGGCCCGCCTATTGCCATTTCAACTTGCTAATTCTGAGAGCTATGTCGGTGACTTTGGTTCTTTGGCGAATATCCACGTTCCGGATTTTATCGCACAAAGAAACGCCGAGCATAGCTCTCTCCATAGCTCGTTGAGCGACCCTGAGCTTGTCCATAAGGGCCACAGTTAAGGACCACGTCTCAGTGCCATGTGACACCACTGGCAACAAACACTGGTTGAAGATTTTAGTCTATTACAATTTGAGATAACGAGGCTCTTATTCTGAACCAGACCACGTACTCATTTTGCCACTAGAAACATTTTAAATATATACAATTTTGTTTTGATTACTGTTCTTCCGAAAAATTGCAGGTACAATGATCTCAGTACTGGTGCTCAGCAAGTACCTCCAATGGCACGACTCAATGCTAGGCATAGTCTCCACTATCAGCAAGATATTAGGGTCGTTTGTCTACTGCTTTGCACCGAACGAGAAGATATTCTTCATTGGTAAGATCAGCTTAATTAATTTAATCAAATATATTCTTCGATGATTCAAAACCACAAGTCAAAATGATTACAAAAAATCACACTATGTCCTAGTGTACGTGACTCGTAATACCAATTTTTGGATTTAGAATATTTGCTTTTACAATTTTTATTTCTCCATTATTTGTTTATGAATATCGATAATTATAAACAATTGTTTTAATATATAGATTCTAGCATAACAATACGGATATTCATAATTAATAATAACAATAGAAAACATTTTTTTTTACACAGTTCCGCTTTAATTTCCTATGAAGCTGAAGTTACGTCAAAACGCCTCGTAGCATGTCCGGAATAGTTTTTGACTCGTTTCGATTCTACTCGAAGCATCTTTAGGAGGTCTTGACTCTTCAAGCGCACGATTGAGATCGGCCTCTACTTTGACGTTATTTTTGCTGATATGCTGACTGCTAGCCTATCAGCAGTAAAAAACCTTGAGATTCCGAAGCGGCGTTATTGTTACACACACCCACTGGACAGTCAAATAGTAAATTATCGAAATAGCCGCAAAAATTCAACAAGTGGCACTCCGTTTACACAAATTATCAGATAACATTATAGACAAGATCTAAGTAATTCTTTTATGGCATCGAAGTAGGTGAAACAAACATTGTTATCAAAAAAATATATGTGTAGGTATAATACAATATCAATTCCTCATGGCCCTATTGTTTGATAATTGTTAAGCGAAGTCAATGTTAGTTAAAAATATAACCTTCAAATCTAATAATGACTACAAATTTCTTTTCTTTATTCCACTTATGCATGGTAATTACAAAATTATGCCTACAGACCATAAGCTTCCTTTGAAAATTATAAGTAAATCTAGGTATTATTACTACAGTCATGCTCTGACGTTGCTTAAAATTAAAATGTAATTGGAAGGATAATAAACATTTCATTTTATAGGTATCATTATCTGAAGAAATTATGTCATTACGGAAGTTCTTCAAATCTCTTATGTGCTGCAATAATAACAAAATTATTATAGAACACGTTTTCATGAACTTAATTAAAGTTATTTTATTGATCTTAAGTTAAATTGCAATATCTTCTTCCTGTTCAAAGCTAAATTCATAGCGAAAGTTTGTAAAAAAAAGAGGTTGTGACGTAGAAATGCTATCAATTATAATAAGAAATAGAATGGAAATATATTGCCAATTTAAAGGTTTGAGTTGGGAAATACAAAATCGGTATCTTGATTACAATGGTCATAAATCAATTATAATTATCGACTATTGGTTGATCAGGAAACTCGTAGTGATAAGCGTAAGCTGTAAAAGTAATCCATATAACAATTGCCTAGGTACTCGCTTTTTGACTCCTTCCAACATATGAGGTATGAGAAGGTTAACGTAATAACGTCGGCAAAAACATTGGCAAGGCTTACGATTTTTTCTCTAGTACATCTAAGCCTATAGACGAGGCACACCTAAATCCTACCCTAAGTCTATCAAAGAGTGTAACGCCTTGTATCCAAGCCATAGTACATATTATACACCAGAAGAAACGCCACTCAAGTACGTGTGCCCGTAGAAGTTTTCGCGGCTATGTGTGAGTGCGACAGAAAATGTGGGTGGTGCGCGGGCCGCGCGGTGTGTGCGCCGGGCACGTCTAGTGGTGCCTATTGCTCACGAGCGCCGGCACAAGGTCAACGTCACGCGATATCACCCGTACGATGAGTGTCACGGGCATGTCCAAGCCTTTATCAGCAGTATGGTGATTAGGTTCGGTACCTGGACTAGTGTGCTATTTTCATTTCCGTGGCTAGATGGTGACTACCGTACTACTGAAAGCTGAAAAGGAAATACACAATATTTATTTTTCCATTTTCGTTGCTAGTGACGAAAATACATACATGCATAAACCCACGCCTGTTTCCCGTAGGGGTAGGCAGAGACCACAGATTTCCACTTCCTACGATCCTTACATATCTTTTTCGCTTCATCTACACTTATATTTCATACTTAAGCGTCGCTTTAGGGTACTCCTGACCTGGCCTTTTTAAAGAACGTCTTCAATCTAATTTTGCCTTTGAATCTTCGCGGGGGGTGACATTCTAGCCCGGCACCTCACGGGTTCCACATTTAGTATCAATTGAAAATAATGAATATTTTTCTTATTTCCAGCACCACTAGTGGACATGCTCAACGGGACCGCGTTATTGGCCACCAGGTCTATATTTTCTAAATCAGTAGCACAGAATGAATTAGGTAAGTTTTATGAAAAATTTTTTTTTGGTCTAGAGTATATCACTTTTGCGTTCTTGAGTTCTTTCCATCCCCAAACGGTAAAACGGAGCGCTATCAACAAGAGTTCGGTGTCGGTCTGTCTGTCCGTCCGTCTGAGTATATCACGGATACTAGCTCGTAAATGGAATGAGTAAAAAACCTGAAATATGATCGAAAAAAATTTTGTACGAATGCTATCATATCTACTGCTATTGAAAAACTTCATTCCATTCTCTGACGTACCACTGTCCGGCGAATCTCGCCCATAGTTCAGTCCTGAATGTGGACGCGATGAGGCGTTAAAACATCAAGCATACTTAGCCTGGGTTGATGCTCGTAAGCACAAGGCAAAGGATATTCCAAGGGAAAGGGGGCTTATAACAAGGCTGCCAAATCCAGCAAAAAGGTCTTACAGAAGGCTCGTTTTGACCACATTGGTCGAATAGGGAATAAGCTTGCGTTATACCCTACGGGTTGTAAAGCGTTTTGGTCCCTAGCTAAAGCGGTTGAATCGAACTTCTGCCACCCCCACTGCCCCCATTGCAGAAATCTGATGGAACGCTGGAGAGATCATACCGCTGAAGAGAAAGCAAACCTTTTTGCTTCTCTGTTTGCGGAGTCTTCACGTCTTGATGCTGGTACTGCGACTCCTCCAATTATTAAGCGACATTGTCATGAATGACATACACATTCGCCAAAAGGATGTTCGTAAGACAATATGCAATCTGGACGTGATAAAGCCAGTGGTATTGGTGGTATACCTGCAATAGTATTAAAAACTTGTGCGCCTCAGTTGTCTCCTGTACTAACACGCCTTATTCGGCTGTCTCTTGAGACTGGTAAAGTGCCCAAATCATGGAAGCTCGCTAACGTGTAACCCGTACCTAAAAAGGTAGTTGTGCCGACCCTGCTAACTATAAACCGATTTCTATCCCGTCTATACTCTCTAAGAGTATGGAGCGTGTTCTCAACTGCCGGCCCCTGGCATACCTAGAAGCGAATGATTTACTCAGTGACCATCAATACGGGTTCCGCCGAAATCGGTCCACTGGGGTTCTTCTAGCTTATGCCACGTATATATGGAGTGAAGCCATTGAGAAATAAGGAGGAAGCGCTTGCCATCTCCCTGGACATCTCTAAGGCCTTTGACAGGGCCTGGCATGACGCCTTTATTAGCAAGCTTCCCACATACGGCCTGCCTACTGGTTTTTGTGCGTGGATATCGGACTTCCTGAGGGATCGATCATTACAAGTAGTCGTTGACGGCTGCTCGTCTGATGAAATGGGTATCGATTCCGGTGTTGCCCAGTGGTCAGTGCTCTCTGAGACGCTCTTCCTGTTGCATATCAACGATATGCTAAAGCCCGGTACCATTGGGTATGCACGGTTGTAGAGAGCTATACATCTACCAAACAAACCAGTGAGCCAGAAGTCCAGAGACTCAGAGAAGCTATGGTCGAACGCTTGAACTTATCCCTTAAGGCAGTCTCTGACCCAGGCGTGTTTGTTGTCCGCTAAAAGGAGACCATTTCAACTGTCTCAAACTTTCTTTGATGTATTTGTGCCAGTCACAGACCACCTAGACCTCCTTGGTGTCACTTTATCGTCGACTCTAAATTTTGGCTCGCATATCGAGTCAAAGGCTCAGTTAGCCGCAAAGAAACTTAGCATCCTCTCAAAGGTGAGACCGTACTTCAAACCGGAACAGATGCTAACTTTGTACAAAGCGTAAGTAAGGTACTGTGTTGAGCACTACTATCACCTCTGGGATGGCTCTGCCAAATACCAACTTGAGGCACTTGAGTTGATTGAGAGAGGCGCCAAGAGGTTAATAGGCAGCGACCTTCTGGAGGAGTCTCGGCTGCAAAGCCTCGAGCACCGCCGTAAAGTCGCTTGTCTATCGGTCTTTTACCGGATTCATTTCGTTTTCCATCTGACGTCCAGACAAACGGAGAGGCGCCATCCGTACATGGTTGATATTCCAAAGACTCGTACGAAGCGCTTCGCTTCCACTTTTCTCGTGCGTACTGTGAGGGGGTGGAACTCCTTATCGCGGTCGGTCTTTCCCGATGGGTACAATATGGGTGTCTACAAATCAAGAGTAAATAGGTTTCTTCTAGGTTGTCAGGCAGGTTGTGGTCAAAGACGAACCTATTTCGAAAAAATAATAATAAAAAAATAAAAAAGTTTCATTATTTTGTATAATCTTATGGAGAAAATAATATTGTCTTATCTGCTGATTGCAAGCACCGTCCTGAACATTTGTAGTGTCACTGTTTTACGTGACACTTTATTGCTGCACTAGAATATATAAACAGTTGTCTTGTTCTCCCAGTAATTTATTTTATTTGGTGTAGTGCCCTTTACACAGTATTGTTTGCAAACTACTGCATTGAACCTGAATATCTGACACTGCAGCAGTATCCACAAAAATGGACTCTTGCCAAAACAACTACCTTTTTCAGGATAATGTCAAGCCATCACTTGATAATAATACCTTACCTCCGTTTTCCAGGCAAAGTGAACTCTATAGTGAGTTTAGTGGAGAACCTCATGCCCCTGATATATGTGCCTCTTTATACTCAAGTGTACACTGCTACTATGGAAGTATTGCCAGGAGCTGTATTCTTGATGGGAGCTAGCATGACTTTACCAGGCGTGTTTGTCTTTATGTAAGTACAAGCCCTTTTGCCCTCAGCTTTGCCAATGTTATTTTTGTCTTCTTTGAGTTTTATTTTACATGTGATAGAATCATTCACATTCTCTTATAATGAATATCACTTATTAGAATATAAAAATAAAATTGTTATTTTAAGAAAAATACATCTAGTGTAAATCCGGCTTAACTTTTCTGTTAAGCTTACTTAACGCCATAAACGCCACGTAGCCATACTGGAAGAATTGTCGATGCCTTTCGCTTCAACACGAATCATCCTCAGGAGGTCTTGACTCTTCGAGTTTGAGAATAGGATAATTTTCCAATATTTGTTATTACTCATTACGGATTTCCGCAATGTAACGCCTGAATCAATTCCTTAAATTTACTAAAGAAACACATTTTTTTATTATTTACATTAATAATACATTTATTTTAACATTTCAATTGACATTACTTCAATTTTGTACTTAATATCTATCTCTACGTCTTCGACTTTGACTTTTATCTTACTTTTACCTTAATCATCTCCTACAAGGATCTCATTACCCGTTATCGATCCCACCCTTACCTACTCCCTTCCATACCCCATAATCATCATCAAAATCTACCTAAATGGTTAGGCAATGTCTACACACTGTGTAGAAATGAAATGCATAAAATATAGGTTTCTTTTCTTATTTCAAGTTAAAACTTTAAGTACTAAAACAGGATTTATGGTCAAAAATTTACCCACAAATTAACACCCTTAATTCTGCTTCTTCATAAAACCCGTACTCAGCTGACGTCTTCGAACTATGAACTATCTACTTATTTCAACCACCATATTTCAGATTCAAATGGAATATCCATCGAATTTTCAACTTACGTCTCCTACCTATAAACTAACCTTCAGAATTTCAGCTTAGTAGGTTAAGTAGATTTAGAGTTTCGTGTTGAGCCCAAATTTAACCCCATTAAGTTAGTATTGTTGAAAAATCTGACGAATTCTTAGCTTACGTATCTACCTATAAACTACCAACTTTCCAAATTTTAGCTTCATAAATTTTGTTCATAAATTCATAACATGGGGGAATTCAAGCGCGCAGATAGTGATCAAATGACTTTACATATGAGCCCGGTATTGTAATTTTTTCAACCTTTGTTTTTTTGCAGATGGCTTTTCTACGCACATCGAAAAGGGCTCAGAAAAACTGAAAAACAAGAAAATGGAATGACAGATGTGGAATTAAATACTTCTTAGAACAATAGCTAGATTTCATTGATATAAGTCACTTTTAAAACAATAAATGCATGCCATATTAATGTTTTAGGCTAGAATACACATATTTAATGTAAAAATAATTAATGAAATTAACTAGGATATAAATTTGAGGGTCTATAGAGCAAAAAAAGAAGGGTTTAAATCCCGGACAATCAATTTTGTCTCTCAACATTATTTATTTGAATATCACTGAGAATAAACATGTCACTTTTTCAAAAATTTATAAATATGAAAGCTCTTGTGATGTTTATAATGTCGAATAAGTAACTCGATTTTAAGTTAAATAAATCTTTGAAGATAATTTTCTAACTAAACCTATAATAATGTGTTTCATTTTATATACCAGGTTTCTAAACGTTGCGTAATAATTTCATTTATACTGTAATAAATATCGTCAGCCTTTTATATTCCGCGGGGGTGGTCAGAGTTGTCTAAAAACTCACATTTCTCCAATTACGATTTTATTTTTGTCTTATATTTTTCTAACCAATATTACGATTAAGATTCTTATATAAGCTGAAGAACTACACTGCGATTCCCATGTCGCCTGCCAAGCGTGGGGATTATGGCGAGCCGTCCCTTGATGTAAGAAGCTAGGTTCAGATGTGTACGACCCAGCTGATACAGTAAATTCACTATAGATTATTTGGAGGCATTGTGTTAACCCATTTAAAAATATACAGGAGTTAGTGATCCATTGACTGATTATCCTCTAGAAGTCAAACAAATATTAGTTATACATCTTGTTTTTAGTCTCATAAAAGTTCTCTAAGTTGTGTGGCAAGTACATAAGTTTATACGTTACACTTTAACTTATGTCTTGCCCGTGGGGTGCCGGGCTAGAATGTCACCCGCCATCTCTACTCGTGGGTGTCGTAAGAGGCGACTAAGTGACACCAGAAGGTGAGCAGCAGCGTTTTCTGAGAAACTGATATCTCGCACTGCAATCCACAAGACGGCTGCCGAGCGTGGGGAATGGCAAGCCCCCCCGTAATGGGGGTGGCTGTGTTCAGCAGTGGACAATCTGACTGATACAGTAATGTATTGTAAAATAATTTTGAAAAGATGTTCCATGAATGAGACTCACAAATGCAATAAATTTATCCTGGATGAATTTCAATGAAAGTTAGCATTATTTCAGTTCATACTACGAGGCAGGACAGGACATTATATAATTTTTACCCTGAAATTCAGCACGGTTCCCTTAGGAGAGGGGATGAAAGTCAAAATGTACACTTAGTTGTCCTTTATTAACGCGTATTCCAATTTCATACAAGTTGTTTTGTTAGAATAATGGTACTCTAAAGATTATCCCGTAAATATTTCAATTATTATAAAGGTTTTGTAGTACAGAAGATACAGACATCAAAACCTAAATATTTCGTTCCAAATAACTTTAAACCCGGAATGTACAGGAACCTTTGAACGTACGGCTCATCTTAAGCTGGCGTTCGCACTTTATAGTATAGGAATAATAGATAGGTCTATTGTCAAAGTTGGACCACTCCATAAGCTGTAAATAAAGGTAACACCACCACAATACACAGACACATTACTGTAATTGCAAACTTATACAGGGTTATCAAGAACAGGTACATGAACAACTGTAACTACGAGGGTAACCTTAAGGGTGAACTGGCCGGTAACTTTTCCATACAAACGCCGTAGGATGATCACTCCCTTATTTGAGGTTTTAGGTCCAGAACTAAGCATGATATCGATTTATCTCTTCATTATCTAGGCTTGTCTTGGCACCGATTTGTAAAAAAAATCTTCACATGATAGTTATAAGCCTCGAAACATCCCTGTAATATCACGAATTTTAGCGCATGTTTAGTCGTAAATAAACGACTTATAGAGCATGAAATCCCTAAAATTATTTACATAGAAGCATAGCTCAGTTCATGATCATTTTAGATAACATTTTGGAAAACAAATACATCCAGTAGTATAATCATAAACATCCTAGAGCCAAAGGTCGGCACACATAGTTTTGCGCGCTAGTTTTTCGTTCAAAATATTGGGCATCTCATGTCAATACTTCCATTCCGCGGTGAGGGAAGCGGGCAGGCGGGTCTCATGCGCAGCGCACTAATATATAATTAACAAAACGCACACTACCAAAAGTCACGTGCATCGCGCCGCGATCTTAGAACATAATATTATATTGAAGGAATGCCCTGTTGCTTTTTGGTGTGCACGTATGTATACACTACCAATATGTAGTGCCTATGCCTACTTACGTACTTATATATATATATATATATATATATATATATATATATATATATATATTTACATATGTTGGGAGTTGGGGACCGGATTTTCTTTCGCATTTGATTAGTTTGTTCGTGATAGTAAGTGTCGGACGCCATAATCCATATAGATAGGTACTTGGGTAATATAAATACGTAACTATGTCTAGGTACTCACCTACTCTCACCTAAGTTTACTAACTTAGGTGAGAGTAGGTACCTAGTAGGTATTAGTCAATACGCAGGTCATGATAGCTATGGTGAGTACCTAATAATTTTAGCAACACTTAGACAATATAAAAAGCTGCATTTGGTTAGATATGGTATGGACGTAGGTAGTCCGCATTCTTTTTAGAATATAGTCTAAGTAGTAGTATAGCTTCGAGAAAGTACCTACCTAATACAAAGTAGTAAAGGGTTAGAATTAGAAGCTCAATGGAAGATACCTACCTATCTACGATATAATTATCATGTATCATATAGGCCTGCCTAGGCACGCAACTGTCAGCGATGTCAAATCGACATTCGCGGGCGCGCATTACATTGCATACCTATCTACATAGCTATAAGATCACAACAAATAATAAAGTTAGTACTATGTATCTACCTGCGTAAATTAGTAGAATAAGTATGTATATTTGTAGTAGGTACTTATACCTAAGGTAGTACGAAAGTTTATATGGTAAACTTAGCGATGATTGTAGGTACTTACCTAATCAAAAATAACCTATGATTAGTTATTGATTTTTATTGGAAATAATTTAAATCAGTTACGGGTAGGTAGAGAATTTTTATTCCAAAAGTGTTCTACCAGGATTAGAGAATTTTTATTCCAAATGTGTTACCGCTTAGAGACAGATTTTGAAATCGGTACGACACACTCTCATCTCAAAGCTCGCTAGCCGGGCGAGCATTCGCAAAACAACCTTCCACCATGCGGTGAAGTTCATGCCCGCGGCGGGATTCGACCCATAGACCTGTTGCGCGGCAGTCCATTGCTAAGAGCCATCACTGCTTCCTGTTAAGTGTTTAGTGACAGAATTTCTACTTGAGGGTGGTAGCTAGCCAAGCGAGCATTCGCAAAATGCCCTTCTACCAAGCGGTGAATTTCAAGCCCGCGGCGGGATTCGAACCATAGACCTGCTGCGTGGCAGTCCAAACCTAATGCCACTGAGCCATCACTGCTTCCCGTTAGGTGCTTTCTAACAGATTTTCTACTTGAGGGTGGTAGCTATCCAGGCGAGCATTCGCAAAATGCTCTTCACCAACGCGGGGAAGCTCAATATCGCGGCTGGATTCGAACCATGGACCTGCTGCGCGGCAGTCACTAGCTAATGCCACTGGCCCATCACTGCTTCCCGTTAGGCGCTTACTGACAGATTTTCTGCTTCAGGATGGTGGCTAGCCAGGCGAACATTCGCAAAATGCCCTATGCCCTTCCACCAAGCGGTGAAGCTCGAGCCCGCAGCGGGATTCGAACCATAAACATGCTGCGAGGCAGTCCATAGCTAATGCCACTGAGTTCACGTTAGTTGCATGGTGACAGATTTTCTACTTGGGTAGCTATCCCGGCGAGCATTCGCAAAATGCTCTTTTTTTATGCCTGATAGGTTAGCCTTTGACCACTATCTCACCTGATGGTAAGTGATGATGTGGTCGAAGATGTTGTTCAGGCTAACCTAGAAGTACTGGCTCTCAAGGACAGCTGCCGGAACACACCGTTAGGTGCTTGGCGACAGATTTTCTTCTTGAGGGTGGTAGCTATACAGGCGGGCATTCGCAAAATGCCCTACCACCATGCTATAACGACTGCCATCCTAAGACCACAACCGGGACCAATGGCTTAACGTGCCCTCCGAAGCACGGAAGCGCTCAGTAGTATTGTCCTAGCGGTCACCCATCCAACTCATGACCGCGCGCAACGGTGCTAAACTTTGCTGACCGGTTGAGAACAGCTAAGTAAACTTCGCTACGAACTCTCCACCACGCGGTGAAGCTCAATATCGCGGCGGGATTCAAACTATGGACCTGCTGCGCAGCAGTCCATAACCAATGCCACTGAGCCATGATTGCTTCCCTTTAGGTGCTTGGCGACCGATTTTTCACTTGAAGGTAGTAGCTATCCAGGCGGGCATTCGTAAAATGCTCTTCTACCACGCGGTGAAGATTAAGCCCGCGACGGGATTCGAACCATGGACCTGCTGCGCGGAAGTCCATAACCTATGCCACTGAGCCGTCACTGCTTTAAAAAATATGTTGTAGTAAAAGCAGTAACTTGCTAATTATGTAATAAATAATTATTGTAGGTAAATATTTACTACATCAATATGAAAAGAACAAACTAATACATTTACTATGTACCTACAAATCATTGTCCCTACAAATCATTGTCCCTACTTACTAAATATTTACCTACTATAGGTGAAATAACATCAGTATGTTATTATAAAACGAACGAAAATTATAACAACAGGTACCTACTGTCCGAACCAAAATGTATTCCTCTGTGAATATATAATATTATTTTATAAGAAATACCTACACACGTCGTGACGTAGCTTGAGACACTATCTCCGTCCGTCGTCAAACATCGTAATTCGTTCGGCATGGTTCGGCTTTCATTGATATATCGCAAACAAGTGTGCGTAATTAGCGTAGATGCAATACGGGTGTGTGATGCGCGATCACTATCTTCGTACTACTCATCACGGAGTCTTACCCTTTCCCACAAAGGTATAGGTGAAATAGCATGCTTTGTTGCCTCGCCCGCTGATAAGTTCGAGCCGTGGGCAAGTGCATCCTTAAGGCCCGTTTATAGTCAATCAGTAGGCAAATATAGCGTGCGAGAGTTGCGGGCTATGGACACTACGCAGCGCTCCGCTCTAGTCGCACAGCTCGCGTCAAGACGCTCACTCGAAGTCCCCAGCCGCACGCTATTAGCGTCACAGTGTAACTAAAATAGTTGATTTTAGGTATCTGCTACTAAATCCAGAACTGCATCTAAGTAATTATTTTATTAAATTACCGAGTTTAAAGTTAGGTAGGTAAGTACTTACTCTTCAATTGTGTTTTTTTTGTTAACACTCCTTTAGTCATCCTTTAGATTTTTTTTATTGCTGATAGGTATGCTTTTGACCACAATCTCACCTGATGGTAAGTGATGATGTGGTCGAAAGTATTACAGTAACAGGCTTAACCTAGATTTACTGACTCTCAAGGACAGTTGCCGGAACAGACCGTTAAGTGCTTGGCGACAGATTTTCTAACTGAGGGTCGTCGCTAGCCAGGCGGGAATTCGCAAAATGCCCTTCCACCATGCGGTGAAGTGCAAGCCCGCAGCGGGATTCGAACCATGGACCTGTTGCGCGACAATTCATAGCCAATGCCACTGCTTCAGATCAGATCTAGGTATCTTTAAATTGAAACAAAAGTAAAAGAAAGTCAACATAAAATCTACCTATGTATATTAGTTACGCTTCTGTTACGTGTATACTATGTAACTATATTGAAGATTGAGGAGCCCAATTCGATCAATTCGACGAGACTTTTTTTTTTTATTTGCTATATATGAATTGTTATTATAATATGTTCAAAGTTATTTTTGATGTGAATCAAATACCAAATTTGAAAGTAGTGTGTGCAAGTGATTTTATTGAATTATATTGAACTCCAACATATATTTTTGTCTGATTACAATAACGAACATTTTATTGCTTACGGGTGAATCAAAAATAGGTTGATTTTGAATATAATGGCCTTAAGAGTAGAGTGCACGGAGCGCTTTCCATATAAACGTAGTTTCGTCATATTTTAGGTACCAATGCAATTTTCAATCAATGATGGCTCAGTGGCTTTGGCTATGGACTGCCGTGCAGCAGGTCCATTGTTCGAATACCGCCGCGGGCTTTAGCTTCACCGCGTGGTGGAAGGGCATTTTTCGAGTGCCCGCTTGGCTAGCTACCACCCTCAAGTAGAAAATATGTCGCCAAGTATCTAACAGTGTGTTGCGGCAGCAGGTGTCTTCTTCTTATAAGTTTGTCATTCTGAAATTTTAAACAATTTTGGTAAGGACTTCTATGTGAAATCCCCGAAGAAGGAAACGCTAGAGCCCGTGTGAATGAGCGTAGGATGCTATCGATGCGCTAAAATCCCTGCGTAAAGAGAGAACAACTTTGTTTATTTTTTTATTTTTACTTATTATATCGCGGATATAAAGGCATCATGACGTTATATGAAAATTACTGGTTTAGGCTTTCACGTTGGCTATCCGTCGGTAAATGAATACAATGGTTCTTATTTTGTAAATATATTATTGATGGAACAAAACCGAAGCCCGTCTGCTGTTAAGCGGCTTAGGTGGCAACTCACCCTGGCTGCGGTTACTTCGGCATATAAACGATACAGTTCGCCACTTGGGACTGCGACCATCACACTGAGATATATAATTGTTAGGTCTCTATTAATATAATTTAAGAGTTAGACTCTTTTCGGTGCAGCTTATGCAATGTTCTAAATTGTTTTCTACTTAACGCGACCTGTTTGACTTCTTTGTACGACATGACAACACAACACTTATTCTTTTATTTGGCTCACGTAGCTTATCTGTGGCCTACCCCTGTAAGCGCCGCTTGAGGCATTATTTCTTAGGTAACTTTTTCTCACACCTACCCACATTTTATATATATATTTCGCTGCACAGTTATAATACTGGTCGTCATTCGTCAAGGACGACAGTCTGGATTTACGCTCCGTTCTCACCGCACATACGTAGTTGCTTGGTTAAGATACCACCAGCACTATATGCTCTTACCCGCGCCGCGCATTGTGATCGTATCATAGTACACAAATCGAAGAAAAATAGTGAAGCACGTGAGGAAGCTCTGGCCAGAAGCTACAACCAGGAGGGCCCGTGAAGACGAGGATATCAGACGAATTCCAGGTAACACTGTGCAGTTTCTTCATTGTGTTTATTTACCTTATTCCGCTCTTTATATACTTTCACCAGCCTATGGATATACCCCCCGCACTTTCTCCCACTGGCAACGGCTTGTACTGCTCAGCCGATCAGTGGCGGTCACAACCCCTTCCTAGCTTTCCTTCTATTTTCCCTTCAATTATGTTTTTAGTAAAATTGTCATGTCGCAAAAGGTAGCCTATCATTTTTACTCTTCTCTGTTGTATGGCTTTGAGTAATACTCTTTTTTCATTTACTCTTTTTAGGACTTGTTCGTTTGTCACCATTTCAGTCCATCGTATTCTCTCCATCCTTCTCCAACACCACATCTCGAATTATTCCAATCTCAAGTTAAGGACTCAAGTGCCTGTAATTTCACCAACACCGCTCAGAACAAAGTAATGCGAATATTGATGCTTGGCGGTAAAAATTAGTAAAGTGGCAGTGCTCTCCCGGACAAACTTGCTCACAAACAGTTACTACTACTGCTGCTATATTTATATGTATGAACACACATATTAAAGACTCATAAGAATAAAAATGAAACGAAAGTATGAAAAATAAGAACTAAAATGATTTGTAACGATTGTCTTATACAATATATCATCATACCTATAGATATAAAATACCTTAGGAAGCAGTATTTATTTCGAATGTCGATGCACCATCTACGTGGACACCATAAGCAATAATTTAACAAAATACTTTATTAGCGTCAAAATAATGAAAATTATTTAATACATTCACTAAAAAGAATTCTATAGATCTTCAATTTATTATTCTATATATATTCAAATCCAAAGATTTGGATTTGAATATGATACAACAAACACAAAATATGAATACCTTATAGTTAGACACATACATACGATATATTTAGATCATTATATTTTTTACGTCTGAATTTAGAGGGCATTGTTTTATTATTGAGATAACCTGAATTTAAAAGATTACTAAAAGATTTTCAATTATAAGTGTTTTATCGAATTTGTGCTTTGTTTGTTATAATCTAATATCACATTGATACTGTTTATTATTATTTAATTTTATCGGAGGTACGACATTTGCAACAAGATTAAGCATTAATATAATTCTGAACTGATATGAATATCTCTACTTATCAAAAAACAACTTCCACATTAAATAATTACACCAATGCAGTCGTTAATTCATTATTGTAATGTAGACTTGTGATAAATATAGTTTTGTTGAATACAATACACATATGTATATAAAACGAGTTTAATCAAACAAAACAATGGACATGGACGGGAAAAAGAGTGAGAAAAACTTTTACGAAAATTTCAAAGAAACAGATCCTCTCAAAGATGATGGCAAGAAACCGAAAATTAAGAAAAACTGTTCCAATTACTGCGCTGATGTAGGCAGCAACATAACTGTTGAACCAGCAATGTTATTGATGATCATTTCAAGTATTATTAATATGATAACAACGCAGAATCTGAGCTTAGAAAAAGCATGCCGCGTAAATTTAAACTTCACCGATGAGATCTGTCATTCGTTAAAACTGCAAAAATTTGAGAGTCAAAACGTTTACGAAAGAGAAGCGCAAAAGCTATTATCTAAAGCAATGGCTTCAAAAACATTAATAACGGCAACCATTCCATGTCTACTTGCGTTTTTCGTTGGATCGTGGTCAGATATAACAGGACGCAAAAAAATGTTTTGCCTAATTCCATTAACAGGACAGTTGTTAATGACTTTAAACAATATGTTGAATGTTTATTTCTTTATGCAGCTACCTTTAGAAGTGTTAGTTTACACAGAAGCTGTACTAGAAGCTTTCTCGGGAGGATGGTGTGTTTTCATTCTCGCCGCATTCTCATATATAAGTGCTGTTACGACTAACGAAACGAGAACATTCCGAATGGGCTTGATCAATTTCACCTTGACCGTGGGGTTACCTATTGGAATGGGAATTAGTGGAGTGTTACTTAAAAATTACGGGTATTATGGATGTTACGGCCTTGCAGCTACCTTGCATATGTTAAACATTATGTATAACGTTTTTGTAATAAAAGATCCGCAACGAACGAAAGAACAGAAACAGGTGATCATATTATATGTTATCAAGGTCCACCCGCAATTTTGAAACCAATGACCTATAATTTTATATAAGATAATGAAATATGAGCAAATTTGTAGTTTTGAATAGTGAAGGTACTTCATATAAGAAAGTTCATACTTAATAGTGCATTATTGTTTATTTTGCGTTAGTTTGTACACACTCCCAAAACATGAGGAAAGTATATAGTTAAATGGAATTTTATTGGATAAATAACAGTTTATATACAAAATTACACATGCAAGCCCATAAACTCAATGCCTTGTGCAAATTACTTTGAAATATAAGTAGAAGTTATAGCTTTAAATCTGAAAGGTCAGTTTTTTTTTCTTTCGATACTTTCCATTTCTGATTGATGATGATGTGTTTTTTTTGCCATACTAACTCTAGTAAGAAATTAATCGTTTTCTTCTTTCAACGTTTTTGGTGAGATAATTAGTGTCATTAAATTCTGGAGAAGGTTTTTGTTATTATGCTTAAATAAATATCCAAGAAAGCTCTATTCTTCTAAATAGTAAGTTATCATTGAGAATCTACATACCATTGAAGATTATTTTTCACTATTTCAGCACGACGGCAAAGGACTCTGGTATTTCTTGAAGACATTCTTCAACTTTTCTCATATATCTCAAACCCTGAAGGTAGTGTTCAAGAAGACAGCTGACAACAGAAGGCTCACACTCTGCATACTTTTGGCAACTGTTTGCGTTTTGTTTGGACCTATACACGGTAAGAAATGTTTGTTGAATGTAGGTAATGATAGGCTGTTTGTGTAGTAAGATCTTTAAAATGTTGTTAAAGAAATGTTAGTACATAAATAACAAAATAACAATGAAACGAAAAATGTAATCCTTGAATGGATACATATCCATGACCGTCAGACAATTGACCATAAAGTGACCTCAATATAGGTTTTAGGTGTGACGGTTTTAGAGATAAAACACTCAATGATGATTTCTTATATCTATAATTTGACGATAACCTATATAGATACACTATAACAGCGTTATTATTATTTATAAAGCACGTTTAATTTTTTTTTAACCTATATTGAAAACTGCATGGCAAAAATTACTATTTAACATTACGAAATGTATTGTATTTTAACGGAGTCCCTGTTTGCGGTTTCTATATAATTAGAATATCATGAATCAGAAAAAATCCAACCTATCTATATGTATCGTTAAATTAACTACCATCTCGGTCATGTTTTTCCGTAATGTCCAGCTTCATATAATGCAAACAAACACCAAAAACTGATGATGTTGCTTCAGGAAGTTTGTTCCGATTTTCTCACAATTCTGTTTATTTATAAATAACATTTCAATCAGTTACGTCGATAGTGGTCAGAAAGGGCGTGTACATTTCCATTAGCGTGCCACAAAAAGAAGCCTTAAACCATTTTTTACGATTTTTTTTCAGGTGAAATGGTCATTTTATACATGTCGACAAGATACCGCTTCAGTTGGGACGAAGTGAAGTTCAGCTTGTTCCAGTCATACAATTTTGTCACTCATACGATTGGTAAGTAACTCGAGATATATTGTTTTATTTAACTGATTGCGTTCAAATCAAAATCCAGTGAAAATGTATTTACTAACAAAACAGTAAGGACAATTTCAGATACTTAGTTTGAAATGCGTTGGGGTAGGAAATTCAAGAGATCCTCAAGGCAGTGTCCTCGGGCCAGCGTTGATCTTACTCTACATTCTCCCATTAGGTGTGTCAATGTGACATAAAAATATTTTAAAGAAAATATTAGCAGAGAATTGTGATTCGCTAAAAGTAATAATTATTTGAATATAAATAAGAGCCCAACAAAATTATTGAAATATTTTAACCACCAATAACCAATGTAACTAGACTAAATAGCCAATATATTACGTTACAATCACATTATCCATAATAATAAAAAAAATCACGATAGTTTACAATCTTCAACTCTTAGGAATAATTCTGGATATATGTTAGAGCCAGACATTCGATTAATGTGTTTTTTCACTGAAGAAACTAATACTACAGCGTCAAATATAAAAAACAGCTCTACCAGCCATGGTAAGTCGTCAGTACTGCTCTCAGGGCACCGATGCTAATTAAGCTATGACCATTAATGTGTGGACACTCTAATGTCTACTTTGTTAAATTAAATCGATAGAATTGTTAAAAGAAGTTGGGCATGTTTACATACCAGACCCTCTTTATAGCACGGACTACATATAGCTATCTTTGTAGATTGCTGTATGGAGAGTGGTTTCCAACGTCTTATTATGCTTTTTCAAAACATAATAAGACATTGGTCTCTTTATAAAAGAACATCCAGAACACTTTAAAATTCGATGAGAAGGAAACACAAAATAAATTATATATTATGAGATGTTTTTTTTTTCCCATCACTCAACTATTACTTAATTATGTTAAATTGTTTGAAAATTAAATAATATAGAAAAACAGTACCAAAAGATTTCGGCCGGTAACATGCATATATATCAGAGTAATATTAATCAGGGATTTTATTATTCTCATATACTCTTCAGAGTACTAAAATATAAGAAACAATTTTATTGTCATTTTAGTAAAGATGCCATGCTACGTAATAAAAAGTGGATTTCTTTTGAATGTATATCACTGAATTTTTATCCGCATATTAAGGTAAGGAAATCGTCGAACTTAGTTATTTCGTCTCGCACAAAGGGGTATATCAGCTTACCATTACAATATGTCAACTGCTACGGTACAGAATATTAATGTGCGTAGGTTTGTATTATAGAACGGTCTTAGTAAGATTAGTCCGGTCCTTAGTTTATTTTTTAGGATTCCGTACCCAAAGGGTAAAAACGAGACCCTATTACTGAGACTTCGCTGTCCGTCTGTCACCAGGCTGTATCTCAAGAACGGTGATAGCTAGACAGTTGAAATTTTCACAGATGATGTATTTCTATTGCCGTTATAACAACAAATACTAAAAATAAAATATAATAAATATTTAATGGGGCTCCCGTACAACAAACTTGATTTTTTACCATTTCTTGCTCGATACTAATAACGGTGACAGGTAAACGCTTTAACTATTCATAGAATATTTAGTTAGGCTTCGTGCGCGAGCCTCGCACTTGGCCGGTTTTTTTTATATTATCCCAGGCCAGCTGGTGTTTAGTAAGGTTAGGTAACCTCTGCCTTTAACAGATGCAGTTAGCCACTCGGGGCGCCCTTTACATTTAGACATAAAGTTCTTGTCACATAAGGTAATTTTACCATAATGTTCACAAGTAATGCGAATTTACTTTTGGCGTTTGAAAGAACAGTAGGTTATAAAAACGAATTAAAATTATATTAGAGTAGTCAATAATTGACATAATTTCAAACATATGTTTTGTTTGTATTGAATAGATTCAGGCGTTACTTTGCGGAAATTCATATTTTATAACAAAAAATATTTTAAGAAAACATCAAATTAATATTTTATTAAAACACTTAAAAAATATAAAATACATATAGTGACAGTTCCGCCTAATTTACCTGTTAAGCCAACGTGACTTCACAAACGCCACGCAGCCAAACCGGAAGAGTTTTCGACGCGTTTAGCTTTTACACGAAGCATCCTCAGGAGGTTTTGACTCTACGAGCGCACGATCGAGATCGACGTCTTTTGTTTGTAATGCCAATTCTTTTCAAGTTGAAAATGTGTTTGTGCAATGATGTTTAGTAAATTACGGAAGAAAATGAGTATCTCCTTAAATGCACTGACTATTTTTTTCTTTAGACACATATCAGTTCAAAGATAAACTATTATATATTTAATCGGTACATAAGATTTTTAACTATAAAAAATTTTACCAAAATAATAGAACCGACTTCAACACTCAAATGTGTGAAATAACTTGTTGAAGTCGGTACCATGACGGTTCAAAAGTACGTATTATCACAATATTGTGCGCATGGTACCGACTTCTACAAGTTATTTCACACATTTGAGTGTTGAAGTCGGTTCTATTTTTTTGGTAAAATTTTTTATTCCGCCTTTTTTAGTGACCGTTGCTACTTATAGGCTTATGTTTAACTTACCACTAGATATAGTTACATATAACAGACAAAGTAGTAAATGATCACCAAAATTAACCCCCATTTTAATATAAACTTATAACGAAAGTTTTAACATCTCGCTATCCTATTTAAGCAAAATTACTCTAAATAAATCATTATTAACCCAAAAGTAGTAAATGGTCACTGTTTAATATTGCCATATTAAATAAGTAAAGCTGTCTCGTTCTCTCGTCTCACATTAGCCAACAGGTCATATGTGTACCTACAAAATAAATTAATCATAATAGTAATTTAAGTGCTGCGTAAATTAAACTATGTTCACAGGACAATACAAATATCAAGTGAGTTATTGAAGACTTTTATTTATAGTGAATACCAAAGGATCCCTTAAATATTTAACAATCACCAAAAGTAGTAAATTATCACAAAAATTAAACTTGCTATAATTCTTCTGGCGCATCGCCAGCCGCTGCTGCGGCACGCTCGCTACGCTCGCTCAGCTCGCGCATTGTTGTGGTCACAAGTAACCTAACCTCCTCGCTTCGCTCGTCGTCGCACCTAAACATGGCTTTGAGATTTAATGATCATTTACTACATTTTGTGTTCGATTACAATTTTTGGTAACAGAACTAAGGGTATCCAAGCATTTTATGGTGGTCGTTATATTTAGTCCCCTTAATGGGATTGCTTGTCATTGATTGTCATTTACTATCAATGACTATATGACTAATTCTCATCGCAGTGATTCTCATCATCACCTTCATGGAAAATTTTAGTTTTTGCTTATTTGAAATAGTTTTGTTAAAAACTTATCATGCTTGAAAATATGAGTAAATTCATAAGTTAATTAATCAAATCCTGGTTTTCTTTAGGAATAAAAATAATATTGAAGTATGAGATGCCATGAAAGTGAAGCGGTGATCCACAAAAGTGATTCAGTAAGTTTATAGTTATTATTTTCGCACAATTTAATACTGTTTATGAGAACAAATATTCATGGAAAACAACTTAATCTTGTTTTCGTAATTAAACAGGTAAATACATAAATCAACATCAGTTTAGTCTTAAGTTCAGTTATCATACGAAATGTATATACGTTAATTACAGTCACACAATTTCAGTGAAATCTTTTTATTATAAACATTTTTTATTAATGTCTGTCAGATATAGGAACTTCACTGTTATTTTATTACCTGTATATTAATATATTTAAGTGTGCCATTATACTCTAAAAGACCCTCTAAATTAAAATATTATCACATTTCTACTAACATAGTAACATCAAACAGATGTAGTTTCGCCATATTACAAACACCAATGGTTCGAACTTGGCGATATGAAATACCTAAACTTATAACGATTGTGCGTCATTTGAGTACGTTTTATATTGTTATATCCAAAGTAAATTGTAACATATACAAAAAAACAGTTTTTGGTGATAAAATATAATATATAAAATTAAGGCTTAAAATTGGTTCTAATACGAAGTTTTTAGGCGTCTAAATCTCTCAAAAATATAAAACGTGAACGATATTTTATAAAACAACAAACCTCACTCAATAAAAATACTGTAAAATCTTTAGACCCTTTGCTAGCTTACACTTTTTCTTGTTGAACAAGACATAAACATATTAATAACAAAAACGTTATTCTATAAAAAAATACAAATCTTACTACAAAAACTCATCAAATATGAAGTTATTGTATTTAGTACTTCCAACTGTGACAGAAGTCCGCAGTGTCATGTGGAGATGGATGGACGTGCAGACAGACGGATGGTTGCACAGAAGATGGAGAAGAACGGACTTGACAAAAAACGTACTGACGGCCAAATACAGCAGCCAGACTATGTTGGTTCTTTTTATTATAAAAAAATAACATTAATTTAAATTCAAAATACGGTCTTACCTACAACAACAAGGTGATTTTGTAAATACATTCACACCTGTCGCTATATTTCTGAACAAAACAATGCAATCACTTTCATGGCACAAAATTACCTTCATGGATAAAACGCCACGAATTTAAATACTAAAATTTGTAATTGACCTTCATAAGAGCGTCGTAGATGCCTAAATTGAATAAATGATTTTATCTTTGACGACAATATTCCGTTTTGATAAATTTCTGGTAAGTTTGTGTGACATCTTAGATCAAATATTTAATTAATTTATAACTAATTTTTTGGTTTTGGGAGGCTAGCCTTGATTTTTATTGCTGAAATACAAAGCATGAAAATGTTGCCCACGCAAGTGATCGGTATACCGATGTATAAATATAAATTTACCTTTTGTTACCACGGCATGATGAGCCACCCAACTTACTTCTACGATGCCGGAATAAGACTGACGTTCGAATTAATCAAACTCTGTGTTTGATTACTGATGTTGAATCCAACAGCCAGCCGTTATACTACACAAATCTAGAGTACATAAAATCGTGTGACCGTCGCATATTTTGTTTTAAATTCAAAATAATGACCAAAATATTATATTTAGTGTATAGGGTGTAAGGTAGACCTAAAGGTGTGTTCCGGCAGCTGTTCTTGAGAGCCAGTAATTCTTGGTCAAGCCTGTTAACACCTTAGACAACATCATCACTTAATATCAGGTGAGATTGTGGTCAAAGGCTTACCTATCAGATATAAAAAAAGTCTAGTTTTTTTTTTAGTTTGTAGCATAATACACGTTTTATCTTCCTATCCAAAAAATGTATTTCTATCTTATACCGTTGAGGAAATATTACTGTGTTACCACCATATTTGAACTTCGATGAGAATTCATCATGATAGGAAAATACTTTTCAGTTATTGTAGTGTAACTCAAAAACGACTTGACCGATTTTGATAAAATTTAAATCAGTCAAAAGTTCTAAGGTAACAAACATTGAGTATATTATCGAACACTAGGAAAACACTTTTCAGTTTAAAAAATTATTATTACAATCAGTTTACCCAGTCAAAAGTTATGAGGTAACAAACATAAAAAAAAAAAATACAGTCGAATTGAGTACCTCCTCCTATTTTTGAAGTAGGCATCCATGTGAAAAATTTTGTATTTTCATATATTTTTGCATGTGACTTTGCAACGTGGCAATGTTGCTTCGTTTGATTTTATACTGGCTGACAACAATTTGCTAATGTATGAATTACAAAGCCCTTATTCTAAACTAGGCCACGTATTCATTTTGCCCCAATGTTTCTACATTATAAATATTATATAATTCAGTTTCTATTAATGTACTTCTGCAATATTCCAGGTACAATATTCTCTATACTAGTGTTAAGCAAGCTCCTCCAATGGCACGACTCAATGCTTGGCATAATCTCCACCATCAGCAAGATATCGGGGTCGTTTGTTTACTGCTTTGCACCGAACGAGAAGATATTTTACATTGGTAAGAATATATTATTCGATGCTTTGAAACCACAAGCCAAAATATTCAAAAATCACACTATGCCCTAGTGTATGTGACTCGTGATACTAATTTTTGGTATTCCTGATGGCTCTCTGGCCTCATTTTCATTCGTAGTGGAATCACAAGAACGGTACAAAACGAAACAATAATACATTGACCTAAAAATCAATACCGCGAACACAAAATAAAAAAAAACACTGAACTGACCAATTGGCAAATGAAGACTTTCACACGTCTCCGCTAAGCATGTCTTCAAGTAGCCTCTTGTGAACAAGCTAGAATTTTACTATCGAATCAAGAATGTTTTTTTATTATTATTTGTTTATAATAATTTATATTTTTTCTGGAATCTGGCGTTACATAGATGGATATTCATACCTAATAACAACAATATTTAGAAAATATTTAAGGAAATCATTAATTAATATTTTAGAATTTGTACAGACAATTCCGCAGCGTTAATTAAATAACAATCTATTACCAGTCAACATGTTTTTATGACAAATACTATTACACAATTCAACTACAAATTATACAATTCAGTAATGTACCTGAAGCATTAGCCATGATAAAGTTTATTTTACTCTACAAGCTTTTACGCGTGACTTCGTCCGCAGAGACCATTTAATTTTTTCTTGATATCCATTGAGTTTTTAGCTCTCTGACTATACTGTGGCGGTGAACCCTTATTCCCCCAAGGCCCTGACCGCTGTGCCATTCTCCAAGACCATAATGGGGTTCAGCTCCCAGACTATACCAACGTTGAATAAACTTATTTAATAGTTTTATGTAAGACTGTATGTATTTTCATTCATATTTGTAAGTAGTGTCTACTACTCACACTCGAATGGCTTCATAGGTACTTATAATAATATTTATAGATTCGAAGCGCTCGTAGCGAAGTTTCCGTAGCTGTTCTCAACCGATCAGCAAAGTTAAGCAACGTCGCGCGCGGTCATGAGTTGGATGGGTGACCGCTAGTGATATTACTACTGAGCGTTTTCGTGCTTAGGAGGGCACGTTAAGCCGTCGGTCTAGGTTGTCGTCTTAGGATGGCAGTCGTTATAGCATGGTGGTAGGGCATTTTGCGAATGCCCGCTTGGCTAGCTACCACCTTCAAGTAGAAAATCTGACAACAGCCTAAATAAAAATCGCCTATTTAGTTCCTTTTTAAATCTAGTTACGAACTGGAAAGAGAGGTTTGCCATAATCACAACGTTTAGCAGGTTTATTGGGTGTAGAATAGCAATTGTGCAGAAAACGTTACTGCATTACTTATAGGTAAGAAAAATGTGGGGAAGAGGGGTTCCCACGAACCCCTGTGTGTTCTGTGTGAACTGTGGAGTGTGGACTCCACGCGTCTACATTATAATAGTAAAAATATATTTCAAAATTTATTTATAAGTCATACGCTATCACCATCATAGAGTTAATAAACTAAATAAAAATATTTGAACACGACAACTTTCAATCCATATTTTTTCTTTCTAATATGTTTCCTTCCATATTTAGTATCAGTATTGAAAATAAACAATATGTTTTTCTTATTTCCAGCACCACTGGTGGACATGCTCAACGGGACCGCGTTATTAGCCGTCAGGTCTATATTTTCTAAATCAGTAGCACAGAATGAATTAGGTAAGTTAAGTCATAAAGGTTTTTTAGGGTCTAGAGCATATCGCGTTTTCATTCTTGATTTTTTTTCATACCCAAACGGCAAAAAAGAGCGCTTACAACGAGAGTCCGGTGTCGGTCTGTATGTCCGTCCGTCCGAGTATCTCACGGATACTAGCTCGTAAATTAAATAAGTTACAAAAAAAATCATGCATGCTAGCATATCCACACACCCTCATTTTTTTCTCACACTTTCCGCGTATACGTTTATTTTACCATACCCACATATACTACTTTCTATGTGTGCGGAAACTTTAAAAATAGTATACAGACAACAGAATAAGGCCCTTATTTAAACCAAAAATATTCAGTAAATACTCGTTTCAGAAATATTTCGAGTTAAAGATCGCCATATGTGAATTAGACGTGTATATTCGTTTAGTAAATAATCCATTTAAGTAATTTCAGAAAAAACAGCAATGTAACCTCAGCAATATTTTTTTATAGGTGATAGGTTACATGTTACTTAAATACTCTATATATCTCACCTGGTTATCTAGTCAAAGGTCAGGCATATAAATTTATAATGACCAAGGGCAACTCAAAGATAGCTGCCGAAACGCACCGTTAGGAGCTTGGTGACAGATTTTCCATTTCAGGCTGGTGTAACTAGGGAGCCGATTCTGCTGTCAAGTGCGTTGGTTGGTGTATGCGATCGTAAAACTTTTTGTTTTATATTAGCTAATCTGGTTTAGATTCTTTTATTTTGTGTTTATTGTTATTTGTGTGTGTCCTGTGCTGTCTGGTAAGTGGAGGTTTCGTTAGGGTCGCTCATTTTTCTTCGGAAAAATGAGTGATCCTCCGGTTCCCGATCCGCCGCCGGATGATGGGGTTATGTTAGTGGATCTACCCCCTACAGAAAGTAGAAAACGTTTACGTGAACAAGATAATGACGATAATTCCTTTCCCAAAAAGACATCAATAACCCCTGCATCTTCAGATCAACATGTTTATGTTGTCCCTGGATATTCTGAGACTAAAAATCTCCGTTATGACGAATCTGATTTGGGACCTTATATTGTGCATATCAATAAGATAGTTACTGACCCTGCTTCTGGTACAACCATGAGATTGTTGAAACTGGCCCAGATGTTGTACAACAACAAAGTATGTGGTATTGCTTCCGATGGGATAAAATCCATTGGTCGCAATAAAGCATCGATTGAGTTTAGGTCAGCAAATGACGCTAATAATTTCTTAGGTAGCTCCATTTTGGCTCCAAACAGTTTTGAAAGTAAGATACCGGTATTTCATATTACTCGTATGGGAATAATAAAGGGTATACCAATTGAATGGTCGATGGAAGAACTGGTAAATTCATTGACATGCCCACCTGGTAGTGGACCTGTGATCAAAGCAAGGAGACTTAATCGCAAGACTTTTGTTGACAATAAACCTGTCTGGGTTCCTACCCAAACAGTGACAATAACATTCAAGGGGAGATATTTGCCGAAGAAAGTATACTGTTTTAGTGCTGCAATTACTGTAGAAACTTATCAGCTACCAACTATCCAATGTCTGGCATGCTGTAGGTTTGGTCATACTCAAACATTGTGCCGTTCCAAACCTCGATGTTTCAAATGTGCTCAACCTCATATTGGCTCTACTTGCCTTGTACTACAAGAAGAAGCTTCTTGTATTTTCTGCACTGGAAAACATTTTTCCACTGACAAAAGATGCCCTGAGCATGGTAGGCAAAAATTAATAAAGTCAATTGTCGCAGAAGAAAATGTTTCATACAATGAGGCATCAGAAAGAGTTCCTACAGTTAACCGGCGCCTGTACGCAGATATGGTAAAAAGTAGTTCAGCTCCTCCCCCTTCCGAGCAAATAAATATTCCAACCCGTCCCCTTTCAACCTCCCATAAAAAAACAGTGCTGATCCAGAGACATCCTATTCCAAATCCTGGTAAGTCATATGATAAGGAAGCTCATAATGCTATAATTGCTTCTCCCCCTTCATCTATGTCTAATGGATGTGCCCTTAATTTAGATAAAGCTCCTAATGACAATCTTCTTGAATTGATGTCTTATACATTACTCAATATGATAACCAAATTTGATGATGCCCTACCGTACAATATCCTGCAGATACTGCAAAAAATCTCTAATGTTATTAACAATCAAAATGGATCGGATCCTACAGTGGAATGTGAGGAGTGTCCGATCCAAAAAACCTGAGTTAATTTTCCTTATCAATAAATACAAGCCCGTCGTTGCGGCCGTCTCTGAGACATGGCTTAAGCCTGATTCCATATTCAGGCTGCCTGGATATGCCTGTCTTAGGGACGACCGTGACGACGGATGGGGAGGCTGTGCCCTCCTTATAAAAAAGTCGCTTCCTTACTCCGTACTTTCTCTCCCTGCTCACAGCAACAATTTTAATGTTGTCGCTGTGAGAATTACAAATATCTCTCTTCTTTCTATCTATATCCCTCACCCTAATTCTTCTATAATTCTTGAACTTTCTCCTATCTTTTCTGCACTTCCCCCTCCTGTTATTATTCTGGGCGATTTTAACTGCCATCACCCCATGTGGGGTTCCCATACGTCAGACCCTTTTTCAGATAACCTTCTTGACCTCATGGATGAGGTCAATTTATGCCTTCTGAATGATGGCTCTCCTACTCGCCGAAATTCCCCTTTACAAAATCCTAGTGCTGTAGACTTATCACTTACCTCTCCATCCTTATCTTCTCAATTGATATGGTCAATTCTCCCAACCTCATATGGAAGTGATCACTTCCCTATTCTTATTTCTACTTCTTCCCAATTTCCTAACTCACCCCCTCTTCCTCCTCTCTTAAAATACAAACTTGCCAAGGCTGATTGGGATAAGTTTTCCTCCATACTCGATTCCAAAGTTAGCTCTCTCCCACCCATAGATGATAATAACTATTTACTTCTCTACACTGAACTTATAAATGCTATTAATGTAACGGCAGATTCTACTATACCTCTAAAAAAACCTAGTTTGAACATTCCTATGCCTCCATGGTGGAATTCTACATGTACTTCTATATGTAAAGAGCGAAATCAGGCGGAGAAATACTTTACTGATAATATTAGTTATGAAAATTTTATCCTCTTCAAAAAGGTTTTAGCAAAATCTAGAAGATCACTTTCTAAGAAGAAGAAATTTGGTTGGATAAATTATTGTGAGAGTCTCTCCCCTCGTTCTCCCCCTTCACTTATTTGGAAAAAAATTAAAGCTTTTCGCAATTCAAAAAATAATACTCATAATGTTTATTCTAATGACAGGTCTTGGATAGAAGAATTTATTGATAACTTAGCCCCCCCTTTTGTTCCTCCTCAAGAATTTTCATATGCTTCTCATGTTAATCCCACTTTTTCACCAATGGATGGGCCATTCTCTTATGATGAGCTGTGTGCTGCCTTAAATCACCTTAAAGACTCTTCTCCGGGCTTAGACGGAATCCCTTATTCATTCATATGTCAATCAACAAATCAGACAAAAAAATATTTTCTGAACATAATAAATAAAATTTATGAGAAATGTGATTTTCCTGAAATATGGAAGCACCAAATAATTATTCCAATTCTAAAGCCAGGAAAAGATCCATCAATGCCATCATCTTACAGACCAATTGCTCTATCTTCAGTTGTAGTAAAAATTTTTGAAAATCTGCTTAAGAATAGACTGGAATGGCTGTTAGAACAAAGACAAACTCTATCAAAGTCACAATTTGGTTTCAGAAAGGGCTATGGTACAATTCATAGCCTTAGTGTCTTAACTACTGATGTTCGTATAGCATTCTCTAGGAATGAACATCTGATTGGTGTGTTCCTGGATATTACAGCAGCTTATGACAATGTTCATCTTCCTCTTCTCAGGCAGAAAATGCTCCAGCTGAGTTTACCAGCGAGGATGACTCACGTTATATTCAATCTTTTAATAGGCAGATTCATATCTGTTAGATACCAAAATTCTATCTTCTCCCCAAGATTAGTATGGAAAGGTCTCCCTCAAGGATCTGTGTTAAGCCCGTTGCTCTACAACTTATATACTTATGATCTACATGAAAGTGTTGATTCATTTTGTGATATTCTTGAATATGCTGATGATTTAGCACTTTATCATTCCTCTAATTCTTTCTCTGACTCTGTATCTCGACTTAATACAGCTCTCTCATATCTCAATGAATGGTTGATGAATCATGGTCTTTCGTTGGCTCCAGAGAAAAGTAATGTTGTTGTTTTCAGCAGGAAAAGATCCATCCCAGATATCAACATCTACATCAATGACCATTGTCTCAAAGTCTGTAACCAAACAAAATTTTTGGGTCTCATTTTAGACTCCAAACTATCAGGTGCTCCACATATAGGTTATATAAAAAATAAATGTGAAAAGAACCTTAATATCCTACGTGCCCTATCTATATATGGTGGGGCTCTCACCCTTTTAGTCAAAAAATATTATATAATGCCATCATTAGAAGTTATTTTGATTATGCTCTTTTTCTTTTGGAACCTTGCAGCAAAATAGCATTGAAACTTATTGATTCAATTCAGTATAAAAGCCTTCTCATTATCACAGGTGCCATGAGGTCATCCCCTATTAATGCTCTCCAAGTGGAGTGTGTTGAACCTCCTCTTAAACTTCGCAGGCAATACCTTGCAGATCGCTTTTTTTATCATGCAGCTCAGTTTTCTCACCATCCTATTCTACATAAACTTAACTGCCTTTCAAACCTAATTAATACCTCAGACTACTGGCGACATAAGGAACCTCCCTGTCTTTTGAATACCTATAGTAAATTTTATAATATGCCCTATTCAATGTTCCAATTACCTATTCACCCTCTATTTAGCATTCCTTATGAATGTCTTATTTTTAGACCAAACATTCTGTTACACTTTGGTATAGATAAAGATAGCCCGGGTGCTGACAACATATTTCAGGATGTTTTAAATAGTCAATGGCCAAATTGGTTGACAATATTTACAGATGCTTCTAAATTAAATGATAATGGAACAGTTGGTGCAGCCGTTTGGATTCCCAAATATAAAATTGTACTAAATTATAAATGTCCACCTGGTACATCAGTATATGCTGGTGAATCAGTTGCTTTACTAGAGGCAGTAAAATATGCAGAATCGCACAAATTAAATAAATGTATAATTTTTTCAGATTCTCTTAGTTGTTTACAAGACATAAACAAATCCCCATTTCGATCTAAAGATATGTTACATCTCAATCTTAAAATAAGGGAAATTCTATATAATTGTAACTGTTCAGGCATTGAGATAGTTTTGGCCTGGATTCCAGGACACTGCGGTATTGAAGGCAATGAATCCGCTGATTATTATGCTAAACAAGCTGTAGAAATTGGTCTGGAAGATTATTCTAAAGTCTTTAGTCTTGATATGCGTAACTCTGCTAAATCCAAGCTTAAAAACAAGTGGCAAACTGTTTGGAATCAGTCTAGGACCATCAGAGGCAAACAGTTTGGTGATATTCAACCAAACATCCCTGTTTGTCCATGGTTTTTTAAATTTAAAAAAGTAAATAAAAAGATCACTTCTATTTTAATTCGCTCCCGTTTGGGTCATGTCTGTACACCAGTCTTCCTTGCCAAAATCAGGGTCAGGGACCATTCTCTATGTGAATGCGGTCTAGACGAAGGCTCAATAGACCACATTTTCTTTTGCTGCCCAAAACTAACAAACTCACTATATGATTTTCTAGATCCCAAAATACCCCGCCCCACCAACTTTAACTCTCTTCTACCATATGTTTTCTCTCCATTTGTATATGTTTTAAGTAAATTTATAAAAACCAACAATATTCGTATATAGAATTAATATATGCACATAAAACTATATATATTATTATTACCCTTTCTTTTCCCTTATCTATCTATCTATATATTTCAATCCAAAACTGTATGTACCCTTTTAATGTTTAACCTGCCTATGAACTACTAACCTATTATGTCTATTTTATATCTACAGGTCTCTAAACCATTAAACGATTACCTACATGTCAATACCGGACTTATCTGAATAAACATACACTGGTCATACTTTGACACTGGCAGAATATCGTCAAACAACGATAAAAGCCAAAACAAGAAGAAGAAGAAGAACTAGGGAGCCATGAGGAAAAAACAACCACTATGTGAAGATTATAATTTCTTCAAAAGTGCTCGTTGTTTCTAGATGTTTTAATGACTAAAGCCGCGTTTCCTACGACGTTTTCTCTAGACAAACAACTAAAACTCATGCACAAAATTTTGGATCACGTCGTCCGCCCTAACAGGCTGGTGGGCCTATTCGCAAAATTTTGGTTCATGTAGTACGAGTATTACTTGCTCAGTGAATGGTTAAAATGCCAGTACACAGCCTCTTCTACCAGCCCGGCGGGTATTTGATTTTTGCTTTCCACTATCTATAAAAAGCATGAAATCAAGTTTTTGTTTTGACCATACACAAAAGTTTCATGTTTTTATGTTGTCTTTTGGGGTAAAACATTTGCAGTAGTAGGAGACACGCCTTCACGAGTCATCCGCTGATGGCAAGCGCCACCCTGCTCATTACATTTGCAGTGTCATTGTTCTAAGTGGCACTGTACTGCGCTCGTCACTAAAAGATAATTGTCGTGTTCTCCTAGTTATTTCACTTGGTGTAGTGCCTTTCACGTCTACACACAGCATTGTTTGCAAACTACTGCATTGAGCCAGAAATATATAATATACAGACTCTTGCTAAACTAACTACCCTTTTCAGGGTGACAGGCCATGATAATAATTCTTTTCCTCCTTTTTCCAGGCAAAGTGAACTCTTTAATAGGATTAGTCGAGAACCTCATGCCACTGGTGTATGTGCCTCTTTATACTCAAGTGTACACCGCTACTATGGAGGTACTACCAGGAGCTGTGTTCTTGATGGGAGCTAGCATGACTATACCAGGCGTGTTTGTGTTTATGTGAGTACAAGCCCTTTGTCCACAGCTTTGCCACCGTTTTGTGTTGCCTTCCTTTAGTTTTATTTTACATTTGAAATAATATTTTCACTTTATTACAATGAATCTTATATATATTTTAACATTTCAATTTACATTACTTACATTTTGCTCCTAATATCGATCTCTACGTCTACCTCAACCTCGACTTTGACTTTCATCTTACCTTCACCTTAATTACCCCCTATCTGGATATCATAACCCGTTTTCTATATCACTTTTACTTCCTTCCGTGCCTTTTAATCATCATCGAAAAGTAAATTCCTAGGCAATGTCTACACACTGTAAATGTAGTAAAGTTTCGGCTGAAACAAAAGACATCACTTAAAGCCCCTAGTTCCTTAATTTTCCTTATCTTAGTTACTATACTTTTTATTCTTGTATGTCCAGTTTTAACAGTACTATTTTATTTAACGTACAGACACTTACTTCTAAATTTTATGCTGTAATCATTTCATCAAAATCCGGACTTTCGTACAAACTTTATGCCCAATTTGACCCCTTTAATTCTATTTATTCATAAAACCTGTTCTTAGCTGACGTCTTCTAGCTACTTACCTGCCATTTCAGCTTCATATGTCAAGTAGGTTCGGGTTAAACATAAGACTCATATAATTTTAAACCTTATTAGTGTCTCTTAATTCTCCCCAACCGTAAAAAAATATTATTTATTTAATATTATCAAAATTAATACTGCATTTCATGCTTCTAACTTCAAACAATACGACTTTGATACAAACTTTGCGCCGCAATTAGCCACTTCAGTCAGCCTTGTTACCAAATCTGTTTAAGTCTTAACTTATGACTCTGACTTAAAAACTAACCTTCCAAATTTCAGCTTTATAGGCAAGTAGATTTAGAGATTCGTGCTTGAGCCCCAGTTGGACCACCTTCAGTCAGCCTTGTTGCAAAATCTGACAAATTTTCAGCTTACCTACCCTACCCGTAAACTACCAACCTTCCAAATTTCAGCTAAAAGGTCAAATAGATTTAGATAGATTACAGGCACGTGAGACTTAACTACTATGTCTCAAAGCGACGGGCGCAGTGCAATTCGTGACTTGTGATGAAATGCATCTGTTATAGGCAGAGGTTAGTCCGCTTAACATCAGGTGGGCCTTAAGCTTAATCTGTGACAGTGACATAAAAAAAGTTGTTTGACCCCAAATTTTACCCCTTCAGTAAGCCTTGTTGCAAAGTCCGACGCATTCTTAATTTACGTCTCTCTAACTTACAGCTTAATTATTTTTTCAGCATAAAAAGCATAAAAGAGAGTGACTAAACTTATGAATCTAGAATTGTTATTTTCTTAATCTTTGTTCTTTTTCAGATGGCTTTTCTACAAACATCGAAAAGGGCTCAGAAAAACTGAAAAACAAGAAAATGGAATGACAGATGTGGAATTACGTACTTCTCAGAATAATAGCTAGTCTTCCTTGATATAAGTCACTTTTAAAACATAAATGCCTGCCATATTAACGTTTTAGGCTTGTATACACATACTTATTGTAAAAATAATTATGTAATGAAATTAGGATATGACAAATTCGTAACATAGATATAGTTGAGGGTCTATAGAGTAAGCAAAAAATTATAAATTTTATTATCGCTGAGAATATATATGTCATTTCAACAAAAGTATATTTTTAGAAAGCTCTTGTGATAGTTTTTAGTCGAATAAGTTACTCAATTTTAAGTTGAATAAATCTTTAAAGATAATTTTCTACCCAAACCTATAATATTGTGTTTCATTTCAATACCCAGTACTAAGTGGTTGTTTCTTTTAATGATGATATATATTAACAGCCCCTTATTTTCCCGCAAGGCTAGGCAGAAATGTCTAAAAACCCCCATTTCACCATATACGATTTGATATTTGGATAATATTGAATAGAATTTCATCCCCCCATCTCTAACCGCGGGTGTCGTATGAGTTCACTCTGGTCACACACCAGCCGGAAGGTGCCCACCGCAGTAGTGCTTTCTGAATCTCACACTGCGATCCCCAAGAAGCCTGCCAAGTCTGGGGATTATGGCCCGCTAAATGGGGGAGGCTGTGTTCAGCAAAAAAGATTTTTGAAAAGATGCAATAAATGAACAAATCATGGTTTGCTCACAAGAAATAAGATATTATAGCTGTATTTTTGATTGCGTTGGCTTAGAAGTTTAATTTTTTCACAGCTCCAAGGGACAGTAGACCTGAGTATTTGATATGAATTCCAGCTTGATGCCATCACGCGTTCCTGAGAAAAAGGGTCACTCTCTCACACAAAACGATCCACACATCTCGCTCATCCATTTCATTGTGACAACAGTCGCCTAAGATAAAACGAAATATTCTCTATTTTAATAATAGCAATACGTTTACGCTTAAAAATTAAACTTTTTTCCCTCACAGTGCCTGTATAAATAACGCAGTGTCTAAAGACACAGGGAGGCATATTGTTCACAACTTTTCCTAACGGCGGCAACGTATTTACCGGACACTCGAAAGTGCAAGACTGGTAGCGACTATGGCAATTACCTTGCATTCGTCTAGTAAATATAGGGAGTTCACAACTCATCTACAGGTGAAAAAATCTTAGATTTTAAATTACAAATATAACGTTTATATTTCGAGTGATGTAACTTAATATGTAATACACTGTATTATCTAAAACACTTGTGATATATCAAGAAGATATGATTCATCAAATGAATATAACAAGATTCTATAATATGATAGTCGAAAATGAATCATTCACGAGGATGAAGATACTGTTGTCTCTGAGTGTGATAAAAATATTTCATCTCTGTTTATCTCACGACAGATAATCTCAAAAGGAAATTTAGTAGCTTAATATTTATCAACACTTCAAATACGTAACTCGTATCATCTGTAAAACATGAACATGGTCTTCAAGAAGACATCTGACAACATAGTAAACTGACTCACAGCTTTACTCATGATTATCTAGATAACTGCAAAAAACAGACAAGTACGCGTATCTGATGTGAGATGTGAGTAAGGACACGTGATCTACTTGTGACTTACCGAATTCACATTTTTTTTTATGCCTGATAGGTTAGCCTTTGACCACTATCTCACCTGATGGTAAGTAATGATGTGGTGGTAGATGTTGTTCAGACTAACCTAGAAGTACTGGCTCTCAAGGAAAGCTGCCGGAACACACCGTTAGGTGTTTGGCGAAAGATTTTCTACTTGAGGGTGGTAGCTAGCCAGGCCGGCATTCGCAAAATGCCCTACCAGCATTTTTTTTTTTTTTTCCGCTGCGAAAACGCCTTACGCGTACCACGCGGCGTCTTGAGGGGGGGGATTACAGAGGCCGCGTGGTTATGTGGGACTCCCCGGGCAAATTGCCCGGTAAACCCACTGAAAACCCATTGATTTAGCCCCCAGCGTCTGTGTGGGGCGGCGCGGGTTCGTTGTAACATTCTACCGCAGCCACACCGATGCTATTCATCTAAGCCTACGAGGCACTATGTCTTCGCCCACTTATGGTGGGTCCCAAACCCACCACAGGTTGTGATCCCCAAACTCACACACAAGTCATCTAGGGTGACGAAAGAAGGCACGCATAGCGGCGCCTTCTCCGCCCTGGTCTCTTTTTTCGGATCGGGTCAGCGAGTACATTCTCCTCCCTGACCCGCTCCGCAGCCTCCTTTTGTGATATGATGTCTTCACAAAAGGAGGCCATTGCGGCCCAGCACCGCTCGCAGCGAAAGGTCATTACCGACCTCAACTGTCAGAGTGCGCCTTTGGGATTCCCATGCGGCACACTCCTCCACAGTGTGACGCGCCGTATCTACAGGCGCGCCGCACTCATGACAGGTGGAAAATGCCCTACCACCATGCTATAACGAGTGCCATCCTAAGACAACAACCGGGACCGACGGGTTAACGTGCCCTCCGTAGCACGGCAACGATCAGTAGTAATGTCACTAGTGGTCACCCATCCAACTCATGACCGCGGCGGACGTTGCTTAACTTTGCTGATCGGTTGAGAACAGCTAAGTAAACTTCGCTACGAGCGCTTCAAAAATAAATGAACAGAATTGACAGACAAAATTACAGGACTCCAGCTGACAAACTATGTCATTCATTAGCAGAGAATTGAAATATATAGCTACTCGTATGTATTACAAACACCACTGCTCTAAACTTACTAGAATTTATCACCATACCTACGCATGTTAAAAAATACTGTAATAATTTTAAAGGTAATTAACACAATATTACATTATGACATATTATAAGACTATATTTATTTTAAGACGTTTAAAACGAATATCCTCATATTTCTAGTCCAGTCTTCTCGCAGTTGCTCTATGACACTTTTTTGGTGAAGATGGCGGTAGAATATATACCTTGGTCAATTATAAAATATTTTACATGGTCAATTTTCAGTTGACCTTCATAAGAGTTCATTCTTCTTTAATTCAATAATTAATTAAGTTTTGTCAAAATATATTGACTTATTTGGCTTTGACTTTATTTGTTGCAGCGACATGACTAAACGTAAGTAATTATTTATTTATGTTTAATGATCATTTCCTTACCCTTATCCCATGCATTTTTCGAAGCGATCGTAGCAAAGTCTGCTTAGCTGTTCTTAACCGATCAGCAAAGTTAAGCAACGTCCGCTGCGGTCATATGTTGGATGGGTGACCACTAGTGACATTACTTCTGAGCGCTTTTGTGCTTCGGAGGGCACGTTAAGGTCCCGGTTGTTGTCTAAGGGTGGCAATCGTTATAGCATGGTTATAGGGTATTTTGCGAATGACCGCCTGACTAGCTACCACCCTCAAGTAGAAAATCTGTTGCCAAGCATCTAACGGTGTGTTCCGGCAGCAGTCCTTGAGAGCCAGTGTAATTACAGGCACATGAGACTAAACAACTCTGTCTCAAAGTAACGGGTGCAGTGCAATTCGTGACTTGTGAAGAAATGCATCTGTTATAGGAAGAGGTTAGTCCGCTTAATATCAGATGGGCCTCGAGTTTGTTCCGGCACCGAAAAAACAATAACACTTATGTCAGCGTATACTACAACGCGACACTTTTAAGGCAATCGCTGCGTCTACAATGCAAAATTTAGGAAATAGTACGTTATCGCTGACTCCAATCTACGATTTCAAAATCGTATGTACAGATTAAAGATGTTTAGTTTATCTATCGATTGACATGGTTTCAAGGAAATCGTCAATATCGTTGAAGAGGAGATACAGAACAAAATTTGTATCTCCTATCATTTTTACTTTTGTGTATCTATACATTACATGCATTTTTAATAGACTATTATTTGTTTTATGCATCTGTCTGATATTCTTTTCTTACTGTAGGTTATTCTATTGTTAATTATATTTGACTTTTCTGCATAGAATGCTACGAGATAATTCCATTTTAGTATATATTTTGAATATATTGAAATAGTTTGCACATATAATTTGAGACAAACTAAGGTCTATAATATACGGTACACGCTGTTAGGTATTGCTTGTTACATCATACCAGTAATATATCACACTCAGGTTTTTTTTTTTTAATTAACATCGTGTTTTTAGACATGTTTTCTTTAGTTTATTTCCTCTGCTCACCCTATGATACAAGATAAAGATAAGAAAATGATGATAACTTCATTTCAAAAACATTTTATCATCTCATCGCGATGTTATCCAGTGATAATATAAACAATAATTCAGCTATATTGAGAAGTGTTAAGATAAAAGAAATTCTATTCAAACCTTTGATATTGAGCTGAGAGAATTCTGTTCTTGCTGCTATGAGATTTCTTAGAGGCATATTGATATTTGTTTAAGCCGGATAATATCACAATCTATTTTATATAACGTTCAAAAAACTGTACTTGATCAGATGCCAAGTTAGGACAATCACTAGCGGAAAAAATAAAAATAAGCTAAAAGAAGTCAATATTTTTTATAATCAATTGGTGTATTATACTAAAAATAATTGTTATAATGATGGAAAAAAAGACCCTGTTACAAAGGTTAAGTACCTTTGGAAAAGCGATCACTGTGGAGCCCGTGGCACTACTCATGCTGACGGGAACGATTTTGGCCAGTACTGCGTCGCAAACACTGATTTTGGATAAAGTTTGTCGCGTGAATTTCAATTTAACGGACGAAATATGTGATGCAGTAAGAAACCAAGAGACTGATAATAATGACGAAAATGAGAGAATAGTCCAAGAATACGTTGCACCACTATTGGCATATAAAAGTATTATTACATCTGTATTGCCTTTCATTCTCCTAATGTTTGCTGGCGGATGGATGGACCTCACAGGGCGCAGGAAAATTATGATATTATTACCAATAATTGCAGACAACTTAGTGCAAGCAAACAATATTTTGAATGTGGTTTTCTTCTACCAACTCAGAGTTGAATATCTTATTTTCACTGACGCTGTATTATCCTCCATATGTGGTGGATGGGCCCTATTATACATGTCTCTATTTAGTTATATTACGGATATTACAACTGTGGAAAACAGAACATATCGATTGGGATTGGTCAGTTTTTGCGTGTTTATTGCTATGCCGATTGGAGTTTCACTGGGTGGATATTTACTGAAGATTTTTGGGTACCTAACGGTGTATATAACTTCGATGGTTTGTGTTGTGACCAATCTAATTTACGTTACATTCCTCCTGCGTGATCCCGAAAGGACAACTGAACATAAATTGGTGAGATTAATAACTTGACTTTCATATTTCAATCCTCGACTGAATCGGAGTAAGGGACATGTGATGTTTAATTTTTTCTGTACCATTTTTCTTATTATTTTTTTCTTTATCGTCCATTAGGCTTGCATTATGCAAAATAATAAACAAAAATATCTTCATGCCAGATTTCTCTTGTAGTAGGGATGAATCTATTACCATCTACTGGACATACTTTCAGATTCTGGACTCCTGGTGAGCGCATCTTTGTCAGATTATAACTATCAGATCTGGCATTTCACATAATATTATTTAGTTCCCTACGGTCTGTTTTGTGCCCTGTGGGGTGCCGGGATTAAATTGCAGCAACCATATCGTCATGTCGTAAGAGGCGACAAACGGAAAAAAAACTATAGAGTAAAACAATAATTATAATTATTAATTGCCAAAACTTACAAATCTATTATATAATATTGCCATAGCAATTTTAAATGACATGCTAAGGTTTGATTTGACTCAAGGATTGTATATAAGAACCTGTGTCGCCTGAGCTAGTATTTAAACTGTTACAACACAGTACACACACAGTTTAAATACTAGCTCAGGCGACACAGGTTCTTATATACAATCCTTGAGTCAAATCAAACCTTAGCATGTCATTTAAAATCCTTGAGTTTAAATACTAGCTCAGGCATTTTGCGAATGTCCGGCTGGCTAGCTACCTTCAAGTAGAAAATTTGCCCCAAGCACCTAACGGTGTGTTCCGGTAGCCAGTAATTCTAGGTTAGCCTGAACGACACTTTCGACCTCATCATCATTTACCATCAGGTGACATAGTGGTCAACGGCGAAACTATAGAAGAAAAAAAACAGTTATTTAGATGCCTGCCAATCATTTTGGAGGACGCTTCTACATAATTATCCATATACTAGCGGCCCGCTCCGGCTTCGCACGGGTATAAAATATATAGCCTATGTCATTCACTGAAAAAATGATTAAAGTCGATCCAGTAGTTTCGATTTATTCATTACTGCCCTTGGCCCGCACGCGGTAAATTTAGAGTAAAACAATTCTTCTTTCACTTAACCATGAAGATTTCCTGCTGTCTTTGGAATATCTAAATTCATACACTACTTTTTTACTTATTTTTAAATCTGTAATATCTTCGAAAATATTCTTTTAAATCATATGCTGTAATAATAATAATATATATATATAATAATCCGTTGCGTAGTTTAAAAGATTTAAGCATACATAGGGATATAGGGATAGAGAAAGCGACTTTGTTTTATACTATGTAGTGATATAATAAAATAGACTGTTTTGTCTATTGTTAGCTATAACATAAATTATTAACTGCATCAATAAAAACTGCAGTGGTGATTATGGAAAATGGTTTTTTATAAAAAGGCAAAGTAAATTCGTTATTACAAGCACAAGGCAGATGTATAAGAAGAGAGTTTATTAGACATAGTCATAAGTATTAAGTTACTTAGATATTCTACAAGCATACATTTTACCCTTACATTCTTCCTCAAGCAAAACTTGAAATAAATTATTGAAAATAACTACACACAAGTTTAAAATAATTAAAAACTAAAAAAGTCGACTGCAAATTATTTATTTTCTTTAAGCGTTTTATCGTTTCATTGAAATTAAAACTGCAATCATATATATATGGAATCGTTGCTCAAAGCCCATTATTTTGACATCCAACTCGTTGGGTTGGGATAAAAAAAAACACACAATATGGCGTCTAAAAACGGCCAGTTTTTTTTAATATATATATATATGTTCCTAGTTACATTAAAATCAAATACAAATACAAATATATTTATTTGACATATCAATGTGGTACAAGTAAATTGTGAATCCATTGGCTCCAAACTAGTGTTAACAATTTCAGAGCCAATGGCTTCTCCCATAGAAATTATACATATCATTATTATGCCGAAACCTAGAATATAAATGACGGTAAATTTTAAAATATTACAAAAAAAATACAATTTAACTTAAATAAAAAGTTCAGTAAAAACATTTAAAAATCAAAAGTATATAAAACAAAAATATTAAAACAATTTTTGGTCAATTAATATTTTAATCCCGGATAGATTTAATCGGTTTGCCGTTTAGAAGTTATGGTGGAATAAAGAAACTCAGAAACAAACATACAACTCGACCAAGCTAAGTTTGCACCTTGCGTCGATTACGTCGCACGATCTGAAAAAAGGATTCGCTATGACATTAAAAAAGTAAACGAAATGTGTAATGTTAGATTTTACTTAGCATTTTTTGTTATTTACATTATATTATACATAGGTATGTTCGTTAAAATATACACTAAAAACTGAGGTGCCAACTTAGCTTGGTGGAGTTGTACATACATGAACCCTGAAAATATTATACTCCTTTTTTTGGGCAGTCGTGTGAAAAGAGTTATTCTTGTAACATATTTTTATCAGACAACACTATACTACTATTTTTAAAATCACTTTTCTATGTTTTGTGATATACAGAGTATATTTTATTTCAGCACGATGGACGAGGCTTTAAATACATTTTAAAGTCATTTTTCACACCAGTCCACATAGTAAACTCCATGAAAGTTCTATTCAAGAAGACAGAAACAAACAGATGTGTGTTGTTATGCATCTTGCTGACAGCTGTATGCTTCCTATTCGGCCCTTATTATGGTAAGAAATTCAAATAAATAATAAAAAAATCCTGTGGGGTGCCGGGCTAGAATGCCACTCTACCCGTTAGTGTCGTAAGAGGCGACTAAGGGTAACACACCAGAAGGCGGCCAGCGGTCTGCTGCGATCTCCAAGACGCCTGCCAAGCATGAGGATCATGGTACCCCATAATGGGGGATGCTGTGTTCAGCAGTGGACAGTCCGGCTGATACAGTAATTAATATTGAGCAGTATTATATGATTGATCTGCAAAGTAAAAAAATATTAGTCCTATCATATTATAACGTGTAATACCTAAATACTACTATTGATTCAATTCTTTGTCACGATGCTCCATGCACAATGCACATGGTTAGTAAAAAAAAGTAGACGGTACCGTACATAGTCCTTTGCTACAAAAGTCCTTTGCTATTACATGGTGAAAGGGCATTTTGCGATTGCCCGCCTGGCTAGCTACCACCCTCAAGTAGAAAGTCTGTCGCCAAGCACCGAAAGGTGTGTTCCGGCAGTAGTCCTAGAGAGCCAGTGAAATTACAGGCACAATGAGACTTAACAACTATGTCTCAATGTGACGGGCGCAGTGCAATTCGTGACTTGTGATGAATTGCAACTGTTATAGGCAGAGGTTAGTCCACTTAACATCAGGTGGGCCTCGAGCTTGATCTGTCAAAATAACCTAAAAAAAAATTAAAAAATAGTCTTTTGCTACAAAAACATGCACAATCTGTAAAGACTTTAGCTTTTGTTTCAAAGCAAAGCTTGAAATCAACTAAATACTCATATATCATTCATTACATATGTTTCATTATACAGGGCGTCCCACGGCGATGCCACATGGTGGGAAAGTACCTTGAATATTGTAGATGAAGCAGTGATGGCTCAGTGGCATTGGCTATGGACTGCCGCGCAGCAGGTCCATGGTTCGAATCCCGCCCAGAGCTTGAGCTTCACCGCATGGTGGAAGGGCATTTTGCGAATGCCCGCCTGGCTAGCGACCACCCTCAAGTAGAAAATCTGTCGCCAAGCACCTAACCGTGTGTTCCGGCAGCAGCCCTTGAGAGCCAGTGAAGTAACAGGCAAAATGTGACTTAACAGGTATGTCTCAAGGTGACGGGCGCATTGCAATTCGTGAAGGAAATGCATCTGTTATAGGCAGAGGTTATTCCGCTTAACATCAGGTGGGCCTCGAGCTTGTTGCGTCACAATTACATTAAAAAACGAAAAATTTAATTTTAAAAATAGTTTCACCTGCATTCATAGATATTTAAATAATTACTTGGCTGAACCGGGAGTCGAACCCCTTACACGGGAAAAAAAGTCATCTGTAGTTTTATCATACCGATCGAAAGATTTCATCACAAGGATTATTTTTTGCTACATAACATGTTTTTTTTATGTTATTGTGACGGAACAAGCTGAGGCCCACCTGATGTTAAGTGGACTAACCTCTGCCTATAACAGATGCATTTCATCACAAGTCACGAATTGCACTGCGCCCGTCACTTTGAGACATAGTTGTTAAGTCTCATGTGCCTGTAATTTCACTGGCTCTCAAGGACAGCTGCCGGAACACACCGTTAGGTGCTTGGCGACAGATTTTCTACTTGAGGGTGATCGCTGGCCAGACGGGCATTCGCAAAATGCCATTCCACCATGCGGTGAAGCTCAATCCCGCGGCGGGATTTGAATCATGGACCTGCTGCGCGGCAGTCCATAGCCAATTCCACTGAGCCATCACTGCTTCAAAAGTACCCTGTTAATCACAGACTATTGAGTATACATATACATCCATACATACTTATGTATATAATATCTACATAATATATCCTTTTTATGTATATATCACTAAACTTCTCCAAACGGCGTGATCTGGCTGTTTTAGTTTGGATTAGACCAGTGGCTTTATAGCCTAATTCCAAAGAAAATAAAATTGACATTCATTTTTAAATTCGCACAATGGGCATTGGTTTCAAAGCAAAATGTCAAAACTATGTCAAAATTTGTTAAAAATAACAAATATTTTAAAAATATTTGATGTAAACATCAAATTAATATTTTAATAAAACCAAAAAATACAAAAATATATCTAGTGACATTTCCGCCTAATTTTCCTGTTCCTTCCGGTTTAGCGGACGTGACGTCACAAACGCCACGCAGCCAAACCGGAAGAATTTTCGACGCGTTTCGATTCTACACGAAGCATCCTCAGGAGGTCTTGACTCTACGAGCACACCATCGAGATGATGCGTATATATTTTTGTATTTTTTAAGTGTTTTATTAAAATATTAATTTGATGTTTTCATAAAATATTTTAAACGCCTGAATCTATTTATTATCAAAATTTGTTCACATCCAATGCGGAGGCGCATCCATCAAATTCTAGTTTTTTTTTTGTCTTTCGGGATCGCCTGTATAATTCCACTTTTTTTTCAGGTGACATGTCTATTATGTACATGTCAACGCGATACCGGTTCAGTTGGGACGAACTGCAATATGCCATATTCCAAACTTACAATATGTGCCTGAATATCATCGGTAAGTATATCCATTTTTAAAACTCATGAACAAGCGATAACAGGCACGCTGCCATATGTGATACCTATGGTTACAACCCGGTTTAATAAAGAATCGAATCGTAAAAGGTGTTGCAGATTATTACATCTCACTTGCACTATAGACAGTGTATTGAGTGCAAGTGCGATGGAATGATTTCTTAACATTACAAATTTACGAGGGAAAAAATTATAGTCATGTGCGGGATTCGAACCTGCGTCCATCCACCCCTATAGCCGAGGTATGATCTGACCGACTGAGCTAACATGACAATGAACAACCATCATACGGAGATGGATCCGCAGAGCAGGCGTTATTGAAAACATAAAAATATTAAAAAAAAAACTTAAATTAAGTTATTCTTAAGAAGTTCCAGCAGCTGTTTTTGAGAGCTAGTAATTCTAGGTTAGCCTGAACAATATCTTCGATCACATCAACACTTACCATCGGGTGAGATAGTGGTCAAACGATAGCCTATCTGTTACAAATAAAAACAGATTTTGAAGCAGTGATGGCTCAGTGTCATTGGCTATGGACTGCCGTGCAGCAGGTCTATTGGTTCCCATCCCGCCACACGCTTGAGCTTCACCGCATGGTGGAAGGGCATTTTGTGAATGCCCGCCGGCTAGCGACCAACATTAAGTAAAAAATCTGTCGCCAAGCACCTAACGGTGTGTTCCGGCAGGTGCCCTTGAGAGCCACTAATTCTAGGTTAAGCCTGTTAACACCACCGACCACATCATCAATTACCATCAGGTCAAAGGCTTATCGGCAGTAAAAAAAGAACATATTGATGCGCCTTTGGATCTGCAATCCTTTGGTCCAATCCTGGTAGTTACCGCAGATAACGTTGTTTCACCTATTCAATCGATTTAGAAGGACTTTGCAGGTTCTGCTATAAGTGCATTTATACCACCGTATCTATTTATTTCAGGTATAATGTTTTCAATAATAGTGATAAGTAAGATCCTGGGCTGGCACGACGCAGTATTGGGCCTCATTTCCACGACCAGCAAGATCATGTCATCATTTGTCTACTGCTTTGCGGCGACAGGTGGCGTTTTCTACTTAGGTATGTGCTTAAGTAGTTTTAATCTACATAAGTTTTCATTGCTCACCATATTTTTAATATTGCCAAAAAATATATGACATATTTATTGTTTTTTCTGTGCAAATCAAACTAAAGAAAATATGAAATATTTTAAACACGTCATATTTTTCCTGATTTCAAGGTTTTGTTACCAATATAAAACAGTTTTTATATTTTTAACAGTTATTCAAACGCAATAACTTGGCCTTAATTACCTGGACTGTTCATTCTCGATCTTACACAAAACCTTCTGAAGATATTGATTTCTTATCGGATTATGATTAACCGATAACATCTGCCTCTAAGTCCCCCTGCTCACAGTCACAAATGACGAACTGCACTGCGCACATCAGCCTGAAACATACAGTTGTTATGTCTTTTATATTTACTTACTGGATCCAAAGAATGCTGCCGGAACATACGCGGAATTAGAGGCGCAGTGCAGTTCGTCTCTTGAGACATATCACTAATTTTACACTCACACTGTGTACATCACATGTTAAAATCATAAAAAAAACAACATGTGGTCGTTTAAATGTCAATAATTGATGTTTTATTTTAAATTTAGTCGGCAAATGTTTTTTAATAATAATAATAACAATACAATGCGATTAAAATAAGAATAGGATCGGTCTAGCGCCATGTTGTGACGTCAAAACTAGAACTTCGTATAGTGTGCAAAAAAAGAAATGATAAAGCATGCATACATTAATAAAGAGAATAAAAAACTCGACTGCAAATACTTTTTTTTCGGTAAGCGTTTTATCGATCCATTGAAAATAAACTGGAAGTTAATATATTTATGGAATCGTTTTTATAAAGCCCTTCACTTTGATACACATCACGATGGCTTTGGAAGAACAAATAAATTGTTTTTCTCACTATATGGCGTTTAAAATCCACCAGTTAGTTTTTTATTTTTTTATGTTGATGTTAATGAGATTTATATTGATAGTTCAAGTGACACTATGCACTTGAACTATCAAGATAAATCTCACGCTATATATTTAAAATCAAGTGTTATGGTTAAGCCGTTAAGTGTTAAATGGTTAAGCCGTTTAGAAGTTATGGTGAAATAAAGAAACTTACAAACATACATACTCATGAACCCTGAAAACTTAACACACGTTTATGTGGGCAGTCTTGTAAAAAACAAGCAGTCATAGGTAGGTAAACGAAGTTGTAGGTGACTGTATGTACATTTAATACAGAAATAATATGAACTGATTTTATTTGTTGGCAATATTTTGTATTTAGGTATCTTAATTTGAACCGCTTAGCTCTTCGATGCCGCATGTCCTGATGGCCAACTGAGTTAGACTCATCGTTATCATCGTAACGGGTAACAAAAACAAATATAACAATCACCAAAAACAAATTAAACAAATCGATAAGTACTCGGAAACGTGTCGCGTAGTAGTATACTGTCGGAGAAATAAGACCCTGGCGCCCGCGTTGTCATTAAACCAAGATGGCGTCTGTGCTGTCAACCTTAAAATTTGAATTTATTATAATTAACAATTTCAGGTCACTCATTTAAAATTAAGTATAAATATATGGCACGGCTCTATTTTTAAGTTTGTTCTGCTGATCGTACTTATTAGAGTGAATATGAGTGAAGTTAGCTGAGAGCCCGTCCTATTCTTATTTTAATCGCATTGTACATCCATTTATTACAAGCTGCTAAGGCTCATACGACAAAATATATACTTAACAATAAAATAATATATATATATATGTTTTTATTATAATTTATAGTAAATAGGTGCCTGTCGCAGCGGTGCTGTATGTATCAAGTAGTAGTATAGTCCAATCTATCTGCAATTATCGCTGCCTCGCACCCTACGCACCAGAGAAGCGCTTCGCTTACGCATCGTTGCATGAAAACAATCCGTGCGTGCCTCGGCAAACATACTCGAGGCGCTGCAGTAGCAAGGCAGCCTCAACATGCCTATGTTTTATCACTACACAAACGCCAACCAAAAGCAGGGTTAAAAAAACACTACTCACCAATTGAAAACTGGGCTTTAATATTTATATTTTTCAGGTCCTTTACTTGATATACTCAACGGTACTTCATTCGTTGCCATCAGGTCCATTATCTCGAAGTCTGTCGAATCTCATGAAATAGGTAAGCATTATATTTTGTTTCATTAATCATTTTGACTCTAAATTTATGTTTAAAAAAAAATTGCCGTATACTTCCTTCAGTAACTTCCTTATGTTTAGTTAAGAAAGATTGTTCCGAATTCTCCTCTTGAATGTCGTTAAAGAACTGATAGAATTATTGCCCCCAATGACCATCATGCCACCGCTCATTTCGATTTATCGGGCTGCAGCTGCAAATTTGGCGAGTAACAGCTCTTTAGCATAGTTAACGCCCTGTTTACCCTAAACTTCTAAGAGTACTTTACTACCAACGAGGTTATTCCCAAGGCGGTCATAAAACGAAAGCCAACACTTTCTGCAATTACTTTCATAATGTTTTTTTACTGCTGATAGTGTAATATGCTTTTTTTTTTTGATTTGCAAACTCCTAAAATATATATCAACGTGCCATAGTCATGGACACACTACATCGCGAAAGCATGTAGACCACCTACAAGCCATAACAGGCTTACAAGTAGTCCAAATGCTCCTACCCACTACCAGTAGGCAGTGATCAGCATGCTGGCGGCATTGCCCTGTTGGATTGCAATGCTTATTCGTGACCCAAACAGGTGCCAGCATTCTGATCACACGTCGCGTCGACTAAGCGCTCTGATAATTTTGTATAATACAATGAGCTTCCGGCTCTAGCGGAACCAATGTGTCAACTTATAATTTTAATTTTATGTTCACAGCTAAAATGACTTCTATTGTCTGCATGACAGAGGTGCTATTGCCGTTGCTCTATGTGCCTCTATACACGCAAATTTACACCGTGACAATGGGGACTCTGCCAGGAGCTGTCTTCTTGCTGGGGGCTCTTCTTACTGTGCCTCCACTGATTATATTTGCGTAAGTTTTCCAAACAACTAATCAATATTATTTGTTGACAGGTTAATATTTTTTTTGACTCAAAATAACACGTGATAGTCTTAAGACACTGCTCCCTGTATTAAGTTGGCTGGCCCGAGCCGGTCTCTGAGGCAAGAGGCCTCAGTCTCAACGAAGTAACAAAAACTGAAAAAGTTCGAAAGAAACGTTCATTTTATTCTTCTATTATTAGTTAAATAATTATCATTTAACCTGCTTTGTTATAGCTCATAGACTATTTTTTTACCACTATCTCACTTATTGGTAAGTGAGGATGTGGTCGAGAATGGTAAACGGATTAGGACTATAATTACAGGCTCTCAAGTACTCTTTCTAAGTAAGTAAGTATAGTAGTGCTGCCGGAACACACTGTTAGGTACTTGGCGACAGATTATATATAATGACGTATGTTAGCCTGGTGGGCATTTACAAAATGCTCTTTTGGTATACAGTTAGGCTCACTGAAGTGTAAGACTGACACAATGAACTATAGTGAAAGAGCATTTTGCTTTGGGGATAGAACCATGGGCCTGCGGCATGGCAGTCCTAAGCTATTACCGCTCGGGTGTAACTGCTTCATAAGCTACTCATAACAGTTCCAAAGATAAAAGTCCTTTAAAAGTTGGACGGACGGATGAACAGGCTGACAGACGGATGGACAGACGGACAGCCAATGCTTAGTATTAGCACAGTTTTACATACATTGAAGTACTTTGAAAATAGCTACGAATTTTTATTCGTAGAGTAATAAACATATATATTAGTACGGAGTCCTGAAACGAAATGTTACTTTGACATAGTCATAAAGTCTTTGTACATTTTAATTACGTACCAATATACTTTTTCTTTTTATTTCAGATGGCTCTTCTACAGACATATCAGTCAAACTAAGAGGGATAAGCTCAGCAATAATATAGAATAAAATAGCATATTAGGAACTACAATTCAAATAGAAATGTATAATTGAGATAGTTTTGCCAAAACTCCAACTCAGACACACTGGCGAGACGTCAGGTGCACACTGAACCTCAGATGGACCCTCTATATCTTCGAATTATATTAATATTTATTATATATACGTATATATATTAATGATTAATATTTGAAACCAGCTGCCTGGTGAAGTAATTCCGAACAGATACGACTTAGGGGCCTTCAAGAAGAGAGCATATTCCTTCCTCAAAGGCCGGCAACGAATGCTCGAGACCTCTAGTTTTGCGGATGTTTGTGGGCGACGGTGATCACTTACCACCAGGTGAGCCGTAAGTTCGTTTGCCCTCCTATCCCAAAAATATATATATATCTAAATCACTGTTTAAATAACTTCTGTACTGTAGTGTAGATTACACAGAACTTATTCTTCTTCTTCATACCATTAGGCCACGACTGCGATGGGTCGGTACAGTAGTATCCTCCTTGATGATGCTTTCTATTGATGCTATTGGAACGAGAGCATCTTTACATCTTTAAGCAGTCCAGTGACTTTTTTATGTGCAATAAAGAAATTAAGTAAAGTAATGTGAACAAAAATTATTTATATAAGTATCATAAATATTGTAAAATCATTATTAAATAAGCATCATCGACCGCCATAACGTCGGCCGTTGAATAAATGTTGAACATAATAGGAGGTTCACATATTTCGCAACGCTTGGCAGGCGTCTTGGGTATCGCTGTGTAAGATAGCGGTTATTCAGAAGGCGCTGCTGCCTTTTTTCGGCAAATCTAGCTCAGGACGTCACGAAAATATGCTGTAAATATGATAAATGGAATTAAGTATTTAAATTTTCTTTAAATTTTTGTACTAGGTTCTTCGAAAAATAAAAACATGTGTTTGAAAACTTACATGTAATTATATAATAATAAGAAATAACTTAAAAAGATTTAGGAACATAAGGTGTAATTTTCTTTTATTCAATTTAGAATAGCAATGTACAATAATACATGTTTTAAACCACTTGCCTTAAGTACTCCTTTAACTTTTGTTCTGATGGTGTATCATAGAAATGTGTGTTCAGCAATCATGTCATCAGGTGGGCCTCGAGCTTGTTCCGTCACGAAAACATAAAAAAAATGTGGACATGTTTCAGGATTATTTGGGAAGGCCTACAGCCTAAACGGCTTGATGGAGTTGGACGGTTGAGGTCTAACGAATTGTTATACTTAGGTCATACTGAAACTTTCAGGATACTGTCTAATTGAAATAAAACCAGATATTAGACTTATACATACATTACATTACTGTTTTCCAAGAATATGCCTAAATTTATACATTTTTGCATCTGCTGGAAAAAATCTGCCCATTGTAAAAAAGCAGTTAGACCAGTTTTCCTTACGGAACTCTTCAATATTGTACTGTATACTGTACCAGCAAGATTATACACAGCCTCCCACGACATGGGGCGTTTGCCATAGTCCCCACGCTTGGCAGGCAAATTGAGCATCGCAGTGTGAGATATCAGTTCCTCAGAAAGAGTTGCTGCCCACCTTCTGGTGTCCCTTAGTCACCTCTTACGATACCCACGGGTAGAGGGGGGGGGGGGGTTACATTCTAGCCTGGCACCTCACGGGTGCTTTTCCACTCAGTTTATTTTATGACATGAAGTTTCTTCAATAACTTCGTGGAATGGGTGGTTTTGCCGATTCAATCCGATCAATATTGGATTTTGTAACCGAAGTCGCCAGCCGACCTTCACGAACATCGTTATAGAGATGATATTGTCTTGATTCTGCGAACCACGAATACAAATAGCTGCGACATATGGCTTCATCACTCAATGCTAATTGAAGTTTCTGGCAACTCTATTTTTGACACAAGCCATAGTGAGAATCGTAATACATAATTGAGCTAATATTTTCAAGACAAATCCATGATAGCGACACAACAATTTCTAAACGACGCCCCAATAAAAAGAACAAATGACAGTATCCCAAATAAAAAAGTAAATGTTTGCATGGAGTTCCAATTTGGAATTCCTTGACTGCTTATATAGTTTGAGGAACATTCAGTGTACCCACTTAATGGTCAAAGTGATATAGGCTGCGTTCGGAAACGAGCAATTTCTTACCAGTGTAACTAGTAGTCATAATTATTTATTTTATTTTATTTATGCTTGATAGGTTAGCCTTTGACCACGATCTCACCTGATGGTAAGTGATGATGTGGTCGGAGATGTTGTTCAGGCTAACCTAGAAGTACTGGCTCTCAATTCAACTCAACTCAATTCCCGACTTATACGTTTTATATCAAAATTTATATTTTTCAAAGACCAAAATTTACCTTCGAAAAAACTTGGAAAATATCACAAAATAAAAGTAGGTTACGCTAATACAATTCGTGGCAGTGTAGAGTGTAGCAATACAGAGTAGAGCAATACGTGCAAATGCGAATAATTTTTTGTTGCTGATATGTAAGCCTTTGGACCTCAATCTCACCTGATATTAAGTGACGATGTGGGTGGTCGTACGTGTTAACAGGCTTAACCTAGAATTACTGACTTTCAAGGACGCTGAAGCTGCCGGAACACACCGTTAGGTACTTGGCGACAGATTTTCTAATTGAGGGTAGTTGCTACCCAGGCGGCCGTTCGCAAAATGCCCTTCCACCATGCGGTGAATCTCAAACCCTCGGCGGGATTTGAACCATGGGCCTGCTGCGCCATGCCACAGAACCCTCACAAATAACAAATTGAAAAACAAGATAATATTGCCTAGATCCTATTTTTGTTTTAAACTATTAATACTTTAAAAAATCCGTTGCTAAATTTCCCACACGATCAAGATCCTATTAAAGAACTTAAACGTCTACGGCAATTGAACACTCACTTGTAGCGTTCGATTGCCACAGAAATTGCAGCAACTGAATGTATAAATAATTAAAATAATACAATTATATTAAATTCGACTGCCTTATAAAAATATACGGTATAATAACAATTTAAACATATTTCTATTTTAAGCATGGTGAGGAAAGTTAAACAGTTATACTTATAGTTGGCCAAAATAAGTAAAGCCCCCGCCTTCCATGCATTTTCAAAAACAACTAAACATGATTTTCAATTTATATTTTACAGATTTTACTTTGTTGATTGCTTTTTATTTTATTTCTATATACTTATTATCACTTTATTAACAAATTGTTAAATATAAATATTATATTATAAAATAAATTAATCGTCAAAATGTCTATATATATGTTTTATAATATAATTTATTTGTTTCTTTTTCGAATAGTTGTTAGGCTAGCCATTCACATCTATCTCTCTAAATCAAGTAAAGATGACGTCAATGGTATTACTTTTAATTCTTGCTTATATAATCCTATTTTACGGTTTGTTGACTTGATTGTGTAAAAACTTCTATCCAAATATTTTTCATTTTTAGAATTTCTTGATACTTCCTCATAGTTTATTATAATTTAATATTTTTATACATAACTAATGTTATTTAGTAAATTAAACCAAAATCATTTATACCGTGCCATAAACTATTTTGGTTGAATAGGTGCCTAAAATAACTTAATATATTATGTATAAATAAATGTCAAATAAAAAAAGAGTTATTAAAAGAAAAATATAAGCAAAATGCATACAACCTTAGCAAAAAAAAAAAGAATTTTAGGTATAGTGGTTGGCTAAATTTCTAAGCACCCACGTTTTGCTGAATATGTTTTGGTCCCATATAAAAAGCACACTGCATCATGCACAGTTCCAGAATCCAAACACCAACAACAAAATTCGTTATCAAAAAAACCTGAAAATTGTCTAACCCGGATCGTACTTCGAAAAGCAAGAAGCAAAGCGACATAGTTAATTAAGGTCCTTTTTTTTTTTTAACGTGTGAATAATGCATTTACGCATTCCCGTCCACCCCGGGGAAGGTGACCGGGATATGTCGGGCTCGACACCAACTACTCCCACAGCAGCAAATGCCCCTACCGACTAAATAACACACGGTGTTCCATCTCTACCGCTTCTCGGCGGGCCGCAGGGACGCTTTAGCACTCAACCACGAACCCGCCACGGTTGTCCGTTACCGGACCCCTCCTGGGGTGCTACCCCTCACGACGCACCAGAACACATGGCACGTCGCTACCACCCGGGGACCAAGCCCGCAAATGGGCGTCAGACGACCCCGCTTCCGACGCCCAAGGTCCCCCTGCGACCGGTCAGATAGTTAATAAAGGTCCTGAATTAACTCATAGTGATTTAATGATTTTTACGTTAACATCAGCACTTTTCGTCATTGTGTACGCGGGTAACAACGAGAGGCGCAACTACTGCAACCATAGTTGAAATTGGGTCTTAGTTTGGCCTTTTTCAAGGATATTCCACAACCTTTCCAGTTACGTCTCTAACTAACTCGTATTACTAGGGAAAGCAATGAGTAATATTGAGCCACACATAAAATCAGACACCAAGCAATTAGCGGTGTGTCAAAACCGCTTGAGCTGTCCTGGAGAGCCTGACTATTCTTATTCTAGGTCTGGCCTATCTTCGAAGAAAAATTTTGGTAGAATTGATGATAATTTGTCAATAATATTACAAGTTTTAAAGGTTTTGCGAATTCAGTGTTCTAATTCACAGAAAATATCAAAAAACTCTGTTCTAATGAAGTCTCAACTTTAAAGCAAAAGTGCCACTTTGGGCCAGACAGATTTAATGAATTAAAGCTGAGCAGACTGGGCCCCAGCAGTCCTTGTAAGGGCTGCGAGGTGTTGGTAAGTGTAGTTGAACACCGTCCTCATTAAGATTTCTGAAAGTTGCAAATTTCACATTTACGAGTACCTATTTTTACTAATGATACGAGGTTTTAGAGTTTCTATTTAATTCATACAATCTTATCTCTATTTATAGATAATATTTCGAGGATAGTAATATTAAAGCGCTAAATCTGCCCAGTGGTCTTTGGGGTAGCATCAGCTATATATTTTCTTATATATATTTGAACATGAATGCGAAACTGTTATTAGTTAATGAGGTTCTCAATTCTGTAATACATTTGGTGGTGCACCAATTTAACTATGTAATATACCTTTATGCACACGTGTCGAGAACGTAGTGAGAAATAGAAATGAAAAATATGATGTACAGATCTCTTCAAGATGCTGACAAGTAATAACAAAAAGTATTCTAAGAAAAAAACTAAATCAATATTTTATAAAAGACTAAACTTAATCTCTTAACTTAATGTTAGTCTCGATCGTGCGCTCGTAGAGTCCAGACCTCCTGAGGATGCTTCGTGTAGAAGCGAAACGCGTCGAAAATTCTGCCTGTTTGACTGCGTGGCGTTTGTGATGTCACAAAGCTTAACAGAAAAATTAGGCGGAATTGTCACTAGATATATATGTTTTAAGTGTTTTATTATAATATTGATTTAGTTTTTACTTAGAATACTTTTCGAATATTTGTAAAAGTAACGCAAAGTAACGCCTGAATCTATTAATTACGCTGACAAGTGCTAAATAGCTTTACTTAAACATATTCTTAGCAAAACGTATTCAATTTGAAGCAATAAGAAAATCATATGTGAATCTTGATCACATTATCTAAAGATAATAAAAGTACAAAACACTTCCTTAAAATTTTCTTGATGGAATAAATTTGCAAAGTTGACTCGAAATTACGCTTCTAACGTAAATATATTAAATATTTACTAATATCGAATGTGTATGAAAATATTGTAATAAAATAACAAAATCTTATCAAGAAAGACAATTAAAGTTACATTTTCGATTTAATTTACTAGTTTGTGTTATTAAGCCCACTTTCGGATTTTACCTAAACTGATCGCGATACGTCTTCTTCCCTCCTACGCATTCCTATAGTGACAACATTTCAGCGTTTGACAGCGTCTGACAACAACGACAAATTCATTGCGGGTAGTTTGTAAGGTGGACTCAGGAAGCGAGTGGCGTCTTTGCATCTATCGATAAGATGCAAAGCGTTGCACATACGTATTGTGCAACATTATATATGTTATAAACATTTACGACCTGACGACTGGACTGATAACGCAGGCACTATAATATGTTACTGTATAATATGTTAATGTAAAAACCCACAGCATAGTAGTGGTCTTAAACACTTCTTTCATTGCTAAAGGTAAGTATGGCTCTTGGTACTACGATCAAACTCTTCTATATATACGACGAATTGCACTACGCCCTAGTCCAGTTCATCACTTGTGATGAAATTAATCTGTTATAGGCAGAGGTTACCACTTAACATCAAGTGGACCTCGTACTTATTCCGTTACAATCCCATAAAAATACCTCTAATACTTAAAAGATTCTCGTACGTGCACGGACAGCTGCCGAAATACTGTGGTCCTTAGCAATACATTTTTTACTTGAATAGGGGATCGCAGTGTGATATCACACTGCGATCCCCAAGCCGCCTTCCAAGCATGGGGATTTTATTATACTCCCCATACTTGTGTTCAGCAGTAGACTTTTCGGAGGACAGTATCCAGAGCTACTGATATTATTTTGATGATTTTATGTTTCTTAGCACTCATCAACTTATTAACTAACCATAACAACATTTATTTTAAAAAATAATACAAATTCATATTTCTTAATTTACACATTAATTAAATCCATTGTTACTGTAAAATAACATCAAGTTTATTATCCACTGCTAAGATTCAATTTTTTTTTAAATGTTTTTTTTTATGCATGTTAGGCTTGCTTTTGACACTTTCTCACCTGATGGTAAGTGATGATGTGGTCGAAGATGTTGCTCAGGCTAATCTAGAAGTAATGTTACGGATTTGTCGTCAGGACAGTAATACTTCGTATGAAATGTCACGCCAGAGTTTGCGAATAGAGTGAACAATTTGTTTTGACGTCAACAAAACGCCGAGCGATTCCATTACAGTTTGTAAGCTTGCTTTGATGACGTGAAGATTAATAAAAATACAGCAAAATTAAGTTATTACTGTAAGAGGTGAGAGTGGGCCCCCTGGGCGCAGTTTCCCACATTATCTGATAAAAAAAATATTTCCCGTAATCGATGTTTTGACTGTCTTTCTTTAACATTTGTGAATAGCAACGTGATTTTATATTTATTTCATATATAAAACAGTCAATGTGGTTTACAGATTAAATTCAAACCACCAACATGTTTATTATTTAAAAATTTTTTTTTTTTTTTTATTATTATTTATTAAGTACACAAAACAAATTACAATCAAATAAGAAGCACATGAGCGATCCAGAAGGAGCACAGAATTATACTGATCTGACCTGGATTGCAACTCAAAACATGTGTACGATATAGAAACTTATTTAGTCTCCTAAGCTTACTAACACAAGCAGGTCTCGATGGTATATTATTAAATTATTATGAACATTAGAAAAAGAAAATTAGTACATATGTATTAGACAAAAGGATCAAAATACAATTAGGTAAACAAGAGGATATTCTTGTTATGTTTACCCAACAAATTACAAAAATCTTAATTATTACAATAAATTAAATTTTGAAGTGTCTTACTTGTAAACATTATAACACGGTACATCTGCTTCATTTTATACATCATAAAAATTATATTATTAACTTAAATTAAGAGATGATTTGCATAATGCACAGTAGCAACTGGAAAGATGTAAATTCTGAGTACATAACTCAGAGCTTGGAACAACTGGACTTAACATCAGAGTTAAGTCCAGTCTGCATCTGGTGTTTAGTATAGAGGATATCTTTGATGATTTTAATATAAAGTGTTAATTTCGGGGAGAATATGTCAATAGTAACATTATCCTCAGCCATCTCGTTATACTGACCAGCCATTCGAACTAGGGGGTTATAGATTGAAACATTGTTTTGATATGTATGAAGTGAAAAGAGATTGGTACGGTTAGATCTGCGCGCCCTATATTTTATATTAAAATTAATTAGTGAGAGAAGACCAGGAGTGTCGAACATGGAATGTATTATTTTATATAGATAGATAAAATCGAAATATTTGCGACGAGTAACTAACTTTAGTACACCAAATTTTGATAAACGTGATTCGTAGCTAAGATCAGAACGTCCTAAGTTTTGGCGATAGCACAACATTCTTAAACACTTTTTTTGTATTCTTTCAATATTCAATTCTATTTTCAATTTTTTTGTATATTTACAACGAAGGTAAAATGTAAAGTAGGTAGTGGAGATGAATTGATACAAATCAAATTTCATCGAACTACATAAAATATTAGGATTCAAATAACATAAATTCAAATGAAATTGCATTAGAATAAAATTATTGGAATTCAAGGAACATAAATTCAAGTTAAATTAAATTATAATAATATAATAAGAATTTTACATGCAAATATGCACGTCTGATTATTATATCGATACTCTCAGAAAATATTTTAACATTTTCATCATTAGCATGGTGGTAGGGCATGCCCGCGAATGCCCGCCTGGTAGCTATCCTTGAGAGCCAGTAATTCTAGGTTAGCCTGAACAACATCTTTGACCACATCACCACTTACCATCAGGTGAGATAGTGGTCAACGCCTAAACTGTAGGTGCATTTCGGTGTGGTGCGACTACCCACCCACTTTCCTTGTTACCTGCAGTATTATCTGACCAATTACAGTCCGGTTGTTCACTTCATTATGAAGTACTTACCAAAATATAGTACACATTTGCTTACAGTTTACAGTTACCGCCCCAGAACTAATGTGTCTAATCCGACCATACTCGATAAAAACTAGAGGAAAATAGATAAGGAAACATACACAGGCTCGATTTTACAACTACCGCATAGAACATATAATAATACTTCATAACTACCATGCAAACTTACGCTTGATCCTCTCGATCATAAGGGAGTATTTTTCTTCATACGGATTCCATATGACCGCCTCAAACTCTAAAGGGCTACGGATATAACATAAACTTTGCATAGATACATAATATATACAAGTTGTAGAAAACATTAGCTAGGTGACAGTACATAACAACAATAACAAATATTTTAAAAGTATTTTAAGAAAACGTCAAATTAATATTTTACTAAAACACATTTTTTTTTTAATATATATCTAGTGACCATTCCGCCAATTTTTTCTGTTAAGCCGACGTGACATCATAAACACACGGCAGCCAATCGGAAGAGTATTCGACGCGTTTCGCTCGCACGATCGAGACATATCTCGATTAAATGTGGATTTCAAAGTAACGCCTGAACCTATTTATTATTAGCTAGATAGTTTACTATCACTAAACTGTAAGGTCTTATAAATCTAAGTGATTTGCCGGCCGTTTTGCAGATGTTCGTCATGTACGTTTGAAAATCAAGATTGGTCGGTATCTAATGTCAGTCTTAGGTCACGTATCTCATTGACTCTTTCGAAATGAGCGTCAGATAGATAATATGTAGCATATAGAGGACAACGGGAGCGCGTGAAGTTGACATTGTATTTAGAGGCATTGAAGGACAGGAGATGTTTTTGCTCCACTCAGCAACAGCGTCGATATCTCTCTGCAGGACTGTGATATTCTCTATACTATTCACAGCAAGGTACAACTTCAAATCATCCGCAAACATTAACAGTCCTCGGAAAGTAATTTATCATACATAAAAACAGCAAAAAAAGTGTGGGGCCTAAAGTTATTCCTTGACAGATCACAGACCGAGTATAATATTCACTAGATCCAGGTAGACTCTTTATTTATTTGTAACACTATTATAAGTCTAATTAATAGGATAATAATATGTTTCAATATACAATAAATTATTACATGCACTGGCGCATCCTGAGCGAATACCACATTTACAAAATTTGGGTGTTTAGAAATAACTCAACATACGACTACGTACCCTTTTTTAAAGAAAACAATAATAATTGTACGCTTCATGAATTAAAAAACTGTCACGGAAGCCATGTTTCCCAAACAGGTAACCAGTAATTATTATATGTCTGTCGATGCGTATTTATATACGAGTATACACTGGGAGATATACAATCAATAAATTGCGTGATGATGACGATTTTAAATGCTTGGCCTCCGAGACAGTAGAATGAGATTGTGTACTTTTAACATTTAAAATAAATATAAAATACTAACAGCCCGCCCCGGCTTCGCACGGGTATAAAAAAAATAAATATAATAATTTTTACACAAACACATAAACCCTTATATTTAAGTCAGGTTACTAAGAAAAGAAAATAATAAAGAATGTTTAATATATTTTTTATGAAGTTTTATTTATATTTGTTTTTGTTCTTATGTTTTTTTATCTGGCAAAATCATTAATCTCTTTTTGCGCAGTTGGATAAAAACTGTTCTATGTCCTCTCCCATGTCTCCAACCATTTCCATACCAAATTTCATCCTAATCGGTTCAGTAGATTGGTTATCGCACAAAACCATTAACCTCTTTTTGCGCAGTTGGATGAAAACTATTTTATATCCTTCTTCGTGTCTCATAATATTTCCATAACACATTTCATCCTAATCGGTTGAGTAGATCCGTTATCGCGCAAAATCATTATCCTCTTTTTGCGTAGTTGGATAAAAACTATCCTATGACCATCCCCGTGTCTCAAATTATTTCCACACCAAATTTCATCCTAATCGGTCTAGTAGATCGGTTATCGCGCAAAACCATTAAACTCTTTTTGCGCAGTTGGATAAAAACTATCCTATGTCCATTCCCGTGTCTCAAACTATTTCCAAACCAAATTTCATCCCAATCGGTCCAGTAGACCGGTTATCGCGTAAAACCATTCACCTCTTTTTTGCTCGGTTGGATAAAAACTATCCTATGTTCATCCCCGTGTCTCAAACTATTTCCATACCAAATTTCATCCTAATCGGTCCAGTAGATCGGTTATCGCGCAAAACCATTAAACTCTTTTTTGCGTAGTTGGATAAAAACTATCCTTTGTTCATCCCCGTGTCTCAAACTATTTCTATACCAAATTTCATCCTAATTGGTCCAGTAGTTTCAGAGCCTATTTAATGCAAACAAACAAACAAACAATCAAATTTTTCCTCTTTATTATATTAGTTTAGACATATTATTATTAACCGTTATAAGGAACAGCGCGGTCGCCAACAAGATTACTGGTTTTACCAAAACCTGATAAAATGAAGTACTATTACAAATTGGTACTCTCGTGATGATAGGTGGTATGAGATTAAAATTATGCGGTCTGTTTTAAACCAAGAAACACTACCACTCAAGTAGAAAAATCGGTCGCCCAGTACCTAACGGTGTGTTCCGGCAGCAGTCTTTGAGAGCCAGTGAAATTACAGGCTTAATTGACTTAACTATTTATTTTTTTCTTACGTCTCAAAGTCACGGGCGCAGTGCAATTTGTGACTTGTGATGAAATGCATCTGTTATAGGCAGAGGTTAGTCCGCTTAACATTAGGTAGGGCTCGAGCTTGTTCCGTCAAATAATATAAAAAAATGTATACTCACCTGATGAAAGGATCGTCGGATAAATCTGAAACCGTGGCCACCAATTAGACTAATATAGGCTGGTTATTCCTAACATTAAAATGACATATACTTATGAGAACTTCCAAACTAAAATTACAGAAAGCAAAAAAAATGCATTGTGCTCTGATAATGATTAAATAGGTAATATATTCTCAAGCTCCAAGTTTTGTAAATTCAAACCTCTGCTGATACAGTTGCTGATAATGGTCAGTGTACAAGCATTACGTTTGAATTGTGAATGTGGATACGATAAATTGAAAATAGAATAAAATTCCGAGTAAGTTCGTTATTTTATATCAGAAATTATCAATATTATACCTAATTATATCTTCTAAGCCACATCAGACCACTAAAAATGCAAAATATTTACTTTTTTTACTTGACAGTTATTTTATTACGTATGAAACATTCAAACACAATGAAACCTTGATTGAACTATAATTAAATGCAATCACCTCCAGTCTTCTTATCACAAACAATTTACACAGAACAGCTCTCTAAATATTAACAGAGATTATGTTATACATTTTAAGTAGCAGGTAAATATCGTAAACAATCAATATAACTGCAAGAGATATATTATTAGATACCCATGTCAGTGCATCAAGTATCCTATCAGAGACATATAGGTAAGGGAATAGGAAGAAAATATCTAGTAAGAATAAAAATACACGCTATATTATTCTGAATAAACAGTATTAATTATGGGTACCAAAAAAGAAAATTCTAGAAATGAACAACAAAAAATTAAAAGTGGGGATAAAGGTTCTGGTGTTGATGACGAAACCGAATTATCTCCACTGAGGAAACCTACAGAAGAGAAAAAAGGTGAAAATGCAAAAAAGTTAACATTCAAAGAAAGGTTAAAGCTGATCAAAGACAACATAACAGTGGAGCCAATCATGGCGTGCTACGTCATGCCTAGTGTACTTGCTTCACTAGCTATACAAAATTTGAATTTAGAAAAAGCTTGTCGCGTAAACCTAAATATAAGCTCTGAAATTTGTGATGCTCTCAGCCGGAGAGAAACAGAAAATTATACTGAATATGAAGAACAAGTCCAGAAACTGATCGCCGGAATACAAATTTGGAAGAATGTTGTACAAACTGCGATACCCGTGCTATTAATTCTTTTTGTCGGAGCTTGGAGTGATAAGACTGGTCACCGAAAAGCATGTATACTGATACCGATTGTTGGCGAATTCTGTTCGTGTTTAGGATTTATAGTGAACACGTACTTTTTTAACGAACTTCCTGTTGAAGTAACCGCTTTGACAGAATCCGTATTTCCGGCAATAACTGGTGGTTGGTTCACAAATTTTATAGGTGTATTCAGTTATATTGGTGACATAACAACAAAAGAAAACAGGACGTATAGGGTGGGAGTAGTAAACATGTTTATGTCACTTGGATATCCTATCGGAAGTGCATTGAGTGGAGTCTTGTTAAACCTGATAGGGTACTATGGAGTGTTTGCAATTTCTGCATCTCTGTATTTGTTCAGCTTGATCTATGGATATTATTATTTGGAAGACCCTAAGATGATGGAGAGAAAAAAAGTAAGTGCTTTATATTTCATTATATTTAATGCAGAACTTGTTCAAGATGTGGTCTTACATGAGAATCATTATTATCAATGATGATTTCTTTGAAATGCTATATAACTTCTGTTTTTAATTTTACTAACCGACCTACATTATTCCTGTATATATGTAGTACCGTTACAAACTAAAGTTTTGAGTAGGTAAGGCGTATATAAAGAACAATACAACACTGGATAATAAGACCTTAGAACTTATTTCTGAGGCTGATAAGCGCAGCATTGTAGTCTCGTGTATCGAAATAATTCCAGCCCCTGTGCATTTTATAAATACGAAATTGTTTACGTTTTTGCCTTTGTTTTTGCCAAATTTTGACTACGTTTTCTACTCCAAAACACATGTTTAGTGATTTTCCGGGTCATATTTTCTTAAGTCAGAAAAAAGAAAATCCCATGGACACGTCTATAGCAGGCCTAGATATTATGAAAATATGTGCTCTATTGACAATATCTGTAAAGACAATAGGGAAATACATTTGTATCGAGAATCGTACTCCGACTTCTCTGCCGAAGAAGATAATCAGTCGCCAAGTACAGACCCTTCCCCTGACGAAAGTGCGTCGTAAAATTTAACAGCTTATTGTTTTACTGTATGTATGTTTACACCTATAATAAGGCTTACTCATATCAATAATTGACTTAAAGGCGCGCGCCTTCATTAGTGAACAGGTCCGTACCAAATGTCGTGATCTGGCAGCAGTTCTTCTGTTAACATTGTAAACATAGCATGTTAAACATCCTTCATCACGTCGTACGTACTAATCGTCGGACGTAATATTTTTTTTTATTTCTGATAGGTAAGCCTTGGACCACTATCTCACCTGATGGTGATGTATGATGATGATGATGAAGTGATGATGTGGTCAAAGGTGTTAACAAGCTTGACCCAGAATTATTGGCTCTTAAGGACAGCTGCCGGAATACTCCATTAGGTGCTTGGCGACTGATTTTCTACTTGAGGGTGATTGCTAGTCAGGCGGACAGTCACAAAATGCCCTTCTACCATGCTGTGAAGCTCAAGCCTGCGGCGGGATTCGAACCATGGACCTGCTGCGCGGCAGTCCATAGTCAATGCCACTGAGCCATCATCTGCTTCAAACGTAAAAGTCCCGAATGTGATAGTATTCTTCAGTGTCCATGCAACCTACCATAAAAACATGCAAAGGTGCCCGTTACATTATACCTTACCACAATTCCACGCAGGCGATGTCGTGAGCAGAAGCTAATAGTTTGTTCTAGACACGTCAACGGATGGAACTAAACATCTTTATCTCTTATCAGTCTGCACATACTAAAGTCATATTTTAATTAAATAATGAGTTATTTTCCTGGTATTATCCAAGAAAGGAGTAAATATTACTTTATGGCCAACATACAACATTTATGCACACATCTCAATTGTCACCTTTATTTCAATAACATCGTAACGTAAATTCGACGGGACAATGCACTCGAGCAAACGCGCTGCGTATAGAGATTAAGAAACGATTTCTTAGAGTTTTAACACTTGGTATTTTTTAAATATTCCGGAACTACGTTTGTATGGAAAGCGCTATGAAGACTTAAATACTGGCACCTTAAACCTGCAACAATTAATGACTTGCTCGACTATATTCGTTAAAATATTGTAACAAAACCAGCTATGTGCGAGTTGGACCATACCAACACAGAATGTAATTGAAGTAAATGGTATTGAAGCGCTCGTAGCGAAGTTTGATTAGCTGTTCTTCATCGATCAGCAAAGTTAAGCAACGTCGCGCGCGGTCATGAGTTGGATGGGTGACCGCTAGCGACATTACTACTGAGCGCTTCCGTGCTTCGGAGTGCACGTTAAGCCGTCGGTCCCGGTTGTTGTCTTACGATGGCAGTCGTTAAAGCATGGTGGTAGGGCATTTTGCGAATGCCCGCCTGGCTATCTACCACCCTCAAGTAGAAAATCTGTCGCCAAGCACCCAACGGTGTGTTCCGGCAGCTGTCCTTGAGAGACAGTAATTCCAGGTTAGCCTGTACAACATCTTCGACCACATCATCACTTACCATCAGGTGAGATAGTGGTCTAAGGCTAACCTGTCTGGCAAACAAAAAAAAATTAAGAAAATATGTTTTTTTATAAAGTTCGAGATTCTTAGCGGGAGCCCGGCCCACAGTAGGCCAGTTTGTATTATTATACATTTAACATTAGACTTTTAGTTCACCATTTTTACGCTTGTGTGTATTACCATAATAAAACTAGACAAGTCATTTGACTTCATACAGCGCAGCGGTACTAAACGAGGCTTGTAAGTGCACGCACGTAAATTTATTAATAATCACAACACTTATGTTTGTAGGTAGCTAGGAAGTGATACAAGTATGCTATAGTACCTTTACGTATGACGTTGATATACCTATAAACTTTAAGATATCGATACCCAGACTAATTTAGGTGCCTTAAGTCAAAACTACTTTTCCGATTTTACGATAGAGCAAAACAAAACATTATAGCATTTTTCTTGTGTGAGGACTCCATTTTATTTTATACTTTTTGTTGGTGTGGCTATTTGTAAGGCAATTCTTCATTTCGACTCGTTTGAAAACTTCAACCAGTTTTTCATAACAGTACCAAAGAAGTAATCCTTTATAGGTCTGACGAACAGGATAGGGTTAGTAATAGGGGTATAGGCGTTTTCAAGCACTGTCCGAACTGAAAGCAAACGCTATAGCCATTTTTTGCTATCATGATGATACTTTTTTGTAGGAGAAGTAGAAAATATTTTTTTACTTCACAAGCTCGGAAAGCTATTCTTTTTCATTCGAAATCTGCGTCAAAAAGTTCTTTTTACCCGCTGGTATGGAAAACGTTTTTAAAATTCGAACTTTAATCAAATTTACAGAAAAATCTGTCTGCAATATGACCCATAATTTGTATTAAATTTTTAATTTTCACCGCTTATTAATGTTGTTATTTAAGCTGTTTTTATCGCACCTAGCACTTGTCTCGAGGTGAAAAATGGCGTGTTTCTTTCGAGTACTTAGTTTCAGCAAGTAATTTTGCGTCTCGTACCTTAGAAGCCCTCGTTACGCTCATAGAATTGTATATATGAACGGAAAATCCTTTGCTTCCTCGAGTTTCAATGAAAGCACTAGCACCAAATTACAACTTTGCAACCTAGCATAACAAATAACTATTTTACCTCACAAACTTGGAAAGTGATTGTATAATATTCTAAATTTGCGTAAAAAAGTGCTTATTACCCGCTTGCATGGTTTTTAAAATTCGAATTTTTATAACGGTTTCTGAAAAATAGATATACCTACTTCAAATTATAATTTCCACGTGACTGCCCAAAAAACAGGAGTGTTATGTTTTCAGGGTTCGTGTAAGTATGTTTGGGAGTTTCTTTAATCCACCAAAACTTCTGAACAGCATAGCTGATTTTAATATTTGATATATCGTTAAATTCGTCTTCTCGTACAAGTGACTTTAGTTAGGTACTTAAAAAAATAAAAAAACAAACCGGAGGATTTTATACGCCAGTGTGAGAAAAAAAATGGTTTTCTTCCAAACCCTGCGAGTGGGATATCTAAATCAAGGGCTTTATAAAAGGATTCCAAATATATATATATATATATATATATATACATATATAAACTACAAGTTATATATATATATATAAACTACAAGTTTATATATATATAAACTACAAGTTATATATATATATATATATATATATATATATATATAACTTGTAGTTTTAATTTCAATGGAACTATAAAACGCTTCACGAAAATAAATAATTCGCAGTTGGGGTTTTTACGTTTTTAATTAATTTATACCTACTTGATAACCTATTACATACAAACTATATTATTAATTAACTACATTATTTAAGCTGTTTTTCTTGCACCTAGAACTTTTCTGCCTGGAGTGACTGGAAGTGATTAATTGTGTTTCGCTGTCTTAAGTTATTTTGCGTCATGTGCCTCTGAAAACTGAGAAACAAACTGAGTTCCATCTAATATTATATCTTAAACTCCTTCACATCCTAAGCTTCAATAAAAGTCAAATAATAACTTTAATTAATATTGCACTGCATAACTAATAACAATTTTGATATTTGGAGTCTTTTTACCGACAGACAATGTCCATGAACTTTGGGTTTGTAAGGTTATACTAAACATCATAGTAAAGGCACATTACAGCTAGGTGCAGCAGACATCCTCGCTAGATTTGCCAAGCATGCATGCCAAGATGCCGATGTGGTCTCGGCATGCTGGCATGCATAATATGCACACATCAGAGCTTCGCTACGTAACTACTAACTAATCATAAAGAGCGCCTAATAGTTACATAAGTAAGTTTAGGTAGGTACGTAATAGGGGTTAACGTTTAAAATTGCCGTTTTATTATCATAGATACTTCAAATTGACATAGAACTGTCATGGTTTGAGATTTTTGAGTGAAACTTTATTCATGTGGTAACTATGCGGTTCTTCTTTTAAAAAATGTGCAACATTCGTTATCAACTTTCAGTTGTTGTTTTATTCAGCTTAGACATGAAAGATCAATAATACGAAATTTTTGAATACGAGTTCCGACGCGGAACTAACGCGGCAGAAACAGCTCGCAATATAAATGTTGCGTTTGGAGAGGGGACTGCTAATGAACGCACGATGCGATTTTGGTTTTAACGCTTTCATGATGGAAACTTTGATTTGAAGAACGAACCACGAGGAAGGTGGTGAACAGGTGAATAACAATAAGTTAAAAGAGATGGTGGAAGCCCATCCAAGGCAAACTACCCAGGAATTAGCGACATGGTTTAATGTTACCTTACCAACAATATTGACTCATTTGCGTCAAATCGATATAATAAAATAAAAAATGGGAGCCTCATTATTTGACTAATCTGCAGGTAGAAACGCATGTTGAAACTTGTGTTGCCTTGTTGAATCGATATAGAAATGAAAAAATATTGGATCGAATTGTGACATGTAATGAAAAGTTGATTCTTTACGATAACCGTAAGTGAAAAATGCAATGGCTAACCCCAAGTCAAACGCCGCAACAGTGTCCTAAAGCATGGTCTACTTATAAAAAGGTTATAGTAACTGTTTGATGGTCTCAGCATGGTGTTATTCACTATAGCTTTCTCCGATCTGGTCAACCAATAACGGCAGATGTCTAGTGTGCCGAACTCCAAACATTGATAGCAAAACTAGCAGGGAAGCAGCCCCTACTCACCATTATTGCTCCATGATAACGCGAGACCTCATACATGAAAATGTTTAACCTCTACAGGAACTGCAATTAGAAACCATTCGTCACTCCCCGTATTCACCAGCTGGACTACCATTTTTTTCGTGATTTGGACAATTATCTACGTGATAAAAACTTTTCTTCCCAGAGGCAAAGTACAAAATGCACACACCTTTTTTTTTATGCTTAATAGGTTAGCCTTTGACCACTATCTCACCTGATGGTAAGTGATGATGTGGTCGAAGATCTTGTTCAGGCTAACCTAGAAGTACTGGCTCTCAAGGACAGCTGCCGGAACACACCGTTAGGGGCTTGGCGACATATTTTCTACTTGAGGGTGGTAGCTAGCCAGCCGGGCATTCGCAAAATGCCCTACCACCATGCTATAACGACTGCCATCCTAAGACGACAACCGGGACCGACGGCTTAACGTGCCCTCCGACGCACGGAAACGCTCAGTAGTAATGTCACTAGGGGTCACCCATTCAACTCATGACCGCGGGCGACGTTGTTGCTTAACTTTGCTGATCGGTTGAGAACAGCTTAGTAAACTTCGCTACGAGCGCTTCATCAGATAAACAGTTTGTCGAATCTAGTCGATCACCAGAGTTTTATCGCAAAGGCATAAACGACCTTCCTATTAGATGGCAGCAATGTACCTATAGATAATAATGGTACCTAATAATTTTGATCAAATAAATATGTACATATCGGCAAATTCATATTTTATCCCCTAATATATACGCAAAGTAAAACAAAAACAAAAAAAGCCTTTGGTATCAAGTTTATTTTTTTTGATGGTATTCAGCTTCTGATGATTATGTCATAAATTATTATGGACTAGATGACTCACTTAAGAAAACAACCAAACAATTTCGTGTCTGTTTTTATTTCCTTCCAATTTGGTGCTCGCTTTGATAATGTATGTGTTTAACCTAAATTGACAAAAAAGATTTGAGATTTTCACAAATAACTTTAATTTACGCTGTAGGAGTTCACTCTAGTTCATACTTATTTATAATGACCGGTATTATTTTATACAAAATTATACAAATAAGTATGATTATGCTATTTTTCTCAAAAATGGTATGTAATGTTGGCATAACATCTCTAAAGCGTATCCAAAAAGTGAATTCTACTGGAGACTTATTCACAACTGTCCGTTATAAGCGAGATAAGCGAGATTTGAAATTTGGAATCAGTAAGTATGTACAGACCCACCAACTTATCTGTTCAGGTGGCAGAAAAAAGAACTACAACATTCCTTCAAATTATGACAGTTTGTATTTGATTTCCTTGATCAGCAGCGCCCTCGCCAACTGCACAGATAAGTTGGTGGTACTATAAATTCATTACTGGACAGTTTTTTACTTTTCCTATCTCGTAATTTGGATTCGCACGTATTGTGCATTTGACAGTGTCATGTTAAATACTGGACAGTTAGATCATCCTCTTTAGATCTGTTAAGAAAAAAAAACGTAGTACCAGACACAGATTAGTTTTTAGCCCTTATAACATGGTTATAGGAGAGAGGCTCCAAATATATATCTATTTCCATTTTATGAGATAGATATAATTTTTGGAGCCTTTAACAGCCATTTTATAGTCTGTGACACTTAACTCGACGCAGAAAAAGTATACACGTTGCGTTTTGTACTCTTTTGTACAGCGTGGGATTTTATGTTTGTATGAAGTAATTTCAGTTTATAAATCATGTTGGATTAAAACTTTCAATTCTAAAATTAACATGGGTTTTCAAAATCTTTTTTCTTTTTTTAAATATTAATATAATGTATAAATAGAACAATGTTCAAAACCAAACGCAAACTTTTTCGTAAAAAAAACAACGACTGGCGGGATTTCATATTCAATTGCGACCGTGAGCAATCCCAAAAAAATTGTTTAAGCAAATCTGATTCAGAAATAGATAGCACTCCTCCTGATTTAAAATCTGAAGCATTCATTTTTGAGAAAAGCATTATACAAGCCTCAACCAGTAAAAAAACCATCTTGGCCTCGTATATAACTGGACCTCACTAGCGGTTTGGTCCGGCTAACTCATACTTGGCCAGGCAGGCTTCCTTACTGGATTCTGCAGTAATGTACTATTAAAGACCTAATATTTGCCAAAGCAGCCCTTAATTTTCGGGTCAATGTAAATAATATATAAATTATATCGTTTTAATATTATTTTTTTAAATAGTCAATATATATAAAAAAAAATATATAAAATGAAACCTAGGCGAAATATTTTATTTTTTATTTATTTATCCAAAAATGTAATATACACATTATGGTTTATGTTTGTAATGTCTTAAAACGTATGTTAAGTTTGTCTAGTGGTTGGTTTACGGCAGTGTAATTTTTTTATATTTTATTTTATGGGTTTGTGACGGAATACGCACGAGGCTCACCCGATGTTAAGCGGTAACCTGCCTATGACAGATGAATTTCGTCACGAGTGCACTGTGCTCATCACTCTGACAAACACAATTGTTAAGAATCATGCGCCTGTTATACTCGCTCTCAAGGATTGTTGCCGGAACACATTGTTAGGTGCTTGGCGATAGATTTTCAAGGTAGCCAGGCGAGCATTCGCTAAATGTCCTTCCACCTTGCGGTGAATCTCACACCGGCTGTGGGAAAATTGTATAAAATAATAGCATTGACGATATTTTTCTATTTCAAAATTGTACCGTTTATCTAGTGATTAAAATGGATTTAAACAAATTGTCGACATGAATATTTTGTGTATGAAATTTGTTCCGTAATATAAAAATTACTGTTTTTATAAACACACGCTTACGTAGCTCTAATATTTTCGATTCTACACAAAAGTATTACTATCTACCCTCACGAAAGTCCCTCATGCGCTGACAGATGGTTCAATTGTTTAAAAATGAAGTCAAGGAACTGAATTGTTTTTTTAATATCTACCTATTATGAAAGTAGTTCGGTTAATTTGTCAATTCCAATGTTATGAGATCAATTTGAGCTTGATTATGGTCAATACTTTTGTTGTTAACTATTACATTTTGAACCCAGTCCCAATATTTGGCATATTACTTCCATAGTAACATAATCTAATAACACACTGGCAAAAAAAAAACTTGGCTAAAAATACATCCCCACTACTGAAAATCAACCAAAAAAATATAAAAAGGCACTAGAGTCCTAATGTGCTAGAGTCTGAAGAAGTTTCAAGCTCGAGAATGTTTGTGTATTTTGTATATTCTTCATCAAATGTTTTCCTAGGCTAAGTTTTTGATTGTAGTGAATCTGGTGCAGTCTTGAAGTTTTCAAGTTTAACTTGACTTAATAGGTAAAATTTAAACACAATCTGACATAACTGGAACCGAAAGTCTTTTGGATATAAGCACCATCCTTTTTTTGAGTGCCTTGGTGTCCTTATATAGCCCCGGTTTCGGTTAATACGCCATTTTTATAACACAAAATTGTAATCGAAAAGACCTGGTACTCAAAAAGATTCAAAAATACTTGACTGGCAAGTATATAAAACGCTTCAAAATATCAAATGGTTTTTATATTTTAGTACTCTGTTGACAAAATATTATAACTTATTACAAAAACTGCTTCTGGCCCGATAATCAAGGCCTGGGAAGGTGAGAAAATATTATATACATTTGAAAGATCTTAATTTTCTTTTTTTCTTTTTTTAATTTGAAGCACTCGTAGCGAAGTTTACTTAGCTGTTCTCAACCGATCAGCAAAGTTAAGCAACGTCACCCGCGGTCATGAGTTGGATGGGTGACCGCTAGTGACATTACAAAGAAAGAAAGAAAGAAAAGAAAGAAATTATATTTATTCTAGACAGAACTGCATACAACAACATTGTAAACATAGATTAGTTAATATATATAAAAAGAACAATTTGTTATTTTAAAATATAAACATTACTACTGAGCGCTCCCGTGCTTCGGAGGGCACGTTAAGTCTTCGGTCCCGGTTGTCGTCTTAGGATGGCAGTCGTTATAGCATGGTGGTAGGGCATTTTGCGAATGCCCGCCTGGCTAGCTACCACCCTCAAGTAGAAAATCTGTCGCCAAGCACCTAACGGTGTGTTCCGGCAGCTGTCCATGAGAGCCAGTACTTCTAGGTTACTCTGAACAACATCTTCGACCACATCATCACTTACCATCAGGTAAGATAGTGGTCAAAGGCTAAACTATTAGGCATAAAAAAAAAAAAAAAAAATATTGGACACAGCTGATAGATGAGACACAACAATTTTCTTCATATCTAACGACCATCTGTATGTACGTCCTGTTATCATGATGATAATAGTGTAAGACAGAAATATTAAATGAGCAAATCATCATACAAATAAATATAGCTATTTTATCTCTTGTTCTAGAAAAATGCGGGATGCACAGGGTTCCTACGGGAATTCTTCGACATCAAACTAGTGATGGAGACGTTTAAAGTAGCTTTTAAACAAGGAGCTGGTAACCGGAGACTGAGAGTTTCGCTTCTACTTATCGTTGTCTGCGTTGTTTTTGGACCCATGCACGGTATGACTTCATTATTCACATGACGCTTCTAACACAGCCTTCACATATTTTTCTAACACTGGGCTTCTATCGTCAAGGCGCGAATAGAGTCTGCTTTCAGATAGAGAAAGAGAATGAGAATGATACAAAATATATTTACTGTACTGTATCAGCTGAATTGTCCACTGCTGAGCTCAGCCTCCTTTTTTAAGAGGGTTTTTTTTTATGGTATTGTGACGGAGCAAGCTCGAGGCTCACCTGATGTTAAGTGGAATAACCTCTGCCTACAACAGATGCATTGCGTCACAAGTCACGAATTGCACTGCGCCCGTCACCTTGAGACATAGTTGTTCAGTCTCATGTGCCTGTAATTTCACTGGCTCTCAAGGACTATTGCCGGAACACAACGTTAGGTGCTTGGCGACAGATTTTCTACTTGAGGGTGGTAGCTAGCCAGGCGGGCAATCGCAAAAAGCCCTTCCACCATGCGGTGAAGCTCAAGCCGGCGGTGGGGATCGAACCAGGGTACTGTGGCGCGGCAGTCCATAGCTATTACCGGTCGGCCATCATTGCTTCAAAATCCCCACCCTTGGCAGGTGTCTAAGGGGTTCGCAGTATGAGATAACAGTTCCTCGGATGGCGCTGCTGCCCACCTTCCGGTATATTTCCCTTAGTCGCCAGTTATGACATCCACGGGAAGAGATGGGGGAGTGACATTCTAATCCGGCAACCCACATGGTGCCGGTTTAGAAGGGTTCAGCAAAAATGTGTAATTATGAGCCTATGTATTAAAATTTTCATAAGGCGCAATATGTTATCAACGGTACGGTATAGTTTACTCGCAACCTTACGTTAATACTTATTAATATTTAATAGTTCACACTTTCACTGCAAAGTAATAGCAGACCCATTGTAATTGGCCTGACTTATCAATTTATATAAATCGCGGAATATTGAAAGGGAAATTGTCTGTTCTGATGCAAAGATTTCACTATGAATCTATATTTCCAGGCGCGATAATTCTCACGTACCGCTGACATTTCCTTATTTGTTCCACTGTTTCACCATTTGCAATGCTGATTAAGTGAAAAAAGTTGCTTTTCCTTCGCTAACTTACTTGTTACTACCATAAAAATATTTTGTATCCACATAATTGTTATACAGAGAATGATTGTATGCAACTCACATAATAACGCGAAAACGGTATAGGTGTTTTCTAGGTTCAAAGTATTAATTAAATTAAGTTTTTGTATAAAAATAACAAGATTTATTAAAACTTGTTTGTTCAAATTTGTAATTTCATAATTTCAATATTTTAATGCCTTTTTAAATATTATTAATTTACCAGCACAATACTCATTATTGACCAAGCAAGTTTGGGATCGAATACATCAAAACTAGATTTGACATATGCGATCCCAAACGTAAGTGTTTTATCAATTGCATAAAAGTACTATAATATATGTGAAATATAAACCGTGTGAACGTATTCATTAAATAAATAACATATAAGTTTACATCATACATGCAACTGAAATATAAGCACCCACATTTTGAAAAGCATCGAATTATAAATCAGAGATGTTTGATATTACCGAAAGAATTGCCTTAATATAATCTTCATTGACACAAAAAACTAAGATTCCTTGTATTATTTAACAAGATAATTTTACAAAAAACCCCAGTTTTAAAGAAAAACTTCATCGAATTATCAAAATACTTTGAGAATACTTACATTTTCTTTCGGATTGACAAAATTCCCTTGTACCTTATTTAAATAATTTTGTATAATAAAAAGGAATTTCGTAATCCCGTTAAATCTCCGACGCGTTTTTTACTATTCAGGGATAATAAAAACGGTTAAGTAACAAAGTTTCAAGGATGATGGTCTCATATTGAATTTACAGGGTAAATGAAAGTCTATTTTCAATATAATGAGGTTTCGAAGTTATAATCAAAATTTGTAAGTTTTGTTACCAAGATTTGCTCTCGTTACTTATTTGATTCTCATGAAATAGGGGATTTCTTATTGGCTGGATTCTGGATGGTTACTATACTGTATCATCTGGATCGTCCACTGCTGAGGACAGCCTCCCCCATTTGCCATGATCCCACTCTTGGCAGGCGGCTTGGGATCGCAGTGTAAGATAGCAGCTCCTCCGAGGGCTCTTGTTTGGTACCTTATGATATTTTTCCCTTCGTGTCTTCGTACGACTCCCTAATGAAATTGTATGAAATGAAATGAGATTTATATGCGTAAAATATGTTGTTATAAGTCGTTGTACAGGTCAAATTAATAAGTGGTATCACTTAATATATATAGTCAGAAACGAGACTGTTATGCAATTTTGGTGACACAAGCTAGAGGCCCACCTGATGTTAAGCGGAATAACCTCTGCCTATAACAGATGATCATCACAAGTCACGAATCGCACTATGCCCGTGACAACTTGAGACGTATTTGTTAAGTCTCATGTGCTGAGAATATTTTATGAAACACCCAGAAACATACGACAATTCACACTGAAACAATTCAAAATTAATCTTATCCAATGGATCCATGACATACATTTCTACAATGTATCTGAACTATTGAACAAACATTGGGCATAATAAGTCTAATCATGTACTGTAATGACATAATGCGTTATTTTGTTATTTAATTTTCTATTTCAAAGGATGCGTAAATGTGTTTGGCTATATTTATATTTTATACTGTGCTGTACTGAATCAGCCATATTGTCCACTGCAGAACCCGGCCTCCCCCGTTATGGGGGGTTTTAGCCTAATCGCCACGCTTGGCAGGCGTCTTGGGGATCGCAGCGTGAAATATCAGTTCCTCGGTATTTCATCAGATATTCTCATTGACATGATATGCTAGCTATTTTAAAATTGAATCTTATAAATGTAGATTTTTCGTTACTCGTTATATTACTCCTAGCATGTAACACTTTCTTCCATTGTGTCTGCTCTAATCTGGGATAGGATTTGAATCTTATATGTTATTTAATTTTCAGCTGATAGTAGCAGTCTCGGAGATATCGCTGGCTCAAAAACTATACCAATTTCCATTAATGTTTCCAGGTGAATACACGATTATGTACCTGTTTACGCGATACAGATTTAACTGGGATGAGATGCAGTTCAGCATTTGGTCTACTTACAGCATCGTCACTAACTTATTAGGTGAGATAATAAGGCATAATCAATAACTAACTTATTTGGGAATATACTAACTATATATTATGTCCAACAACTGCTTCAGTAATCATAAACAACTTTAACTGATTTACAGACCAAACAATTTGTAGTGAGCTTTTTTTATTATCTGTGCATTGATGCTTCCTTTGCGGATTAAATTACATAATTACAATATATACAAGGTATAGCTATTTAATGGGTAAAAAAATTTACACAACCGTTAACCGAATTATTCATGTCTTACACCAAAACCAAACTTTTATTTATTAAGAGTTTTGTACTCTTATTAATTATATCAAAACTGTTATATATGACAATCATTTGTTTTTACAACGTCTAGAAAAGTAGTGAAAATACATTTTCTGTTTTCAGGGACACTATTTTCAATAACGTTATTCAGCAACTACCTTAAACTGGACGACACTATTCTTGGAATTATATCATGCAGCAGTAAAATAGTTGCCTCCTTTGCGTATGCCTTTGCTAGGAACAATTTGGAAATTTACTTGGGTAAGTACACACTCTAATAGCATTAATTTGTAATTGAGTTTTATGAGAGCGTCGTATACGCATTAAAATATACTTAAAATTATTTGATTTGGATAGTATTTTCCTATTTTGATGATAATAGTCATTGACAGTGAATGACATTCGATTCCGTAAGTAGTAAGGGTCATAAAAAATCGTTTTTACACAAAAATTTAAAAATCTTTAAACTATCATGAATAGTTCAAAATTACCTTTTATCAAAATATTTAAGTTTTTGTAAAAAGAAAAATCGCTGCGCATTACGCGGAGTCGATATCGAAGAAGCGCTGGTAGCGAAGTTTACTTAGCTGTTCTCAACCGATCAGCAAAGTTAAGCAACTACGCGCGCGGTCATGAGTTGGGTGGGTGACCGCTAGTGACATTACTACTGAGCGTTTTCGTGATTTGGAGGGCACGTTAAGCCGTCAGTCCCGGTTGTTGTCTTAGGATGGCAGTCGTTATAGCATGGTGGTAGGGCATTTTGCGAATGCCCGCCTGGCTAGCTACCACCCTTAAGTAGAAAATATGTCGCCAAGCACCTAACGGTGTGTTCCGGCAGCTGTCCTTGAGAGCCAGTACTTCTAGGTTAGCCTGAACAACATCTTCGACCACATCATCGCTTACCATCAAGTGAGATAGTGGTCAAAGGCTAACCTATCAGGTATAAAAAAAATATTTTAAAAAATCGTCGATTTATGAATGAAATTCTATCGTTTTTAGTATCTACGATGCGCATGGGCTAATATTGACAGCTTTCACTCGATAAATATTCAACAAGAACATTGACATTTTAATGAATTTAAATTGGCGTTTTCTACGCTGAAGTACTCGTACTGTACTGAAAAGTACTCTAGTACTGCAGACTCAGAGAGTTGAACGACAACTTTTATTGAGCAGTAGGAATGATTGACACTGCACAGCGCCATGCCCTTGGTGACGAAAATCCGCACAGAGACCAATATGCTATATCGATAACTGTTAAAAATAAATCTGGTTAATTCTTAGGTTCATCGAAATGACGTCAAAAATACAGAGTTTCTTTCACCTTATTTTGAAGTATATTTAAAAACACTATTATCGCACTCCGAGCATCAAACGAAGATTGTACATCTTTCACTAGATTTGAAATATTTTCGTAAAGTATCTCCTTATTCCTCTCATATATTTTGTGACCGATTTATCAAAATATAATGCATTTTATTAGTTAACTCGTTCACAACTTCGACAATTTCAGCAACTGTGAATTACAGTTTATACTTCGCTGGAATATTGGAATGCGAAATTTCTTATATTGGTTTCGTTTTTAATAAATTGCAGTGATGTAATATAAGTAAATATGTTTTTCAACACCCTTGCTCGTAAAGTGAGCTTTATTATATAGTTCTTAGGGCCATAAACCGAGCTATAACACCCTCGTGCATAATAATGTTATACACTAGTGCGTAATAGAATTATCCCTAAAAAGTTAAGTTATTACCTAACTGCAAATTAAATGCGAGTAAACAGAGCATTTTCAATTTAATCAGTTAATTTATCCCTACAAAGTTAAGTTAGTACCTAACTGCAAATTATATGCGAGTAAACAGAGCATTTTCAATTTAATCAGTTAATTTATCCCTACAAAGTTAAGTTATTACCTAACTGCAAATTATATGCGAGTAAACAGAGCATTTTCAATTTAATCAGTTAATTTATCCCTACAAAGTTAAGTTATTACCTAACTGCAAATTATATGCGAGTAAACAGAGCATTTTCAATTTAATCAGTTAATTTATCCCTACAAAGTTAAGTTATTACCTAACTGCAAATTATATGCGAGTAAACAGAGCATTTTCAATTTAATCAGTTAATTTATCCCTACAAAGTTAAGTTAGTACCTAACTGCAAATTATATGCGAGTAAACAGAGCATTTTCAATTTAATCAGTTAATTTATCCCTACAAAGTTAAGTTAGTACCTAACTGCAAATTATATGCGAGTAAACAGAGCATTTTCAATTTAATCAGTTAATTTATCCCTACAAAGTTAAGTTAGTACCTAACTGCAAATTATATGCGAGTAAACAGAGCATTTTCAATTTAATCAGTTAATTTATCCCTACAAAGTTAAGTTAGTACCTAACTGCAAATTATATGCGAGTAAACAGAGCATTTTCAATTTAATCAGTTAATTTATCCCTACAAAGTTAAGTTAGTACCTAACTGCAAATTATATGCGAGTAAACAGAGCATTTTCAATTTAATCAGTTAATTTATCCCTACAAAGTTAAGTTAGTACCTAACTGCAAATTATATGCGAGTAAACAGAGCATTTTCAATTTAATCAGTTAATTTATCCCTACAAAGTTAAGTTAGTACCTAACTGCAAATTATATGCGAGTAAACAGAGCATTTTCAATTTAATCAGTTAATTTATCCCTACAAAGTTAAGTTAGTACCTAACTGCAAATTATATGCGAGTAAACAGAGCATTTTCAATTTAATCAGTTAATTTATCCCTACAAAGTTAAGTTAGTACCTAACTGCAAATTATATGCGAGTAAACAGAGCATTTTCAATTTAATCAGTTAATTTATCCCTACAAAGTTAAGTTAGTACCTAACTGCAAATTATATGCGAGTAAACAGAGCATTTTCAATTTAATCAGTTAATTTATCCCTACAAAGTTAAGTTAGTACCTAACTGCAAATTATATGCGAGTAAACAGAGTATTTAAAATTTAAACGGGTAATGCAGATTTGTAACATCAAAGAGGTTTATACTCGTATGTAATCAACCATAATAAATTTGCCGCGCACAAAAAATTAAAAATCTTGCGCGCTATTTTCCATAATTTTCGTATGTTGTTTGTATAGCATTTGTGCAATATATTTTTTTTTCCTCGCAAGGGTATTGAATAAGTGCGTCTGAAACTTAAGAGCAACTTAGCTCATTTGTATCATAATCTACTATTATACCATACCTGTTCGTAAAGGATACATTACTTTTTTATAATAAGGCAGAAGATACGAACTCATATCATTCTTCACTGTTGTAGTAGTAAATATAGAGGGGGCGGGGTTTAGTCAGATGAAAGTCGATTGTTTAAAACGCTTTTAGTTTATTATGTGTTTATTTAATTTTATTGTGACGGAACAAGCTCCAGGCGCACCTGATGTTAAGCGGACTAACCTCTGCATATAACCGATGTATTTCGTCACAAGTCACGAATTTCACTGCGCCCGTCACCTTGAGACATAGTTGTTAAGTCTCATGTGCCTATTATTTCTCTGGCTCTCAAGGACTGCTGCTGGAACACACCGGTAAGTCCTTGGTGACAGATTTTCTACTTAGGGCTGTAGCTCGCCAGGCGGGCAATCGCAAAATGCCCTTCCACCATGCGGTGAAGCTCAAGCCGGCGGTGAGATCGAATCAGGGACCTGCGGCACCTAACCATTTTCGCCTTTGTTCATATCATCATAAAGTATAGGATAAAAGAAATAACAGTGATGGAGCAGCCGCACGACTTGTGCATGATTTTCAAGCGATACTATGCGTTGTATATGACACCGGGTAATTGTACGACACGTAAGTTTATAAACTATCTAGTGAGATTATAAACTATCGATAGATTGTGAACGAACATTAAAATTTACAATCTAACGCTTACATTTTCGTCAGATTATAAGCTGACCATGTCTAGCTGGCAGTTTATAATCTAACGATCTATAATCGCCCGCGAAATTGTGAACCGTCCTCTGATTGGTCGCCGTTATAGTTGCCATGACACAAAATGTAGTAAATGATCACTATATTTTAGCGAGGTGTTAAATATAATTTAGTCTAGGGCAAAGTCATATTTAGGTGCGACGACGAGCGAAGCGAGGAGGAGTGTTAGGTTACTTGTGACTACAACAACGCGCCACAAGAATTTAATTTTGGTGACCTCTACTACTTTTGGGTTAACAATGATTTATTTTGATTAATTTTGCTTAAATAGGATAGCGAGATGTTGAACCTTTGGTTATAAGATTACATTAAAATGCGGGTTTAATTTTGGTGATCATTTACTATTTTTGTCAGTTATATGTTACCCTACTATATCTGTAAGTTAAACATAAGCCAAAAAATAATACATTAAAAACCTGTACCTACGTATTTTACTTATGGCCACTGTAATACTTTCGTAGATCTATGGTAAATTGTTGTTGATCAACATATTTACAATTTGACGGCTGGACATGGTCAGTTTATAATCTTACGAAAATTTAAACGTTAAATTGTAAATTTTAGTTTCCGTTCACAATCTATCGACAGTTTATAATCTAACTAGATTTATTATAAACTAACGGTTAGTACAATTAAACGGTGACTTATACAGAGACAAAATCGAAAATGAATAACAGTAAAACTGCGCTGCCAGTCGCTGCGACTTTGGTGGGAATCGAACCTAAATATAGGTATGATGCCAAAACATAAAGTCTTTATCAATTAGCCGTAAATTGATACTAAGCACTTCCTACCATAAAGAAAATTGGTACTTTTAAAAAAAAAAAAAAAAAAACGAATAAACCATTATCCGCCTATATACTCGTAGTACCTACATAACAACACAAGTATTAAACAAGTAAAAAGCTCACACGTGCGGAATCCTCTTGTAATATTATGTAAATCCATGAATATAAAGTATTAACTGAAAATTCAACTTCTGTTTATATATTATACACCAAAAAGTTGTCCAATATGAGTTCCACTGAAGATTGAGTAGATGAGAAAGGTGGAAAGAAGCAGTTTAAGAAGTTTGATATCATTTCATCCTAATCGGTCCAGTAGTTTCAGAGTCTATTCAATAATAAATAATAATAATAATAATAATAAATATTTATTTCCAAAAAAGTGAATCTTATAGCTAAAGTACTACAGAGTTGTACTGTTACAGTTAGCGTTAGTATTTAACCAGTGAATCTCAAACTAGGCGAGGGCCTGTATCTTGAGATTCTGAGTGCGATTGAACCAGTATAAATAACAGTTGCATTAAAACAACAAGTATAATATATATAAGGTAGCTTTAAGACTACTGTTCAAACAATTTGCAAAACTAAACATTAGTAAAACTAAAATTAGGGACATTAACATAACAACGAAATTAAATTGAAAGGAATTTAAATTACTTAAAAGCAAATAATAGACACAAGAAGTGTTTATAAATATATAAATGTGAGATAATGTTATTGGGTGTGAAGGTGAGTATAGTGAGTTGTGTGTGAGCGTGTATGTATGTAATTCGTGTATGTGTGTGTAATTCTGACAAAATTTAAATGAGGCTTTCTGTTTCTTCATACGACAATTTCATCAGAATGTCCCTTACTAACTTTTTACAAGTAAATAAGGAGCAGTCTTTGATATTGCACAGCTTTGACACATTATTATATATTTTGGGATGGGCATAGTCTGGACTTCGTTTTACAAGTAGGGAAGTAGCACTTGGGAGGGGTATGCGAAAGACTCGCTTTGACATAATGCTTTCATAGTCCGGCCTTTTCAGGAGACCCTTATGTGTTTTGATGATCGCTCTTAAAATAAACAATTGACGGACACGCAGCACCTGAAATTCTTCGTACAGTTTGTCAGTTGGATAACGGAAAGATTTTTTTAGAGATACTTTTAGGAGTGCTCGTTGAGCTCTTTCTATCGTTATGAAATTACTCTTCCCTGCGCTGCCCCAAACTGACACACAATATTGTAGAACAGATTGACATAATGTCATGTAAACCTGACGCATAACGTCAAATGGCGTGCAGTCTCTAAGTTTCTTCATTACGAAGATAAGTTTTCTTACGCGGCTAGACAACTCCACGATATGATCATTATAAGACATCAATTTTCATCGATTGTTATGCCTAAATATTTGATAGATGTTGTTTTTTCTATGACAGTACATGGACAGATATTTAGTTGCTTATTGCTTTTAGTAAGATTGCAGGAATGAATTTTAATGATGAGATCGGAAGGAGGGCTAGACACTGTAGTTTTTGAAAAGGCGACGTATTTCTTTTTATGTGGATTAAGAGTGAGAAGATTTCTGTCAAGTAAGTTAGTTATTGTTTCGAGACCATCCCCCGCGAGACTATGTAATTGTTCCCAGTTTTGGTGGTGAAAAACAATCGCAGTGTCATCTGCGTAAGTCACTATTTCTGCATTTTTAAGTGAACAATTAACGATGTCATTTATATATAACGTAAACAACGTGGGGCCTAAAATACTTCCCTGTGGAACTCCGTATTTGATAGGGAGAGTATCACTGCAGTTGGTACCTATTTTTACAAATTGTTGTCGATCATTGAGATAACTTGAGAACCAGTCTAGGGCCACGCCTCTTATTCCTAGATGTTCTAATTTCTTTAAAAGTAAACCAACCGAGACGGTGTCAAAAGCTTTTGCCAGATCTAAGAATACGGCTAAGCAGCAATCGTTTCTTTCTACGTGTGAAGATACAAGATTGACTAAAAACGACGTAGCGTCTTCTGTTGACCTTCCTCGTCGGAAACCATATTGTTTGTCTGAAAGCAAGTGATATTTTTCCAAATAAGAGACTAGGCGACTGTTAACAATTTTTTCAAGGACTTTCGACATGGTACTCAGTAAGGCTATAGGCCTGTAATTTTCCGGAAGATTTTTGGTTCCTTTTTTATGAATTGGGGAAATGGCAGCAGTTTTCCAGCAGGCCGGGAATTTTCCTGATTCGAGACTTAAGTTGATTATGTGAGTCAGAGGAACGACTATTGAGCACATTGTTTTCTTAAGTAAAAAAGGCAATGCAAACAAACAATCAAATCTTTCCTCATTATTGTATTAGTTAAGATTTCCGACCGCGGTTCCGCCCGCGGGTGTATCGGTTATCGCGCAAAACCATTAACCTCTTTTTGCGCAGTTGGATAAAAACTATCCTATGTCCTTCCCCGTGTCTCAAACTATTTCCATACCAAATTTCATCCTAATCGGTCCAGTAGTTTCAGAGCCTATTCAATGCAAACAAACAATTAACTCTTTCCCACATAACAAGACGTTGATTCAGACTAAGCAAACAAGGTTGAGGGCACACGTCAGCTGGTGATGAATTTCATGAAAATATTACTAAGTAAAAAAAAAACTTCGGGAACGGCGTGGGCTTACCACGTACGACGCTAATTATACTTTTAAAGCCAACACCAACTTTGCAGGGACTTCAGTATTTCCAATCAGCAAGCTTCTACAATTTACTGTTTAAAATTTATCCTTTTTAGGGTTCCGTACCCAAAGGGTAAAAACGGGACCTCATTACTGAGACTTCGCTGTCCGTCCGTCCGTCTGTCACCAGGCTGTATCTCAAGAACGGCGATAGCTAGACAGTTGAAATTTTCACAGATGATGTATTTGTATTGCCGCTATAACAACAAATGCTAAAAATAAAATAAAATTTATATTCAAGGGGGGCTCCGATACAAAAAACTTGATTATTTACCGTTTGAAATATAATTTATTAAAATAAACAAAAAAATATTTGTGGGACCCATACAATAAATTAGGTTTTCGCCGTTTATTTGCAAAAAATAATAATAATGAAAAAGAGATAATGCCGTACCATTATCTCTTTTTATCATTATCTCATTAACCCTTCGTGCACGAGTCCCACTCCCACTTGGCCAATTTTTTTTCGGAGTTTAGGTAGAATTTAATAAAGAATTTAATCGAAAAATATTTAAAAGAAATGGAACTGACTTTCAAATCTGAAAAATATAGAATAACTTGTTGAAATCTGTACCACGCGCGCAGTGGCGCAGTGCAATTCATCACATGACAAAATGCATTTTTATAGGCAGAGGTTAATCAGCTTAACATCAGGTTGGCCTCGTGCTTGTTCCGTCACAATCTCATAAAAAAATGTAATTTACTACGTTTTAGTCAAGCCATATATCAAACTTGCAGACGAACATTTTAGCATTGTTATACGAGCATTCGAAGTCAAACGACTATAACAGACGCCACATTTTCATGGAAAGAAAATAGAAAACAATTATTTATAAAAAAAAATTAAACACGTTTTCAACCTTTGTTATTAACAATATTATTCTATAATTAAATGACATTTGATTGCGTACATTGTCAATATTTATTTATACTGTAATCAAAAACACGTGTATGAATCTGTTGAGAGCAAACATTGCGCTAATCTTGTTTATGTACATTGCACTTGATGGATTTATGACATGTTAACTTTATAGTCATCATCAACTTCCTTGCCTTACCCCACACGTGTGGAGTCGGTATAATACGGTTACTCTAACAACACAAAAAACGACACAGTACATATATGAAGTAAAATTGTAATAAAAGGTTTAATTATATTACAAAATCACAAATATACTATAGGAAAAATTTAAGTCATGTGCGGGATACATTTTTCCTATCGTATATTTGAGATATACGAATTTCAACGCATAGCAGGCGTTATTACAAACCTAACAATATTAAAAAGGTTTAATTATACTTTACAAATTATTGGATCACACAATTTTATGCCCCGGGTGGGGATCGAACCCGCGTCTTTCGATTTCGCGCGGGATGCCTAAACGACTCTGCCACCTGGTCACGCTATTTCTGGCCGTAATTTCGTGCTCCAATTGTATTACTTTAACCGTCATAGGGGACGGTGCGCAGCCATCAACCAGTTGTTTTAGGTTTAGGCATCCGGCGCGAAATCAGAGGACGCGGGTTCGATTCCCGCCCGGGGCATAAAATTTTGTGCTCAAATAATTTGTAAAATATGATTTTCGCTTAATACGCGATAGTGCTTGTAATCATATTTAGAAATAAAGGTTTAATTAATTAAATCGTATATGTGATTTGATAATTATTTTGAAATGAAAGTGTGATAGATAATAGGCCAACATAAATCATAAAACCAAAGTATCCCGATACTACTTGCCGTAGTTTCTGAATACATGGTAATTTTAACTAGTTTTGTAAAATACTTGGATAAAAAAAAAAGTGCTGCTTGCTTTAAAATGCCAAGATATTTCAATTGATATCCTAGTTTTTACACGACTGCACAAAAAATAAGTGTTTCGTTTCAGGGCACAAGTATGTAAATAAGTATACCCCGGCTGGAGGGGTGGATGGTCGTGGGTTCGAATACCGCACATGACTTAAATTTTTCCTCTCGTATATTTGTTGTTTTGTAATTCAAGTATGTACGTTTGTGGGTTTCTTTATTCCACCGTCATTTATAAAGGCCATAACATACCAACGTATGAGATATTGTTAGATTCCTCTTGATAGCGCATGTTTATAGTGTCACATGTACTTAAAAAAACAATCTGGCGGATTTTAGAGGCCGAATTGTGAGTTTTTTTTTTACTTCCAAATCTATCGTATGTAGTATCAAAAAGAAGGGCTTTAAAGAACGATTCCATAAATATATATAAGTTTTAATTTCTAAGGAACAATAAAACGTAATAAATTTGCTGTCGGGTTTTTTACTTTAGTAATTATATAATACTTGTTACAGAGTATTGGCTATGTCTCTATGATTCTATTATAATTTTGCGAATCCCTAGATAGCTCTTTTAAAACCAGTGAATAGATAAGTGTGTACTAATCAGAACTGTGAAGTAGCTGTGTATAAAAAGGAAGTTTAGAGCACAATAGTTATAAACCACTTTTAAAAGGAATCAAGAGGTATCAAATTTTTAAACATTACTAGCGACCCACCCTGCCTTTGCACGGGTGCATTGCTGATGCACCCGTGCGAAGGCAGGACTAAATGTCTATATATACAATGTTCACAGCATTTTTGTCATTAGACAATTATAATTAAACAAACATGTTTTCTTTAGAGGTTACACTTGAAAGGTTACTCTTGACATCACAGTAGAGACCTCTAAAATTATCAGTGTTTATCTGGTATATTATGCATGTGTTATACATATAAACCTTACTCGTGAGTCACTCTATCTATTAAAAACTGCATAAAAATCCGTTGCGTAGTTTTAAATATCTAAGCATACATAGAGACACACAGCGGGAAACGACTTTGTCTTATACTATGTAGTGATAGTAACTATTCCAAAAATTATTCACATTCCTGGAGTCTACTGTACTTTATGTATCAAGTACCTACTTACAAAGAATCCTTTTTCATTAGAAAGTTACAGTATTTTTTTTATTGCTGGTATGTTAGTTTGACACAATCTCACTTGATGGTAAGTGATGACTTGGTCGAAGGTGTCAACAGGCTTAACCTAGAATTACTGGCTCTCAAGGACAGCTGCCGGAACACACCGTTAGGTGCTTGGCGACAGGTTTTTTTACTTCAGGGTGGTCGCTAGCCAGGCGGGCATTCGCAAAATGCCCTTCCACCATGCGGTGAGCTCAAGCCCGCGGCAGGATTCGAACCATGAACCTGCTGCACGGCAGTCCATTGCCAATGCCACTGAGGCATCGCTGCTTCAGTACAGTAATAATGCAAATGAAATACCTTTTGTGATAACAGGAGATATGAATTGGCTTATTGCACATACATTTTGTTATCAGGTTTAAGGCCAGAGTTCTCAATAAAGTAGGCATACATGTGCTTCTCGTGTAATAGAGAATACACAAATCACTTACACACTTGGATTAATCATGTCGTTGTTGAGTAGTCTTTAAAATATTTTATCCTAAAAGAAACGAGGCAAATTTCTTAGCATTCCATGGATTGACCGTGCGGGTGCCAAGTCCAAGTGCATTGCAGAGAAAGAGGCCAGAGGGGCCTGGGACTTGCAACCTAGGAGTAGGGTTAAGGGGCCCGGTAGCAACCTTCCTTCTCCTTCACCACTGTTATATTATATCTGCTCCTTACGACACGCGCCGTAATCACTTCTTTCGTCCTTCTGTACACGCGGTCGCTGAGCAAGTGGCCTCCCCCACCTCTCGCATCCGCCGTATTTGCGCAGGAGACGACATAATATAACTATATAATTGTCGCATACACTACCAGACCCCTTTACTATATCATCAATGCTCCCCTTCACCACTCGAGCCTCCTCCCCTGCCTAACCAAATTTGGTAAGATCCTACTAATGCCGCCTTAGATACCTGTTCTAGGATGTAAGTTACGGTTGTTCTTGACAGGCCAAGGTCTTTAACTAGGTTATATAGGGATTTCACTGGTATACCCCTTGCTCCGACTTCTACAGCATATAAATTAACCGCATAACCGTTTTTGGTTAATTCACTAATTTTAAAATAGTATATTTGTTAAAGTTGATTTAATTACATTACATTAAACTTTGTGTTACTTCAATTAGGGAAACAGGATCTCAGTGTGGTCGCCTAATTATGCTTAACGATTAGGCACATGTTCTGACCACTAATTACGTTATCTACTAGGTATCCAGGGAGTCGTAATTTACTTGGCTACACACTATTGTCCCTGCTATTAAGCAAACACCCTGAAACAAACAAATAATTAATGTTTATGTACTGTTGAAACATTATATTTTATATATTATGTTGTTTAGTGAACGGAATCATAATATTATTTTAACTTTTCTTTACTTTGATGTTTTCAATGTACTTAAACCTTATATATCATTATGTTATTCATAAGAATATAAATGTATTGTTTTCTAAATCAAACATTCCATTTGTGGATTTTATCATTTCGAGTTCAATAAGTGCTAAAAAACAAAGCTTCAATAGTGGATAAGTGAGGTGCGGATGGTAATCTCTTCCCTGCAACTGACGGATGCCTGTTCTGGCCTTTAGTTGTATTTTATCCATAAAAATGTCAAGCCAGTTGAAAAAAGTTGAGAAACTAGCTGATTTCAATATAGTTTTCCAAGCCGCTTTATGTTTGACAGTTGTCATCTAATAGGATGAAACGATAAAACCTATCACGTCTGTAAATATTCTACTAATAAATAATTTTTAAGAACCTTTTAGAGTTCGACAGCTTTCATTTGAAATACGTATCAATATACTCCTAGTCTAAGATATTTATATTACGTAAGTGGTAAAGTACCTTTTAAATCACGCCCAACGAGACCAAACACGACGGAGATAACTTTTTTGTTGCAGAGTTCTTATGGTAACTTTTGGCTCCATGATCAAACCCTTTGTCAAATTGAAGCAATGATAGCCGAGCGGTAATAGAATTGCCGCGCCCCAAGTTCCATGGTTCGATCCTCACCGCCGGCTTGAGCTTCATTCACGGCATGGTGGGAGGGCATTTTGCGAATGATAAATCGCCTGGCTAGCTAAAACGCTCAAGTAGACCTTGCACCTTACCATTCACCTTGCAGTGTGTTCCGACAGTACCTATTCCTTTAGAACAAGTCAACCAACGTTATAAACCAACCAATTTAGTATTTCTTAGTGATGCATCTGTTATAGGTAGATGTTACCGCTAAACATCTGGTGGGTCTCGTGAAGTATATATACCTGTATATCAATATAAGTGTTATTTGTTATTTCATTGTTAATAAAGTTACATTAGTGTACTAAATCTTAGCTTGATCGGCATGTAAAAGGTGTAAAATCGTACTTTGTTTTCAAAATTTAAACCTTAGATGGAAATATTTTTTAATAAATATCGTTTCATCTGCAAAAAAACTCGAGCAACAATAAATAATTCAAAAAACTTTGAAAGAAATTATCTGGGAAACCTAATTCTCTCACAAGTCGCAGGAATCAAATAGCGCACTCGTTAAGTATTTTATTAAAAAATCTTCTGAGAAAAGAGGAAAGAACTCAAGCACTACCATTATTCACAAAATGCCCTGACTAAACGGTAAAGAAAATTGAAATAACTAAAATATTTTCTTTCAGCGCCATTACTGGAGATCTTGAACGGGACATCGTTCATAGCGATGCGATCTATCGCTACGAAGCTTGTCAACGGCGAGGAGTTCGGTGAGATATTTCATTTTAAATTCTCGCGTAATAGTTTACTATATTCAGCATATTTTGCTTTAACTTATAAGTTTTAAGGGATGTTAAGAAATTGTGGAATGCCAGTTACTGCTCACGGATCTGCCAAGCCAGTATAAAGACGCTCTTTTATTGCAGCTTTTTTTTTTTTTTATTCTTGATAGCGTAGCTTTTGACCACTATCTCACCTGATGGTAAGTGATGATGTGGTCGACGATGTTGTTCAGGCTAACCTAGAAGTACTGGCTCTCAAGGACAGCTGCCGGAACACACCGTCAGATTTTCTACTTGAGGGTGGTAGCTAGCCAGGCGGGCATTCGCAAAATGCCCTACCACCAAGCAATAACGACTGCCATCCTAAGACGACAACCGGGACCGATGGCTTAACGTGCCCTCCGAAGCACGGAAACGCTCAGTAGTAATGTCACTAGCGGTCACCCATCCAACTCATGACCGCGCGCGACGTTGCTTAACTTTGCTGATCGGTTGAGAACAGCTAAGTAAACTTCGCTACGAGTGCTTCAAAAGCTATGCAATAGAAGGTGAATTTCAGATGGATTGGTCAATTCGTTCACTGAATTACCACCGAAAATTGAATTTCAAATGAACTCATTGTCAACTCTTATCAACTCACTGTATTGTGTCATCTGACTTGTCTGTGTTGAACATGTCTAAAATCCTATAAATTGCCAGTTCAATCCAAATTTGCTAAATTGGCATTACATTTATCGCGAAGCTGTTACGATTCCATAACCATTCCATCCCAAATACCGTAAATTATGTTATTTTTTTACATATTCTAACATGTTATATGTTTGTTATATATGTGTTTGGAAGCAATGATGGCCGAGCGGTAATAGCTATGGACTGTTGCGCCGCAGTACCCTGGTTCGATCCCCACCGCCGGCTTGAGCTTCACCGCATGGTGGAGGGGCATTTTGTGAATGCCCGCCTGGCTAGCGACCACACTCAAGTAGAAAATCTGTCGCCAAGCACCTAACGATGTGTTCCGGCAGCAGTCCTTGAGAGCCAGTGAATTTACAGGCAACTGATATTTAACAAGTATGTCTCAAGGTGATGGGCACAGTGCAGTTCGTCACTTGTGATGAAATGCATCTTTTATAGGCAGAGGATTCCGCTTAACATCAGGTGGGCCTCATGCGTGTTCCGTCACAATAACATAAAAAAATACTATCTCACCTGATGGAAATTGATGATGTGGTCGAAGATGTTGTTCAGGCTAACCTGGAATTACTGGCTCTCAAGACAACTGCCGGAACACACCGTAAGGTGCTTGGCGAAAGATTTTCTACTTGAGGGTGGTAGCTAGCCAGGCGAGCATTCGCAAAATGCCCTACCACCATGCTATAACGACATCCTAAGACGACAACCGGAACCGACGGCTTAACTTGCCCTCCGAAGCACGGAAACGCTCAGTAGTAATGTCACTAGCGGTCAAGCATCCAACTCGAGACCGCGGCGGACGTTGCTTAACTTTGCTGATCGGTTAAGAACAGGTTAGCAAACTTCGCTACGAGCGCTTCAAAACTGAGTACTCAGTATAATAATCATAGCTATATCAATTGTATTGTATTTTGTACGGTTTTTCAGGTAAAGTTAACTCTCTGTTCGGACTGGCGGAAGCAACAATGCCTCTGGTCTACGGCCCTCTGTACTCTAAGACCTACATGGCAACACTCAAAGTTCTGCCTGGAGCGGTATTCTTGCTAGGAGCTGCACTTACTTTGCCTGCTATTGTTATATTCGGGTAAGAATCAAACATTGATTTTATAACATTAGTTCTCGAAACAAAGCAGTATCCACCTTAGGCTGGGTGGAAGGACCTAAAATCTACTGTAAATTTGAAAAAAATTTAGTTTTTTGTCTGGTGTAAATATTTCCTATGGAACGTGTATTATTTTATTGCATAGACGTGATGCGCAGCCGAAACATTTTGATGTGTAATACTCTATGGTACGCAGTAGATTTGACTATGCTATTCTCGCAATGTAAGGGTGTATAGTACACCTAAGGTGAACTTTTAAGTATTTAAATTCCATTTTTTTTTAATGTTATTGTGAAGGAACAAGCGCGAGGCCCACCTGATGTTAAGCGGTATCCTCTGCCTCTAACAGATGCATTTCATCACAAGTGACGAACTGCACTGCGCCCATCACCTTGAGACATAGTTGTTAAGTCTCATTTCTGCCTGTTATTTCACTGGCTCTCAAGAAGTGCTGCCGGAACACACCGTTAGGTGCTTGGCGACAGATTTTCTACTTGAGGGTGGTCGCTAGCCAGGCGGGCATTCGCAAAATGCCCTTCCACCATGCGGTGAAGCTCAAGCTCTGGGCGGGATTCGAACCATGGATCTGCTGCGCGGCAGTCCATAACCAATGCCACTGAGCCATCACTGCTTCAAAATTATTTAATATCTGCTTGTAATATGAGAACTACTATTCCGATCGCACTCAAACAAACGGGAAACGATCGGGGACCGAGGCTCGTTCGTATTTATGCGTATAGTATACGGACAAAGTTTTTCTCCACCAGGAAGAAACATCGGTGATTGTATGTTTGTTCGACCAATACTTACTTTCGAACGTTAGGTTTGATTAAGCTAAAAGTTATTATAATAATGTCAAATCTTGATTAATCCTAGTATATTAGTCAAAAATCAAATATTGAATGAAGTTTTCTTAGATATAGGAGTATCTGTGGTGGAAAATCTCAGGCAGAAAATCTGTCGCCATGTACGTGTGTGTGCCAGCAACTGTCCTGGAGAGCCAGTAATTTTAGGTTAGTTAGAAGGTTCTATCTAGCCTGAAAAAAACAATATTATGTTCTACCACATCACCAATTACCACTAGGTGATATAGTCGTCTAAGGCTAGCTATAAAAATGTGTAAAAATATGTATGTGGTAATCCAGCAGACATTGGCTTTCAACACCGCTTAGATGACGGTTCCAAATCATAGAAACAAAACTCAATTCTCTATAAGATGCAGCAATAAGATTTTAACAGAAAATTAGCACATAGAAAAAGTAAAAGTGACAAAAAACTATATGTCCGCTGAGGATTACAATCAATCATATCAATCGTTTATGAATGAGTAATCAGGCTTCCTCGATACAGGCTTGCCTAGTGAGGACACCAAAGAATAAAACGGCTTATCGAGATATATGTTTCTTCTACATTATACAACTGTTATAAACGTATGCTTTATTACTTATGTACTGTTATATCTGTATGTATATTGTAGTATTAAAAAACTTTTCAGTTTCATTGTCAGAAGATATGAGACTGTATAATGCTATAGGTTAAAAGTAAACCGGGTGTGAATCCTTCTAGTAGCCAATAATTTTCCCATCTAACCAAATTTCGTATTTTTCTATATATTGACATAGATATAACTATAATCACGCCATAAGCTGTGATTAAAATTTTACTTTGCTATTGACCATAACAAAATATTTTACATTTCTCAGATGGCTGTATTTAGAACACAAAAAAGATTTCCTGAGAATGAATTCCGCAAAATGTTCCCAGGACACCGAGAAGCAACTTTGCAATTAAAATTAAAGCAATAGGAAGAAAACAAAATATGAAAAACCCTATAACATTGAGAAAATCACGATTTCATTTTCATTGTTTGTTTTTTATTGCACTGTATATAAATTAGTTTAATAAATATTTTAACATTAAAATTGTTTTTGTATTGCTGATAATAACATTTAAATTGATATTGTATCGGTTAAAGACACTGACACAAAACATGTATAGGCAAAATTTACAACTAAGCAACGCTCTACGAGAAGGTACAAATTATTTTCAACTTATCAATAAACTTCCATATAATAAAGATGACCTGAAATAAACAAAACCTTCAATTTATTAATATCTGAAACATTAATGTGAGACAAATTTATTCTACCTTGATTGTGACTTGATTGAGTTAAGTTAGTTGTGAAGCAGTGATAGCTCAGTGGCATTAGCTATGGACTGCCATGCAGCAGGTCCATGGTTCGAATCCCACCGCGGGCTTGAGCTTCACCACATGGTGGTAGGGCATTTTGCAAATGCCCGCCTGGCTAGCGACCACCCTCAAGTAGAAAACCTGTCGCCAAGCACCTAACGCTATGTTCCGGTAGCTGTCCTTGAGAGCCAGTTATTTTAGGGAAAGCCTGTCAACACCTTCGACCACATCATCACTTACCATCAGGTGAGATTGTGGTCAAAGGCTTACCTATCTGTAATTTAAAACAAAAATAAATAACTTCTAAATCTATAGATGTAAGATAAGTATGATTACACTATTTTAAATGAAATTGCAATACGTTAAACGCATTGAAGCAATTACTTGTAGCATAGCAGACGTCACGAAAGTAAATTATATGAAAAAGTTCCCGAAGCCTGCGCCGAAATCAAACAAATACTGAGCAAAGCTGACAGGTATCGTATTCTATTATTTCAAAAACACTTTCAAAAGGCTATTCATGGGCTTAAGGTACTTTGGCTCTTTGTCGTCTTTCTTCTTTGTCGTTTTGTACGTCTTTGTTGAAAGTAGTCCTTAGATACAAATAATTCTAACAAGAATTAAGAGCTCATAGCCTACTACCGCGGCTTTGCCCGAGCTTAGATACGAATTTCCTATATGTTAATTTTGGGTAAACGTAAGTTGTACCAAAGATGTCGCTCCATCCCAATACGATGGTTAAAGAACGATAGGAAAAATTAGAGTCATGACTCATTATCATGTTAGCTCAATTAGTTAGAGCATACCCCGGCTAAAGGGGTGGATGGACGTGGGTTCGAATCCCGAACATGACTTAAATTTTTCCTCTCGTATATTTGTAATTTTGTGATGTAATCCGCATAGCAGGCGTTATTGCAAACATAACAATATTAAAACCTGTCACCAGCATCAAAAATGAAACAAACACAACACTTACATCGCAAGACCTCAGCCGGAAAACTGTGGCAGGTAGTGTTTATATACTTACATACCCACTTATAATATGGTAACTTACCTACTCACTAACTTTCGAAATATTACTGTGATTAATATTTCGACTTAAGCTTACGTTAATAATTCCAAATTATGTCCTCACTTCAAAGTGCCGATATAATAAAAGCACTGAGTCGCCTTTACTCTGCATTTTAATTCAACGGCTTCCATCATTATCGCTCCATTTAATTACGTTTAATGAATAAGCGAAAATTACCTTCTGTATTATTTCAAAACCCTTTATGTGGCGCGTCGTGCATATCTTAATGAGGTCCTCGAATTTAGGGATCTGCGAGGGGAAGCGAAAACAATTCACAGTAATTTTGTTGTATAGTTTAATATGTGGTTAGATAATGGTGAGATAGCAATTATTGTATTTGAGCAGACTAGCTCCTAGTTAATGGTACTTATGGATACTTTAATTGATGGATGTGATTTGTGTGTGTTTGTGAGCCGTGAAGATTATCATAACTGTTTATATATAATAATAGATCTGTCTTATTGGGGCAACGATAAAATGAAGCGCGAAGTTTGCTTAGCTGTTCTTAACCGATCAGCAAAGTAAAGCAACGTCCGCTGCGGTTATGTGTTGGATGGGTGACCGCTAGTGACACTACTACTGAGCGCTCCCGTGCTTCGGGCGTCGGTCACGGTTGTCGTCTTAGGATGACAGTCGTTATAGCATGGTGGTAGGGCACTATGCGAAAGCCCACCTGGCTAGCTACCACCCTCAAGTAGTAAATCTGTTGCCAAGCACCTAACGGTGTGTTCCGGCAGCTGTCCTTAAGAGCCAGTAATTCTAGGTTAGCCTGAACAACACCTTCGACCACATCTTACCATCAGGTGAGATAGTGGTTAAAGGCTAACTTATCAAACATAAAAAAACACGTAACAAGGCAGTGTAATCTCGGTGGTAACTCTACTTTTTATTTAAAATGCCTTTGTTTGTTCTCATGTTGGTTAGTGGTGAGTAAAATTATATATTGAACGTGGATATTGGCCGGAGAACCAAGGTCACCGACATAGCTTTCAGAATTTGCAAGTGTAGCAAATGGCGGGCCACATTGCTCGTCGTACTGATAACCGATGAAGAAGAAAGGTTTTCGATAGGTTACCACATTCCACCGGAAGACGTAGAGATGGTAGGCCCTCCACTAGGTGGACTGACGACATCGTGAAAGTCGTGAGTAGCCGATGGTTACAAGCGCCTAATAGCTATTCTTTTTTGGCGTTTTATGGGGGCTTTTGTTTAACGGTGGACTTACCTCCGGCTGATGATAATGATGAATCTGCAGAAAATATTGTAGAAATATTACGATCAATAAATCGATTTCAAAATCTTTGGTGAAGTTTTCATCAAATATTTATAACTATGATAATCACCACCATCGCAATAAGTAAATTTAGGACATGTTTACGAAATTTACCTGACCCTTGTAGTAAGCGGAATGTGTCGTATCTATTATTTGAAAAAGAAATCACTGTAATTGTAATAATCCCTTTTGAAGTCGGAGCAGACCGCTAGTATCATATATTTACGTTGCTACAGAACCTTCCCTAGAAACAGCATCTCATGCTTCCGCACTAAATACTGCTTTAAAATTATTAACGATCTACGATGAATAATGCGAAGCTTTCATGTCGTTGTCGCTCATCCTTTAGCGACAACGAGAGGAGATGGTGGTATTTTAGGCCTTCATTCTGTTAACATTATATCATTATTGCTCTGTTTCGTCGATCGCAGTGGGGCAATAAATCCATTTATGAATTAATTTGGAAGTAGCACTCCAAAGCTAATAAATCAAAATAAGTAATTTAAAATATAACCGGTGTTCAAAAAACGGAGTTTCTTACCAATTCATTTGTTGTGAACGGTGCGTACGTAAGAATGAGCAATAGCTGAATATTTTTTGGCTGCTCAATAATCATCGTCATGTGCGCCAATGCAAAAAATATGCAAAAAACATTTGCACCGTGATAACAAACAAAGTGTCACTATAAATATTATAAATTAAACCGGCAAATACGACGTATTCGTTTCTCAACGTGAGTGTTTTTGCCGGTTTAATGTATAATATTAAAATATTTATGAAATTTACATGAATTTAATTTCAAAGTGTCAGTCGATCTCCACATAATCATAGACAGTGACACGACCAACACACGACCAACAGGCTAGCTAAAATATAATCTGGATAATCATTGTGCGCGAAAAGAAACAAAAAATACTAAGTTAATATTATGTTACGTTTGATTAAACAGTCAATATTGCAGAATTGCCCCACAAAGTTTGAAGGTTTGAGGCAATGAGGGCAATCGAGTTTACGCAATAATTAAGGGTATGTAATAAAATAAATATTAAACTCTAAGTAGATCAACAATTTAATAAATGTAAGATCAGATATTGTTATTTGTGTTCTGTACTAGGAAACAAGTTTTTATTTCTGGGTATGTTTCATTTGACTGAAACTTATTTCACATAATGTTCATTATAATATCGTTCATGGTGTACAAATTATTTTTGATATACGAACTGTTTGTACAATTTGAATTTCCTAATGAATTTAATGTCTAGATCTATAGATCAAATTAACATATAAAATATATAAACAAAAAAACATTTTTTTATGCTCTTTACTGATGAGTCGGAGCAGTTTCACGCACTGTTGTTACTTGACACTGCACTCAAAGACGTAACTTTTTTACTCCAAGAAGTCTCGTTTGTCCAAAAGCTTAACTTGTTCTAGTCCCTTTCGTATACATCGATCTACTTATACTATACTATGTTTTATAAACAATTAATGATGCATGCTGAAAATGCATGTGGTAAGTACAAGAGCATCTGCAGCAGCGCCTTCTGTAGAACTAAAATCTTACACTGCCTCAAGACACTGCTAAGCATGGGTCCAAGTATTAGATAAGGCCTTGTTCAACGTAATATATTGGATAATGTAAAATACTGATTGAATAATGTATTTCCCTTTGTTGTTTTATGGTCTTACAAACTTGCGGTATAATTATATCAGAGTAACAAGTCTTGTGCAAACAAGAAGAGCCAAAATATTGCACTAAAAATCTATTAAACCTCACATTCAAAGTAAGTCCTTTAATTGGTAAACGCATATTTACAAGTCATTTTGCAAAATAAGCTATAAATTAACTTAATACATTTTTTTTAAATGTAATTGTAAACAAACAAGCTCGAGGCCCATCTCATCATAAGTGGACTAACCTCTGCCTATAACAGGTGCATTTCGTCGCAAGTCACGAATTGCACTTTGCCCGTCACCTTGAGACATAGTTGTTAAGTCTCATGTGCCTATTATTTCACTGGCTCTCAAGGACTGCTGCCGGAACACACCGTTAGGTGCTTGGCGACAGATTTTTCTACTTGAGGGTGGTCGCTAGCCAGGCGGGCATTCGCAAAGTGCCCTTCCACCATGCGGTGAAGCTCAAGCCCGCGGAGGGATTCGAACCATGGACCTGCTGCGCGGCCGTCCATAGCCAATGCCACTGAGCTATCATTATCATCATCATCAGCCGGAAGACGTCCACTGCTGAACAAAGGTCTCCCCCATAGAACGCCACAAAGAACAGCTATTAGCCACTTGTAACCACTGGCTACCCGCGACTTTCACGATGTCGTCAGTCCACCTGGTGGGGGCCTACCAACACTACGTCTTCCGGTATAGTGTGGTAACCACTCGAAAACCTTTCTTCCCCATCGGTTATCAGTTCGTCGAGCAATGTGGCCCGCCCATTGCCATTTCAACTTGCTAATTCTGAGAGCTATGTAGGTGACTTTGATTCTTTGCCGAATATCCACGTTTCTGATTGAGCTGAGCTGAGATAGGAACTGAGCTATCACTGCTTCAAAATAAACGCCAATTGCCAAATACTAAATTAATTCTTACTTAAAATCATACATAGGTAGTAGGTATACAATAAAAATTAAAGTATATTACAATTAAGTAAAAAATTCTCAAAAATTTTACATAATATTATCATTGGTCACCTCTGGTTAAGTGAAAATTCCCCAGAACGCTGGCTGCGTTACTTCTCTGTATAAATGTATTTAACACTCCGTTACACGCGCGGGGCACAAGTGTGCCTCGGGTTTAAATATTTGCTTGTTATTTTAAAACATCGATCCAGAATGTCATCTATTTCAATAGTTGTCCCCCATATCCTGATATAGGTTTAGGTTTAAAATAAATTTATTCTCATCTAAGACATATGTCACTTCCATGAGAACATGGTTATCAAATAAGTAGGTATAAGCACAAATGTTCGTCGTCGTAGTGAACAAAAATAAAAACAGTAAAACATATATCTGTTCTACAGTAAAACATATGTTCGTAAGTGTACAGTAAAACATATGTCTGATATATCTGTCAGTGACTCAGCAACAACGACAAAGCATGAGTTTGTATTTTATCAACACCTTAATCATACTCCAGTTCCTTTATTTTCTACTTTTTGCATAGAAAATCAAACATTCAAATAACACTAGAAGTTAATGTACGGGAACCATACTTTATTGTATTTTTTTTAATATTTTGGACATAGAAGTAAATTTGTTTGTTACAGTGTACTGCAGAATCCAGTAAGTAAGCCTTCCTGGCCAAGTATGAGTTAGCAGGTGAGGTCCGGTTTTATACGAGGCCAGGATAGCTTTCTTACTGGTTGAGGCTTGTATTAATAATGCTTCTCTCAAAAATTTAAGTAAGTTTACCAACAAGTTATTGTTTTTGAAACTCCATGTTAATTTAAGAATGGAAAGTTTTAATCCAACATGATTTATAAACTGAAATAACTAAATAAAAACATAAAATCCCACACTATACTTCTACAACATTACTAAGTACAAAACGCAACGTGCATACTTTTTAGTGTCACAGTCTATAAAATGGTTGTTTATGGCTCCAAAAATATATCTATCTCATAAAATGTCACACCAAAAAGAGAGATAGATATTAATTTGGAGGCTCCCTCCTATAACCATATTATAATTTACATACTTTCTTACTGGACAGTAGCAGATTTCAAATATAAAATCTCGTGGATGGACGTGGGTTCGAATCCCGCACGTGACTTAAATTTGTCCTATCGTATATTTGTATTTTTGTAATTTAAAATCTCGCTTCTTACTGGATAGTTGTGAATAAGTCTCCAGTGGAGTTCACTTTCAGGATACTGTTTAGAGATGTTATGGCAACATTACAGACCTCTTTTGAGAAAGATACTATTTTATATTCTATTTTGTAAGTAATCTTTATTTAAAAAAAGTGCTCATTGACGTGATAAATAATACCGCGTATAATTTTTTGGCCGAGATACAAGCCAGCACTCTGTACATGTGTCGCCTCCACATGTTTCGATTATACCTTGAATAATTGATGGGCACTGAGCCCCCACGGTCCATTTCACTCTTGTCCTCAAGTCCCCTTGTTAAGAATTAACTGTAAATATTTTAATACAACTTCCAGACACTTTTTTTCTCGTTATATCTTTCTTTAAACTGTACATTTTACAATTGTTCGTATCTTATTACGCGTCGTAATTACGATCATACCAATAAAAAAATACATACATTTCTGCAATTAATTTTTATATCTGTTTTTATTCGGCTTATGTTGAGTTTAAAGCTTTGTGATGCGTATAATTAACCACACTTGTAATTCCTGGTTTTTAATCCACATCAAAGAAAATGTAGAAGTATTCATTTGAAAATAGTCTAATAAAATTGGTTGCATATTTTTTTAATGTTTTTTAAAATATTATTTAAAAAAAAAACTTGAAAGTTTAAGATAAATCTCATAGAAATTTCATTAAAACTTCAGTATTTTGATTTTATAATTAAAATAACTGAAAAGTATATTATGTGCTCCAAGTAAAAAAAAAATAACATTACATACTCTTAATACTATTACTTTTAATAGGTAAAAGTATTTTTTTATAGTTCTAATAACGTAGGGTACTAAGGGTACTTCTATAAGATTAATTTAATTTAGCTATGACATTGTGGAAATTTAATGAAGGTAGGTTTTACTAAACTTAAAGTTCACATCAACAAATTTAAAAGCATACGTACAAATATGTTATTCCAAAATAACATAGCCCAAACTCTACCCGCAAAACCTTGGAATTTATAATTTGTTAACCATTATTTAGATTTAGGGAAATCAGCCCTCACAAAACATCCCTTTTCACTTACACCGCCGCCGTTTGTCAGGAGTTTTTGGTCTTGGGGAATAAGACATTATGTGCCTGTGCTACATTTGCTTGGAGATGCTATAAAATACAACTTTATTAATGTAGCTAGCGGTCACTTAAGCTGGAGCGCGGAGTTTTTTTTTACGTAGGTAGTAACTACGATGCAGGAACGTGAGATACAGTATACTTAAAGAAGCGAGGCCCGAATCACAATTTTTTTAGAGGTTAGTTTATTTTAATATTTTAAAAAATATATATTTAAATAACAGACACATAATAAAAGTATTATAAATTTATATAAATTTAAAGTTGTTTATTACAAGTAAAATATATTCATTACTCAAAATAGAACATATAAGGGTAGTTTGCTTAATTTAGCTCATTTTATCACTTAAGGTCTGTGCATTTTTTGAGTTCAATTTTAGGCCATATGTATAATACATTTTGTAAATGTAGTTATTTTTTACAACGAGATCTACAGTACCCTAAAACTCCTGTGAACGTCTGCTTTCCTGGTACTTTGAGTTTAATAAATAAATAAATCATACAACAAGCACGTTAACTATTAGTAAATCAGGGCCGTAAAACAATTAGTGGGATCAGAACGGAACGGAAAATAAGGACGGTATCAGAACGGAATTTTATTTTATAAATAAACAGTGTGGGATCCGTTTGTGGAATCAGAACGGAATACACTAAAATAACACAGCGTCAAGCATTTAACCTAAACTAATATTATGTGCACCGGACCTATCATACACCACTACAATTATAAGGATATACATAATATAAAAATGCATATGATATACATGAAATAATGTACATTTCTATGCTTAAGAGAACTTTGTTTTAACAACACTTTTGTATAAAACATTGACGGAGCATAAGCCGCAGTACCACTATCAGTTTCAGTAAGTACTACGTAAGAAATAAGTAAGTGCCACATAAGTACAACGGAAGTGCGACGTTAGTGTTATGTACCATGGAATGTAAGTAAGCACGCAAGATAGTGGACCTGGTTTTCACTGGCATTTCGTCTCGTATTCTGTTGAAATTGTACATGAAACCGAAGACCTTCGAAATAGCTGAACCAATTGTAGACAAACAAGTTTAAGAATATTGTAAAAGAACACGCACAAATAAATTGGACAAAGACCACATTGCAGATGGAGATTTGTTCTAGAAAGATAAACAATCTGAAAAAAACGCGAGTCGGTACTCGCTGTGTAAAGATTCCGTTTTACAACTACCCGCAAACAAATGTTTTCACATCACAAGCTCGCGCTGTTTATCATTCGAAATCTGCGTAAAGAGCTTTTAATCCACTAGCGTGGAAAAAGTTTTTGAAATTAGAATCTTTACTACTGCTCCAGAAATAAACATTTTCTCAAAAATGGTGTGTAATGTTGCCACAACATCCAGAAAGTGAACTCTACCGGAGACTTATTCTGTCGAGTAAGAAGCGAGATTTTAAATTTAGAATCTCCTACTGTCCAGTAAGTAAGTATGTAAGTTACTTATCAGACATTTTTTTATTTTTTTCCCTATCTTGTGATTTAGACTCGCACGTCTTGTGCATTTGCCAGTGTCATGTTATATACCTCTTTAGATCAGCTTAGAAATAAAAACATAGCACCAGACACAGATTAGAGTTTAGCCATTATAACATGGTAACATTATAGGAGGGAGGCTCCAAATATGTATCTATCTCTCTTTTTGGTGTGGCATTTTATGAGATAGATATATTTTTGGAGTCTCTAACAGCCATTTTATAGTCTGTGACACTTAACGCGATGAAAAAGTATGCACGTTGCGTTTTGTACTTAGTAATGCTGTAGGAGTAAAGTGTGGAATTGTATGTTTGTATTTAGAAATTTCAGTTTATAAGTCATGTTGGATTAAAACTTTCCTTTTTTAAAATTAACATGGAGTTACAAGAACAATAATTTACATTTTTTTACTAAAACATTCATGTAATATAAAAATAGAACAATGTTAAAACGCAAACTTTTGGGTAAATGACAACGACTTTTCTGCATGATATATTAAACAAGTGATAAGACCACTATGTCCTAGTTATGAATGAAATTCTATTGTTATCATTATCGCCGATGACAATGGGTTAATATACCTCACATTAGAGTATAGGTTTACTTTAAAAAAAATGACAAAACTCACGATATTTGTGCCACTATAGCATGTTTATATATGTTATCATCTGGCATGTTTATATACAATATGTTTTGGGAAGCAATGATGGCCTATCTTTGATAGCTATGAACTGCCGTGCCGTAGTACCTCGGTTCAATCCCCACCACCGGCTTGAGCTTCACCGCATGGTGGAAGGGCATTTTACGATTGCCCGCTTGGCTAACTACCACCCGCAAATAGAAAATCTGTCGCCAAGCAACTAACGGTGTGTTCCGGCAGCAGTCCTTGAGAGCCAGTAAAATTACAGGCACATGAGACTTAACAACTATGACTCAAAGTGACGGGTGCAGTGCAATTCGTGACTTATGCAGAGGTTAACCCGCTAAACATCAGGTGGGCCTCGTGTTTGTTCCGTCACAATAACATAATAATAAAAAAATGGGCATCAATAAATTATTGTTGAGGGGAGGTGCTTTCGTGAGGTCAGGTCTGTGATTTGTAAGGTATTGGACAAGTATTTTCGCCTGTTTTTTTTTAATGGCACCTAGTACTGAAAATAGTTTAGTGGTTGATGACAGATGACAAAACAGTGCCAGAAACAAAGCTACGTGTTCATTGGGTACAAAACCCTAAAAACGTACATAACTAATTACAATATATTGGCAACATTACGGTGATACTAGCAAATTTATTTCAAAGCTCCCACGAAGACTTCTATAGATTTATGCTAAGTGGAAAAGCTAACGAAATATATTCAACGAACATTTCTCAGAAAACTGCTAAAGATGAACAAAAAGTTTACGAAATTTTCCCGCGATTAACGGTCTCTCGAATGTGAAAAGTCTTTCGAGTAAGCTATTTACAAAGTGATCAACTTCTTAAGTTATGTCAGTTTGATGTTTAGGCAAGAAGTTATGGACTCGCTAAAAATAACTTTTGGCGTGACTCAATGTGATTCGTTATAACGAATTATTTTATTACAACAGTTTTATATGATACAATAAATACCTTTCAAATTCAAATAAATTTATTGCATATGACTGTAGGTTGTATAAAGTTCTTAAAGTTAAAGTTTACCATATACGATTGTATACGGTAAATTTTAACTAACCCATAGGGAGGTGTTCTTTGGGCAATATGTTCAAAAAATATCTACAAGTTTTTATATGCTGTTGAATTGTTTATGCACAAAAAATCTAACGCTAAGTATAAATATAAATGTCGTCCTAATGACTCAACTAAAGCTAAATATGTGAAATCACGCAATCGTTGCAATATGGTGTGTAGGGATGCTCTACGCCGCCACGTTCATGACTCCGTTAATAACGATGATCCAGCAAAAATCTGGCAATTTCTTAGATCTATCGGAATTGGTAAATCTCGCCAGGATAGTATTCCTAATAACTTAAATTTAGATTCTCTCAATCTCCACTTCTCCTCCACATCTTCTATTGATGTCTCAGAAAAATCAAATACGATTAAATATCTTTCAACATTACCAATATCCGACTACTATTCTTTAAGTCTTAATCGAGTATCCGCTTGTGAGGTTAAGAAGAGCTTACTATCGATCACTTCTAATGCTGTAGGTGGTGATGGAATTAGTCGCAATATGCTTGTACCAATCCTTGACATAATTCTTCCTATAATCTGTTTTATCTTCAATAACTCCTTTGCATATGGTATATATCCTTCTATCTGGAAGGAGGCTACAATCATTCCTCTACCCAAAAAACCCAATCCCAAGTCTTTTTCCGAATACCGTCCTATATCCATTCTCCCATTTTTGTCTAAGGTCCTTGAGCGTCTTGTCCACAGTCAACTTAGTAAATATTTATCCTCTCATGAGCTCCTAAACCCATTCCAATCCGGATTTCGTCCTGGCCACAGCACAGTAACAACTCTCGTCAAGATTACGGATGATATTCGATTTTCCATGGAAAATGGAAAATTGACTGTACTCACTTTACTCGACTTCAGTAACGCATTTAACACAGTGAATTTCGATATACTCTTAGCCATTTTACGCTCAATTAACATATCTCCAACGGTACTCGATTGGTTTCACAGTTATCTGTATGGGCGCCGGCAGCGGGTCCACCTTGAAGAGAAGTTTTCTTCTTGGTGTGATGTTGCTGCAGGTGTCCCGCAAGGTGGCGTTTTATCTCCTCTTCTTTTCGCAATATTCATTAATTCTATTTCACAAAATCTTACTTCTTCCTACCACCTATATGCAGACGATCTTCAAATTTACTCTCAAGCCCCTCTCGAAAATCTTTCTGAAGCCGTAAACTCCATAAATGCCGATTTAACGTGTATCATTGGTTGGTGTAAAAGATTTGGCCTCAAAGTGAACCCAAGCAAAACTCAAGTGATGATTGTAGGAAGTTCACGTCTCATCTCAAGGGTTGACTGGTCAATGATTCCTTCTGTTAGCCTTGATGGAGTCCCTATTCCCTACAGTGAATCTGTGAAAAACCTAGGTTTGATTATGGACCGTTGCTTGAGTTGGGCTCCTCAACTACAAACTACTAGTCGCAAATTGTATGCCACCGCAGGCGCTTTAAAAAGATTACGCAACTTTCTTCCAGTTACCACCAAAATTGCTCTAGTTCAATCTCTCTTACTCCCAATTCTCGATTATGCTGATGTCTGCTATCCAGATCTTACGGAGGATCAGCTAGATAAGCTTGAGCGTCTACAAAATTTCTGCATTAGATTTATATTTGGTTTGCGCAAATATGATCACATCTCTGAATTTCGATCAAAGCTCAAGTGGCTTCCTATACGTCTTCGCCGGAATGCTCACATACTCTCTCTTGTTTACAATATTTTGTTCAATCCATTGACCCCGCGCTATCTTAAGGAACGTTTTAATTTCCTTCACACTGCTAATACTCTCAATCTTAGGTCATCAGATAACCTTTCTCTCTGTATGCCTCAACATGGCACAATATTCTACGATCGATCTTTTCTAGTCAAAGCTGTCCGCCTGTGGAATTCACTACCGGTTTCTATCAGGCGAGCACAGTCACTGTCCATTTTTAAAACTCATGTCAAGAATTTTTTCTTGTCTAATTAGTAAATTCAAACTGTTAGAACTGTTTCATTAAAAACTACCTATCACATCCGCTTCCTCATCTTATATATGTTAGTTATATGACTGTATTTATATATTAAATTATATATATACTTTATCTATATATATATATATATATATATATATATATATATAATATTATTTATATACTTGTATTATATATTTGTGTGAATATATTATGTAATATTAATATGTATTAGTATAATAATAAATATATTGTAGGTATTACTAGATTTTAAATTATGTGTTTTAGATTATAACGTAGACTAATTTTCTTTATCTCGATGATTGTTTAGTTATGTTTCTTATGTACACCCCCGACATTGTTCCTGTATTTCCTCTCCATACAAAGGTTGCCTGGAAGAGATCGCTATTAGTGATAAGGCCGCCCATTGTGACACTTTATTCAAAATTTTATTTAAGATTTATTTTGTATTTTATTGGTGTAACAATAAAGAATTATCTATCTATCTATCTATCTAATTATAGGCGATTTAATTTACTAACCGTGGGGTGCCGGGTTAGAATGTCACCTCCCCATTTCTTCCAGTGGGTGTCGTAAGGGGCGACTAAGGGAAAAGTTTTTTTTTTTATGCATTCTAGGTTGGCCTTTGACCACTATCTCACCTGATGGTAAGTGATGATGTGGTCGAAGATGTTATTCAGGCTAACCTAGAAGTACTGGCTCTCAAGGACAGCTTTTTTTTTTTTTTTTTTTTTTTTTTTTCCATCTTCGTCTGTGTGGAGAAGGACTGGGAGACTGGCAGAGCCTTTACATCCAGTCCCTCGCCGACGACCGCCCGCTTATACAGCGGGGCCTACATGCCCCTCCCAGCGGGAGAGGCCCGGGAATGACCAGAAATGCTTGGCCATTCCCGCCCGACGGAGGTGGTGAGTATGTGCAATGCGAGAGAAGACGCCCCCGCGCCTTTCTCTCGCTACTCACCACCGGGAGGAGGAAGGCGATTATTCAATCGCCTTCTCCCACCCCTTCTACGTCTACGCAGTGGCGCAGCAAGGGGGTCTTCCTCCCTTGCACGCTCTGCCGCCTCCTTTTGAGAAATAACTTCTTCGCAAAAGGAGGCGACCGCTGTCCAGGCCTCCTCACCCCCCAACATGGCATTGACCACGCTGGGAAGCGAGAGGTCTGACCCGATAACATGCACCAAGCTGCGGCGCAGCTCGGTTCACGACGAACACACCTCTAGGGTGTGCTGCGCCGTGTCTTCCGCCGCGGGACAATGGTGGCACGCTGCTGCCTCCTCCCTTCCAATCCGGTGCAGGTATGAGCCGAAGCACCCATGCCCGGTCAACACCTGCACCAGACGGAACGAGAGGAAGCCATGAGGCCGCCCTAACCAATCATGCAGGACTGGCCCTAGCGCATCCAGCGTACGGCGGCCAAAAGTGGCGGCGGCGAGGTCCTCCGTCCAATGATGGACAACTGCGTCTCTCGCCTCATGCCGGACGGCCGCCCGCTCTTCCAAGGTGGGGTATTCCCCGAGGGCTTTGCGCCCCGCTGTCCACTCGTAGACTCTGGCGAGCACTCCTGCCTCGAGTTCCCAAGGAGGGGTGCCCGCCAGAGCACACGCCGCCGCAAAGCTTACCGATCGGTAAGCCCTCGCCACCCGCAGTGCAATGGCCCTTTGGGGCCTGCGGAGTGAAGTAGCGTTCTCCCTTCTTTGGAGGGAGTCAGCCCAGATCGGGGCCCCGTATAGGGCCATGCTTTTCAAGATGCCGGCGTACAAACGCCGGCATCGTGCCCTGGGCCCCCCTTCACCTTGATCCTGACGCCCTCTACGACAATATGGGCGTCAGGGAGAATGCGCTGCCGAGGCCCGTGGAAGAACACGGCCTCGGTCTTATACAGCGCCACCTTCAACCCTAGTCGGCGGATCCTTCCCGCGACTAGGGATCCACCGGCAGAGGCCAAACTTGTCGCCTCTCGCATATTCCTCCCCCGGGCGGTGAGAAGAGTGTCATCAGCATAGCAAATGACACTCGTGCCACGGAGGAGAGTTCCCCGCAGGAGCCAATCAAATCCGATGTTCCACAAGAGCGGTCCCAGGACAGACCCCTGTGGAACACCGGATCCCGCGCCGTACCTGCGAAGTCTGCCAGTGCGGTCCACCAGGAGAACAGCTCGGTCTCCCAGGTAATCAGCCAGGAGACTCTGCAGGTACCGAGGCACTCCGTGGTAGCGGAGCGCCTCCAATATTGTCGAGTGGGGGACAGAGTTAAAGGCGTTGGCTATGTCAAATGACACAGCCAAAACCCCGTCCCCTGCCTCCACAGCCTCCTGCACCTGGCCTTTGAGCCGGGCCAACGCATCTATAGTCGAACGCCCTCTTCGAAACCCGAATTGGGCGTCCGACAGGTCCGGCCCGACTCTCCGCAGGTGGTCATTGAGCCGGCGGGCGACGATCCCCTCGAACAATTTGCCGACCTCATCGAGAAGAACGATGGGCCGGTATGCCGAAGGGGAGTCCGCCGGGCGTCCCTCCTTTCGGAGGAGGCACAACTGCCCCTCCTTCCATGGTTTCGGGAACCTCCCAGACGTGAAACACGCGCTGAATAGGTCCCGAAACCTCACCTCCATTTGGAAGGCAGCCATGGCCAACACGCGTGCAGGCACGCCGTCTGGCCCAGGGGCCGTCCTTTTGGTACGGAGGCGGAGAGCCTCCCCTTCAAATTCAGCCACCGTAACTTGAGGAGCCTCCTCCTCCTCCTCCTCCATTGGAGCCACTCCCCGCGGGGGATCCATTACTGGTGGGGCGTGGTTGGACCTGGACGGAAACAAGGACCGAACGACCCCATCCAGCAATGTTGGCTCGAGTGTCTCCGTAAGTGGGGGACCAAAGGGACGCAGTTTGTTCTGGGCCGCCTTATAAGGTCTGCCATACGGGTCCCTGTCAAGGCCCTCCAACATCTCTGCCCTCGCTGCGTCATCGGCGGCGGCCATTGCTGACTTAAGGACCCTCTTTGCCTCAACGTAGGAGGCGTAGAGAAGGTCCTCGTTGGCCTCGTCTCGTTCGCAGCGCCGTCTACTCCTTGTGTAGGCCCTCCTTGCTGCCACACAGGCGGCCCGGAGCCCCGCCAGTTCTTCCTTCCACCAATAGACGGCGCGGCGGGGAGATGGACGGTGAGACCGAGGCATGCTAGCGTTGCACACCTCGGTCAGGGACTCCCGGAGCTGAACCGCTGCGGAGTCCACATCCAGGACTTCGACAGGAGGCACGAGCCAGTCCTGGATGGACGCCGCCTCCATTGCCGCCTCTCGGTCCAGGCGGGTGAGAGCCCACCGTGGAAAGGGAGAACGGCCCGATGGGATCGTCCTCCGGGGGCTCTGGGTGGAGATTTCGAACCGCACATATCGGTGGTCCGACAAGGTCTCCACCATCTCTACCCGCCAATTCACGACGCGGGCGGCTAGCACGGGGGTGGCGAACGAGACGTCGACCACTGACCCTCCCCGTTGCCGCACACACGTCTGGACTGTCCCTCTGTTGAGGAGGGACACACCAGTCGAGGCCGCCCAGTACTCAACGGCGACTCCTCGGACATTGCAAGAGGTGGCCGGGTTACCCCAGACCACCGACTTGGCATTTAGGTCCCCCAAAACGGTGACCTGGCGCGGGGCCGCCCTACCGACGACAGCGGTGAGGATTTCGAGAAAATTCTCGAAATCCGAAAGAGGGCGGTTTGGGGAGAAATAAACGCCCACGAAAGCTATATCCCCCCACGCGGCGGCCACATATCCCGGTCCCCTCTCTAAGAGCGAGAGGGGAGGGGAGTCTGTGGAAGACCGCGACACCATTGCCACCAAGCCATCCCGATCACCCAGCCAACGCCTGGGGATCGAGTATGGCTCGGCAACCACCGCCACGTCCACCAACCACTCAGCCATGGACTGCATCAGCAGGTCCTGGGCTGCTTTGCAGTGGTTGGTGTTCGCCTGGAGGATGCGATGCTCGGCCCTATCCATCATTCGGACATCGCACCCCCCTCTACAGCCGCCGGAGTTCCCGTTTCAGGGACGGCGGCAGCTACGGCAGGCCGGGTCGGCGCCTGCGCTTTGCCCTTTTTGGGGGGAGGATTACAGTTCCTCCCCTTCATTACGTGGTCCGCCGTCTCAAGGACAGCTGCCGCAACACACCGTTAGGTGCTTGGCGACAGATTTCCTACTTGAGGGTGGTAGCTAGCCAGGCGAGCATTCGCACAATACTCTACCACCATGCTATAACGACTGCCATCCAAAGACGACAACCGGGACCGACGGCTTAACGTGCCCTCCGAAGCACTCTCACTCAGTAGTAATGTCACTAGCGGTCACCCATCCAACTCATGACCGCGTGCGACGTTGCTTAACTTTGCTGATCGGTTGAGAACAGCTAAGGAAACTTCGCTACAGGCGCTTCAAAATTTCTTCCCGTGGGTGTCGTAAGGGGCGACTAAGGGAAAAGTGCGTCAAATAAGCATCATGCCACTTCTCACGTGGGCTTGAGTAAGGTGTTGTGTGCATTACATGCACAACAGGACTGTATACCATCATATTGCCCTGCCAGGGTTTTATACAATATGTTCTTGTGTTTCTGTCTTAGATATTGTTAGCGTAAAAATATTATTCGTAATATGTTCTTGTGTTACGTCCATTATAAGAGAAAACATTTTGTATGATCCTGAAACTGTGCCCGATGAATGGCAATAGGTTCGCCCCCTATTACATGGGACTAAAACCAAATTGGCGAAACGTGGGTGTTTACACACCTCTGCGGAGAATACATGCGTGATTATATGTATGTGTGTATGTAATTTACTAATTATTTGCATTAAATTATTTAATAAGTATTATTACATTATTTAATTATTATGATAGACAAAAATAGGAGGAGGTTCTCATATCTACTGTATTTTTTTGTTTTCTGCGCTGTTGTTAAAGCGCTCGTAGCGAAGTTTACTTATCTGTTCTCAACCGATCAGCAAAGTTAAGCAACGTCGCGCGCGGTCATGAGTTGGATGGGTGACCGCTAGTGACATTACTACTGAGCGCTTCCGTGCTTCGGAGGGCACGTTAAACCGTCGGTCCCGGTTGTTGTCTTAGGATGGCAGTCGTTATAGCATGGTGGTAGGGCATTTTGCGAATGCCCGCCTGGCTAGCTACCACCTTCAAGTAGAAAATCTGTCGCCAAGCACCTAACAGTGTGTTCCGGCAGCTGTTCTTGAGAGCCAGTACTTCTAGGTTAGCCTGAACAACATCTTCGACCACATCATCACTTACCGGTGAGATAGTGGTCAAAGGTGAACCTATCAGGCATAAAAAAATAATACCACATAACTCAGGTTTTTTATGTGTGTGTTACTTCAATTACAGGATGATCTTGATGACTTCTTATATTCGGAAGCTGGTGCTTGTTATGTGGTCCCATTTACCTTTGAGTGAGTTCTGACGAGAAATGTTGGAGTTATTAAGAGCCACATTTCAAATCAGGGTAATAATAGAGCAGTTATTCATGTCAAGGGAAGGAGTGAAAAAGAATATCTCTACAGACGTTGCATAGCTCTGTAAGCCCACAGCAAAGGAAGCACAATCTGTTGCATGTCTACACTGAGAAACAACTACAAAATGCTTAGTCAGTTTTTTTGTTAGAACTGTATACATACCTAATAATATATTATATCATAATATTTATTATTAAATAATGATTTATTCATAGTTTATATATATATAAATATTATAAATCTACGAATTAGTTATAAATGTATACAATTATAAGAAGAATCTAAAATACAACATTAATGTGTTATTGAAGATAAGGCGACATTGTTTGCAACTAATAAGCTAATTGTGAAATATTATTTGTAAGTTTTGTTGTAATTATTGTACCTAATTTTTGAACAATAAATATACAACATAATATGCCACCCATAATAATAACAACACATTTCCTCAAAAAGGTGGAATGAGCTACATAATCAACCTTTTTTCCATATATCGTTTCGCTAAATGTAATTAGTTAATTACTAATAGACGTGCCTTTTGAAATACATTTTTATCCAAACACCAACTTATGTGATTTATTGACCTATTAATTATTACTTTGTTCAGCATTTTGGTCATGCTTTGTGAAACTACGGCGCTCTGATAAGTTTTTAAATATATAATGATATTTTAGTTTATTAACCAACTTCAAAAAAGGAGGAGGTTGCAGTTATATTTTATTATTTTGAAGGTATTATACTGTATAAGAATTTAGTGAGTGTATTTAATAAACAAGATCATCCTACATTTTATTTAAATGTCTATGTTATTATGATTATATCACATGAGTTGATCCCCTTTATAAACCTTGTGCAATCTATAGAATACTGTGCATAACTCGTAGATGATAACGAGACGGTACTCTTAATATAGATAGATATATATATATATATATATATATACAACTTGGTATGTGTATACGAGTCTTTGAAGTACAAAATCTCAGTATTCTACTTATAAGTTCAGGACAGTCTATATGTCCATCACATAGACAGCTATATAACTTCTAAATATAGGTAACAAGCACTATCGCGTGCTAAGCGAAAATATATTTAACAAATTATTGGAGTACAAAATTCCATGCCCAAGGCGGGAATCGAACCGGCGTCCTCCAATATCGCGTCGGATGCCTAAACCTCATCGGCCAGCTGGACACGGCATTTCTAGCCGAAATTTCATACTCCAATTGTATTACTTTAACCGTCATAGGGGACGGTGCGCGTTCATCAACCAGACTACTAGACTTATCTGATCGAAAGATGTGCTTTTTTAAACACATAACTCTAAGTATGATGTCGCTACCCTTCTATATTTCTAAATATTATTACAAGCACAATCAATACAGCGTGCTAAGCGAAAAACAAAAAAAAGCATGAAATTTTTACTCCAATAATTTGTTTATATAGTTATATTATTGCTGATATTGTAAAACAACCTTTACATAGATACATCCCCAAGTAATTATTCCCATACTCAATCCTGGAGTTGATTATCACGCACTCCATATATTTTACTGATTACCTCGCCGGCACGAGAACTTCGTCTATATTACGAGTAATCATATTTAAATTATTTGAATGGATTAATCTTGATTCAAGACCTTCAAGTTTTGATTAACAGGTATCTGAGTTTAGGCGTGTATGTAAATAAGGTTGATATTATTAAAATTATCCGCCCGCAGGCAGTGAGGCGTTAAAGGCAGAAGTAAAAAATAAAATAGGGCTTTATGTAGATTAGATAACATTGATATATTTTAATATTGTTATTCTTGCAATGGCGCATGCTCCGTGGTTATCCATCCCCGTATGTTGGCTTAGCGGTTAGAACATACCCCGGCTATAGGGGTGGATGGCGTTGGTTCCAATCCCGCACATGATTATATATATATATATATTTTTATGCATGATAGGTTAGCCTTTGACCACTATCTCACCTGATGGTAAGTGATGATGTTGTTCAGGCTAACCTAGAAGTACTGGCTCTCAAGGACAGCTACCGGAACACACCGTTAGGTGCTTGGCGACAGATTTTCTACTTGAGGGTGGTAGCTAGCCAGGCGGGCATTCGCAAAATGCCCTACCACCATGCTATATAACGACTGCCATCCTAAGACAACAACGGAGATCGACGGCTTAACGTGCCCTCCCAAGCACGGAAACGCTCAGTAGTAATGTCACTAGCGGTCACCCATCCAATTCATGACCACGCGCGACGTTGCTTAACTTTGCTGATCGTTTGAGAACAGCTAAGTAAACTTCGCTACGAGCGCTTCAAATTTCTCTTCTTTCTTCAATTATTTCTCTCGTTGTAATGTTGTAATTGATATAATATGTATTTTCATTGTTTATGAGTTTTTTTCGAGAGGTAGAGACTTTTGAGGCAGTGATAGCCAAGAGGTAATAGCTATGGACTGCCATGCCCGAGTCCATGGTTCAATCCCCATCGCTAGTTTGAGCTTCACTGCATGGTGGAAGGGCATTTGGCGAATGCTCGTCTGGCTAGCTACCACCCTTATGTAGAAAATCTGTCGCCAAGCACGTAACAGTGTGTTACAGCAGCTGTTCTTGAGAGTATATAATTTAAGGACAACTTTTTTTTTTTTTATTGCTGATAGATTAGCCTTTGACCACTATCTCACCTGATGGTAAGTGATGATGTGGTCGAAGATGTTGTTCAGGCTAACCTAGACTAGCCTAGAAACACACCGTTAGGTGCTTGGCGACAGATTTTCTACTTGAAGGTGGTAGCTAGCCAGGCGGGCATTCGCAAAATGCCCTTATCTTTATATTATATCTTAATATTATCTTTTTTATCAACTCTCTAATAATAGGTAGCCATCACTTGATTTCCTAAATAATTAAGAACGACTAGGCAAGCTCCACCACGAAACTTTTGAAAGGAGTAAATTACCATGTTACGTATACATATTACGCTATATTACGCTAGTTTGAGAACCTATGGATTCATATTATTAACCTATATAATTTGTGTCAGTAAAAACCTTTTTTAATATCTTACATGTGCCGTCCCTTTTTATAATAAATATGTATTGTATGTTATACCTGCATTCTTAGCTATGTGGCATAAGTGTCCAAATACCCTTTTTTGGCTTTTGCAGACTCAAATTAATATCAAATTGAAATTATATATACTTCTTGAAATTCATTAAACGATATTTAAACCTCTGAAGCAAATATAACAAGCAATGGGATCTTTATTACATTGAGTTTTGATATTCACTCGAGAATTTTCATTAAGTACAAATTCTTGGACAACCTTTCAAGTATCTTCACTAAACTTACGAGCATTATAAGAATGAGCGAACGATGTTTGTCAAAGAGCAACAAATATTGGTCCTAAATCCTAATGTTAATTCTTATTTGATCATTATAACACATTGACCCGTTTTTGGATGCGAAAAAGATGGGATTTTATTGCTTACCGTTCTGTTGCAGTACCCGTTATAATTTGGGAGCGAGCGTTGAATAGTCGATTTATTCCCTTCCATTTTAATGCACGTTTTCCTGACATGTAGTGACATCTACCCAATTAGAATGAAACTAAGTAAACTCTTTCTGAAACCAACGTGAGGGCTGGCGCAGCGGCTACTTCGCCGTAGCAACTCAAAAGTGCAAGTATGCTAACCTCGGTATGGGTTACACATTTGAGCCGTTTGGTGTAGAGACGTTGGGTCCTAAGGGATCGGGGGCTCATCGTATTTTTCAAAACTTAGCAATGCACTTGGTCGATGCCACGCGTAATCAGAACGCTGGCATCTATTTGGTTCAAAGAATAAGCATTGCAATTCAACGGGGCAATGCTGCCAGCGTGCTGGGTACGCTGCCAACTGTTAGTGGGCTGGAGCATTTGGACTGACTGTGAGTCTGCTGACTTCTGGGTATCTAAATGTTTTTATCGTAGTAGCTGTAGTGTTGTATATAGTTCGTTATATTTTATTAATAAAGAACATATAGTAAAACTAACCTCACTTTCTACTGATTTCGTTCCAAGAAAAGTTTGAAAAAAAAACACTAAATAAAGCATGTAACTGTATAGAATAGTTTAAATTACACGAATCATAATACAACTAATGATCGCACTATGTTCAGTACGTCCAATTTAGACTAAGACACAGATAATGAAAATCATAACACAATGACGTGTGTTAGTTGATCATCTAAACAGGTATATTGAAATGGCACTACTAATTGATCTAAATATTTGTTACACGAGAAATAATTGGAATTGATGTGTATTTAAAACCTTACATGGGCTTAGGACCACAATAATAATGACCACAAATATACATTACCATTGCTGGAATGTAATAATTACCACTTCGAGAAGTCAGAGACAAGAATCCTTTTTTCCGATACAAAAACGAATACCTAATTACTAAAGTTCTGATTACCATATCCTTCGATAGAATATCACTTTAAGTGCTTAATTATAAAGGTCATATTGAAGTGAAATGGCGTAACATTAACGGACAAAGCCGTCCAAAGGATAAATACGTATTCTAAACTTTGCTACGAAACTAACGAATTACTCAAAGGGTCTAGAATAAACATTTTATAACCAACTGGATGGGCTAACACATCAAAGTGTAATGTTACGGTGAAATAGCCTTTGGACCTAGTTTCAAATCCTAATTAATTTCAGATACTCACTAGCTAACTCAGACCTGACAGCAAAGTTAAATTACCTTAACAAGGTAAAAAAGGCGAACAGATACGGTACGGTAGGTACAGATTACGAAATAACGAAATAAATACAAGAGATAAGTCTCTTGTTTGTCATGTTATCCTAGTACATGATAGTTCCAGTACATTTGTTCATAATCCATGATTGTTGGCGTTCATGACGTCATATGTTCCGTGCATGTACCGGCAAGGTCTGTTTGCATTGCCGACCAGCAATGACACCAATCTGCTACAATATGCACTGCCTCCTAGGGCACTGAGAATACTTAGCAAATAGGTGCACGTAGTGCTTTGCATACAAACGTTGTTTTTAATACCACGTGTTGAAACTCTGGCAAAATAAGCATGCATGTTGGCGAGGCTGACCCGCAATTGGCCGTTTTTTTTGTATTTTGTTGTTATAGCGGCAACAGAAATACATTACAATAGAAATACATCTAAGAAAATATCATCTGTTAGCTATCACTGTTCATGATGACATTATAGCCTGGTGACAGACGGACAGTGGAGTTTAAATAATAGAGTACCGTTTTTTCCCATTGGGTACTGAACTATAATAAGCATTTCTATTTGTAAATAGATAAAAAAAAATATCCGTATCATCATCCCTGTACATCTCCGTAAACGTAGTTAGTAGTGACTATCCACTTACGTTTGTTTGAGGAGAAATACATATAGTTAGACGATAACATTATATAATAAGGAGGAACTATGTCTCATTGTTATGATATTACAATTAAAATAAACAAATAATTATTTACTAGATTATATATAATCAACTATATAACTAAGTTATATATATATATATTGTTAGCGGCAACACTGTCAGTGGAGAGGGAAAATGTTAGCGGCAACACTGTCAGTGGAGAGGGAAACCTATATAACCCGGTGTTGGGTGCCGGAACGGGCTCTTATTGCTTCGTCCGTCGGTTTGGTGACATCGCTGTTAAGTTGTATAATTATCGTACTGCTAGATTGTTTTTGTCAGTCTTGTCTAGGCTATTATAATTGTTTAAAAGAGTTAATTTTAAAGGCATCATTCTTAATCGGGTGTATTTGTTTTTGTGTAAATTAAATAAATTGTAGACACTTGTGTATTTCTTCTTTTAAAAAAAATAACTTCTGATTTAGTTTCTAAGATCAGAAGTGGGATTCTTACTTACTTTTTTGCCCACTTGTTTTGGCCTAAATATTTAATTTTTTGTCTACCCGCAAAAATATTTTTCTTCGTGTTATTGTTATTTTATAAATTGCGATGTTTTATCACGACACGCCCGTCCTGTCGATTATAACTGTGTCTCTTCTCATTGCAGGGTGAATACGTTTTAATTTTGCGCGAAAGTGTTAAATGTGAGTGACTTCGAATATTTGTCGCGTATAGGAAACTGTTGAAAAGGGGACGCGAAGTCGTGGCTTGACGATAGGGTGTCCAGTGATCGTAGCTAGACCAGCCTTAAGCGAGAATTTTGACCTTTATGCCTGAAGGTACCAGACTTCGCGGGTATACTATTTGATGTCATGATGAAGAACTCCGATAATTATCCAACTTATACAAATTACGTGCGTCGCTCGTTGTTTCGTTTACGCATAGTGCGGGGATTGAGCAATGATCTTATCTCGGCAATAATAATTCGCGGCATCACCGGTCCCAATATTAGAGCTTCAGCAACTAACGCTAAATTGTTACAAAACGATCTTGAAGATTTTTTCACGTTCTATGTTAAGCCGAGTTCAAGCTGTGTATCGAAGACTGCTCCCTCACGTTCTGATTTGCGAAACATGACGATGGGTACACGAGGTACAGAGGAGTCGCGTAAACATTGCCTTATTGATATTAGGTGCTACTGTTGCGGTCAGTAAGGACATAGACAGGCTTCATGTGGTAAGAAACCTAGAATTGAACAATTGTCAGGAAGTGCGCCGTATAATGTAGGGACCAACTTACTGCCACCTGCGTTTGTACCAACCAGGCTCTTGGCGTGCTCTTATTGTAAGAAACTGGGGCACAAGGCTGAGACTTGTTTCGTGCAGAAGCTGCTAACAAGGACAATGTTAATTTTTGCAACGCGTTTGTTCCAACAGGGACATCGTAGCGGCGGTTATACAGGACGAACCCGTTCACGTCTTGATCAATAGCGGTTCGACTATCTCGTTAATATCCTCATCATTGATAAAGCAAATACTCGCGTACGCCTGTATTACTGATACCATAGAGGAAAGTAATATACCGGAAATAACTAAATAACATGACGGATACTTAAAGGGTTAGGTAGCCAGAAAATTGAGGGTACTTTTTATGTCACATCGAGTTTAATGACTTGACCCTCGAAGTAGAATTGTATGTGGTTTCTGACTAGTTACGGTTTGGCAAAGGCTCCAGTAGTTAATCAACGCATAATCACAAAGACCCTTCGCGAGTTCATAGGTTCTGGAGACATACTCGTCTATAGTAACGATGTTTTGATCATGAGTAATAGCATTGACCAGGGTCTGGACCCACTGCGTAAGGTGCTTGATGCGTTGACAACAGCTGGTTTCTCCATCAACTTAAAGAAGTGCTCGTTTTACCAGTATTGAGTACTTGGGCTGAACGATTAGTGAAGGTCAGGTTAGGCCGAGTCATGAGAAAGTTCGGGCTCTGATTGAAACTCCCGAATCTAAGAACGTTAAGCAAGTACGATAGTGTATGGGCTTAGCTAGCTATTTTAGGTGGTATATAGCTGGTTGTGCTCAAAAAGCTTCTTGGATTGCGACACTTACTAAAAAGGGTTTTATATTTGTATTTGTAACACCAGAGATGCATCAATCCAACGGGCAGGTTGAGCGCTATTGCTGTACCGTGCTCGACATTGAGTGCAATCATCGGCAGCAAAGGTGGCCAGCAATAATGTGGAAGTTGCAGTTAATCCTGAACATCACGAGGCACAGGACGACCCAGCATTTTGTATTGAACCTGCTAATTGATGTCGAAGCTGCCACACCTCTTATCCGCAGCTTGATACGCGACGTAGCAATTGAAGGGTCAAGTTTCAAACGGGAAGCGTTTCGTGAGATGAGCCGTCAGAAAGCATCCGAGCACCTTCGTGGCAATGGCAGGATACCTATGTTCATGAGAGGCGTAAACCATCTCGTACATTTAAGTTAGATTCCTTAGCTTTTGTTCGCAGGCAGGCGCAGTCGACCATGAGGCTGGACTCATGTATGCGTGAACCTTATCGCGTTGCGACTACTACAAGGTCGCTACGGGCTGAGGCTCTTGGCTGGCTCGTCTGGAGAATCGTTCCAGGCGGCCGCAGAATACATGCTTCCATGGCAAGGAGAATGGACTCCTGAGGTGTGCTCAGCTTTCTCTGTGAGTTTTTAATTTTATCATGCGTGAGAATATTCTGTTAAGATAATTTTCTGTTCAAGTCCTGACCTATTTCATATCTATTTTCACAAATAAAGTTTTTATTGCTGTAACATGTTGTGTTAAGAATCCCTTTTAGTCGTGGGGCTAATTGTGGGGTATGAAAAGGTTGAGTTGAACTAGGATGAGCGTTTGTCTTGGAGCGCATCGGACACGCTATCCTAGTGTGCCCAGACACTTGATGCGTCAAGCTGTCCTAGAGCAGGGGTGCCAAAAGGCCATTTGAGTGAAGATTCGTGTACCGCGGGACATGTTTGTTGGCAGGCATTGTCGTTTTGTTTTGGACCGGATGAGCGTTTGTCTTGGAGCGCATCGGACACGCTATCCTGGTGTGCTCGGAAACTTGATCTGTCAAGTTGTCCTGGAGCAGGGCTGCCGAAAAGTCACGTGGGTGGCGATTCGTGTAGCGTTGGACATATCTGCCGGCAAGCATTGTCTGTACTGGTTTAATGCATGCTTATATGTGAACCAATACACACACGCAAAGCCATGCCTCACGTAAGTACTCGTAGGTCTCTGACGAGTCGTGGGGGCGATCTTCCGACAAGTCCCGCCCCGAGTGGTTGGTTCATGTATTTGGATGTTTTAACCTAATTGTTCATAGGCAATAATAATGGGTTCTTATCTAATAGTGACTATTGCCTATAGCTATGATTACTGAACGAATTTGTCAAGTGGATTCTCTCGTTTTCTTCTCTTTTGTCGATAGACGCAGATGACGAAAGGGATGAGTCAGCTCCTGATGTCCACCGGACTCCTGAGGCGAACCAACTCATGGACGACATCGAGCCACAGCCCTCTGGAGTACAGAGGCACGCGGAATCAAACACCTTTGCTGCGAACGAAGAGGATTGCTTACCCTCTGTACCAATCTTGTTTCCAATCTGGATTGTTGACGGCGTTGAAGATAACATGGAGCCCGGGGACGGTCTCCTGTCAGGAAAGGCCGTGTTAGCGGCAACACTGTCAGTGGAGAGGGAAAATGTTAGCGGCAACACTGTCAGTGGAGAGGGAAACCTATATAACCCGGTGTTGGGTGCCGGAACGGGCTCTTATTGCTTCGTCCGTCGGTTCGGTGACATCGCTGTTAAGTTGTATAATTATTGTACTGCTAGATTGTTTTTGTCAGTCTTGTCTAGGCTATTATAATTGTTTAAAAGAGTTAATTTTAAAGGCATCATTCTTAATCGGGTGTATTTGTTTTTGTGTAAATTAAATAAATTGTAGACACTTGTGTATTTCTTCTTTTAAAAAAAATAACTTCTGATCTAGTTTCTAAGAATATATAATTGGGCCCTTAATTTGCCGTATCATTTCATCTATATGGGACATAATCAACTGCTGCAATAATACAACGTACTTCTTGCAAATTCAGCGGGGTATATTACCGGCTAGGGTATTTATATTTTCTTTAATCTAAGTAAAGGTTCTATTCCAAACGACGCTGCCAACTGTAACAGCAGGCTGCAAGTATCGTGGCAGCATGCAGTCGATCGCAGTGTCATTATTGATTTGTATGTATTTCTATGAAATGACTTCCAAGCGCCAAGCCAGCGTCAAGGGCAATTGCGGGCCCACAGCAGCACAAGCACATTCATAAAGAATATGCTTGCAGCCTGCAGTTGCACTTGGTAGCGTCGTTCGTAATCAGCAATGTAGTTTTTAGTTGACACCAAAATTGGCATCCCCGTATGATTTCGGTTATTCCAACCTCGTGGATTCCTGACTTAAAAATTCACGTTATACCTTTAATGCAGTCCCAAAGACGCTTGCCAAGCGTAAATATTGTGGCTATGGGTTTAATCTCCAGACGTACAAGAATATGATACATTTTATTCTTATACCAGACGCAATTACAGCCTTAAGTGGAAATTCTGTTGTTAAGCACACAAAACGGTATGTTACGGTAGCTGTCTTTGAGAGGACTATCTCCAAGGTGAAGCCATGTTTCCCTTCTTTAATCACATCAGCACATATCAGTAGTTGATATGGTGATCAAAAGCTTACTTTTCAGCTTTAAACTTAAACTCCAATTCTCATATAAAAGCTAGATATATAAAAAACAGAATGTACTCCAAATTATGATGCACAAAATTCAGTAATTTGGAGATTGCAGCCGTGTTCGAGAATTAGTCGGCGTAATATATTCCAGTTGTATTCCTGCTTGGATGGCGTCCGGCGTTCATTGTGACTTATAGCAGGAATTAATGCGGAACGTGCTGGATATACAGCGGAACGCATAGCGTACAGGACAGGAAGACAATAGTAACTAACAGGTATATAAGTTGATCAGCTTGAAGATTTGAAACATCTACATTGACACTCGTGTATCTATCAAGGTTTCAAGGCCTCCAATTTTCACTTCTTTGAATGCTAGCGTGAGGTATACCGTATGGACACACCTGAATGCTTACCTGGCCAGCTTTCATTCTCAAATTGGATTTTGTTACTTGTTTATTTTCATTGCCTTCACAAAATTGCAGGAATTGATTGGAAAACTTGTCATTATCAAAGCATGAAATGTAATGTGACATCTTTGATATTGTTTTTATAAAATTGTGACGGAACAAGTTTGAGGTTAATCGGTGACCACATTTTATTACAAGTGGTAAACTGTTCTGCGCCCGTCACCCTTAGGCATTCAGATGTTAAGTCTCATGTGCCTATAATTTTACTAGCTCGCAATGGCTTTTTTCAAGACTGTTTGGCTACACTTGGTGACAGATTTTCTTCTTAAAGGTGGTTAACCTAGCCTAGCAAGCATTTGCAAATTTTTGTTCTTCTAATCTGCTCTTTTGTCGTGAAGCTCAAGCCGGCAGTCCATAGCTATTACCGCTCGGCCATAGTTGTTATCAATTGAGTCCAAACACTTAAATATTAATGTATAATATATATAGAAAACTAATAACCAGAGTAATTGAATAAACGATTTTGCTTTATATTTGAAGTGACGAAGAAGATGTCTGGCGGAGAGCATATCTGTGTTTTGGTCTAAAAGAGCAGTCTCCAAATGGTGATGGACGTCGTTCAGCTTAAAACGGTAACCCCATATGTTAAAAGAAACGACGACTAGCGGGTTGACGTGACTGAAGTATTCTGCCTCGTATGCCCTGTTGATGAAAAGATCATGGTTTTTCCCCTCCAGAATACGCAGAGTAGCCCGAGCATCTAGGTCCTGTGGAGCCCGGAGAGGGATTTTCCAGCATTTTCGCGGCTGGTACCTTTCTGAAGCAAGATCTCTTGAAAATGTTATCTTTAAAAGGGAATAAAAAAAGGGATTAGATCTGGGTCTCCCACAAATTGATCGAAACGCAGTGGAATAGAAAACATCATATCGATTAAGTATTGGGATTTTCCACATCGATTTGGGGAAAATATTGGGAGAGTGGTACTGCCCCGGTCGTGCTAGCCTATTCAGCTCTAACCCATAAGGTATTTTTTTACTCATTGTGGCACTACCTAGTGGTACCTCTAATGAGCTCTGATCTCTCGTTAATATGTGCACCAATACAGCAACAAATTACAACACATTTACACTTTGATATTATGTTATTTTCGGAATGTTTAATATATTTGAGTATTAATGTGTATAGTACAGAAATACTATAAGGTAGTCATGAACGTGCGTGCACAAGAGCCGAATAATGTACATGTTGATTCGTCGCAAATAGTACAATAGGAAGAAATGCTACGGATACTTAACCGTCGTACGATAATATTACAATACATTTGAATAAAGATATATTTTGCAAAGATATTTTTGTTTTGATAGGGATTGAGCATGTCGTGCGCTTCATTATTACAATAGGTATCAAACATACGATCCCAAAATACTTCGGTAGCGAAGTCGAAGCTCTCGGAAGGAAGTTTGCTTAGCCGTTTTTAACCGATCAGCTAAGTTAAGTAACATCCTTGCGGTCTGGACTTCGATAGATAACCGCTAGTGACATTACTACTGAGCGCGTCCATGCTTCGGAGGGCATGTTAAACCGTAGATCTTGGTTCTTGTCTTAGGATGTCAGTCGTTATAACATGGTGGTAGGGCATTTTGCGATTATCCACCTGGCTAGATACCACCCTCAAGTAGAACATCTGTCGTTACAAAATCACAAATATACAATAGGAAAAATTTAAGTCATGTGCGGGATTCGAACCCGCGTCCATCCACCCTTTGAGCCGGGGTATGCTCTTACCAATCGAGCTAACATGACATGACGTCATAACTCAAATCTTTCCTATCGTTTTTTAACCATCGTATTGGGATGGAGCCATGTCATGTAAGCTCAATTGGTTAGAGCATACCCCGGCTCAAGGGGTAGATGGACGCGGGTTCGAATCCCGCACATGACTTAAATTTTTCCTATCGTATATTTGTAATTTTGTAACCTAAGGATGTGTTTCGACAGCTGTACTTCAGATCTAGCAATTCTAGGTTAGCCTGAACAACATATTCGACGACTTCATCAGGTGAGATATTAGTCAAAGACTAGTCTATCAGGTATAAAAAGCTTTAAAAGTATTATAAAAAGAATAAACGTAACGTTACGTAGCATGAACTCAAAAAAGACGTCTCCGAATCAAAACAAGTGCTCCGTGCTTCGGAGGGCACGTTAAGCCGTCGGTCCCGGTGGTTGTTTTAGGATGGCAGTCGTTATAGCAGGGTGGTAGAGCATTTTGCGGATGCCCGCCTAGCTAGCTACCACCCTCAAGTAGAAAATCTGTCGCCAAGCACCTAACAGTGTATTCCGACAGCTGTCCTTGAGAGCCAGTACTTCTAGGTTTGCCTGAACAACATCGTCGACCACATCATCACTTACTATCAGGTGAGATAGTAGTCAGAGGCTAAACTAACAGGCATAAAAAAACAAGTGCGGTACAGCACCGACGATCATCTGCTGCGTTATCAGACACCGATGGCACGCTCTACGTTTCCCGTAAGCTGTTCACCACAGAGGCTATAGAGCTAGAGGAGTACATTATGCTGAAAACTTCACTCAACCTGAGAGTTGAACAGGTGAAGATTCACTATGATTTGAATTTCAATTCCTTTATGGTTAGAGTTCCTACAATCAAACCTTCACCCATCATGGTGGAGCAGTTTTGGACGAAAAGAGTCGTATTTCGTAAATTCCGAGATCGACTACGTGACTCCACGCTCTACACTTCGGAATCAATACGTATTAAATAGTTATCTCTTTATTATTATTAGATCCTGTCGACAAGCACCTAACGGTGTGTTCCGGCAGCTGTCCTTGAGAGCCAGTATTTATGGGTTAGCCTGAACAACTTCTTCGACCACATCATCACGTACTATCAGGTGAGATAGTGATCGAAGGCTAACCTATCAGGCATAAAAAAAAAAGATTTATTATTATTTATTGGTAGGGGGCTGGAGCATTTGGACTGCCTGTGTGTCTGCAATGACTTGTAGGTAGTCTAAATACTTTCATTGTAGTGAATTGAATGTTAAATCTAGTTCATATTATTTTGTTCATGAAGGCATACCTCCGGATTATATCTATTTTTTTGTGTGTTTGTTTTTATACAATAATATGGGAGCAACATTATTAAAAACTTTGCTGAGACATCGGTTAGCGTGATCGTGGTGAAAATTTTCCAGATATCATTTTTCATTAATAATGGCTGTTCGGTTTTTATAGTGGACTGTAGATTATACTTAGAAGTAGTGGGAATTTCGAATAACCAATCGATCGAACAACAAAATAAATTGACTCACCGATATATATCCTGTGATGTATAACTGATATATAGCCTTACCGGGATGCAAGTAAAATAATAGCTACTGAGGCGCCCTTTTACTATAGATCCTTACAATACCCATTCAGGCGACGATGATACTGCGTATTTGGCTTGCAGAAATGAGATGACTCCAGGAATCGGGTTACTGCAATTCTCACGCTGCGATGGCGATAATGTAACACACGTATAATTTGATTCGCGGTGTTAAGTGGAACGAGAACGAGAAATAACGAGATATCGACGAAAAAATTGCACTGATCAGCTTGGCGACAAATTTTGAACAGGACTGAATGTATAACTGGCGTTAACTGCCAAAAAGGCTTTTAGGCGGGAAAGTTTGTGTTGCCATTGCGAATATTGACATGAATATTGACTGTGAATATTGAACATTCCGCCCACCTAAATGCAACGTATTTACGAAAAGACGAAGACATTGATAATGAATTTTAAATATTATTAAAGCAACAATATATTGACTGAGTTAACTACAAAAATTATTAAATTATATATAAATTAAATACATTAAACGGTAGTGATGAAAAATTAACGAAAACTTAATTAGTATTGCTGTCAATTGCAACTGGTAAAGGACAGAGTTTAACGACAGGTCTTTTGTACTCTCCAAAAGCAGTCTTGACGGTTGCAACTCTACAAACTTTATCTGCTCCTGGATGCAGAGCTATGACTCTTCCTAGGTTCCAATTAAGTGGTTTAGCTTGTTCATTGACAATAAGCACTAAAGTGCCTATCGCAATGTTTTCTCGCTTCTTGTTCCAATCAGCTCGTTGTTGCAACGTGTGAATGTATTCATTCTGCCACCTACGCCAAAAGTCTTGGTGCATTTTTTGAATCAATTTCCAGCGATGGAGGGAACTGATTGGTTGGTCTACGAAATTTTCCTCAGGCAGACCGGACAACGGTTCCGTCGTGAGGAAGTGACCAGGAGTCAATGCAGCGAAATCATTGGCATCAGAACTGAGTGGAGTGAGAGGCCTAGAATTTAACATAGCTTCCACTTGAGACAGCACAGTGTAAAATTCTTCATAAGTTAATCGCTGATTGCCTACCACACGAGTTAGGTGTGTTTTAACGGCCTTAATGCCAGCTTCCGCCAAGCCATTAAAATGGGGACTTCCGGCAGGATTAAATGAGAATTTTATCTCTTGCGAAGAGGCAGCATCGTTCATGAGGGAGTTCAGATAGTTTCTAGCACCGACAAAGTTTCTACCCTGGTCGGACACGATTTGACTACACCGTCCGCGACGAGCAACGAATCTTTTCAACGCCGCTAAGAAAGCCTCAGTCGATAACTCAGAAGCTAATTCAATATGTAGGGCTTTCGTGCAAGTGCAAACAAATACACAAATATAACCCTTATAGGTCTTGACACCACGGCCACGACCCAAGGCGATGTCAAACGGTCCACCATAGTCAACAACAGAACTCGAAAATGGTTTGATCTGATTGACTCGAAACGATGGTAAGTTTCCCATAAGAGGAGCAGGAACAGGTTGGGGATTTGCACGGAAACATTTAATACAACGAGAAACAACAGTTCGAATGGCTCTCTTTGGCGAAAGGATCCAAAAATCCTGCGCAAGTAAATTCTGGAGAGTTTGAGCTCCAGGATGCATGAAGCGGTCATGATAATCTTGAATGATCAATGATGTCAAGCGATGATCACGTGATAACAGTAACGGATGCTTTACGTTGAAGTCGACCTTGGCAAAAGCCAGGCGACCGCCCACCCTGAGATAACCCGCATTATCGAGGAAGGGTGAAAGTTTGCGCAAGCATCTCGGAAGAGAATTGACTAAGCCATTTTTGACCTTTTCAATCTCCGTGGCAAATGAAACCTGCTGTGCATGTTTGATCAAGAACATAAAACTATCCTGTAGTTCTTGAACCTCCAATGGTCCAATAGTCTTTTGCAAAGGAGACTTTGCATTATGGCAGAAGCGAAAACAATACGACAGTACTCGCTTTAAAGTAGAAAGCGAGGATAATTTATTTGTTAAACTATCAACAATGTGGACTTCAACACTGGTCAATAGACTAAAGATTCGTTGTTCTTCTTGAACATCTGGACCAGCATGAGTGGAGGAAGTAATAAACGAGGGACTCCACCGATCTTCAGGCTCTCCAAGCCATGTTGGGCCATTCCACCACATGTCACATCGCACAAGATCAGCAGGGAGCGTACCCCGAGAACCGACATCTGCAGGCATTGACAAGGTGCTAGTATGTCCCCAGCAGTCTGGAGACAGAATTTCCTGTATGTGGCTAACGCGGTTGGCAACGAAGGTTTTCCATTTCGATGGACATGACTTAATCCATGCCAGAGCTACGGTAGAGTCAGACCAAGCAAATATTTTTCCAAAACGATAAAATGGCTCCAAGGCATGGACGACAGATCTCACCAAGTCAGCAAGTAAAACGGATGCTTGAAGTTCCATTCTTGGAATAGAAAGCTTGCGTACGGGAGCAACCTTTGTTTTTGCACAGCAGAAGTGAACTGAGCAATCACCGATTGCATTAACCGCACGTATATAGCAGACTGCACACGATCCTCGCTCTGAACTGTCACAGAATGCGTGGAGCTGCAAATCGACAAAATTTTGTATCAAACGCCGAGGAATTGAAACTGACTTCAAAGATGGGAGTTGCTCTTTAAAGCGGGACCACTCTAAGCTGATATTCTCTGGGACATCCTCATCCCAATCGACACCCAATGTCCAAAGAAATTGCATTAGGTATTTAGCATAAAACGTAACTGGTCCAAGAAACCCCAAAGGGTCATAGATTCGAGCGATCTCTGAAAGTATTATACGTTTTGTGCAACGACGATTACCATTATCGGCAACTCTAAAGCCGAATGTGTCAGAGTGAGGATGCCATAAAATTCCTAATATTTTTAGAGAAGCATCAGCTGGTTGCTCGAAGCCTTTAGAACTCTCTAGGTACAACTCCGAAGGAGGGATATCCTTCAAAAAATCTCGACAATTTGAGGTCCACTTCCTCAGATGGAAGCCACCAGAAGCTAAAATGTTAGTAAGTTCTGATTTGAGTTGCAGAGCATTCATGGTAGAGTTCGCGCCAGTGACAATGTCATCGACGTAGATGTCTCTAGTCAACACAGTAGAGGCAGCTGGGTAATTTTCAGCAGCTTCAACTGAAAGTTGGGCTATGGTACGGAGAGCTTGGAATGGAGCACAAGAAACGCCATAAGTTACAGTCTTGAGTTTGTAATCACGGACCGGCTCAGATGTAGAGGGCCGCCAAACAATTCGCTGGTATTGCGCATCTTCGTCAGGAACCAAAATCTGCCTATACATCTGTTGTACGTCACCCGTAAACACTACTGCGTGCCAACGAAAGCGCAACAACAGATCAAAGATGCTTGTTTGCAGTTTTGGTCCAGGAAGGAGAGCGTCATTTAAAGACCTTCCTGAAGCATCTTTAGCACTGGCATCAAACACCACACGCAGAGGAGTACTGACCGATTCAGGCCTCATGATACCGTGATGAGGAATGTAATAAAATTTTCCATCCTTAGTAGCGGGGGGCTCTACCTCCTCAAGGTGACCACGAGCTTTATAATCATCCAGGAATGAAATATACGCAGTTTTAAATACCGGATTCATCTGTAGACGACGTTCTATACTTGAAAATCTCCGAAGAGCAATCTCACGAGAGTTGTGAAAAGTTGGTTTATTATCCAACTCGATAAAGGGAAGAGGTACAACAAATCTACCTTCTTCAGTACGAGAATGATTTTCAAAAAAGTATTTTTCACATTGTTTGTCCTTTTTTGACATGAACTCTGCCTTAGGACTCACTTCTTCAATTTCCCAAAATTTCTTCAGTGATTCGTTCAGTGTAACATTGGAAACTAATAGACAATTTTTTGTCATGACACGGGAACGAAGATATTGTGATGAAGCCTTTCCATCACATGCACCCATCAGAATCCATCCCAGATGTGTATTCAATGCCACGGGTTGCCCTGGTCGACCACGCTTGATCCCAGGTAAAAGACAAGAAACGAAAATATTTGCATCCAGCAAAATGTCCACTGGGCCTGGATGTGTAAACTCAGGGTCAGCCAGATCCAAATGTTTGATATGTGACCAATTCGACGAATCAATATATTGAGAAGGTTGATCAGCACAGATTGACGACAAAACAAGAGCTTCAAATTTGAAATTTGACAATAAGGTTTTAACCATAGGTTTCATCTCACATACAAGTGAGCAACAGGTTCAGTAGCTGTATGCCCTATACCACTCACGGACTGGCAGTTTTTACCAATATTGAGTCCTAGACGTAAAGCACAATCCTTAGATATGAAATTGCACGCACTGGCAGAGTCCAGGAGAGCCCTTACTGGCTGAAAGTTACCAGAGCTATCTCGTACCAAAACTTTTGCTGTTGAGAATAGTATTGTGCTACTACTAGCCACCGAGGTCAGAACTACATTTTTATTGTCAGCAATGATTTTTGTTTCACATGCCTGATGTGTCGTAGGTTGTGCTTGCTTTTCCAAGTGGAGCAGTGAGTTATGAGAATAATTGCACACGCTACAACGAAATGACGCTTTACATGCTTTAACTCTATGAGTATTGGAAAAGCACAAAATACAAAGACCCTTTTCTTTTATAAAATTAAAACGAGAGGTTGGGTCTAGTTTTAAGAAGCCCTCACAGGATGTGAGTGTGTGGTGCTGGCGAGAACAAAAAACACATATAGAATTTGCAACTACCAACGATGCTTTTGGTTTGCCTTGGTTATTCCTAAAAGTAACTGCAGGTTTACTATTGACAGCAACATTTGACATTTTTAAGGCTTTGTATTGTTTTTCAATAAAATCTTGTACTTGAGTGTACCTAGGAATTTCATCACTATTAAACTCAAGTTGAAAAGCTTCCCGAGTTGATCTATCTAGCTTTGTCCAAAGTAAATGAAACAACATAAAGTTTGAGTCTGGAAGGGAATACTTTTCTAACACTGTCAGGTTCTCCGAAAATAATCTATGTACTCTTTCAAGTTCAGAAGCACTTTTGGTTTTTATAGGCTCACAATGAACTAATTTTTCATAATAGTTAGTTGCAATGTACCGTTTGTTATCAAAATGTTTATGCAGCAATTGATAAGCATCTAAATAATTTTGCTCTGTCAAGGGGAAATTTTTTATTAAATCATATGCTTTACCTTCTACACTCGACAGCAAATAATGTAGCTTTTCTACATTGCTAATATTTCTCTTATGAATTAATGAATCAAATAGTCCAATAAATGAGACCCAATTTTCTAATGTTCCATCAAATCTTTTAATGTTTATTTATGGCAATTGTGCATGCACCGAATCAGTCACTGCTGAATCAGTTTTGGAATAAGATACTTGGAGTCTCGTTTTAATCTTTTTCACAGTTTCCTCAAAGTTGAAGGTTACCAACATTTCGTCTTTACGTGACATCTTATCTAAGCGGGCAAGAACTTTAATTTGCGCCTCGTGGAATTGTGTTTCTATTTCGCGAAGATCTTCTAAACTTATGGACACAAACTCGCAATCGGCAAAATATTCTAACCTCATAATCGCATAGTCGCGAGCAGTGCGATTCATGTCAACACATGCAGTACTTGCCATTTCGCTGTCACTCATCTTTTAGCAATTTATATACACAAAATAAACAACACTTTTGCGATAAAACTCGACGAAAACGAAAAAATATGTTATCACAAAGCGACGTTTTTGTTTACGAGAACGGAACACGAGAATGAATTGTTAAAGATGAGTGAATGCTAATGTCAATTGTCAGAGATTCGTAAGTCAGAAATATAGACTAATGACTGAACGGAAAGCTATGAAAATTACTTGCTCAGTGCGAGTTCGTTAGCATCTATTTGACTGTGGTGAATGACCAGATTTTGATTATGTACCATAAGGTACCCTCGGAACTTAGAATAGATCGATAAATAATTATGTTACAAAATACTTAATAATGTACTCGCTCGCTTGTCAAGTCAACACGTTCCGATTGCGTTACCGCACAAAATATTCGATATAACTAGAATAAAGTTCAGAGATAGCTTCAAAAGTTACATCAAAATAACAAGTAGAAGAAGTGCTTCAAAACAGTGCAATCGTGTTACTGGAACTACGAGATTATCCGAATTACGAAATAATAAGAATATGACCTTTGTGTAACCTTGCAACGTAGCGTGCTCACAATTATTGTAAGTACAAAAGAGTGACTAACATAAGCCACTATACGAGTATAGCTACAACCGCACTGCCGCGCTTTGGATAGGATATGTAATATTTGCTGTTAAAGTTCAAGCGGAAATAGCTCAGTGGTCTGGGGCATCGGCTGGGATTCCAGAGGTGCATGGTTCAAGAACAAGTGCGCGTCAATTGACTTTTTGCACTTCTTTTTTTTTTGCACACTTTTTTTTTGTGAATCGTTATAAATAATTGTTGAAGAGTTACTTCGTTTTTGTTAATCAATAAATTAAAAATAACTTAAATCTACAAATTATAATTACACAAAAATTTTAGAAACAGTTTAATTTTATGAAAAAAAACATGTCTCCTTTGAAATGGGGTTGCTGCGCCATGGGAGCGGACGATGATGCGTTTACTAAATGTGTGCAATGTAAGAAAGTGTTCCACTATGATTGCCTACAAACGCATGATCTACGAGGTAATGATAATAAACCGGGTTGGAAATGCCCCCTGTGCAAAAAGTCGAAACGAGGCAATAATGATAATACTCCCATTCGATCGGCTGAGCCTTCGAACAGCGAGTATGTCTCGCAAAGATCTAAGAAAAGAGCAGCGCCTTCGCTAACACCCGAAAAAGATCCCTCAACAAGTACCTCAATAAGCACCCCCTCAGAAGTTCAAAATCCTACCAACAATACTTCACTAACCCAGGAGGAAGCTCGGTCCATATTTAGGGAAATTATGAAAGAAGAGAGAGCTGCGTTGGTCTCAGAACTTAAGAAAAGCATGATCACGCCGATAACTTCTGAAATAAGGAGTATGAAGGAAGAATTCATAAGTTTTAAGCAGTCTGTGGAATTCATAAGTGCCCAGTACGAGGAAATCAAAGACGAATGTAAGGCTAACAGGGAAGCAGTTACTACTATTCAGGAAAATCATAGCGACATGCAAGCGTCAATTAAAAGCTTTGAAAATAGAATGAATCAGCTTGAACAACAAGTAAGACTGCGAAACATCGAGATCCAGTGTATACCGGAAAAAAAAGGCGAAAATTTGTCGGAAATTGTAGCTCAATTAAGTTCGGCCATTGGGTGTGATATCACAGATTCTAACATTGAACGCTGCACACGTATTGCCAAAGCCAATCGCTCGAGTGATCGCCCTCGTTCAGTAATCGTGCAGTTTGACACGCGGAAGTCAAAGGATAGCTTTTTGTCATCTGCCATAAAACACAATAAGTCCAAACCCAATGATAAGCTCAATACCTCACACATAGGTTTTGCTGGCGAGCGAAAGCCCATATATGTGATGGAACATCTGTCGGCTACTAATAAATCTCTACATGCTGCCACTAGGCTAAAGGCAAAAGAGTTGGGATATAAGTTTGTCTGGGTAAGAGATGGCAAGATTTTCGTCAGAAAAACAGAAGAATCCAGCTTCATAATAATTCACTCATCGGCTAGCCTTAGTCAGTTAGTTTAAGTTAATAATTTTAATAGGGCATGATTTTTGTATTTGTTCAATTTATTTATAAAATTCACTCGATCCTTAAAAATTTACTATCAAAATTGTAGAGGTCTTAAAACAAAACTCCCGGGTTTTTTTAGAAATATGTCTTGTTTTTCTTATGATATTTATGTGTTAACTGAAACATGGCTCAATCCAAATATTTTTAATAGTGAGTTATTCGATAATCGTTATCAAATATTTAGACGCGATAGAGAAACTTCAAGCAAATTTTGTAACCGAAATGATGGAGGAGGGGTATTGATAGCTGTTTCTAAGCACATTAAATGTAACAGAATAAAAGACTGGGAAAGTGACGTAGAAGATTTATGGTTGTCATTACATCTTGAAGAGAATAATTCTCTAAAAAAAGTAGCCTTATGTGCTGTGTACTTGCCTTCGCCTGTAAATTTGGAAATTACTGAGTACTTTTTAACAAATTGTAATAATGTGGCCGACAAAAGTAGTTTTGACTATTCTTGTATTTTTGGTGACTTTAATCTTAGTTGTATAGATTGGAGTAAGGTTTCATGCCCAGCAAGTATCACTTCTTTACCGAAAAAAGCTATCTCTCTTATCGATTTTGTTAATTTAAATAACTTCAAACAACTCAATGATGTGCCAAACGTTCAGGGTAGGGTTCTCGATTTAGTGCTAACAAACATTCCAAATTGTACTGTAGTAGAATCTGTTGATGTTTTGAGCAAAATTGACAAGTATCACCCGCCTATTGTACTTAATATAAAATTTCTAATTGTAAAACACCTTGATCAAAACGCCTCCAAATTGAAACAAAACTTTTTCAAGGCTGATTACGATTCAATCATGGAACACTTAAACAATATTGAATGGGTATCCCAATTTTCACTGTGTAAAAATGTTGATGAAATGTTAAATATTTTTTATGATATATTAAAATTTGTCATTAAGCTGTATGTGCCATTAGTTAAACCTAAAAACAAAAAAAATCCTCCATGGTTCAGTCGTAATCTTATAAAACGTCTCAAGGAAAAAGAGAAAATACGTCAGCGTTACAATAAATATCTTAACCCACGCGATGAAATTGAACTAAAAATTTTAAGTAAAAGATGTGATAAAATTGCACTGGAAAGTTACAACTCTTATGTAGCACATTTGGAAGAAAAAATTACAGCAAACTCTAAATATTTTTGGACTTTTGTTAATGAGAGACGTGCTGGGACGAGTGCTTACCCTGCCACAATGACTGATAGCATTGATGTGGTTAGCGATGGTTTAGGTATATCAAATTTATTTGCTAAACACTTTGTTTCAGTATATAACGATCAGACATCTCAGTCAGTGGATGAATTAGACTTGCTCACTGATTTAGACAATAATAATTGCTTTGGTAATGTATATTTCGAAAAGGACACTGTTCTAAAAAAACTCAAAGACATTGATGTCACCAAGGGTATGGGTCCAGACAATATACATCCGTATTTTATTAAAACTTGCGCAGATAGTTTGGTGGTGCCTCTATGTAAAATATTTAATAAGTCTGTTGCATCTGGATCTTTCCCTAAGCTATGGAAAATAGCTAAGGTAGTTCCTATTTATAAGAGTGATGACGAACATAACGTAAAAAATTATCGTCCAATTTCCATTTTATCATCATTTGCTAAAATTTTTGAGGCTTTAATCTGCTCACCAATTCAAGCACACTTTAAAAACGTCCTGTCAGACCACCAACATGGATTTGTAACTGGAAAATCCGTATGTACAAATTTAGCTTTATTTACAGAAAACTTAATTGAAGCAGTTGATGCTCACAAACAAGTGGATGTTATTTATACAGATTTTAGTAAAGCTTTCGATAAAGTTTCTCACAAGCTACTTCTGCAAAAGCTAAAAAGCTTTGGGTTAGCAGGTTCTATGTTGGAGTGGTTTCAGTCTTATCTAAGGCAACGCATGTTTTATGTAGTCGTTGGAGGATATGAATCAGAATGCCTCAACATAACTTCAGGAGTTCCTCAGGGATCTCATTTAGGACCTATTTTATTTAATATTTTTATTAATGACCTACCCCGGTGTTTTGCTCACTCAATTCCGTTCATGTTTGCTGACGATTTAAAAATATTGAAAACAGTACAAAACATGCAAGATGCTATTTTATTGCAAGAAGATATTCAATCATTGATGGACTGGTGTACTCGAAACTGTATGCAACTGAATCATGAAAAATGTCTTTATATTAAATTCACTCGCAACCATATTATAATCCCGTCTTATTATACTATCAATGGAAATATACTAAAAGAAGTTAATGTAGTAAAAGACTTAGGAGTTAAATTTGATAGCAGGCTCACATTTGTCCCACATCTTGATCACATAATTAGCAAAGCATCAAGAATGCTTGGATTTGTACTGAGAAACTCCAAGATATTCAAAAATATCAGAATTAAAATGATACTATACAACAGTCTTGTAAGAAGTCATCTAGAGTACTGTAGCTTGGTATGGAGACCACATTTTGCAACACATATGCTGCGACTTGAACGAGTGCAAAAGAGGTTTCTCTGGCATTTGGCGTATTGCACTGGAATAAAAAATAAGGTCAAATCTTATGATAAACGCTTGAAACATTTTAAAATGCTATCACTGTCAACTCGTAGAGAAATATTAGATGTGGTATTCTCTTACAAAGTCTTAAGAAATCATATAAGCTGTCCTGGACTGTTGAGTAGGTTTATTTTTAAAATTCCCAGGAGTTACCCGCGTGGATATATAGAACTTTTATGTCCACCCTTTAGACAGACTGTTTTAGGAGCAAATTCTGTGGTTCCCAGACTGAGTAGGTCTTTTAACAATTGTGCCGTAATAGCCGACGCATTTGCGGAATCCCTAGGTCGGTTTCGCAAAAATATAACTGACTTCTTAATTAGTAAAAGTGAGTAGAAGCGCACCTTCTACTTGATATTGTTAAAACTAACTAATTTAATTATTATTTTAATTACCTGTAATTACTAGAAGCATGTTGTGTTAGCCTTTAAGAGATTATACATTAAGCAGTGTACTATATTATCTAGGAAAATTGTTGTGTATGTAAAAATGTAATAATTGTTGGCTGACCAGAAATAAATAAAATAAAATAAAATAAAAATACTTACGACAGAAATATGCACGAAAATAAGCGAGAAAAGGCACTGTTCATAAATCCGGTTCGAAGACCAAAAATAATGTTCGGTTTTTATAGTGGACTGTAGATTATACTTAGAAGTAGTGGGAATTTCGAATAACCAATCGATCGAACAACAAAATAAATTGACTCACCGATATATATCCTGTGATGTATAACTGATATATAGCCTTACCGGGATGCAAGTAAAATAATAGCTACTGAGGCGCCCTTTTACTATAGATCCTTACAATACCCATTCAGGCGACGATGATACTGCGTATTTGGCTTGCAGAAATGAGATGACTCCAGGAATCGGGTTACTGCAATTCTCACGCTGCGATGGCGATAATGTAACACACGTATAATTTGATTCGCGGTGTTAAGTGGAACGAGAACGAGAAATAACGAGATATCGACGAAAAAATTGCACTGATCAGCTTGGCGACAAATTTTGAACAGGACTGAATGTATAACTGGCGTTAACTGCCAAAAAGGCTTTTAGGCGGGAAAGTTTGTGTTGCCATTGCGAATATTGACATGAATATTGACTGTGAATATTGAACAATGGCCAAACTTTTCTCTTCGTGATAGAACAAAAATTTGAATCATCTTAATCTAAATTCTTTGTTTTATTTTGTTTCAGAAAACAAAATAGTTTTAAATGTTCTTGTTGAAAAACCCTTTATGTAAGTAACCAGTGATAAAGATTAAATTTTATTATTATGAATAATAATATTTGGATGGTGGTAGGGCATTTTGCGAATGCCCGCCTGGCTAGCTACAACCCTCAAGTAGAAAATCTGTCGCCAAGCACCTAACGGTGTGTTCCGGCAGCTGTCCTTGAGAGCCAGTACTTCTAGGTTAGACTATACAACATCTTCGACCACATCATCACTTACCATCAGGTGAGATAGCGGTCAAATGCTAACCTATCCGGTATTAAAAAAAAACTATGGAATAAAAACCTGTCCAAGGTCGTCAGAGGTGTATTTGTATAAACGGGCACTTTCTCATAGTCATAAAATTTTTTCCTATAAATGGGACTTTGAAGAAGACCTACATATCTAAATGGTTCGGAAATAGCTATTTCTGTTCGTCCGACTAATTTACTGAAGTCAAAACTTGTTATGTATAAAGCTGCTACGAAAATAAGAACACAATGAAACGGTGAAATACACAGCAACGTTACCTATCTTATTTTTCGTTTATTTTCGATTCTACAGCATGCAATATGAGTTTACTGTAAAATGTATATCACCTAGACAAGTTCTTGGATAAGTAACATAAGCACTGTTCAATGTCTTCTCTTAGGATGTCTTTGCTGTCTGAGGGATAATATGAGCCCAATGAGTAAATTGCCATCACTCGCGTAGATGTGGTATTGTGTTCCTGCACATTGGTTACACAACCAATACCAACATCTTATCATCCTAATAAAAACAATTAGGAGCCAAAAAATTAATTCATGACCGGTACTGTATCAGAACTGAAATTGAAAAAACTTATTCAGCCAGAAATGGCAGATACTTGATGCCTTAGTCCCAATATGGTGTTGACAGATCTGCCGAAGACGTTGCTGGCCTTTTTTGGGCCATTATCATTGTCCCTTTTAGCACGGTCAGAGATTTCGAATGCAAATCTATCCTGATATAGAAGCGCTCGTAGCGAAGTTTGCTTAGCTGTTCTTAACCGATCAGCTAAGTTAAGCAGCGTCCGTCGCGGTCATGAGTTGGATGGGTGACCGCTACTGACATTACTACGGAACGTTTCCGTGCTTCGGAGGGCACGCTTAGCCGTCGGTCCCGGCTGTTATCTGAAGATGACAGTCGATATAACATGGGATAAGGCATTTTGCGAATGCACGCCTGGCTAGCTACCACCCTCAAGTAGAAAATCTGTCGCCAAGCACCTAATGGAGTGTTCCAGCAGTCCTTGAGAGAGAGTAATTATAGGTTAGCCTGAACAACATCTTCGACGCAATCATCGCATCGCAACATATTCCCCTTCCAACACTTCCGTTCACTTATCCCATGTATACCTGTTTAGTCAGTCTCATATCATCCATTCTCTTACATGTCCAAAAAATCTTAACATACCTTTCTTGATTTTTGTCACTACATCCTCATCCACACCACATCGTTCCCTTATCGCACTATTCCTTATCCTGTTACTCCAAAACTCTTAAACTTTGTTGGTTTAACTCCAATCATACTTCTCAATGCTCTTATCTCCACTGCATGTAGTCTAATTTCAGGCTTGTTTTTTTTTTTTTTTTTTTGCCTGATAATTTATCCTTTGACCACTATCTCACCTCATGGTAAGTGATGATGGGGTCGAAGATGTTTGTTCAGGCTAACCTAGAAGTACTGGCTCTCAAGGACAGCTGCCGGAACACACCGTTAGGTGATTGGCGACAGATTTTCTACTTGAGGGTGGTAGCTAGCCAGGCGGGCATTCGCAAAATGCCCTACCACCATGCTATAACGACTGCCATCCTAAGACGACAACCGCGACTGACGACCCTCCGAAGCACAGAAACGCTCAGTAGTAATGTCACTAGCGGTCACCCATCCAACTCAAGACCGCGCGCGACGTTGCTTAACTTTGCTGATCGGTTGAGAACAGCTAAGTAAACTTCGTTACGAGCGCTTCAAAAATGTTCTGCCAAACCAACTTTCCTGCCTTTCATAATGTTGCAAAATAATTGTGTTCCTCTGCTACGGGTCTTATTGAAACATGTCAATGTTCAGCGTGTATAGTTGGAAGATGCGCGTTCGATCCCCGCTGGGAGAACAGCTTTGAAACTTATAAATTCTTATCATATTCTATATTTATAATACAAAAACAAACAACTTATTAAACAGTTAAGAATATTATATAGATTTAATGATAACTTGTCGAAGATATTTCGTCTAGAAAAACCTTATTTTAAACATTATATATAGTGTAAAAATAATTTACAGATTATGCAGCATTCACCGTAGTATTTTATTACAATCACACATTTTCATTTGCAGTCTCAAAAATAATTAGCTTAGTATAGTAGAACTTAATTGTAACTAACTACGATACATATTAATGTCACCAGTGGACCTAGAGCAAGTTTTTTCGCTATAAACGCGCTCACGCAAGTAGTATTGCGCAAGCACAGTGCTTATAGTGTGAATAAAAAATTTGCCATACAAAATCACGATTACGCGCTCACGGCGTATTTCAAAAACTCACTTTGCTCTCAGATAAATACTAATAAATTTGACGTGAATTTTACTGGCTGTAGATATTATGTAAAATTCTGTTATCGGCTGTATTTATTGATTTTAATTTTATATTAGTAATAAATAAATATTTTCAAGCGCAGAAGACCATTAAAACATGAACATTTCAGAAAATAACAAAACTTCACAGTTTGATTTTTAGTAGCAATGATTTTATACATAGATAAATAAAAGCACCTGCAAATAGAATTATAGTTTATCCAAAAAATAAATATGTAAATAAGTGTAAGGGCCTGATTCAGAATATTCGAATAAGTTCCGGTTATACTACCCAGACTACGAATAAATATATATTTATTCGTAGTACCCAGAACATAAAATAACCGAATGATAAAAATTACAGTAAACATGCAGCACGTTTCAAACTTTAACCGATGGATAGGCTAAATCGATGACTGTGAAACGCAAAGATAGTGTTTTATTTATTAAATATGTTCTGAGTAGTATAACCGGAACTTACTCGAACATTCTGAAACAGGCCCTAACTCTCATACAGTTTCCGCTTTGATTACGGACTCAACAAGTTAGCAATTAACAAAATTAATCTTCCAAATTCAATTTGATTGGTTAAATGATTTGACGCTTAGATATGATCGCATCTAATTGGTCGCATGAAAGTTATTGCGTCGAACGGTACACTTTTTAAACCACGCCCGCCACGGTAAGCTTTGCGTTCTTCTGTTTTTGAGCCTGACTTACATACATAATTATTTGTAGTATTTATTTAATAAAGGCAGACCATCGCCGTGTTATATTATGTATTTAATATTAACTCTATGACAGACCCTTCCGTATATTTACGGAAGGGTCTGTCATAGAGTTAATAGTAAATACATAATTACATAATTAGTTATGCCTGTTGAGGGAGTTTCTCATCTGGACAGACGATGCTCGCGGAAGGCTGCTCCAGCGTCGGTTGATTCAGTCTATTCTCTCTCTTATCTTTTTGATGCTGCACATAGAACCATCTGAAACCAAATACATTTTTTATGTACACTTCTTCATAATACATTTCTTTTTATATCAGATAGGTTAAGTATAACCTTTGACTAATATCTGACATGTTAGTAAGTGATAGTTTGGTCATAAAATTAAATAATAATATTTCTTCATTGACATAAGTAAATTGATTTCAAAAGCTTTATGAATCCATAGGCTAGTTTGTCTATGCTCCAGGACCCAGTGTATCTATAAATTATGTCTTTATTAAAAATACCTATACATAATATTTCTTAATATTTTTTTTTTTATGCCCGATATGTTAGCCTTTGACCACTATCTCAAGTATGGTAAGTGATGATGTGGTCGAAGATGTGGTTCAGGCTAACCTGGAAGTACTGGCTCTCAAGGACAGCTGCCGGAACACACCGTTAGGTGCTTGCCGACAGATTTTCTACTTGAGGGTGGTAGCTAGCCAGGCGGGCATTCGCAAAATGCCCTACCACCATGCTATAACGACTGCCATCCTAATACAACAACCGGGACCGACGGCTTAACGTGCCCTCCGAAGCACGGAAGCGCTCAGTAGTAATGTCACTAGCGGTCACCCATCCAACTCATGACCGCGCGCGACGTTGCTTAACTTTGCTGATCGGTTGAGAACAGCCAAGTAAACTTCGCTACGAGCGCTTCAAAAATTTTGGGAACTTAATTCAAGTTTAAATTATACTTTTTCATACTTTCGGGTCTATTCGCGCTCAAGTAACATTTTGGTATACCACGACATTTCGATCAAGGGGCTTCGGTCGTGCTCAAGAGCAGACTGAAGAAGCGAATGCTGTGCCACAGGCAGGACGGGTGCATGGAGACACATTGCGAGTTGTGGCGTGAGCCCTTACCTATTTATCATAGGATTCGACGACACAGAAAGCTCGTATCCATCCGCCCAATAGTTTCGAAATTTCAAAGAGACTCAAAATTGTAATTAAACATACGTTATTATTTACTGGCTCTCAAGGCTAACTGCCGGAATGGTGACAAATTTTCTAGGTGAAGGTGCGGTAGATATCCAGCCTAGCATTCGCAAAATGTCCTACCACATGCCGTAAACCTCATGCCCATGAAGTAAACATATTAAATTTTGGTTAAGTTCAAAGTGTTCAATTAAGAGTTTATCTATCTATTCCCGCGGCGGGATTCAAACCATAGACCCCAGCACGACTGTCCCAGTGCAGCAATAGTCATTGTAAAGCCGCTTTATTTTTTATCAAGCTAGCACGAATGGCGAGCGAAGCGTCTTCGTTTCAGTTTAGACGCAATGCTTTCGTATGTCTTTCCAGATTTCCGCTTGTTCAACTCTACATGTCGCATTTCTCAACTGAATCTCGTGAAATTTTGTTAGCAGGTGCTTATATGGAATATTTATGGATCTAATTTTTGGAATATTCTGAAAATAGCGGAGATACGAGTAAAAATCATATTTCAATTACGGGGTTTACAGCTCACAGAGTCAATTGTAGTCGATTGTGGGCATGTGTAGACGCTAAACACCAGGCATCATCATCACAGCAACCAAACCCTCCACTGTTGAACAAGGTCATAGGGGGTGATTTGTCATAATCCACTCGCTTGGCAGGCGTCTTGAGGATCGCAATAGAAGTTGGCATTTCTTCAGTAGGCGCTGCTTCCCACCTTCCGGTATTTTTACCTTTATCACCTTATACGACACTCACGGAGAGAAATGGGGAGTTACATTCTAACCTGACCGTGGCCGCTTTTCAAGGTGCAGTTGCTAATAATTGCCACTTCATAACAAAACACACAAAAATACTTACGCAAATATCCCAAGTGCTGGCAGCGTGGCCGTCACACTCATGAGAAACACGGCGCCAGGTAAGAAATGAAGCGTGGCTATATACACCCTGGAGTATAGAGGTACGAAGATGAGAGGCATCGTTGTCTCTGCTACTCCAAATAAGGAATACACTTTGCCTGAAAAAAATAATTTGAATATTTTCTTAGGTTATCACGGTATTCTGAAAAAAGGCCAGGTCAAGAGTACCCTAAACTGACGCATATGTATGACAGGATCGATTAATGTAGATTAAGCGAAAGAGATATATAAGGATCTTAGCAAGTAGAAATTTATGGTCTCTGCCTACCCACATTCACGGTAAAGACACGTAGCTAACAAACTTAAGAGACAAAATCATTTTATTTTTACTGCACATAGGCTAGCCTTTGGCAGTGGTTATAGGCTACAAACAATAGTTTTGAAATGTCCAAATAAAGTCCTTTTAAATCCCCATTGGACTTATTTTTGTCACTAAAATGTACACACAAAATGGCAGTCTCCATATAGGAATAGTAACAATAACTCCACAGATGAGCTTACTACCCTATTTCATAAAATGAGGTGATCAAAAGTTATCGTTGGAAAAACATACAAATGCTCAACTCGGACCCAAGCTTGCTAAGCTCGCTTCGCTTAGTCAGTAAACACAGCAGTAAAACAATGAAAGATATCATTTGAAATGTTATATCTTATTTCTATAATTGAAAATCAAAATAAGCTTACCGAGTTCTTGATAGGAGACTAGCTTTGAGGCTATCGATCTCAATGCAATAGCTGAAGTTCCATTCAATATCTCTAGTAATGGAGCTGAAATATAAGGACACGATTTTTTTATGTCTTAAATTATTTAAGTAACTAACGAATTCACGTGGCCTAATTAATGTATACAGTAGCTGCCAATAGGCCTGCAACAGGATATAGATAGGTTGACTGCTTTTATTTATTGTTACTGCAAAAGTTTTAATTATTTATATATTCATAGCGTATTAATATTTCTTCATTAAACATACATTTCTTAATAACATACATAACCCACGTTTATCATCATAATAATAAAATAATTCATTAATTTATGATGTGGCTGTTTCTGACGTGGCGACATAAACGCCACATTTTGTTTTTTTTGGGTTGGACACTGCCCTTTCACCAACCCCGTGGTGAAAGGGCAGTGCGGATGTGTGGGACTTGAACCCACTAAAACCCCCCGTGAGCAGTCCTCCGCGATGGTGGGGCAAGATAGGGTCGCATCAGCAATCACCATCTTACATAAACGCCACCTAGGCCTGAAGAACGTTCGTCGCTTTTGCTTCTACACGAAGCATCACCAGGAGTCCGACTCTTCGAGCGCACGATCTAGAGAGATTTTTTCCATTAGCGCTAGAAAATTTAAGACCTAATAATGCTATTATTGACTCTTCAAGGCCACGATCAAAAAATATTTTCTCTTTGAAATTTTGAACGAGTAATTTTTTTGTTTCATTCAATGAACTGAATATAGTATTTGCCATTAAACCTATTGGTACCTCGTATTCCAACCTTTCCCTTACCAGTGCAGTGAGCGTTTGACAAATCAATTTTTTTTTTATATACACACTGTATACTAGTATACAGTGTGTATATAAAAAAAAAACACGGAAATGCCTTTCAACATTAAAAAGTTAGAAACAACTTATCGTCGTTGTTCCATGAAAATGTGTATGCAGGTTGTTTTGAATGAGCATTGTAGACGATTTCCACAAGTTTGTTTTATGTTTCAATGGGGTTTACTCTTATAAATGATCATTAATTAATCTTATTTCTTTCTCTATCCGCGGCTACTTCGGCAGAGCAAGTGCTAACTTCGGTATGGGTTACATATTTGAGCCGTTTGGTGTAGAGACGTTGGGTCCGTGGGGACAGGGAGCTCATCGTATTTTACAAAACTTATCAGAGCGCTTGGTCGATGGGACGCGTGATCAAAATGCTAGCACCTATTTGGCATAAGCATAGCAATTCAACGGGGCAATGCTGCCAGGATAATACGCACGCTGCAAACTGGTAGTTGGTTGAAACATTTGAACTGCCTGTGAGCCTGTAATGACTTATACGTTGTCCAAATGATTTTATTGTAGTAGCTATAGTGTATAATTAGTAATGTTGAATATAGTTCGTAGTAGCCGGTAATATATATAAAAAAAAAATTATAAAATAAAAAATAATATATATATATATTCTTACATATGAAATTGGCGTTTTTCGTACTGGCCACTTTAATCACGAATTTCTCCTCTTTGGTAAGGAATTCCAAATTCAAATTTGTACAGCTATAGACTCATGTATTTGTGCTTCGATGATCGTCATTCATTTGTTTTTTTTCTTCTGTTTTTTTCTGTTTGCGTCACTAATTTTACAAAATGGAAAACCTTAAATATCGCATTATTTACGAGTACGAGTTCCGCCGTGGCACTAGTGCTGCGGAAACAACTCGAAGGGTGAATGATGTGTATGGCGGTCGTGTTGCAAAAGAAAACACAGTTCGTTTTTGGTTCCAACGTTTTCGTTCTGGAAATTTCGACCTGCAGAACAAGCCCCGTGGACGGCCTGAGACTCAAGTTGATAATGAAGAGTTGAAGGCTATTGTGGAAGCGGATCCATCGCAAACCACGTCCGAGTTAGCTGCAGGCTGCAATGTTAGTGATAAAACTGTTTTAATTCACTTGAAGCAAATTGGGAAGATTAAAAAGCTTGAAAGGTGGGTACCTCACGAATTGACTGAAACAAACCGGCAAACGCGCGTCGACTGCTGCGTTACATTACTAAACCGGCACAATAATGAAGGTATTTTAAACCGAATCATTACCTGTGATGAAAAATGGGTTCTTTACGATAATCGGAAGCGCTCAGCGCAATGGTTAGATCCTGGCCAGCCAGCCAAATCCTGCCCCAAGCGAAAATTAACCCCAGAAAAGTTACTTGTAAGCGTTTGGTGGACTAGTGCCGGTATTGTTCATTACAGTTTTTTCAAATCTGGCCAGACTATTACAGCTGATGTCTATTGTCAGGAATTGCAAACGATGATGGAAAAGCTAGCGGCTAAACAACCTAGGCTGGTCAATCGCTCCACGCCACTGCTGCTTCACGACAACGCTAGACCACACACTGCGCTACAGACGGCTACTAAATTAGAAGAGCTTCAATTGGAAAGTCTAAGACATCCTCCGTACTCCCCGGACCTTGCTCCAACAGATTACCATTTTTTTCGAAATTTGGATAACTTCTTGCAAGGGAAAAAATTCAACTCCGATGGGGCAGTCCAAATCGCCTTCAAAGATTTTATTGATTCCCGTCCGACTGGTTTTTTTAGTAAAGGGATCAATGAACTACCTATGAGATGGCAAAAGTGCATAGAAAATAATGGTTCATACTTTGATTAATTAAATATATTATATTAAAAAATATTCGACTTTTTGTTCCTCCCATACAAAACGCCAATTTCATATGTAAGGACCTAATATATGGTTAGTCCGCTTAACATCAGGTGGGCCTCGAGCTTGTTCCGTCACAATAACATATTATATGTTATTGTGACGGAACAAGCTCGAGGCCCACCTGATGTTAAGCGGACTAACCTCTGCCTATAACAGATGCATTTCGTCACAACTCACGAATTGAGCTGCGCCCGTCACCTTGAGACATAGTTCTTAAGTCTCATGTGCCTGTAATTTCACTGGCTCTCAAGGACTGCTGCCGGAACACACCGTTAGGTGCTTGGCGACAGATTTTCTACTTGAGGGTGGTCGCTAGCCAGGCGGGCACTCGCAAAATGCCCTTCCACCATGCGGTGAAGCTCAAGCTCTGGGCGGGATTCGAACCATGGACCTGCTGCGCGGCAGTCCATAGCCAATGCCACTGAGCCATCACTGCTTCAAAAAAAATGCTGCCTTAATGCTTTCATTGTACCTAGTAGCTGTATTCAATATTTTGTAGTGTTGTATATAGTTCATAGTTTTTTTTAATATTGGTATACCGCCGTTAAAAGAAACATTTATTCTTATAATAGATATGTATCTCTTCATATATATTCCTAGTGTATCTCTTATTTAATTACTCACACATGTAAACTTCGTAGTCGTTTCTAGCGAAGGCTAACACTAATGCACCACAGATCTTGCTCGAAGTCGATATCATTCCTAGCACAGCATCGTCCGCCTTCAACTTCCTGCTGAACACACTTATCGAGAACAGTGTACCTGAAAATATATTATATAATTCGATTAGTTCGCAGCAAGAGAAACGCTTGCATGTTGCGAAGTTTGCGTATCTGTTCTTAACCGATCAGCAAAGTTAAGCAACGTCCGCCGCGGTCAGAAATTGGGTGGGTCCGCTAGTGACATTACTACCAAGCGCTTTGGAGGGCTGTCGGTCCCGGTTGTTGTCTTAGGATGGCAGTCGTTATAGCATGGTGGACATGGTGGTAGGGCATTTTGCGAATGGCGCCTGGCTAGCTACCACCCTCAAGTAGAAAATCTGTCACCAAGGACCTAACAGTGTGTTCCGGCAGCTGTCCTTGAGAGCCAGTAATTCCAGGTTAGCCTGAACAACATCCTCGACCTCATCATCACTAACCACCAGGTGAGATTGCGGTAAACGGCTTTCCTATCAGCAATAAAAAAATAAAAACTTTAATCTTATACAATTTGGAAGCGTAGTAAGTGTAAGTAGAAGTATAATAATAAAATGTCTTAGTAAAACACATTTATTTATTCTTTTGCACAAATAAGTGTACAAGAAGGACTTAATGCTATGTAGCATTAAGTATAAGCTACGTATACTTAGGTAATTAAAAGAGATATCTAATGACAATTCCGCCTAATTTTCCTGTAATGCCGACGTGACGTCATAAACGCCACGTTAGCCAAATCGGAAGTATTTGAAACGCTTTTCGCGTCTACACGAAGCATCCTCAGGAAGTCTTGACACTTACGGCACACGAAAAAGAAATTGTTAAAAATTGAGGCGCAATTAGATATATTTTTAGTTTAAGTGTTTTTAAAATATTAACTAATGAAATTCTTAAGATATTATTTTCAAAATATTTGTTATTATTAAATATGGATTACCGCAAAGTAACGCCTGAACTTATAATATATTTTATTCATTATAACATATTGTCATTCCTGTACTCTCTTTGGGAGTAGGCAGGGGTGTATAAGCGCCCATATTTTGCCAGACATTTTAAATTAGTCCTATGTAAAAGAGAGCGAACCTAATTGTGTCTAAAAAATCTACAACATAATTTCAGAGATAATTATGGGTAAAACTGGTATATGGTATATGGGTGAAAATCGTATATTCCAGACAGAGACAGCTGAACTGCAAATTCTTCTTAACAGATTGTTAGTGACCATTTAAAAAACAAAAAAAACCGCGGTTAATCAGCACATATTCTGTTGTAACCTATTTCTTTATCAGTGTTTATGTGAAGGTTACGTAAGTATATTAGCTATATTCACTATCTATTCGTGAGAACCTGTTTGTTTTCAATTATCTAATTGGCTTTCTAGTGCTAGTTTATCGTACATGTTTAGCAGAAAAACTGTTGGTTTTCCAATTAACTAATAAAAAAAAAGGCCAATTTTAGACTTATATAATGCACTCTAGAGTTGAAAACATTGATGTAAAACACGGTACCTGGAAAAATAATCGGCGAAGCGCGACTTGGACTTGAACTTATTTTTATACAGTTAGAGGTTAGAGATCTTTAGTGGGAGGGGACCCCATGAGAAAGTAAGATTTATTTATAGGGTTAGAATTGCACGGCTTCAAAGAACTTTGTACTCTTAAAGTTTGAAAATACATCTTTCTATGATTGTTTTAGATAATTTTTTTTTAGAAGTCTCTCTGTTTGTTCCTAAGGATACCTAAGCCCACGCCTATAAAAACCGCAGTTTTTATCTTAGCACTTTAAAAGAAAAAGATACATAATGGTAATGCACTACATTGAACCACACCTTGAAGTATCATTTGTTGGCCAACTGAACTTGTTTACATAATGAAAGACAATATTTGCTCACCAATAGAGTGCGTGATAAGACTGTAGGTGGAGTAGATGCTGTACTTCACTTCATCCCAGTTGAAACGGTAGCGAGCGAAAATGTACATTACGCTTAATTCACCTAAAACAGACACATTAAACCAGAATTAATAGGTTTACATCATATATACTGTATCAGCTGGATTGTCCACTGCTTAACACAGCCTCCCCCATTATGGGGGGGATTGCCATAATCCCCAAGCTTGGCAGGCGTCTTGGGGATCGCAGTATTAGATATCAGTTCGCAGAAAGAGCTGTGCACCTTCTGGTGTGTTACCCTTAGTCGCCTCTTACGACACCCTCTGGTAGAGATGGGGGGGTGACGTTCTAGACCGGCACCCCATGGATAATACATCATATTATATAGATTTAAATAATAATATCAAAACACTTTTTATGCGCCTTAAAAAGGAGAAAACTAATCGAAAAGTGTTCGAAATCTACTAAAATTTGGTCGGTTTTGCTACTTAGCAAGATTCCGAGATACGGATAAACAAACAAGAAACCGGTAACGTAGTCCAATATTATTTTGTCAATTTCCGTCCACGAGACAATTAAAGTATCATTTTAATCCAGACTCTGATTATGATTATGATGGATCAGTTGCATTGGCCATGAACTGCCGCGCAGCAGGTCCATTGTTCGAATCCTGCCGCGGGCTTGAGCTTCACCGCACGGTGGAAGGCCATTTTTGCGAATGCCCGCCTGGCTAGTGACCACCCACGCATTAATGCTTTTGCGATAGAACTCTGGGTATCAGACTCTACCAAGTCTATGAAGGTATTTTGTACCGCTTCCTTGAGATCATTGTTTGTCTTAGGAGGAAATTTATTTTTAGATACACAAAACAAATTACAGTAAATTATTATACACGTTATACAAATTTTGAGCCGAATTGTAATTAAACATATGTGTATACAGAAAAGTAAAGTGAAATCCGAGACGAAGTAAAATAAAGTAGCAATCCGCAAATCAAACTGATTTCGGAATAGTTTTTTTTTTTTATGCCTCATAGGTTAGTCTTTGACCACTATCTCACCTGATGGTAAGTGATGATGTGGTCGAAGATGTTCTACAGGCTAACCTAGATGTACTGGCTCTCAAGGACAGCTGCCGGAACACACCGTTAGGTGCTTGGCGACAGATTTTCTACTTGAGGGTGGTAGCTAGCCAGGCGGGCATTCGCAACCAACTCATGACCGCGGGCGACGTTATTAACTTTGCTAATCGGTTAAGAACAGCTAAGTAAACTTCGCTACGAGCACTTCAAGACCCTGAAACTGACACAATATATAATTAACTAACAATAAGACAGATCATCCGGACGCAACATGGCTGTTGTGTCCGAATTACTTGGTTTCGGTTGAAGAAGATCTTTTATACTTCACTTAGAAAGCGAGCGCGGGCCTCAGCACGTAACTCAGCACGTAACTGAGTTACGTGCTGAGGCCCGCGCTCGCCGCTTCGCGCAACCGTGACTACCAGACGAAGGGCTACAATATGCGCGAGTCCCAGCCGGGTACCTATTTATTTAGATCTTTTATAGCTATAACATATCTGCTAAAACTAAAAAAATTGCAAAAATTAAATTGCAGAGAAAGAATCGGTTGGGGACAGGTCTGGCAAGTACCCACGGAAGATGCCATGTGGTTTCCAACTGAAGATTTTGTAATACTACCACGTTTGTTGAGTAGTGTGAGGTATTATGTTATCACGGGGCAATTAATGGCGCACATCGATGGACGACTTAATTGCTTCCTGAGAGTTTTACCATCATTTTAGGAAGTGCTTCACAATAGGTATTTACTATTATTGATTACACTGTACCTTTTACTATAGCGAATAACACCATGAAGTAACCACACAAGAGGTTGTAGGTAACTCTTTTGTGGTCATGTTATTTTGTATAAATGAGTTTTGCTTTCAACATTGTTTCTGTTTGGATCCGATTCTGGATGGAACTAGCAGGAGGTATAAAATAACAAACTGTTATTTATAACAAATTGTTATATACAACAGATTGTTATTTATAACAAATTATTATTTATAATAAGTTATTATTTATAACATTTTTTGTTTTATGCCTCGACTTATTTTATAACCACCTGTATTAAAACGTTAACCTCTGTCTATAACTTCCTTTTTTATTTAAACTGATGATCTTGAATCTTAGACTATGCTTGAATTATTTCAATTTCAATTATACATTTCCTCGTCATCTATCTATCATATTTAAAATTTTAATATTCTATTGTATGTACAAATAACATTTACACCCATACTAAGACATACAAACAAGCAATGATGGCCGAGCGGTAATAGCTATGGACTGCCGTGCCGCAGGTCCCTGGTTCGATTTCCACCGCCGGTTTGAGCTTCACCGCATCTTGGAATTGCATGTTGCGATTTCCCGGCTTGGTAGCTACCACCTTCAAGTAGAAAATTTGTCGCTAAGCACCTAGCAGTGTATTCCGGCAGCTGTCCTTGAGAGTCAGTCATTAGCCAGAGACCTAACAATTATGTCTCAAGATGACGGGCGCAGTGCAATTCATGACTTGTGATTAAATGCGTCTGTTATAAGCAGTGGTTAGTCCGCCTAACATCAGCCTCGAGCTTGTTCCGGCACAATAACATAAAAAATGTACAAATGCGCATTCATTTTTTTTTTATATTATTGTAACGGAACAAGCTCGAGGCCCACCTGATGTTAAGTGGACTAACATCTGCCTATAACAGATGCACTTCCTCACAATTCACGAATTGCACTGCACCCGTTACTTTGAGACATAGTTAGGCTAATGACTGGCTCTCAAGGACAGCTGCCGGAACACACCGTTAGGTGCTTGGCGACAGATTTTCTACTTGAGGGTAGTAGCTAGCCAGGCGGGCACTCGCAAAATGCCCTTCCACCATGCGGTGAAGCTCAAGTCGGCGGTGGGGATCGAACCAGGGTACTGCGGCACGTCTGTCCATAGGTATTACCGCTCGGCCATTATTGCTTCTAATATAATAAGTTACCATCGAAGAGCGCACCTTTAGCGTGAACAGATTTGTAGCCACTTCTTTGAACGAACAATTTTATAACCACTATAATTATAATATTATGTAACAAGCACGTCGTCTAGACCGCCAATCTGCAAACGGACGTAGTAACTATTATATAATCTGTGACGGAGGTGCCAATCGGCGCCGTACCGTACCATCACGCGACTGTCACTTTTCATTCATCAAAATTCAAAATGGCGTCATACAGTCGATTATTTAATTCAAATAGAGTCACGTTCTAAATCTCCAGTAACTGGTCTATAATACGATATTATAGTATCTACTATGCTACCAGGATCTACTGTCTGTGGTATATAGGGCGTTGAGCAAATAGATTTTGCAAGGTGGTTGCAAATGCCCGCCTGGCCATCTACCACCCTCGAGTAGAAAATCTGTCGCCAAGCACCTAATGGTGTGTTCCGGCAGCTGTCATTGAGAGCCAGTAATTCTAGGTTAGTCTGAACAGCGTCACATCATCACTTACCATCAGGTGAGATAGTGGTTATAAAAAAATGAGAAAATTATTTAACTAAGAAAAATTCAAATAAGCTATGTAATAACTGGGTTTGGACTGTCTGTGAGTCTGCAATGACTTATAGGTTGTCTAAATACTTATTGTAGTAGCTGTAGTGTTCTATATAGTTCGAAGTATTTTGTTAAGAAAGACGCAGTGAATGTTAGCTTGGCTGGATGGTACTTTGAAGTGGAAAATCTGTCGCCACGCACCTAGCAGTGTTCCTGCAGTTGTTCTTGATAACAAGTCCCCATTCTAGAATTAGTCTTTTCAACCTCCGTACTTACCAACAGTTATGGTTGGAGTCTAGGTTAGTCTTTATTTATTTTTTTTCATTATTTTTTTTGTAAGTATCTAGGTACTAAGTAGGTATGAGTAGATATGTATTGAATTTAATTATTATATTAAAGGTAGATGCGGAAGTTTTTGGCGGGAAATTCATAATCTCTTGTCTTTACATTTTATTTGGTGTAAAAAAGGATGGAAGTTCTCTGTTCTACGAGTATTTTTTTTTTCCAAGTAATTTATTTTGTTTCGACTGTTTTATTTTCAACTTATTTTCAAAAAAAATTGAATGGAAAATGAAAATCCAACATACATACCTAATCCCTGTATTAACTTAGATTAAAAAAACGGTACTTATTTGACGCGTCTAGGTATATTCATCGAGATCTTTGAAGCAGTGTTGGCCCAGTTGCAATGGCTGTAGACTGCCGTGCAGGGTAGAATAGAGTGGAATCGAATCCCACTGCAGACTTGAGCTTTACCGCATGGCAGTAAAGGGCATTTAGTGAACGTCTGCCCTATCACTACACTCAAATAGAACGCCAAGCACATAATGTTGTGTTCCGGCAGCTGTGCTTGAGAGCCAGTAAGTGTAGGCTTAGCCTATTATAACGACGACCACTTACCACCAGATTAAATTGTGGTCATGGGCTAACCTATAAACTGACAATAAAACATTTTTGCTGCACGTTGCGCAGACCTGTGTGCTGGCTATGCGTATTTTTATGAAATGTGGCTAAGAAACCATCGAACCCATGTTTGCTTTTTAGTACACTATAACAGCATCGAAATCGGTTCAGCTGTTTTGAAGTGATAAGAAGAATGACATAAACTCACGTAAAGATTACAAGCTTTAAATATGACAATTGTATCACGTCAATGCTAACAGGGTTTTTTTTGCATTTTACACACTGTGCTCAGAATGGATAAAATATTTTCAAAGAACAACATCAAAAATAACTTTACTATTAAAACAAAATCAAAGCAGCAGCACTGCAATAAACAAAACCTTAAATAAACTCATCAAAACCAACAGCGCTAAACAACATAGCTTCATTTTTACGACACCCGTCCGCCCCTCCAGCCGAATGAACACATTGTGATTATGACAAACAGCCATACTACCGCTGACAAATGCTGTACACACCGGAACACTCGTATAAATCACACGGACAGGCAGACAAACAATGCTACTGTACAACTGTCATTGAAATTTATTATATAGACATGAGCTACTTTAAATTGAGCCTCGAAATTTGAGCATAATATGTAGCGGTGAATGTAGTGATTTGAAAATGGAACCAATCAAAAGTGTATGGGAAAAGTGATACCGCTTTTTGTAGGGTTATAATGTAATTTATAATATATATTCATCGAGCTTTGATAGAAATGTGCTGTAAATGAAATTGAAACGATGAGGAATGGTTACAATTTAAAATAATTATATATTTGCATAGTCAAATGGTATTTTGTAAATGCCCGCTTGGCTAGCTAGGTAAGCGTTCGCAAAATACCCTTACACAGCAATTGCCGCCGGGCCAACACAAGTACAGGGACAAGGTTTTCATATTAAGTATCGTATTTTCAAATCAACTATTTGAAAAACTAATGAGAAACGATAACAATCCTAACATAAATATTATTTTTATGACTTAAATACACCCTAAGATCAATAACAATAATATTCGTAGACTTAGAAAACAAATCTACATGCTGGAACTCATGCGCAAACAAGTTTAAAAGAACCAACGCTCGTGGGAGAGTTCTGAGCGTGGCGAGTTCGTTTCGAAAGACGATGGAACAGCTGGTGTTGAGTTGTTCTGTTCTGTGGCTGGTCGGAGTTTGCTGCGCGCAAAATAGTCCGGTACAAATAAGCCAAGTGCTCCCATAGCCGTCAGGTTGTCCAGAATAGTGTATGGCGAACAGTAATTTACGTCTCGTACTCCGATCATACCTGATACAATGAGCGATGGAAACAGATACGGATAGTACCCGTACATCCCCTTGTAGACGTAGCGAGCGAATTGGGCTAGCTAGGTGAGTGTTCGCAAAATAACCTAGCTTACACAACAATTGTCACCAGGCTAACACTGCTTCAAAAATCTCGAGGAATATAGTTAGGTGCATCTGAGTAGAACCGAAATGTTTGTAAGTCCAAGTCAATACTTGTACAAGGACAAGGTTTTCATATTGAGTATTGTTATCAAATCAACTATTTTTAAACTAATGAGAAACTATAACAATCGGGATGCAAAGATAATACTTACGCAAAAAAATATCTCGTCGACTTGAAAACCTCCTAATATTTTTTTACCTCAAGTGACTTCACATGTCCAGGAAATAGTTAAGATCAAAAGATTGCATTATCAAACATTATTATATATATATATATATATATATATATATTATTGTAAAACAAATATCAATTGACTATTTCGGAACAAAAGGAAATATGTCACTCAATGATCAATGATGGACAAAAAATTTGTTATTTTATGCCGCTTTGTTTATTTGAGTACATGACAAAACAAGTAAGTCAATTCATCACGCTTTTATACATTTTGAATCAAAGATGGCGTGGCTGTGATCTGCCATGCAGGCGTCCACGTTTCGAACCCAGAAGAAGAAGCGGGCTTGTGCTTCACCACATGGGATTGGAGGTATTTCGAGAAAGCTTTCCTGATCATCTTCCACCCTGAAGAAGAAAATATTTCGCCAAACTTAACTATGTGTTTCTGCCATTGAAAGCCAATAATTCTAGGATTAGCCTTCGTCAGTGCATTTGCCAACTACTCTAAACAACACGTGAGACTATGGTCGCTACATCTCCTAACTTCAATAAAAAAAATTAAATATATATATGTACATTAATATAATAAAGCAAAGCAGCAACCCATTTTGGCCGTGCTTCTGGATAATATTGGTTGTTATGTTGTCTGTTCGGATGTTACAGAGTTTTTCTTATAGTTTTTCGTGAGTTTTGGGTTCCGGATCACCCAAATGCTAAAGCTGACTAAATAGACACATTATATAAAAGAAATTTTAAGAATCTGGTTGAAGTATAGCAGCAGGCATGATAGTATGTTTATGGATATAAAATATTTATAAGTTTATGCCTACGAATAAATCGATCTAATTGACACGGGTGGCCCGATCAAGCTATTAACGCATGAATTTATAATGTGGCTTTAATTTTGTAATGTTGAAAGATTAATTTTGAGCATTCAGAATTTAGAAAAGACAACTTGTATTTTTGTTCAAATACATTTTCGGTATATTATATAACTAAAAGTGTAATCTGTATGATATTATATGTGAGAGTATGTAATCCGCCTTATGACTACAATGTAATTAAATAATCACGTGATGATATTTTTCCACCTGAAGTTATATTCTATCCGCTACTTTGTTTATGTGAAACTTTGTTGCAGACTATCTGTATCTGTTGCAATCTGATAGAGATTGTTTTTTAGTTGCGGGGTAAATTAAAAGCAAATCATTTTTCTTATCACTAATAATAATATTACGTGGATTATCTTACAAGCTATACTTATGCTATATCTGATAGCTATAGCTTACCTATGCTGAACTATACCATACCACTCCGTAGGAGTTCTAAAAGGCGACTAAAGGAAAACTACGAAAAGAATATAAGAATAAAATTGAGATAATAAGTTGGGCAGCAGTGCCTACCAACTAAATGCCATCTTACACAGCGTTCCCGAAGTTGCCAAGCGAGGGGATTATAGCAAACCCCCTTTAATGGAGCGGCTGTGTTCAGCAGTGATTCAAAGGGACAATCCGGCTTATACAGTACCTACAATAGCATACGAAAATATTTATTATTTAAATATTTTGTAGATATATATATTTTTTTTATTTTAATATTTATATGTGGACCCGTAACATCATATTTTGCGCTGTCATTATTATTGATGTGGGTGCCATCTACATCTAACAACTAGTACCTACTATTTGTTTGATTTTATAATGCCAAAGTAAGATTGCATTGCTTAGCTAGAAATAACCCATTATTTATAATAATTGGTTTATTCTATATGGTTATATCTAATAATAGGCTAGGCTTTGACCCTGATGCTACCTGATGGTAAGTAATGATGTGGTCGAAAATTTTGTTTAGGATAACCTAGAATTACTGCAGATTGTGAAGCAGTGATGGTTCAGTGGCATTGGCCAGCAGGTTCATGGTCCGAATCCCGCCGCGGGCTTGAGCTTCACCACATGGTGGAAGGGCATTTTGCGAATGCCCGTCTGGCTAGCGACCAGCCTCAAGTAGAAAATCTGTCGCCAAGCACCTAACGGTGTGTTCCGGCAGCAGTCCTTGAGAGCCAGGGAAATTACAGGCACATGAGACTTAACAACTATGTCTCAAGGTGACGGGCGCACGGTGTAATTCGTGACGAAATGCATCTGTTATAGGCAGAGACGTTAGTTCGCTTAACATAAGGTGGGCCTCGACTTGTTCCGTCAAAAAAAAAAGATAGTTCTGAAGAGAGCGCATTAAATAATCCCCAGGGTGAAGTACTGCGACTTTGCCAGTTAATAAGTGATAGAAATAGATAAGCAATCACTTATTACGTAAACGATTTCTATTTACAGTGTGTAATAGCTTTACTACGTATTAAATGGATCCACCGGAAAGTCCATTGTTTATAATGACTGTACATATGTTTGCCGGACGCGCCGCGCTCACTGTGTACTGTCAATATTACACATTAACAAGGAAAATGTTTTGAACATTTAGCACCTTTATTGACTATTCTTCCATTGTAACTGCAAAGCGGAACATGTTTAAATACGCATTTTAGAATGGCTGATATCTACTCATTATTTAAATTATATGCTTAAAATTAAAGTCACTGGCGCCTTCATCTATCCGAGACAATGTCAAGGCTGTTTCGACTTCCGTGAGTTCACGGTTTTTGTTAGGACCCAAATAGATCGCGCGTAATTATTATCTACCTATCCTTATTCCACGTCTATAACGTCGTTACGATTATGTATTCTTCTACAACATAAAATTTACACAATAATGTATATAATATCTTTTTCTGCTGCTAGTGATATTACTTATTTAAAAGTATAAATTAATTTAAAAAGTAAAAAAACCGACTGCAAATGATTCATTTTTGTTAAGCGTTCTACCGTTCCAATGAAAGGTGTGTTCCGGTAGCAGTCCTTGAGAGCTAATGAAAATACAGGCACATGAGACTTAACAACTATTTCTCAAGGTGACGGGCGCAGTGCAATTCGTCACTTGTGATGAATCAATCAAATTTAGGCAGAGGTTAGTCCGCTTAACATCAGGTGGACCTCTAGCTTGTTCCGTCACAATAACATAAAAAAGGTCTCTACCATAGATTATAATGTTCTTCGCACTATGGATAGAGATTATGAAAAAATATTGGTAATATACATTTTTGGCTATATTGAGTTCAAGAAGACTGGATGCCTGACGTATTTTGACAAGAGGTATAAATATTAATGGAACATTTATGAATAGATTTTTTGAAAAATTTATTAGAAATGTGTTGTACCTATATCTTTTTCTCGATAATTTCCTTATCTCTTTTAACGACTAACTCAGATCTTTTATTTGTCTTATTTCTTAAGTAGTTTCCAGATATCTACAGTAAATGATAAGGCCTTCAGTAATCAGAAATGCACTTAAGTTATTATTTTACTTGATATATTACTTTATTAAGTTAAAACGATAAGGTCCATGTGAAAAACATTATACTCTAAGCAAGCAAATGCCAAACCACTTTGCAATGTGCGCTGATATGAATGTTGTTTCAAGTTAATTAAAAAACAAACAAATTTAAGCGTTACAGCATGGTAGTATGACATTTTGCGAATGCCCACCTGGCTAGTTACCACCCTCAAGTAGTAATCTATCGCCAAGCACCTCACAGTGTATTCCGGCAGCTGTCCTTGAGAGCCAGTAAGTCTAGGTTACCCGGAACATCTTCGACCACATCTTCGCTTAACAAGGTGAGATAGTGGAATGCTAGCCCATCAGGTATAAATAAAAAAAATATGCGAGTAATATGGGAACTATAAGGTGTAGAAAGTTGATACACAAACAATATATCTCACTTGAGTGTAACTGTACGCGTGGTAAAATGTACCACAATTAGCGTTACGGACAATAAAATAGTATTAAAACTTTATGTTACTCACCCCACATCGGTCCAAATGTTAAACAGACCACTGATAAAATCAATAAAATCCGTATTCTTCTATTATTTGGTCCTTTTTTAAAAGCTATTGCCATAGTTTCTTTTAAGCTGTGGAAGTCAAAAAACTCGGCAAAAAATCCAGTAAAACCAGTCTTCTTGACCTACAAAATAATAAAACAGTTAGATCTCTAAAGAACAAAGCACCCAAAACAAAAGCTGATTCTTATAACTCACTTTTTCCTTATTTTCAAGCCATGTATGATCCTTGATAAAGAACAAGACGTAAACGAAATTTAAAAACTGCAAGGAACCGGATACAGCAAATACTCCATAAAACCCTAACACTTTCAGCAATATTCCACTCAGTCCCATTCCTATCGGAAATCCAACCGTCATACACAGGTTAAGAATTCCTAGGCGAAAAGTCCTCGTATCTTTTGAAGTTATGTCTCCCAGGTAACTAAACGTACCCAGGAACATTGTATACCATCCTCCTGTCAAAGCTGGGAATAAAACTTCCATAAACACCGTCCATTCCACAGGGACTTCGTAAAAGAAATACGTGTTAACAATATTGAGTACGCAAGTCATGAATTCTCCGAAGATTGGCACAAGCATACAAATCTTCCGTTTTCCGGTTTTGTCGCTCCACGCACCAATGAATAGCATCAGGATTGTCGGCACTGCTGTGTGGATAACGCTTTTCCATGCTTGTACCGAAGCGATAAGTTTTTGTACTTCATCTTCTTCAAAGGTATGGTTAGCGCGCTTTCGTAATCGTAAATCTGTGCATACATCGTCGGGAAACTCCAAATTAACACGGCACGCTTTATCTAGATTCAAGTTTTGCGTTGCAAGCATCGCCAAAACACTTGGCATCACAAACAGGGCCAGAACCGGTTCCACAGTAATGTTTGCTTTTACAAATTTCAACTTCTCAAAGAAGGTCAATGAATGAATATTATCTTTAATTTCCGATTTTAGCGGCCGCTCCTCAACGTCCTCGCGTTTCGCGTCTTGTTTCTTTGCGATATCCATTTTTAGTGATTCTTTAACCTTTCACTGTGCATTGGTATTTATAATTCGATTTGCAAAATCACCACTAAGTTGTGGGCTCCAGCTAATAAAGCTAAAGACGTTGCGCTGGATCTTCAGTAGGGTTACATCGTTATTATATAGAGCAGTACAATATTCATCGGTCTCTATAAAAACACAGTTAAATATTGAGCTACTAGTTATCCGTCGTCTCCGACGCGCCGCTAGTCTCCTATTGTTCGGCTTTATGTAAGCAAACACTCTTATGTTGCCATATCAGTCCTTAATGCGTCCACAAACATACTCGGTGAAATCGAAAATAAACTTAACCGATACACAATTCAAACATTCCAGCGCGGGATCATCTTGACAATTGAATTATTATGAAACATACGAATGTTTTTACATCGATAAAACACAATTAAATAATACTATTTGCAATTTGATTTTTATTAAATTCTCTCATTAACTCACACTAAGGTCACTAACACATTCACAAATATAATACGCATTAAAAGTCAAACATTACACTTCTTTATTCACATTTTCCATTTCGTCTACTTGCTTGTTGTCTTTGCGCTGCTCGAAGTACATCCATCTGCAACGAACGAGCACAGTTATATCACTGTCCAAGTTAACAAACTACGCTTGTTTGTCATTCCGCCTCATGATTGATTGTAAGTGACATAATGAGCATTTCTATTGAATCATAGATAAATAAACAGATACCTGGTCATCTATTATCGTACAGTAATAGCCAATTTTTGTAATTATTTAAGTGAGTCGCGAGTGATTCAAATTAACTAATTAGCTGTTACCATTAGGGATTGTTGGCAATGTTATTTTTAAGATTATGTTTCTCTTAAAGAAAACAAAATTAAAAACACATTTAGATAAAATATTAGGTACTTTTACATTATTATATTTCAAAATATAACTGAATTTTTGTATGGGTCACATGACACCAACAACAAGTGAAAACTCTTTCTGTGTGTATTTTTTATGAATAATGTAGACAATCGTCGAGGATATATCTTTTTTAGCTGAGTTCAGCAACGTTCGCCACGGTTATGACTTGGATGGGTGATCGCTAGTGACATTTCTACTGAGCGTGGACGTGCTTCGGGCGTCGGTCCCGGTTTTTGTTTTAGGATGACATGGTGGTAGGGCACTTCGTGAATAACTGTCTGGCTAGCTGCCACCCTCAAGTAAAAAATCTGTCACCAAGCACCTGACGGTATGTTCCAGCAGCTGTCTTTGAGAGCCAGTAATTCAAGGTCAGCCTGAACAATATCTTCGACGTTTTGTAACTAAATATTCAAACTATTTATTAGATTACCAAAGGTTTTTTCCCAAAAAGTTGTCATAGCTGTGAAGACAAGTGCTGTCGAGTATTGGATATCAAAGTTGACACTTGACTAATTTTGCTGCATTCATTCTATTGACATTGCAAGTAACACGGGCAAAATGTTTATTTTTAATTATATGATGTGTTTTTCTACGAAAGGACGAATGTTCCACGCATTTTATTTTGCTACCTTTTTATAGGTACTCAATATGTAAATTGCAATATAAGTATTTTGAAAACCAAACCTGATTTTACAATCCATATATCTATCAGTCAATAGATGAGATAAAAATCAAGTTATTCGTTTCTTTCATTTGGACTTGGGATTTTCACGCACCGATACTCGTAGCTCTTTTTTGTTTGTACCAGTTTTTATGACATGCGACAGTTGACAGACTGGTAATTGGATACTTTATAACAAAAAACGTCGAATGTGCATAGTATTATTTTACTAGAAACTAACGGCCCCTGCTTAAGAAAATAAAAAGTAGTAAGCATTAGTTACGTGACCATGATCACTGCAAAGTGTTTGAAACGTCGCGCGTCGGGACAAAAAATAATAATCAATATACGCGATTTAAACCGTTGTTACTATGTGTAATAATCACGAATACCTAAGACAACATTAGTAAACATTAAATTAGGTGAAATCATGTTTTGAATATAATACTTTGCAGTAACTAGAAAACAAGATACCTTAGTTGTTCGTCAAAAGGTAAAATTTAGAATGGTCAAACACTTTTACTTTTAATAACATTTACAAAACCACGGTTGTATGAAACACGTTACACACGCAGAAACAAATCAGCTAAGTATATGATAAATCATCGATACGAATGTACTTTTGCAGAAACACATCTATACTTATAATAAAACTGTAACAGGTCCAATTCTGTAGTTAGTTTTAAGAGCAGTGGTAGTTGGATATAACTACTCTTTTATTAACTACTGTTTTATTCTTCAAATGAGTAAAATATTGTTTTAATGTTTTCTTAACATATTTTGTAAACATTTGTTATTATATAACTACAGTTGTCAAAGGACAGCAGCTAAAATAATCTTCACACATCATTTAGAACCACATTCTATACTGAACCTAAAAAGGTACTAATTTGATTGTAAATATAACATGATATAATCTTCTTAGAATACGACCACTTAGCGTTATCATCATAATAAATTATTTTTAACTGTGGAAACAACATTAAGAAACTGCTAAAAAGTAATGCTATATTTGTGTAGATGATTATGAACACAGGGCTTATTCCCAGAGTCAAAGCAAATTGTTCTCGAAAAATAAAGGTTCATATATTTGTTCCCTTGACTTACACATACAATTTGGTTTATTTTTTTTATTTTGATTACTTTTATGCATGTCTTTTAAAATATGGTGATCAATAAAAGCTTCAAGTGATATATTATTAAACTATATATTTTTAGTGAAAAGAAATACTGAACTAGTTACGTTAATTTTGTAAAATATAACGTGAATACAAGCAATCATTTAATTACATTATTGGTTGCTAAAACATAACCAAACTGACATCAATCGCAGTCAAGCAAATCACAGATAATCAAACCTTATACAAAACAAAGTACTTTAGTTAACTGGACTTATTCCTGAATACTAAACAGTTACTCGAGCAATTGAGGATTATTTTTTAAAACTCTCCGTTAAGACTTATATACAGGGTTATTGGTAAAATGCTAACAACCTCTTAAGGTTGATTTCTGCTAGTCCTATGAACAAGTCATATGGACATTTTGAGATGATTTTTTTTTGTTAAAAAATAAAGTCAAACAAATTTTTTTTTTGTTTTAATTCCTACTCCGAGCTTATAGCGCCCGCCTCGGCTGGGCCTGGATACTGGACCGCACCGTGGTCCCTTTAAATAGAGTTTTGAACATTTACATAAAGCAAAGAAATAAAAATATGAAATAATACAATACAGGAACAAGAGACTTTTGACATCTGTGGTGCTCCTCGTACAAACATATAAAAAACACAAAAAAATCTTATTATATAAAACAAAACAAAAATCTCAAAATGTTTCTTAGGACTAGCAGAAGTCAACCCTAAGAGGTTGTTAGCATTTTACCAATAACCCTGTATAATATGTACCCTATCTTGATTAAATTAGTGGTCCGATGATATTCCTTTGACAATACCAAATGCAATAGAAATTTGTGTTCTTCGTCTTACAAAAATTTTGGCCAAGTGGTCAATGATCTTTTCGTCATTCAAATTTATGCTCTATATATATATATAATAACGAGTATTTTAACGCTTACGTTTTATAGTATTATTACTCCAAACTTCAGATCATTTCATTGAACTACTTACGAGTATATCCGTACAAAAAGTTTTAACTGATTCCAAAGTGCTTACCCGAATATAGCAACAGCTGGCACAGTCATTGCGGCCCCCAACAGGAACACAGCACCTGGTAGGATGTTCAGTGTCGCCATGTACACCCTGGAGTAGAGAGGTCCGTAGACAAGAGGCATCATTGCCTCGGCTAGGCCAAAGAGTGAGTTCACCTTACCTGGAGATCAAAAAATTGCAAGATTTTATTAAATAGTTGAAAGAAAGGTAACCAGGGTGGACATATATATTTTTTCTTTTTTTTTATGTTATTGTGACGGAACAAGCTCGAGGCCCACCTGATGTTAAGTGGACTAACCTCAGCCTATGACAGTTGCAATTCATGACAACTCACGTATTGCACTGCGCCCGTCACATTGAGACACAGTTGTTAAGTCTCATTGTGCCTGTAATTCCACTGGCTCTCAAGGACTACTGCCGGAACACACCTTTCGCTGCTTGGCGACAGACTTTCTACTTGAGGGTGGCAGCTAGCCAGGCGGGCACTCGCAAAATGCCCTTCCACCATGCGGTGAAGCTCAGGCCGGCGGTGGGGATCGAACCACGGCACTCCATAGCTATTACCGCTCGGCCATCATTGCTTCGAAATATGAATATGAAATATGCATCATATACAGTCGTGACCACAGGGTGAAGGGCACGTGCTTTTCAGAGGTCAGTATACAAAATGTATCTTTGCCTTGGCTAGCCTAAATATAAATTTAGTTTACAGTTTACACAAAATTTTTCTGAATTCTAAAAAACCTATACATATTTTTTTATGAATGACCACGCATGACTTTTAACAGAGTAGTCAGATTTTGATCATTCTTTTTATTAAAAAAGGTGTACCATTGAGGTGGTCCCATATGATTTCATCAAAATCGATCACGTTTTTTTAAAATTACACTCAACTTACTAAAAAATGCTTGAGATACCTAGATGACTTCTATTACTGAAATGTATTAAATAACTTGTTGAAGTTGGGCTATGAATATGTGATCTCGGAGTGCTCTGAATCAGAATGGAGCAATTTCAACAAGTTATTTAGTACTTATCAATGTTTGGAGTCGGTAAAAAATATTTTTACTATTCCTGAGTTGACTTCTCCGTGAGTGGGAATCGAAACCACGTTTTGAAGCACCGGCTGCCTTAAGCACTGAGCGATCGAGGGTCGCATGAATGTGCCGAAATTTTGTACCCTAATTGTATTACTTTAACCGTTATAGGGTACGGCGCGCAGTCTTCAACCAGACTACTAAACTTGATCTGATCGAAAGAAATGCTTTTTCAAACACTGAACTCTCTTAAAAACGTCACTACCCTTCTATAATCTATAATATCAGGGAACGTGGGTTCGATTCCCCTTCGAAGTGAGAAATTTAGGAAGTACTCTATATTTGTGAATGTGATTTTCATTTATTTAACACGTGATAGCGCTTGTAATTCATTTAAGAAATATAGAAGGATATCAGGTATTCAGGCTATTTTGGGATAATAAGTTTAAAATAATAAAAGCCCTGTCATAAGCCCAATGAGCAGCAATACCTAATGGTGTGTTCCGGCAGCTGTCCTTGAGAGCCAGTACTTCTAGGTAAGCCTGAACAACATCTTCGACCACATCATCACTTACCATCAGGTGAGATAGTGGTGAAAGGCTAACTTATCATGCATAAAAAAAAACTCATTATGTTAAGCGGTAACCTCCTCTGCCTATAACAGATGCATGTTGTCACAAGCGAAGCTCACAAGTGACCTGCGTTGCGCCCAGCACCTTGTAACATATCTACATTTGTTAAGTCTCATGTGCCTGTCATTTCATATTTACTTAGGTACTGGTTCTCAAGGACTGCTGCCGGAACACACTGTAAGCTGGTTGGCGACAGATTTTCTACTTGAGAGTGGTAGCTAGCTACATAGTGAGTATTAGAAAAATGCCCATCAACCATGCAGTGAATTCCAAGCCGGCGGCGGTAGAGATTGAACCATAGACCTGCGCACGGCTATTACCGCTATCACTGCTTTTACTAACCTATTTATTTTTCTACTTGTATGTGGTGGATTTCGGGACGAAAATTAGCAAAATGCGTTTATAATAAAAACTTACGCTCATATGTATATTTTATGTTTGAAAACACGGCGGACGTACCACACTCAACATTCTGGGGAAGGCTTCCTGTAGAAGTCGAAACATTGTCGATAGTGATATCGACTCATAGTAAGTTGTTCACGCTCAAACACCCGTGTTTTCAAACATAAAACTCATACAACTACATGAAGTTAAAGTCCCCAGCAGGACTCCGCACATAACTTTTCTATATTATTTGTTGTTGTACGTTAGATATTTTATCATTTTGCACATATTTGGAAATCAAGTGGCTACGTACCATTAACATTTACTTACCTACTCCTTTGTATATTACGTTTGTGCAAAATACTTTTTCATTTCTCATATTCGGAAAGTAGTGTTTATTTGATCTGAGTAGCGGGTGGAACACGCTGCTTCACAAACAGAAAAACTCATAGTAAATGCTTCCCTCTCTTGGGCCGGAATGACTTTTAACCATGGCAACCATGGTTGTAAACAAGATTACATGTTTATGTTTTTTCGTTCTAAAGAATTCTGCTGTAACTGTAACCATGGCCACCATGGTTGTAAACAAAATTAGACATCTATATTTTTTCGCTCCAAAAAAAATTGTTTTCTGTAATATAAAAACTAATTACTGTTGCTAGCAACACAAATGTTTTTTTTATTATCTGCAGAGAATTATAAGGTTACAGGCTATTAAGCAGTTAATAGCCTGTAACCTTATACTAGACTACATTTGTGTTTATGTAAAGACTAAAAGAACTAGTTTAAAACATAATTAATGTGACTCTCCTGAGTTAGTGTATGAACATTTTAGTCACTATGTTTAAAAGCGTTAATTTTAAAAAAACTTTAAAAGACAGAACAAAAAATTTACTTAAATTTCACAAATTGTTCTTATCCCTCAATTATTTTATATATGTTTCATCTACTCACGTTATGGTTTATTGTAAATATTTTCGATTTTTTAATAGAATTTTAGTAAAACTACTATTTTTTACTTTTCTCATATTTTTATTGAAAACTAGAAAGTTATCAACTCCTTTTTAGACTATAACTGCATTAATTTCAAATAGTTTCTACTCGTACTCGTATCAATAAATATTATAGAAAAACCTTTTTTATATTATAAGTGAAAAGTAGAGTGCTTAACACGGGTGAAAGTAATCAGTTCCTACTCGGACTATAGCCACCCTCTATATAAATACCTCGAATAGGAATTGATTCCTTTCGACCCTTGTATAACAATCTACTATTTTATATATGTGGAGGATTGTTAATTGGCTTTCTTAATTTAGTTATTAAACCTGTTTTGTAATGATAGCTGTAAGCCCCCAAATAAAATAAATAAATAAAATATTGGACTTTATACCTGGTTTAATGTCACCGTTTTGACGATAGATCAAAGACAAAACATGATAAAAAAAACATGTTTATTTTACCGGGATCCCCTTTTGTATATTTTATTTTGTAAATATTATTATTTGGGAGGCAATCCGCCTTACGCCTTTACGTATACGTATTTTGTAAAAAATTCAACTGGCTGCCTATTGCCGTCCAAAGATTTAAATGTCGATAGATAGGCAGATGAACGGGCAGCCGTGGATTAGGTTTAGGTTATCTAGTCAGGATCAGAACCTAAAAAGATAATTACAGAAAATAATTAGGTTAAAAGATATAAAATTTTCCACACTCTTAATTATCATTATTTACTCATAGGAAGTCTTATTACACTTCCTATGAGTAAACAATTATAATCTACTGAATCAACATAATTATACTCTATTGTCTTCAATAATTGATAAGTATTCGAATAACATCATTTATGATAAGAAGCGTCATACAATGCACAATGAATAAAATTTATAATTAGTTGCAATCTGATAGTAGGTACAGTAGGCTATGTATAGGTAAGGCTATGTTCGCACGAGCGCTTTTAATTGAGCGCTTTGTGCTCGGAGTTTCATAGTGTTGGGACCGATAAAAAGCTCTGAGCGTTAAGCGTGCGTGCGGACACATACAGATGTCATAGTCTAATCCAAAGTTAACAATAACAAGCGTTAAAAAATTGAAGAAGCGCTCGTGTTAATGTTTCCTAAGTAGTTGAATTTTATATTCTAAGATTCTTGACCCTTAGCCTTGCTTAGGTTAAGCATGTCCGCTATGGTCATTACTGGGATGAGTGACCGCTATTGGTATTTACTACTGACCTTAAGTCCCGTATGATGTCTAGAAATATAACAGTTGTTATAACATGATGGCAGGTCTGTTCGACGAACCCATTCCCTGGGTGAGCAAAACTAAACATCTCGGAGTTACCCTTGATCGGCATATCACCTTTGACGCTCACATCACTACAGTCCGTAACAGGGCGGCCTTTGTAATGGGTCGCCTAGGTCCCTTAATTCGTAAAGAGAGTAAACTGTCTCTTAAAAATAAGAAGACACTTTACACTGCTTGCATCCGCCCCATCATGACATACGCTTCAGTAGTGTTTAGTCATGCTAGCGAGGCCCACCTACATAAACTCCAAGTCATACAAAACAGGTTCCTCCGCAACGTAACCGGTGCTCAGTGGTATGTACGGAACGCCGAGTTGCATTCCGATCTAAACCTTCCTTCTTTAGCGCAGTTCAATAAGGACTGCGCCCGCCGATACTTTGATCGAGCCCCCCACCACTCGAACCCTTTAGTTGTCCAGGCATCGAACTAATCGACTGCCTCATCCGACCCATGGTTTAATACCCCCGTCGCCGGCCACGGCAGGTATTGGACGACCCTGATGACGCCATCGCAGCCATAACGTTGGCAGCTTTAGCGTTGTCCGCAAGTCGTCTCGGTAACATCCCCAGGTGTGCGGTAATCAGAGGACACCGAGCTCGCCGGCGAGTCACAGAGCAATATTCAGTAGGGCCCATTCTCAACGGTACAACATTGCAGTTGTAACGGGGCATTTAGTTCCGATTCCCCCTTTGTCTCTCGGCAGCGAGACAAGCCGAGTTCCGAACCACAGTGGTGCCCTTGAGCTCGCTGTCACCCCTCCCGATAGTAGCGGAGCGTTTTCGGCGCCCGCAGGAGACGGAGGTATAAGGCGCTTTTCGCCTTATACGCCCGTCTCGTGAGAAGTGCCTTCGGCACGGCACTTCTCCCTTCCGGGCTATAAGAGGGCCTTCCTTCGCCCAAAACCCGGTGGAGCTGGACGTCCGCTTAGCGGTAGTCAGCATCAGCAAAAAAAAAAACATTATGGCAGGGCATTTGCGATTGCCCACCTGGCTAGCTAAAGTAGAAAATCTTTCGCCAAGCACTTAACGGTATGTATGGGCTCACTTTCCATTAGGTATGATAGTGGTCAAAAGATTGCTATTCGAAAATGTGAGCCTGAGTACAAAGGACGGAGAGACCTCTATCCGCACGCGAGGTAGCGAAACAGAACTACGCAATATTCAAATAGCGTTAGCGATTTTTCTGAAATAAGTTCATATTAAAGTAATTATTTTTAAAACGAAAAAAATATCCAGGCATTTTATCACATAGTTGCTGCATAATGAATATAAATTGTAATTATACGACTCACTATATAAACGCAAAACTTAACAAAGCGAAATTTTAGAGCTGTTTCATGTTTTTTTTCTTCTATCGATAGAAATATAATTATGGAATCGTGTTCTCGGATCAGGTATAGTATTTGGAATATCCTCAAAAAAATTATTTATGTTATTCATAAATGCAACGAGTACACTTTTCTAAAAAAAAAAAAAAGGCTTTTGATACTTCCATTATTTTAAATTCTTATAATTACTTAGTATCACTCTACCCGCGAATATTTTTAACCTAATCTTAATATAATATTTATTTCTTACAACGCCCTACTAACCCTATTTTATAGCATTATGTTGTAATTATACAACCCGTTCATGATACTATTGTTACACTTATAAAATGATAAATCATCCTTATTTATTATCTTATCATCTCTATCTTAAATGATTTCATTGTTGCAGCAATTCGAGTAAAGCCAATCAAATATTTTTTTCTCAGAGATGTATATTGTGAATTATTATATTATTTATATCATAAGAATGATACGTCAAGAATACTAACAAAGGCCTGTTGCTCATTGATTAGTGTTTAGTGTGAGTGTTTAGTGCAAGTGTTTAGTGCTTAGTACTAAACACGTTTGGACCGCACAGCTGATTAGTGTTTAGTATCTCTGTTTAGTGAGTGTGTTTAGTAGGGCGTTCTATTTTCTGCGAGTAGCCAGGTCTCGTGCGTTACGCCTTCACTTTCTCTCTCAAAGTGCCCGGCACCCACCACTTGGACGGGTGTTTGTTTGTGCAGATAAGCGCTTGTAGTACAGCGAATAGGTAGTATACAGTAATTAATAGATTCAGGCGTTACTTTGCGCAAATCCATATTTTATTTTAAATATTTTAAGAAAACATTTAATAAATATTTAAATAAAACACTTAAAAAATATCTAGTGACAATTCGGCCTAATTTTCCTGTTAAGCCGACGTGACGTCACAAACGCCACGCAGCCAAACCGGAAGAATTTTCGACGCGTTTCGCTTCTCCCTTCGAAGCATTCCATCATCGAGAAATAAATTATTTCTCGATCGTGTAATGTTTTCTTAACATATATTTTAAAAATATTTGTTATTATTAACTATACAATAGGTAACTATCTCGTTTTATATGATGGCAAAGTGGAGCGAAGACGTAACCTATCAATTTGTGCAAGAATATACAGGGTTATTGGTAAAATGCTAACAACCTCTTAATTTTTGTTCTCCGCAATCCTAAGGTCTAAAATACGAATGTCAACAATATAAAGAACCGACATACTATAATGTAAATAATAATAAACATTATCGTATAATATTCTTCTATTTCCGATACCACCACTGCCCCTTTATTTTTCTTATAAAATTGTAAACGCGATTTTTCGTCCATACTACACTAAACAGTTTTATTAGACACAGCCACTAAACAGCCCTACTAAATACTAATCAAAGTGCCTTAAGGTTTAATAATAGGTCACATTATTTCACCGAAACATAAATTTTTGCGTTTAATAAATGATTATTGGATGTTGCAATTTTGCCCCTAAAACTTATAACTTGTATTCAAATGGTATTTTACCTCACAAACTTGGAAATGTGTTTTTATCACATATATACGAAAAGAACTAGTTTATTCTTCGTAAACAAGAACTAAAATAGCGCATTAATCCCTGAGGGACTAAAAGTTATTTGAATTTAGTCTGTGAAAGATTAAGTAAAAGTTCCAATCACTAAAGATCAATCACAAACACATGTATGAACAAGTTACAGGCTGTTTTTTTGTTTTATAGGCGACGTTTGGCAGGCGTCTTGGGGATCGCAGTCGTATTTGTCAGTTTCTCAGAAGGCGCTGCTTCCCACCTCCTCGTATTATTCCCTTAGTCGCCTCGTCACCCACGGGCAGAAATGGGGGAGTGAAACCCGGCACACTTCAGGCATTTTTTATTACCTCTAAATAGTATATGTAGTTTCTCAAAAATTATATCCTGAGACGACGTTTTTTGAGACTATTTCTATTTCTGAAGCTGTAAATAAATCGACAACTGTAACGGATGGTAGTGATAAAATCGTAACAACGATGCACTTCCATAGGTGTTCAAATAATATAAACCTTAGCCTCTAAATATTTCTATGCTATCTCTTATTTTTCCAAATTATTGCTAAATAAATAAGATATATATTCCACTTTGGGAGCCAACAACTATTTAAAGCTCGAATAATTTTGAATCCCTCACTGCACTCAGGATTCTACTTTAGAATCCCTCGCTGTGATTCTACTTTAGAATGCTTCGATCCATAACGAATTCAAAGAAACACTCGCCTTTAAAATGGTTGTTTTCTTCCTTGGTAACTATCTACAATTTTTATTATTCATAATTTGCGTCGAAATTTGTTTTTATCCGCTATTATGGAAAAGGATTTTAAAATTCAAGGCTTAAAGGTTTTAAGTCAAAAGTTCAAGTTCAAAATGATGTACCAATTATAGCAATATTACTATTTTTTTATATAATGAACACTTATTTACTATATTATTTAACCTGCTTTCTTGACCCTAGTTTTTCTAGATGGAGTAAGGGGAACATTGTTGTTTCGTTTTGCATCAAAGTTATTTCCGTCTTGTTATTTTTAAACTTTCGCTTTCTCATGATTCAATATAAGGACTTGCGCCAAATAACATCTTGCATAACATGTAACTCATTGCATTACACATCATTTTTACCTGCATGAATAGTTCAATAAAAAAAATTGCATACTCAATTATCGTCATCCATACCCATGCATATTTACTTAATTGTAATTTATTTACCTGCATGTAACTTTATTAACATTATTTATTCTGCAATATACATATTTAATCCATTTTCTAAGCGAATATTGGAATAACGTTATCTTAGGTTTTCGCGATTATTACTCATAGTAATTAAACAGCTTTAAACTGTTTAAATGGCGTATATTTATCATTATTTTTGTCCCGACGTTTCAAACACCCCGTGACCATGATCACTGCAAAGAAGAAGTTTAGAAAGTTTGAAACGTCGGGATAAAAATAATGATAAATATACGCGATTTAAACCGTTTAAAGTTGTTCAATTACTATGAATATTGGAATAATTTATATGAAGATTACTCATAATTTTCTGGATTGAGCGCCTAGTGATGCTTCTTGTGGAAGCGTAACGTTTTGATTTTGGTTTCCGGTTGAATAACTTGTGGTTTATGACGTCACATCGGTAAAGCAGGAAATTTGGGCGCAATTGTCACTAGAAATATTTTTGATATTTGTTTTAATGACTTTCTAAAAAAAATATTCGAATAATCAAATCTTTTCGTCATAATTCCTATATTAAAACAATGAAGACCCAAAAATGATCTCACCGCGGGGTTACATAAGCTTCAATACATAAGTCGTGGTGGAAAATTTTCCTAATACTCACCTAGCTGACAGCAAAACCAATCACTGACTAATTTAAAACTCACAGGTTATCCTTAGACCACTATCTCAGCTGATGGTAAGTGATGATGTGGTCGAAGATGTTGTTCAGGCTAACCTAGAATTACTGGGTCTCTAGGACAGCTGCCGGAACACACCGTTAGGTGCTTGCCGACAGATTTTCTACTTGCAGGTGGTAGCTAGCCAAGCGGGCATTCGCAAAATGCCCTACCACCATGCTATAACGACTGCCATCCTAAGACAACAACCGGGACCGACGGCTTAACGTGCCCTCCGAAGCACGGAAGCGCTCAGTAGTAATGTAATTAGCAGTTACCCATCCAACTCATGACCCCGGCGGACGTTGCTTCACTTTGCTGATCGGTTAGGAACAGCTTGGAAAACTTCGCTACCAGCGCATCGAAAGCTTTATTATAAAATTAACTATTTGAATGATTTTATCATATGAAAAATGTTCACGCGCGTTTGTATAATCTTCTGTCACAGCCTATTCAATTTAATATAAATACATAACATAGTAGAAAAGCCAATGACAGATTTATTAGTACAGTATTAGACTTATTATACAAGTCATTGCAGACTCACAGGCAGTACAAATGCTTTCATTGTAGCTGTAGTGTTATATATTGCTCGTAGTATTTTGTTAATAAAGGCATAGCGCCGGTACATCGAGGGGAGAAAACGATCTATTTCTGTTCGAGAGTTTGTTTAAAGGCAACTCGAGAACTTTCTCCCGAGTGATACATAGTGCTTTATACTAGGATAAAACCAGGATAGATGCCCCACTTTTTGAACCAGCCTCATAATTTTAAAATTATTTATTAATCTTGAAAAAATCTTATGATTATAGCTTATTTAATGTTTTATCTTGTATAACAAACTGTTTTTGTTGAGAAAAAAAATACTGTCTATGCGGAAATTGCGTTTTTGCAGAACCTTTTTTTAGAGGATAGGTACCTACCTATATGGATAGATGCCCTACAGTGAAAATGCTAAGGAGGATAGATGCCTGTCGGTGAGGATAGATGTCAAATAGAATACAATATATAATATGTATTTTAAATAATTCTATAATAGTAAAGTATTTGTCTTTTTCGTGATCTGCGACCTTTATTCACTTTTTAATAATTTTATTTTTCTTTGACACCGTTATCTTCTTCCTCAGTAAATTAATGTATTTTTATTGGTTTAACTTACTTAACTTTCTTGTCTTGTGCTGTTATATTTATCTTTAGTTCCTTTATTTTTTCTAGTTTTTCTTTTTGTTTAGTAGTTTCAGTCTTGTTTCTATGGTCTTATTTATATTTATCTTGTTTTTTTCTTTTTCCTCTTTTCTTTAATGTTTTCACTTAAATTGAGAATATCTGCTGATTGCTTGACCCTCTTAGCTATAGTCAAAGGAATTTGTGGTACCGGTGATGCTTGAATAAGAACTGTAGACGGTGTTTCTTTTTCTACTGTGCTATCTAAAAATAATTGTATAATCACCAATATCAACTACATTAATATCAGCTAAAACAGAGAGTCAGAGTCGATCAAAAGACCACTGATACTCTCTGTCCAATGAAGTTCGTATCGGATATGGGGGTGTTTGTTTATTTGGTTGGCGATGTATCGAAGAAGAAGTCTGAAGCGTCTGGGGTGTTTATAGTTCAACTTCTACAGGTTCACAAGGTTCTTCAATTTCTATTCCATTGACCAGCTCTGGCACGTTATCCAACGAAGAAGATGTCTGAAGCTGGGGTGTTGATATAAGGCGTTAAGCTCCATTTATCTCATAAGCTCATAAGCTTCGCCAGGATTTTGTCTGCCTAGTGCAATATTTGATATCATGAATATGGTATCTGACTAAGTGGATAAATTCCGCTATCTCTAAAGCCACCAAGAGTATATGCAGTGGTATTTCCAGTATTGTAACGGCTGATCAAAAATAACAGAACAGAAAACTATTTCAAAAACACGTTTAAATTTGTATGAAAGTATGGAGGATTCATGCCCCTAAGGGCACCTATACCGCCAAAAATTGGGGGGCTATCCTTTTTAATATGGATAGATGCCCTTAAATTTTTATAACAAACTGAATACAAATGAGCTATTATTGTCACTTAGGCGTGTAGTCGATGAACCAGTTTATAATTATAATGGAAATAGAACTGAAGTTGTTGCTACTTATAAAGATATACAAAAGTAAAAACTTGCGTTTGAAAATTTTACACACTCTTCGCGTTTGCCGCGGAGATTATTGCACGTGTGATCTAAACAGGTATGTTCCTCAAGATGGCCTGCAGGGAACTTAGGTATGTGGTGCCCAGGCTCCTTATTTAACCTATTAATTCTCTGTTGGGATTTTGGGAAGTTAGCTATTTTGAAAACCAGGCACATAGGTGCCTGGTTTTCAAAATAGCTAACTTCCCATTGCGGCACCTATCCGGGTTTTACCCTACACCTACGAGGAAAATAAAATCATTGTACTTTTTCTAAAAAATTCACTCTACTTATCTCGAGACTTCTCCGGCAGTAAGTTCATGAGCTGCATTTCTTATTTCTGGTGGCGTCATCATTATAAAATCGTCACTTTCACAATAAGATAACATTTTGGAAAATAGTTTAGAATAACTAAAAGCGTACTGTTAAAATATCAATTTAATAAAAAACAAAATTTAACCAAACATAACAAATTGCCGCGCTTTTTTTCTCGTAGAGCAATAAATGGTTGCCAATCTCCTTTCATTGAAAATCGAGCACAAATAAAAATCACACCTCTTTTTTCCAATTATTTGATATAAAACGCTACCAGGCTAGGTATGGATTTTCATACAACATTCCTTCACTGCTACGGAGTGAAGGAATGAAAATCCATATAACTTTCCCCGCTGTACATTTATAAGGGAGAAATTACGAACTTTATAACATGTTTTTGAACGAGTAATGAGACGCTTTCTGAGTGGGTGTAGTATAAAAAAATAGTTTGGTTAAGCAATAATAAACGGTACTGAACCCTTCTGCATGCGAGTCTGACTCACACATGACCGTTTTTTTTTCTTTAACACTGATCCATTAGGGTTTAGGACACTCACCTAATTCTTCACTCGTCACCAATTTCGATGCAATTGACCGCATAGCAATAAATGAAGTCCCATTGAAGATCTCTATCAGTGGAGCTGAAACAAAGAGAAAACAATACCTATCAAGCCTTTTGTATACCCCGAAGAAGTGTGCAAAACTTTGGGAAGTATCGCCACGTTTTGCCAGACCTTTAATAGTAAACATGTTTAAAAATACGGCACTTTTCTAGACCTTTCTCTCTCGACCAAATAGGTCCAGACCCCAGTGTCTGAGAACGTAGAGAAAGCTCATAACGGCGATGGTTGTCTCTAAGACCCATCTATACAGGCTCATTCTAGAAACCTAGGTGTTGAAAAATTATATCCACAGTGTGAACAATCTAAACATACTAATATTATATGTACCTCTACAGATTGTGGTACCTATACTTTATGTGTTTTTTTATGCATGATAGGTTAGCCTCTGACTCACCTGATGGTAAGTGATGATGTGGTCGAAGATGTTGTTCAGGCTAACCTAGAAGTACTGGCTCTCAAGGACATCTGCCGGAACACATCGTTAGGTGCCTGGCAACAGGTTTTCTACTTGAGGGTGGTAGCTAGTCAGGCGGGCAATCGCAAAATGCCCTTCCACCATTCGGTGAAGCTCAAGCCAGCGGTGGGGATCAAACCAGGGTACTGCGGCACGGCAGTCCACAGCTTTTACCGCTCGGCCATCATAGCTTCAAAAGCTACATACTTGATCACTTTGGTGTAGAGACGTTGGGTCCGAAAAATAGCCGTAAACCTATTAATTCTAAAATGTGACACCTGTCACAATTACTAAACCTATTAAGAAAGTCTTCTCACCCAGATATATTTCCGTGGTGGTGGTGGCGAACGCGAAGATGAAAGAGGCTAGGATCTTGCTGGTACAGCTGATGATGCCCACCAACGTGTCATCCAGCTTCATGAAATCGCTGAATATGCTGATCGAGAACAATGTGCCTGGTGAACAAATCACATTTACTTATATAGACAGCTGTCAAACAAGAAATCGGCAAAGTGCGAGTTGGGCTCGCAAGGAGGGGTTCCGTACCAACACTGAACCAGTTTTTTTTTAAACAATATTTTTTCTGCCGTTCGCTGTTTTGTAACAAAGATATTCGAAACTATTGCTGATATTTGTTTCATTATGAAAATTAAGATTTCATATTTTGACTAAATTATCAACTATATATTACATTATAAACAAATCACTGCGCATAGCGGGAGTCCAACCTGCATTTCTTTGGTTTTTATTATGTTACTATTCGGTAGATATTGGACTATAACCACATTTCTAAAAAAATACCAAAAAACACGTTACTTGTATAACAACATGTAGTAAGTTGTTGTTGTGTTTTTCTATTATTATAATTAATAGTATATTATGTAATATTGCTCTATTAAAAAGTTAGCCAATCTGTCATAAAAATATGTACTTATTCAGTAAATATTTCAATCGGTTAGGTATCTAGTTGTTGCGGTCCCAAATATACAGTCCTTTAAAGGGCGGACGGACGTACGGAGTGACGGTCGGACCGAGGCTCAGTAATGGTTCCCACTTTCTAGTACAGAACCCTAAAAATTGATGTCAAGTTGCCTTTTCTTATGAAACAATCCTGGGAAATGCTGCAGTTGTTTTTTTGTGTTACATTCAGTTAATGAGGGTATAATTGCGCATCTAATATGCAGCTACACCCTATAAAGCAGTGGCATGCTGCTCAATTGTCGCATTTTTACCCTTAGTCATTTTATTATATTGTAGCATATAACCATTGACCTAAAGGACAGTATACCTATAGTAGTTTATATTTATTGCTTGAGGCTTTGGGCTTGAGGCACTTATGCCAAACCTTTGATGGTTTGGCAAGTAAATTTGTGGTTCCTTTGACATGCAGCGTTGTTATTGGCAGTATCGTAACTAAGCGATTGATTTTGGCAAGTACAATAATATTAATATAATAAATAATAAAAAGATTCAGACGTTACTGTGCAGAAATCCATATTTAATAATAAGAAAACATTACATTTTTTTTTTTTAATAAAACACTTAAAAAATATATCTAGTGACAATTCCGTCCGATTTACCTGTTAAGCCGACGTGACATCACAAACGCCACGCAGTCAAATCGGAAGAGTTTTCGACGCGTTTCGCTTCTCCACGAAGCATCCTCAGAAGGTCTTGACTCTACGAGCACACGATCGAGAAAAATCTTCCGGTTTGGCCGCGTGGCGTTTGTGACGTCACGTCGGCTTAACAGGCAAATAATTGTCACTAGATATATTTTTAAGTGTTTTATTAAAATATTAATTTAAAAAATTTAATATTTTTAAAATATTTGTTATTATTAATTATTATATTGTATTTTTAATTGTACTTTGTATTTTGAAGATGGAAGGAAACAGAAATAAATAGTTTTATTAATCAAATAATAATTCAATACTTTTTGTGGTTCTGTACATCTGGTAAAAGAATGGAACCCTTATAGGGTTAGTGGCATGTCCGTTACTTACAAGAGTGGGCAGGAAGAAAGAGATATCTCGTTCTAAATACAGTATTCAGGGACTCTCCTCAATCGGTATAACATCTAATGAAATAAAAATAGCGGGATTTCACACTCTGCAGTCCTTAGATATCGGCTAATGAAAATGGATCTCTAAAAGTAACCAATGTTTGCTTGCTAACTTCCACCCTAAGAAGAAAATCTGTCGCTGAGCACATGTTCGAAGGTAAGCAGTTTGTTTTGAAGCAGTGATGGCTCAGTGGCATTGGCTGCGGACTGCCGCGCAGCAGGTCCATGCTTCACCACAAGGTGGAAGATCATTTTGCGCGTGCCCGCCTGGTTAGCGCCCACCCTCAAGTAGAAATCTGTCGCCAAGTCCCTAAGGGTGTGTTCCGGCAGCAGTCTTTGAGATCCAGTTTAATTACAGGCACATGAGACTTAACAACTATGTTTTTGAGATTAAATTCTCGTGAGTTTCACACATATTTAAATATTATAAATTAAACCGCCAAAAACACTCACGTTGTTAACAACTATGTCTCAAAGTGACAGGCGCAGTGCAATTCGTTACTTGTGATGAAATGCATCTGTTTTAGGCAGAGGTTAGTCCGCTTAACATCAGGTGGGCCTCTAGCTCGTTTCGTCCCAATAGCATAAAAAAGGAAAAAATAAGCACCTTATGTAATATTTACTAAAATGCGTAGTCTAGCCTACCCTCGAGTGACTATATAAGTATGTTAAAATTTCCAATTAAAATCTATTTCACATTCCAATACTTGATCCCAATACGTATTAGGAACTCAAAAGTGTATTTGTTGTTTTTTCAGTTTACTGTAGGAACTGACGTGTCGGATAATGTCCTAACTTGATGGTACGCGTCGTGCCTGTCCATCGCAGTTGCAGTGTCACTCTGCTCGTTTTGGTTGACACTGCAACTGTGCTCGAGACTCTGAGACTTTAATTAATAGGTCTTGTTCGCCCAATCATTTCAGTTGCTACAGCGCCCTTCGCGTCTAAACATAGATGTCTTTGCACAGGCACTATATTTATTTGATACTTTTTTTTTATGTAATTGTGATGGAACAAGCGCGAAGCCCACCTGATGCTAAGCGGTATCCTCTGCCTATAACAGATGCATTTCATCAAGTGACGAACTGCACTGCGCCCATCACCTTGAGACATACCTGTTAAGTCTCATTTTGTCTGTTATTTCACTGGCTCTCAAGGACTGCTGCCGGAACACACCGTTAGGTGCTTGGCGAAAGATTTTCTACTTGAGGGTGGTCGCTAGCCAGGCGGGCATTCGCAAAATGCCCTTCCACCATGCGGTGAAGCTCAAGCTCTGGGCGGGATTCGAACCATGGACCTGCTGCGCGGCAGTCCATAGCCAATGCCACTGAGCCATCACTGCTTCAAAAAAAAAATACTGCATGGGTACCACTAAAACCGGCCTATGCTAAAAACAGACCTAAACCCTGGGAAACCTGATTTGCTGGTTTGTCTCTCATTCTACAGATGACACATTTTATCCAACTATTTAGTCATTTGTGCCTAGTGAACTCCAATATAACGAAAGTCCAGGAAGGACAAGTCACAGATTCTGAGTACCTACGCATTATATTTTATACGGCAATGTTATTTCCCCCACCTGATTCATAATAGCAAGAACTAACCTATACAGTCACGGTTTTAAATATTTTACAAACCATTAATTTGGATACAAGGTAAACATCCACAAATAAATATACACCAATTAATTGTAAGTAGGAAAAGTGCCGAGAATTCAGCAATTGATTCCCTGTATTGTGCAGAACAGTTTCTTAGCTATTTGTTAAAGGGTTTGTTTATAATGTTACAGGTGTTATTTGATTAGAACTGTAATTACTTTAGGAATAACATTACTTATATACATAACTGTACAGTATATTCTATTAAAATTCATAAATGTTGGGACCAAAGACAGTAACGAATAATGTAGTAAGTTAATAAGCCATATAAATGTGGTATAAAAGAACCGAGATAAGTTTATTTTCTTACTCTTTTTGAAATGAGATTTGGTATTTAATCATCGTGAAAAGTGCACCTAAGAGACGAAAATTTTACCTTTTTCTATTATTATAGTCTGGAGCAACTTCTTTAAAAATAGTTATTTTCGTTTAATTGTTTATGCTTCAAGAAACTTATCGTACAGCCTCAAATTCAGAAAAAAATATACATTCAAGCATACATTGGCAACAGGTGGTAGGCAGTGGTCTCTTCATGTATTTTTTGATGCTACAAAATACGCATTGATCCCATCGCGGTCTACTGGGCACAGTTTTATACTCTTGACACCAACAAGGTATTTTTTTGCACAAAAACAATGCCTCCCAACACAAAGATACCCTGGGCCTTCCATAAAGACGTTTAATGCCACTTACCAATGTAGCAGTCTAATCATAGAAAGAGGCATTAGTAGCTGCGGCGAAATCGAGATTTTAGAATATTCTATTTCAGTATATTATCCTAGGTTCACATGAAAAACATATGACACGCCACAAATATAATAATTAAGAATTATTGATAGGAATAGAGGACACCATTCATGTATCCACGTTCATCCTGTACAAATGAGAGCAGCCACATTACCATGAAGTCACCCGGGAGCCACTTCTAGTGGTAGGATTATCCGCAGCGCATTATGTCTCCGCAGGAGGGTCCTATTCTTTGCAGTGAGAGCGTCGACCCATATGGGGGCCCCATACAGAGCCATACTCCGGATTATACCAGAGTACAGGCGTCTGCAGGTGGAACTGGGTCCCCCAAATTAGGCAGCAAGCGCCCGAGGGCTGCAGCGGGACTAGTCAATTTTGGGGTGATTTGGGCAAAATGTGCCCCAAAGTTCCAGCGGCGAAAATGCCCTACCACCATGCTATAACGACTGCCATCTTAAGACGACAACCGGGACCGACGGCTTAACGTGCCCTCCGAAGCACGGAAACGCTCAGTAGTAATATCACTAGTGGTCACCCATCGAACTCATAACCGCGGGCGACGTTGCTTAACTTTGCTGATCGGTTGAGAACAGCTAAGTAAACTTTGCTACGAGCGCTTCAAATTGTTGGTGATAGCCATTTTGACCACAATCTCACCTGATGGTAAGTGATGATGTATTCGAAGGTTTTGACAGGCTTATCCTAGAATTTTACCCTTGGTTGCCTCCAGAAAGTTAAGAGAAGTTGTTATTTTTAAATAAAACACAGGAGCTATTAAAATAAACAAACATCTTATCTATGGTGGAGCTCTCTAGACCGTAAGCAGACAGAGACAACAGAGTTTTTTTTTGCTGACATTACAGCATTAATCTAATAATATTTAATAATTTAGGCATTCGTAGTAAAGCTAGGACTATGATCAAATTTTAATTTAGTCTAGAAGGGAAAGCGGCGGGAATAGCATAGGACATTTCCATTGATGTTTCTATGAACTCCTATAAAAACTACATAACTCTTCTCTTGTTTAACACTAATGATGACCTTTGTCTTAAGATTATTAATGACACGAAAAACTTCAGAAACTACATTTCATTCAACGAAATTCCAAAAGAACAAGTTCTAAGCTAGGTATCTGATATCGTGTTATGATAAAAGTTATACCAGTTTGACAAATTACTTGTTTAATATCATAATAAATTTAAACTTATATTTATTTCGCTCATTACTTTGGCGTCTGCTGTTGCGTGACCTCAAAAGAAAACTTTAATTTTATCATTCTAAATAATACAACAATTGTGAGATATTTATGTCCCTCGTATTTCGAGTAAATGTTTCATCTTTGCAGTAATTTCACGTCACTGTTCAAAACATTGTATGTGACAGCCTTTGTAATGTTATCTTGTGTAGACTGTTTTTTAGTTTTCCATTATATTATGACAGTAATAATTTATCTAAAGCGAATGCTGTTTTACGAAACTTGCTATTATAAAATTATAGTTTTGTATTATGGTATTTCTTATAAAAAGTATAATGTTGTTACTGTAACAGCCGACTCATTCACTGCTGAACACAGCCTCCCTTATTAAGGCGGTATTTGATATTATATAAATTTTGAAGCGCTCGTAGCGAAGTTTACTTAGCTGTTCTTAACCGATCAGCAAAGTTAAGCAACGTCGTGCGCGGTCATGAGTTGGATGGGTGACCGCTAGTGACATTACTACTGAGCGTTTCCGTGCTTTGGAGGGCACGTGAAGCCGTCGGTCCCGGTTGTTGTCTTAGGGTGGCAGTCGTTATAACATGGTGGTAGGGCATTTTGCGAATGCCCGCCTGGCTAGCTACCACCCTCAAGTAGAAAATCTGTCGCCAAGCACCTAACGGTGCGTTCCGGCAGCTGTCCTTGAGAGCCAGTACTTCTAGGTTAGCCTGAACAACATCTTCGACCACATCATCACTTACCATCAGGTGAGATAGTGGTCAAAGGCTAACTTTTAAGGCATAAAAAAATTAAAAATTAAAAATCCCCACGCTTGGCAGGCGGCTTGGGGATCGCAGTGTAAGATGGTAGTTCTTTAAATGATTCTACTGCCCACCTTCCAGTATTTTTCCCATAGTCGCCTCTTACGACACCCACGGGATGAAAAGGGGAGGTGCAATTCTAACCCGGCGCCCCACGGGGGACAAATAATGTTATTAGTTGTGTGAAATTACTTAAGACGTTAGTTTCATCTGTGGCTTACATTGACGTTATAAAAAACGGGAGAAACGGCACTCGTATAGTACCACCAACTTAACTGTGCAGTTTTCGAGGGCGCTGCTGGTCATGGAAATCAACTACAAACTGTCACAATTATGAATTAAATATTGTGACAGTTTGTAGTTGATTTATTTATATATATACTATGAATTAAAAATATCTGTTCAGGCGGCAAAAAAAAAACTACAAGATTCCTTCAAATTGTGACAGTTTGTAGTTGATTTCCTTGACCAGTAGCGCCCTCGAAAACTGCACAGTTAAGGTGGTGGTACTATATGTTCGTTTACTGGATGCTTGTCTTCCTGTCTTTGTCATTCATTAAAACGTAATAGTATCATATACAATAGAGGTGTAGCTGTGTGCACGTTATATAGATAACACTTTATTGACACAATACAAATTCACAAACTTAAAATCATAATAAGTAAGAGTAGGTGTGACACGTTATTATGCTTGTGTAAAATTTTCTCATCTACTCAATTGTCATGATATTAGAGCGCACCCTATCTTTTTTGTTTTTGAATCGATGACGTTAGTTTCATCTTTGTCTTAGCAACAAAACTTCGGACAAATATGTTGGTTAAAGAAAATAAGCGCATGCTATTTCACTTCCATCCGATTGATACTACCCACGTTTTTAAGGTTTATTGCAATATATGATGATTGTTGTATACACGCATTTATAATGTAGCGTTAATTTTAAAGTTAATGTAGCGTTAATTTTATATTGTGTTCACTGAAGCATTTATTGAATTAGGGATTTTCGAGTACAGGTTAGCGCTCAGACTGAATTTGCCAATTTGTTCATCCCAACATTTTTATGTTATTTCTTTACTTCACGTGGGCACGCTGTGGACACATTATTCCCACGGTCGATGCAATTGTGTCTATTGCTAAGACAACATTAACTACATTTTGATTTTAAATAGTGCGCGAAATATAATGGGTCTGTAGGTAAAATATGATTGGATACTTACTTGTTTAGAAATGGGTATGTTTGAACTACAAATACACTTTGAGTTTAAATTCAGGAGGGTTGACTTCAAAAATAGCTTAATATGATTTGAGGCAGAAAGAAGCCTTAAATCATATCAATTAAACTATTTTAAGAATTGAATTGAAGCTTTTACAAATATATGTGGATATTACTTTTCTTTAAACTTTCGTGAACTAAGCTCATGTTTCTAAATACAAAACGGGTCTTTCACGTACGAATAAACATCAAAATAATTATATTTTGACTAACCTCGACGTTTCGATCAAGTTGCATTGACCGTGGTCACGAGTAGAGTCTACTCATGGTCGAGGTTAGTCAAACAATAATTATTTTGATGTTTATTCGTGCGTGAAAAGACCCGTTTTGTATTTAGAAATATGTGGATATTCTCTGAGAAAATTGCAAATATCTAGAATTTATATGAACACAGCAATCCAACAGGGCAATACTACCGGTATATGCTGGGCATGCTGCCAAGTGCCAACTAGTAGTAGGCAGGAGCATTTAGACTGCCTATGGGCCTGCAATGGCACTAAGGTTGCCTAAATTCTTTAGTTGTAATAGCTGTATTGATGTATACGGTTTGTTGTGTTTTGTAAATAAAAGTATAACACCGGTTAAAACTCTATGAACACTGCATTAAAAAATCTTTTTAAATAACATATTGTGGCCTTTCAATTCAGTGCACCGTGTTGACTGAAATTCTGTTTTTTCTTCTTGTATATAAATTACCTGTCGGTTTGGTTGCTATTACGCCCAAAATGATGCAGTACTGAAACCACATTTTGCGAAATAGTCACAATTTGTCCTTAAGTCTTGGGCAAAGCACTGTTAACACTGCTGTATAACTTATCTTTCATACCACAATATATTTTATCTTGCTGCAAAAATATTCTATCACAAGCGTTTTAGAAAATGACAAGCGAACAGTGCGACAGAGGCACGGCTCGGCCGCACGGCTCGGTCACTACCTGTGACCGTGGTAGGTCACTTCAACAAGAATCTGCGATGGAAGGTACCACCGCAGTTTCAGATATCCTGCCTCGAACCAGTAGTTTATGTTTTATAACACTACTGGGTTATGGTGTAAAGGGCACTGCAGGAACTAATGGGCAAACAAGACATAAGAACTTAATGTATTGGAGTGACCAGCACAGTGCAGTGTCCAGTAGAAATAAGACTGTGAGCGCTGTAATGGACAAGCATGACGCTTGCTGTTACGCGAATTTATCTGTCTCATCACTACATAAAAACCCTATGAGGTTTTCAAACGCACTGCGGGCCCGGTAGTAGGTAGCTATACTCTTTCAGTAAATAGCTGGGATCGTTATCTGAGCAATAAACAATGGTTTCTAAGATGAGGAAGTATTTAACTGAATGTACCTAAGGTCTAATTTATCTTACCCACAAGGTTGGTGATGATGCTGTATGTACAAAACATGCTGAACTGCACCTCGTCCCAGTTGAACCGGTACCGCATGAACAGGTAGAGAACGTTCATTTCACCTAAAGAAAAAAATGCAATGTTTTAGTGTCTTTTATGTATATATTACCAGGCAAATCTGCCTGGTCAATGTCAAAATCATCAACTCAATATAGGTGTCTACGACGCTCTTATGAAAGTCAATTGCATATTTTAATATTGACATATTCTACACTAGCTTTCCGGCCGCAGCTCCGTGCGTATTTCAGTTATCGCGCAAAACCATTAACCTATTTTTGTGCAGTTGAATAAAAACTATCCTATGTCCTTTCCCGGGTATCAAACTATTTCTGTACCAAATTTAACCCAAATAGGTCCAGTAGTTTTCGTTGCATACAAAAAAAACAAATCTTTCCTCATTATAATATTAGTATAGATTATTAGTAGTGTAGATGGAGATTGTACTGCCACTACTAAGGGTAACACACCAGAAGGTGGGCAGCAGCGCTTTCTGAGGAACTGATATCTCACACTCCGATCCCCAAGACGCCTGCCAAGCGTGGGGCGTTATAACGAACGAAATATTTTATAACAAACTCGTATATTTCTGTAAAGTATATATAATATATACATGATCACCCATTCCAAACTTATCTATTTATCAAGTTGCCACTTAGAAATAAGCTACGCTCAATAAATAAATATTTTTAAAAATCCATACGATATATTTAAGTCACTGCATAGATTTCTTAGTCATGCTTAACCGATCAGCAACGCCCGCTGCGGTCTTGACCGTTACGGGTGACCGCTAGTGTCATTACTATTGAGCGCTTCCGTACTTCGAAAGGCACTTTAAACAGTCGGTCCAGGTAGATGACTGCCATCCTACAGTCGTTACATAATGATGGTAAAAGATTTTGTTAATGTCCGATGGCTAGCTACTCTAAGTTTGCCATCACTCACCCTATTTCCTCATGTAGAAAATCTGTCGCCATACACCTTAAGGTGAGTTCCGGCAGCTGTCTTTGAGAGCCAGTATTTCTAGGTTAGCCTGAACAAAATCTACGACCACATCATTCCTTACCAGGTGATATATAGGTATAGGTCAAAGGCTAGCCTATAAAATATTCTTAGGATAGAAAACTTAAGAAGAGTGCGTGTCTAGCTAACTTCACGTCGCAGCTAGTTCAGAGTGGTGGCAACACAGCGCGGAAGGGCAGCTGGCGCGGCAATCTCAACGACTCGCTCATTTTGATCGTGGCTCCAGGGATAGACGGACGTTAAATACTCACGCTAACGATATTTTGTTAAAATTATTAAGAATTGTAATTTGTATTATGTTTCAATTATATTTTTTAATACTTTTGGTTTATGTTTCTAATTATATATATATAAATACTAGCTGACCCGGCAAACGTTGTTTTGCCATATAAATAATTTAATAAATAAGAGTTGATCGTAGAAGGATGAAAATTGAGGATTGTATGTATTTTTGTAGGTTGTATCATAAAAAAATAGAAATTAAAAATTTTGTCTAAAAAATAAAATAAAAAATTTAGGGGTGGACTACCCCTAACATTTAGGGGGATGAAAAATAGATGTTGGCCGATTCTCATAGATACCGGATAAGCACAAAAAATTTCATCAAAATCGGTCAAGCCGTTTTGGAGGAGTATGGCAACGAAAACTGTGACACGAGAATTTTATATATTAGAAGATATCGCTGCTCTCAAGCTTATATTTATTAAAGCACAAAAACGTTGTATTAGGTTAACGTTTGGACTGCAGACAATCGATAGTTGTAAACCGAAATTACACTTCCGTCACTCTATATATATGAAGTTGCCACATTTGTAGTATCTAACAGATATCATTTTCCTCTATTATTTGACACAATTGAACGTAGCAGACGTGATAAGTATATACTACGAGCTCACTCAGCAAGAAAGACTTTCATGAGTAATAGCAATTTTTGTATGGGACCAAGAGTTTACAATAAGTTACCGAGATCAATACGGAGCTAAATACTTTCTTAATTCAAAATTAAGCTAAAGAACATTTTAATGACCAAGTGCTATTACAGTGTCAGTTAATTTTTAACTGATCATAATCTAATCATTATAGATTTCATAGGTCCATGTCAAATCCTTACTAGCTTGACATAACTTTTACGATATTCTTTAACATTTATGCACAAAACCTATGGCACTAAATTGCATGTAAAATAATATTTCACTGTTAAATTGAATTAATATTGAAAGTTATTTTTCTTTTTTGGTTTGTATTATTTTTCAAATGGCTTTCTCTCTAAACGCCTTAATAGACAAAACCATAGGCTTATGGAGCGTAGCGAAAAAACCCTACGTCTATGGGCAAAACATGATGAACTGAATTGTCTGAATATCCATCTATGTACATACCTACCTAGTGTGTGTATTATACTCATGTTTAATGCAAGTAAACGATTATCTTATCTTATAAACCTTTTCAGATATCCAATTAATTCTATTATTGGATTACGATTGCGTCGATATAACGTTATAAATCAGATCGACGGATATTACCAAACCACATCGTCAGCACAAATCATACCCATACAAATAGAGTTCATTCCCTCACCACTTCCATCTAATAACTCTGTAATTCCCGACTGCATTTGCAGAGAGCACCACAAATATCTAATTTCGTGAAGTTGAGCTGGCAGTGAATAACTTTACCAAATCTCTACACTTGTAATGAACTCGCCTATTTGGCTGAAACTTGTAATTGAACCATGTGAAATTGCGCTGAGCGATGCAAAAGATCCTTGAATAAATTATTGAAATTAGATTTTGAAAGTTGAAAATGTAAGAGTAAAGTTGATTTAAAATAATTTGTAAAAGTCAATTTAGATGCCGGTTTCTAAAATAGTTTTAAAATTAATTTTGGTTGCTTTTGATTGTCAGCAAAAATTAATGAAACAAATATAACTTAATTAAAAAAGTGAAAACCCAACTCAAATTATTCGTTTTATCGTTCCATTGAAACTAAAACTGAAAGTTATATATATTAATGAAATCGTTTTTTAAAGCCCTTCATTTTGAAACCCAAGCTCATCGATTTGGTACACTATTTTTTTTGTTTAAAATTCACATTTGACGAAGGTATATAGTTTTCCAAGTGACATTTTTTCTATATTGGAGTTATATGCAACAAATGCAAGGGAAAAAATATTCAATTGATGCCACATTGATCCAAGTACAAAAAGTGCCTTATATTGCTAGATGACCTCAATTTTTCAGTTTAGCATTATACTTACTTTCAAAAATATATCCTGCTATATTGATCCAATATTTATTTTTTATCTGTTATTTTTTTCTGCGGAAACCAACATTTTGATACTTTTAATCAATATATTTTATTATAGATTTTTTTTAATTTTGTTTGACATATTAGCCATCATTTTGATAAAGATTAAAGCATAATAAATCACGTATTTTTTAAAACAAGTTCAAACGTGTTTCCTTCTTTTTCTCAAAATAATTAAAACGATACTTGGATCAGTATGTTTCTACCGTCGCCATTTGTCGTCTAATATTGATTGTTTTTATGTATCTAGTGTCACTTACGCTGTCAAGATGAATCCAACGATTTCTCATATGCCCTTTCAAAGTTAGGGTGGAATAAAGAAACTCACAACTTAACGGCTCTTAAGCAGGAAGTGGTTCGTATTAATGCCAACCTCGAAATGCACCTTAGTGTCCTGAATATTTTAACCGACTCCAAAAAAAGGAGGAAGTACTCAAGTCAATGCGTATTTTTTTTATGTATGACCACGCATATGTTTTAACAGAGTATTCTGATTTTAATAATTCTCTTAGAAAGGGTTTACCTTCGAAATGTTCCCATATAAATATCATCAAATCGGTCGAGTAGTTAATAAGTTATAGTCAATTAACTAAAAATGTATTCGTTTCCGTGGATAGTTTAATGATATTTGCTGTTATTGACGATAAACACTATTTTAGGCGAGTGAGTGATCTTGTAAGCAGAGTTTTTCACTTATAAAAGAGATAAAAAAATCGAATACAAATTAACTCACTTCCAACGCTGAAAGTATGAAATAACTTGTGGAAGTCGGGCCTTGCTAATATGAGTTCAGTGTTTTAAATCAGCATAGTACGTACTTCCGCAAGTTATTTCATACTTTCCAGTGTTGGAAGTAGCATCTTTTTTTTCGATTTTTTTATCTACTATTCTTCCTCTTTAATATATTTACCGTGTATTAAAGAGTCAGTACAATTAACAACTACACTCCAAACATCTAAAACAAAATTATACTAACACTTGTATGTTAAAAAAAATAATTTAAGATTGTAAAACAATTTGCTTGCTGAAAAAAAATATTTAGTTATTATTATTATTTATTATTACTACACATTCTTCCTCTTTACTTACCGTGTAAAGGTCCAAATATGACACAGACCACAACAATCAGCAACGAGACCCGTAGCCGTCTCCGTCGCGGTCCAGTCCTGAACGCCACGGTGAGTGTCTCCCGCACGTGACGAGCATCAAAAAACGAACACACCCAGCCGCGACATCCAACTGGCTGTTCCTGATAATAAAACATAAGGAACACAAATTTAGTTCACTGTTTCGGGGCCCTTACCCAAAAGGCAAAACTGAGACCTATTAAATCTACTAAGCTGTTTGACATAAGCTTGTCAACTATCCACATTCTACGGTCTGACCACAATGTGCGGACGTCATGGACATATATCTATAGATCCATGACGGACTTCTGCACCATATTTTGACAAACCAGTAAGTATAGCTTTCGAATCCTCGCGTTCTCATTGGTCTATTGGTGAACACATTGCTTCATCCTGTGTTTCCATGTTTCCTTGCTATCATCATAGCCGAGTGGTTTGACTGCCGTGCCGCAGAACCATGGTTCGATCCCCACCACCGGCTTGAATTTCACCGCATGATAGAAGGGTATTTTGCGAATGCTCGCCTGGTTAGCTACCACACCCTAAAGTAGAAAATCAGTCGCCAAGAAACTAACAGTATGTTCCGGCAGCAGTCCTTGAGGGCCAATCAAATTATAGGCACATGAAACTTAACAACTGTCTATGAATAACAAAAAAGCAACCGATTTCAAACATAACATACGCATTATTAGGAATAACTCGCATACTACTCAGAAAACACACGCCAGCCTTCGATTAAAAAAAGCAACTATATCGCTATATACCCGTATATGTATATAATTATGAGATAACACACAAAAAAAAGGTGAATGGAACCTCCACCATTTTTTTGAAGTCAGATAAATAAAAGCTTAACGGGCGCAGTGTGGTTCGTCACTTGTGAGGAAATGCGTCTGTTACCGGTACAGGTTAGCCTCACGCTTGTTCAGTCACAAACAAGTAATCAAAACATTGTAAAGTATTGTAAAATAAAGTTATGGGGCCGTCCATATTATCAGTTACTTATACTTCGACCCGAAAGTGAAAGAGGAGTTTTATATTCGTAACTTTAGGCTCAAGGATATACCTACATGCAAAGTTTCACCGAGTTCGTACACTTAGTATTTAAAACGTAGATTTAAAATATAACGAAACTAAGTTTGTATGGTAAGCGCTCCGAGCACTGTGTCTGTGTGTGTGTGTATGTGTGCTCACACACACACCCTCAGGGGTGTGTGTGTGTGTTATTCTGTCGTATGGTAGCTCCAAACGGTAGTGTAATGTAATTACACTACCGTTTGGAGCGTAAGAGTGTAATGTAATGTTTGTCAAAAATGTAGTCATCTGATTTAAAGATATTTAGGTAGTATACACACGCGATGCAGCGACGGATCTGTGAATAGCATACCACATGAGTAGCTAGATCTAAATGCTTTGAATTTTGCCTTAAGAGCGAGAATTTTGCATGCAAAGAAATAGGGAAAAATATCTCGTTCACGTTTCGAATTGCCTGATTTCTTCCTCAAAAATTAAGCCGAAACAATTATTTTTAAGCATTAATATTTTTAAAGGTATTAAGTAAACAAAAGTTTAAATCGCGTATATTTATCATTATTTTTTGTCATATTTTTCATTTTTTTACCGCCAGAGTTTTGTTCATAGATCCACCAGATAAAAGTTAAAAGTTTTTAATAGAAAGGAAATTATATTATTGTCCTAGGTTTTCGCGATTATTACACATAGTAATTAAACAACTTTAAACGAATGGCGTAAGTATATTTATCTACTACATTATGGTATGTATTTTTGTCCCGACGTTTCGACCACGATCACAGATATACGCGATTTAAACCGGTTAAACTTGTTTAATTACGATGTGAAATAATCGCGAAAACCTAAGACAACATAACCTTCTTTAAATTAAAACTTTTCATTTCTGTGTTGTGGACCTCTGAACAAAACTCTAGCGGTAAAACAGGGTTTTTATGTGATTTTCAGATTCATATTTTCGTTAGAAATAAAATATTGCTTAAAAAAAATTACATGGGCATGTCTGTAGCTGGTTAAGATTTCAACACGTCGGCCCCTCTTAAAGGTAAGGTAAATTTTTTTTATATCGAGATTTTTTTATCTAATCTTTAATAACTATACAACTTACTTATTTCGTGGGAGTAGAGGAAAAGTATAAAGAAACAAATATTTAAAATAATATGGCCGTGGAAACTTTAACACAAAAATAACATCTTTGCAAGACTACATACTAGTATGTATATTTGACACTAGAAGACACTTTTCGGAACATTTTAACTGGCTAGTAAAAATGTTCCGAGAATATATATTTTTTAAACAGCGGTTATACTTGTATGACAAGAAGATAAAAAAATTAAGAAAGTCCCAAATTTTCTCATATCCACTTTACAGCTTATATATTGCCATATTGGAAAAACGATCATTCAAAAGTTAAACTTAAAATAGTTACTGTATATCTAAACATAGACAGCCTAGACATACTTATAAACGCTACTTAAATTTTAAACATTACTTAGCCGCTGATTAGCAAAATTTCTTACTCATAAACGCTACATAACTTTATCCAGTACCAAAGTACTGCTTAAATCAGCTGTCAATTTAAACACCGTCCCACCCATGTTTAAATATTTAAGTAGCAAGATGGCGCCCATATTTCTGATCAGCTGATTTGTTTACAGACCCACCAACTTATCTGTTCAGGTGGCAGAAAAAAGAACTACAACATTCCTTCAAATTGTGACAGTTCGTAGTTGATTTCCTTGACCAGTAGCGCCCTCGAAAACTGCACAGTTAAGTTGGTGGTACTATACAAAGAAAAGTATTATATTTACTTTTTAATTTCAAGATATTTAGCACTAGATACATGCTATTTGGCCATTTAGGTCATTCATAATACTTTTTAGTACAATGTTGTCAGTTTAAAATACGTTCGACCTCATTATCCATTGCTTAGCTAAACAGGTGCTATGTAGCGTTTATAAGTAAGAAATATTTAAGCATTACTTAAACACTGTTTAGATATCCATTACTTAGCAACTACATAGCGATGTTTTTATAAGTAAGGGGGTAAAATATTATAATAAATAATAAAAATTGGGCAAGTGCTAGTTGGAGGCCTGAAAAAAAAACTTGAACTAAATAAATTTTCATATATACCCATTGTGTGGTAGTACAGTTCGAGACCCTTTCGGTGAGCCACAAGCAAGTCCAACGTGCACGTGGTCGATTTGCTATATAGACAGATTGTGAGTATGCGAACCGATTTTGTTATCATTTTCAATGCACGTCGAATGTAGTCCAAGGAACATAACAAGACTCCTTTTATTACATTTCCGCATCATGAACCGAAATTTATTTTTGTTTACTAAACACACGACGACGCCTACCCGTCCTACTTATAAAGGGACGAATATATAGTTAAAATGCCAGTTAAAATATTATATATTTTGTTTTATAGCGGTACCTACTTAACATCAAAGAAACAAAAGATATAAAAAATTAATAAACAAAACGGTTTTTGTTTTCAATCACTTTAGTACAAAGTTTTTCTCGTATAGAAACGTATGGATGTCATCATCACTATCAGCAGCAAGAAGACGTCCTATTGCTCAAGAAGGAAAGCCTGAATGGCCTCCGCAATAGAACGGCTAGTAACTATTGCCTACCCGCGACTTTAAAGTTCTCGTCAGTCCACCTAGTGGGGGGGCCTACCAACTCTACGTCTTCCGATGTAATGTGGTAAGGTTCTCGAGTACCTTTTTTTCATTTCGTCGAGCAAGTCAAATTTAAGTCCACCCATTATCACTTCAAATTGCAAATTTTGAAAGCTATGTCGGTGAGTTAGGTTCTTCGGCAAAGATCCACGTTCCGGATTTTATAGCGTAAAGAAACTCCGAGCATAGCTCTCTCCATAGCTCGTTGAGTGATGCTAAGCATGTCTGTAAGGGCCCCAGTTAGGGATCACGTCTCAATGACATAAGTCATCACTAGCAACACATTTTGGTCTTCAGATGCTGCGGGATTTTCGACGAGAAAATGTCGCATAACTTCCCAAACATTTGATGTAATTATGCTCTAAATATTAAAATAATAAAGTCTAGTCAAATTCAAGTTGGACGCCCGAGAAATATCTCGAACTGAATAAAATAAAACCCATTGTGTGGTGGTACGTAACTCACTGTGAGCGAGTCCGACTTCTCAATCCGTTACGCCTAACCAATCCACCTTCAAGCTATGTATACAGCTTGAGCTCTGCGAGATACAAAGTCACATATAAAGTTTCAGGTTTAGGTTTGAAATGTCGGCCACTCTACATATTTGTAAATCTAATATCTAGTAATCTAAATTTTGGCGTACCTGGTAATTACCACCTATCCCTTGACGAATTTTGAGCCGGCATTGTTTATTATCAGAAATTTCCAGAAAATCATCAATAACAAGCTTCTGACAGAGTGGTTACTTGGCATAAATCGACGGGCATGAGAGATATTAGTCTAGTTACTTGTGAGTGGAAATGGGTTGCTGTTGCACCTGTCGGGGAACAGAAGTATTGTGTGATCAAACGTATAAACGATTAAACATACAATACTACTTCCGTTTCCCACTTACTACTACTAACATACTTTGTTCTGTTGTCTTAGGTTTTCGCGATTATTACACATAGTAATTAAACAACTTTAAACGGTTTAAATCGCGTATATTTATCATTATTGTTGTCCCGACGTTTCAAACACTTTGCAGTGATCGTGGTCACGGGGTGACTAATTGGTTTTATTTGTCACATGAGTTATTAAGAAAATTATTTGGTCTACCGTCAGAAATTTTATATTAATCATAACGTTCCCTATTCACGCAGTGTTAGCTCACAGTGTCCAGCGGTCTTGTAGATTTGTGTCGGCCATGGGATTTAATTAATTTGGTAACAGGATCCCAAGCAGATGGTACTTGCCAACCATCATCTCTATTGAAATTTGAGTACTTTTTGATTTCAATAGCCTCGCGTAACATTCTCGGCATAAACCGGGTCTCTCTGGCGAAGATTTGTAGGTTTGTCGAAACGAATGTAGTGGTTGGGTTTGTCCTGGGCATGTACAGAAACCGCAGACTTGAAATGAAATGAAATGAATATATAATCGCTCGACTTGGTCGAGCGTCTGTTCTTCGTGTCAGCAATGTGTTCTATTACCCCGGATACCAATGCTCCTCTTTGTTTGCCCAATGTATGACAGCCCACATTCACAATAAAGTTTCTAAACACCACCAGCATCTTGTAGGGGAATATTACACTTAAGGCACTATAGGTCTTAAAAATTGGTTGATCTTCTTGTGCGGCTTAAAGTAAGTTTTTATTGAAGCTCGTCTTACCTTTTCAGATATTACCAATTTTGTCCGTGACACCCTTGATGTAAGGTAAGATGGCAGGTTGTCTCTCAATTTAATCCTCTCTTCTCGATTTAAACCGTTTAAAGTAGTTTAATTACTATACATTGTTCTTCTTTAACTGTTATTTTGCTTTTGATATAATAATTCTCCTTTGTATACAATAATAAATATAGAATCATTGACCTTAATCGATATCTACGTCTACCTCTAGACCTGGACTATGAGTTTAAGTTACCATTATGTAATCTTATCCACGTATATAACTTAATCCAAGGCCTAACTTAAACCCTAGTTACCTCTTACCTAGACACCTTCACCAGTATGCCCACTCTTTCTCCCTTCCATTCCCCCTTCCATCCCCTTAATCCTGCCCTACATAAAGTTATTTCTTGGGTGATGTCTACACGCTACATTATTATAGAGAGATAAACAATTTCAACGCAACAATAGAACTTTTAATAAAAAGCCCTTCTTTATGACCCTTAGTTTGTCCTTATCCTAAAATCTCACTACAGTGCTTTATATTTTTATGTCACGAAACTAACTACTAAATATCAAGTTACAAACTTTAGAAACTTTATATCTTCATACAAAGTACCCCTGCTTGACCTTTGCAACGCTGCCCTTTTATAAAATCCCTTAATTCGTGCTTATCCTAAAATCTTAGTACAGTCCTTTTTAAATTTTATGTGACAAAACTTACTACTAAATGTCATGTTTCAAACTTTCGAAACATTATATTTTCATTAAAAGTTTCACAAAACTTATTACGAGTCCAATATAATAATACGTTCAGAATGCTGTTGGGGCTGCCTCGTTTCTGTAGTGCGTCAGAGATGATTGCTCAGAGTCGGACGGATGGCTTCCACGCTATCCTCAGGAAGAAGACGGCTTCTCTGTTGAGGCGAGTGCGAGACAGTCCCAACAGTTTTTTGAGAACAGTGGCTGAACGCTACAACTCGCCCGTCATGCGGCATTTTGTGTGTGTACTAGTTCATACAAATCGACATGTATACGCATAGGGTTCCGTGCGATGTGGTGCATTTTAATTGTTGTATATATATGTGATACTAACCTTTAGAAATAAGTTCTGCACTATACTAACCAATGGATTTATAATTGTCCGAAATAAAAACATTTTGATTTGATTTGATTTGATTAAGTACTCAATTTCAAGTTGTTAACTACAAAAACATAGGACTTTCACGCAAATTTTAAGCCTTTTAGCCTTGATTATATTATTTATTAACTTGATGGATAATTTATTGGCCCTTCACTATGGATACCAAATATAATGCTATGAAAGTAAGGTTGGGCCGAAGAGGCTGAATCAATAATTAGCTTCCATTTTCATTAGTGTTAGGCAAATATATAATATCATTGGTGTTAGGAAACTGTTCATATTATTTCAATCCTGTTATTGAGAACCTTCTCTGGGAATCGCGCGCGGTCATGAGTTGGATGGGTGACCGCTAGTGACATTACTACTGAGCGCTTCCGTGCTTCGGAGGGCACGTAAAGCCGTCGGTCCCGGTTGTCGTCTTTGGATGGCAGTCGTTATGGCATGGTGGTAGGGCATTTTGCGAATGCCCGCCTGGCTAGCTACCACCCTCAAGTAGAAAATCTGTCGCCAAGCACCTAACCGTGTGTTCCGGCAGCTGTTCTTGAGAGCCAGTAATTCTAGGTTAGCCTGAATAACATCTTCGACCACATCATCACTTACCATCAGGTGAGATAGTGGTCAAAGGTTAACCTATCAAGCATAAAAAAAAAATTAAAAAAAACAGGGTACGTCAACGTTCTTGTTTTTTCAGTTACAAATGAAGTTGGTTAGTTCTGCTATTAGATAGCTAATTATTTTTACCGAGAAGCCAGATTTTCACTATAGGATTGTAAAAATGACCAACTTGATTAGCGCTATAAACAAAATACAGTTAGCGTAACCATGAATCTTGATTTTCATTATATAGAGGCATGGTTGAAATAACTAGAATGTATGGTTTGATGTATGCACATGGCAATATGATATGATAAAATACAAGGAGGCTGGTTCGGCCTATATTTAACAAAATTGGTTAAGAAGTGAAAAAGAAGAAATTGGTTAAAGTTCTAAGCGTTGTTAATATTGACGATGAAATTGGTTTACTCATATTTAATTAAGGTATTTGGTTTATTGAAAAGGTGTTGTCCGCAAACTAGTAAAATCTTCCTCAAATTATTTAACGAAGTTGATGCAGTTTAACGACGTATTACTATATTAACTTATTAGGAACCGGCTAGGACTCTTTATTACTACACTTACGACGTATTCATATTTTCCAAATTAAGTCTTATATTAGGAATCTAACCCTCGTCCTCCGATTTCGCGCCGGATGCTTAAACCACTCGGTGCCTAAGTTGGGGTTCGATTCCCGCCCGTGGCATACAAATGTTTTGATCCAATAATTTGTAAAATTTATGATTTTTGCTTAGCACACGATAGTGCTTTTAACCATTTTTTTTTTAAGCCTGATAGGTTGGCCTTTGACCACTATCTCACCTGATGGTAAGTGATGACGTGGTCGAAGATGTTGTTCAGGCTAACCTAGAAGTACTGGCTCTCAAGGACAGCTGCCGGAACACACCGTTAGGTGCTTGGCGACAGATTTTCTACTTGGGGGAGGTAGCTAGCCAGGCGGGCATTCGCAAAATGCCCTACCACCATGCGAAGAATTTAGATATAACGACGTATTATTGTCGTAAGTTTAGTTTTTGTGCGCTGAATACAATAACTCCGGTTATGATTACAGAATGATTTGTTAAAATCTTACTTTGGCTTTTTTCTATGGGTGGCACCTATAATTAATTATTTGATAAGTAGTTTCAATAACATCTCGATAGAACTAGGTTGTTATGTAAATATTTAATTAGAATTAACATCTAGGTGTCCGATCCTAGTGCGCGTTGACACTATAATGTTGATATTCAATCTATAAAACACTAAACTCCTAACTTTAAGATGCCCCGGTTAGTTCAAGTAATTTATTTTTAGGCAAATATCCTCCCTTATATGCATAGCAGGTGAACCGATTTTGATGAATCTTTTTTTAATTGAAAGCTGATGCTGTCCGTATGGTTTCGTTTCAATTTCATCAAAATTGGTCGAGCGTTTTTGAGTAACACTCCAATAACTGAAAAGTATTTTCCTATCTTGATGATATAGTCATTGATAGTGAATGACAATCGATCCCATAAGTAGCAAGGGTCAATAAAAAAAAAATAAAAAAATACCAAAAAATTTTACTGACATCAACACTCAAATGTGTGAAATAACTTGTTAAAGTCGGTAGCATGCACAATATTTTGATAATAGTTACTTTTGAACCATCATGCTACCGACTTCAACAAGTTATTTCACACATTTGAGTGTTGAAGTCGGTTCCATTCTTTGGTATTTTTATTTTATTTGAATATGTGTTGTATCCTGACATAGATGTAAACAGTACTCTGTATTCATAATAACCTTGAACGACCAATTACAATAGTTATCGTAACTTCCCACAAGTGACATTTTTTAATGTCTATTACTATCTACTGCACATAATCTACAAGTATTATAGAGTGCAGAGATCATAATTCGTTCACTTTGTTTATATCTCGTCTTGAAGTCGGTTCATTTCCAATGGCCCCCAGTCATGTTCAGTCAGACACCATTATGTGTTAAATGACAGACCTCTCTGATTTATTTTCTTCCTTGATTTTTATTGCAAGGCTTTTAACCTCACCCAACAATAGTAATTCCCTATTTTTAAGAAGAATCTCTTCTACATGTATATTGATGTATTACCACGCATATTTTTTTACTGGGTAGAGTAAACCTTCTTCTATGGGGTGCCGGGTTAAACCCAGTGGGGTGCTGGGTTAGAATGTCACCCTCCATTTCTTCCCGTGGGTGGCAGCGCCTAAAGAACTGACAATTTCTACTGTGATCCCTAACACGCCTGCCAAGCGTGGGGATCATGTCAAATCCCCTCAATGGGGGAGATCTTGTTCGACAGTGCACGTTCTGGTTGATGCGATGATCATAAGAGTATGCCTTCAACACTTAAAATTATGAAATAACTAGCGAAAGTCGGACCATGAAATAGTAAGCTCTGAGTGTTTTCAATCAGCATGTTTCTATTTTACTAGTTAATTAACGTTCAACAAAATGTTGTCCTAGTTGACTCATAGAAAAAATAACTTGAATAAATAAACATTCATTACAATATAGTAATCTAGTGTTATCACTATAATATAATCAATAAATTTATTATTAAGAGCACATGAGTTCGGTCGTGATTACAGAATGTAAAACCGGCCAAGTGCAAGTCGTACTTGTAAACTGAGGGTTCTGTACAAATATATAATTTACCAATTTCTGAAGGAATGGAGGTTTTCAATTGGACTGTATTTGTTTTGTGTGTGTTTTACCTATTAACTTTCTTGAAATATAATTTTATTATAATTCTGACACTGTGGTGTCAGAGTTATTGACATTTGGTCACTAAGTCACCAAAACAGACTTTTGCTGGAGAGACCTCTCCAATGGATATGGCACCTGAAATTGAAGGGTACTTAGCGACACCACTACGGAAGTGTGAGTATTTTCAAATGCCTTTTCATTCGGCCAATTTCTAGTTGATGGCTAGATGATGACCGTCCCATAGAGATGGTTAAGAAATCAACTGTAAGAACGAACGGCATATTTATGTATAGAAGCGAGATGCCTACCAGGGGTGGAAATATTGTCCTTTAAATTTGTTTTTGATTAGTTATAGGGTCCCGGTTTCGCATTCAGATATCTAAAAACCCACAAAGAAAATATAACGACAGGCGATTTCTGATGAGATTTAACACCTAAACTGTGATTATCATCATGACACTTGGCGAGCGTTGGGACTGGCAACTTTGGGGGTGGGGTTTGCTCTCTTATTGCCTCGTTCAGATTCTCACAGGGCACGAGTGCTTTGGCAAATACCTGTGCAACGTTGCGAAAAGGGAGCAACTACCGGTGTGCCACAAGTGCAGTGCGGCTGAAGACTCAGCGCAACATACTCTCGAAGTGTGTCCAAGATGGGTCATTGAGCGGTCCGAGCTAGTTATACGTAGTTGGAAATGACCTATTATATATATCGTTAGAGCGATGGTTGGTAGCGACAGGGGAATGCGGTTCAGGCCTTTTGTGTCATGACCAAAACGGAAGAAAATGAGCGGATCCTCTCCGTCACCAGAGAGTTGGTTGCAGGTTTCGGGCTTATGACCAAACGCTAGCTCGCTGACAGGGTTCGAGTGACAAGAACACCTGGGAGGAGTGTGGTGGTATGCACGTTCCATCATACGGACGAAAGCATCACCGCCGGGGAAATGGACATTGTTCGCTGTTACCGTTTCCCCTGCTTATGCAAGAAGACAGGTCATAGTGGAGCTTAATAGGTAGGACCAATGGACTCTTTACACCCGCTGGTGAGTCCGGCATAAACCTGCGTAAAGCAGGGTATGCGTAAAAGAATTCTCCACTCAAAAATAATACCAAATCTGGGAGAGGTATATCAGAATAATTGACTGATTTGAGAAGGCCGCCATAACGTAAAATAATCATATGCTTAAATTAAATTTTACTCTTTCTATTTAAACGTGTACAGCAAGTCAAATAAGCGTCTTAAGTTTCTATAGTTTATGTATTATAGAATTAGGTTTGCATTACAATTTTAAGTTAATTAATTTATACACAAAACAGCATTTGTTAAAGCTCAAAGACGTGTTCTGTGTATACAATAAATTAATTTATTAGGCTTGCAATAATTGAATTTCAGTTCAGCTTGAAGTCAATGCACCGCGTGAATCTCTAGCGCAAAGTTATTCGGTATCTGAATACGCTTAGCTGTCAGAACTGATATGTTAATGTAATCAATTTGAAATTTTATTAATATTAATTAAAACATTTTTATTCAGTTCTGATAAAAATTTAACGATGCATACATATTTACGAGCAGTTTATATTCGATTTGAATTTTTAATGTTTTCGTCATCACAGACAAAAATTGCTTTAATTTTTCAGTTCTAGAAATAGCTATGCATATCTTATATCTACCCTTCTACGACCGAGCAATTTAACCAACGAAAATGAAATATATATTGTAAAAAAGCAGTTCCATTTGCGATTCATTCTAGATAGTGTAGCGGACGTCAAAGCAGATAGATCAGCGAGACATAAATCGCAGGCGTCACAGTACGCCGAGCTGAGCCTCGCGTAAAATCGCTGATTGCGTTACGATGTCCCCCTCCGTCGAATTTGCGTAGTGGGTGCGGGCAATTTATCACTTAGACATAGGACTAACCGGCCTGTCGCTCTACACTGCAAATGATGTACGACCCCGTCGCCGCGCCTTATCGAGACACCTCCCGATACTCAATTAACCTCAGACTTTGATCTACACGAATTAATGAGCGCCACCCTAACCTTTTTCACCTAATCAACTCTATTTTAGACCGAATTCAGGCCGCGCCGCTCGAATACGAATCATCCTAATAAAAGGCAATCATAAAATTAAACTTACTCTCTGTCTGTCCTGGGACACGTAGGGATCCTTTAGGCGAATGTACCCGTAAATCAAACTCGTCAGATACAGGCAGTTTGAGATCATAAATATGCCGTAGTATCCGATCTGTTGCAATAAGATCCCGCTGAGGGACATGCCGATGGGTATCCCGAGGGACATGCACAGATTGGCTACTCCTACCCGGAATGTCCTCATTTCTTTAGTCGTTACGTCACCGATGTAGCTGAACACGCCGACGCAAACCGTGATCCAGCCGCCGGTTAGCGACGGAAATAAATCCGAGAGGGCCGTGACCTCCAAAGGCAATTCATAGAAGAAGTATGTGTTGAGCATGAAGCTCGTACAACATAATACTTCCCCGACGATCGGTAGAAGTATGCACGCTTTCCGCCTTCCAGTCTTGTCACTCCAGGAACCAACAAAAAGCACCAATATGCATGGGAAAGCCGTCTGTACGATATTCTTCCATGCCTGCACGGAAGCGGTCAGCTTCTGAACCTCGGACTCTTCTAACGTATAATTTTCAGTTTGGCGTCGGTTTAACGCTGAGCACACTTCATCACTATATCCTAAATTCACACGACACGCTTTCTCTAAATTCAAATTTTGTACTGCCAGTCCTGAAAACACGTTTGACATAATATAACACGCGATGATAGGTTCCACTGTAATGTTCGATCTGATCTGCATGAGCTTCTCTCTAACGCCACACGACTTCTTGGCTTCATCTTTCGCGTGTATCTCACCACCGTTCGGTTTGTCCGCAGCCACGCTTATTCCATTCATGATTTCCGCTCTGTGATCACTAGCTTAAAGCTCAGTCGATCATCTTCGTTGATTGTTCGATTATCTTTCTGAAGAGTTTGAGAGAAATAACAAAGTTGGGTCGCACAATGCGTTCATCTTATGAGTTAGATGTTGATCACTTTATAAAAGAGAGGTACAAATTATCTCACGATGTCACAATGATATTCAAATGGGCTTGTAAACAGGACACTGCCGCGGCGATCCTGAGATCAGACTGAAGAGTCCTGTTGTCTTAGGAGTTGATTGAACGGATACGCCTTCGAGTGGAGTCATTAGAGGCAATTGTCAGGTCGGAGTAGCGTGGTGGTGAGGCGTTGCGCGGCGTGGCACGGCGTCGCGCAGCGGTGCGAGGCGGACTGCGGGCTCGGTCCTCTAGCAGCGTCACAACCTTGCAATGAGTGCCCGTTTATCCCATCAGCCCAATGCCTACTATTATATCACGCAAGTACTCGCACTGTCGATTAGTGCACGGTCAAGGTACGCACGATCACTGTTATTCGCGTATCTCTTACCATGGCAATTCTTCTTTTTAAATTCAATCACGAATCCCCGCCGTGATGTTCACTTAGTGATTACCGAGTATTTATTACTTATTTATCTAAAAAGTAGGGTCTGAGAAAAAATATCCCTAAAAGGATAATACGAACATTGGGGCGTCGAACCGAAGCTATTTTAGCTACAAATGTCTTCCAGCAGAATGGAGGTACGTAATAAAGGGGCAGCGAGGAAACATTACTCAATATGAATGGTTTCCTGTCACGGGTCCATGCCAAAACTATTGGCTAACTACTTTCGCTTCGGCGAATCCTGAGTTCAAATTAAGAGCACCATCATATGTTACTGTTTTGTTCGTTGTGTTCTGTTCTCAGTGATAAACAACATTTTTCTGCATAAGAGTATTTGTGTAAATTAGTTTTATAAGTACAAGTTCGTTTAATTGTTCTTAAATATATTTCAGTTGCATTTTATATCTACTCGTAAAGAGAGAAAGAAAAGTATAGCTGCAGCATGTCATATCTGAAATAATAATTACTAAAAAGCAACTTATCCAAAAACGACTAACCAGGCAAGCCAAATAATATTTGCTTATGACCACCCAGAACTAACTACGTCAAAGAAGTCTAGTATTATTCTATTTATGTATAACGAGTTACCTAAGAATATAAAAGAAATAAACTCTCTAAATTATTTCATAAAATTACTCAAAGCCCACGTTTTTAAAGAACAGTGTCATCAAAGAACTCAACTGCATGTTTCATATAATTATAATCCCATAATGAAATGTTTGCAGCACTGAGTACGTACCGGACTATTGCATGCATGCACAACAATCGCACAGTAGACAATTTTTAACTACCTTCAATCTTACTTATGCATATTATTGTTTACCTAACGACATGTATGTTTATCACGTATATTATATAATATGTATATCTCTGTAAGTGAATTTTAAATTCTTTTGAGAAATAAATGACTAAGACCGTATATCGAAAACTGTGCCTACAAAATAGGTTCCTGAACACACAGCATTGCTAAACCAATAATGGAAAAACCACAAGCTTCGTATCTTGACCGTATCAAATCATTGTTCCCCTCTTTTCCTATGACCGTAAAACAAAATGTAATACATTCTAAATGTAGGGCGTGACACCGCTGTCCTACGTACAGGAGATCGGATAAAATAGCTTTATCACCCTGATTTATATACCCATTTAAACTCGCGTAAAAATGATAGATCCGCGTTTGAATTCTCATGTAAATTGTTTTGTTACATTGTTTAGAGGCGTTAGTATAAAATGTTGTGGATGTGTTGAATATTTGGGGATAACGGGGGCGATAAAAGTTCTGGAATGTGCCACATTAGGAGCGTTGTTTTGAATAACGTGGTTATATTCAATGGTTGATGTGAATTGTTAAGCTTGTTTGTATCGTAAGCACCATATTTTTTCCATGACACGGTAAGGGTGAAAGAACGTGGTCAAGCGCACATATACCATAATATCAATGCAAGGCAATCGGTTTGATTTTACTAGAGCCTGATGAAAAGTACGTTTTACGTAGTATTTTTGGGAGCTGCTGGCTTTTGACCGGTACCTCTCCTTACTGATGGTAAGTGACGAAGCGGTACAAGATGTTGTTCAGGTAATATAAAATTATAACAAATATTTTAAAAATATTTTAAGTAAACATTCAATTAATATTTTAATGAAACACTTAAAAAATATATTAAATATATCTAGTGACAATTCCACCTAATTTTCCTTAGGTATATATTGTTTAAATGTTTTATTAAAATAATACTTTAATGTTTTCTTAAAATATTTGTTATAAAGTAACGCCTGATTCTATTCATTTACCTAAAATGATTGGCTCTTAAGGACAGATGCGTTAGTTTCTAAGACATGCATTCAATATTTCAATGAGTTTGAACACTTGACATTTAAAATATGACGTAACTACGTTTATATAAGCCTTATACGTGCAAACTGACCTAAATGTGTCCTCCGAAGCACGGGAGCGCTCAGTAGTTGCTAAGCTTAGTTGGTCGGTTAAGAATGGCTAGGCAAGCTCCGATACGAGGGTTTCAGATTTAGGTTAGTTGCTTAAGGTTGAACTGGCCGAACAGTTCTCCATACAAACATCACTCCCTTATTTGAGATTTGATGTATAGAATTAAGCATAATATCGATTGAACTCGTCATTATCTAGGTTTGTAACGTAACTAAATTTTAAAAAGATAATTATGTTGAAAGTTATGAGCCTTGAAAACTTTATATGAAAATGTTTCGAGGCACATAACTATCAACGTATTATCTTTTAAAAATTTCGTTACGATACAAACCTAGATAATGACGAGTTTAATCGATATCATGCTTTGAATTGGACCTAAATCCTCAAATAAGGGAGTGATCACCCTACGACGTTTGTATGGAGAACTGACCGGCCAGTTCACACTTAAGGCATTTCTTCGTCTAGTGTCAAAATATAGGTGTACCATACGTTGTACGTTGCTGTATTTCCGAGAGCGAAAGCACGAGTTGGTAAGGAAATAAAGTTTTGAACTATATACAAAGGTCCTATACCTGTCAACCCACAGCTTTAAGTTTTGCAGCTTCGTACAGCATAAGTTGAGCTGTTGGCAGCGGGCTTTGGAATGAAAATATTATTTTTGTTTCAACTTTGTTAAACATTGTTTAACGTATGAATATTGCTATTAAATTTTTGCATGCCATACCGTCATGCATAAAACTATTTGCGTGATAATTTTATTAAAAAAACAGCATGTTTATGTTAGGGTTTTTATATAAATGCAATAGCCACTTTGAATAAAAAATAAACCTCCATAGTGTCAGATTTAATTATTAATTAATTATTTTATAAAATATATTAATTTATTTTATAAATTAAGCACAATAAAAACAACTTCAACTAACTTAATTCAATGAAAAAATCAACATATATATGAAGTTGAGACTGAAACAAATTTGTTTTTTCGTCTTTTTTTTTTATGCCTGATAGCCTTTGACCACTATATCACCTGATGGTATATATATATATTCATATACGAGTTCCGGAGTTGAGACTGAAATAAATTTGTTTTTTCGTCTTTTTTTTTATGCCTGATAGCCTTTGACCACTATATCACCTGATGGTAAGTTATGATGTGGTCGAAGATGTTGTTCAGGCTAACCTAGAAGTACTGACTCTCAAAGACAGCTGCTGGAACACACTATTACGTGCTTGGTGACAGATTTTCCACTTGAGGGTGGTAGCTAGCCAGGCGGTCATTCGCAAAATGCCCTACTAACATGCTATAACGACTGCCATCCTAAGACAACAACCGGGACCGACGGCTTAACGTGCCCTCCGAAGCACGGAAACGCTCAGTAGTAATGTCACTAGCGCTAAACCCATCGAACTCATGACCGCGGGCGACGTAGCTTAACTTTGCTGATTGGTTGAGAACAGCTAAATAAACTTCTCTACGAGCGCTTCAAAAATTCAAATTCAATTTTCTCGAAGGAACGATTACAAAACGTAATATAATTGTAACATGTTTTTTTTTTTTATCGATACAATAAACATTGAATGCAGATAACGCCAAAGACAATTTTTAAGGTGTACGTATCCAAAGTGTGGGTAAAAAAGTTGATTTACCCTGTTTTTTTTTTTAATTTCGTAAATTTGCTGTTTTTACAAGAAAAGTGTATGTCTGAGACGCTCCAGCAAGCTACTTCTTTCAATAATTCTAGCGTTCTTTGCATTTGATCGGAACTGGATACATTGGCTCATGAAACCAGACTGATTCAATATTGAAACCTAGTACTAACGTAGTACTCAGATAGTGATAATAAAAATTAGTTGCTGTTTTCACAAGTAAAAATCTCTATGATGCTTGTCCCGCTAGTTACTCCTTGTTTATTTTGTAGTTAGCATCTAATCAAAACTGTAAATACCGTAAAAAGAGTAAAAACTGTAAATACCCTTCCATCATGCGCATTTCGCGATTGCCCGCCTGGCTAGCTACCACCCTCAAGTAGAAAGTCTGTCGCCAAGCACCGAACGGTGTGTTCCGGCAGTAATCCTTGAGAGCTAGTGAAATGACAGGCACAATGAGACTTAACAACTATGTCTCAATGTGACGGGCGCAGTGCAATTCGTGACTTGTGATAAATTGCAACTGTTATAGGCAGAGGTTAGTCCAGTTAACATCAGGTGGGCCTCGAGCTTGTAACGTCAAAATAACATATATAAAAAAAAACAAAAAACAGTCAGAATCGATTTTGTAACGTATTAGTACTCAGACATTGATAAGAACATTATATGCTGTTCTCACAAATAAAATGTTCATGTCTGTGATGCTTGTCCCGCTAGCTACCCCTTCTGATAATTATGGAGGTAGCTTTTAATCAGTACTGAAAATAACCACGCATGAAACGAGCTTAATAAATTCTGATACGTACCTAGTAGGCAGCAGGTATTCAGCAATAGATTAGAACAATAGTTGCTATCTCAGCAGGGAACTTTTTCGATCCCAACCTTACAAGACTTGTATTAGCGATTTTTTCAATAACCCGTAGACAAGGGGCACGTAGTAACGTTTAAACGACACCAATTTATTGGGACCGGTTCATTACAGTACCAGCAACTTTTGTGCGACTTCTGCCTTCCCAAATTGCCCCGACGTGAGCTCACTGGTTTATTAATCGCGGTCCACATACATAGGTACTATACAATGCTTAATGAGGTAGGTATATAATTACTCCCCGTCATGTTCCTCCTGTCCATGCGAGTAGGTCGTTGCTGTATTTGTAGTGGTTGGATCGGTTTAAGTCTTCTTTTTCAAACGTTAGAACAGTTTTGCCTTTGGTTCTATGGGATTTTTATAACTTTCATGGAAGTTATCGTTAGTTGGTCGTGATAAGTTTAAGATAGATTTTATAGTTATATCAATTATTTTAAAAGTATTTTAAGAAAACAAAAAATTAATTATTTAATAAAACACTTAAAAAAAAAAATTATCTAGTGAATTCCGCCTAATTTTCCTGTTAAGCCGACGTGACGTCACAAACGCCAAACCAGAGGAGTATTCGACACGTTTCGCTTCTAAACGAAGCATCCTCAAGAGGTCTTGACTCTACGAGCGCACGATCGGGATATAGATTTTATACTTGAGGGTGGTAGCTACCATGGCGAGCATTCTGAAAATGCTCTCCCACCAATGAATGATGAAGCTGAAGAAACGATGAAGCTCAAACCGGCGGTGGGAATCGATGCATGGACCTGCGGCACGGCAGTCTATAACTATTACCGCTCGGCTATCATTGCTTCAATAAACTCTTCACTCTCAAAACTATCCTATCGTTTCGTTCACTCAACATTATGCTGGTCAAAGTTAGTCGAGCGCACTTATTTGTCATACCAAAGGTGCAAGCTTGCAATAGAAAGGCCGTTTGATTTTCAAAAAAAGTCATTTGGGCTCTATCAGACGATTCCTTAGTTAAAATCGTAAAATATCATCGCGCGAAAATATTATCTGTGCATATGCATTTTTCAATAAGACAAGATATTTTTTTAAAGCTCGTAATTTGAAACTGGAGCGTTTGTAGTTCCGTACGAGTTTTGAAGCGCTCGTAGCGCAGTTTGCTAAGCTGTTCTTAACCGATAAGCAAAGTTAAGCAACGTCCGCCGCGGTCATGAGTCAGATGGGTGACTGCTAGTGACACTACTTCTGAGCGATTCCGTGCTTTGGAGGGCTCGTTAAACAGAGGTCCCAGTGGTCTTAGGATGGCAGTCGTCATAGCATGGTGGTAGGGCATTTTGCCAATGCCCTAAGCTAGGCTAGCTAACACTCTCGAGTATAAAATCTGTCGCCAAGCACCTAACGTAACGGCGTGTTCCGGCAGCTGTCCTAGGGAGCCAGTAATTCTAAGTTAGCCTGAACGACATCTTCGATCACATAATAACTTACCATCAGGTGAGATAGATGTCAAAGGCTAACCTATCAGGCATAAAAAACTAGTTAACTTGTAAATCCTTAACCGTTTTAAACACATAAAAAACATCCGCAATACTTTCTGCAAGGCCTTGTCTTTACGATTTTATTTCAGTTTTCGGATACTTTGTAACTATTATGCAGTATGGGTAACTGTTGCCCTATCCTAAGATTGTACTTATCTTTGGTCAATAACTATCAAGGAATCTGTGACGCAGGTAAGCAATCCATTTGGTAGGGTATCCTTTGTAATCCTGAAATGTGTTCAATGCCTTCGCCTGGGACTTTGTAGATGTATGCGCGTGGTACACATTGTTATGTACGTTAGTGAGACATATGCTCTCTGTTCAGTCTTGTTTGCGGCTAAAGGAAGGTAACGAAATCCAATCGGGATATGTTGATTGAGTAATTTGATCTTTGTTTAGAAATAGTTAATCAACTTTACGGTAACATAGTATTTTGATCTCTAGGGGTTTTACTACTTAGAGATTATAACATTTTAGACATTTTGCTTGGTAGACGTTTTTTTCTCTAGGCTATTTACAGTTTAATAAGTTGGCATCGTTCTGGACCACTACGGCCTGTTATGAATGAAATACTATTGTTATCATTATCGTCGATGCCAATGGGTTAAGTAATATACCTTGTAGATATTCATTTTAGGCATTTTGCTGCGTAGACGTTTTGATTTCTAGGCAGCATGATCATAAATGTACCAAATAAGTACGGAAGGCGTCTAAATTATATAACAACATACACACACATATATGTAAATACATGCTGTCCGTTTTTACAGGCTGTGTTAATAAAAGAATGACTGTGTTGATGTCTTTGCTAGCTAATTAGGTATATAAAGCAACTTTTTCTTACATTTATCTCAGAGAGACCTCTGTAAAAGCTCAAGTAATATGTTGAAAGAACATATTCTTAGAAATGAGGAATATGAAAGAAAAAAGATCTATATATATGTGTGTGAAAAAAAAACTGTGAATGTTTCCGTGCCATTATCTACTAAAATTAACAACATTAGACACTAGGTATATTATAATCAATTTTTTAGTTTTCACGAAGGGCACGGAACCCTTCGTGCGCGAGTCCGACTCGCACTTGGCCAATTTTAAGTAAGTATTTGTTGTTATAGCGACAACAGAAATACATCATCTGTGAAAATTTCAACTGTCTAGCTATTTCGTTTTATGAGATACAGCCTGGTGACAGATAGACATACAGTGGAATCTTAGTAATAGGGTCCCGTTTTTACCCTCTAGATACGGAACCCTATAAAATATACATTATTCATGTTATTTATGAGGCAATAAATACAACAACAAAGAAACATTTTATTTGATTCGTATTAAATAAAACCTTTATGTAGGTACTTATTACCTATAGTGTTTTCGTTTCCTTTTTTTATTAATACGATAATAATAGTATTCGTTACTAAGAATTTTGATTAATAGTACTAGTTTACATAAACCCTATATTAAAAAAATAAAGAAGTATTTTTTTATGCTAGATAACCACTATCTCATCTGATGGTAAGTGATGATGTCGTCGAATATGTTGTTCAGGCTAACCTAGAATTATATATATTATATTAAGAACAGCTAAGAAAACTTCGCTACGAGCGCTTCAAAAGTTATTCTAGGCTTTTTAAAAGCATTTTATAACTAGTTTTTTGCAAATACTTTACACAAACATAGTTAAGCATCTGCTATTATCCATATTATTAAGACCTCAAACGTTGTTCGACTGCTTGCCTCAAACAGCTACATGCTAGTGGCATTAACCTTTAGCTTAAGCGATTAACGCGCCGCCTTCCCATGCGTAGATCAAATAATATTCATGCTAAACCTCAGGGAGATAGCAATTACTATTTGTGAATATTGTACTGTTTGATTAGCCAGATTGTCCACTGCTGAACACAGCCTCCCCCTTTATGGGGGGTTCGCGTAATTCACACGCTTGGCAGGCGTTTAGGGGATCGCAGTGTGAGATATCATTTTCTTAGAAAGCGCTGTTGCCCACCTTTTGCTGTGCTACCCTTAGTCGCCTCTTATGACACTCACGGGTAGAGATGGAGGGTAACATTCTAGCCCGGCACCCCACGGGATTTATGTACAATAGTAAGATTTTACCAGAGAGACCAGATTTCTGAATACTAGAGATAATATCGATTAGAATTCACAATCTTTTTTTAAGAGGACGTGGATTATTTGCCGCTGTCGACAACACAACTCTACCGGACTTTGGGCGAAGGAGGGGCTTGCAACCCTGGAAGTGATAAAGGCACTTTACCCGAGACGGGCCTAAGAGGCAAAAAGTGCCACCTACCTCCGTCTGCTGCGGGCGTTGTGGCACTGGTAGTAAAAGAGGAGTTGACAATGGGCTCAAAGGTACCACTGTGGTTCGGACCTTGGCTTGAGTCGTTTCCGAGAGAAATTAGGGAGGTCGGAACTAACTCGGTAATAACTGTCCCGATAAAACTGCAGTGTTGTACCGTTGAGAGTGACCCTACGAATATTTACTCTGTGACTATTTTCAGAGACACTCATCGGGACTTTATTTTTGCCTCGAGCTCGCCGGTGAGCTCGGCGTTTGATTGTGTAACCTCTGATTACCTCACCCCTGGGGATGTTACCGGGACAACTTGCGGATGACGCAATAGCTACTAACGTAATGGCTGCGATGGGATCATCTGGGTCGTCCTATATATGCCTTGGCCGGCGACGGCGGGAAGGTTTAAAGTGGGGATCGAAGAAGAATTCACAACATCATCTCACTTCATACTTAGAGAGCATGTAGTTTGACCCTAAACTTAATAAGTACAACGGTTGTATGTCTCACTTACAAATGTGTAAATTCACTATTAAGTTTAGCCGAACTTCTTGTCAGAAAACATAATTTAAAAATATTTTTCTATTTGATGAATCATATGAACCTTCTTGGTCAGGTATTATATAACAATTCCCCATAAATCCAGAATATTATCCTGTAATACGAAAGCGCTATCACGAGGCAATTAAGTTTTCTAATAGGCATAACGTCTAATATCGTTTTATTTTTAATGATTTGTTGTAAATAATACAAAAAAAAACAAATCATTATCCCACAAATAGAACATTTTGTGGCCCCTTTGCCTGAAAAACTATCACCCCTTTAGATTTGTGATTTATCATAATAATTTAACTTCATATCTAGATGTGTTATTTGTCAAAAACATCATAATTTTATAACCATTGAAAAAAAAAATTAAGAAATAACCCAGCCATTATCATTGAAACCTTTCCAGATCCATGTATAGGATTAAACATGTCTCAATGTAGCCCATTAAGTAAAACTTCATTTTAGCAATTACCTATAGCTTACCACTAGGCTGATCATCTTGTACGCACTAGAGAGAAAATGTACCCACGTATACATTTTCCAAAACATATAATATTCCCGTTAATCCACAACAAGATACCAATGAATGTTTCCTGTATCATTTCTATATATAATATTTAGTTCCACATAAGGCTCACTACAAACTGAGAGTACATGATTCAAAAGCTTGTCACAAGTAATCTATAGCTAATAACATTATTTTTTTTATGTTATAGTGACGGGACTAGCTCGAGGCCCACCTGATGTTAAGCGGACTAACCTCTGCCTATAACAGATGCATTTTATCACAAGTCACGAATTGCACTGCACCCGCCACGTTAGGACATAGGTGTTAAGTCTTATGTGCCTTATTTCTTATGGCTGTCAAGGACTTGGCGCCAGATTTTCTACTTGAGGGTGGTAGCTAGCCAGGCGGGCATTCGCAAAATGCCCTTCCAACACGTGGTGAAGCTCAAGCCCCGCGGCGGTATTCGAACCATGGACCTGCTGCGCGGCAGTCCATAGCACTGAGCCATCACTGCTTCCAGAATATAGTGAGTATTACCATTTAGTTTATTACAAATTTATGTAGTTTATTACAAACAGCACTGAGTGTTTACCTACGGTAGGTATTAACAATCGGCATTACTTATGGCACTTCACATTTCAGTTTTTGCATTTATACCTTCTAAGCAAATAAGCTACCAAATTTATACCTTCTAAGCAAATAAGCTACCAAATTTATACCTTCTAAGCAAATAAGCTACCAAATTTTGAATCTTGCTCGTTATTAAATATTTTTCCTTAATTTTTGTTAAAATGTTGAATTATAAATATGTTAATGAATAGATTCAGGCGTTACTTTGCGGAAATCAATATTTACTAACAACAAACATTTTTATATAAAATTAAGAGAACATTAAATTAATATATCAATTAATCAATATATCTAGTGAAAATTTTGCCTAATTTTCCTGTTAAGCCGACGTGACGTCACAAACGCCACGCTGCCAAACCGGAAGAATTTTCGACGCGTTTCGGTTCTACACGAAGCATCCTGAGGAGGTCTTGACTAATCGAGCGCAAGATGGAAAATGGAAAATATAGTTGCTATAAAAGTCAGTCTCCATCATGACAAGATAATTTAATAAATATTCTTATATACATCCATTACAAATAAATTAAAATAGATAAAAATCACATAATATTTCATTGAAAGAACAATCCCTCTGTTAGAAAAATATTACGCAAGTAAAAATACTGGCTGCTATATTCAGTGATACTTACAAATTGCTTACGCGATTTGCCCAATCCTCTTCCTAACATTTCCTTACGCACAGGAACGACGTGTATCCATATATATTCTCGATATTTCTGTCTTTTATCAATCCACGGCTGAACTGATTTGGATGAAACTTTTGAAGTATCAATCACTTAGGTCTTGAATTAACACATATAGGATACTTTTAATCAACATTAGCACTTTTTATCACTATCTACACGGGTGAAGCTGCAGTGCGTATCTCGTTATAAACAATTAAGGCTAACGCTGAGCCCTTTGGCGGTTAATCAATTATATTAATATTATTTTGGTTTTATTACTAGATCGTGTAACTATTGTGCTTGATCACGTAAACGCGAGATTTAGAGAATAGTTTTCATATCTAATTTTCCATCTATAATTTTGTTTGTATCATATTGAATTATATATTTACATATGTTATGGGCTAACGTAAAAATTAATTATCACTATCCCACTAATAGAACATTTTGTTGCCCCTTTTACTGAAAAACTATCACCACTTTAGATTTGTGCTTTAACATAGTAATTTAATTTCATATCTAGATGTGTTATTTGTCAAAAACATTATCGTTTTATAACCATTAAATCACAACCAAAAAAATAACATAACCAATTTTGAATTTATTGGGTAGAATGTTATTCATTATTTTATTTTATATTTAGGAAAACTTACAGCCTAAACGTATAAAACATTAACAATATGTATATCGCTGGGCTAATTACAAGTTTCCACCTATAGGTTTTATTATATAAGATTAATACGTAGCCACAAAGAAAGTATGTTTGTATATTAAAATTTGGCATAGTTATTACATAGTGACAAAGTTCAAACCACTTACAATAATTCCTAGCGGTACAATAATTACTAATATAAAGTTTGAGAACCAAAAAACTCAAGAGACAGGTGGGTCTATATCGAGCGAACACTATCAAAAAAGACGTCAAATTGATTATTTTTTAATACTGATTCGTGAATAATGCAGTTCTATAGAAGAAAGTATTCTTCTATGTAATTAGTATTAACAAACGGTATAGCAACGAGAGGAGTTTGTGTAATCAGTGAAGGAGTTCGAAGCAGTATTTTGCTAAATAATTCGGTATTATCGACTTTTGCATTAAGAGAATTGCTAAAAAAAAATTACGTCAGCTATTCGTCTCGTTTCAAGCGGTAGCAAGTGATGACGTCTACATCGTTGCTCATAAACATAATCATAGGTTTTAGAGCAGTATTGCAGGAATCTAAGGAATTCATGTTTTTTCAATGCGATATATGTTGTACTACTAACGTCATCTGTTAGAAAACCAAAGAGTTAACATCGCTGCAACAGAACTAAACACAATATAGTATATTTATCTACTTAATACTAGATGAGACCACTAGAATCAGGTTGTAAAATAAACGTATTGGTCGAGATTGTCGACCTAGGTTTCGGGCATGTCCAATGCCCTTCATCAGGTGAGTTCACGCGTCTAAATCGCGGTGAACTACAGATCAAATGGCGAAATGCATAGATAACAATGTTACCTACATACTTAAATTGATTAATTAAAAATAATTTTATTTTAGAATAATCGTTTTTTCTTCCATACAAAATGCCAATTTCATATGTAATGACCTAATACTTACCTACTTTAATTAAACAATAGCAAGAACTAATATTTGCTAACCTAAAAAAATCTTGCATTGTTTAAAGTAACAATTTCACACAGGAAAATATCCGAACACAACTTCTATAAAGAAATGAAATGGCGGGAGGCACATTTTCTCGCTGGTAGAAGTGAAACGTTGTTTCACGCGAAATTATTTCTTATTTGAATCTCATACCTTTAATTCCCTCACTTTGTTCGGTAGACGAAACTAAATACGTGGTTTGACTGCCTATCATGAACAGGAGGGTACTCTAAATATTAATATATATATATTCCGTGGCATTTACCCTTGGCTCAAGCGATTATCCATATCGTCTTCCCATACGCACTATAACGAAACACGTTGTAATATTCCCGTTTATCCTCACCGAGATAATTTCGTAGACGTTCGTCTAATCACAGGATTAACTGCTAAGCGCCCAATCAACGCAGTTGAAGGTTAACTGTAGATATCGTTAACACTCGCTGCTACTCCATCATCCAACTTGAGAAGTGTTCACAATCCTAACTAATAATGGGGGTTAAAGTAAGAAATTGCCGTTTTATTGTAATAGGTACTTCGAATTGACATAGAACCTTCATCGTTTGAGATTTTTAAGTGAAAATTTAGTCACATGGATGAGGTTCTTCTTTTAAAATATGTGCAACATTCGATTATAAACTTTCAGTTGATTTTTTTATTCAGCTTAGACTAGAAAGATGGGTACTTAGACAATTCGAGTGATTTTTGAGTACGAGTTCCGACGCGTTACTAAAGCGGCAGAAACAGCTCGCAATAGGCAATATCAATGTTGCGTTTGGAGAGGGGAGTGTCTTCGTGATGGAAACTTTGATTTGAAGAACGAACCACGTGGAAGACAGCACACACAGGTGAATAACAATGAATTGAAAGAGATGGTGGAAGCCGATCCGAGCCATACTGCCCAGGAATTAGAGGTATGGTTTAACGTTACCTTACTAACAATATTAACTCATTTGCGTCAGATTAATAAAATAATAAAATATGAAAAATGGGTGCCTCATGCTTTGACTGATCTGCGTAGAAAGAAACTCGTGTTGAAACTTGTGATGCCTTGTTGAATCGATACAGAATTGAATGAATATTGGATCGAATTGTGATATATGATGAATAGTGGATTCTTTAGGATAACCATAAGGGAAAAATGCAATGGCTGATCTCAGGTCAAATGCCGCAACAGTGTCCTAAAGCAAAGCTTACCAATAAAAAGGTCATATTGTGTTTGGTGGTGTCAGCATGGTGTTATTCACTATAGCTTTCTCCGATCTGGTCAACAAATAACGGCAGATGTCTACTGTGCCGAACTCCAAACCATGATAGCAAAACTAGCAATGAAACAGCCCCTACTCATGAATCGATCTTCACCATTATTGCTCCATGATAGCGCAAGACCTCATACAGCACGAAAAACCCTTTTGACTCTGCAGGAACTGCAATTATAATCCATTCTTCACCCTCCATATTCGCCAGACATTGCTCCAACGGACTACCATATTTTTCGTGATTTGGATTATTTTCTACGTTTCACACAGTTTGTTGAATCTAGATCATCAGAGTTCTATCGCAAAGGCATATATGACCTTCCTACTAGATGGCAGCAATGTATAGTGAATAATGGTAATTATTTTGATTAAATAAATATGTTTATTTTTTTTATATACCAAACGCCAATTTCTTACTAGTTATAAGCCCTAATATTATTAACGCGAAAGTATTTATGTATGGATTTTTGTTACTATTTCACGCAAAAACTACTGAATTGATTTTAATGAAACTTTACAATAATTTAGTTTATACAGCAGACTAACACTAGGCTATAATTAATAAAGATATTGTGTGAATTATCTAAGATCTAACAATAAGTGTCACGTAAGCAGGAAATAAATCAGCCGTGCTACTCTGCCGAGCGCTGCAAAAAGTTTTAGAGTTACACGTTTATACTCGTAATGAATAACGGATTTTTTTATGTTAAATAGTCCATACAAAATACCATATAAAAAAGTATATTATACAATTGATGATTACTTAGAAGAAAAAAATGCTTGGGATATTCCACCTCTGCGACGCCACTTTCAATCACCTTAGTGATAAATATTTTAAAAATCCGAAGCCTCTAATATTTACCGAGGGCCGGTGCCACTACATGCGCTATACGATGGAGATGGCTGAAAAGATTTTCATCACACTTGGCTAAAGTCTATCGCATTAATGCCTGCTATCGAATTAGAGACAGCCTACCCCAACAAAGGTTTGCTACAATCCCCACGCTTAGCAGGCGTTTTAGAGTAAGATATCAATACTTCAGAAAGCGCTGCTGCCCACCTTTCGATGGTCTCCACCAAGGGTAAAATATCGAAATAAATGGGGTCACATTCCACAGCACCTCATAAGCAAACCTACCAATGACATACAAACACACAGACAACGGGCTTCAAAGTTACTTTACACCCCACTTTTCCCGTCGCAATTTAACAATAAACAATATTTCAAGGCGGGATTTGGGCAAGGACTTATTTGCACCTAAAAATAATTAATGTATTTGCATATTACAACATTTTCATGAAACACTATAGAGAACTTTTTTAAGTGCTGATCTGAGTTTTTCTGTAAAAACATCATAATAATCACAGAAAAGAGAAAGCAATATGATAATAATATAGTTGTAGTTTCAGTTAGACACTGAAAAGTATTTCTGGCGTATAAAACGATACTAAGACATAAAAAATATTACGTACATCATTTTAATAATCAGTTTAATATTGTATTGAACAGCATTAACGCAAGCTAAGAAAAGTATTACATCCGGTGGAACATGAATCTTTGAAGGATACAATATATATAATACATATTTCAAAAGAAAAAAAGACCTAACTTTAATTATTGACCAATTAATTAGTACTGCACAAACTTAAAAACAGCTGAGTAAGAAAAACAGGTATATTCTTACCTGATGAATGCGCGTGTGCGTGAATGTGTGTGTGTACATTATGTAAGTAAGTAGCGTGAGAGGCATCAGGTATATAATAATGTAATAATAATATGTATAATTTTAAATTAAATCTTCAGTTTCATCATACGATAAATTTAACATTAGTTTTCTGACCAGCTTTTTACATGTAAATGCAGATCATTGTTTGATATTACAAATGTTTAAACCTATATTATCTGTTATCTAACTTTCGCTACTATCCACTAATTATAATATAAGAATTTAAATTAGTCGTGTTTTTTTTTACAATTATAACAAACATTATTTGTATGGACTGCTGTGCCGCAGGTCCGATGGCACCGCCGGCGTGAGCTTCACCACGTGGTGGAAGGATGTTTGTTTGATGACGCATTTGGTGAATGTTTGCCTGACTAACTATCAATCATCAAGTACAAAATCTGTCGCCAAGTATCTAACAGTGTGTTCCGGCAGGAGTTCTCGAGAGCCAGTAAAATTACAGGCACATGAGACTGTATGAAACATAAAAAACCACCTACCTCCGTAATATTAGATAACAGTAGACGTTACCAGGTTTTAACTATACAACCGCGCTAAGTCAATGAGTTTTTGCCCCTCAGAAAGCACCCTTATATCTTGGGTTGTTGCCGGATGTAGAGATCCTAAATTCGGAATCTATCGGATTTCCGACGCCCGACCCGAGCCCGGATTCGTATCCGATATAATTATTTCGGGATCCCTGGCGTTCCCATATATATTGCGCATTAACTACGCACTTCAGTAACATCTTTTTGTTATCGACGACAAGTGTTTGATTTGATAAAAATAGACTGCTTTTCGGGATTTGAGGCAGACTTTTATGAGATATTGTTGTAGTAACGAAACTTGTTTTGTCAGAGAATAACTCTAAATATCAAACCGCGAGCATTTTTGGTAAGGAATGACGGGCGGTCGTCTGTTGGCTTGTGGTACACCAACACATATAATGCTGCCGAGACCTTAACGTTAGTACCCAGTAATTGACAGTACGGATACGTAAAGGCATACAAGGGATTATAATATAGGTAAAATATGTTCTGAAGCATTTAGGACTCGAGGATTCGTTCTGAGACATTCGCGACATTTGGATAGCATTCCAGCTATAAAGCCTCTTAACAATGATTTTGTGAGAAGTAATGCTATGAGTTGGAACCAATATGAAGTCGAATACATGGTCATAGACATCCGTATTGTGTAATTAAAATTTAAATACTGGTGACTGAACCAAAAAACAATTCGGTTACTGTGTTGGTTATATCTATACCCTATATATATGTAGTACTAGATAAAATACAAAACGAATCGGAATATACTTTACATATCTTTTTTATTGCAATAATAATGTGAATAAGAAGGTTTTTAAACTTACCTTCTACAGTTTTACTTCAGTAGGTAAAAAACTCTTTGGTTTGTTTTTATATGAAAAACTAATGAAACAAACTACAATCTCCTTGGTGAAAAGTGTGGAAAGGGTGTTTTATTTAATCTCATTCGGTAATATTCTAATAATGAAATACAGACTTATATTGCCATATTTTATTTAGATACTTCTTTAAGAAAGTTAAAAAGTTAAATTAAACAAAACAATGCTTTTAAAACATTTTTTTAATTATTATAGTACAATGTGTCCCGACCAAGGAGGTTTCAATTCAATTTAAGTACACATTATCTGTGGTGAGTGTATATATTCTACATACGAATTTGAGTAATATTTTGTTGGATAAAAAAAATATTTAATGTTGCTACCTATAGCCATGAGATTAAATAAAGAAGTATATGCAACTGCATATAATTAGGTAGATATTAAAACACTCGTGTAATCTTATTTTGAAACTCGCCTGCGGCTCGTTTTAAAAAACTGCACTCGTTTTTTAATACCCTCTATTATATGACAGTTGCATAAACTACTATTATTTTTCTGTATAAAACACAAGTGCAGTAATGTAGAAAAACGCGCACGTGCGTAAAAGACTACATTATGACCAATTTTCAATTTAACCGAGTAATACAGATTTGTAACATCAAAGAGGTTTATATGTAATCAACCATCATAAATTTGCCGCGCGCAAAAAAAAAACTTGCGCGCTGTTTTCCATAATTTTCGTATGTTGTTTGTATCGCATTTGTGCAATATATATTTTATTTCCTCGCAAGGGTGTTGAAAAAGTGCGTATGAAACTCGTGAGCAACTTCCTCATTATACACTCGGCTGATTTACGTCCTCGCTAACGGCTCGGGCTGCAACACACAGCCTCCTCTATAATGAGCAACTTAGCTCACTTGTGTGATCTAAGTTCTACTAAAACGCCACGCTGACTAACTATCTAACAGAGGCTTTATTATAAATAAGGAGGATATTAATATATCAACAATACTGCGGGTGGTGGTGTGAAATAGTTCAGTTAACAGACGTAGCTACTGCTCGCCTAGTTTATTTCGCGTACTTCCACAGTATTATGTCGTATGGCGTATTGCTGTGGGGAACTGCTGCTGAGATAGAGACAATCTTTATCATACAAAAGCGTGCAATTCGAGCCATATATAAAATGGGTCCTAGGGAATCTGTGAGGGATCTTTTTAAAGAAATTGATATTTTAACTTTACCAAGTCTGTATATATTTGAAAATATTATGTATGTTCGTAAAAATTTGAGTAAATTTAAATTAAACAGTGACAATCACGATTACAATACTAGGAATAAAGATAAAATAGCGGTGCCAGGTTTTAGATTAGCAAAGACAAATAAAAGGTCCTTCTTAGGTAATTGTGTGCGGTTTTATAATAAAGTTCCTAAACATATTACAACGCTCACAGAAGGGAAATTCAAGTTGCATGTGAAAAACATATTGATTAAAAAATCCTACTACACAGTTTCTGATTACATAAACGACAAAAATGCCTGGACAATTCCGCCTCCGCCAAGCTATTGCCTGTCACCTACATAATTTAAACAAATATTGTAATAACTCTATTATATAGTATGTATGTAACACATTGTTAAAAGATGTTTAAAAGAATGGCCCCGAGTTTCTTGCCCGTTCTTCTCGCAGTGGCTCTATACACTTTATTTGCTGAACGTGGCAGTACAATGTAGAATATTTCAATACTAAAATTTGTAATTGACCTTCATAAGAGCGTCATAGACGCCTAAATTGAATAAAAGATTTTGACTTTGACTTGACTTTGACTTTGAAATCAATAACTGAATGTGCTCCACTCATGTTTAATTTTCACATACACAAAATTAGTACTAACTACCTATACTGTGGCACGTTGGCTTTGAGAATGACCGCGACGACAACCGTTGTTTACTTCATTCACACTATAACGCTATGCGAAGCCAATAAAAGGCTATCACTAGGACAAAACAGCTGTTCACTTAACTATTCTGAAATTTGTGAAGGACGCTAAGGCGGCTGTGACGGCGCGGCGCGGGACTAGACTGTATCAGGTTACCAGCCAATCTAGCTCAGTACTAACAATTAAGTTCTCGGAGACACAACGTAAGGTAAATTTAACTAAATAATATGTTTGGTATAAGGACTCGTACCTATGTTTATACATTACAATTTTAGTGTAATATATTTTAATATCTCAATAAAATTAAATATTTGTCTTCGTAGATTTAAAAATGCTTATTTATGTACTTCCATATTTATTTTATTTATTTTTATTTTATTTTACAAGGAATACAAACAGCTGCTAAGACTATATATCTAGGAGAATTTTGGTACACAAAAGCCTAATAGTATTCACTTATGGAAACAATATTATGTAAGTGTCCTGAATATTATAATAACGGATAAAAATATATCCATATTGGTAACAGAATAAATATTATATATAAATAAATATTATACATAAATTATTACAATCTTATTCCATAATATATCATATTCATAGATGTATCATACAATTTAACCTAGAAGTGAAGTTCGATCATTACTATTTGAGTCACACCATCATAAAGATATAGTTACCCTTTTCAGCTTCTTCAACCTACAGGCAACACAGCACGTCCAAGAGAACAAGTTAAATTAAGTAATGGAATATTTACTGACTTTAGTTAATACATTCCCAAACCCGTGCCATGCCGCCTGCACGCCAAAGGCAGGTGGTTACTTGCAAATACCAAAAACAATGACAAATTGAACATTGAGGTGACGAAAAATAGTACTATAAATGTATTGTAATATAAATAAACGAATCAATGCCATACAAAACACAAGTAACGTAAGAATAGAAGAACTAACCAAGAAAAAAAATATCGTTGATTATATGTTTAAACATATTATGCTTCGTTGAGAACAAGTCTACTTTAATCGAATATTGTGTGTTAAAAATATGAGCAGTTCGCAGAAGGTAAGAGTTTTGACGATAATTACTGTCATAGGGAGGAGTATACAATTGTAAGCAGTTCCTACGACTAACAGATCTGTAAGGTGCTATTAGTTTTATCTCCGAGAGTAGTGTCGGGGAGTCAATAATGTTTAGAATTATGTTATGCATAAAAGTGAGATCTGCCGCCTCCCTTCTTAGAGAAAGAGGTAAGATATGTTGGCGTCTACAGCTATCCTCATAATCCAGACTGAGGGTTCTGAATTTATAGTTAATGAACCGTAAGAATTTCTTTTGTGGTTTTTCAAGCATGTCTATATATTTATTATAGCGGGGATTCCATACTTGAGAAGCGTATTCAAGTTGGCTCCTTACCAAGGAACAATATAAAATTTTTAACGTTTTAATAGATTTGAAATCTTTCGTAACTCGGAAAAGGAAACCCAGAGTTTTCATAGCTCTATTTAAAATGTTATCTATATGCTTGTCAAATAAAAGTTTTGAATCGAGAGTAATACCGAGGTCGACGACAGTATCAGATCTCGTAAGAGACTGACCATTAATTTTAAAATCATAATCTAAAGTTTTATTGGATCGACTGAAAGTAATGCAGAAGCATTTATTCACATTAAGATCGAGCTTGTTTTGGGAACAGTAAGCATGCAGGCTATTAAGATCCATTTGCAACAATTCTAGATCACTACTAGTTTTTATCACTTTAAAAATCTTCATATCGTCGGCGAATAGGAGAAAATCAGAGCATTTAAAGCACGAGTAGATGTCATTAATGAAAATAACAAAAATAAGAGGGCCAAGGATCGAGCCCTGCGGGACCCCGGATGGAATGGGTGACGGAGCCGACGCATATCCACTCAAGACTACAGTTTGGCATCGATCGTTAACGTATGAAGTAAACCACCTAAGAAGATTGCCGCGTATGCCAGCTTTTTGGAGTTTAGCGAGAAGAATAATGTGATCAATTCGGTCGAAGGCCTTGCTGTAATCTGTATAGACAGCATCAACTTGGCCACCCGAGTCCATACCAGTAGTAACTGAATCAATAAATGTCACCAGATTTGTTGTGGTCGACCTACCTCTAAGAAACCCGTGTTGTTGTGGTATAAAAGTGTGTTTAAGAGTAGAATACACTTGTTCATGAACAACTTTTTCAAGAACTTTAGCCAACACGCATAACTTAGAAATAGGTCTATAGTTACAAATATCACGTTTAGATCCTTTCTTGTGTATAGGTGTTACAGTTACAGTTTTCCATATCTTAGGCATAACACCCTCATCAATAGATCTTTTAAATAGAAGACCAACTGGAGATACTAATTCTTCAGCACAGTTTCTCAAAAAGTATGGATGAAGATCATCAGGTCCAGCAGATTTTTTACAGTCAAGAGTTTTGAGTAGTTTAAGTATACGAAAGCTATTTATTTCAGTGTATTACAGTGTAGACGTCTGCACCTGATGAAATTGGTTCTGGTTGAATTGAAGATGACACTGACGCCTGTGACGTATCTGGTAAATAATTAGAATTAAAAAAGTCAGCAAAGGCACTACAGATACCTAAACCAGTAGTGTAATTAGAATTCTTATACGTCATAGTAGAAGGATATGAATTGTGCTTTTTATTGGATTTAATGAAAGACCAAAATGCATTTGGGTTATTCTGAATAGAATTTTCAACTTTAGATATATAATTCAGATAGCATTCACGTTCTACTCTCTTAGCTCGTTCACGTAGTATTTTAAAAGAATTACTGTCATGTTTGTTATTATATGTTTTAAATTTTTTATGTGTTTTATTTTTTTCTTTTAATATTTTTACCAATGCTGTTGAATACCATATTGGATACTGATTAGGTCGTATACATTTAGATGGAATATATTTATCTCTAAGCTCTAATAAAATTTTAGTGAATAGGTCTACTGCTTCATCTATACTACCACAAGTAAGAAGAGAGAGCCAGTCTTTATCACTTAACTCACTACGAATAGACTGGTAATCTCCTTTGTTGTAAAACATTTTTAGTCTAGAACGAGGTACAAGGTCACTGTAGTTTATAAAGAGTGGTCTGCATACTAAGGTTGGATGATAGACTATGTCCTCACGCGTAAGTGGATCCAAACAGCGAGATATTGATATGTCATAATTACATAAAATCAAGTCAAGTATTCTACCATCTTGGTTAAGAATGTTATTATATTGATTCAAATTTGTGAGATTTAAAAGATCAATTAATTCGACATGATCACAATCATTCCTATTATAGGTAGGTAACATGTAACCAAGGTCAGTAGATTTCGACCATAATATATCACTCATATTAAAATCCCCCATAACTAAGATCTTGTCATCAGGATTGAGAACCGAGACGTTTAACACTTTCTCACAGAAGTTAGATAGCTGTGAAGAAAATGACAGGCCTTGATTTTGCGCGCATATGTATACGCCTCCCAAGTGAAGGTTCAGTGAATGTTCATTCCTACGCACCTTAAAATTAATGGTAACCCAGAGATCCTCTGCTGTGGAATGCCATTCAGGGCGCGCGTGCACTACTAGGTCAGAGCGTGCAGCGATAAGAATCCCGCCGCCACGGGCCTGCCCGAGCCGCGCGTAGTCCCGGTCACGTCTCCACACTGTGTACGCATTGCTAAATAGTTCCTCACTATGAATCCCGTCAAGAAGCCACGTCTCCGTTAACACAACAACATCATATTTGCAAAGTTGAACGTTTCTCTTAAATTGCATTGTTTTAGTTCGCAGACCTCTAACGTTTTGATAGTAGATATTAAATACCATTATCACAGTCCGGCCAAACAAATACTTGGCCGGAAAGTGTTTCGATCATTAACATGTAAATTACTGTAAAGGTGTTAGAGGTCTGCGAAGAAAGAAATGCGTGTAGATAATAGTTCATTAAATGCAGTTGTGTAAGAAGACGTGACTTCAAAATATAAGTGCTACAATTATGATAAATATTCATTATCAAAAGACTGATATAATAGAATGTTTGTGTGCTTTCTTGTAGAATAATATTCAAAAGGATATTCCTAGCGGCATCATGTCTCATCCATAGTAAATAATAATATACTACATGTAGTTGCGTGACAAGACGAGGCCTTGAAATATAAGAGCTATATTTATAATAATTATGTATTTTAAAACGACTGATGTAGGAAAATGATTTCGTTTTATCCTTTAGAGCACTATTCAGGAAAATAATAATATCGGCATCATGACTCATCAATAGTACACAATAATACATTACATGTAGTAGTGCGTGAAAACGAGACTTCGAAATATAATTGCCATATTTATGATTATTATCCGATTTGAAAAGCTTGGAATAGGAAAATGATTGTGTGTTATCCAGTATAACACTATTCAGGAGGATATTATTAGCAGCATAATTACTCGTCGATAGAAATTTCATGTTATAATAAATATTCAAACGAAAAAATGTTAATGAGGGTAAAATGATAACATAGCGTATGTATATTCGGATTTCGTGACAAAGTAATAATTCTAACACAAATGCATTCAATAAAATATTATTTAGTAAGAGGCAATTAAATATAGATACTTTTTTTATGAAATTGTTGGTTTTATATGGCATTGATACATGGTAAAAATTAAGGCATAACTTGAGGGCATAACTAAGAAAACATGAAAAACATTTCTTGATGGAAAAAATAGAAAGTAATAAGAATTGAATAAAGCTGGTAAAACACTTAATAATTGACAGTCATTTAATTTTTTCTAGGTCATCATTGCCAAAAATGTTAATTATGGGTGAAGTGTCATTTCTCCTTATTAAAATTTTACAGTTTTGAACCCAGGTGAATTTGTAATTCTTTTCTTGTGCCAGTTTCTTGGCTTTAGTTAGAAGCTGCTTATTTTCACGTGTGAGGTGATCATTTATGAAGATCCTAGCAGTCACTTCAGCAAAGCCCACATCCGCCGCAGTCAGGTTCTTGTAACTTTTAGCAGCGGCTACAAAGTTCTCTTTTTTGTATCTTCCCAGAAATCCGACGATAATATGTTTATTGTTAGTTGAGGAACGGGCTCTCGTTATGAAATTTATCTCGGCTGGTGAAACAGACTGCCCTATCGTCTCGCCAAGCAGGCTCACAAGCGAAAAAAGATTTTCATTATTTCTGTATGGCACCCCTTTAATCTCGACATTGTTATAGCGCTCCCTTTGGTCTTTTGAAGATAGATCGGCAGCTAGCTGAGACAGTTTAGATTGTAGTTGTGGGTAGGTATTATCAGTGCTACATTCAGATTCCAAGCTTGCGAGTCTTAATTCCAATTCACATGTCTTAGATTTGTTGGCATCTATTGCATTTTTAACTTCTAGCAAAGAATTTTCAAAGTAATTTAACTTTTCTTTGACGCCTTTAACTTCCTGCACTAGCGTTGGAATTTGCTCGAGACGGATATTAATGCTATTAATTCCACTACGTAATTCCTGAAGCACCAGATCCAAGGTAGCATTTGACGACGTATCTGGCGATGGCATTGAAGCGGAAGCCATCTTTTGAGGCTGGCTGCATTTACAGGTGGCACACAACAAGGCGGACTGCCTCACCACCCCTAGTTTCCTGTAGTTTTTTTCCGTAATGTTCACACAAGCAAAACAGTATAACTTGAAACACTTGGAACATTTGACACCATCAGAATGATCCTGATTGCATCCAGGACACCCAAACATAATGAACTATAATATTTGTATACGCTCCGCGAAGGTAGATTTAACACGCGATATTAGATAAGCGACAGCTTAAGCGCAGGTAAACAAGGTACGTGCGCACTGCGTAGTGCCGCGGAACGACTGAATTATTAATTACATAGTATTACGTATTACACAATTTACATACACTATTCAAAGTTACAGTTAAAACATGCATGGTATCATTAATCAAAATATTGGTTTACTGTTTAAATTGTTTGTTGGGTGCTTTAATTATTCTATTGTACTGTATGAATCGGACTAAGGGAGCCCCCATTAAGGGGGGTTTGCCATAATCCCCATGCTTGGGATCGCAGTTTAAGATATCAGTTTCGAAAATCTGTCGCCAAGATCCTAACGGTGTGTTCCGGCAGCTATCCTTGAGAGCCAGTAATTCTAGGTTAAGTCTGTTCGACCCCATCATCACTTACCATCAGGTGAGGATTACCTATCAGCAATAAAAAAGGAGGTTTCACAGAAGGCACTGCTGCCCTCCTTCCGGTATTTTACCTTTAGTCGCCTCTTACGACCCAAGGTAGCAATGGGGGGTGACATTCTAGCCCGGCACCCCACGGGTATTGAGTCACGCAATTTTCCTTAATGTAATTTAGTGTTAGTGCTTTCAAGAAAGTTACCTAAAGCTCATCATCCATTAAAATGTCGTCGTTGTTCAATAATGTAATTAAGAAATAATCACAGCAGTAATACTGATAATGAAGTAATTAGAATGACAAGGTAGAAAATGAAATAAAGTTCATGAGTTAAAAATATGCTATAAAATGATCGCAGGCACGTTACGATCGTATGACATTTGTAAAAAAGACTTTTGTATACATACTCATAAAAAGTTTACTGTTATTCGATTATTTTATTACTTATTTTATGTTTTTTGTGTGTGTGTTTTAGTACCGTGTGAATGACATACTCGATATATATGACAAAATAGTAAAGTTGTATGTATATACTGGCTATACGACCAGTGGTGGTGTCGTAGGTTGGGATCATACCCAAAGGCTTGAGCTACAATTAACGTAAGAAGAAAAGGAGAAGAGAGCATGTTATCTCATCTAAGGCCGGCAACGCATCCTTCGTGGGCGACGGTGATCACTTACCATCAGGTGAGCCGCTTGCTCGTTTGCCCTCCTATACCATAAAATACGTAAAATCATGATGATTTTCTTAGCATGGTTGTAAGATATTATGAATGATAATAACTTTTTTTTTTTTAAAGAAAACATTCTCGATCGTTTCTCGAAGAGCTCACGACCTCCTGTGGATACTGTATGTACAAGCGAAAAATTCTTCTGGTTTGGCTACGTGGCGTTTTAAGGTTGAACTGGCTGGTCTCTTCTCTTTACAAACGTCGTGGGGTGATTTTCCCCTCATTTTGAGATTATAGGTCCAGAATTAAGCATAATATCGATTGATCTCATCATTATCTAGGTTTGTATCGTAACGAAATTTTAAAAAGATAATTATGTTGAAAGTTATGAGCCTCGAAAACTTTATATGAAAATGTTTCGATGGTCTTATGACAATGAGAAACCAGACTCTCAAGTTAATTATTTTATAAAAAAAAATGTTACGATACGAGCCTAGATAATAAAGAGATCAATCAATATCATGCTCTGCTTTGGACCTAAATCATCAAATCAGCCTACCACGTTTGTATGGAAAACTGACCGGCCAGTTCACCATTAAGACATCACGTCCGCTTAGTAGAAAAATTTGGCGAAATTGTCACTAGGTATATTTTTTAAGTATTTTTTTAAATTAATTTAATGTTTTCTTAAACATTTTTAAAATATTTGTTATAATTAAATATGCATTTAGTCAAAAACCTGAATCTATGAATTATATATCTTTTGAATGATAGATCTACCATAATCAGCCAATACGAAGCTACGTCTTATAGCACAGATAAAGGAATAATTGTAAAAAGCATACATTTTTATTTACATCATCTACTAAAAATATTTTTAAAATATTATGGATACCAAGCAAATAGAAATGCCCTATATTTTACTTATGTACCTTCAGGTTTGTACGGAACCCTCGGTGCGCGAGTCCGAATCGTACTTGGCTGTTTTTTTATTATTATTCATTCATAATCTATAAGGTTTAACTCAAATATATATATTTGAGGTATAGTATCAAATGCAGCTTAGTGATTAACAGTTTTCAGGACTCTCTAGTTCTCTTGATCGATAATATTATAGTATTAAATTAAACAGATGCCGATGACATAGTCACTATGGCAGAGTCGCTTGAGGAACTCAGTACAATGCTCAGCGACCTCAGTAGAGTTTCCCAACAGGTGGGTCTTAAAATGAACATGGACAAGACGAAAATTACGTCTAATGTCCATGTTGCACCCGTACCTGTAGTTGTTGGGAACGATACGCTCGAAGTTGTTGACCATTACATATACCTGGGACAGACTGTCCAGTTAGGTAGGTCCAACTTCGACAAAGAGGTCGCCCGAAGAATCCAACTCGGATGGGCAGCGTTCGGGAAGTTACGCGACATGTTCTCGTCGAAGATCCCGCAGAGCCTGAAGACCAAAGTCTTCAATCAGTGTGTGTTGCCAGTGATGACTTATGGCACCGAGACGTGGTCCCTAACTGTGGCCCTTATAGACAAGATCAGAGTCACTCAACGAGCTATGGAGAGAGCTATGCTCCGAGTTTCTTTGCGTGATAAAATCCGGAACGTGGATATTCGCCAAAGAACCAAAGTCACCGACATAGCTCTCAGAATTAGCAAGTTGAAGTGGCGATGGGCGGGCCACATTGCTCGATGAACTGATAACCGATGGGGTTCTCAAGTGGTTACCACACTACACCGGAAGACGTAGAGTTGGTAGGCCCCCCACCAGGTGGACTGACGACATCGTGAAAGTCGCGGGTAGCCAGTGGTTACAAGTGGCTAATAACCGCTCTTTGTGGCGTTATATGGGGGAGGCCTTTGTTCAACAGTGGACGTCTTCCGGCTGATGATGATGATGAAGAAGAAATTAAACAGGCTCTATTGGCTAAGTAATTGAAACAAAAATAATAACATTCATAACATTAGGTACCTATAATAAATACAAAACATTATAACAGATTTTTCGTTTTGTCATAACCTTGCTACTTAGCTCTCTTTGGTTCTATAATCGTAATATATCTCTGCTCTCGGCGAACAATTTATCGGTATACGGAACGGATCCCACAAAAACTAGCTCACATAGCACAGCTGACTACTTAAACACATACTTTGGTTCTTGACAACAGATTTTTTGTAATAGCATATTCAATCAAATCAAACCAACCATCAGCATTAATTATCATCATCATCGACCGAAATACATCCACCGTTGAAAATGTTTACTCCATGTCGGTCCTTCCCATAATGTGATAAAATAATATAAATATTTTTATTACAAGGCTTTTATTTAAAACCGAAACAAAAAATATATCCTGTCCCGATACTTTTTCTGAAAGTATAATGTCACTTAGATCCTTTTAAAAAATTACGTGCCGCGCGCCTTGTTCCCCCTGCTCTATTCTGCGCCTATGTGCCACAAAATTTTATGGCACATAATCAGCAATCACTTATTTCCTTTTTTATGGCACATACTCTGTGTAAAACTAAAATGAATTTAGTAACAATTACAGACTATGATATTTTCAGTAGCCATTATAAATCCCATGAATTTGATCATGCGCAATGCATATTGATTTACTGTCATGAAAAAATATTTAACAAGCAAACGTTGAAATCAAATAAATCATAAATCATTTATTCACTTGCGAGAATAGGTAAACAAAATTTCATTTACATTTTGGTCTTAAATAGGTTACTTTAGTTCCTCTATCTCCGCTATATACGAGTAAGCAGGCAAGGGTTATATTATACATGGTAAATATTGTTATCAGATAATATTATAAAAAATATCAATGTAAAAAATGTCACACTTATAAAATAATACCCGCACTATATGCCCTAATGTTTAGATCCAGCGTAACTTTGCGGAAATCCATTATTTAATATTAAGAAATATTAAAACGAATATAAGAGAACCTCAAATTATAATAATTAAGAAACACTTAAAAAATATCATAGAATATATAAGTATGTATGTTTTTCTTAAATATTAAATTAATGTTTTCTTAAAATGTATGTAAAATATATATATATATTTTTGTGCCTGATAGGTTAGCCTATGACCACTATCTCACCTGATGGTAAGTGATGATGTGGTCGAAGATGTTGTTCAGGCTAACCTAGAAGTACTGGCTCTCAAGGACAGCTGCCGGAACACACCGTTAGGTGCTTTGCGACAGACTTTCTACTTGAGGGTGGTAGCTAGCCAGGCGGGCATTCGCAAAATGCCCTACCACCATGCTATAACGACTGCCATCCTAAGACGACAACCGGGACCGACGGCTTTACGTGCCCTCCGAAGCACGGAAACGCTCAGTAGTAATGTCACTAGCGGTCACCCATCCAACTCCTGACCGCGCGCGACGTTGTTTAACTTTGCTGATCGGTTGAGAACAGCTAAGTAAACTTCGCTACGTAAATTTACACAACGTTAATAATTTGTTATTATTAACGTTGAAAACTGTTTCTTACTCGTATTAGATTCAAAATAAAATTTCAGTATACTGGATCGAAACATACATATAATATTTATATTCTCAACGTCCAATTTTAAAACCCATATGTTTAATCTAAGACCCAGTCTTCAAGCATTTGAAATGTCCATGTCCACGCTAGCAATAAACGAGTTAGGGCTGTCCATCAGCAGGGTCGAGATCGTAAACCATGTTTACGGTCTTGCAAATAGGACTTCCTTGTTCCGTGCTCCACTTAGGATATATAACGTCCTATCTAATTCGTTATGCGAAGGACTGAGACTGGAAAATGAATTTGACTAACCTTAAAATGTTGAAACATTTCTATAGAATGGCATTTAAGTAGTGCAATATTCTGCAAAAGTACGCTAAATAAACATCGTTTTTATCAAACTTCCAGACTATACAGAAGAATATGGTAACATTTTGAAGCAGTGATGGCTCATTGGCATTGGCTATGGACTGCTGTGCAGCAGGTCCATGGTTCGAATCCCGCCGCGGGCTTGAGCTTCACCGCATGGTGGAAGGGCTTTTTGCGAAAGCCCGCCTGGCTAGCGACCACCCTTAAGTAGAAAATATGTCGCCAAGCACCTAACAGTGTGTTCCGGCAGCAGTCCTTGAGAGCCAGTAAAATTACAGGCACATGAGACCTAACAACTGTACGTCTCAGTGTGAGGGGCACAGTGTTATTCGTCGTTGACGAAATGCGTCTGTTATAGGCAGAGGTTAGTTCACTTAACATCAGGTGGGCCTCGGGCTTATTCCATCACAACAACATAAAAAAAACATATGTCCACTACAATAACAGTCCAATTTAGTAGGTGCATTCTTCTAAATCAGATTTTTAATGCATAAATGTTAATAAAGCTTACAATTTTGAGGGTACTTCTTGAGTGTAAGCTGAAATAATATGAACATTGTCAGATACAAGTATCTACCCGATTGCAGTGTGTTTATTTTTTGAATAACGATGAATGGTTATTCGAAACATATAACAAAAATGCAACAAAAATTACTTTGGAGTAAATCATAGCAAATAAATTCTCCTTCCTTGTTACAGAATCATTTTAACGATTCTATTTTAAGTGGGACCGCACAAGTGCCCTCCAAATATCGTTAAGGTCCAGCCTCGTAAAACATGTTTAGTGTGTTGCAAATTGGCATAGCTTTCTTGTTCCTTCCTCTCGGCACTTAGCGTCCCTAACGCACACTTGAACAGCATACGGAATCAATAGGAACGATGCCAAAAGTTGGGGTCAAGTACGGTAAGGTCCTTTGCGATACACTCGTATGATGTATGTTTACTGGCCTGCGCTGTTATGGTTTAGAAGCAGTGATGACTATGGACTGCTTTGCAGAACGTCAATAGTTCGAAGGAAGCCGGGCAAGAATGTCAGCCCTCCCATTTCTAACCATGCGTGTCGTAAAAGGCGACTAAGGGTAACACCAGAAGGTGGGCAGCAGCGCTTTCTGGGAACTGATATCTCACACTGCGATTCCCAAAACGGCTTCCAAGCGTGGGGATTATGGCAAACCCCCCCATAATGGGGGAGGCTGTATTCAGCAGTGGACAATCCGGTTGATACGATTATTGAAAAAAAAATGCTCGCCTGGTTAGCTACCTGTAGCAGAAATCTATCGCCAAGCACCTGACTTTTGAAACTGTCCTGAGAGATATTTTTCATTCTAGGTTGTATCACACATTCTGTTAATTCGTAAAATATAAGGGCTGAAGATATTCATTCATTCTGAAATGGCGTTTTTCCGTAGCACTATCATTTACCAGAAATTTACTGAGAATTCAGAACCGACTCATTTTTGCATAGACAGGAGCTAATCAGAAGTAACATTTCTTGCTTCTGGATACTGCCCATTGCCGCATTGCAGAATACCAGCGTGTAAAGTATGAGAATAACATTTTAATATTTTTATTTATGCAATAACGCATGCTTTGCGGATCTTGTAAGAGAGGAACATTCTCGTACACCTTTGCCTGTGATGTCTTCTTGTCACTTTAAATAGAACAAAAGAGTGTTGCATTCGCAATTGTATGGGCTGAGGAAATGCAGTAGCCCTTAGAGTACTAGGCTAGCATGGCACCGAAAGAAAATATAAATGAAAAACACCAGAAAACATGCTGCAATGTCTTGTTAAGAACTGCCATGTTGCACTGCGATGCCCAAGGTGGAGAGGTTATAGCAAGCCGTCCCTGATGGGGGAGGCTTGTGTTCAACAGTGGACGTTGTGTCTGTTGAATCTGTAGCATCAGTTTATCTTCAGCCTACTCGCATACAACCAGACTTAAGTAGCCAGATATATAGTGAAGTGTTACTTGAGAGGGAGTAGCATAAATACAGCTTTAAGACCCGAGTAAGAAATCAAATTGATAAGAAGGAATCTTTGAGTTTGGTTTATACATTTCGCAGCAAATAACAGAAACCAAACGCTAGCTGCCAATGAATTTATTGTTTCTATTCATCAAAAGTCTACTAGTTGACCCCGCTGTCGCAATTTTGTATGGATTTTTCCTGTACGTGTAATTATCTTTATTCCAACATCAAGCAATCAAATCAGGTTTAAAATGTATCCTCCGTCACTAACGGCATCTTATTTCATACTCTATCTGGAATATAATTTGCAGCCTCAATCACAACACTCAAGATAAACAATTGTCTACGATTTACTTAATCTAAAATAAATATATTGTTAAACATGGTAAAATTTACATAGCATATAATCTATAGATTTGATATATAAGTACAAACGCCAAGTACCTTATCACTTCTATTAGGCAGCTCCCCCTATCGTCTAAGTTTGTTTAGTGAACTTCGGTCGAAGGTTGGACCAATTGCTCGTTTTGATGGCCCTGGATTTAGGACCGTGAGAAACTGAACTACGCATGTGTGCACGCGTGTATGTGTGCGTGAAGTGGTCGGTTTATGAATATGGGTGCGTTATGGTATGAAAGGGAATATGGTTATTTTCAAATTAATGTTATGAGAGAATGGAATGGTTATGGGGAAGTGGAGTGTATGGATATGTGCTAGATAATATATGGTATTCGGACCTTAATAACCAGAAAATGTATGTTTTATGAATACTTTGTTAAATGTGAGAAAAAGCGTTTATTATATTGCTTTTTTACTGATAGTCTTTTCCTTTGACCACTATTTCAAATGTTGGAAAGTGTTACTTACTGTAGCCAAAATAAACTAAAACTAAAGCAGGCTAGTCTAGAATAGAAGCTGGATTTCAACGTTAGCTACTTGAACAAACTACTTACTTGGTACTTGGTGGCAGAATTGCTGCTTGTAGTGGTAGCTAACCAGACTCACATTCGCTAAATAACTTACCATGCGAATCGAAAGTGACTACATGTCGACGAGTGTCTAAAATTTGATTCTTATTAATTACAAACATCATCTCAACGTTATAAAAAAGTAAAAAAATACTTCAAAGAGAAAATAAACCAATGTTATTTTACACATAGGCTTATTGAGCGTAGCGAAAAATCCTAGGTCTATGATTTTACACGAAATAACAAACATAACTTATGAAATCGGTACATTTGGTACAAAGCCATTTCAAAACATTAACATACAGTTGATGGTGCGACTTCCACATGTTATGTTGGTTATTTATTTTGTATGTTATTGTGACCGAACAAGGCCCACCTGATGTTAAGAGGACTAACCTCTGCCTATAACAGATGCATTTCATCACAAGTCACAAATTGCCCCTTGAGACTTATTTGTTAAGTCTCATGCGCCTGTTATTTCACTGGCTCTCAAGAACTGCTGCTGGAACACACCGTTAGGTGCTTGGCGACAGATTTTCTACTTGAAGGTGGTCGCTAGCCAGGCGGGCATTCATAAAATGCCCTTTCACCATGCGGTGAAGCTCAAGTCCGCGCGGCGGCATTCGAACCATGGACTTGCTGCGCTGCAGTCCATAGCGAATGCCACTGAGCCATCAGTGCTTTCGTGTACATACAAATATGTTTTCATAATTTTACGCTCATTTCAAATTTAGAAATCGATTTGTTTTTTGATTCACTTCTAATTTTATATGTTAATACATTATTTTTCTTAAGAGCGCGCAAAGCTTTTTAGGAATTCGCGTATGTGTGCGTTAGTAAGGCACGCCGCCAGCATCCGTCCCCGTCTGACGGCCGAAGCTGTACTAAACGGGGACAAGGACAAAACATCGAGGCTCTGGCTAAAATGGGCGGAACGTGCATGAATTTAGCTATTTCCTTCGTATAATAAAAACAAATACCTATTTGAAAAATGTAATGTGTATACGTTATAGAAAACATGTTGTTTCTTTATTATTCAAAAACTGATGACTTTCCCTGAAGTATTTACGCCGTACTAAGGGTTTATTTAATTGTTTAGATATAACTTTGTTTTTTTTTTACTATCGAAGAAAGTTTAAGTAATCGTGTTTCTAAAGTGTATGTATGATTTATGGAATGAATCCTTAAATATCATATATATTAATTGCATAACTCAAAATTAAGAAATAAAGATACATGAAGGGATCAAATGAACGTAAGTATTTCACAATTTCCTCGGTGCAGGCTTAATAGTTTTAACGTTGTCTTAGGTATTCGGGATTATTACACAAGTAATTATGCATACTTAATATCTAAGTGTAAAGCTATGTCCATGTGTTTTACATTCCATAGCTTTACATTCCATGTCCATGAATTTACTTCTTGTAAACAAAAAGTAAACTCATGGACTAATTACAAAATTACAACGAGAGGAAAAAATATAGTAGTGTGCGGGACTCGTACCCGTGCCATAAATACATCATCTGTGAAAATTCAATCTAGCTATCTTCTCTTCTTCTTGAGATACAACCTGGTGTTAGACTTTGGTACTGAACCCTAATAATGAGATACCTAAAATTAAACTTCTTCTGTGCAATTGCAGGAAGTTTTAAGCAGATTCAGTCGTCATCTAAATTGGTGCTATTTTGACTTAATATCGAATAGAAGGTATTTTTATACCTTCTGTTCGATATATTAGTTAGATATATTCTTCTATTCAATAATAATAGGCATCCAGAGAGATATCGGAAAAAAATAAATTGGACGCGGGCTCGATTCCCGGCCGGAACACACAATTATTGTACTCCAATAATTTGTAAATTTTAATTTCGCTCAGCACGCGCTAGTGCTTGTGCAGTGCAGTCTGTAGTGATATTTAGAACAAACAAATAATTTTATAACTGAAGTACAAGGAAGACCGAATAAAAATCAATATATGTCTGACTTTATTCTAGTGTACTGGTATTCATTGATGTTTTCTTATAGCTTAGCGGTAGTCAGTAATGCCAAACTAAAATCCAATGCGATCGACGATTTCATTCAAAACTGTACAAGTTTTTTTTCCACCACCAAATTCCGACAGATTGAGAACGATCTTCATTTCTTTCCACGATAGCTTCGGATGTAGCATTAGCTGTTGTCGAATTAGTGCTTGTCCTATGGAAAAAAATAAATGAAAACGACTACGAGGGACACGAAAACCGTAGGGGAGGTCCATAGCTACTACGTAAGCCAGTGCAGGTTGGGAGACGGTTTAATTCCCAAACCTAGTATAAGAAACAATGATGTATAAGAAAACATATGAAAAACCCCTCGTTGTACATATAATGTTTATAAAATAGTCGCTAATTCGCGATAGAATCGACTGACGGCTGGTCAGCACACACGCTTCGATAGAACAGTACAGTTCCCCGATTCGATCTATCTATCCGATTTTTGATTATACTCCGTAGACATACATTTTAGACAATAAACAAAACACCTAAACTAACACTTATGAAGTGCAGTTAATACGTTTTGCATTAAAGTTGGATTAGATACGATCACTTTATTATATGCCAAAGTGTACAAAGTAATTTTCAAGTTCCAAACAAAAACCACCCCAAACGTAGAATAAAATATTCTGGTAATAACCAGTCTAATACTCTCAGCAAAAGACAAACTGTTTGTCTTCCAATCCAAACGAGATATACATGGTAAAATGCTTATATAGCTGATCAATCCAATTTAAATCGGCACGCTAACTGGATCAATTTTGGTAAATGCCCAGCCGTCCATCTTGCCTCTACCAATCTAGGGCAGTCAGGCAACTCAGGTAACTTTTCAATATCTAAATGGAGGCTGCATGAAACACTTAGCTAAATGGTTTACAGGTTACATTCAATGTGCCAATGTTTACGCGGAAGCAACGCCATATATTTGCAAGTGTGGCGAGCAACGAAATAAATTAAGCTGACTTTGGGCGTATTCAAGGACTTGATGAAGGGGTTGGTGTGAATGAGTATTTAAGTCTTTACAAAGCATGAAGCTTAGAAAATTTAATTTTGGAGCATTTATCGTTTGTAAAGTGATAGAAATACTCGTAGCTGGCGCTTTCATCTTAACTATTGCTTTCAACTTGCTTCCTCGGCCAGTTCACGTCAACTTAAGACATCGAAATTTGTTTTCGTATTAATAGTATTTTTTTTAGTTTCGTTGGTGGAGTGGAAAAAAGGGTATATTACGAATTTCGAGGCCTGGGTTCAATTTCCAGATCGCACCATTTTTTTTTTACCCATTTGTGGATATACATCCGTGATGATATGGTGTACTTTATGTTGTGATTTCTATTCATCTTGTGCAAATCAATAAACCTTTCAAACGTATTCTAGTCCACGTGAACAGTATTAGTATAACGTGACACATAAAGAGCGTTGCTTTATATGGATTTTTTGTGGCTTTGTTTAGAGTTCCAGTTTTTCCAATATAGAATGTATCAGCTCTTTTTCCATAACATATAATGTTGGAGAAAGAAACTGTTGCGGTATTTTATCTCGTATGAAGAATCATCGTTGTTTAATCTCAAAACAGTTGTGGCTACGCATTCTTGGTCGGAACTCAAAGCACAGCCCCAAGCCCTATCCTGACTACGCCCACTGCGCTGACTATGTGTTCGACTCCTGCTCCCTCGTAATTTGCCAAGTTCCTGGCCTTACATCATCTATTCTGATGGTACACCGAATATTACGTTTCGTACTAATGGAGAACCGGTATTTGGTATATAAATTTCGATCATTTGTTGCAGATGTCATTAGTTTTGGGTGAGTGTGGGTGTGGCAGTATTTGCAAAAGGCCAGTAAATCTTCATTTACTTACTACTACCATCGAATATAGAGCATGTAATAGCGAGGCTTCTCTTTCTTATTAAGGTTAGTGTCTTCATAGCTCTTTTCATACAAAAGTAGTCATATTTTAAATGCCAAACCAGAAGCATAGATTTAAGGCTCAACAACATGCATGGAAAAATCCACTGAGTTTGAAAATGTCGTATGTAACATTTGACGAAACTAAATTTTTATAGAAAGCGCTATGTAGACACTTTCCTTAAAAGCTGGAAGGCAAGTAAAGCCAGACTAGGTTGTTCTTATATGACGAAAATAAAAAGCAACGTCATAAGTGGCGTAAGATAGTCAAAGTAAGAGACAACAAGAAAAGAGATATTTTTATGTCAACTATGGAAGAGTGGCAAAAAGTCAGAGAGTGTATGGTAGATTTGGTACTCATGCTCCAGTTATTTTAGTAGCAGTATGTGAACGAGTTCATCCGGGGGCAGTACTGCCAAGCTTGTTACCAAACACTTAATGTTCGCATTACTGAGTTCCCGTTTGAAGGGTATAGGTGAATTATATATTACATGGTGAGATTACAGGCACATGAGTAAACAAGGCCTATTTGTTTTTTTAAAGTATATTATATTTGAAAATAGTTGTCTGTAACGACGCAATGAATATTTCAATATATTGGTATCCATTACTGTTCAAAATTCACATATAAATATTTGTTTTATGCCTGGTAGGTTATCCTTTGACCACTATCTCACCTGATGGTAAGCGATGATGTGGTCGAATATGTTGTTCAGGCTAACTAGAAGTACTGGCTCTCAAGGGCAGTTGCCGGAACACACTGTTAGGGGCTTGGCGACAGATTTTCTACTTGAGTGTGGTAACTAGGGGGGCATTCGCAAAATGCCCACCATGCTATAACGACTGCCATCTTAAGACAACAACCGGGACCGACCGCTTAACGTGGCCTCCGAAGCACCGAAACGCTCAGTAGTAATGTCACTAGCGGTTACCCATCCAACTCATGACCGCGCGCGACGTTGCCTAACTTTGCTGATCGGTTGAGAACAGCTAAGTAAACTTCGCTACGAGCGCTTTGAAAATCTTCAACAAATTCTAGCACTTCCAAATGTGTTATGCAATAATAATAAAGCAATCGAAGACTATACAACTGCAACTAGCGCTCTAATGCTCGTATACTGGACATACGAATATCCGACACAAACACTTAATTCAATTCTTCAATAGGCGACTTCCTCAACATTTACATCACGATAATCTGCCATCTGACCTCAACGCCATGGCTTACCAGCTAGTTACTATAGCTCATTATCACTGACGGCAGAGTAGTTTCAATAACTTATTGCCACAGCAACAAAGGCGGAATTGTCACTAGATATATATATATAATTTTTATAAAGATTTTTAAGTGTTTCGTTGATGTTTTCTTAAAATACTTTAAAATATTTGTTATTATTAAATATGGATTTCCGCAAAGTAACGCCTGAATCTATTCATTCTCTTTTATTGGTACTTCGCTCACATTTACTTATTAACTGTATCAGCTGGATTGTCCACTGCTGAACACAGCCTCCCCTATTTTACCATAATCCCCTCGCTTGGCAGGTGTCTTGGGAATCGCAGTTTAAGATATCAGTTCCTTAGAAGGCGCTGCTGTCCAACCTCCGGTATAGCTTACCTTTTGTCGCCTCTTACGTCACCCACATTTACCAATGGGAGGGATGACATTCTAGGCCGGCACCCCACAGGGCTTTGACATTACATGATAATTATTTTATACATTATTAAATTTGATTAGAACTAATTCAATGAGAAGGATGCCGTTACTTAGACTCAGTAAGCACATTAAATTGTGAAACTGTCTTCGATAAGGCACGGCGCATTTCATCTGCAACGTTTAATGGACCTTATTTTTTTTGTATTTATCGATACCAGTACCAAAAACCCTGCCTCACATAGAATGGTAGTTGCAAATGGTATGAGAATAAATACATCGTTTAACAAGAAGAGGGTAAGCTTGACTCAAAGAGCACCAAAACTCACCTAGAAGCGCTCGTAGCAAAGTTTGCTTAGCCGTTCTTAACAGATCAGCTAAGTTAAGCAACGTCCGCCGCGGTCATGACTTGGATGGGTGACTGCTAGTGACTTTACTACTGAGCACATCCGTACTTTGGAGGAAACGTTAAGCCGTCGGTCTCGGTTGTTGTCTTACGATGGCAGTCGTTACACCATGGTGGTATGGCATTTTGCGAATGCCCGCCTGGCTAGCTACCACTCTCAAGTAGAAAATCTGACGCCAAACAACTAACGATGTGTTCCGTCAGTTGTCCTTGAGAGCCAGTAATTCTAGGCTGGCCTGAACAACATCTTCGACCACATCATCACTTACTATCAGGTGCGATAATAGTCAAAGGATAGCCGAAAAGATATAAAAATAAATAAAAGGCACCTCTTCTCCTCATAGTTTGTAAAGAGCTTATAGCATATATTGTGCGCTCCACTTAGCCACCGCTATCAGTATTGATGCTGGTTAATAATTCCTACAGTATATTCGACCCTGTTTCCAGTAAGCAGATTATTGATTTAGGTATGGACAGAGGCCGAGGTGCAAAATTGGGATTTATATCTATGGAGTGTCCCATTCCACTCCGTAATTAATGGACCTAAGTGAAAAATGTGGTAATGTTGGTCAGGGCGGGAGTTTTAGTGGTTTTAGGTTGTTTAGTTAGACGTGGCTTAAGTTATGAGACTGTCACTGTACACAGAGGCTTAAGAAATTCGTATACTGGCAACGTGTCGTGTATGTAGGGGGCAATAAGGTCAGTCACTATTACGCGGGATAGTCTACAAAAACATCTAGTGTAGGAGAGCATAGAAGTGACAATATATTATTTTCTTTAAGCCTTAAGAATTTTTCTTTCAGCTCTCGAAAGAAAGAAAAGCTATAAAATAACGTTTCCAAATTGCTATAAAAGGTATGTTACCCATTCGATGTTTAATGGTTCTATGTATCCCTCCAGAAATTTAATAGTTACTCGAAGAAATATATAAAAATATTCAATCGTATCCTTAAATAGTTATACCTTACCCAATCGCCCACATAATACAAAATGATTAACATAAGAGGTTTCTTATTTCCTAACCAAATACTCCGGCAACCAACAAATCAATCGCAAGGAACCTCGAAATCCTGAAATAGATCTCATTTATTCCAAGGATTTTGATAACTTTTATATATTATATTGAGAAAGTGACAACCCTGCGATACACGTAGCAGCACACATAACTTGTTGCTCTCAGACGCTACGACGCGCCAGGGTTGCCCCTTGAGACTTATTGGAGAGGGATCTTTATCCTTTTCTGTTCAATTTTGTATTATCTTATCGTAATAAGATAGATAGATAGATAGATAGAAACACTTTATTGAAACACCTTAAATATAAAAAATAGTTAAAACAGAAACACAATGCAAAATAAGGTAACAATTGATATGTGTTGTAGGTCATTATTAATGGCATCAACGGCTTCTGCTAAATTATTCAGTGAGGCCTGCGAGTATATTTGGAGATCGTCTGCATAGAGATGGTAGGAAGAAGTAATACTTTGGGATATTGAGTTTTTAAAAATTGCAAAAAGAAGAGGAGATAATACGCCGCCTTGAGGTACGCCAGCAGTTATGTTGCACCAAGAAGAAAATTTCTCATCCAGGCGAACCCGCTGCCGGCGCCCTGACAGATAACTGTGAAACCAGTCAATAGCCGTTGGAGATATGTTAGTAGAGCGAAGTATGGCCAAAAGGATATCGGAGTCAATGGTATTAAATGCGTTGCTAAAATCAAGCAGTGACAACACAGTCAATTTTCCGTTTTCCATTCCGAAACGGATATCATCTGTTATTTTTACGAGAGCAGTTGTTGTACTGTGACCTGGCCGAAATCCAGACTGGAAAGGATTAAGTAGATGGTTAGTGACAAGGAAGGAGTTTAATTGTTTGTGGACAAGACGCTCAAGGACTTTGGAGAGAAAAGGAAGAATGGATATGGGTCTATACTCAGAAAAAGATTTAGGATTGTGTTTTTTTGGAAGTGGAATGATTTGTGCATCCTTCCATAATGATGGAAATGCACTATTAGAAATGGAATAGTTAAGAATAAAGCAAAGAATAGGAAGAATTATGTCCAGAATAGGGATAATCATATTCCGACTAATGCCATCGACTCCAACTGCATTCGACGCAAGGGACAGTGCACTCTTCCTAACATCACAAGCGGTAAATTGACTAAAGAAAAATTGAGGATGGTCAGGAGTTGCAATATTAGAAAGATGTTGTAATGTTGTTACTTTATCAGATGCCAGTAAGCTACACGATAAAGAGAAATGATTATTTAGGGAATTGATATCAAGATTATTAGAGTCTGACGTTTGGCGTGATTTACCGACTCCTAACGACCTGAGGAACTTCCAAACCTTAGCTGGGTCCTCATTTTCGACAGACTTATGGATATGGCGACGTTGTGCATCTCTACACACCCTATTGCAGCGATTCCGAGTCTGTGTGTACTTTTCTTTGTTAAAATCGTTGGGCTCACATTTATATTTGGATTTTGCCACGGACTTTTTATGCATGAGCAGTTTGATTTCATTGACAAGCCACGGTGCAGGTTGATGTTTAATCTTAATTGGTCGTAGAGGAGCATGTTTGTCGTAAAGTTGAGTAACAAGGGAATTAAAAATGGACACTTGATCATAAATGGACTCCGCATTCGTGACAGGTGACCAATCAATTTTCTTGGCATCCGCAGTGAAGAGTTCTTGGTTCATACCGCTAAAGTTGCGCTGCAGAATAATTGTAGGCTTCGGCTTAGGAGGTCTAATCTTGTAGGAAAGGAAAATCAGGTCATGATAGGAAAAAGCATCAGCAGACAACTGACCGTGCTTCGCAACATGCGACAAAGATGAGACAATTATTATATCGAGAAGGGACGGAGTGCAATTAGGAAAATAATGAGTAGCGTTAGATGGAAGAAGGTGCATATTGCTTGAATTAATTATGGATTTAAGACGGGATGAACGATGGTCATTTTTTATAAGACAAGTATTAAAGTCACCCATGATAATGGTGTGACTATATGAAGGAGAAATATCTTGTAGGATTGCTTCGAATGAGGCAAAATACTGAACATCGTTAGAAGGGCTATAATAGACTCCGAGAAGAATTTTGGTGTGAGATAGAAGTACTTCAATGAAAAGGTGTTCACCTGCATTTAGCGGTGGAGGCTGTGATGACATGCTAACAACTGAAAAGGAAATATGAGCTCGTAAGTAAATAGCTACTCCACCGCCGCGGCCGCTGGTGCGATCATTCCTAATAAGGCGAAATCCAGGTAAAGGATATAAGATCGATGGGAGACATGGTTTAAGCCAAGACTCGGAGACCATTATAGCGTGAATGCTTTTATTATCAAAAGACGCCAGCATATCTGGGAAATGAGCCGGAATACTTTGGGCATTAATGTGAATAACATTAAGATTTTTTGGTTCATCAGAAAATACTGATTGCAAATTTTCATATAAAGAAGGGATACTAATAAAGCTATCGTCACTGTTGCTACCTTCAGAAGAGTTGAAACTTATATAAGCATCACTGTTATCGTTGCTCGAAACAGACATCATACATAAAATATATACAAATAATATAAATTACAAAATTATAAAATATGATAAATAATATATAAAATTACAATTATAATATATCTAATAATCTAGGCGCTACTGATTTACCGACTCCACCCGCCGGTAGCCAGTATTACAAATAATATTATAATATACAAACTTAACAGTTTCTAACTGGGCAAGTAGTTCTAAGAGATTATAATAACTCAAACAAAATACAAAATATCATAGAAATATACCATTTACACTAAAGAAAAATGCCATCGACAAAAATTACCAAATGATGAACATCAAGCTAACGCAAAAAAAAAAAAAAAAAAACTTTTTTGGCATAACGTGATAATAAGACTTTGACATTTGGCTATGGCACATGGATATCAATCAAAGTCACGAACTAATAATTTTACTTGCTCAGTGTCACGAACGAATTTAATTGTACCCTGGCAGGCTGGCAGATACTGAAGATATTTATTTTTAGAAGGGTACCGTATACCGCATTTTATATAAAACAAATGTATCGCGGGTACACTGAGCCACAATAACTTAGACATCGTTCACAAAGTTCTACAAGATATACCTGCGAGACCTCACTTTTTATGTGCAGCCCGGCGGCTTCTGGGTGCCGCTTCCTTAACCTCTTTGGCGGTTGGAACCACGGCAGGCGTGGCCTGCACATCTACCTTGTCGAGCTCCGCCATGCAAGATACCCGATGCCGCGCTCCATTGGTGCCGACAACGTAAATAGAGCCTTCACGTGTCCAGCATTTATTTACACCAAACCTCTGCCTTGCAGTCATGAATGTATCATGGCGTGACTTCGTGAGAAACTCAGATAAAGTAATGCCAGATCCTTTAAACTGAGTTTTGGCAAACCAAATCTTGCTACGCATCGTCATGTCATGCAGCTTCAAGAGGATTGGCCTTGGCTTTTCTGGTGAAGACTTGCCCATCCTGTGGCAACGACTGATTTCAGTGACTGCAAAGTCTGTCAGTTTCAAGTGCTCTACTATTGCACTCACTACAGCTGAACAAGTTTCTTCCTGCCTTTGTTCTGGAAGGCCATGCAACAGTAACATTTTCCGTCGACTGTGCATCTCCAAACAATCAGTTCTACGATCCAGGAGCTCCACTTGACCCTGCAATGCCTGAAGTGCAATCATCATGCTTGACTTGAAGAGGTTGAAATCGGCTGCCAAGCTAGTGCTAGTTGGTGTAGTAGAGGTCTTGTGCAATTCAACATTGAATTCCTCCATCTTAGCTAGGAACAACTGACGCATTTCTGACAAAGAGTGTTTTATGTCTTCCATCTTGTATAACCAGTGACTGTGGTCTTGATAAAAAAAATAGTGAAGTTGCAGTTCTCACAAAAACAAGCTTGTAAGTAAAGGATTAAAGCTTTCCGGCGGGTAATGTACTTCTAATTTTATATACACATAAGAGTTAGACTGAAATATGTATATAATATAATAATTTTGGAAATTAAAGTAAGAGAACTTTTCAATGTGTGCTTTCTTGTAACTACCCTCGGCGAGAAAAAAGGTATTTGATTTAGATATACTGCCCGAGGCTCTGGTACATTTGAACTGAGATTGTTTTCTTTCTTCGCAAGTATTGTTTGTTATTTGACTCCAATAATATTGATTTTTAAATTAGGATCATAAGTAGTTTGTTTTAATTGTTACACTTAATTAAAATTTGGCATCAGTCACTCTCAAATACTTGGGATACTTGTTATTATTACAGAATGATCTAAACATATCACAATAATAAAGCACGAAAGTATTGAAACAATATTTATTAAATCATAAAATTAAGTGCAACTCTATCACTGTAACCACTAGCCGTTGCGTATAAAAATCGAAAGCACCTCCTTTGACCCGCGCCGACCGTAACTTTATAAGGCTTTTAACCGTTCCCTCCTAAAAAATACACTGGCGACTATAAAAGCTATCAGAATTCAGGAGGGCTCGATAGAAATCAGTCACTCCGCATTCTCTGGACGTAGCCTGCCCAGCTTACCCCCGAGGTGTCCACCGGGGAATTATTAACCACAGCCAACTACCCAGCATATTTTAAACCTTATAACCAACAATTTACGGTTCAAGATGTACGGAGAAAATATTAAAGTATAAACGTTTTCAACAAACAATCCATTATCAACTCTAAAGCTTAGCAACAAAGGTGGAATTTTCCTCGATGTGATAGGAATTTGACTAGCAGGCGTGAGTTTGTCTACTTGATAGCAACATTCCTGTGCCGGGAATAGATGATGCTACATAAACAATATTTGCCACTATAAGGATACTTTGAAGAGGCTACGCTCCCACTGAATTACGTGATAATGTTGGCATAACATGAATACTACCCGTTGTATAATAAAAATGAGTAGATTGTAGGCACTCGTGCTTTAAGAGGTAAGAATGTAAAAAAATATGTTGACATTCAAAAGGAAATATCTATAGAATATTTTGGGGTAAATTGTTTGAAATGTGTAGCTGTCCGTAACAGTTGAACTAATAGGCACCCTGCACCAGTGGACGCCAACCCCCGGCCCAAACCAATTGTAGATGTTGTCGTTTAACTTTTTCAATTTCACAGCGAAATTGGCCAGTTTACCTCGCGACCCCTCACTTATTAAAAACGAAACTGCGATAATGGAATGTTTCCACTTGAAATTAAAAACTTTATTGCTCGGTAAATCATCGGAGCTGCTATAGATTTGGACTGCACGAGATTTAAGGAGGAAATACCTGCACGAGGAGTCGTACCTTAAATTATCAACTGCCGTTTCAAGTCGAAGTTCCAAAAACAAAAGTAATTCGACGCTCGAAGCACGATAAAGATTAAAATTCGGAAAATATTTTCTTGCGTTTTATTAGTGTCGCTGTAAATTGGAGCGGCTGCACGCTTTTCCTGTGCGATAAATAAAGTGTACAAAAACAGAATTGCGAAACTGCGGCGGCAAACCTTTGTCAAAAGTCCTAATCGAGCAGTTTTTATTCCCCCGGAGCGCATCAATTAGTAACATATGCCACTAGCTTCGGATTTTAGAAGGTGGCGAGGGTAATCCTCTCAAGTTATATCGGCGTCATCCGGGGACTGTCGCGGATATAGAACACAACTGGAATATTCCAATTTATTCTGAATTGAAGCGCGATACCGTTCCGCCGGGATACGGAAACCAATTCGGAAGCGATGCTCATAAGGAACAGAAATAGCATGAGGATACATGAGATAGGATACAGCACGGCTGTAAAACTCCTTATTTATTGAGTCTCGACGGTCTAACAGTAAGCTGGATAAGTCCGGGACATGGATTGTGCACAAGAACTGTATTTCAATTTTACAGGCTCTATTGTTGTAAAATAAAACTTGTGATTGAGTACGTGGAACTTTTCAACAACGCTTTTAAACTAGAAAATGCGGTAATTTATTTGCTATCAAATGCCAGAGCACAGAGCGTCATGGAAGCCGATACTATAAAAAAGTAATGTTTGAAAATCTTGAAGAGTTGAAATATTAAACTGTAACAAATATACGTAGATTGAGCATAGCGCCTACACCATGTTATTCGTAGACAATAGCTACGAGCTTCGTAGCTAATGCATGGCTGCACATAGCTTAATGGAATTAAATTAATTCTATATTAAACAGCGTATATGTGCGATAAAATGTCGTACAAGTGTTTTAGACTATAAAATACATACGTACATGAGCCATGCTGTTCAATTTGGCTGGCTTCGACTTTAAACTGTCAAGTTTCAATAAAGTGTGGTCTATTACACATAATCAGAACTATTTTGCAGTTTCAGTTAGAAACCAGAATTATGATATGTTTGATATTATTGATTTCCCGAAATGTGTTTCTTTTGGAGTGTTATCGTTTAAAAATCGTGGGTTTAGCGTCAAATGTTCATTACCGTGGTAAAATACAGGCAAATAGTATAATAGTAAAAAAATATTAATTTCGGCATCCTCGCACAATATTGGGTATTAATGGCCAAGTTTTTGTAATGTTTCACCCCATTATCAAAATAGACTTATAATATGACTACAATCATTCAATTTTGACTTGCACACCATATTACTTGGCCCTTAGGACCACACAATTCCAATTTAAAGGTATCTGTTACGAGCCACTATTAGTCAAGATATTTTTTTAACTCTTGATACTTATACATATTATTTTTCAACGCATTCGCTTGTAAAGGGCCTTTAAATACACCGATTTTAGTGTCATAATATAGTCCATTGTGCTATATGTCATAATATAGTCCAAAAGCACGAAAAAAAAAACAACGTTTCCACACTTCTCACCAAGGAGATTGTAGTTTGTTTCGGTCGTTTTTCATATAAAAATAAACCAAAGAGTTTTTCACCTACTGAAGTACCTAGACCTTTAGAAGATTTAATAATAAACCTTCTCAATCAGATTATTATTGCTATCAAAAAAACCAAGAAAATATTTTCACATCGAAATTTTCGTATTTAATTCCTCGCAAGTGTGTTGAAAAACGTCGTATGAAACTCGTGTGTGTTGTTTATTACAATCTCTACTCCATTATTTACTAAAACCCGTCTCGATTGTAATAAACAACTTCGCGCACATGTAGCATTATGTTACTATTACATGATTACTTTAATTTTTAACGTAAAAAAGCAGCAGACTACGCGACTGAAGTCACCGAACCACAATGCTACGAACTTAATTACTTAATGAAGGGCTGTCACTCAATCATAATCTCACTATATAAAATCTTTATCATCATGACCGTTAACCTTGTGAAGGGTGAAATCTTTTTCCTAGACCTTAACAAAATTTCCCTTTCTCTCGAAATAACGCTTTTAACTGACTACAAACTTTTATCAATACCCTTCTTTCGAAAATATATATGGAAAGTCATTTTAATTACGATATGTAATTATGAAAAACTGTAAGGTTATTGGTATATAATTAATAGTATTTTTGAAGTCAAAATAAGGCCCGAATTAGTTACGAGAAAATAAAAAAGTGCATAACCTTATTATGTGCAAACCTTCTTACGTATGATAATATCGTTCCAGGACCTTGACAGTATATTTTTTCTCAATTATTGCCGCTTCAACTTTATCCTATATCCATCTTAGTGGCAGGTTAAAGGCGACTTATTAAAACGGTCGCTTTAAAATATGTCACGTTAGGGCGCCACCAAGTATAAATAATGTCTGGAGCCGGGACGACACCCGAGCGCTGTGGACATTCCCGCCATTTCTACCTAGATTGCTGCCCTGAATCAATAAACATTGCGACGCAACCTGAGGTTTTATTAAAACGTAGGAAAAAGTTTTCATTCTAAATTGGAATTAAGATTAATACATTAAATATTTAATGCTATACTGCTTTAAAATATATTCAAAATTCGAATTATTTATTGCCTATGTTCATATAGGTGTTTAACTAGTTTAGATATAAATATACTATAATAAACGTCTCACCTTATATCCCATCAAAGTGTGCAAATTAACAAATTAATGTAGGCCACTGACATACATTATGAATATGTCAGTGGTCTAAGATCAATAGTTTCCAAGAAGTCCCTTTTATCCCTTTCTAACATGAAAACATCTGAATTGAAGAATACTCTTAAGCAATGTTTCTTGACTTGAATAATTGATGACAGCTGTCACATAGAGTGATTTATTTCGGAAATTAGTGATCCTAGGCAACAAATTTCTTTATAGTTGACTTAGATCAATAGTTCTATAAATAGAAGAAAGTATAGATCTCGTAATGTAAGTAGTTTCCAATATTTTTCACCCTCATAATAATAATTATTCTCACAGAATAATAATTATAAATAGAATAATCACTCTGATAATTATTCTGAGAGTGAAGAATATGGGAGGAACTATTTACATTAAATATTGAGAGATTGTGTAAATGTCACGGCGTCCCGAGTTCTCCTTGAAAAAGACCACCGAATGTGGTTGAAACTATAGTCGGAGCTATCTGACTTATTCACGTGAGTTATCCCGTATTACTCACTACAACATTAAAGGTTTTCAATTTGACACTGCATATTGACCTTGTAGACAACTATATTATGTATATATATATATACCTTCACGTCTCGGTATTTCTCCGAAACTATTATATACATGTTATACATACATAAAACCACGCCTCTTTTCCATAGGGGTAGGAGAGACCACAGATTTCTACTTACTACGACCCTAACATATCTCTTTCGCTTCATCTACACTCATCAATATTTTCATGATGATAAGCGTCGGTTTAGGGTATTCCTAACCTAGCCTTTTAATATTTATTCTTTCTTCATATTAATTTCGGAACGTTCGCCTAGGTCTCCCCTTTCCAATACTTCTATTTATTTGTCCCATGTATACCTGTTTAGTCATTCTAATTTCATTCATTCATTCTCTCCACATGTCCAAATCATCACCATAACTGATGTCACCATGATGAGATCACCATGACTGAAAATAACATACCCTTCTCGATTTTTGTCACTACATCCTCATTCACACCACATTTTTTTTTACTGTCTGATAGTAGCCTATCAGCTATAAAAATAAAAATAAAATTACCTATTTGGTCATCTATACTTAATTGAACTAAACCCGTATTGGGTATCAATTCTGCATCAAAGAGCTTTAATTTATACCAAAAACAGGCCTAACGGCTTCCAAATAGTCACGTTGCTATTCGCAAAGAAATGCTGACGTTATATTTATTTTCCCCTCGTTCCCTTCAAGGTAAGGTGAATGATAAATATGTAACAATGGGGGAAACTCGCAGTCATGGTCAAACGCTTGGCAACGTTGCCCGTTTTTATATCTCAATCAATTCTATGATGTGGATGACAGCTTCTGAAAGGATATCCGATGTTTTCGATGTCGTCTTCGAATCTCAATACTGTTATCCTACTTTTGCTGCCAACTGAAACACGCAATTATTCACTTCACAACAGCTAGGGAAATGCTGTATGTGTAATTAAAACAGCTTAAATGATATGGTAATAATAGATTTATTTATTATAAAAAAACTAAACAATTTTCACGATTAGTGATAATGAATGGTATTGTTTTTTGGACTATCGTAAAGTATCAAATTTTAAAATTCGGTTTCCATGGTAGCGGATAAAACTGGCATGAAGGTTTCAAATTATAAACAGAATCGTTCCTAGCATATGAGGTCAAAATTAAATGAATTGTCTATGAAATGACAATAAAATTTACATGTATTTTTTTAAATAGAGTATATCTACTATCTGTTTGCTTTTGCATGTTTCGTAAAACTGGTTGAGAATTAACTATTTCGCTAATTAATGTAAATCAAATAATTGTTTAAACATGCACTAACTCTTTGTTCATTTCCTACTGTATAACACTGTGTATTGTGTACCACTATCAGTGGTATTGTTCTATACAATCGCAATGGAGGCTGTGAAGTACACTGAAGGCAAAATTTCACATAGGTTTCGCGTTGAACTTTTCTGTTCCAATATACCCCTCTAGCAAAAAAATTCTCCATAAGGGTCTTTTAAAATAAATGACCCTTCTGCACTGTACGAAAAATGAGTCTAGACGGCTATGTTCCCAAGTAGAATCTACTCTCACAATACCCGCCGAAAAGTGAAGTTAGTTTAGTTATTATAAGTAATCAGAAATAGGCTCGAGTCAATTGACTACCACGTAAAAAGTAACCGTTGCGCCGTGGAAGTCAAGTAAATTAATTAGAAGATAATACTAATTGATAAACTATCACAATAGCTAACAATATAGTCATAAATATGTCCCTCAAGCCGGATCTAAGTGCGGCCGCTGTGAGAATACGTTCGAGAGTTCGTTATATCAATATTTTTTCCCCAGTTCTAAGTGACATAAACAGTCAATGATATGGTAATTGCGATTCTTGTCGATAGTGACCTGGATAACTTGGTCAAGTGACAATCGATCATGTAAGGACATCGTTTCACCTTTTCAGCGATGCATTCTCCTTACATGATAGATCGTGACTCGCCTATGCAAAAAAAAACAGAACCGTCACAAAAAGTTAAAAAAGGAAGATAGATATAATTTTTTATGGTATAGTATGGCGAACAAGCAGGCGGCTTATCTGGTGGTACATACATACTATGTCACCCACTGTCACCTGCAGCACTGAGGTCTCAAGGATGCCTTGCCGGCATAGGGAATGTGCTCCAGTCATCCAGTGTTTTTAGTAGGTATGAAAGATATAATGAAAAAAATTGTGAAAGCTGGACCATTAAAATGTGAGCTCAAAGTGTTTTGAATCAGCATGATACCAACTTCAACATGTTATTTCATACTTTCCAGTGAAATTGGTTTCGTTCTATAAAAAAAGTAATACAAATAGAAGTCAGATCCATACTAACTCTACGTAGAGTGGCAACGCGTGCGTCCAATGGCCCGGGCACGGCCGACCGCGTCCTGGATTTACTCCTCAGCTGCAGCGCTACATAAAGTTCGATCTGACCCGAGTAATGGCACCTATCATATTACACTACGTCTTTCTTAATAACATATCCCAGGAGCGGTTCAGATAGAGCACGCAGTAACTATTACATAAACTGTCGAAAGGATGTGAACACTTCATAGAATTATGAAGGTACTACAAAATTGGCTGGAGTGGTAGCTAAAACTTAGATAATCTTACGATTAAGGTAACTTAAGTAGGTATTATCTTTTTATTATTTTAAGATTAACAAGAAAAGTGTAAGTTGTGTATGATGAGTAAAAATATTGCTTATCATATATTTCGGAATGCCTGTAGTACTGCGAGGCGAATGCATGATAATACAAGGGACCTAATTAAATTTAATTGACCTTATGATTATTGTATTAAGTATATTAATTTGACATAAATATATATGTATTCAATTATGGTGAAATCTAACTTTTGTTTAAAAGTTCTTTGTGGAATCTTTTCTCTTATAGTGTTTTTCTTTCATATTGACTATATTTTTTTGAAATTCCATTGTTCTTTTGTTTCTTGCGTTTAATATGTATTTGATTTAACTTATGTTTCCATGTTATTGTAAATATTTTTGTCAATTGCTGCATTACTTATAATATTTTTTTTGTCTTTAATGTAAATGGTTAATCCGTATTATTTGAAATAAATAAATATAAATGTAAAATAAACATCACACAAACACAATATATGTCGATTATGATTATCGACTAATTGTTAGTTGTGGACGCTCATTCTGCATGTGTACTCTGTGTTTTATCAATCTTAAAATATAAACATGGGTGTAAGTGGTGTTAGTTTTTATAATCTGTTTTATATTTTATGAATTATCGGAATTGAATAGCAAAGCAAATTTTGCTACGAGCGCTTCACAAATTTCTTTTCTTTCGCTTATGTGATGGTTCGCTTGTCCTTTACGGACGGTGTAACAAACCTCGTTCTAATAATAACAAATAATTTAAAAGTATTCTGAGAAAAAACTAAATCAATATATTACTGAGACACTTAAAACATATGTAAAAAATATATCTAGTGACAATTCTGCCTAATTTTCCTGTTAAGCCAAGGTGCGTCACAAACGCCACGCAGTTAAACCGGAAGAATTTTCGACACGTTTCGCTACTACACGAAGCATCCTCAGGAAGTCTTGACTCTACGAGCGCTCGTAGAATCAGTATATTTTTAACTGTTTTACTAAAATATTGATTTAGTTTTTTCTTAGAATACTTTTAAAATAATTGTTATTACTAAATATGTATTTCCGCAAGGTAACGCCTGAATCTATTAATTTTTTTTTATGCCTGATAGGTTAGCCTTTGACCACTATCTCACCAGATGGTAAGTGATGATGTGGTCGAAGATGTTGTTCAAGCTAACCTAGAAGGAAGCTGCCGGAACACACCGTTAGGTTTTTTGCGACAGATTTTCTACTTGAGGGTGGTAGCTAGCCAGGCAGGCATTCGTAAAATGCCCTACCACCATGCTATAACGACTGCCATCCTAAGACGACAACCGGGACCGACGGCTTAACGTGGCCTCCGAAGCACGGAAGCGCTCAATAGTACTGTCACTAGCGGTCACCCATCCAACTCATGACCGCGGGTGACGTTGCTTAACTTTGCTGATCGGTTAAGAACAGCGAAGTAAACTTCGCTACGAGCGCTTCAAAAGATTAATTAAACCTCTTTCTGCTTGACACTGCACTGCGCTCATCACTACAAGGCGTAAGATCTTGTCTAATTCGCTTAATAATTTCACTTCCTACAGTTCACCTCACTCTTAGAAGTGTACTACTATGCTTAGGCATAGGAGTCCTGTCGCCAAGCATCTAACAATGTGTTCCGAGTATTCTTTGAGAGCTAGTAAAATTACAGGCACATAATGCTTAACAACTGTATGTCTCAGGGGGACTGCCATGACCGCTGTGTAATTCATCACATATGACGAAGTGAATCTGCTATAGACAGAGGTTATCGCTTAACATCAGGTTGGCCTCGTGCTTGTTACGCTACAATCCCATAAAAAAATCCATACGTTCATAAACTTCTTAAATAATTTCACATGCATAAAAACTTACAAACGGAACTGTCAAACTAATATGAACCGGCACCGACGTTCAACTTTACCATCAAAGAGTCGCAAACTGAATTCGCTCATTAAAAAAATAACTTTCGCGAAGATTCCCCTCTTTCGAGGAAATTTCGCCGTTTATGTGAGAGATACGTGCATAAAGATAAAAACTTTAATGTTGTTTGTAGGATAGCCGTGAGACTGTAATGTGCATCAGACTGAGAAACGAGTAGACTCTCTCGAATGCTGCACTGCGTAGGGCTGTCAGACACAAACAATTTATTCCTTATTTATAAGAGGGATTCTCATGTTCTTTCATCAAATTTGACCAATTGTATTCCTCTTAATTATGTCATTCTTAGTTTTCGGTTAAATTGCTGTTGAACATAACTTCTATAGCAAAAATACAGTAAAAAGGCTGGAAACAAATCTTCTCGTCAAAGGAGGTGAAATGTTGCATGTTATGCACGAGAGCCATTTTTTAGGTCGCATGCTGTTAAATCTGTCACTGAGCTCAGTAGCCAATATTACTATTGGTCACTGCGCTCGTGATTCTATTTTAGACTACTTCGCTAGCTCAGGATTTAGAGTCGGAAATACAACTTTGTCCATTAGATGAATGGACCGTCGTGAAGTCCACTAAATGTTTGAGAAAGACACACAAATCATTCTAATGAGTAATTAGAATGCCCTCATAGGTGTAAGAAGATGCTGATAACTTCTGTGCCCATGTGCCCGCGCTCCCACTCTACTGAACATGCTGAAAATAATCTATACATTATATTTTAAAAAAATGTATTACTAGTAGTCCCGACGGATATGGTGAAATTTATTTATTTCCAACGATATTTAGCTGTGAATGGTATGTAAATGGACTGAAGAATGATACTTAAAATCAACTATTAAAACAGATAAGAGTCGAAAAAAAAACAATTGGTGACGACCCTACGTACTTGAATATACAGCAGATTTTTGGCAGTCCTTCGATCCAGAATTAAAAAATAAAGGTTTATAGAATAGGACTGCTTGACAGCTGACTGTAGACAAAAGTTTTATCACAAAGCGCCGAATAAAACGTTTATCCGGCTAACCCTACCAGGCATTCCTATCATAGCTAACAAGATAGATACGACACTAAACAAAATCAATTAAATGTAAATGCGGCAACCCTATACTTGGCTATTTTAAGTGCACAACAGCGAGACGTATCTCGACGGCGATACACCGGACTTTCTTCCGATAGAAAGAATATGCAGCTCCTTCACGAACCACTTCAAATTCCTCCTCTGTGCTTGCGAATAAAGTTCAAATTCCTATAAACATATCCTTCAAGGTAAGCAATGTGAAGTCTAGGAAACGTGGAATTCAAGCAAGAATGGACCTTTGAGGCAAGTCGTATGAGCGACAAAAGGGTTAATTTCCTGTGTGCAATAAAGGCTAACTCCAGCTGTTAATTGAAGCGCGCTGCGGTGTAGATTATGTCGTGTTTTTGCCGCGTTCCAGCATAATTACTTTGAGTGCCCAGACTCAAGTCTTCCAACTCCCAAGTCAAAGGATAGTGTATTTTATGGTGAGTCGTTAAATTTCTATGAAGTTATTTAAATGTTGCGATGAGAATCAGTTTTTTACTCTCTTGCGAATGCGGTATTAAAGCTTTAAGTTGGGAATATTTAATTTTCCTTTTATGATTCTGTACTCTACTATTTAAGAATATAAAGATGGCTGTTTCATATCCAACAGATAGATACCTTAAAAGACGACTAAGAGAAATAATTTACCAAATTAGTACCCACAATAGTATTCCCAGACGTTTGGCGTCATGTAGTCATCCGGCCATAAAACCAAAGCGAAAATCTATAATTTCCTCTTGTTTATATTGTTAGAGAAAACATAGCATAAGGACGCGACTCTGCGTACAGTTACTACCCACTAGGTGGACTGATGACATCGTCAGAGTCGTAGATTGCCAATGGTTACAAGTGGATAATATACTGCGGCGTTATATGGGGGAGGCTTTTGTTCAACAGTGGACGACTGATGATGATGATACGTGGGATAATGGTTACCGCACACTGATCAAACCGGCACCATATTGGTATCATCTTAACTTAAAGCGCAGACTAGTGCCAAATATCTTTACTTGAATAGGTTTATAACTAAATATATTAAGCACGTTAACGCTGGAACATTAGTATCTGAGTTGATTCCAAAACACGTTTATTTAAAGCTTTCTAGATTCGATAAAATTGCAAAGTTCTAATATACGCTGTGTAATACAAACAGCGTATATTAGAACTTTGCAATTTTCTCACTATATGGTGTATATAATCCCCCAACCTGTTTTATTTTTGCTTTTATATGTACTTAGTGTCACTTGCAATATCAAGAGAAATCTAACGATATCTCATACATTAAAATCGGTTAAGCCGTTTAGAAGTTAAGGTGGAATAAAATAACTTACAAACATTCATACATGATCGCTTAAAACATAACATTCCTTTTAAAAAAGTAACCAAGTTGAAATCCTAAAAGTGTTAAAGAACTTGTGGGAATTGTACCCTTATAATACGAGTATGAGGTCAGTATTTCGAATAAGCATAATACTAATTTCAAAAAGTTATTTCATATATTTCGTCGTAAGTCAGTTCCATTATTTAAAAATCTTTTTTATCACCAAAACTGATCGCAGTTTCTTCATCGCTGCCTGTCTTTTACTTCTACGATATTGATTTAAAGATTTATGTAACTATTTTGAAGCGCTCGTAGCGAAGTTTGCTTAACTGTTCTTAACCGATGAGCAAAGTTAAGCAACGTCGCCCGCGGTCATGAGTTGGATGGGTGACCGCTAGTGACATTACTACTGAGCTCTTCCGTGCTTCGGAGGGCACGTTAAGCCGTCGGTCCCCGTTGTCGTCTTAGGATGGCAGTCGTTATAGCATGGTGGTAGGGCATTTGGCGAATGCCTGCCTGGCTAGCGGTGTGGTCCAGCAGCTGTCCTTGAGAGCCAGTAATTTTTGGTTAGCCTTAACAACATCTTCGACCACATCATCACTTACCATCAGGTGAGATAGTGGTCAAAGGCAAACCTAACAGGCATAAACAAACCGTTAGTTATGGAATTTCAGCGAGTGTCAGTGTATTCAACTATTCAGTATTATTTCTATTAAAATCCATATAGCAATGCACACTAATTAACGCCGTATTGGCATCACCTCAGTTCGCGATTAATCGAGAACGACGCAACGTTAATACGGATCCGAAGCGATACCGTCGGTAGTTACCTAACTAAGTATGAATTTTAGAAAATGATTAATGAATTTTATTAACAAGTACAAATTAATAAAAAATGTAAAAACCCTACTACAAATTATTAATGTTCTGAAGCAATGATGGCCGAGTGGTAATAGCTATGGACTGCCGTGCCGCGGTACCCCGGTTCGATCCCCACCGCCGGCTTGAGCTTCACCGCATGGTGGAAGGGCATTTTGCGATTGCCCGCCTGGCTATCTACCACCTTCAAGTAGAAAGTCTGTCGCCAAGCACCGAAAGGTGTGTTCCGGCAGTAGTCCTTGAGAGCCAGTGAAATAACAGGCACAATGAGACTTAACAACTATGTCTCAATGTGACGGGCGCAGTGCAATTCGTGACTTGTGATGAATTGCAACTGTTATAGGCAGAGGTTAGCCCACTTAACATCAGGTGGGCCTCGAGCTTGTTCCATCACAATAACATAAAAAAAGAACCCTGAAAACATAACACTCCTTTTTATGCAGTCGTGTAATCATGATTTCCAACTATTATTTATGAATACGTGGCAAATAAGAGAGAGAAAGACTTATTTAATAGCTTGAGTGTGAGAAGTCAATTTACTGCCCAAAAAAAGGAGTGTTATGTTTGCAGGGTTCATGTATGTATGTATGTACTCGTATGTTAGTGAGTTTCCTTATTCCACTATAACTTCTAAACGGCTTAACCGATTTGAATGTAAGAGATATCGTTAGATTTGTCTTAATAGAGCAAGTCTCACTAAGCTTAGACAATAAAAATTAAAAACGAACCGGCGGATTTTATACGCCATATTGTAAGTTTTTTTTTATTAAGGTAATACAATAAAATTTAAATTATGATCACTTGGGTAGGCAGTACCTAGTAGCAACCACACTCAAGATATACAAAGGAGCGTGGTTTCGTAAATAACAAAGTCATTTTTCAACAACTTGTGTTGAAATTGTAAGCCGGTTGAAAGGAAAATGTTCGAAAAGCAGTACAATATAGTTCTGTTATCATGTTACGTAAATATATCAGTCTCACTACACGCTCCGTAACTAATGTTCATTAAATCGGAGTGTAATTACGGCTGTGTTGTGGCTATACACTGCAATCACGCGGCATGTCACGAAGCAATTGCCCCGGGACAGTAGATTACAACATCTTCTTCTTCCCAACCCAACCCACTCATGTGGGGTCGGTACCATGTATCTCTACAAACCCAAGAGCCGATGAAAGAACGTCTTACAAACATTTAATCGATAACAATACAAAAGGTAACGCGAGAATAAAACTGTAAAATAACTTTGGCTCCATTGTTATGGTTGGCAGATGCAAACCCTCATTGGAAATGCTTTTTTACTAGTACATAAAACCTCTATCGTTTGGATAAGATGGTAAGAAGATCTGTTGTACGCCCAATGAGCAACACAGCGATGTGAGTAGTGCATTCAGTATGCAGTAGTTTCATGTTCTTCTTTAGTGTTTTTTTAACCGGCGGTACGCTTTTAATAACAAAACACTACGAACTATATACGCATTTAAGCTATAACAAGGAAAGTATTCAGACAACCTACAACCCATTGCAGACTCATACACAGTCCAAATGGTAGAGTCCATTACTAGTTCCTTAGTTGTTTTTGCGATATCCAATAGGAAGATAATGAACACTTTTGATACTGACTAACTGTACCTAAGCCAGGAACTGTACAGCCTCAAGCGGCAATTATATGGTTACTATAATTAAAGCTTAAATTTTAAGCTTAAAAATTCACTGGAATGTAAAGTATTTTTTTTATCTCCGGCGTTATGCTTTTATTAACAAAATACTACGAACTATATACAATACTACAGCTACTACAATAAAAGCATTTAGACAACCTATAAGTCATTGCAGACTCACAAGCAGTCCAAATGCTCTAGCCAATATTTAAATAAGTAAATTAATATTCATAAAATATAAAATGTAGCTGATTTCGTAGACCATCTATATAATTAACCGTAGCAGAATCGTAGCGTCGTATGACAATTCTCGTAACGTACTGCGTAACTAAGTTAATCACCACTCGCATTGAAGATGGGGTAGGCGGAAAAAATAGTAAACATTTATGTCAAAATGATGAAACTAGCCAGTTTATATAACTTATCTACGAAAGATTTCGAATAGTGGACGACTTGCATGTACATTAAAGAAATTTGTATATTTGCCAAACAACACCCTGTTTTTTGTAAAACGTTCCCGAGTATTTACGCGCCAACAAAGGTCCAAGTTGAGTAACCTATTATATGAACCTCTAGCCCGAAAAGATTTATATAAAAGAAACATTTATAATATGTGTATAAAAAATTATAATTGCGTAACCAATTGAAATTAGGATATTAAATAAAAGTAAATTTAAGAAATGTTTACTGACTGGCTTCTTAGTGTATTATAACAATTAATATATATTAGCTTCATTAAAACATTTGCACTTGAATCCATTGTATCTGTATGACTAATATTAAGATCCTTTTGACATGTTTTCTAGCAAATAAATAAATGATTTGATTTGACTTGTTTATATTGATAAACAAAATGATGCGTAACTAAATTAAACAAATTTGCTACCGAGTTCACTTAAGTTATTTTATTATAATGCGTATTGAGAACCATTGTCGCTAGGCTACGTGGCTTAGTTTGAGTGTAGACGCAATTGCACTAGTGTTAGGAATTATAAGAAAATATTATGTTCATAACATTTTCTTTATATTTAAAAGTATTTATACTGACTTTGCCTAGTCACTCTGCCTCACCCTACCACAAACGGCAGGAGGGAGGCGTTATGGTACCACCATGTACAATTTAAAAGTAATCTTGCTACGGGAATTGAGTCGAACTTTCGATAGGTGAAAATGACATGAATGGCATAAGTAATAAGTAAGACAGAAAAATGTGTATGTATAATGTCTTCAAATAGACTTACATATTTGTTTTTATAATAATTTTAAAAAAAACTATGAAAAAGACCGGCCTCGCATTTCTTGCCCGTTGTTCTCACAGTAGCTGTTGACCATTTTCCTACCAAACGTACACAAATACAACGATAAATCTAGAATATTCCATTATATATGACAGGGAACAGGCCTCGATGTGGTCACGTCACCATCATCAGAGTTATCCATAGTTACGCCAATATTTATACTCCAGTTGGTTACTGCGTACTTCAATTATTCAGTAATGAATGTTTGATGAAACACACATTTTTTAGTTATTACATAGTGACACAGTTGTAAAAAAACTTAATGTATCTGCACTAAACTGTGCTGTTTTTGTTTATTTGTGTTAAATATATAATAACAAAACCATCTCTTTGCAACCCTTTTGCCCCTGAAAGGTGGTTTCCTAGACATCAACACTTTTGAAAATAGTAAAATTACAAAAGATACATTTCGTTTGTGAATACCCATGGGGTGCCGAGCTAGAATGTCAACCCCCCATCTCGACACGTTGGTATCGTTTGAGGCGACTAATGGTAAAACAAAAGATACGCAGCAGGGCCTTTTGAGGAACTTCTATCTTACACTATGATACCCAAGACGCCTGCCAAACGCGGGAATTATGGCCAAACCATCCTCTTAATGAGGGAGGCTGTGTTGGACTTTCCGGCTGATACAGTATTATGCTCAATGATAAATGTTTTGAAGTGGCGAGAAGACCCTTTTTTTTTTTTTTTTTTTTTTTTTTGACGCTGGGAAAAATGCATTACGCATGCCCCCCCATCGGGGGATGGAGGGGGGATGTGGGACTCCCCGGTAGACGACCGGTATACCCACTAAACAACCCAGCGACATTCCAGCATCGTTTGTGTGGAGGAGGACTGGGAGACCGGCAGAGCCTTTGCGTCCAGTCCTCCTTCTACGACCGCCCGCTTTTACAGCGGGGCCTACACGCCCCTCCCAGCAGGAGGGGCCCGGGAATGACCAGGAATGTTTGGCCATTCCCGCCCGACGGAGGTGGTGAGCACGTGCAATGCGAGAGAAGACGCCCCCGCGCCTGTCTCTCGCTACTCACCACTGGGAGGGGGAAGGCGATTATTCATTCGCCTTCTCCCACCCCTTCGACGTCTTCGCAGTGGCGCAGCAAGGGGGTCCTCCTCCCTCGCACGCTCCGCGGCCTCCTTTTGCGAAATTACTTCTTCGCAAAAGGAGGCGACCGCTTCCCAGGCCCCATCGCCCCCCAGCATAGCTTTTACCACGCTGGGAAGCGAGAGGTCTGACCCGATAATGTTGACCAAGCTGCGGCGCAGCTCGGTCCACGAAGGGCACACCTCTAGGGTGTGCTGCGCCGTGTCCACCGCGGTGCCACAGTCGTGACACACCGCTGTCTCCTCCCTTCCGATCCGGTGCAGGTATGAGCCGAAGCACCCATGCCCGCTTAAAACCTGCACCAGACGGAAAGAGAGAAACCCATGAGTCCGCCCTAGCCAGTCCTGCAGTACTGGGCCGAGAGCATCTAAAGTGCGGCGGCCAAAAGCGGCGGCGGCGAGGTCCTCCGTCCAATGATGGACGACAGCTTCCCTCGCCTCACGCCGGACGGCCTCTCGCTCCTCCAGGGTGGGGTGCTCCCCACGGACTTTGCGCCCCGCCGTCCACTCGTACACTCTGGCGAGCACTCCCGCCTCGAGCTCCCAAGGAGGGGTGCTGGCCAGAGCGCACGCCGCCGCGAATCCCACCGATCTATAGGCCCTCGCCACCCGCTGTGCAATGGCCCTTTGTGGCCTGCGGAGTGCCGTGGCGTTCTCCCTCCTTCGAAGGGAGTCAGCCCATATGGGGGCCCCGTAAAGGGCCATGCTCTTCAGGATGCCGGCGTACAAGCGCCGGCATCGTGCCCTGGGCCCTCCCATATTTGGGAGGAGCCACGAAAGGGCGCCCGCAACTTTCAGCAGGCGCGTCGACAGCCCGCTGAAGTGCGGGCCGAAGCGCCACCTGCTGTCGAGGACTAGGCCCAGATATTTCATCTGGGCCTTCACTTCAATCCTGACGCCCTCCACAATAATGTGGGCGTCAGGGGGAATTCGCTGCCGAGGTCCGTGGAAAAATACGGCCTCGGTCTTGTGCAGCGCCACCTTGAGACCCAGGCGGCGGATCCTTCCCGCAACTAGGGATCCGCCGGCCGAAGCCAGACTCGCCGCCTCTCTAAATTCTCTCCCCCGGGCGGTGAGAAGAGTGTCATCCGCATAGCAGATGACACTCGTGCCACGGAGGAGAGTTCCCCGCAGGAGCCAATCGAAGCCGATGTTCCACAGGAGTGGCCCCAAGACAGACCCCTGCGGAACACCGGACCCGACATCATATCGACGGAGCTGGCCCGTGCGATCTACGAGGAGGACAGCTCGGTCCCCCAGGTAGTCGGCCAGGAGACACCGCAGGTACCGAGGCACTCCGTGATAGCGGAGTGCCTCCAAGATTGTCGCATGGGGGACGGAGTTGAAGGCGTTGGCTATGTCAAATGACACAGCCAAAACCCCGTCCCCTGCCTCCGTAGCTTCCTGCAACTGGCCTTTCAGTCGGGCCAGTGCATCCACCGTCGAACGCCCCCTTCGAAAACCGAATTGGGCGTTCGACAGGTCCGGTCCGACTCTCCGCAGGTGCTCGTTGAGCCGGTTGGCTACGATCCCCTCGAACATTTTTCCGACCTCATCCAGTAAAACGATGGGTCGGTATGCCGAGGGGGAGTCCGCCGGACGTCCCTCCTTCCGGAGGAGGCACAACTGCCCCTCCTTCCAGGGTTTCGGGAACCTTCCAGACGCGAAACACGTGCTGAATAGGTCCCGAAACCTCTCGCCCATTTGGAAGGCGGCGATGGCCACCACCCGTGCTGGAACGCCGTCTGGCCCAGGTGCCGTCTTTTTGACACGGAGGCGGAGAGCCTCCCCCTCAAACTCTGCCACCGTTACTGGAGAAGCCTCCTCTTCCTCCCCCTCTAGTGGAGCCGCCCCCTGCGGGGGATCCATTTCTGGTGGGGCGTGGTTGGATCCAGCCGGAAATAGGGCCCGGACCACCCCATCCAGCAATGCCGGCTCGAGAGACTCCGTCAATGGGGGACCAAAGGGGCGCAGTTTGTTCCGCGCCGCCTTGTATGGTCTCCCATACGGGTCCCTATCGAGACCCTCCAGCATCTCGGCTTTCGCCGCGTCATCGGCGGCGCCAATGGCCGACTTGAGGACCCTCCTCGCCTCAACGTACGCAGCGTAAAGAAGGTCCTCGTTGGCCTCATCCCGGTGGCTGCGCCGTCGACTCCGCGTGTAGGCCCTCCTTGCTGCCACACAAGCTGCTCGGAGCCCCGCTAAATCCTCCGACCACCAATAAACGGCGCGACGGGGAGGTGGGTGGCGAGACCGAGGCATGCTGGCGTTGCACACCTCGGTCAGGGACTTCCCGAGTTCGGCCGCTGCGGAGTCCACATCCAGGACATCGAGAGGGGGAGCGAGCCAGTCCTGGACGAAAGCTGCCTCCATTGCCGCTTCACGGTCCAGGCGGGTGAGAGCCCACCGTGGAAAGGGAGAACGGCCCGAGGGGACCGTCCTCCGGGGGCTCTGGGTGGAGATGTCGAACCGCACATATCGGTGGTCCGACAGGGTCTCCACCATCTCTACCCGCCAGTTCGTGACGCGGGCGGCTAGCACGAGGGTGGCGAACGAGACGTCCACCACTGACCCTCCCCGTTGCCGCACACACGTCTGGACCGTCCCTCTGTTGAGGAGGGACACACCGGAGGAGGCCGCCCAGTACTCAACTGCGCGGCCTCGGACGTTGCAAGAGGTGGCCGGGTTACCCCAGACCACCGACTTGGCGTTAAGGTCGCCCAAAACGGCGACCTGACGCGGCGCCGCCCTACCGACAACTGCGGTGAGGATTTCGAGATAATTCTCGAAATCCGAGAGAGGGCGGTTTGGGGAGAAATAAACGCCCACAAAAGCTAAATCTCCCCACGCGGCGGCCACATATCCCGGTCCCCTCTCTAAGAGTGAGAGGGGAGGGGAGTCTGTGGGGCGAGAAGACCCTCTCGTAAGTCCCTTCAACTGCAACTGCTCTTCTTAAGTATATAGGATGGGCTAACTGTAAGACTAATATGCGGCCGTGCACTAGAAAGGATATTTTGAGTCAGGTAGGAACAAGATATAGTAGCATTCAAATGATTTTTTTTATGTTATTGTGACGGAACAAACTCGAGGCCCACCTGATGTTAAGCGGACTAACCTCTGCCTATAACAGATGCATTTCGGCACAAGTCACGAACTGCACTGCGCCCGACACATTGAGATATAGTTATTAAGTCTTATATGCCTGTAATTTCCCTGGCTCTCAAGGACTCCGACAGCAGTCCTTGAGAGCCAGTGAAATTACACACCGTTAGGTGTTTGGCGACAGATTTTCTATTTGAGGGTGGTCGCTAGCCAGGCGGGCATTCGCAAAATGCCCTTCCACCATGCGGTGAAGCTCAAGCCCGCGGCGGGATTCAAACCATGGACCTGCTGCGCGGCAGTCCATAGCCAATGCCACTGAGCCAATACTGCTTCAAAATACTTATTAATAAGCAATATTACGAAACCACGAGATGTAAAAATAAATGAGGTTAGTTCTGTGGTGAATGTACGCAATGAGGCCCGAATGTTGTGATGAGAGCGAGTGCGGGCCGAGGTTCGCGGGTAATTGGCGACTACCGCGGCCCGGAGCGACCCTTTGTCGCGGTCACACGGTACAGCTTGTACTGTCGGATACATCAGCGCAGCGGTACGGTATACGTATAGAAAAAAAATAGTCAAAATTATCATCATATGAACCGGTATGCTTACCATTCAACAAAGATCTCCCCCATTAGGGGTGATTTACCATAACCCCTACGCTTGGGAGACACCTTGGGTATTGCAGTTAATGGTGACAATGCCTCAGGAGGAGCTGCTGTCCACCTTACGGAAATTTTCGGAATACATATATACACAGCATAGCTAAATCACGACGTGATAACACAAAAAACATCACAAATGCTGAATACATATATGACAATAGACTGCTAAGTCGAAGATATTTTAAAGAGATCGACACAGTACTACAAACATCTTCTGAATATGTCTCATCCAAGAAATCACGACAACTATAAGCCCGTGGAAGTATTGGGACCATCCCTCAATATTGCGCCAGACGAGATCAAGGAAGCACTCTAGCAAATAAAAAATAATAAAGCTCCAGGCACCGATGAGATACCAGCAGTAGTCTGAAAGTTTGGGGTTAGTTTGGCTGTTCAACAAATTGAAGGAGGGCTACCAGATCCGTGGCGAAAAATATCTGTTATACCTCTTTACAAAGTAAAAAGAGACGTCAGAGACTGCAGTTACTATAAAGCTATTAAATTAATGTCATAAGCAATAAATCAAATTTGGTTATTTTGGTTATTGAACACATAATCTCATTGATCAAGTATTATTATGGAGCGGAGTCGTAACTGAGAAGAGCTTCTCGGGTGCAGTTCAGACAGTCCGAATCGTGGTAGAAAAAGCTATAACCAAAAAGACAAATTTACGTACATCCTTCATAGATTTGGAGAAAGCATTCAACTATGTCCCTAGCATGTCATCTGGGAAGCACTCAGACATCATTTGGTTACATTTACCTTATTCAAGATATGTAAGTATGACCGTAACCACCCAAGCCATCGTCTTGCTAGCAAGGGAAAAAAGTTTGAAATTAAAGTTGGAGTTCACCAAAGGTTTATAATTAGCCCGCTGCTTTTCATCACAACAATACATCTTACAAGAAAGTGTCAAAAACCAATATCTTTCAACATCCTCTATGCCGACGATGTGGTCCTGATACAATGCAATGGAGAAAGTTTAACAGATCTTTAACCATTGGGTAGATGCACTTAAAACCAGCGGACTTAAAATCAGCCGCCAGAAAACGTCATATGTCTTGTGATTTCGATAATGTCATATACCAAAACGATATTAAAATATATGTACTTCTATCCACAGTAACTTAATTTAAATACATTAGCTAAATGATTAGTAATAGCGAGAAAATTTAAAAGAATCACTAATCAATATATATTTTTTTATTGCTACAGGCATTACAGACATGCACATTACTAATACACCTTCTTAAAGTGTTTTTGTTGTTTTATAAAATTGACCTCAACAACAACTATATATTAAATTATTATGATAACGAAATATTGTAAGATAAGTTCGGTAGTATAATATTATTTGTGCTACTATAAACATCTTTGCCAGTTACTGGTGAAACATGTAGATCTGTTAACCTTAAAGACCATCTTGTTACCATGTTTCTTGAAATAAATTTCATTTCATAGAACCATAATAGGATGGATGAAGTGGAAGATCACTCACAGTCGTAATGTGCAACAGGAAAATGCCTCTGAAAGTAAAAGGCCATCTGTACGAAACAGCCATTAGATCTGCGGTTATTTATGGCTCCGACTACTGGACAACTAATAAGCAACACATTAATGAACTACTCCGAAATGCGCTTGTTAGCGGTCAGCGGGGTCACGCTTAGCAAAATCAGCAATGAGTTCACAAAAGGATTTTTTACCATCGAATTGCCGAGAAAGTCAAAAAGGAACGCTTACGGTGGTATGGACATATCCAAAGACGCCTGAACAACCACATGGTCAAGCTTTCTCTAGATCTGCCAACGAACCGTTCGCGTCGAAAACCACCCACCACTCGGCTGTGGTCCAAAAGACCTAAACATGGCTGAACTCGACAGCAACACAGCACTAAACCGCGCTGAATGGAGAAAATGGACAAGGAGGACTGACCCCAAATATATGGGATAACGTCTATTAAGAAGAACTCAACCTATATCTCTCCTCCATATAAATTGAACCGACTAACTATCAAATTATAAAAAATTGGTTATAACCATATATTTATGAAAAAATATCGTAAACATAGTGGTTTCACATGGTTCGTTTTACCTCGCGACAGTACTCGCGCTACGTATTTCGTTTCGTCGAACGTGAATGATTTCATGTCAACGAGTGACGTCACATCATGTGCATAATTTCCCGGCCGAGGTCGGAGAGTTATTCTGAAACTGTTTGCTTTGTGCGTGTTTCTGTGGCAATATAGCAATATGCAGCTTCAAGTTGATAGTTCAACGCTTTATTAGCCTGTTACTCGTATATGCACTGAATAGTAGAAAATGTGGAATGGCCTTTTTGTTGTTGAAGTACTGGTAGCTCAGTGGCAATATCTATGGACTGCCGAGCAGGGGGTCCAAGTCCTACAACGGACATTATAGAGATGATATTTAGGACTTGCTTCGTGAATCCTTCCAGTATAAAAGCCGTTGCCAATCTAACGGCAGCTCTATGAAACCCCACACTTTACCAGATTCTACCACATCATCTTTTACCAACCAGTGAGTAGTAGTCAAGGCGGCTATCCTACTCTTACGTATAAGATTTATAGGAAAACACGGTTCTTTGGAATGTTAAAGCTTATAATAATTCTATCATTAGTTGTTATTTTACCCTTTTTGTAACAATCTAATTTATAATGTTGTGTTCATGGATTCTAACTTGACTATAACCAGACTATGGACTAGTTACAAATACAGAGACGGTTTTTAGTTAGTCTTACTTATACGTCACTATATTAACTTCCAATCAAAGGCAATATTTGGCCCTTCTAACGGTTTTTAGTTCATATATCTCGACGTACATAAAGTACTATGATTGAATGGAGTGTTGATCAAATAATGATGTCGGTTGTTGTGAGATTAGGGAAGCGTTATTTTTAGTGCAATACAATATTGTACATACTATGTATACTTTCAGATAAACATTCTCTACAGCAAACATGGCTTGTTGAACGATATCCCCTTATCAATATATTTTTTTTGTTGATTTTGTTAGTAGAAATCAAAAGAGTGTTTAGTAAGTACATCCATCGAACTTATAAAATAAGGGAGAAACTGCACTCGGACCTCGAACATGGCAATAACACATCAAGCGACGTCGCCTGATTGAGTCTCAGTAGTGTGCGCCTACTGCGCCTACTGCATGCTTGTCTTCCTGTCTTTCAAGGTATTATATACAATGGAAGTGTGGCTGTGTGCTCGGTATATATATTTTCTCTTAGGGTTAGTTAGGGTAACAACCTCTTAGGGTTGACTTCTGCTAGTCCAAACAAAATTTTAAGAAGAAAAAAAATTATATTTTTAAAGATTGTTTTTCATTTAATATTAACAAATATTTTAAAAGTATTTTAAGAAAACATCAAATTAATTCTTTAATAAAACACTTAAAAAATCCTTATTTTATATATATATCTAGTTACAATTCCGCCTACTTTTCCTGCTAAGCCGACGTGACGTCACAAACGTTAGTGGATGCCCTCAATCGTGACAGCAAGATTCTGCTGCGATATCCACAGTGAGTTGTTACGACGAGGGCGATATGCGGATACCGGACGGTGTCCTGAATGGCAGCCTGCATGTTGGTTGGTAATCCCCCCTGGGAGCTCCAAGCGGAGTTCGCGGCAAATGTACCACGTCGTGACGGTAAGGAGATATCCCGAGACCAGTCATGGACATTGGGCGGTGGAAGCTAGCCGCGCGGTCCTTTAGAAGGGGGTGAGGCGGCAGTTCGGGTCTATGACATTCTGATTTTTACAGGTGATTACCGGACATGGATGTTTCGGAAAGTACCTGCACTAGATCGGCAGACCGGAGGTGACCCTCCCTGGCATGCCACGAGTGTGGGAAGATACGGCGCTCCTTACGCTGGCGGTTTTTGCCGTTTGGTGCCCGCAGCGGCGAACACCTTTAGCTCTCCTAGGAGAGGATCTTCATCTTCCAAGCGTGGTAAACGCCGTGCTCGTTGGAGAGAGATCATGGCAGGCGGTGGTGTCTTTCTGCGAAGCAAAATGAGGAAGTTGACACTGTAACTGTTATGGACAGGCATGACGCTTAACATCAAGCATGCGGATAGCTCGTCTGATCGCTTTATAAAACAAAATTAAAAATATAAAAGATCAAAATTATTTAGTCATTATTCAGCAATTAGTTTTAATGTAACCAAAATAGTCCCGTCCCAGCTATCTAATAAATCCTTTCAGTATTTTCTATTAACCCACTGCTATTAGGAAACTTTAGACCGTATACTCTAAGCAAGGATCACGGACGCTACTCTCGCTTGAAGTTATTTACTACCGCTTAATCCAGGGTGAATCCCCTGGCAATATACATCCCAAGACTTAAATTTCTTATGTAAGGCCACCTAAACCACTTTATGAGCCATGTTTCTGAACAAAATAACAACTGCACTTAAGCTTGATAAGTATTTATTCGTAAAAAACTTAGCGCTAAAACACGATAGATCATAAGAAAGTATAAAAGCATATCTGACAGTGCTATCTCAGCAGATATGACCGTGGAGTGTTCCAGCTAACTTTCAACAAAGTAAATTAAATATTTCACAGAATTGCGCAAAGAAGGGAACTTAAGATAACGAGGGATTGTTCCCAATCTGAATATTTGAGAAGAGACAACTAATTTCGGCTTCTACTCGGGCCTCTCGATGTTATCTTTTTAAATTACGGAAAGGGAAACAAACGGGGCCCTCTGAGGAGGTATTTTAGCTTGATTGAGGTCAAGCGGCCATTGTCTGACTCGGTGAGGACACGGAGCAATCATCGACGCTTCGATTGCGGCGTTAGCTAAACCGTGTACCAGATTGAGTACACGGTGTGCTCTCGTGCGATACTTACTGTACTCTATCAGTAAATACATACCTACTCATTTATATGTATGAGTTAAACTTCTAGATTGTTCGTAATGGATTACATGTAAAATTAAACAAAAATACGTGATTTTGTCTCAGGTTTTCTCGATTTTTACTCATAGTAATTGAACAACTTTAAAAGGTTTAAATCGCGTATATTTATCATTATTTTTGTCCCGACGTTTCAAACCCTTTGCAGTGACTGTGGTCACTATGTACTTATATAAGAAACTCCATCAGCCAGTCACGTCCTTATTGTCTCGGCTAGTGAATGTTCCCTTCTAAAGTCGCGAGTAGTAATTTCAAGAAAGTGTTTTGAAGCAGTGACAACTGTCGTGCCGCAAGTCCATGGTTTAATCCCCACTGCCGGTTTGAGGTTTACCACATAGTGAAAGAGCAATTTGGTGAATGCTTGCCTCGCCTGCTTTCCCTCAAGCAGAAAATCTGTCACCAAGCATGTGAAAGAGTATTCCGGCAGCGGTCCTTGAGAGCCAGGAAGTAATTATGAAATTTCAGCTATACTCTTGTTATAATTATAAAATACTTCTATACAAGTACTTGAATAACAACTTTGTAGTCATACATAACAAATAACTACCTATTAGGTAGATTTCAATTAATATCAATCCCTTTTGTGTCTATTTTGTGTTACAGGTTCTAAAAATCATTTATCAAAATCAACCCCTAACTTGGAAAACTTTATTACATTATCGATTGAAAATTCATTGTGGGCAAAAAAGTTCTCACAAATGAAAAAAAAAACAACTTATAAACAAAATTAATAATATATTTATTCAAAAATATTATTATACTTTTATTTGTAGCAGGTCGGTAAACATTATTTTTGAGAAATATACTAATCCATTTTGCATTTTTATGTGCCATATATAGTCCAGTTACCACCGGTAGCAATGCATCTATCGGTGGCGACGGGAATTCTATTGATAAAACTGCCCAGCCTACACCTAATGGCTCAACAAATTGGCTGTTCTATTTTTATAAGGGCGAGTGAAGCGAGCCCTAGCTCACCTACCTACCTACTGCCACAGCATGAACATTTGAGACCCCCTTTACTGAACAACTATCAGGCCTATTTGTGCTTTAACATATTAATTTAAATTCATATCTAGATGTGTTATCTGTCCAAAAAAATAATGAACATCACCAATTTTGTATTCATTGGATAGAATGTTATTGTACTACTAGCGCCATCTGTTAGAAAACCAAAGCGTTAACATCGCTGCAACTCGATACTCAAATTAATCGTAGTTAAACTCTTTAATACTAGATGACAACACTAGAATCAGGTTGTATAATAAACGCAAGCTCACAAAGCTTTTTTGCTAGTTTATAAACTACCTTACACAGAAATACTAAATTATTTACTCGGTAAATTCGCCTAATGTCAGAATACATACCCGTTTAAAGCTTTATTTAGTATTTAATAAGTACTCATTTAGTAGTACCTGCACATGAGTTGGCTTCAACTCGGTGGACAGTTTTAATTTAGAGTAAATACAAAATTCCCGCAGAGAGGAAATGACAAAACTATACGGATGCAGACTATGTAGGTTTGCATTAGGAAGGATTCCCGCAAAATAGAAATTACAAAACTACGGATGCAGATTATGCAAGTTTGCATTAGGATTAGGTATTTAAATAAAATACATCTCTGAGCTGAATAATATCACAGCTTCAATGCTTAAAATAGTAAAACACAAAACAATTGACTATTACAAAAATATTGCTACTGTATCAGCCGGATTGTCCACTGCTGAATACAGCCTTCCGCATCATGGGGGGTTTAGAACCCCCACGCTTGGCAGGCGTCTTGGAAAACGCAGTGTAAGATATCAGTTCCTCAGAAAGCGCTGCTGCCCACCTTCTGGTGTGTTACCCTTAGTCGCCTCTTTCGACACCCACGAGTTGAAATGAGGGCAGAGATGTCACCACATTTATAATGTTTACATAGGTAACTCTACCATTGACATAAGTGAAGAATAGGAAGGTATAACATACTAAATAGATACATAAAATACTATATGAAAATAATAGGAATATTAAAACCACCCCGTGACCACGATCACTACAAAGTGTTTGAAACGTCAGGACAAAAACAATAAATAATGATAAATATACGCGATTTAAACCATTTAAAGTTGTTTAATTAATATTAAAACCATTCAATTTTGAGTTAATTTCTTTTAGCGACGTTTTCAATGCCAATTTCATTTTGAAATACATCCTAAATAAAGTATACATTCTAGACTCTACATAACTAGTATACTGTACTATATTAGCCGGATTGTCCACTGCTGAACACAGTCTTCCCCACTATGGGGGGGGGATTACTATAATCCCCACGCTTGGCAGGCGTCTTGCGGATCGCAGTGTAAGGTATCAGTTCCTCAGAAAGCGCTGCCCAACTTCTGTTGTGTTACCCTTAGTCGTCTTGTACGACACCCCGACACCCACGGGTAGATATGGGGGGGTGACATCTTAGCAAGGCACCCCATGGGTATAAGATAAAAATAATTAGTATAACACCTATTTAAATATTTAGTTACTAGGTATATTGTCAACGAATTAGGCATAAAAATAAATCAAAACAATACATTTGTGAAATTTTATTCCAATATAAAATAGATAACAAACAACAATTTTTGCTTATCTTTTTAAACAACAGAAAAATCAAACAATTCAGAACTGAGCAACTGGGAATAATCCTTACAAATAGTAACAAACAAAGTACAATATAAGGCTGAATTTACACTAGAGATGTGCACAAAGGATGCGTGTGATAGAGATGATTTTTTTATGTTATTGTGACGGAACAAGCTCGAGGCCCACCTCGTGTATTCAAATTCAAAACTATTTATTTGCTAGATATAGTACATTAAACAGGGCTTATGTTAAAATTAGGTGTTGCTTTATATCTGAACCTGCAATGCGTCCAAATTATGGTATTAATACCTATATAAATTACAAAATTATTCCATTACATTCTTAGAATATACTATTACTTACAATATTATTCAATTACATTATTGTAAATATTATTAAATTCCATTACTTAATTTTGACATTTCACATTTCGACACAAGTGACGAACTGCACTGCGCCCGTCACATACATACAGTTATAAAGACTCATGTGCCTGTAATTTTACTGGCTCTACAAGATGTTACTATGCTCGCTCACGTACTACGCACACCTTCTTCGCTCACGTCTTTCGTGTATATTCATACTGAATGTGCGTAAATGAAATATAGAATATGTAGGTACCAACACATAAAATAAATTAAACTTAAAAGAAAAACATAAGTATGTCATTCGTACTTCTTTTCATATTTCATTAGACATTTAAAATAAAGAAGCTGAATCTCTTTGTTTCTTCTATATAACCTACTTCTTCTTAGTTTGTGGTCTCTTTCTTGTTTTAAAAAACTCCGCTCTACGATACGAGTAAAAACTCTTTCTAGTAATTACTATATTTCCAGCTGCAGCCCCGCCCGCACGTATGTCGGTTGTCGCATAAAACCATTAACCTCTTTTTCAGCAGTTGGATAAAGACAGGACAAGACAAGAGATATGTCCTTCTCCGAGTCACAAATTATTTCCATACCAAATTTCCTCCGAATCGGTCTAGTAGCTTTTAAGTTTATTATTAGCATACATAAATACAAATATTTTCTCCTTATAATATTAGTATAGACATAAACTTAATAATACATAGACATAAACTTAAGTTAAATCTAGATTACAAAATTACAAATATACGATAGGAAAAATTTAAGTCATGTGCGGGATTCGAACCCGCGTGAGCATGCCCCGGCTAAAGGGGCGGATGGACGCGGGTTCGAATCCCGCACATGACTTAAATTTTTCCTATCGTATATTTGTAATTTTGTAATGTAATCCGCTTAGCAGGCGTTATTGCAATCATAACAATATAAAAAAAATTAAATCTAGATGTTAGTAAACGTCAGTCTTTAGTTAAATTAGTTTTCCTTCATAACTTTAACTTAATTCGTGGTCTTCACTTTTGGGTTCTCTTAAATTTCTAAATACAAACTCAACCAAACTATAAATGTACATCATAAGAATAAAAAAATTAATACATAAGCACCTCAACTAAAGCTAACTTTACACCGACGTATTTTTTGCTCGAATTAGTTTTTCCATAGGTTTTTACTCTTTTTAATTACTATTTCTAGTTTTGTTAATTATTTCCTTCAAAATAAGAACTCGTCTCATACGAGTAAAAAAGAAACAAATCGAAACCTTGGAACCTTAACTAAAGGTAAAAAAATAATAAAGTAAATAATAATTTTTCTCCTTATTATTTTTTACGCTGATAGGTAGTTGAGTATTTGACCACTATCGCTGGTCGAGTGTGGTAAACAGTCATTACTGATTTCTGTTGAATCACATTATTAGGTCATCTTCTCTTACCACGGGCCTATAAAATTCATACAAACAATATATAACAGGCACGAAAACTAAAAATCTCTAAACTAAAAATAAAATGTAGTCCTTAGTACATACAATTAACGAACACCATCTAGTCAATCTAATTTAATCTCACTAGAATCATTAACACATAAATTAAAAAATACAAACAAAGATGTACCTGAATTAATACTAAAACATTCTAATACGAAGATATTAACTTTCTGGCTTCTTTTAAGTGTTTTGAAGTTAATCGACCAATCAAATCATTGACTGATAAGATACAAGAAAATATAATGAACTTATTCAAATTTTAAATCAAAGCCAAAACACGCTGTATAATTTTTAAAATGAAATTCTCATGTTTTTACACATATTATTAAATTATTACAGAAAAAAATATAAATATGATATGCTCGAAACTCCCGAGACATATTCGACCCCTAATGTGAGTGTTTTCCCGGTTAATTTATTATATTGAAACACTTAATAAGTTGGCATCGTCAGGACCACTACGTCCTTGTTATGAATGAAATTCTATTGTTATAATTATCGCCGATGTCAATGGGATAATGCATACTAGATGTTAGTGTTAGCTTATGCTAATTTTCCTACATTACGTATTTTTCTTGTTTGTCTTGTGTCATTCTTTTTTACGACAACAGTTGGTTTTCTTTGTAAAGGTGGCGTTGGTGGAAGTTTCTTTTCTGGCCATGCCCTACGAACGTATTCGGCTATATCTGTAAAAAAACAGGTTACACAGTACTTAAATACAACCTCTTCTTATTATCAATCTTATAGCCGTGGTTGTTTTTCTTGGCGTTATGCATTTACAGGTCAGAACAGGGGGCCAACTACCATCTCTTAGTTCAGTCTTATTTTAACCTCACATTAACAATAATTAGGAACTAGCTCGAGGCCCACCTGATGCTAAGCGGACTAACCTCTGCCGATAACAGATGCTTTTCGGCACAAGTCACGAATTGCACTGCTCCCGTCACCTTGAGACATAGTTCTTTAGTCTCATGTGCCTGTTATTTCACTGGCTCTCAAGGACTGCTGCTGGAACACACCGTTAGGTGCTTGGCGACAGATTTTCTACTTGAGGGTGGATTTATTCGTAGCTCTGCCAGTAAACAAACATGGGCATTCATAAATACAAACTTCATGACCTTGTTTTACTAACAAGAGGGCAGCAAGTTCTTGCATTCAATGTGTAGAAAAAACTACTACGAATACCTATTGGTACTAACCGTGAAGATTGACAGTTCTCCCGCCTTTATTCGACTTTGGCGCCGGAAAGCAGTTAACTAGTTCGTCGAGAAGATCGTCGTCAACCGGCGCCGAGACTAATTTCAATTCTAGTACCAGATCACGTAATTCTATCACTCGACCATTCTTCTTATGGGTTTGTAGGAAAAATACCCTGCAAAAAGTTTTTGTGTTACTGAAAGGCCTATCCTTTGGTAAGTGGTGGTTTGGAAAGGTATATCATGTCACCTGTTTTAATTGATGATGGTAATGATTATGTTTCTCAATTCTCTCAATGGTTCATTTCAGTAAAAGTCATATACGAGTATATATAATATATATCATTTTTGAAAGTGATATTTACATATGACCCCGGTCTGGTACCAACAGAAGTAATAGAATAGCCTGTGGTAGAGCGACCAATCTATTTCATTCTCATTTGACTTTATTGTCAAGGAAGTTATTTATAGTATATGTATTTAGAAACATAGACGGGTAGCAACTATTACGAGACCTAAGTGTTTGAAAAAGGACATTTTTCGATCAAGCGAAGTCTAGTAGTCTGATTGATGACCGCGCACTGTACCCTATGATGGTTAATGTATAAAGGTGAGAGCACAAAACTTCGGCTCATTTGAGCCATCCTCGATACCCTAATGCGTACATACCCCCAGATTTGGTAAGTAAAATCGGGGGACGTGGGTTCGATTCCCACCAGCTGTATTCTAAATATTTTTAGAGTGTGAAAAATTTTAATTGCCATTAAATTAGGTTGACCTGTTAATGAACAGGTTGAACATGTTAATGACAAGTGTTAAGCTTGGAAGTAGGAGGTTATGTCTGAATCTACTAAGATATTTAAGGCATGCCCTTATTTTAGCTATTTCCTATGTAAAGAAATAAGGGTCTTTTTTTTTAGGGGACAGAAGAATTACAGTATTACCTATCGCAGCAAACTGGTCGCAGTAAAAGGGTGCAGGAGACATTTGCCCAGTAGTGGACTTAATTCATATGCAACCTTCCCGTAGATATACACGTAGATAAGTCAACAAAGGGTCAGGCACAAGTGCCGTATTACACCTACAAGTATCTCCAGAGATGTTTAATGAAGGGCGAACCTACTGACAACAGATCAGGCCCTATTACTATCTATATCTATATTGGGGTGCTCCAGATTTCGGAATTATATTAATACCTATAATACCTGAAAATTTACTTTTCGGTAAATTCCAATTACTATATCGGACTGATGAACCAAACCCAGGAACCCAGAGTATCTACATTCTATAGACCTGCTTAACGAGTTAACACTATTCGACCAACAAGCTATGGCACCAAATCTACAATTTTTTTCGATTGGGCACCAGCATATCTTGTAACAAAAATATCAATTTTATATTTTTTTTTTGGAATGGGTATGCTGATTTTGCCGTGGGGTGCTGGGCTAGAATGTCACCGCCATTCCACCCATCTCTACTCGTAGGTATCGTAAGAGGCGACTGAGGGTAACAAATCAGAAGGTGAGCAGCAGCGCTTTCTGAGGAACTCATATCTCACACTGCGATCCCCAAGACGCCTGCCAAGCGTGGGGATTATAGCAAAACCCCCATACTGGGGAAGGTTGTGTTCAGCTGTGGACAATCCAGCTGATACAGTACAGTACGTTTTACAAACCCAATATCCACATTGCTCTTCCGTGCGGCCCTAGTGATATAGTCAAACCGCTTCATCACAATCTCTTTCATGTCCCGAGAGGACGGTGTGAAGTCATGCAGCACATCCCCATGCGTTATAGTAGTACCAATTCTATGTTTTAGTAATAGTATTTCTTGCAGAACCTGGAGAAATCAAAAACCTGTTACACTAGAGATTCAAATCATATATTAACTATAAAGGATTTGGATCTCCCCTGTAAATTTAGATTGAGAGAGATCCGTATATACAAAAGATTCTATGTTTATTTTTTATAATCTTTGAACATTCTCCAAGTACATAACATAGATATGTAGGAAGGTACGTTAAAGTAGCTGCCCCATTCTCGTTTAAAGATTATAGATATAGTTATTTTTGCCCTAAAAAGCAAATTACTTATTTGGATGATGTTATTCGTCAGTATTCAGTCTCTGACATCAATTTAGGGTGTTCCTTTGCCTTTAGAAAATATTCAGGCACTGTGTCAATCAGTTATCAATCTTTTTTACATTTTGACTCTCTTATAATATTATAATCTTTGTTAAACTTTAACAAATGCCATTTAATACTGCGCACATGTTTTGCTATTCGTAGTATTAACTGACATGTATATTAAATTTTAATATCCCCAATTTAACATCAGGGGCCGAATGAACGATAGTCAATTTGACGTACTAATTTTTCCTGTCACTTTGACGTACCTTTGACAACTCCTAAGAAAATGATAATTTAAAAAAAAAACAATATTAATTTTAAATATTGCATAATTTTGTATGGCAATTTAAAAAAAAATACCACCATAATTATTTATTTACTCCATGGTTTTCTATGGAATAACGAAAGAAATCGATTCAACATTCAATATTTGTGTAAACATTGAGATATGAATGTTGGGGGAATATGAATGATGAATATGAATATGATATTTTTTTCTTTGGGGACTCTACTTCATATAGCAGTATTACCTGACAACGTAGCTCGCGGTCAATGAACTGACAATGTAGCTCGCGGCTACATTGTCAGTTCATTGACAATTTATTAGAGCATATTATATCGATCAGATGAAGTCTAGTAGTCTGGTTGAAAGCCGCACCGTCCCCTATGCCGGTTAAAAATATTAAAATTAGAGCACACAATTCGGCTCAGTCGCGCATGTTTCGGTGGCCGAGTGGCTTAGGAATCCGACGCAAATCGGGGGACGCGAATTTGATTCCCGTTTAGACAAATAAATGTGCTTTCATAATTTGTAAATGTAATAAATACCACTTCAATTCTTATTTTATGGAAGTTATCGACGTAGCATAAATTAATTCCTAATTGTAGTAACGGTGGCGTAGCCTGAGCTATCGACTCAATATTTTAGGACTCGTTTTCGGCAAAAAGGTATGCAATTTAAAAGAATAAAATATTCCCTTGTGCGGGCTTTTTGGTTTTGCTTAATTTCCTTGGGACAAAGGCAATTCCCCGAAAAAACGTAAGAAGGCAGGGAAAGTTAGTTAACATATTAAAAGTTTATGGAAAGAAACAAGCTTCCTCAGTTTCGAAAGCCAAAGAGAAATGGACAAAAAGTTGAATGTGAGACCTGATTATTCAACGCAAAGAATCGAACTGAATATTCATCAACACACTCAAGCTTTTACATATTTATGATCCTAAAATGGTAGGTTTTTACAGGGCAGAAAAAAAACCTAATTACGATGAAATGTAGCAAGACTTTTCAAAATAATAGATGCTAATTGATTTTAAAAGCAACACAGGCATTGCATAGAGTAAATACAAAAATTTAAGAGTTTTTAAAAAAAAAAACTTAATTATATATGTAATACTTGTTGTGTTATGCTATTGTCATGGAACAAGCACGAGGCCCACATGGTGTAGAGTGGTAACCTCAGCCTATAACAGATGCTGACACTGCACCTATCACCTGAGACATAAACTTGCTAAGCTTTACTTTTACTGTTTCAGCCAGATTGTCCACTGTTAAACACAGCCTCCCCCATTAAGGAGGGTTCGCCATAATCTCCACGCTTGGCAGGCGTCTTAGGGATCGCAGTTCAATCTCCTCTCGGCGCGTAATGTCATACTCGCTCTGTGTCACACTCGCACAATGTCACACTCGCTCTGTGTCAAACTCGCGCTATGTCTCATTCTGCGTTTACCGACGAATAAAGAGGAGGTTCAGGTTCCGCTTCCTTTCAGTGAGGACATTCAGCTACAGGGACTTATAGCGAGTGTGGCTTTTAGCGAGAGAGACATTCAGCTACAGGGACCTTAAACGACAGCGGGACATTCCGCGAATGTGACATAACGCGCGGAGAGGTTCAAGATATCAATTCCTCAGAAGGTGCTGCTGCCCACCTTCCGGTATTTTACCGTTAGTCGCCTCTTACGATACCCACCCTATTGCATTATTTGATAGGACATTCTGGGAAAGCCCGCCTGGCTAGCCACTACCCACAAGTAGAAAATCTGGCGTCAAGCACTTAACAGTGTTTTCCGGCAACTGTACTTGAGAGCCAGTTATTCTAGGTTAGCCTGAACAGCATCTTCAATAACTCACCATCAGGTGAAATAGTGGTTGAACGTTAACCTTTTAGATATAATTTAGATTTAGACATAGTAAGTTTTAGTCATGATATTTTTTCAACACTAAATACACCGATTTTAGTGCCATAATTTAGTTGCATTATTATTGCTATCAAAAAGATTAAGTAAATATTTTTGAATCGAAATTTTCGTATTTGTTCCTCAGCCTCTGCTTTCTTGTAGACCACGCCTTGGGCTCGGGCTAGCAATATCGCCCATTTTCAACTTACCGCACTTATATCGCGTGATGAGTCGCGTTCATACCACCGACAAGGGAAGTCGCTTCAAATATCAATTGACGGCTTCTCCGATGCCGACCTACTTTACGCGCGGCGCACCGTTTACGTGAGCGCTGCAAAACCGTGATGGCACAATCTACGCGTTCGGACACCCTCGTGGTCAACGAGTTGTTGGCATTCGTGCAGAATAAGCTGGACGTCATGGACGAGCTGAGTTTGCAGCAGATATGTCTGTCTAGCTACAAGGAGACAGACATCCTCGCAGCCAAGAAGGTCTTAGCGGACACTGCTAAGACGTCGACTCGGCTAGGAACACGTCAAAAAGATGGAAGCGGCAAGAAAGACCTGCAAGACATCTTCAGGGTTTTCAAAGAAACAGATCCTGATGAGATTTCAGTGACCTATGTCGCCAAGGACCTCCATTTTTTACCTCCGGTAGATTTTTCTTCAGTCGATGTGAGCTGCCTTTTAAAGGATATCATGCGATTGAAGTCTGATGTCACCGATTTGAAGAAACAATTGGAAAAATCGAATGCTGTGGTTTCTAGTTTGCAAACTGAAATCATAGCTTTGCGCAATAACGCTACGCAGGCAAAACTGCCGTCACCGGAGTCTATGCAAAATGTGACTATGCGACACGTTAACCAACAAAATGCTCGACTCAGCAGTCCCGCGGAATCAAATATCACCGGTTCACCGCGGGGCATTGACCGAATCACGCAACCGACCTCGATCATCGAGACTCCCCCTCAAGTTATGATTTCTTCTGACGTACTACCAATATCCGGGAAGCAGAAGAAATCATACGCACAAGTGGCACATCGTAAAAAATGTACGATACCAGTTACAAAGAATGAGGGTACGGGGAGGCCTGCCACCAATAGCGATAATGAGGGGTTTACTCTCGTGAAGAAGAAATCGAGAGTTCAACCATCGTGGCACAGCTACGCCTACAGCAGAGAAGACTGTACTTCATGCTGTGGAGCCGACTATCGCTATATATCTCTCTCGTTTGGACCCAACAACATCCGGGAACAATGTACTGCAATACATCAAAGAGATATGTGAAAGACGTCGAGTACCATTTGAAGTGGCGTTACAGCGGCTGGAATCCAGCCGGGTGAAAACTTTCGCTCGTTCCACTACGATCCCCTATTTCAGTCCCCCAGGGGACTGTACAACACTCACTATTCCACTGAAAACGTGCTCCGGGTTCCAGCGAAGAATAAGGATGCGTTCCTTGTCTCCGACTTCTGGCCGGAAGGAGTAGTATACCGCTATAGGGAGGCGAGGCCGAAAATGAATCCCAAAACTATTTAAACTTGTTTATTTTTTTATTTCTATATATTATGTATGTTAGTATGTAAGGTATATATTTCTATGGGTCAGTGTTTATGTAATACTGTTACCTGAAATAAAGAGATATTATTATTATTATTATATCATAATGTATTACAGTTTTGTATAGATTGTGGTTAAATGTCACATCGTCACTCAACATCAGCTGCGTATTTTCTTACTTTCCTATTATCCAATCAAAACAAGTCTCTTACCGTTACAAACTCTTTGGTGACGGTAACACCTTCCATGTACAAGTTTTTCAACTTGACCTTTCCACTTCTAATTTTTTTGAGGACAGTATACGCGTCTTCTGGACTTAGAGGGTTGTGAGAAAGATCCAGAGTTTGCAGTTTCTTGGCCAGATGCAGTGAAGAAGTGATCGCTTGCACTGCTGGTGTAGACAACCTTACAAATGTAATATAAGATGATATAAGATTATAGTTTTTAATGTGATAAGGTTACCGAATAATGAATCTGATGCGTTTGGAACAGAACAGGGTTACCGACTTTAAGTCATATGCGCTCCAGGTTTCGCAACAGCTGCGCATCCAAAAATGTTCTTGATACCTGACTTTTGGCCAACCTATTATTCAGTGAAAGGAGGCAGTAGAGACAACCTGGGTCATGTAGTGTTACCAATAAGTGATTGTTGTGTTTATGACCTATATATATATACTAGACGCGACATCTCAAACGAGGATAAACTTATCAGAGCGCTTGGTCGATGCGACGCGTGATCAAAATGCTGGCATCTATTTGGCTCAAAGAATAAGCATTGCAATTCAACGGGGCGGGCAATGCTGCCAGCATGCTGGGCACGCTGCCAACTGGTAGTGGGCTAGGCATTTGGACTGCCTATGAGTCTACAATGGCTTATAGGGATCTAAATGCTTTTATTGTAGTAGCTATAGTGTTGTATACAGTTCGTAGAATTTTGTTAATAAAGGCATACCGCCGGTAAAAAAAAACGCGGGTAGTCGACCAGTGCAAATATGCCGGCCGGCATAGGTACTCTCCCCCACACGCAGCTGGGCATTCGTAAAGATTACACGCGCTTTACGGTCGAAAATTGTGTATTATCAATTGTGTATTTGGAATATTAATCAACTTAATATAATTCAACAATTGATAATAAGAAATAATAATAATATGACATGTCATAAAAATATTAATTAATTTAATATAGGTAGTTCAATTGCAACATGTGGAAGTTGTAAGAGGCAACTAAAGGTAAAATACCAGAGGGTGGTCAGCAGAGCCTTCTAAGAAACAGATGTATTAAACGGAAAACCTTCCCTGATGGGGGAGGCTGTGTTCATCAGCGGACAATCCGGCTGACACAGAATATTTTATAATTGACTTTCATGAGGGTGTCGTAGACACCAAAATTGATTGAATTATTTTGATATTGGCTTTGAAACGACATCTTCAACACCAATGCGGTCAAGTGACTTAGAAATGTGATGTATAAACAAAAATCATTTTCCTTTTTGTTATTTGACGGAACAAGCCCGGGGCCCACCTGATATTAAGTGGACTAACCTATAACAGACTCATTTCGTCAACGACGAATCGCACTGTGCCCGTCAGACTGAGACGTACAGTAGTTAAGTCTCATGTGCCTGTAATTGTACTGGTTCTCGAGGACAGCTGCCAGTTAAAACTGTTAGGTGCTTGGCGACAAATTGTAAACATCAAAAATTCATAAGCGTTCCACGTCTTCTTAACCCGAAACACCTACCTGACCTGATCAACGCGTCACGGCCAATTGTCGCATTTTACAAGTAACCTTTTTGAGCAGTACCCAAGACTATTAATGGTTCCAGCCGCCTCGTTAACTCAGTATAAAGACACAGGTATAAGGTTACATTTACGGCCAACAAACACCTTTAATTAGTCATATAAAACTTGCAAATGAAATGTTAGATATTAAGAAAATTGGTCGGTGGATTGGATAATAAAGGCGGCTTGTTTTAGGATATGAAGTGACGAAACAGACTAGTTGCTTGATTGATAGTAAATGTCACGTCCACAGACTCAGTGTCACTGTTCTGCATGACACTGCTTGACAGCTGTCACTCTGATTACTTCCTATGTCTTGTCCTTATGGAGTAGTAATTTTAGGAAGTGGGCAATATGGAGTTGTTATTATGGGAAGTGGATGTTTTGAGAGTAGTCATTCTGGGAAGTGGTCAATTTGGAAGTGGACGTAATGGGATGAAACTGTCTTGTTCAGTCTTTTACCCGCTCTAGTTTCACTGGCAACTGTATCAGCCGGATCGTCCGCTTCTGAAGACAGCCTCCCACATTCGACTTCTAGGTTAGCCTGAACAACATTTTTGACCACATCATCACTTACCATCAGGTGAGATAGTGGTCAAAGGCTAACCTATCAGGCATAAAAAAACCACAAGACTCACTGAACAATAGTCAAGATTAGGTATAAAAATTTGACAAACATCAACTGTCTGCGTGTGAATCTGAAAGTTATTGCATTCCTATAGATACCTATTTTCACCGAAATAATGTCGAACCGCCTGGCCGCTAAAAATTCAATCCACGCAAGTAATAAAAATGTATTGAGGCAGCCACGTGCAACCGCAGCAAGTGATACTATTTGGCCGGCTCCTGAATATCCGGCGTGCCTCGCTTGAGGCACTTAGTGCATAAATTCTACCTTTTGATTTAATAATTTATCATTTTAATAAAGCGGAGTATATTTTCAGATAACCAGACGACACATTTGAATGAAGTATTCCAAAAAAATGGCTAAATGTGAGTCGGATTCACGCTCAGAGGGTTCCGTATAAATCTGTAGGTATATAAGTAAAAGTTATGGTATTTTGAGCAGCACGCTAACTAACTAGCCTGTATAACCCATATAATATGCTGTATCAGCCGGATGGTCCACTGCTGAATACGGCCTCCCCCATTATGGGTGGGTCTGCCATAATCCCCACGCTTGGCAAGCGTCTTGGGGATCGCAATATGAGATATCAGTTCCTCGGAAAGCAGGCGTTATTGCAAAAATAACAACATTTAAATTTGAGTTATGACGTCATTATCATGTTAGCTCAATTGGTTAGAGCATACCCCGGCTAAAGGGGTGGATCGAATCCCGCACATGACTTAAATTTTTCCAATCGTATATTTGTAATTTTGTAAACCTTCATATCATCTTTAGCGTCACCACGCACTCGTAGCGAAGTTTGCTTTGCCGTTCTGAACCGATCAACTAAGTTAAGCAACGTCAGCTGCAGTCATGACTTGTATGGGTGACCACTAGTGACGTTACTACTGAACGTTTCCGTGCTTCGGAGGGCGCGTTAAGCCGCTCGCTGCATATGCCTACTAATTTACAACGAGCTTGCTCTATCGTAAAAGAATATACAAGCGTAAAATTTGATATTATATTAGTCCAATAATGAATTAAAGTATAACAAAAAATGATAAAAACCGGCCCAGCAAAATCCCGAACTGTACGAAATAAATACGACTTTTTGTTACATTCGACATTGGTACGGCACCCTCAGCCTGCAATTAGCGTGCAAGTCCAACACACTCATGGCTGTTCTTTTTATGCCTGATAGGTTAGCCTTTGACTATCTGACCAATTAATGTGCACTTTCCATATCAGGCTAAACCTGAAATGGGAACTGGCTCTCAAACTGTGTGTGTCATAAAAATGTGTGTCTTTGTGGAAGTTAGGGTGTGTGTATGTGTATTTGTTGTGTGTGAACTTTAACTAATTTTGATTAAAGTTAAATACATACCCATCGTATCAAAATGAAGGGCTTTAAAAAACGTATTCATAAATTTATATAACTTGCAGTTTTAATTTCAATGGAAACATAAAACCTTTAACGAAAATAAATAATTTGCAGTCGTGTTTTTTACTTATTTATTAATTTATACTTGTTTTTTTAATTCTAATGTAGCAAGAAATAAAACTGATTTTAATAATGGATAGACTATATTACGTAAAGGACGCTAAGATCTTACAGAAATTAAATATTCTCCAGTTAATATATCCCAGAAAGGATAGAAGAAAAGAAATAGCACAGCACGTGTCAATGGAACAGTTGAAAGAGGAAACTTCGGCGAATAGATTCTGAACAGATAGAAGACATTTATGAAGAAGGCCAGGTCATGAGTACCGTCGGTATGACGGGTATGTATGAAGAACATTGTACGAATGCCCACCTGGCTAGCGACTACCCTCATGTAGAAAATCTGTCGCAAAGCACCTAACGGTGTGTTCCGTCAGCTGTCCAGCCAGTAATTCTAGGTTAAGCCTTTTAACACCTTCGACCACATCATCACTTACCATCAGGTGAGATTGTGGTCTCAAGACTCACCTAACAGCTATAAAAAAATATATACGATGCAAAATATATATATAGCAAGATTATAGCATCTTGAAATTCTAGAACTGCCCTTTCATCACAAACACACATATTTATCATACACACACCGACATGTGGACTCGTATATGATAAATATATACGTCTGTATGTACGATGTGTATGTATGTATGTATGATCTCTAATTATTCCTGTGACAATTGCCTACATATATTTTCCCGATCAATCCCAGTTATCGAAGACTAAATTAATTACAATACATTGTATATAACAAATTATTGGAATACACAATTTTATGCCCAAGGCGGCAATCGAACCCGCGTCCTCCGATACCGCGTCGGATGCCTAAACCTGCTCGGCCACCTGGACACGGCATTTCTAGCCGAAATTTCGTGCTCCAATTGTATTACTTTAACCGTCATAAGGGACGGTGCGCGTACAATACATTGAATTCGTAAAACGGTATAAAATATCTGTTGAATATATTCTTGAATCATAGAAGTACTGTAAGTTTTGTATCACCGATTAGTGTACATCTTCCAAGTAGGCAGTTAAAGGCATCATTCTGTAAATAGACATAATGCTCGTTTGAGTATAATAAGTCGTTCACTCTGTAATAAGGAAACGGATAATACCTACGTACATACACCGGCGACTTTGCTTCCGCGCTACCTGACTCCAATCTGAATGATAATAAGGGAGGATGCGGGTAATAACGGTTAAAACATGTACGTAGGTACCTACACAATTATGTTTAATCTACGTATACTGAATTAGGTCGTCTGACGAAGCGACACAATAATGATATACACAGAACAGTAGAATTATTCGAAGGAAATTTGAAGCACTGATGGCCCAGTAGCCATAACTTTGGATTGCCATGATAATTTTACCAGGAAAACAAATAACTTAAGTAAACTGAACGCGTTTCTATTATAATTTTTCATACGACATACTTGATCGTAAAGGATCTATTAGGAAGGCGTAACTTTATCGAAATTTGATTATTCACCTGCCCTTGCTTTATTGCGAAGTTGAAGCGCTCGTAGCGAAGTTTGCTTAGCTGTTCTTAACCGATCAGCAAAGTTAAGCAACGTCCGCCACGGTCATGAGTTGGATGGGTGACATTACTACTGAGCACTTCCGTGCTTCGGAGGGCACGTTAAGCCACCAGTCCCGGTTGTCATCTTAGGATGGCAGTCATTATACACTGAGAAAAATCTAAAGTCAAAAGCGCCCTAATGACGGCCAATTTATATGGTATAAGTCGAAAAACCGACCAAACGTAAATACGTACAAAAACGCCTTCAAACTATAATGCGTTAAACGAGGTCAGTGAAGGCGAATGTTTCTTTTCATCTTCATTTAAGGTGTATTTTGTGGTCTATCTTAAATATTGACTTTTTGATAAGGCTGATTAAGTCGTACGTTATAGTGATAATCACCGTATATAAACCGCCGTAAAAGTAAGGTATATTTTATGGTCAATACTGCAATTATTATCGTATAACAAGTTCAATTCTGAAAATACTTTACGGAAGGCGTTTTTGACGGTTGTGTTTATTATAAAACATGGTACATTTTTATTGATTGGTGAAAATCATCTTAAGAGTTGTGAATTCATCTTACGTATTTACAATTCAACGGTAAAAGTACAAATTCGATTTAAGCCTTTAAGTCGTTTTTCTCAGTGTAGCAAGGCGGCAGGGCATTTGTGAATGCACGCCTGGCTGGCTACCACCCTCTTGTAGAAAATCTGTCGCCAAGCACCTAAAGGTGATCTGGCAGCTGTCCTTGAGAGCGAGTAATTCTAGACTAACCTGAACCTCTTCGACCAAATAATCACTTACCATCAGGTGAGATAGTAGACAAAGGCTAACCTAGTGTAGGATAAAAAGGCAATTACTATTTTTTTTTACTTTCACAATGGCTACGACTGCTATATAGAACAGCGTACTAATGCATACATAAAACGTTACAGTAGAATTATTCGAGGCATGAGGCACTGATGGCCCAGTTACAATAAGTTTGGATTGCCGTGGTAATTTTACCAGGAAAAAAATGTTTTCAGTAGCCTGAACGCATTTCTATTATTATTTTTATAAACTATATTTTTGCGACATACTTGCTCGTAAAGTCTCTATTACGAACGCGAACCTGTATCGAAATGTACTTCTTCATCTCCCCTTGCTTTATACTTTCTAGTTTGTTTTTGATAAGCAGTAAGCAGATTACTGCAAGGAGGTTATTGAGTTATAATATTCACTTTGTTTAGAAAAAACAAATCCATGGGTTTCCCACCTTCAGGGTTAAAGATACGAATCATTTATTAACCTCTTTACTTTTGGCAGTATGGTGCGATAAGTTAAAAGGATTTTTATAAGGCATTTGGCTTGTTTCCTATTTTCATAAAAGCTGCGCGCGCATTTCTAATTTGTTGTAAAGAGAATTGCAAAGAGTTAGTGTTAAATTTAATAATTTGATCATAAGTGTATTGAAAAAAAATTACCAAACTGTAGTAATAATAATCCGGTTCTATTGACTTTTTGTTAATGATGTAGAACGAAATATTTAATACTATTTCCACTCATTTGCAATGTCACCTACAAACTTCAACAAGTATGAAATTGAAAATTTAATGTCCTACTTCCAACACAGAGCTTCATAAATTGTAGCTAAGAAACAGCTCAATCAAGTCAGCTATAAAACAAGATATCAGTAAACATTTTAATATTCAAAATGATCTAAATATCTAAAGTGTGCGGGCTTTCATCTGAAAAGTGTTTTTTGGCATCATGTGACCAAATTCAATTCTAAGAAAGATTTATAGACCTTTATTTCAACTCATAAGTATGTGGAAAACGTTTTAAAACCTATGCTTTCTAGTCGGAGATACAAAATCGTGATAATGGGTGCGTTTGTTTATCATCTTGGAAATACCGCAGAAAATAAGTAAATGAAAAAACCATACAAAATTTAGTTAAATGAAATATAATTTTTTTTTTTTTTTTTTTTTTTTTATTATATAAATCTACACTCCACAGACTCCAGGGTCCGTGCCTTTTTTTAATTATGACCATATTTTATTTACAAACTAGATACTTACAATATATAGGAAACATGCAACATTCTAAAAGAGAACAGTGTTAAAAGAACATATTTTTTTTTTCCGATAAATGTCATTACCACTTGCATCCAGAGCAGACCAGTGTCCTCTAGCAGCACCCGTTCACGAGTTGACGCATGTGCCAGCCATCGCCTTCCTCAACCATTTTTGAGGGAAGATGGCGACCCGACATACAACACCGCCGCTAGACAACACCTTTATGTGAGCTTGACCGCTCTGGATACCCGTGCCAACGATTACAATTTGGGATTACTCTACTTTTTTGTGTCATTCCCCCACGTCACATTGTAACAGGGTCTCCATTACTACGCTGTTTCGATCTTTGATCGCCATTTTGAGGTTGTAATTATGGATGGTTTTTGGTGTCGCAACCATCGCCTTCCTGACGAACCGTCCTATGGCGTCTTCTTCGTCATCTGCGTAGTATGTGAAGGTTCCAGTATGCCGTGAAACTGCAACGACTGCGTGCGGGACGCTCTCGTGCAGCTTCATGCTGCTCTTGGTCTTGATGGCGATGACCGACTCGTATGTCAGTCCCTGAGCTTCGTGGATGGTAAGGGTGCGTGATCCCCTCCCCTCTCCGTAGCCCTGGCTTGTCAGGGTCTCCTTTTCTTCCTGGGTGTGAACCAGGAATAAGGTGTTGGGGAGAGACTTGAGAATTTTCGCACCCGTGTACCTTTCAAGCTTCAGGGACTTAATACGGGGAGCTGAGGAATATATACCAGAGTATATTTCCCTCAGTGCGTACGCGACATCCATTGGGTTCCGATGCGTGCATAACAACTCCTGGGTGATGTTTGTGACCAGGTTAGGGCGGTTGTACCTTAATACGAAGAGATTATCTCTATCGATGTAAGGCAGCTGATTGACATCTCCAATGAGGACAAGTTCACCAACTCCAGCCAGCCTGGAAGCCATGACTATGGCTCCGAAATGGTTCATGAGAGCTTCATCCACTGTGAGGCGGCTGTAGCTCTCAGTCCTTTTAAAACCATTTACGAGGACAGAAGCCATTGTGCGCACCTTGGTTTTCACTAAGTCTCCGATTCGGTGCGCAAGCTTCTCCCTCAGGTCTTTTGCTGCTTCTGTAGTTGTTGTGATAATGATGTCCTTGTCCACATCGAATTGCCTTACCACCCAAGTTGTTTTACCACATCCTGGAACTCCATTTACCCATTGTATTTTCGGTACTTCCCAGTGTTTCCAGAATGCTTCAATGTCCGCTCCCCCCAAAATAGATTTCGCCATTTCGAGGATACGGTCATCTAACATTATTTTGGTGCACTGGGCCGTTACTACTATTGGGTCATTTTGTGGTGTCGCGTATTTAGGCCTACCTAGTCGCTCCGTTTCTCCCTCGTCCAGGGACACAAATCCGCCTATTGCATTGTATGCCGCCATATACTTACCTGACATTTTCCCCTTGACGACCTGGGCTGTGTCGTTGTTGTATATAGCGGCTTCTGCCTCTTCGAGTCTCACCTTTAAAAGGTTTTCATTTTCTAGCCTGAAGGACTGCAAGATGTTTTTGCAGTTTCTATGGTTGATCTCTCTGGTCGCCCTTGTAATGGCTAGAAATTCTAGGAAGGCATTAGCTGCATGGCTCGTTGGTTCCTGTGCGAGGATATATCGGGGCGGACTGACCTGTCCCATGTCGGCTCTCGTCCGGATAGCTTTTGATGATGCTGCTTTGCCACGGGATGGTGGTTTCGTGGGCATTGGGTTTCGGGGTTGGGATGGGTGTCGGAATAAACTTCCTACTGCTGTACCGAAAGCAGTCAGGAATGCGGCGACTCGGCCACTGCTCTTTTTTGGGCTACACTCTTGGCTTTTTTCTGCCTCTGTTCTTTTTTGGAGTCTTTCTGAACCACTTTTGGTAACTGAGCTCGGAATCGGATGTCCCCAACAATCAGTTGCATTGTTGTGTATGGGGTTTTTGAGGTAACTAAGATTTTCTCCTCTGTCTTCATACACAACTACCTCATGGTGTTCTGAGGCTTTAATGCAACCAAGTTGGTCAGCAACTTCTCCCTTTGATTGTTCTATTACCATTGCGTCTACGCTTATCACTCGGGCTCTCTCGGCATTTTCTGCAATACTTGAGAGCAACGCACATGCTTGAGCAAAGGGCGTCTTGTCCGTCCACTCGATTAGTACGACTGTCCTGTTTTTCAGTCGTACTAAACGACATGGATTTCCCATGACAATCTTCACTGGCATCGCGTTGTACGTTTTACGCTTCATGGATGTTTTGAAGCTGCTCCCATTCAGCAGGCAAGCTAACCCGGGTGATAATCGGACGCGGCTCTTGGCTCCAGCATGGCAGAAGCTTATTCCGAGTCTCTCTTTACTGCCTTCCATAAAGAGAGCAACGCCTCGGATGCGAATCCCAGGCTCTCCTTGCTCTCCACATGCCAGCAGTTGGGATATTTCTGTATTTTTTTTCGTGACGGGGATGTGTGGGGCTATGATTTGGGCAGGAAGGGTAAGCGGGGTATTAGAACGGGGGGGTAGGTTTGAGTTGCTTTTAACCGCTGTTTTGAAGGACCTCTCAACAAAAGACAAGAAATGTGTTCTGCTATCTGAATCTGCTAAGATGGTGGGCAGATCAGATTCTATTAGTTTCTTGTTGAGCAAGATTTCGAGATCCAGTCTGGCAGCGGAAAAGCGGGGACATTCTAACATTATATGCCATACCGTCTCGGGGATGTTTGGATCGCACTCGCATCCTGGGCTGTCTTTCAGCTTGAACCTGTGGAGATACTCGGATATTCCCCCGTGTCCTGTCATCATTTGCACTACAAGAGGTGACAGTTTCACAGTCCGCGTCAGTTGGTATGCCTTGGTGACATCCGGTAGAAGCTTTTTCGTGACTGCACCAGTGCTTGAGGTCTCGTACCGATCTTGCCATTTCTGGATAGATTCCTCGCGGATTTTTCGTCGGACATAAGACAGGGGGATTTTGTCATAGTCTTGGGAGGTATCTGTGCGTGCCGCTGATTTTGCAAGCTCGTCAGATATACAAAATTTTATAGTAATTCATTCAAGTGACATCATCTTGCTTGATAGCAAGCAAAAATTGACCATCAATGCAGCCGTTAATCGCCATCCCATGATGACCAGAGAGGTGTTTCTTCAAGTATACCACTTGAAAGATCCAAGGTCATAATTGCACGGAAGAACGTACGCGGGCAGAACGAAGCTTTGAAGCGCTCGTGGCAAAGTTTGCTTAGCTGTTCTTAACTGATCATCAAAGTTAAGCAACGTCCGCCGTGTTCATAAGTTGGATGGGTGACCGCTAGTGACATTACTACTGAGCGCTTCCGTGCTTCGGAGGGCACGTTAATATGTTGGTCCCGGTTGTCGGTTCACGGTGTATTTCAGCAGCTGTCCTTGAGATCCAGTAATTCTAGGTTAGCCTGAATAACATCTTCGACCACATCATCACTACCATCTGGTGAGATAGTGGTCAAAGGCTTACCTAACGAGCATATAAAAAGGGATCCATTTTTACTACACGACCGAGGCCAAACTTACTGATTTGTGGTAAGAGATTCTTAACATTATATGGATAGCCAGGCCGGTAAGAGTTGTTCGAAATCAGAGAGGTGAAGAAGGAAGAAGATTATACAGCTCTACGCATTTAAAGGGCTCTAGGTGTTTCGTGACTTCCGTAATATAATATGAACCACGCAACGTCGTAGCCTATCGAGAGCAACTTAAAGGGAGAGTAGAAAAATCTATCGCCGATGGAATGTTCCAGCAGCTATCCAGAGCCATATTGGGTTTTTCAATTTTTATTTGTTCTTTCGGCATTCATTTTTGTATTGTAATAAAAAAACAATTATATTGTAATAATAAGGATCAGGATCAGAACGAAGATTTTATTTGCGATGAATTAATTTCAGGTGGACCATGGCCTTTACATATTTTTGATTTGTATGTTCCTGAACATTTAGGTGGACCACCGGTAAGAACCAGTGCCCGTGGTCCACCCAGGTGAACTAAGCAGGTGGACCACGACCGAATCCCGTCCAGAGCATGTTTACCGCCGACAACCCTATTGTCACTAACAGTTGAGATTATGGTCCTACTAGCTGCGCCCCGCGGTTACACCCGCTCCATCGTGATGGATGACGATGATAAAAAGTATCATATGTGTTAATCCAGCAACTCATCTACCTCCATAATTTCATCAAATTTGGTTCAGCCGATTGAGTGTGGAGAAGTAATAAACATACTAACACGCACTCACAAAAGTTCGCCTTTATAATATTAGTTTGCTAAGGATCAATTGAGAGGAGTAGGTCACATATGGCAGATTTTTTTCCTATTTACTTGACATTTATCGTTATATTTTAGACAATTCACTCAATATGTTAATAAATAAAAGCCTATGTGTTATTCTGATGTGTAAGCTATATTATTGGAAAGTTTCATTAAAATCCATTCAGTAGGTTTTGCTTGAAAGAATAACAAACATCCATACATACATCTATACTAAAAAACTTTCGCATTTATAATATAAGTAAGGAAGTAAGGAAAGCTAATGAAAAATAGTCTTAACATCAGTCTTTTTATATAATTATAATCTGCATGTATTATTTTGTTACGAGTTACATTATTCTGTTTACATTCATGTTTCATTAAAATGTAGCTATCAGAAACAGAACTCGAAAGTTTACGAACAGTGTTCATTAAAACTTGTTCCTATGGCAATAAGTACGACAAATACTTTTTACTCTCGTAGCGAATGCGAATGGCTTTTTTTTATTTTTATCATTCACATCAACAAGATATATAGAGAAATAATCATTTTTTTTAATAAAGTGATGTGTTGGTATTTCGCCCGCCTGCTGGTAAGCTTCACCCCTGACAGTTGCAGTGTCACTTTTCTCGTTCTGCTTGGCTGCACTGCGCTCGTCAATTTGAGACCTTAGTCCTATGTCTCGTTCGCCCCGCAATTAATACAGAAGTTGATATAATATATACAGGATTATTGGTAAAATGCTAATAACCTCTTAGAGTTGACTTTTTCGACTAGTCTCAACAAACATTTGGAGATTTTGTTTTGTTTTTTAATTTTTCTTTTTTGTTTGTTTATGTATATTTGACGGAATATGCACGAGGACCACCTCATGCTAAGTATCTTGAGCCTTGGTTATTTAATATTTCATATTTCATATTAATTAGCTCGATATAAATATTCTAACTATATCAACTCTATTCAAAGGGAGCGCGACGCGATCCAGAGTAGCTGCGTCAGGCGCTCTTGACTCAGGTGGTCCTAGTGCTTATTCCGTCAAATACAAATACAAAAAAAAAACTCTTTGTTAGGACTAGCAGAAGTCAACCCTAACAGGTTGTTAGCATTTTATCAATAACCCTGTATACATCTTTCTATATACATACATACCATCATGCCTGTTTATCTCTGATAGCCTGGGCGGAGATATCAAAACCACTACATTTTACTAGTTTTATTCCTCAGTACCATAAAGTACTTATAATAGAGAAAAAGGAGAGCGTATTATCTGCCAGGCATAGTCCCATACTCCGGACTCGATATCTATTTTTTGAAATCAGAGAAACCTAATATTTGTTCATTACGAGTATCGACTTCGACAATTTGATATGACACTATTCGACAAACGAGGCAGTCAGTAACTTGTACAGAACTTTAATAGTTAGACAGTAATTGTGTACAACACATCGAGATTGATCCAGTTAGTATAGTAAATTGTACAGCTAGTTGTTAATACACGGTGTGAAAGAATTTTTCAAATCGGTCCAGTAATATCAGAGCCTATTCAATGCAAACAAACAATCAAATCTTTCCTTTTTTTAATATCGTTATATTATGATCATATATTATCATTAAAGTTTAGATAAAGCTAGAATACCGTACACTGACTGACTGACACAATTATTGTTCTCTCAAAATGAGACGAGTAGGAAGAAAGTGTTGTATGGGAAGAGTGTAAAGGGGGTTTGGGGTGAATATGGATTTTTTTAAATGAAGATGTCGTCTGCCAATTAAAGTTGGATGGTGTATCTCGAAAACGGTGAGAGAGAGGTAGGATATATATATAAACTTTCAAAAGTTAAAAATACTTTCAGTGTACCCAGATAGAAAATAATGCCTTTTTTGAGTTCTAATACTGCATTCATACGCTCAGTCTGGCAAGCAACCCGGCGCGCATTGCGGGCCAAGAGAGCTATATAATGAGTTCCAATGCGCGCCGTGCAGCCTGAAAAGCAGGCAGCGGCTACCCGGGCGTCGGCGAACGTTGTGAACGCAGCATAAGATATGCAAGTTACTCTTACCTGTTGTTACTGAGATCCAGGACTTGCAACGTCTTCAAACTGACTATTTGTTTCAAAGGCAGGCCGGTAGTGAGGGAGTTCCAAGAAAGGTTTAACTCTGAAATAACTTCACTCTCTCCTAACACTTTAAGGAGATCGTTATAACCTGATGAAGCAAAAAAATTAAAATTACACTTATATCATGGCTTACGAGTGAGTGAAGATGTTTGTAACTGCTTCACGCTGAACCGATTTGTGTGAAACTTGTCCCATTATCATATAGGATATATGATATACTATTCATCATCATCGTCATTTTTTTATGCTGTCTATGTCTATGCTGTGAAACCGCAGAGTGCAGCTAGTTTCCTCATAATTTGAGTTCTCTCTACCCGTCATGTTACACGAAGACCCTCGGACTATAGATACTCAACAACAGTGAAACACGTTACTTGCCTAAACATAGGACGCAATGCTCTCTGCGATCATTTCTTGGATGGGTGACCGTTACTGGCATTTACTATTGAGCCCTTCCGTAAAGTTTCAGAGAGCACGTTAAGCCGTCGTCGGTCTCGATTGTGGTCTTAGGATGGCAGTCGTTAGTCTATGTCGGAGGGCTTCGTGCGGCCGGATAACTCGGACACTTTGCATGATAGTACAATATTTCGCGCATGCCCGCCTGGCTAGCTCCGAGCTTTAGTAGCTGTGTTATGTTGGCAAGCACGTAACGGTGTGCTCCGGCAGCTGTTCTTGAGAATCAGTTTTCTATTCTAGGTTAAGCCACATTCGGCCACATTCGACCACATTATCACTAACCATCAGGTGAAATTGGATCTCTGTTGTCCGCTAATAAAATTTTAGAATTAGAATTTGTAATTATATATATATATATAATATATCTCAATGACAATACTAGTAACTCAACACAAATCTAATCCAAATCTTTCAACGACATGCCAAAGAGCGCATTATGAGTGCAAGATTTACTAAAAATAAAAGTTGTAAACTACGAACTTGAGTTGCCATTTCAAAAAACACGAAATCGCCTTCTAATACTGAAAAGCGTGAAATCGTTGAACTCGGTACCGTGCTGATTCAAATCACTCTGAGCTTACATTTTCATGGTCCAACTTCTACAAGTTATTTCATACTTTACTTTGTTAGAGGTTAGTTTCAAATATATTTTTAAAGAAAATTATGCATCCTTTTTAATGATGCATACTGCTTTTTCATCAATAGCTGAGTACGTTACACACAACAAATGCCTCACCTATAGGCAGGGTTTGCCGCTTTTCATCTCCTAGTATTTTTACCTTTGTCGCGTCTTCCCACGGGAAGAGATATGGTTGTTTTTTTGGTCCGGACCCTACGGACATACTACTTACAAGATCGATTTGGAGAAATACTCTACGTTACAAAAAAAACATCGAGATTGACTCCGATTAATTTAGAACTTTCTTTTTTTTGGAAGTTGTTTAAAACGTCACTAATGTCACCAAAGAGGTTGTAAAATCTAGATTATAAACAAATGCAAAGCAACATATAAAATAAATCCCTATGTCTTCTTTACTTCCTCTATAAACAACACAAACAAATAACAACAATGAAAATGTTAACCTACGTTCAATCGAAAAATAGAAGCGCTCTACAACTGCAATCGCATTATCGAAATCACGTTCGGATCCAGGGCGGGCGGGCGCGGTCTACTAACGACCACAATCACCGACCGCACCCTCGAATATCATACACCTAAGTATGGAAATGGCAGCATCAGATCGCACATGTTGAAAATAAAACGGCACCGAGTTGAACCCGTGTCCTGTTTAATATTTATGAGAGCAGGCGAGCCGCCCGTGGGAATGGAATAGCCAACTAAAAGTTTCAAACGTTGAACGGTTCTGAAACGGTCGCGGTCCGTTTTATTGCAACTTTCCGCGCGTATGGATCACATCATCTACCGTAATTATACAATTCGCACACGTTCCTTATTTCAAGTTTGAGTTACCTTTTTTATTGCACACTCGTTTTGATCCAGTGACATGCTTTAATAGAGCTTTTTTTTCAGTTTTGGTGTTTTATACGACTAGGTTCAAAGCTGAAATGTATTTCAAAATCACAAATATACGGTAGGAAAAATTTAAGTCATGTGCGGGATTCGAACCCGCGTCCATCCACCCCTTGAGCCGGGGTATGCTCTAACGCAAGTGGTATTATAGATGTCGCTCCATCCCAATACGATGGTTAAAGAACGATAGGAAAGATTTGAGTTATGACGTCGTGTCATGTTAGCTCAATTGGTTAGAGAATACCCCGGCTCAAGGGCTGGATGGACGCGGGTTCGAATCCCGCACATGACTTAAATTTTTCCTATGGTATATTTGTGATTTTGTAATGTAATCCACATAGCAGGCGTTATTGCAATCCTAAAAATAAACAAACTGAAATGTATTTGTTGTGATATTTTAATCAATTTAACGTAGGTAACGTTTGTTTATATATTACCTAAGTATAAGTTACTGTTTTGTTGGTCCACTTACAGCCCAGACGCAAGGCTTGATTCTCGAATAGGACAAGGGTTTGTGGGTTTTTCTGACAAGAAACTCATCAGCAATCCGGAAACTTATACTCTGTAGATGACTTCCCCTTAACTTGAGGCATAAACATCAAGTTAAGCTCTGGCTATTTCTAAGGGGATAAACTTAAAAGAACTCTATAATAAGTGAATAGATTCCCTCAACTAAATGTGAGACCCTACTTATTTCAATGACAACATTGTCATCGTAATGAATACATCTGATGTGCCCTCAATTTTTTCACTTGACGTTTAGCGACAGGTCATTTAGACCTCTTATCTTTTTCAAGCAATTTTCAGAGCGTCCAAAATAAAGTGTCACAATTGCGAGATGAGGTCAAACGACAGGGCATTTTGCGAAGAACTGGGACAATTAGGGCGGAATGTCTTGCGCATAAACTGAATGTGCCTAAATGAGAGTTATTATTCTTATTCTTTCTTTGACGACGTTATTTTGGGGGACTTTATCCACGAGGGAATGTAAAGAAGTTAAACTAATTTCCTGTGGAAAGAAAACGCTTAAATGTAAGCTGATGCTTGTTGACAAGTGAAAGTTTTATTATTAAATTATTTTGAAGACTTAGAAAAATAATACTCTTATGTAATAAAGTCCTCACAAAGTACAACGAGACCATGTCTCCATAAAACAAATTTTTCATCCTTTTTATGATTTTGTTCTGTCATAAAAACTGCAACACTATTGGAAGTTATTTTAGTAGATAATGGTCGTATACCATTTGACGCTAAATTCGACAATTTTGATCACATTTTGTGTCTATGGTTCTAGACGCAAATTGTGGTCAAAATTATCGAAAATAACACAAATGGAATACGGCTAATGTCAAGCGAAAAACAAGTAACAAAAACAAATGGAATCATTTAATGATTTGCAAAATAAGGTTTTTTTATAAAATACATATCTATTATATATCATTAATCTATATTATCATAAATGTATCATAACGAGCATGAAATAAATTTATTTGTATTGTGTTGTGCAAGGCTGCAAAGTTTTTATTTGTCTTGAGTCCTTTTATTGAAAATTGAGGAAACGAAGGATTTTGGGATTGAATGAACCATTTGTGAAGTGACTGGCTCAAATATAGAATCCAAAGTTTAACAAGGGTTCCAAAGAAACGAAACCCAAAATAATTTTGTTGCCGAGTCAAACACAATTTTTCACCTCGCTACGCAGCAAGGTTTTATCATTCTGCTAGGTGTAATAATAACAGCTTGTATATAATATAGTACATTTGTGTTTATTTATATTCAAAATAAAAGTTACCATGTTATTTTTTGGATCTGTTATAAAAATACAAATTTTAAAAATCTTTTCGAGGATAAAATACATTTTTTCCCGAAGACTTCGAATAAAAAAAATCCTTTCGGAGGTTGAAAGGTGAAAAATAATATTGTTTTTTTTTTATGTTATTGCGACGGCACAAGCTCGAGACTCACCTGATGTTAAGCGGACTAACCTCTGCCTAGAACAGATGCGTTTCATCACAAGTGACGAATTGCACTGCGCCCGTGACTTTGACACATAGTTGTTAAGTCTCATGTGCCTGTAATTTCACTGGCTTTCAAGGACTGCTGCCGGAACACACCGTTAGGTGCTTGGCGACAGATTTTCTACTTAAGGGTGGTCGCTAGCCAGGGGGGCATTCGCAAAATGCCCATGCGATGAAGCTCAAGCTGGCAGTGGGGATCGAACCAGGGACCTGGGGCACAGCAGTCCATAGCTATTACCGCTTGGCCATCATTGCTTCAAAAATATTATTGTTCTCATAAGACATTGTCTTTATGTTTTTTTTTTTGAAACAGAAATAAACTATATCTTAGTTATGTTGGTTCTCATACCTACCAGAGGTATGAGGCCGACTTGCGCTGGACTGTTTTTTCATATTCATATCACTTCTACTTGTTCAGATCTTTGCTAAGTTCATTGAACTGAATATATACGTGCAGAGCCTGCTCTATGTAGAACATGTAGAGGATTGGGGAAATGCTAAGTCGTTTCTTCTAGGTATTAGAATTCACTTTCGCATTTCTATGAGACTATATTATTTTTATTGCTGTTAGTTTAGCCTTTGATCACTATCTCACCTGATGGTAAGTGATAATGCGTTTAATGATGTTCTAGCATTTGGACTGCCTATGAGTCTGCAATGACTTATAGGGATCTAAATGCTTTTATTGTAGTAGCTGTAGTGTTATGATGTTCTTAGCCTGAAGAACCTCTTTGTGAGTTGCAAGCTCTAACACAGACAGCTCCCGACAGCTGCTAGATCACTTACCTGCGTTAGATGCTTGGCGATACATTTTCTACTTGAGGTTGGTAGCTTCTAAAACACCTAGTGGTACAGACGACGATGGCCTCCAAAGCACGGAAGCAACCAGTATTAAATGCTATTAGCGGTCACCCATCCAAGTAATGAGTAATGCTTCACCCAGCTAATTGGTTAACAACGACTAGACAAGCTCTGCTACATTTGCTTCGTAGACATGACTGATTATATGATTTTTGCTTTGGCTTTGTTGCAATTTTGAACTATAACCTTGTAGCGGATTTTTGAATAAGTAGATACCTCGACCGCATATTCGACTGATTGGGATTCAGTTTTTACGATCTCTAATGAACATCACTTCAAGTTGGTATAAAAAGTATTATAAGTTCATTTGCAAGCCAGAAGCTATTGCTATATTTATTAAAATCCTTTTATTATTTCTAAATATGATTACAAGTTAAGCGTGTTAAGCAAAAATATATTTAACAAATTAATGGAGTCAAAAATTGCGTATTGTCCCCTATGACGGTTAAAGTAATACAATTGGAGCACGAAATTTCGGTTAGAAATGCCGTGTCCAGGTGGCCGAGGAGGTTTAGGCATCCAACGCTATATCAGAGGACGCGGGTTTGATTCCCGCCATGGGCATAAAATTTTGTACTCCAATAATTTGTTAAATCCGTTTATTAATTTAAAAATCTCTTTAGTAAATAAACAGATTTTGCTTCGTGTAAAATAGAGATCTATGAATGTTGGAATTTCTTTCTTCTGCAACCCAGACAGCGCAATCAAAAAGGTTTTTTCCAAATACATACCAATTAAAAATTTGATATTTTTTTTATTGCTATACTAACGTATTTACATAATTTTTATGGTATGTACATTATAGCTTACCTTTAGGCGTGTACATCTCATTCCAAGATATATCAAGATGAGTGATCACGTTATTATATCTTAATGCTTCGGCGAAGGCTAATGCTGCCGTTTTACCTAATTTGTTGAAACTTATGTTTAATCTGAAACCAGACAAAAAAACGTTCACTGCAAAACTTATAATTTTTTTGGCTGTAGCAGTGGGTAGGTATCGAATACCACAAAAATCCATAATAAAAAATATAACAAATGAACTGAAAATTTAGAACAATCATCGTTTTGTTCCCCGTGAGGTGCCGGGCTAGAATTTTACTCCCTCAGATTTCTGCCCATTAGTGTCGTAAGAGACGACTAAGGACTAAGGGTAACACACCAGAAGGTCGGCAGCAGTACTTTCTGAGGAACAGATATCTCACACTACGATTCCCAAGACGCCTGCCAAACGTGGGGATTATGGAAAACCAATGAAAAAAAAAAAATAAAAAAAAAAAAAAAAACATAATGGAGGAGACTGTGTTCAGCAGTGGGTGATCCGGCTAATACTGTATGTTTTTGTTGGACAGTATTTAATAAATGGACAAAGTAGCCCTGCCCTTTACATCATTACATACTTGGCGTCCCAAGGCCTTTGGAGGGGAATTGTTTTAAATATGGAAGATAAATCTTTTTTGTTTGAATGCAGACTTGTATTTCTTTATAAAAATATGTATCACTGTATTACATTTTTTGTCACCTGCCCCAAACGGGAATCGAATCCGTCTGAAATGTAAAAAAATAAAATGATTTTATATGATAACTGAGGAAGTGATTAATCGGTAGGATTATTCTTAAATAAACGGAGGACCATAAAATTTAACAATTTATTATTAAGAATTACTTTGAACTGTTAATTACAAACAATTAATTTTATCAAATGCTAAAAATGTGATCCATTCAGTAAACAAAGTAGATACTTTTTTTTTTTTTTTTATGTTATTGTGACTGAACAAGCCCGAGGCCCACCTGATGTTAAGTGGACTAACCTCTGCCTATAACAGACGCATTTCGTCAGCGACGAATTGCACTGTGCCCGTCACACTGAGACGTCCAGTTGTTAGGTCTCATTAGCCTGTAATTTTTCTGGCTCTCAAGGACTGCTGCCGGAACACACTGTTAGGTGCTTGGCGACAGATTTTCTACTTGAGGGTGGTCGCTAGCCAGGCGGGCATTCACAAAATGCCCTTCCACCATGCGGTGAAGCTCAAGCTCTGGGCGGGATTCGAACCATGGACCTGCTGCACGGCAGTCCATAGCCAATGCCACTGAGCCATCACTGCTTCAAATGATCTATACGTTTTCTATATTCAAATTATTATTCAATTATAATCAACTTGCTGCATTTTAATTTATGAGCTCACAAAGAGATACATACCAGTATCTACCACAATTAGCACGGCAGTCAGAAAACCGTCTATTAAACCATTTTCTGCACATTTTTTAATAAAATGATAAATTATCATCATTCCTTTATTTAAGATACTATGTTCAGGAAAAAATATAATTTCGACTATTATTATAAAATAAATGTTTTTTTTATTACACATTTCGAGCGGATTTCGCTTCAGGTGAGAAGCAGTCGTTTTTCCAAGAAATTGTTTATTCAGTCTTACATATTTAATAAAATAAAATGAAGTCTTATTTGAGGGAAATGTCACATCTTTAGTATTTAAAGTAGTTCCCCTCGATGTGGCTATGACGCCCTGTATTGCCCTCATCCCAATACAAAAACTAACGTTGTTTTCATCTCAGAGAAATAAGGAACGTTATGTGAAGCACTTCGAACGATACAAGTGAAGCCAAAAAACTATGCTACTATCATACTATCCCCTTCAACAATGTGAAAAACCCGTGGAGCGTGAATGGGGCGATATTCTGATAGGAGCATTTTGGTTGGCTTCCCTTCCCATTTCCCATTTCATGTTTTTGTTTTAAATCCACAAAAATAAGTCAGGATATTTTGCAATTGCTTGGCTGGCAAGCTACTACCTTCAAGTAGAAAATCTGTCGCCAAGAGTAGTGTATTCTATCACTCAATCCTCTTTACCACTTTCAACCACATCATCACTTGCTATCAAAGAGAATGTGGCAAAGCCAAATCTAGCAGCAAAAAATAAAACAAAATAAATTATATGCATACAGGAAACGTCTTCAGTAATTATAATTAACTATTCCTTTTGCTTTCAGACCAACAAGGTAATCCACTCACCGTTTAATTACACCGCCCTTCATAATTTCATCAGCAAGGTACTGGAACCCGGTGTCGCCGACGCCGTTTTTCGATACGTCCAGAAGTTCCAAGGATCGCTTGGATAGACGGCTTACCAGCAATCTTAGGCCCTCTGGACCCAGTCTGTCAGCATTACCAAAATCATTAGGAACATAGAAAGCCACGTTTTACAAAAAACATTTAAAATTAAACGGAACCGGCTGTAAACACTAAATATTATGAAATAACTTGTAGAAGTTGGTATCATGCTTATTCAAAATACTGGTCTCACATTATCATGGTCCGACTTCCAAATGTATTTCATACTCTTCAGTGGTGAAATTCACTTCCATTTTAATTTTAAAAGGCGTTCTCAAATTTCAGGACTACGGCTAACAGCCAGCCTTCATGATAAAGTAAGAAGGAATAAACATACTTGCATCCAGACAGCACCAATTCTTGCAAAGCGAAGCTGTCGCCAAGGAGCTGACCCAGGTGGTAGCAAGCGTCATGACTCAGATGGTTTGATGTCAAGTCCAGTTTCTTCACGTATTGGTTATTTACGAGAGACAAGCACATGGCCCGGACTCCAACTGGATTCACGCAGTAGTACTAAAAAATATATTTTAACCGTCAAGTAGGTAATCAAAAAGTCTTTAAACAAGTAAACAAAACCTTTTTCAAAAAATTTAAACATTCTACTTTGAAACGCGTTAAATAATAATTTGTGTAAGTGGTTAGTCAAACCCTGAGCCTGCCCCACTTATTAACCGTTTTTAGGATAGTAGTTAATTAATATAGTTTTAACTAATTTCATTTACATGTCTGGCGTCCGCAAAGAGGTGGAGTTACGATCTAAACGTAATCAAACATTGAAACTTGGTCCAGGACGTGGATGTAAGGAGGTGGGAGAGATCAAGCGTAGCAGCGGGATCAAACACTTTTTATTGATCTGCCCCGCACATTGTAATGTCTGTTGAAATCATTTTGTTTTAATTTGACTTCAGTTTTGGAATAATCGTCCATCAAACCTAAAAGCTAATTACGTGACCTAAGCAAATAACATTTATGCAAAAATATGTCCAGAGTACCTAAATATGTTATTCCGTATATTTGCACCCTCCTAAACCAGCACGTTCAGATAGCACCAATATCCATCCTTCCAAAAAAAACAACGGATACTATTCATCAGTATGAAAAATAAATTGAGTTGTCTTTCTTACTAAATTTATTTACTAAGTCTATGTTCGTTTTAACTTATGAATCCCTAACATTCTGAAGTGTTTGAATATCTGGAAATATTCCCTTTGTATTTTCACTACTTTTAAGGTTCCATATGCAAAGGCCATAACGGAGGCCTATTATTAAAACTCCGCTGTCTGTATTTCAGACTGTCCGTCCGTCCTTAGGTCACGGGTCTTCAGCTCGTAAACATAAAAAGTCGAAAACCTTAAATTTATATATAATTATTGTGTATACCTTATGATGATAAAAAAAAAATATTTTGACAAACAATGGAAATTTAATCCCAAGACGCCTGCCAAGCATTATAGCAAACACACCTACTGGGACGACCTTTGTTCAATGGTGGACGTTACGACTATAATAGTAGGTAATCAAAAAAAAACAACAAACTAAGGGGCCGTCAAATTTGTCTATTTAGACTATTTTTGTCACGGTATCCATCTCAGAAACTAAACTAGATAGGAATCTCTTATTGAGTTATTATATGTACCAAATCCTAAATAAATCTACAAAACACCGATTTACCTATGTGATTAAAAAAAAATCTTGTCCTGTTGCGATGCCAGCCAGTTTATGGAAGTAGTTCGGAAATTAAAAAGAGGAAGGTATTTATAATAGTCTTAAAATTCATAGGCACTTCATTCATTCATTATTATGATTCTTAGGAGTCTTGTATAAAAATAAAATGAATAACAAACCAACGAGTAATCTTTCGCCTAGCATTTTAAAAGGACGTTTAAATCTATTCCCGTAGCGAGGCAATATTTCACAATTCATAAAACAGCAGCACTAACCAACCACTTTATAACGCCCGAGGCTAAAGTAGCACTCGAAAGATACACGAGCATCACGTAACCCGATAAATAAGGTGTGAAATATCAAATATGTCTGAGAGAAAATGCAATTACGAGTTTCAAAGTCGCGCAATAAAAATCCACAAAACATTTTTTTTCACAAAGGTACGGATTATTTGATTTGGACAGGCGAAAAGTTGAGCGAATCGAATGGTTGATACGAGCACACACGTATGGTTAACGTGGGGTGACTGTTTCTTCTGTTTATTATAGGAACTTTTCGATAAATTCTGAAGACTTAAACTTTAAAAATGAAGGAAGTCTTCGATTCGACTCTTCGACGAGTTTTCATTTTGTATGTTTGTCACGCGGTTACTCCGCAAATTATGAATTGATATTAATGATTCTTTTTTATTTGGTCCTACTTCAGAGTTAGTCCTATATTTTAGTAGCATTAAAACCCTTTGTGCGAGTTCTTCTGGGGAACCACAATACTTATTTGTGCCTTCAAGTTTACATTGTTGCGTTCCGGTTCGAAGGGTATGGGTGCCGGTGAATTTACAGGCACATGCATGATACTTAACAACTTTATATTTCAAGGTGATTGGCGCAGTACAATTCGCTACTTGTGACGAACTGCGTTTCTGAGATTACCGCTTAACACCAAAAAATATGTATTATAAGTCAAAATTGGTTCAGGCTGAGTTTTCAAATCATAACAGATGGAAAAATACCTTTTTCGACATGCCGAAACCAATTCGCATTTCATACTTTTCAGTTGAAGAAGTATTGTTTTTATTAAAAAATAATTATTATCAATCATGTGTTAGAGTGAAGCTACAATCGGCCGTCTCCAAGACTAGATAGTTAATCTTTATTGTTCATCGGAGAATTGATTACTACACCGGATGGATATATAAAATCTATTGTTTGTATACAACATTAAAAGAACTGCAATGCATTTGTATATAAGCGGTGGCAATCGCTAGATCAAAGACCATATCTCACCTACAAATTCTTGAAGGCACTCCAGAATCTTCTATACAAAGTTCGTGATCGCACTTATATGTGTTAACTGATATGTGTTTTAAGATGTTTCTCGTTGTTAACTCGTACTATGAATGAGAACTAATTTAAAAGCAAGTTCCCAAGTGGTATTCTGTCAAATTTTATGGACAGAACAGACTATTCAGTGTCTGGGGATAGATTTTCTACTTCTGGGCTTACTGCACAAGCCGAGAGTTTAATGCACCTTGGCAGAAAGTGGCACTTTGGTTAAATACTCTGAAGAACAGGTTTGGCTGCAGCATCACCAAGCGAGTAGGTGGGTAGCAACTTCGAAAGATAAAATTGTCCCAATAACCAACCACCGATTGTGGAAGTCAAAGAAGAGGAAGTCCTTCTAGAATAATGTGGTATTAATTATCAGGAATAGACCGGCCCACTCCTTACCAACGTTGCTACACCCAAGTAGGTATTATTACTAATGTGATACCTATCTCTATGTTATATAAAGCATTGCATAAGACCACATAATTCCACAGTAAACAATTTGATTTGATTCCAGAATATCGTTATCATGCTAACGTTAAATATTTTTTTGTTAATTCTAATCCCTCGGACACGGTTTACAAAGGCTTGGTCACCCTAAAAATAGGTACACAAAATGCAATAACACTCAATCACAAACTAGTTGGATATCGGTTACAAATAAATATCAAGCAGACACTCCGTGCACTTTGTGCGATGTTTTGATACGTTTTTGTCGAGTTCAGTCATATCAGTGTGGCGTGGTTTGGTGTATGTAAACTGTAACTACCGAGCTTTTAGAACTGGACACAACGCGGGGGACTTATTACAATAAACTCGCAAAAAGCTGAGCTATGTGAGGGCTCGCGTTTATTCACAACCTGATTCTAGTGGTGTCACCTAGTATTAAGTAGATTAACTATGATGTATTTGAGTATTGAGTTTAGTTCTGCTGCAGCGATGTTAACTCTATGGGTTTATAACAGATGGCGTTAGTAGTACAATAACATTCTATCCAATGAATACAAAATTGTTAATGTCAATTTTTTTATGGTTATAAAATTATATGTTTTTTGACACATAACACATCTAGATATGAAGTTTTATTACTATTTTAAAGCACACATCTATAGGCATGATAGTTTTTCAGTAAAAGGGGCCATAAAATGTTTAAGTTGTGGTATAGTGATGGGGCTCTCTTCGCCCTAATAACCCAGTAGGTCAGTTTTTTTTATTTTACCGAAGTTTTACACCTGGATCGCCGTGGGACTATTTTTTGCTCCTTCATTTTTTTGATGTTTTTTATGTTATGAAATATACAGGTACACATATACTTAAAAAATACTGAACCAACACTGAAAAGTATGAAAACAGTTGTAGAATTCGATACCGTGCTGATTCAAAGATTCTGAGCTAACATTATTATGCTACGACATCCACGGTCATTCATTTTATTTTTTCTTTACACTGCGATCCCCAAGCCGCATGCCAAGCGTGGGGATTATGGCAAACCCCCATATTGGGGGAGGCTGTGTTCAGCAGTGGACTATTCGGCTGATACAGTATAATCATATGGGCATAAAAAAAGTCTACAGTACGAATAGAGCGAAAAACAATGTGTGGTCTACGTAAATAAAATATATATATGCGTCGAATCTACGAATAAATATATAAAAAACACTTCTTTCACTCACAACTCTTATAAAGTTATCATAGTTTCAGACTCATCAAGTTCATAATTCGTAATGTATCGCAAGCAAGTTTAAATAGTTTCTTATATATGCGAAAACGGTTTGTATTATGGTATACACATATTTTATCTTGAAAGTAAAAATGCTATGTAAACACTGTATATTATTCGAATAAAATAATTTACAAAACACGCACAATTTTCCAAATTCAAAGAAATAGTTAATTGTTTTGTCGCTTAGAAATGACCGCTTCCGATTTCAAGCGGTAATGTTGCGCTGCACGGTACACTTTTAAAACTACGCTCGCCGCGGTAATGTTTGCGTTTTGCTAATTTTAATCTTGAATTACATTTGTTTACATTACATATTTATTCTTAGCGTCGTGAGAACCGCCCATGTCGAAAAGATGGTTAAAAACAGAACTGAAAAGGTACTATTTCATAATAGACATAATTAATGCATTAATGCATGGTGGTAGGGCATTTTGCGAATGCCCGCCTGGCTAGCTACCACCCTCAAGTAGAAAGTCTGTCGCCAAGCACCTAACGGTGGGTTCCGGCAGCTGTTCTTGAGAGCCAGTACTTCTAGGTTAGCCTGAACAACATCTTCGACCACATCATCACTTACCATCAGGTGAGATAGTGGTCTAAGGCTAACCTATCAAGCATGAAAAAAAAAATGCTTTTTATAAATATTAACAATCGTTTTATATAGTGGCGGCACCAACAATATTACCCTTAGATTGATTTCTTCATTTAATAACCCTCTGTGGAATGGCCTCACGGGGATCACGTTCATCTCCAGACAGAGGTCCAAGTACAGTTCCTGACCGTCGTACGAGTATATTTTCTTGGGCTCTGCAAACATTGAGAGCGGTGTTTTTGTACAGCCGACCACGACGTGGTGATATTAAAGAATTACTTGTCTAGGTATAAATGTTTATAAAACAATAGAATTCTGTGTACTGTTACTCTGTTGTAATGAGAATCCAAAATTGGAAAGCTGAATATCATAGAAAAGTATTGAACTTCTCTAAGTCAAAATCCAGCAATTTGGCGTGTAAGAATTGCATTGCAAATGGACACATTTATAAGGTTGATGGTGCACATTCTATGTATACTTATAATAAAACTGTAACAGATCCCATTCCGTACAGTGCAGATATTTAGAAAAAAAATTGTGAGCACTTTGTAGCTAACATTGATGCCAAAACTGTATTTTTTTTATTTTTGTCTGTCTGTCTGCCTTTCTGTCTGTATCCCGGCCGCGCATCACTCCAAAACGACTAAATGCAATTCAATGAAACTTAACACGATTCATACTACGAAGAAGGTTATAGTACCTATACTTTTTATCCCGAAATTAAGCACGGTTCCTTCGGGAAAGGGGATGAAAGTCAAACTGAACACTTGCTGTAATTTATTAACGCGTAGTCCGATAAATTTTTTTTTTTTCGTTAATATAGTGACAAGTGGGCCCGGCACAAATGGGCAAGGACAATTTGCAATTGACGCGCCACGCATTCCGCCGCTGTACCTGTGGCTTTGTATCTAAATTGCGAAGAAAGTCAGACCAGACACTGCAAAGTAATACCACTACTTGAGCCCTTAACTATTAAGGCTAGTGTTTGCATAGTGCTTTCTATACAAACAGTTTTGTCATACTTAAACACCAAGTGTGCAAACTCAATATGGAAAGCGCTAAGTGCACACTTATCTTCCTAAAGCTTTTTCGTCACCCAGTCGACGTGCTACACGTATATTAGTAAATCTAATATTTTTCTCACCTGGCTCAAACAAAGCCTCCTGAATCCCTGGATCCTTGACTGATGGATATTTATAGTACACATGTCTAATCACACTACTATCGGACATAGAAATATACTTTGCACATATTTCCCCGCTCCCTGGAATATACAGTCCCTCTGCATGCAGCGCTTTCTTTGGATTCTCATATGGAATAGTCTGTTCAAGAATCAAAGAAGACCATTTCTCCATAGGAAGGTCTTCCGAAGAAGATTCCAAAGTTTTTTCGAAAACTGTATCCAATGAAGCCTGTACTGTGGAGGGCTCGCTCTCCGAACTCATTGTTTAATCTTACACGTATGGATTTTACCTAAGACTGAACAAGTAATATACTATGTTTTAGTACTTAATTTGGTTAAACTTATAAATATTTATAGCTTATTACAGTGCCTTGTATAAAATGTATTGACAGCCATAAAGTAACTTTGTATATATGTTGACAGCTACCACCACTGAGCAAGTAATATTTTAAAAATTATGTTTATAAATTGGGCACGTCCCAAAGAGGTTATAATCATAAAATCTATGGCCAAGCGATATACTTACCAAGAAGCTTGTATTGAAGCTTGTGTATCTGTATTTGAAAAAGTTATAGTTATGTGTGGAATGCGAACCCGTGTCATTTTTCCCTATAGCCGAAGTATGCTCGAACCGCTAAGCCAACATGACATTTATGATGCATGACTCTAATTTGTCCTCTCGTTTTTAACCACCGTATGGGGGACGAGTGACATCTATGGTTAAACTTACGTCGTACAACAAACAAGACTAATGTTGTCTTCGGTTTTTGCAATTATTACACATAGTAATTAAACAATAATAGTCACCCCGTGACCACGATCACTGCAAAGTGTTTGAAACGTCGGGACAAAAATAATGATAAATATACGCGATTTAGACCGTTTAAAGTTGTTAAATTAATATACCTATACTTACTTTTGCAATTAGCTAAACTTGTTAATGATGACGCAACCCTATAAATTTTCATATTTTTATTTTTGCAAAGACGGATGCTCTGTAGATAACATTACAAAATAACAAATAGAGGAAACATTATAAAAAAAAACTTAATTACTGTCCAACTTAATAATAGTAAAAAATAAAAATGTAAGTTAGCAACTTACATTTTTATTGTAAAACTTAAAAAAAACTATTGAAAAACTTAATAATAGTAAAAAATAAAAATGTAAGTTAGCAACTTCCATTTTTATTTTTTACTATTATTAAGTTGGACAGTAATTAAGTTTTTTTTTTTATAATGTTTCCTCTATTTGTTATTTTGTAATGTTATCTACAGAGCATCCGTCATTGCAAAAATAAAAATATGAAAATTTATAGGGTTGCGTCATCATTAACAAGTTTAGCTAATTGCAAAAGTAAGTATAGGTATAGTAATTAAACAACTTTAAACGGTCTTAACTGCGACCAAGCAGTGCGCGAACGAGGCAAATCTTTCGGCCGGGCGGCACACGCGGTATTGTTCCTCATTTGATTCTACTCCGTTTCACGATAAAATTTTGAAAATCGTTTAGGATATCAATCTCCCACACACGTGATTTTATTGATTGATTCCATGCGACTATACTGTTCAGATCTTAGTGGATTTTGTAGGGTTTTGTGGGCTCTATGAAAGAAGTAATTACATAGCAAGTAATGTGACATTAGATTTTTTAAGTATTACCAAATAAGTATAAATTATAAGTAAGTAAGTAATATAAAACAACATGTTATAAACAAAATATTATGTTTATTACTTTTTAAAATACTCTCCTTAACATTTTAATTTTTTTCTAAATCTGCTGTCAGTTTATGGGGGATCCAAAGACAACAAAGTTGCTGAACTTTTAATTCTTTGTGTAAAATTTTCTGAATTTGAATCATACCAATCCCCAATAGTCCTCGAATTGTCTCATAGGTAATCTTGGTTATCTTCAATGGTTTTCTTCAATTAGCCGCTTAACAGTAGCCACCATATTTTCGCTCAGCACGTGATAGTGCTTGTATTGTTATCATACTTAGGACCTGTTTCAGAATGAACGAGTAAGTTCCGGTTATACAACCCAGAAAATATTTAATAAATAAAACACTATCTTTGCGTTTCACAGTCATCGGTTTAGCCTATACATCGGTCAAAGCTTGAAACGCGCTGCATGTTAACTGTAATTTTTATCATTCAGTTATTTTATGTTCTGGGTAGTATAACCGGAACTTACTCGAACATTCTGAAACAGGCCCTTAGAAATATAAAAGGGTAGCGACGTCATACCGAGAGTTAAGTGTTTGAAAAAACACTTCTTTCGATCAGATGAAGTCTGGTTGACGGCCGCGCACCGTCCCCTATGATGGTTAAAGTAATACAATTGGAGCACAAAATTTCGGCTAGAAATGCCGAGTCCAGGTGGCCGAGGAGGTTTAGGTATCCGACGCGATATCGGAGGACGTGAGTTCGATTCCCGCCTTGGGCATAAAAAAAAATTTGAGCTCCAATAATTTGTTAACTATATTCGAAATTCAAATACATAGTTCCGATTAGCTAGAAGTGCAAAACTTTTAGTGTGTCCCATGTATAAGGCTAGTTTATGAACTTGTAACACTCTGGGTGTTTTTCATCACACGGCTTATCAGCAAAAGGGCCACTGGCAATCCCAAATTTATCTGTGTAAATGAAACATGGTTTCAAACATTCGTGGCAGCAGCGGGGCGAGTGCAAAAAGCGGCATGTGGCGGGCAATATCGGTGAAAACAAACATTTGCGAAGGCACTCGGTTTACAAACGACGATGAGTTTTCGCGACGCCTGCACGACCGCGAGAAATATTTGATAACTGAGTCACGTCGTTTAAAAGGGAGAAAAGTTAATAATGTGATGGGTAGGGAAGTTATTTTTACTCTCATATACAAAGGTACAGATGACCAAAAATGAAAGATATAGGTATATAAAATGACAGGGCATGTTCCACCTAAAAATAAGAAGGATGAGAAGGCCAGAAGGAAAAGAAAAGGAAGGAAAATAAAGGCCAGCAAGCGATATAAAACTTACAGAACATAAAAAATATTTGAATTTGGAACAATCTCTGGAGTATTTAAGCACTAAATTGTCACCAAGTTGGATAGTCTTGATCACTGAGAAATTAATATTTTAGTCTTGATTCAAGTGAAATTGAGAGCAGAAGCAAGATATAGAAGAAGTAATAAACACTGGAGTGACTCGTAAAGTATTCAGTGGACTGTAAGCGTGTTACGCGTGGACTCTCCTACACTTAGTTGTAAGATGCAGATAAGATATGAATATGCTACGTGAGAACTCTCACTAAGGCCCAATTTCTCCAATATCAGGTTCAATTAATACATGGATAACGTTATACTATAAACCATTCAAATGTGATATTCTTTTATTATCAAAGATCGTCAAACCTAAAATCTCCGATTTTAAATTTATTGGATACCTGTTCTGGAAAAACGGAAACTTCTTGATGAAATGTTGTCTTAGGTTATCGCGATTATTACACATAGTAATTAAACAACTTTAAACGGTTTAAATCGCGTATATTTATCATTATTTTTGTCCCGACGTTTCAAACACTTTGCAGTGATCGTTCTTGATGAAACTTTTGAGAGAAACTTTTGAGGGAAACTTTTAACCTATATTTTATGGCATGTGATTGGACATAAAAATAGTATATATTATCAGCAGTAGCAAGGTGCCCATATGTGTTTTAGTTTAAGGTAAGGTATACCGCTAAACTTTAGAATACTATAATTTTTTTAAACTTGGATTAGATTTTTTTCCTTTGCCTACTATATTTTTGTCTTATGTCAAATTTCATAAAAATCAATAATATGCCAAATTTAAAATACTGCAGCATCATTCAGCGTCTATGGTGACAAAGGTTTATCATATTTTGTTGGTTACAGAGATTAAAATAATCCTCGTATTATGTATACCTTTGGTTGGTAAATTGGCCTTTAGTACGCGGGGACTCTCTGTGTGCTACGTGAGGAATTGCTACGTATACTACGCGTGAACTCTCGAAAAATGTCAATAAAGGTTCCATTCACTAGGGCATTTTCTTGGCTGTCTTTCCAATCCTTTTTCCGACTGCCCACGACAATCTACATCTTGTTAAAAGTCGTTTATAAAGAATAGGCGCAAACGTTTTGCCCGTTCTTCTCGCATTAAACATTTCTGCTGAACCTGTGAGTACTCTACTCATACAGTAGAATATTTCAATATAAAAAAATTTAATTGACCCACTAAAGAGTGTTGTCGTAGACGCAAAACTTGATTTATGAATTTGCTTTTAATTTATTCGAATTACAGGCTGGCGAAGCCTCTTGCTTAGACAAGTCAATGAAATCTTTTTGTATTATAATTTTACTATAGTACTAATATTTTGAATATAATTTTTACTAATAAGTAAATAAGAAAATTGTTGTCTAGATACAAGACATACCTACTCGAAGTAGTATTACTAATTATGCTAGTTTTTTCATATAGTACGTACAGATAGTCTTTTTTTACTAGATAAAACAAATCGTTTTCCTTACTTGTATTCCTGAAAGGGGTTGGCAGAGAAGTCTATTCATCCACGTTTAACAAAATAAGTTTAGTTCTTTGTATATAAGTGGCGAGTCTATTGTCACCTACTAGGCACTGAACTCACATAATCACATAATTTTCTGCGGGTGCCAGACTCATAACATGGGATAATACTTGAAACCAAATTTTGAGATCCGGCCTGCTATTTATACGTTCTTAACGAAAAAAACAATAACTGGCCAACCCTAGATCGAACCCGAGACCTCTGGATTTCAAAGCAGCTCTTTTACGTATAAACTTATTTTACATAATAGAGTTTTTGTTTTTTAAAAGCTCCTGCTAAATAGGTAAGAACAGTAATTAATTCTGTAGGTTTATGGTTCACGCCTCAGTGCCACTATAATGGCTATTTTATAGCCTTCGAATCATGATCTGTCAGTTGGATAAAGAGATTGAAGAATCAATTTATTTCGGAGCATACTTAGTCAGCGAACGGTCGGTACGTGATCAAAGGGTAAACGAAAGAATAGCAAAATTAGCAAGTTTGAATGTATTCACCAACGGAAAATCAAATCACCCACTCATAAATTCCAAGAGCGCGGGCTGAGTACGGAAAAATTAAATCATAAAAATCCTTTGCGATTTCCTCATTCCTTCCTTCCAATCCTCCTTTAAACACCTCGCACATCCGGCGTGTGTAAATAAATCACGCGGCGAAACAATGGCGGTGGTGAAAGCGCGGGAAAATCATAAAAACACCATTACAACGCGCGTTAACGAGCCATGCGATCCTACCGCGGAATGTGGTTAGGCGGGCAGATGCTGGTTACATATTATTACTTATAGATGAACACATGCATTTGTTTTTTAAAAATACAATGTTTCTTCAAATCTGAATAAACATTGAATTTTGAAGCAATGATAGCCGAGCGGTTAGAGCTTTGGACTGCGGTGCCGCAGATCCGTGGTTCAATCTCCACCGCCAGCTTGAGCATCACCTCTTGGTGGGAGGACACTTCGCGAATGCTCGCCTGGCTAGCTACCACCGTCAAGCACCTGACAGCAAGTTCCGGCAACATTCCTTGAGAGCCAATATTGTACAGGCCCATGAGCCCATGAGGTTACCGCTTAACATCAGGTGGGTTTCGTACTTGTTCCGTCACAATAACATAAAATAACCCTATCTATATAAATACCATAGTTTTCTTCACATTATCTTCCTACCTTTATACCACCTACCTATTTGGAGTCGGTATAATAAGTATTTTGTTACCAATCAAATGGCAACACAAGAACAGCATATTTATAAAATAATATGTTCTAACTAACAACAAACTACTCAAGTAACAAAAATATTTTACAAAAAGTTTTGCTTTCACGGCCTACATGATGCCTATCCTTCTTAGTAATAGTATACTTGCTCTTTGTAATAGTTTACTCTCTATGTTTTGTTTAATGTGGATTCGAGATGTTAAATGGTAAGATGCCCTGTTTTGCAACACTCTACTCACGTCACGTGAACAATTTTCTGCGCATATGACAACGACATTCATAGAGGACATGGATCAGTCACATTCTGATATACATTCCCAACTGTACGGCTTTAGTTTTCAACCCCATTCCACCCCTTAAAACTGTTAATTACAGAAAATTCATTTGACTCATTTCTCACATGAGCCATCTTTTACGATGATACAGTGAAAGAACGGATTTAAAACGGAAAATGTACGGCTGATGGCATTTTTAGATGGTACCTACCACGTCATAAGAAAGGCACATATCAAACGGTATGAAAACCTACTCGTAATTAAAGTTGGCAGTGGTCCCGGTCACAGCGGGATGGCTGGATGCCGCGATCCTACACGAAGGATAACTGATGGAATTGAACATTCCGCTTTGATGGGCGACGTCTTTATCATGCGGGAACGGTAATGGACTGTTTTATTGTTTATCTATGTGATTTGGCTTATGCCGTGTGATGATTGGCTGCCGAGCGCTTATAGCTTGTTTTTCACGTTTTATGTATAATGTACTTGTTGTCGCGAATGCTAGTACTTGCTAACAATAAAATAATTATTACCTAACCCTACAAAGTGATAATAAAGTTTTGTTGGAATAATTCCCACCAGGTACATCCCTTCCCTCAACGATGCTCCGCGCCTTGACGTAGAGGAGGACGTATAGGATGACAAAATGTTTATGTTTTTAACAGATATGGAAGAAAATTGTAGTAATGTATACGATAATTGAGAGCCAGTAATTCTAGGTTATTCCTGTTAACCGCTTCGTCCGCATCATCACATCTCACCATCAGATGACATTGTGGTCAAAGACTTACCTATCTATCAGCAATGAAAAAAAAAATATGTATAGGGTTATCGATTCATGCTGCACATACCACTTGCTACAGCAAAATTTCGAAAAATATATCACTTATATTGTTTAATGTTACCAATATACCCAGCCGCACTCACTTTATTACAACAAAATAGCAGAGAGAAAGAATCGGAGAGTCTATTAGTACTACAGAGCCAGATTTGTCAATCATTGAAGTTCTTAAAAGCTCCCAATCCTATGGGGTAAAGCCAAAGCTCTATAACCGTTACTAATTAGATAAGTCATGGAGTATTCAAGACTTGCTGTGAGTTATGTTAAAGTTAACGGCGAGATACCAAATAATGGTTTTTAAGTTAAAGGTAATAATATATTTAATGTGAAAGAATTATTAGAAAAACATATTATGATTGTAATTGAGGAGCAGTGTTAAGATAATATAATCTGTCACTTAGTTTTATGAACGCACCTACCTACATACCTACAGTGCTGCCATACGGGCTTTATATTTTTGTGTTCTGTTTCTGCCATGGCTGCGGTATTTGTCATAAACCCCTCCTTAATACTACTACGCTAGGCAAGGATCCCAATGTAAGATTGCAGTTCCTCAGAAGGCGCTGCTGTCTAGCTGCCGGTATTTTACCCTTATTCACCTCTTACTACACCGACGGGATTATACTTTAGCTAGGCACCCCACTGGGATACCTGTAGTATAAGTTATTTAAAATAAAGAGTAAAGATGAAAAAAAAAGAGTGTGACTGACCACTAGTGTTTTTTTTAAGAACTACAATGCCAAGACTGACAGAAGTACTGAATCCCATTAAACTTAATACTAGTAACATTGAAACCCACTTAGTATATACTCGTACCTCTTGTTTGAAGAGACTAAATAATCAACCTATGTTACCTACCAAGTGAGATTCAATGTTCCTGTCAAAAGTTTGCCTCTAGTAAAATCCATTATCGATTTCGCCACGTTATTGACACAGTTTATACAACCCCGAAGTCCAATTTGTAGAATTTATGTAATTCATTTCACCGAATCCCAAATGTTTATTTACGCCCTTCGAGTATTTATTTTTGAAATTTCCATTCTGTGGTAAAGCGCGGGAAATTGGGAAAGTCAACGTTGCAACTGAATTATGAAATAACTCGCTCTTGTTTTATATTGCGGCGTGGTTTTTGTAATAAAGTTACGTTTGTGAATGTTTGCTTTGACTTTGTTACAGCTGTCACGTTCAATTAATAAACAGAAATAATAACGGTTGTCCTAAACTATTAAAATAAACTAAAAAATCTGCCAAAACGAATAAAATATTGTTTACGGGTGCAAATGAAGGATTCAAGCTAGGTAATTAATGTATTATTAAATTATAAAATAACGTAGAGTCTGGCCCACGAAAGCTGTCCGAGAAAAATGGCGGGAATTTTAAAAAATCAAGAGCTGTTTACCCTGGCTATACACTGCATAAACGGAGTTGATACTATTTATTTTTCAGCAAGTACATTTTTTTCGAGTTGTAAAAATTTTGTTTTGTTAGCAACTGTTGTTGAAATTTTCGAATGTATTATGAAGAATATCAAATAAAAGATTACATTTGATTCTGTCTTTTTATTATTTTCAAATAATCCATTATATACATTATACAGTCGAGGACCCCGAGGAGCCGTACAAATATAGGAGCTATGTGTCATAATTAAAATCGGATTCCAAAAACTCTACAACTGATATTGAATCAGCTTCTTTGTTTTCTTCGCTGCTACTGCTACTGTCCCCAACATGTATTATGAATGGTTCAAGTTCGTTTTCAGTAGTACGGTCTCAATTTTGACAGTCTTAAATTATTGCCATATCAAAACTTCTGAAAATAATACGTGGACAGCTTTCGTTGGCCAGACTCTATTCACAATATATACAAACTATCGATTCAAACGATAGAGATATGTAAGGATCGTAGTAAGTGGAAATCTGTGGTCTCTGCCTACCCCAACGCAAAAAAGGCCTGATTTTATGTATGTACGTAAGTATTGATTCAATCTGGACAGAAACATTCAATGTGCATAGGTAGAAACAAAATTCTATAATAAACGTCAGATCGAAACTAAAAGGAATTTTCAGTAGCATACCATTCACAAAATACAGTTGATATAACAATTATAAAAATATAATTTACTAGACAAACTGATGATTTGAGATAAATTAGAATAAAAACGAAGAATAAATATGAAATTCAATTTAATAATGTAGAGGTTGCCATATATTCTAGGAATACTTTCAGTTAATTGAATGTTGCCATAAAACTGCTTCAATCTGATACTCAACCAATTCGAGAAAATCGTTCATCCACTCACGTTTCAAAACTCGTTATAAATCAATTTTCAGCTGAAACATTGACTTCGCTATTAAAACTCCGAGTTTTGGCGAGCTAAGGCATTTTCTCATTGACTGCTTTAAATCAATCTCAAGATTTACGGTAAGCCTGTCCAATACTAAAGGATAAAATGAAAAAAAAAAATACATTTATTTACAGCTCCAAGTAAACCACAAAAACAAATAACAAATTGGAGATACTTATATCCTTATGTGGTCCTTAGGTGCACTTTGCTGATCTCGTATATTATACATGTGGAGAAGTGCTATGATCCTCACACTAGGGCTTGCCTGTATCGTGAGGACCTAACTACGTTTGACAAATATAATATATATTGACACGTTAGGTCTCTTTAATAAACAAGTTAATCCTTAAATGTTAAATTAAATTATTTATGTTATATAAAGACGATAATATTAAAATTAGATGAACATTTAAATAAATAGCTATATGTTAATATATATATATATACACAAACATACATACAGAATATAAATACATATATGTCCACATTATATACAAATATACTTAAGATAAATTATCCTTACAACTAGTGAAGTAGAGAGAACTAGTATGTAAAGCATAGGTGTTTATTTTATTTATAACTGATAGGCTAGCCTTTGACCACTATCTCACCTGATGGTAAGTAATGATGTGGACGAAGATGTTATTGGCTAACCTAGAGTTACAGGCTCTCAAAGACAGCTGCCGAAACACACCGTTAGGTGCTTGGTGACAGATTTTCTTCTTGAGGATGGTAGCTAGCCAGGCGAGCATTCGCAATATTCCCTAACACCATGCTATAACGACTGCCATCCTAAGACGACAACCGGACCGACGGCTTAACGTGCCCTTCGAAGCACGGAAACGATCAGTAGTAAAGTCACTAGCGGTCACCCATCCAACTGATGACCGATTATCTTATAATATCTTATAATAGTTATAAACAACATAAAAAAAGTAAATTAAAAAGTGGGTGATCATTCAAATATTAGTAATCACATGTCCTATGCAAAACGATCAACAATGTATTACTTTGCATTGTCTACGAACATTCAGATTTAAATTAAAAAACTTTCCGAAACTGTAACCGTACCTAACAAGAAAACGACATTTCCGAACAAACCCGCGCCGCGGTCCGCCGGCCGTCTTTGTTTAAACAAGTTTGTTGCTTAATTGAAAACTAGTGTAGCCTGTAGGTTAGCGGGGATTGCCTTTGGAGATTGACTATCGAAAACTATGTTCTTGGAGTAAACGAAATAGCTTGTAACTAAGTAAGTGCAAATTACTAAGTTACAATGTCAACGGTGTCGATTCTACACAACTTCACAAATTTAAAATGCTCTAAGTTATGGTAGTCCTTATTCTGCTCAAACTAAAATCTACATTCGCGTAACACTTAAAATGGCCATTTTAAGAATAAGTTTATTTTATTCAATTTTGCATCAGTTGAGATCACCAAGTTACATGACGACTAAATTTGCGTGCAACATACCACAATTTAATACCAAAGTCAACCTTAAGAACTGTCATTCGCAAGCACTATACGTTTTTCTTTTATTTGGCCAGCGTTTTACGAACATAGATTATTGTGTTAACGAAACCATATCTAATCCACGTAGTTTGAGCACTTTGTATTTGAAATATCACGAAACTTCTTACGTTTTTATGGAAAGCGCTTCACAAACACCAACCTTAAACTTCATGGAGATAATAATAATAATGTTTATTTTTTTTTCCTTCACCAATAGTTCTTACTTGCTAAACTAATAATAGTACATAAAACAGTTTCTTATCTGAAGAACAGCGATGGGAAGGAAAAAGATTCCAAACTAGGTAGATCCTGTGCTATGGAAATCCTGGCCCTCGCCTCGAACCCTAAATCTAAGAAATAACTTCTAAAAATTACAAATAAAACAGTCCCTACAAAATATAAATACTATATACAACAGTTCTACCATGTAACACGCCGTAAATGCTATACTTCAGATGAATGCTTAAGCTCTGCTTTATGCATTTATTTTCAGGATTAAAATAAGCAAAGTCAATAAGGTAATGCAATAAAGTACGCTGAATCAGGACTCAAATGACCCTTTTGGGAGTTTTGAGGTTGATACGCTAAACCCTGAGGACCAGAAACTCATAGTCTTTATAAAACTTTCTCTAAGTTTTGTAAAAATCAACCCCCGATCTAAATGCTGGCATACCTACCTTTATTTTGCATAAGCATTTTCATTCGACGTGGTTATGCAGTTACCATTTTTGGAACATCGCCAACTGGAAACGGCTTATTATTTGGGTTATTGCCTGAGTACCCCAAGCCTGTACGGACTGGTCCCGGGGTACCCCGATTTCGATGTAATTTTTATTTTTTTATTATTATTGTCTAATAATTATATATCTAAGTATACCTAAAAGAATACATGTCTTACAGTTTATAGAGGGTATATACAGGTTATATTATAGGTGAAAGATTGAAAGAAGCAGAATCTATCGTAAATCTCTATAGTACCCCGGGACCGGTCCGTACAGGCTTGGGGTACTCAGGTGCCCAAAGCCTGTACGGACCAGTTCCGGGGTACTCCGATTTTGATGTGAGTATTAACATTTTTTATTATTATTGTCTAATAATTATATCTAAGTATACCTAAAAGAATACATGTCCTACAGTTTATAGAAGGTATATACAGGTTATATTATAGGGGAAGATCAAAAGGAGCAGAATCCATCGTAAATCTAACCTTGAAGTTTTTCGACGAGATGAGCACTGTGGAATTAGAATCCTATTCAAAAACAATACGTACTAGCTAATGCTTATAATATATTTGTTTTGAGCAATGAGAAGAAAGTATATTTTTCTATCATATCACAGGAACTGATTTATCAGGCTATTGTCGCCTGATAAATCTGTTCCAAAGCGATCAAAGTTGTAATAAGTAAATTATTCTTACCACGAGAATTACACAGGAGGTGTGAAATCTAACACTAATAGTTTATAATTGATAGTGTTCTGAACATTCAGAACTGATTGTAGTGTCAAAATTACTTATACAAATCAAAATCAGGTAAAAGAAATTACCATTTAATTTATCTCAATTTTACCCTGCGGGGCAGACCCGGAGGAGGAGAACATTTAGAACCTTCATAGATCGTAACTTTTATATTTTCGTCTAACCTCGTTGATGGGCAAATTACAGGTCACGGGGTAGGACAATGACATTTGAAGAGTTTCCAAAGAAGTCATAATATGTATAGTACCACCAACTTAACTGTGCAGTTGGCGAGGGCGCTGCTGATCAAGGAAATCAACTACAAACTGTCACAATTTGAAGGAATGTTGTAGTTCTTTTTTCTGCCACCTGAACAGATAAGTTGGTGGGACTGTAAATATGCAGACATTCACACAACCACGCACTCTTAACGTCAAGCGCTGACTAATATTACTTGCTCAGTGGCGGTGACTAAGCGGTGGGACGTAACAAAATGACGGCCATAACAGTGTTGTCAATACGAAAAAAATAAGCTAAGCCTGATTATGACCGTCTTGTTACCCCTTATTTATCTTCTTCCCTCCTACCCTTTATTATTTGATTGTGTGATAAGTCAAAACTACTGGGGCAATATCGATGAAATTTAACGAAATAAAAGGGCATTTTTTCAGCTTATTTCGTCAGTAGTAAGATTCTTAGTAATTAGCTTCATATGTATGACACATACCCAAGTGTGGTATATTATGTATCATGTAATTGAGACATAATATACCACACACATAATCCCAACTGTACTACGCCTTCCTACCGATACCTACACTATACCTGGTATAAAACGGTTGTTTTAACAACAGTGCTAAATAACTATGTCAAAACTAGCTGTTCTCCGTAGTTTCACCCACGTAGACAATGATGAAAATTGAAGATGAACGCGGTGAAAAGTAGACATTATACTGTGACCTACACTATCTATATTCCAAGTTTTATCAAAAGTGTTTCAGCCGTTTAGGAGTAACAAACATACACATTCATTCTACTTTTACTTTATAATGATTAGTGTGATTACGGTGTTCGCTTTTTGAGGTTAGGTCCCAAGTTACCCCGCAATGTAAATGTGTAATAATTATTTATCTCTTTCCAAGTGCGAAAAAAATGCTGAAACGTTGAAAAAAACTCTAACCAATCAAACATCCACCCCGTACATACTTACCAATTTTTAATATTTATTCAGTTAAGAAACCGTTTCATTGTATTGAAGTTAGTACTACTCGTAACTAACGCAACGAAATTTACTAACTTTTAACTGACAAAAACATTTCTTAGCAAGTTAGCACTGTGGTGTAGTGAAGTAAACTGAACCAAACGACAGTTCCACCAGTCCACACCCAACTCCTTAAAGCAATGAATAAATCCACGAAACTCATTCAAGAGTTCGGAAACAGTAAGTAGTTTGGTTCGGTTCGGAAAACATTTTATTGTGTTCGGAAAACGGTGTTTCTAGAGCTGAATAGACGCCAGTCATTATCAAAGACTATTAAAGACTGCCAGTGGTTCGAAGTAAAACTCGGAAATACGGACAACAGCACCATTATGTTATGCAAATAAAATTTGTGGAACTTCGTCAATTGTCTTGTTCGCGTATCAGAGTAGAATTGCCCCAATGTTTCAAAATATCCGTTTCTACTGCTACAAAAAATAGGTCGTTGCGTTGAGTTATTATCTGATGTCCCCGTGTGTTGCTAACAATTTATATGATGATTGCTTTGTTAATTTTATTTAGGATGTGTACCTATCCGGTGTTAACCCTTAAAAATGATTTTGGAAATTAGATAGATATATAAACTCTTTATTGTAACACATAGGTTATTTTAAATTAAAGACTTACGACTAAATATATAATATAACTAAGCCAAACAATGGGCGGTCTAATCGCTTAAAGCGATCTCTTCCAGGCAGCCCAACAATAATGGATATGATGTAAGTACATGGACATAGTTCTAGCGAATGTTACTAAATACAAGAAAAAATAAAATAATTGATATCCTTTTTTAACAAAACCAAACATGAATTATAATTATAGACACATAAAAATATAAGTCACGTTTAATAATTATACATACAAATATATTTATATACATACATAACATACAATTATTATGATATATACATACATAGTTTTAAATATATATAAATAAAGATAACTATATACCTAAATAGACATATAAACACGTGTGAAGCAAAATATTGAATAAGTTAGGACGCCAATGTTTGTAAATATTACAGTTAGAGCAAAAGATAATAAGTTTTAACCTAATTTTTTAAAGATTTCAGTAAACTAGCACGTTTTTATTTAATTAGTTCCATAGAGTAAGGAAATTTGGGTTAAAATATCAGTTAATAATCAATTAGACCATACAAAATAAAAATTTACACAAAAGTATTTAAAAATAAAAAAAAACAACTACTGACTCTAAAAATTTGCTATTTATGGAGGTTCGAGTCTAAAAACGTATAAATAAAAAATCTATCTGTAAAAGGTAGGGAATCGGTTCAAATTATCAGATATATATGTATTTTCACAGGGTCGTCTCTAGCCCATGTATCACCCGACGGCAATCAATCCTCTGGCACCTCTAGTGATGATGATGATGAAAAAAATATTTTCTTAGACACAAATCAATGACGCGCGGGCCCCAGCGAAAGCTAGTTCTATCAGAAATAGGTAATGTGCAATAATTTCATATACTTGCTAGTGTTATAATTACATAATGTTGTTGTTTGTGATCTAATTTTCTCCGTATTTATCTTGCATTAATATACTGGCTACAGAAACATCGAAAATGAATAATTGATTAGACGAGAGAGAGAGAGAGACTATCACTTATAGGCTACGTGCGGAAGGACATTGCCATTAAATTAAGTGCAGGCGGATATACCTACTTTCAACACCATATAGAAAAAAATCCAAAAATTAAATCGACAAAAAAAAATGTGGGCTTATCAAAACTTTCGTGACAATCGGTTAAGAAGCCTTTGTCCGTTATATCACCTGTTGGTAAATGATGATGTATGGAAGTTTTTATAGATTATTAAGACGGGAACCATACGGCATAGTTTATAATTATTTCAGTCTTACATTGAATATCTGCTTATTATGAAGAATGGATTATGTGTTTATGGTTCCAAATTCTTTTTTTATTGTTAGATATGCACAAGTAGTTTCCATTTTGGTGCGGGGTTTGAGGTGCACCTGTTATTTAGATTAAATACAGCGCTGTTTTAGTCATATCATATTATTTAGTGTGTATTGCGAATCTCATAATTGACAAAAAAACCTCGAATAAAGAATTTGTCTTAAATTTTACATCGCCAATGGTTTTTTTTTTAATTTTTTTTTATGCCCGATAGGTTAGCTTTTGACCACTATCTCACCTGATGGTAAGTGATGATGTGGTCGAAGATGTTGTTCAGGCTAACCTAGAAGTACTGGCTCTCAAGGACAGCTGCTGGAACACACCTTCAGGTGCTTGGCGACAAATTTTCTACTTGAGGGTGGTAGCTAGCCAGGCTGGCATTCGCAAAATGCCCTACCACCATGCTATAACGACTGCCATCCTAACACAACAACCGGGACCGACGGCTTAACGTGCCCTCCGAAGCACGGAAACGCTCAGTAGTAATGTCACTAGCGGTCACCAATCCAACTCATGACCGCGCGCGACTTTGCTTAACTTTGCTGATCGGTTGAGAACAGCTAAGTAAACTTCTCTACGAGCGCTTCAGCGCTTTCATATTCACAGTTGATTAAATTGTAAGATTATAAAAGAAATTCTATATGTGCAAGGAAGACAACTGTTGTTGTTGGTGATAACTTTTAAAACATAAAATAAGGTGTACAGTATCTTTCAAAAGGAATTTGATTGACTTCTTATGAATTAATATTAGAAAAAATACATAAATGTTAAGGACTAATAACAAATTAAAATAAGAACACTTACGTTAATTTATTATCCTCTCCCAGCTTTTTGCTAAACTATTGCTTGGATCTGGTATCGCGAGAAAAGAAAATAGTAAAATATGTCACACCAACTCGACACACTTCATGGTATCTGTGGTCAAAATTTATCTATTGTGATATCATTACGCGAGAATTGCCTTCCTCTGTAACGGTACGGTAGAACGTTGATGTTCACTGATTGTCGTTCGTATGAAATCGGTTGGTACGAACTTTCTTTCTTCGTCTAAGTTATATTATGTTTCGGAGGGGCTTGTCCTCAAGTCCAAAGTCCAATGGACGTTTTATCCGAGTCCAAAAAATATTTCGTCCGAGTCCAATGGATGTTTCGTCTGAGGCCAATGTCATGTCAGTGTGGCCAATGTAGTACGGTTAAGCCATGCACGTATTTTAATTCATAGATCCATGGGTAATTCAATTAATCAAGGCTTCTGCGACTGAGCTATATCGGAATTTTGCCAATGTCATGTGCTGAGTGTACTAGACGGACAAGTGACAGAGAATAATCTGTAGCAAATGTAGGTACGGTATGGTTTTATGGGAGTATACAAATGCTGGCTTCCAAATTCAAGAGATTTTATAATCTAAAACAATAATAAAAACATTACATAAGCACAGCTCTATCTACACATAAAAATAAAATATATAGCTACTAGCAAGCCCGGCGAACTCCGTTTCGCCACCAGATGGCTTCGTTTTATGTAACATTTCGTTTGGTGATTAAAAGAAAAAGGAAACATTTTTTTTTGCTTTAAATTTATCCCGCAAACACTAAGCGATTGGCCTTGCGACTTGTTAATTGTCATTGCGAACGCAAGGCGAACTGGAAATTGCAATCGTTTGAAGTCAAACGGAAGATCAGATGGAATCATTGGTATTCGAGGTATAGTCTCGTATTCGAGGAGTATCAGTCCGCTCGTGACCACGACCAATGCAACTTGGTCGAAACGTCGAGGTCAATAAATAAATATATAAATGTTTTTATCGCGATTAAGTCCCGTTAAATACTTATAAATATTCGAGGAATACATACATTTTCACCTGCGTACTTTCCGTTAATAATGGTTGCCTCAATCAAATTCGGCATAAGTCTTTTTACCGAAAGTCGAGTACCGTTGCAAAGTCGCAGTGGATTCATATTACGCAATATGATAATAACTGTACCAACTTTGAGTAGCAAGTTATGTGGTGGAAATCCTGGTAACTCCAGAGAGTTCAAAAACTCCGTTGGATAATTTACTACATCATCGGGATTTGTTATTGAATCAACGGATTTGTATGTCACCAAATCGCCAGCAATTTTTGATTGAATGGTGAAATTCAGTGCGTGTACATCATTATTCTTTGCGGCAAGAATTGCTCGTTGACTTAACCAATCATAATTCTGATAATTCTTACTAATGCTTGGGAAAACATTTTCAATAAGAGCTGATTGAGAGTCTACAAATCGGCAAAAGTCGTTGGTAAGAGTAATTAATCCAGATGTCGCATCAACTGGGACTTTTCCATTTCCAACAGCTAACAATTGTTTGGAAAATTGTGCAGTACTTTGATCATTTTGAAGTTGAACTCTCATATTAGTGGTTAGTGATAATGTTTTTACGTTATTCCATAAGGGTAATGCCTTCAGGCAAGCATTCAATTCATTCATCCACGGGGAATTACTGGCAACGTCTGCCTCAAATCGCCTGCCAACAATATCATCAAGCCACCAAAGATGTTATTTCGCCGAAGATCCTTCAGTGTGAAGTTAAGTGCTTCAAGTGATTTCTTATGTGCCATTGTGCACTCATCCCAAACAATGAGCTTGCATTGCATCAACAATTTTCCCATTGCACTGGATCGGGAAATATTGCATGTTGGAGTATCAATTGTGTTTAAATTGAGTGGCAACTTAAGCGCAGAATGTGCAGTACGACCGCCATCTAGAAGAGTCGCCGCAATTCCAAATGATGCTAACGCCAAAGCTATGTCACATCTTGATCGAATAGTGGCCAAAATCAATGAAATGACAAATGTTTTCCCTGTTCCTCCAGGTGCGTCCAGGAGGAATAGAACACCAGTATTAATGTCCATCGGTTGCATTAATGTTTCGTATACTTACTTGTTTTTGCTGTTCATTCAGCAACGGCACATTATTTCGAACGAATTCCTGCAATGTGTCAACATTGTATTGCAGCTCTCGATTTAATTCTTGGTTGAATGCATCGTGCATCAATCGATTTGGCGCAATCATTCCTACTTCAATCAGTAGCTTGTTTACAATAGTCAAGCATTGATCCTCAATCAGAATCAATCCTTCATTGTAGAATTCATCGGTTATTTGGATGTCAGGATTATTCGTTTGAATGCGCAAGCGATGCAAGATATCTTCATATATGTCGTGTTTGTATTTGTTCCATAACTGAATTGGTTGTGAAAGAAAACATGTGGTGATGATAATTGCGAACAGCGTTCGTATTTGGTACGCATTTGATGAAACAACTGAATCCGCAAGTGTTAAATCCCAATGAGAATCGTTCTCCAGCAAACCCAATAGTTGACATGCTTCTCGATATGTTTGGCATTGGTGGCCATTCACAGTTTTCAAATGCGCAAATGATTTTGGTCCACGTACATTTACCAACAGCAGCCGCAAATAAAAACATTAATCCATCTACTTAAAATATTGGTTTGTAGTACATGCTATGTATCAGAGATGGCGCGTAAGTGAAAAAAGATTTTCCCGCTTTTCTGTTGAAATTTTTCCTGAATTTTCTTTGCTATAAACCTCACGGAGCCCGAGACCTTTCCAACGAATGCAAAACCGTGGAAATCGGTTCGTGCGTTCTGGAGTTATAGGGTCAGGAAGGAAAACCCGACTTATTTTTATATAGTAGAAGATGGTTTCTATAAGAAAAATAATAAATATACATATATACATATATATTAAGTTAGTTTGTAATATAAATCATTCAAAACTCAAAACGAGTATGGCAAGGTGAGAGGAGAGATTTTAGGGAAGTGGGACGGGGGATCTCATGAGGGAGGATGTCATGGAGTGATAGCCGCAGCTTCTGGCACTCAAAAAAGATGTTAAATGTTTCCTTCGTCCAAACCACATTCGCACAAGGAGTGATCCCTAACCCGAATTTTGGCCAAGATCCATGGGTAAAGCTATGTTCAAAAATGACGGTGCGAAGCATATGCCAACGTCAAACTAAAATGACAGATAGAACATGACATTACATCATCTATGATATTGTAGGGATGGTGATTCATGACCAAAGAGCTGTAGAATCGATTAATCAAATATAACAAGATCGATTGTTGACCAAAGTGACTTCTATTGTATAGATTTTCAATTAAGACGAACTCCACTTGTATGATGAGAATTTCTCTTAATACTAATAGGCACTGAAACAATATCAAATTTTGCTCATAGAGATAACTGGAGTAATAATCTGTAATTAGTTAATAAATAAAGGTACAGTTTACGTTCGGCACACGATGGTTTGGATTCATTTTGAAACAAAGCAATCAAATAAAATGTAATATCCTCTTGACCATATCCATCACAAAATCACACACCATTATGATCCATTAGTATTGACTTCATACTGACCATGCCATGTGGTCCCAGATCGATTAATAAGATTGATTCTCGAACCCCAAGAATCGACCCTTATACGATAAATCGATTTTTAGCACGAAAGAATCGCTTTTCCGATAAACTTTTTTTTAATATAAGTTTGGTGAAGTGCGTGCTGGGTGTAGATCTCGTCGAATAAAACACATCTACGTTTGTTGACACCATGAAATTTATGCACTTCACACACAATAATTGCTATAAGCAGAACTTCAACTAAACTCTAGTATAATATAAAATATTTACAATTTTAGGCGCGTGCGCTACGACAAGTTATCGAGCAGAGAGTCGTAACTTTCTCGGCAGTGTTGCCAGACTGAAACTAATATAATGGCGTGCACAGACGCCATATCACCCCCCTACGGAGAAAAATACGGTGTGATACAATTAGAAAGAAATTTCAACTTAATATTACAAATCTAAAATATTTCTAAATCTTACTTTACGTCCGGACCGGGTAGTTGAAGGTGTGGCAGTGGGTGGATGAGTGGATGTGGATGATGGTAATTGAGTGGATGTTGATGATGGTGGATCAGGTGGACGACCAGCAGTGTGAGGAGATGCAGTAGTAGGTGTAGGACTAGAGTTTGCAGGTGTGGAAGCGATGTCATCAAGATCTTGTGGATGACTCTCAGCTTCCAGGTGGGCAGGTTTGATCCGATCTATGCTCACCTCATGCTCCTTTCTTCCAACATCCAAAGTTATAGTTTTGGCACTCCTTGCCAAAATTTTATAAGGGCCAGTATATGGTGGTTGCAGTGGCCGTCTTACTGTGTCATCCCTGAGAAAAGCATGTGTTGCTATTGGCAAGTCTTTGAACACAAATGTCGAAGGCTGAGAATGCCGTGATGCTGGAATGGGACGAAGATTGGCCATTTTGGTCCGTAGGTTTACCAAAAAAATCTGGTGCATTATTTGTGCAGTTCTGTGATGGCGGAACAATAAGTTCTCCAGGAAGCCGTAGTGGTTCGCCATACAGGATCTCCGCCGATGAGCATTGCAGGTCTTCTTTCAGTGCTGTGCGGATACCAAGCAAAACTAATGGTAGGGCCTTACTCCATGTGTCGGCGTGGCACATGAGCGCCGCCTTGAGCTGTCGATGGAGGCGCTCCACCATACCATTTGCTTGAGGGTGGTAGCTAGTTGTTCGTATCCTCTTAATAGCACATAACTGCAACAACTGAGCGAAAAGATTGGACTCGAATTGGCGTCCTTGGTCAGTAGTAATGACGAGTGGAACTCCAAAACGTGAAATCCAGCCATTTACAAAGGTATCCGATACTTCTTCAGCTGTAATACCAGACATAGGCCACACTTCCGCCCAACGAGAGAACCTGTCAACGGCTGTCAGACAGTATGTATAGCCTCTGGATGATGGCAGGGGACCAATTATATCAAGGTGCACATGTTGAAAGCGTGCAGAAGAACTGGAGAAGTTACCTAATGGTGAGGATATATGTCGAGACACCTTACTGCGCTGACATGAGATGCAGGATCGTGCCCAGGAGCTGCAGTCCTTACGCAGAAGAGGCCAGATGTAACGATCAGCTACCAGGCGAGCACTTGCGCGCGCGCTCGGGTGGCTGAGGTTGTGCAGTCTCTGGAACGCAGGACGGCGGAAAGACGCAGGTAAGTACGGTCTCGGCTTGCCCGTAGAAGTATCACATGTGATGGTGATATCTGTTCCTGGAACGAGAATTTGTTCAAATGTGAGTGAGGAGCCAGTGCGGAGTTTCTCAAGCTCATCATCAACTGCTTGAGCCTTAGAGAGTGCAGCGTAATCGTCTGTAAGAGTTATTGCCTCTATGCGAGACATCGCATCTGCTACTACATTGTCCTCACCCTTGATGTGTACTATATCAGTAGTAAATTGGCTGATGAAGCTTAGTTGGTTTAGTTGAGCTGGTGGAAGTTTTTCTCGCCGTTGCTGAAAGGCATATATGAGAGGTTTGTGGTCAGTGTAGATGGTTGTATGCTGGACCTCAATATGTGTCTAAAATGCTGGACACTCTCATATACAGCAAGAAGCTCTCTATAGTATGTTGGCCACTCTGTCTGTTTAGCAGACAATTTTCTACTAAAATAAGCCAGAGGGCGCCAGGCTTCATTTTTATTGCATCTTTGCTGAAGACATGAACCAATATGGGTACCTGATGCATCGGTGAAAAGGCCAAGCTCAGCACTACTATCAGGATGGGACAACATAGTAGCCGAAGATAGGCTCTTTTTGCAGGCTTCGAAGTGCTCTAGCAGCTCTGCTGTCCACGGGAAAGGTTTTGCACCTTTGCAATGTGTGGCAGCTACAGCGTCAATAAGCGGTGCCTGGTATTGTGCAGCATCGGGAAGGTACCTGCGATAAAAATTTATCATACCCAAAAATCTACGCATACCCTGCACAGTTTTAGGTGGGGGGAAATCACAGAGTGCCTGAATACGGTCTTTGGGTGGTTGTGAACCTTCTGCACTTATTTTGTAACCCAAGAAGGTCACCTCTGTCATTCCAAAGACACATTTGGCTGGGTTGATAATTACCCCATACTGGTGTAAGCGTTCAAACAGTATTCTAAGGTGTTTAGCGTGCAGAGTGGCATTCTTTGAGAAAATCAGTATATCATCGATGTACGAGAAGCAAAAGTCAAGGCCACGCACCACCTCATCTATAAATCTTTGAAAGGTTTGAGCAGCATTACGGAGCCCGAATGACATAAATGGAAAATCATATAGGCCGAACGGTGTCACGATTGCAGTTTTACAGATGTCACCACTGTGGATTGGGATCTGGTGGTACGCTTTCACCAGGTCTATGGTTGAGAACACAGTAGCTCCAGCCAAGTTATGTGAAAAATCACCTATGTGACGCACTGGGTATCTATCCGGGATAGTACGAGCATTAAGTGCTCTATAGTCACCGCATGGTCGCCATGTTGCATCCTTCTTGGGTGCGAGATGCAGGGGCGATGACCAAGAACTGCTGGATGGCCTTGCAGTACCAGAGCGGACCATTGCATCAAACTCCTTTTGTGCAATGCGGAGCTTGTCAGGTGCAAGGCGGCGTGGTTTGCACGATACTGGAGGACCATCAGTGGTATTGATGTAGTGAACGGTTGAATGTTTAATAAATCTATTTATACCAGGAGGCCTTGTGATGTCAGGAAACTCAGCAAGCAGTTGTGTGAAAGGTGAGCTGGAGTCGCTGCAAGTCACCGCTTTGATGCTGTCTTGGGATGTGCGAGCAGCAGAAGCAGACACTGACATCTTTGTAGTGCCATTGATGACACGTTCATGCCTGCAATCCGGTAAAAGATTATAAAAACTCAGAAAGTCAGATCCAATTATCGGAGTACTGACATCTGCGATGATGAAGTTCCATTCAAAATTGCGACGTAGCCCTAAGTTTAACTGTAGAGATATACTGCCATAAGTTTTGATAGCTGTGCCATTAGCAGCGCACAGATCATATCCACTACTGGATACATGCCCTTTTGTAAGTTGCCGAGGAAAGCAGCAGATGTCCGAGCCAGTGTCAACTAAAAATTTTCGGTTGGTGTACTGGTCCACGACGAACAAACGGCGACTTGTGGCTGGGCGGTCGGTATTCGCCATTACTGACCGCTGCTTGGGTTTTCCTAACTATGTGTGCTTGACCAGTTGCATGGCGTCACGCATTTCCTGGCCTTTTGAGCAAAACGGTCATGATACCAGCACAAGTCTGCATTGCGGGGGCGTGAGTGTGAACGACTACGGTTGCGACTTGAGTCACGGCTAATACTACGGTTTTGAGACCGGCCACCAGTAGTAGTAAGAGAAGCTACCATTTGTGTAAGTTCAGCAACTTGCCTCTGCAGAGCAGCAATGCTGCTGTGCTCGGCAGGTGGTGGTGGAGCTAGTGGACTGAGTGCACATACCGCTAAAGGCTGTGACTGGATGTCCATCAGTCTATCAGCCAGTTCGGCAAGCTCACCGATATCCTGTACCCTTTGCGCTGCCAACACTATCTGTAGTTGCCGGGGCAGACGGCTGGACCAAATGGACTTCAGCAAGTCATCTGGAAATGAGAGGCCAGCAAGAGACTTAAGGTGGCGCAGAAACGATGATGGTTTCCTGTCACCCATGAGCTCCCTTTCCAACAGTCTTCGAATTTTTTCTTCGTATGAATCTGAGAACCTGGAAATAATTGCATTTTTTAAAGTGCTGTAAGGCATGCTTTTAGGTGGCTTAGTGATTATGTCTTCCACCTCCCTCGTGCAGTTAGTGTCAAGGTGTGCGACTGCAAAGTTAAATTTAGTAGCCTCTTGTGTTATTTTATTAATATAAAATTGTGCCTCTAAGCTGGCAAACCAGAGGGCCGGCCTGTCTTTACAAAAGGGAGGTGTGCGTATTGACACCCTGTTAACAAACACCTCAGAAGCTGCATCCGTAAATCCATCATCATCAACAGGAGGCAAAAGCTGCGCAGAGGATGCAGGCGGTTCCTCATTGTCGGAATTTTGAGCCATTTTATAAAATAACAGAAACCTAATACCTTGTTATTAGTATCACACACGTATTAATATCCGCAAGGGAATGATAACATACACAGAACATAAAATAAATAGCAATATGCCTTATAATGTAAACACAACAACGTGCAATCACACAAAATGCAGTTAGTTAATGCTGCCTAGCAAGTTAGTGAAGTGTCCAAAACCAGTTAGAATGTTACTAAATCACAAATATACAGTTAGAATATTCCGAAACACTGTAAGTCGTATCAAATTACGATGAACCGTAAGCTAACAGATGATAACACTGACAGTTAAAAGTTTGACGTAAGCACACTGACACAGATCATTTGCGGCGGGAGATTCGGTAAGTTCCCAATTAGTCCGTTGTAATGGCGGTGGCGCTAGCGTCAATGCGACAAGGGAACTGAGTTAGTAGCATGCAATGCAAAATGGCGTTACGAAACACAAAGTTTATGAATGAAAGTAACAATATCACCAGATTGATGCGCAGTATAGGCGTATGCGGGAAGTATGCCTCCGCACACGTATTGTTGTTGCTCTCGTCTCGATGATCGACCCGGCGACAAGGTTTCGACTCGTTGCGATGTCGGCGCCGGCGCGGCGTCGCGATGTTTTGATGTCGAAATATTTCGACCCGGGCGCGTTGTGGGCTCGTGGCGTGCGGCAAAATGCCTCCGCACGCTTGTTGGGCCGGTGTTATAGTATTCACCGGCGCGCGGCGTTCAAACCTCGTTGTTGAAGTTCACGTCGTAAGGTCACCAATTTGGTGAAGTGCGTGCTGGGTGTAGATCTCGTCGAATAAAACACATCTACGTTTGTTGACACCATGAAATTTATGCACTTCACACACAATAATTGCTATAAGCAGAACTTCAACTAAACTCTAGTATAATATAAAATATTTACAATTTTAGGCGCGTGCGCTACGACAAGTTATCGAGCAGAGAGTCGTAACTTTCTCGGCAGTGTTGCCAGACTGAAACTAATATAATGGCGTGCACAGACGCCATTTAAGTAATATAAATGCCTAGATTGCCATTCGCTCACACTAGGCTATGCGATGGGACGGTTCGCATTTTCTGATGAAAATTCATTAATCAAAATTAATTTCATAAACTCGGGCAACCCGAGTTCATATTTGGCATGACCCGGGTCGCAACTCGGGTTGACCCGAGTTGCGACCTGAATTGGAGAACTCGAGTAGAGTTAGCCCGTTATCTGCTTATTTGATATACAACAGACTAGTTAACTCGAGCGTATTCGTCTTGGCTTGGGTTGTCATGTAGAAAATTTATCCTTTTTTACCCTTATTTAGCCAACAATGTCTCCTACCCCATCAGTACAGTACCGAGTCAGCCCGAGATACGAAAGCATGAACTCGGGCTGACGGTTGTTGGAAGGCTGACCCGAGTTACCCGGGTTACTTTACTCGAGTCGCCCATCACTATTCACTATCAAAAAGTCTCTTGCACTCTGATATTTTGGAAATTCTTTGAAACCTCACTCACAAACATAAATTTTCTAATAAATTTTGTGTCTTCAATTAAAGTTGATTATAACACTGTACCATATAAATTCAGTGATAGCTATTTCAAGAGTAAAGAAGAAACTCGACAGATCTGACCCTAAAATAGGTTAGTATGCAGACCTTTACATTTTTCAATATTTATTTATCTTGAGTATGAATTTGAGTAGTATCCTCGCGTTTTTTCGTAGAATGACTGCAACAGCACGCGTTGTTCTGGCGCCAGTTGGCGTCCGCGGCATGAAAGTGCTCGAACGTGAGAAATTCTCGCGTAAAATTCAAGTTCCCCTGCTAAAGGTCAACAGCGAGAACCTGGCAAAAATATCATCGTTGTGCAAGTCTTACTATCTTAAGCTGGACCATTTCAAGCCCGTTCAGAACACACAAGATAAGGAGTTCAAGAAATACATATATTTCAATCCAGAAAAAATTAATCAATGGGAAGACATTGCAGAAAAAGAACGTGAAGCGTTGAATAAAGAAGGTATCACAGTAAATAATTTTGAATTCAAGGAAATTGAATTTGGCTATGAAAATTGGAGTTATGAAACAATATTCAAAGCAGTCCTACCTGAGAATGAAGAAACTGTAAGTGGTTTTTCTCAAATTGGGCATATCATCCATCTCAATTTACGTGATCACATATTGGAGTATGGAGCTCTTGTTGGTCAAGTCCTTGTTGATAAAATAAAAACTTGCCGCACTGTAGTCAATAAGAGTAATGTGATTGATAATACTTACCGTAATTTCAGTATGGAAGTCATCGCTGGAGAAGAAGATTTCTTGGTCACTGTTCTTGAAAGTAATTGCAGATTTAAATTTGATTTCTCAAAAGTGTACTGGAATCCCAGACTTGGTAAAGAACATGAAAGAATCTTAAGCTACTTGAAGCCAAATGATGTTCTATTTGATGTATTCTGTGGAGTAGGACCATTTTCAATTCCAGCATCAAAAAAACAATGCAGAGTGTTTGCTAATGACCTGAACCCGGAATCTTTTAAATGGCTACAATATAATGCTGAAAATAATAAGATTAAAAAGAATTTATTAAAGTGCTATAATTTAGATGGAAAAGAATTTATATTGGTTCATTTTAAAGATTTTATCATAAATTATTGTAAAGCTATAGAAACATTAAGTGATGGGTCAAAAATCCATGTGACCATGAATTTGCCAGCAATGGCAGTAGAATTCCTCAAATACTTTAGAGGCCTGATTGAAGATAGAGAACTTGTTGACAATTTGAAATGTGAAATAATAGTTTATGTGTATTGTTTTGTTAGTGAAGTTGACATACGCATTGCAAAAGAATTGATAAATGACCACATTGGCTGCGATATGAGTCCATATATTTTAGAAGTGTTTAGTGTAAGAAAAGTGTCACCTAAAAAAGAAATGATGCGTGTGACATTAAAGTTGACTAAGGAAATACTCTTTGGTTTGTGTGATGCCAGTGGTGAGCCTCCTAAGAAAAAGCTCTGCTCTGAAAACAGTGTGTAACATCTTTTGTCTAATTTTTAATACCATCGTCTATTCCATATTAATTTGTTTATTTTCCTCTTTAAAAAACTTTCTTTACCAAACATCAATTATAAGTGTACAAAGCAAATGTAAATTATGTTTGAAACATTATAATAAGAATTAAAATAAAATATTATTATATAAAAAATAACATAACAAGTCATTCAAATGGTAATTATAATATTGGTAATTCACAAGACGATGTATCATAAATTTTGTTCATGTTTGATGTTATCTTAAAATTTGATTTGTTACATGCTTATATATATAAGGAATATCAATAAAATTTGTTATTATAAAAAGAGTAACCAAAGTGCTTCTCCTTTTATTTTTATTTATTCATGAGCGTGAGTGAATATCTCTTTCTTGATTATATGAATAACCAAATGTACAAAATGTAGTACCTACACACCTTTATTTTCCATATGTTCAATAATTTACCAACATTAACCTTGCTGTGCAAACCCTGGAATTGCTCAAAGTATTATTCTTTTTTTGTTTTTTTATGTTATTGTGATGGAACAAGCGCGAGGCCCACCTGATGTTAAGCGGTATCCTCTGCCTATAACAGATGCATTTCATCACAAATGACGAACTGCACTGCGCCCATCACCTTGAGACAGTTGTTAAGTCACATTTTTGCCTGTTATTTCACTGGCTCTCAAGGACTGCTGCCGGAACACACCGTTAGGTGCTTGGCGACAGATTTTCTACTTGAGGGTGGTCGCTAGCCAGGCGGGCATTCGCAAAATGCCCTTCCACCATGCGGTGAAGCTCAAGCTCTGGGTGGGATTCGAACCATGGACCTGCTGCGCGGCAGTCCATAGCCAATGCCACTGAGCCATCACTGCTTCTTAGCTGGTATCTAAGAATAATACTAGCTAGCTTTCTTCTGTATGATATTTATTTAGATAGATCACTATGTATCAGCGACTACTATGGAAATCCAGATAAAAGTAAGAGTTAATATAAGACAAATGCACATAATTTTATCATAATCCAAGTTTTGAAGATGAGTAATAACAAATTAGCAAAGGGCCATAAACTGGCATTTAAAATATTATAGTGGTAAGATTGACATCATCAGCAACAGCTGGAAGATATCCATAATTGAAAAAACACCTCCCCCATTATAGGAGGCCTTTGCCATGAACCCCATGCTTGGTAAGGTGTTTTGAATATTGCAATGCAAGGTGGTAGTTCGTCAGAAGGTGCTGCTACCCACCTTCTGGTATTTTTCCCTGGGTTGCCTCTTATGTTCTTCCTGTGGTAGACAATACTTACTGTCCTGTGCTGGATTTTCCATTACTAGGTATGGCTTTTAGCAAAAGAAATAAATGATTGAATTAAATTAAACATTATGTAGGTAGTACAAACACGAAAAAATAATAGAATGTGGCAACATAACTATACTTCCTGAACATTAATTATGGAAAAAAGATAAGAAGCCCCTTTTATCTGATATCAAATTTAACGTAGTAAAAACGATTGCATCATATTATCAGATAGTATACATACTGTGATTGATTGATAATAGTCAATCAATGATTTTGTAGTATCTTTAGACGCGTGCATTATTTAGTTTCATAAAACCTTAAGCTGTGAAATAGTCACGATACCGCAGTCTAATAAGTCGTGCGTCTTTTGCGGCTGACGTAAGGATTATATTTTTGTAACAATAATGTAATACATGAAAACACTTTTCTTCTTCTTATAAACCTTTACTGAATTATACTTACAATGTTTGCTATAAAATTAATAAAATAAACGACAGATATAAGATAGAAGCACACGATGGCGTAATGGTGCTGCATGGCGTTTGTGACTTCACGTCGGCTTAGCAAGAAAATTAGGAGGCATTGTCACGTAATATAATTTTTAAAAGTGATTTTCTAAAATATTAATTTATGTGTGGTTAAATTATTTCAAAAATATTTGTTATTATACAAAGAGACAATATTGTGGCCTCGTCTAATGATTCAGCTGGAAAGCGAGTGTGACGTTGTTGTTTTACGATTGAAGGACAATATCAGGGCAAAAGACAATACACGACAAATGTTTGTTGTTTTGTTACAATGTTTGCTTATCAGACCACATTTGCTATCTAGTTTGCAACCTACCTTTATTAATTTTTATGAAATATCTTGCTCAAAGTGTAGACCCTTGACTGCAATCTCACCTAATGGTAATAATTGTGATCGAAGTCAATGATTTGTGGACATGGACAGAATGGGAACTGCCACTCGAAGACTGATGCCGGATAACATTGTTAGGTGATAGGCGACAGATTTTCTGTTGAAGGTGGTAGCTAGCCAGGCAGTATTCTGCCCACTGCGCCGTCCGGTGGGATAAGTTATACATTTTAAAGAATTTAGTTTCAACAATTTGACAATCTCGTGAACATTTTGAAGCGTCGCTTTGAGCTGCTTTTAGTACCTACTATCCACTGGTCGGAAAAGTTATGTAGTGTTTCTGCTAAAGAAATCTTCAGTACCAGTACGGAGGCTGGAACTGTGACCAATAGATGGCATTAGGTTCGGCGACTATTAAATGGGACCAAAAATCTTTCGTTCCATGCGAAATGAAAATCTAAATAGGCGGATAGAAAAGAACATCCTATCAGCAGCCATTCTACCGTTGAACAAATGCCTCCCACATTGTACAAGGTTCGCCATAATCTCTTCGCTTGGCAGATTTCTTATGTATCGCAGTGTGGCAGTTCTTCAGAAGGCGCTGCTGCCCACCTGGTATCTCTTCTTTAGTCGCCTCTCACAACTCCCACAGGAATTTATTTATTTATTACATAAGAACGGCAATGCCAGTTATACTTAGTACGTAGAGTGAAACACTAATAAAATTATACATTGATTGACATAATTTTCATTCCAAAATCACAAAAAGTTATACAGAATCTACAAAACAGTTAATTAATGTCCTACAAATTAAAATAATAGTCAAAAATAAGTAAAACAAAAGTCAAAAATAAAATAAAATCTAGAAATAAGTAGTTGCTGTCATACTATTTAAAATCATTTTACATGTCAAAATATAATATAATTAAGTAGGAATAGTTGATGTCATACAAATATCATAATTTTCACAAAATGACAATAATAAATTAAAAAGAGCACTCAATTTGTCATTGAAAATATCACATTCAGTGCTGGCAGTCAGGAATGCATTGAGTCCATCCAGGGCACGGCACAGAGGGGTTTTAGAGCGGGCCACAGTGCTGCAGTCCAAGACAGCAAATAATTTATGCTTACAAGTAAGCCTGTGTCTGATATATTTATCAGGTACAAACAGACTGCACAGTGTGTTGTGTAATACAGGATAGTCAATAAAATTGCTTGTAAAATATCAAGGGGGGCTCCCCTTAATATTTTACGAGCAGTTGAAAGCTGTTCAAACGACCTTCTAACCTCTAATGAATTAAAACCCAAATGACCCAAAAAAGGAAGATATGGGGGTTTCATTTCTAGCCTGGCAACCCACGGGGAATAGAGATTAGAGGTAGCTAAATACTCTGCATGCGCGGAAGCAATCTGGAGCGTACATACTCCATTAAGTAGTGACTCTGAAAGTCCCGAAACGGGTCGAGATTTAACTACTCGGCTAAATTAACGGAAGTTAAATCAGTTTCAAAATTGTTTAAGAGTAGAGTGCACGGAGCGCTTTCCATACAAAGTAGTTTCGTCATATTTAAAATACCAAGTGTTCAAACTCGGTGAAATGTTGTATGCATATTTGTGAGCCTAATATCTATGCTTCTGGTTTGCCAGTTTTTCAATTTATCATTAATTTCATCCCCAAATGTCATGATAACAATTCTCATACAAAACTATTTTTGAAAACACTTAATTTTATGGATATCTGGCAAACCAGAAGCATAGATATTAGGCTCAAGGACATAGGTGCATGCAAAGTTTCACCGAGTTTGAACTCTTAGTACATTTAAAATATTATAGTTTCGTCATATTGTTTAGAAAGCGCCACGAGCACTCTAGCCTTAAATAGTTAAATACTGTTTAGCCACCTCTCCGTATCACATAGGAGAAATACAGGTGTGATGGTGTTCTTAAATAATAAATTTATAACATAGTAAAAATTACTTTACCAAAGTATTTTTTCCGGGTATAAAAAAAGTATTATTAACGATAAGTAGTCTCACGTTTTTGCTCACATAACCTCGTAGTTGCCCTATTCTTATTAGATAACGTTAATGTATGCGCATCTTTATCATATAAAATTACAAACTTGCATAATTTGAAACATGAACTCGTAATTTTTATCCTTGGCTGCCAGTTTCTCCAATAAACACGTCACTTTAATACCGTCTGTTGGCCACGTCAGACGTATGGTAATAAGACCTATTTGCGCTACATTTGTTGGCAAAAATAAATAAAAAAGACTAACAACCTTTTAAGGCAATTTACATTTATTTAATTTAATGACGTAACAGTGAAGCTCTGTTCACACGACGCCGCGACCGCGCCGCAAGCATCGCGGTTAATGAGCGGCGCGGGCGCGGCGACTACGCGGTCCTAGCACGCTGGGTACGACGGCGAGGTTTCAGCACAGCAAATCATACCCGCAGCTGCACCTCGGACGCGGCAGAACCGCCCCGCTTGTCCACCGCGGCTTCGTTCACACGGGGGTGGTTCGGCCGCGCCCGAATCTCGCTCCAGCCGATGAGCTTGCGGCGCGCCTCCGCGTCGTCTGAACAGAGCCTTACGCTTACTAACCGGGGTTAGTTAAGCAACGAATTTAAAGTGGCGCCGCTAATCTAACAGCTCACTTGTACAATGTAGACAGCAGTACAGTCCCACCAACTTATCTGTTCAGGTGGCAGAAAAAAGAACTACAACATTCCATCAAATTGTGACAGTTTGTAGTTGATTTCCTTGACCAGTAGCGCCCTCGAGAACTGCACAGTTAAGTTGGTGGTACTATAGTGTGCAAGTGAGAGCTATTGATAAGCGACGCCATTTTCGATTCGTTTCTTTATACTTGCCGTACATTTATAATATTTTATTACGTTACAGGTTATTACGAGTGATGCAGCCGAAACGGTTAGTCGTCGATATGGATCTCACAGATTTTAGTGATGTTTTGGAAGAAGCTAAAAATGTGAGTAAATTCTTGTAGTACTTTATAGTAGTCACACGGTCTCACCAAACGAATTACATATGCGTACACTTCCCGGCTCAAACCCATTGGCATCCGCGTGGACGATATCGTCCATATTATGAATTCAATTCTGTTATTTTCATTATCTATGAATGCGTATGGGTAGAATAATTCAAGGGCTATCTGTTTTTGAAGAAGTACAATTGCATATATTTTAATTCATTTTTGTTTTCTCCAGTAATGAATTTTTAAATTAACCATAATGATTTTTCTTAGATACTTGATATTAAGACTTGGTATTTTTTATATATATATTTGCTTACACAATATTTGCATTTTAAATAGATAATAAAACTAAATTATATTTGGAAATAAAAAAATATTAGAAAATTCTTCGTGAACACCTTAGTAGCTACGCTTAGGCTATTTTGAAATTAAAATACATCAATTTGTAATATGGATATGATTGTTAGTAAAGATTCCAATCACCAAAGAGATCGATCGTGATCAAGTTAACTTTATGATATTGATTAAATAAACCGCATAGACCTATTAATAAAAGTTTGTTAAAATATAAATAAAACCGGCCAAGTGCGGGTTAGTCTCTCACAACACCGAGGTTTCCGTGTCAATACAGAACGCCATAAAATCGTTATTTTTATAATTCAGTCCAAGACCCTTTAGCGGAAGTCCGACCTGCACTTATATAACTTTGGTTATACATCACAGGTTTAATATTTCTTGTTTTGAGTTAGATAGTGCAGAATGATACCAAGTTTTACGCTTGTATGTGTGTCTGTTTTAACATAGAGCAAAATGAAACAATCTTTCTATAATCACGTTTTTTGTATGGGGTCTCTTTTATATAATTTTTTTTTTATTATTATTGTTAGGCAATCCGCCATCCTGACACACTTTCTGTGAAAATTTCTACTATCTGCCTTCTACAGATACAGCCCTTTAAGGTCGGACGGACGGAAACTTGAGTCCAGTTTTCTAGTAGTATTAGTAGAATAGGGTCCAGTTTTCTAGTTCAGCGCACTAAAACCGCGCAATATGCATGCCTTCGTAATTGTTCACTCAAATTTGAATTTATGTTACATTTATAAGTAATAAAAGTATTATATTAACTACTGACAATATTGTATGAAGCAAAAATGATACAAAGTCTGTTAGGTACCTATAAAATCCCGTGAACAATATTTAAAAGCATGTGTTGATGTGTTCATCCTTTGATAAAATGCAAAAAAAGCAAGACATTTAATGTAAAATGTGTGCCTAATTTCAAGATTTAGTTGGCTAAAGTAATATAGACAATCTTCAATTACAAATTTACGAGAGAAAAAATTATAGTCACGTGCGGTATCGAACCAGCGTCCAGGGGTGGATGGACGCGGGTTCGAAACCCGGACAGGACTATATTTTTTTCTCACGTAAATTTGTAATTTTGTAATGTAATCCGCAGAGTTGGCGTTATTTCAATCATAACAATATTAAAATCTTCAATTATTTGGAGGTATATATACCATGCTCATTTACTTAGGTACTTATTTTCTGATAGAAAATGATAAAAATAAGAGTGTATCACTCGGTCGTAAAACTGTTTTAACTCGTACGCCGTCTTTTGAATACCCCGTTGTGCTGAGTCTGATTCTGATGTCTGATTCTAAAGTGGAACAAAGTATTCAATTGGTACCCTTCGCTCCACTGTGAAATCCAAATATCCTCCTCGTCTGAAATATATTATTTTGCTCTTGTATGATATGATAATATCTACCATATTTTAATATTTCATGTGTTGTCCTTTACGATGTTAGAGAAGACGTACCAACCACACCTGAGTGGGATGATAAGGGTAGGAAGATAATAAAGTATCAATCGAGGCTGTGGAATAACAGTAGTACTAGGGACGAAACGATACCACTAAAGTATCAATGCCTACTATAGTACCACCAACTTAACTGTGCAGTTTTCGAGGGCGCTACTGGTCATGGAAATCAACTACAAACCGTCACAATTTGAAGGAATGTTGTAGTTCTTTTTTCTGCCACCTGAACAGATAAGTTGGTGGGTCTGTAAGTAGGTACTTGTATTGTTTTATAACTAAATAGTACTGTTTTACGGAACTCATTGATTATAAACAGCAATTAACTTGTTTCCGTTCAACAAGCAAACTAATTTAAATAACCATGTAATGAACCATTGTCCATTTCTTGTTTTGACACTTTGTTTACGGTTTTCCAGGTAATCCGCAAATGTTTCACACAGTACAAAATCGAGGAGGTATTCCTCTCGTTTAACGGGGGAAAGGACTGCACAGTTCTACTGGACATCACGCTTAATGTGCTCAGGGAAATGTATAACATTGAAGACCTGGGGAAGGAACTGAAAGTGGTAAGTCTAAACGACTGCCTCATTGGTGTGTGTGGTGATAAAGCGCCGCTTTGTAATCTTGAGGTCTTGGATTCGATTCCCGGGCTGGACAACTAATTTGGTTTATCTGACAAAGAAATTTGAAGTAGTAGTCCGGAGTCTGGAACTGTGCCTGCAAGGTCTTATTTTATAGATTGGTTATATAAGCCCAATAGGCTAGCCTTTGACCACTATCTCACCTGATGGTAAGTGATGATGCAATCGAAGATATCATTCTACTTACCTAAAATTACTAGCTCTCATCGTTCAAAGACTACGTTAGGTGCTTGGCGACGTTCATTCTTTTTATTTGAGGGTAGTTAGCCAGGCGGACATTCGTCAAATGCCCAATACAGTCCGACCAACTTATCTGTTCAGGTGGCAGAAAAATGAACTAAAACTTTCCCTCAAATTGTGACTGTCTGATGTGGTTGATTTCGTTGACCAGTAGCGCCCTCGAGAACTGCACTGTTAAGTTGGTGGTACCATACACTGCAATAACGATTACCATCCTAAGACTACAACCGGGACCGACGGTTTAGCGTGCCTTCAGAAGCACGGAAGCACTTAGTGGTAAATGCCACTAGCAGTCATCGTAGTTATGACCGCAGCAGACGTTGCTGAACATAGTAGATGGGATAAGAACGACTAGGCAAGCTACAATATTCGCGTGTCGCACAATAGGCTACCTAAATATGTATGTGACATGTACAAAATTTCAACGAAAGACGCCCACGCGCAATATTCGTACCTGCATCAATCATGTGGGGACGGGACATGTTCCAATCTGAGATTCCGTGGTAAAACGTAGCTAAAATTTACATCACCCTTAATTATTTAGTTTTTGTTTATATTCTTATTTTAAATCAGCGTACCATTTTAAATGTTTATATACATTGTTTAGATATTTAAATAATTACATGGTTGAACCGTGAATAAAAATCGTTACACGAGAAAAATAATCACCCTGTAGCTTTATCATACCGATCGAAAGGCTTCATCATAAGGATTATTTTTTGTTAAATAACATAGTGTCAGATATAAAAATAAAACCATGAATTTTAACACTTTTGATATAAAATTAATCAATTTATTAAATGCTCAAAATGAGTCCTTTCCTGTTGAATACAAAGTCGAACTGTTTTGATTATTTCGCTCCCTGTCAACAAGGTACCTACAACCAGATACCTACTAATTATGTATCTATTTTTCATGCACTTAAATTATAATAGGGAAATGATGCGTACTTTTTAAGTGGGTACATTTATTAGTAATAGGTACTAATGATAATGTCAGTTGTATGGCCTTACGGCAATGTCAGCCTTTAATTTTTCAAATGCATGGTCTTCCTTTTATTTCTGACACTATATTATTCAGCAAAAAATAATCCTTATGATGAAATCGTTCGATCGGTATGATAAAGCTACAGGGTGGTTATTTTTCTCGTGTAACGGGTTCAATTCCCGGTTCAACGATGTAATTATTTAAATACCCATGAATGCAGTTTCTTTTTAAATCCAAATAATGTCTTCTTTTAGTAAAATGTTCTATCTACAATATTCAAGGTACTTTCCCTCGATGTGGCATATCCATGGGACGACCTGTATAGCTGATAGGCTAGCGTTTGACAACAAATACCACAATCTCACTAACCTAGAATTACTGGCTTTCAAAGACAGCTGCCGGAACGCACCGTTTGGATCATGGCGACAGATTTTCTTCTTCAGCGTGGTACAATGCAAGATTTGTACTGAGTATTGGTTAGCCCTTGACCACAATCTCGGATCTTAAGTGATGATGTGTTCGAAGCTGGAGGCGTGCTTAGTTTAGAATGGGAAGATCTCACGGACAGCAGCCCGAACACAGCGTTAGGAACTGGGCGACAGATTTTCTACTATTGCGGTCCAGAAAAGACAGCATGCATAATATTAGTGTCCAATTATTCCATGCGGAACCTTAAAAATCATCCAGAAATGAAGTAGGTATATCCTACTGAAAAGAATACAAAATTTCTAGGTATACATCAGAACCAAAGACCCGTTTACAGAAATAGAAACATTCGTGAAGGATGTAGAGAAGCACTACGGAGTAACGTTGATTGTGACGGAGGGGGAGCTGCGCGTCACGCTGCAGAGACTGCTGCAACAAGACGAACAGCTCAAAGCCTGTCTCATGGGCACCAGGCGGACGGACCCATATAGTGCAGATTTGAACTTTATGCAGGTGAGATAAAGATATTATAAAAATGTGTACTGTAACAGCCGACTCGTCCACTGCTGAACACAGCCTCCACTATTAAGGGGGTATTTGCCATAATCCCCATGCTTGGCAGGCGGCTTGAGGATCGCAGTGTAAGATGGCAGTTCTTTAGAAGGCGCTGCTGCCCACCTTCTAGTATTTTTCCCTTAGTTGCCTCTTACGACACCCACGGGATGATATGGGGAGGTGCAATTCTAACCCGGCACCCCACGGGGATGGAAAAATGTGTTTGTATATGTTTTTTTATGTTATTGTGACGAAACAAGCTCGAGGTCCACCTGATGTTAAATGGACTAACCTCTGCCTAGAACAGACGCATTTCATCACAAGTGACGAATTGCACTGCACACCTTGAGACATAGTTGGTAAGTCTCATGTGCCTGTAATTTCACTGGCTTTCAAGTACTTCTGCCGGAACTCACCGTTAGGTGCTTGGCGACACATTTTCCACTTGAGGGTGGTAGCTAAGCTGGCGGTGGGGATCGAACCATGGACCTGCGGCACGGCTGTCCATAGCTATTACGGCTCGGCCATCATGTTACCAGAGAAAGAAAGGCTATTAAAAGGCGAAAAACTGTCAACTTACGAGTGGCCAGAAAAATTGACATTGGCAGAAATATATCGCAAAGTATACTACGGACTGGTAGAGTAACTAAATCATTCTATCACTTTTTTTGTGGCGGCAATAATAAAAGAAATTTGCGAAAATAATATAATTCTCTTATATAAGCAACGCGGCGTGGACTTGGCAATGTCTAGTAAGTACGTTAATTTTCTTGAAAATTGTTGTACTCAGGGTCTTAGGTGAACGGTAAAAAAATGATTAAATTACTTTAGTATCGAATATTATAGTAAACAGTGTATCTATTTGTAGACGGAACAAATATCGAACCATTAAATTTGTGCATCATTAAGCAAAGCACGAAATTCTTCGAATCTGTAAAGAATTTAACTTGGTACCTAGGGCATAAATTCCGTAGCCCAAGAAGCGGCACTTCTAATAATAATGGTTATCATCTAACTAAAATGTTCCATATGATATGTAGTTTCATAATATCCTGCACAGTTTATTAGCCGGATGGTCCACTAGCACAGCTCTCAAATTAAGGAGGGGTTTGCTATAATCCCCACGCTTGGTAGGCTTCTTGGGGATCGCAGTTTAAAATTGCAGCTCCTCACAAACGCTGCTGCCCGCCTTTCGGTATTTCACGCTTAGTCGCCTCTTACGACACCCACGGTAAGAGATGAGGAGGTGAAATTCTAACTAGAGACCCCACGAGGTCATTAAAAGTGAGGGGGGGGGGGATGCAATACTAGCCCCATAGCCCTGTCACTCACAGACACCGTTCCTAAGCTCTAATTAAAACAATTTTATTTTTGAACAGAAAACGGACCCGAGTTGGCCGCCTATGTTACGCGTGTCACCACTTCTCAACTGGAACTACCATCATATATGGAGCTACGTGCTGCAGCAAAATGTGCCTTACTGCTCACTATATAGCGAAGGGTATGTTCTAATAAGCATATAATACAACTAAGTACCCCACTCTTCAGTGTTTTCCATTTTCTTGCTTTAACTATAAGATAAGCGTATAATCTCAAACCTCTACTTTGTTGGATTCGATGATTAGATCGGTGGAATATCAAGGCCGGCAATCCTTGAGACCTCTGATGCTACGGATGTTCGTGGGCGACGGTGAACACTTACGACAAGTTGAGCAGAATGCTCGTATATCCCTTAAAACATGTTTTTCCATGGAAACACCTCTATGTTGCAAAATTGTATATTTAAACAGTTTTATAGTGCTTGTAAATAAATAAAGTATTCGTAACTTTAAAAACATTTAAGTCAATTCAATAAATATTCAATATTATTTGATATTTTCACATCCTAATTTATACAGCCTAGCAACAAAAAACAAAGGATAGCTTAAATTTCGAATTTCCCAGCTTGTTTAATAATTAATATTAAGATTTTGGCTCGGGTGGGATTGAAACCGCATGCGCCGTACACGTTTTATTTTCACGCCCGAGACGGATTGCAGTGGCGCAAATTTCTCGATGACCAACCAGATAATTAGGCTTAGTCTGAATGAAAGAAGTCTGAGCTAGTAATTCTGGTCTGCCTGAACAACAATTTCGACCACATTATCATTTGGTGAGATAGTGGTCAAAGGCTAGAAGCTATCAAAAAATGATAGTGATTTTGCAACCCATCTTTCTTTTAAGTCGCTTCATAATATGAATTGTAACTATCGCAACCTTCGTTCGTTCTTTCGTTTTGTCTCAAGTATTAGACGACCAACTGTAGAATTCGCCTCATTGGAATTTCCTTTAATATTTGCCACATTATTATGCATGGGACGAAAACATTAAGGGATATAAAGCCGTGTTGTTCTTTTTATTATGTTTATCTGCCATAGACGTGCCATAACTATTTAGCAGATGTTTGTATGCTCTTGTTTCTATAAAATAAAATAAACTGACGGTAGTGCTCGCTCTCCATGAATCACACATTTTTTATATCCATTTTTGGTTCATTTCACAAATAGGTCGGCGTATGCTTTTATTTTCTGCCTTGCCTTGCCACGATGTTCCACCGTTCTTTTCACAAAAAACACAGTTGAGTTCAGACTAATACCACCTATTTCCAATTACACTTTCGGGTATATTCGCGCATAAATTAAGTTCAAAATAGAGTCAGCTCCGTGAACACGATCGATTCAACTATATAGAAACGTCGAGGTTAGACAAAGAATGCTATTTAGACTTTAACTTGTGCACGAATAGACTCGATAAAGTAACTATAATGTATTAGATTCGCGAAGAGTTGGTAGGCACCCCACTAGGTGTATCTACTGTCGTAATCGTAAAAGTCACGGGTAGCCAATGGTGATAAGCGGCTAATAGCCGTTCTTTGTTGAGTTCTATGGGAGACGCATTTGTTCCACAGTGGACATCGTTGTGAAGTCTCTTGCCTGTAATTTCACTAGCTCTCAAGGACTGCTGCCGGAACACACCGTTAGGTGCTTGGCGACAGATTTTCTACTTGAGGGTGGTCGCTAGCCGCTGGAAGGGTATTTTGCGATAGCCAAGCGGACAGTCACAAAATGCCCTTTCCACCATGCGGTAAAGCTCAAGCCCGTGGCGGGATTCGAACCATAGACCTGCTGCGCGGGAGTCCATAGCCAATGCCACTGAGCCATACTGCTTCGAAATAATTATAAAAGTTCGCGAAAGTTAAAAAAATAACCTTTTCACAGATACACGTCAATCGGAAGCACATCCAACACTCGTCCAAATCCCGCCTTAGCGTTTAAAACGCGCTGCGGCCGCATCGCCTACTCCCCGGCCTGGCGTCTTTCCGACGCTAGTCTCGAGCGCGCTGGACGCGGCACCACTAATAACACCACAAATAAAAACACCAACGGACATATTTATGACTCTAGCGCAAAAAATTCTAAATTAAATTCCAGTAGCAATAATACGACCGGTGGAAACAACATCTATGATTCCAGTAGTAATTCTACAACGGATAATTTTGCTTGTAATTGTAGTAGTACGACTACTGAGCATAATTCCAGTAGTGTTAATACTACTAATGGTCACAGTGTGCACAATTCCAGTAGTATTGATACTAATGGGCATGCCGCTTGCATAGATAGCTGTATACAAGATGTGCTTTAGTACTTATCAATTATAGATTAATAGATACTTAATTATTGTGATATTTTGATAGTGCTGATAATTAGGTCATGTTTAATAGATCAAATTTTGAAATTTTGTAGTAGAAAATACTTAATTTAAACATTTATTAAGTTGGCATCGTTAGGACTACTACGCCCTAGTTATGAATGAAATTCTATTGTTATCACTATCGCCGATGCCAATGGGTTAATTAGTTGCCTAAGCACAATACGGAGAGCCGCGTGTGGACGACTCAATAGTAAGCTTAAACTTGTACGAAAATAAGCACCGACCAGCGAAATTAAAGCCATATCAAAAACAGAATTCTGTTAAATGTTCATGTAATTTTGTTTGTACTATGGTAAAGCCGTGAACGTGAACCGCGTTTAGGCGGTTGACGTCAACTTTCGCTGGTCGATGGCTAAGCTTTTTTAACATCTGACACTGAGCCCAACCGCCTGCGGCTCCCACCGTTCAGTAGCCAGCTTCTCGTCTGTCCGGTTTTTAATTTGACTGGTGTGCGAACTAAGTATATTTTTCCAGTTTTTCTTATTTTGTCCGGCAGACCAAATACGAAGTTAGCATTTTGACTGGCTGAACAAATCGAAATAAACAGCTATAATGTCCATCGTTGAACAAAGCCTCCCGTACATCGCAGTATAGGATGGCAGTTTTTCAGAAGGCGCTGCTACCGACCTCTGGTATTTGTTTAGATTCTGTATTTGTCAGACTAATTGCGAACAAAAAGCATTAGTTAGCCTGGCAAAATATTTAAGGATAAAAAACAAACGTAGATGGTCTTGTTCTCAATTTGTCTTGAATTAAAGGTTATATTAAATACCAGACGAATCGCTAAACAAAACAAACACGCCAGACCAATTAATGTAACCAGACAAACCGAGAAGCAACCGATGGGAGCTGAGTAAGCACTTCATTGTGTACACATTTGAAAGCAAAGGCGCAAGCTGAACAATAATTTATGAAAATGGCGCCCAAACAGCAACTATTCGGGTTATTCCTTTTCCAGATCGTTAAAAACAAATGGTATTATGTATAAGCCATGTGAGGATGCATCAATAATCAAATGAAAAATAAAATCACCAAATTCAGCATGGAACAAATCATCACAGACAAAATTTCCTGGATTAAGTACTTAGTTCCTTACTAATGATTGTTATTATATAATATATTACTACGTCCAACGTTGTAAATTACTACGAAAAAGAATATTGCTAACACTAGCAAATTCTAGGTAAGGATATTTTACAAATTATTGGAGCACAACATTTTATGCCCCGGGTGGGAATCGAACCCGAGTCCTCCGATTTCGCGCCGGATGCCTAAACCACTCGGCCACCTGGGCAAGCTCTTTCGAGCCGAAATTTCGTACTCTAAGTAAGGATTTTGTTGTTATTTTTTTCTAATCATATACTCGCACTACGTCTAAATGGCTCAAAGACTTTCTCTTTGAATTCTATTAAGGTTTGATATATCACTTAATTATATAAGTTGCGTATAAAATTGTATTTATACGAATTTTGCACCGTTTTTGTGTTAAAGCTTTATTATGCTGTTGAAGCAGTTTTTTTAATTTATTCTATTATTTATAACGATTACTATGCGACTTACATACGTTAACTTTATATTCGTCGAAGGTAAAGTAAAGCTAGTTTTTAATTATCTTCAATTTCTGGTATTCTAGTAAAAAAAAGTTTATATTTTTTTAGTTTATTATTATTATTATTCGGATTGCAAATACAGCGGTACCAACAGCAGAAAAAAGCAGGAACCCACAAAATTACAGCTATTTTATCATAACTGAGAAGTTATCAAAATATCTTATTAACTTTGTTTATTGAATAACAGCGAATTTATTTTCTTTTTTCTTAATATTATTAGGTGGAGGTTACTTCTCATGTATATTTATGCCCTCATGTATAGTTATGCCCTATTGAATTGTGAAAATGTACGTAATTCAACGCAGTTAATTATGTTTATAATAACAATTTAATATTGTAGTAAAATTACTAAGGCCTCGTTTTGCGATAAAAATATCACACTGATATAATGTTAACCTACGAATAAATATGTAAAGAAATGTAAGACAAGCTCAAAACCACCAGAAAGCAAACCTTACCGCGGCGGACGTGGTTTAAAAAGTGTACCGTGCGGCGCAACAACATTATATTGATGCGACCAATCGGATGCGAGCATTTCTAAGCGCCCAATCTTGTACGAGATTTACATTTCTTTAACCGACAAAAATTAAAACAAATTTTCCTTTGAAACAACCATAATTCGTTATTTTAATATTGGTTGTGCATACATATATTATTGGGATTATAAACAATCGAATAGAAAAATATCAGGCCTCAATAATTTGTACATTATACTCCTCTACTGTAAAAAAAACTACTAGGAAGTTCTAGTTGTACTCTGAATTATGCAATACTATCATATCAAACTGAAAATCTGCATGGTGAAAAAAAAGCTTAAAAATTTAACTTCCCACTTAAATTTGGGGACTTAATTTCGGATTTTATTCAATGTGTAATGATGATATTTCTCTAACAATAAATAACAAAAGGTTTACAGATTAAATTAATATATAACCTGTGCAAGCTTGGAGTCTAGATACCATTCCAGGACGAGGGCTCATCCATACTAAAAAACAAATCAAGTGGTTACTTATTAAATAAGATAGCACCCCCAATAATAAAGTAGAAATCAACGAATATGTTTCTTTACCAAATTATTCTAGATTAGCCTGAACAAAATCTTCGACCGCATCATCAGTTAAGATAGTGGTTAACGCATAACAGACAGAAAAAAAAATTATGCCTAGCGTCCACTACAGCAAATACGCGCCAAATTGAATTACAGTTTCTATATAAATAAAAAGAAAAAGTTAATAAAATCTGCCTGAATTATTTCCGTAAAAATTGAATTTTACCCCATAATAATTCATCCCCTTCTGTCGCCTAAAAGCACAGTTCACTTGTTTTAGAGCGAAAATGTTATAGCTAGTGTCTTTCCGGACCTTGCAAGCACTGTTCTCAATTTAGATATCTGTGCTTTAGAAGGTGCTTATAGATAGGTTACAGGCGAACACTTATGTTAATATTTACCTTGTTTGCAATTTAAACAATGCAACTATGTACTACTTATTAGTATATCATTATTTTTGTTTACTACTTAATTAGGTACCCAGTTATATGTAAATTTAATACTAACTTATATTGATGACGAATTATTAGGTTTAAATTATGTTAATATACGTGATTCCATTTAATCATCAGTTTATGATTCTCACTAGATAAATTGTTTTATTTATTTGACACAAATAATTTTTATTTTACAATTGTTAAAGAGTAAATATAATGCAAAATCATTAATAAAGGTAGTGTGAGTGGACATATAACTTTATTTGAGCACATATCTTTATGAAGAGCAATCAAGTTATGAAATATATTTGATCGTTTACGGAGAAATTTATTTACAAAATTACAAATACATGCACTTTATTTGTCGAATAAACAGCAAAGACTGTACTTTTTTTAATACCAATTTTGGCCACGTACATAAGATCCTTTTCGCACTGACTATTTTTTTGCGTCCGGTTACGTTTCATACACGTAATGTCACGTTTAATTATTTCAATTATTGTGTTAACGCATGCTTTGCGTATTTTTTTCACGTATTCTTCCCTCATTTAATGGGTTTTTCTTATACAAATAACTTCAGTAGAGATATAGTCTAACTACCTTATTACATTGTTTCTGATTGAAGTTTGGAAAAGTCCACAAAGTGAAGACATTTTATTTGCTCTGTAACAATATCTTTATTATAACGCACGTTTCAATAAAATCACCAAATCCAAGGATTTTTTGTTTTATTCATATAAAATTAACCTTTATATACAAGTACTTACCAACTATGAGCTATGGATATATTACGTTTGGTTATTAATGTTGTTGGGTTTCACATGTTTCTTAATGAATTCTTGAAATGCTCCTACGTCTTCTGGTTTGTCGTCTGAAAATAGAAAGGACGTATACTTATTGGAGATGGCAATGAAGGAGAAAACCTAACTAATCTTAGCTTTCAATACTCTTTATCTCTACACATATGGGAGTAACAGGGGTTGGAAGTCAAGTTTTTTTTTATGTTATTGTGACGGAACAAGCCGAGGCCCACCTGATGTTAAGTGGACTAACCTCTGCTTATAACAGATGCATTTCGTCAACGACGAATTACACTGTGCCGGTCACACTGAGACGTACAGTTGTTAAGTCTCATAGACCTGTAATTTTACTGGCTCTCCAGGATAGCTGCCGAAACACACCGTTAGGTGCTTAGTGACAGATTTTTTACTTGAGGATGGTCGCTAGCCAGGCGGGCATTCGTAAAATGCCCTTCCACCATGCGGTGAAGCTCAAGCCCGCGGCGGGATTAGAACCTGCTGGGCGGCAGTCCATAGCCACTGAGCCATCACTGCTTCAAAAAAAATATTTCAGGCAGGAATATTCATACAAAGATTATTCGAAAACCATGGAGCGCACAAGATAAAAGGTAGTATTTCAGTGTCAATGCCATGAACAAAGAAACGTGATGATACTGTTGGGTACTGGAGAAACCAACATCCTACGGTTGATTGTATCTTGGATACTACAGTCAGAGTTGTTGGGAACTTGAGTGCAGTTAAATATATACACATTTAATGCAAAGTAAATAAACCGTAGTTGTTACTGTATGATACTATGTATTTCAAGAAAAACTGAATAGTGTTTTCGTGGTTATTAAAGTTATGTAAATAATCGTGTTTTCCTCATTGTTTCGCCAGCAGGTCAATTATGTAATGTGTTAATAACAAAATCAAACTGAAATCATATAAAAAGGCATCAAAAGGTATCGCGTGGCACATTAGATACTAACTAAAGCTGTTATTAATAGATGGACTTCATTTAACAAAAGCTGTCGGTAGTAACAAAAGTTTCACGTCAGTAACAATGATTTCAATTAGATTTTGTTTAAAATAAATTACATAATCGACCTGCTGGTCAAAAGTCATGCCTTTCCCTTTTACTTTTATTACCATTCTATTTCGACAATAAGGCCCATGTTTATAATCTTGCAAAAAACTTGAATTGGTTTTTTTTAATGCCTGATAGGTTAGCCATTGACCGCTATTTCACCTGATAACAAGTGATGATGGGGTCGAAGATGTTGTTCAGGCGAACCTAGAAGTACTGGCTATCAAGAACAGCTGCCGGAACACGCCGTTAGGTGCTTGGCGACATATTTTCTACTTGAGGGTGGTGGCGGGCATTCTCAAAATTCCCTACTGCCATCCTTAGACAAGAACCGGGAACGACGGCTCAACGTGCCCTCCGAAGCACGTGCACGCTCTGTAGTAATGTCACTAGCGGTCACCCATCCAACTCATGACCACGGCGGACGTTGCTTACCTTTGCTGATCGTATCGAGCTAACGCCCGAAATTAATAATCGATCTCAATCTGTTTTTAGCTATCTAAGATAGAATAAGCAATCCATTTTAAGGTTCTACCGTGCCAATAAGTTATCCAGAGATTGAAATTTCTATCTGTGGAAGCAATTTATCGCTGGGAGGTCGGTTTACAGAAAAAAGATTGACCTCTGTATGTAAATGTCACTTTGTGCGTGTCAATAATCTATCTATGGATTTTGGATCGGTTTTGGACAGAAATATTACTTGCTCAGTGGCCCAGATGGTATGATTTATGAATGGCAATAACGGACGGGTGACCGGGAGACTGACACATTTTTGCATTACGTTCCATTCTACTCTGACTATCATTTCCATTCCACTATGAGTATCTTGAGTGTAGCATCGTGAATATATTTTTCACTTTTGTGTAAATATATTAAGATATTAGTCCAATATTTTATAAAAATACACTAAAGTTATAATGTACTACTGATTATTTCAACAAAAGAGATTGAATATTACCTAAAAGTATCATAAATCAACCTGTACCTTTATTCTCTATGCATAGAACGGAATGGTTGAGAGGGAAGAGATAGCAGGTTGGATTGCCGCCGATCTCGGCACAATAAATATTGGGTGTGATAAGTTTTGTTATTGGCATGCAGATTACAGATCGATCTATGGATATGGTCTGATCTCGGATCGTTTTCAATCTTGGATTACAGATACGATATTAATTTCGGGCGTAAGTAAACTTCGCAACGAGCGCTTAGTTATACCATCGTATAAAGTTTGCAGGCGTTAATGCAAAATGTACTAAGTTAGCTTACCAATTTCTCGTTCCTGCTCCGTGCCCTCGTCGTCGTCGGAGCTCTCATTGGCGGGGTGCTTCAGGTACATGTCACTGATGTCCCTTGCGGCGGGCACTTCGTCTATTAGACTCTTCTTTGGAACCACTGCATCTAAAATAGAGAAACTAACATTGAAGCAAGCGGTAATAGCTATGGACTGCCGCGCCGCAGCACCCTGGTTCGATCCCCACCGCCGGCTTGAGCTTCACCGCATGGTGGAAGGTCATTTTGCGATTGACCGCATGGCTAGCTACCACCCCCAAGTAGAAAATCTGTCGCCAAGCAACTAACGGTGTGTTCCGCAGCAGTCCTTGAGAGCCAGTGAAATAACAGGCGTAATGAGACTTGACAAAACTATGTCTCAAGGTGACGGGCGCAGTGCAATTCGTGATTTGTAATGAAATGCATCTGTTATAGGCAGAGGTCAGTCCGCTTAACATCAGGTGGACCTAGAGCTTGTTCTGTCACAATAACATTAAAAAAACAGTTTCTTACAGGCGCGGTCCATGAGCTATCTAGCAAGAATAAAGTGGCAACCCTAGGGAAAGGGAGGGATTTGTTCAACCCTGAATATCATCCTCGTGTTGATGTGCGTTCAAACGACGCTATATAACGTAACCACGACTGCTTTTGACTACTATCGAACCTACAGATTATGAGCAGTATACAGGCACAATGGGACTTAACAACTATGTCTCAATGTGACGGGCGCAGTGCAATTCGTGACTTGTGATGAATTGCAACTGTTATAGGCAGAGGTTAGTCCACTTAACATCAGGTGGACCTCGAGCTTAACCCGTCACAATAACATAAAAAAAAAAGTATGTCCACAATATCACCTGATGGTAAGATAAACTGGCTCTCAAGGACGGTTCTCGGAACACACTGTTAGATGATTAACGACAGATTTTATACTTGAGGATGGATCTAGCCTGGCGAGCAATAGCAAAATACCCTATCACCATGTAGAGAACCCTCAAGTCCGCATCGGCATTCGAATCTTAGACCTGCTGCGCGGCAGTCCATAGCCATTACCACTGGGCCATCATTGCTTTATAAAGCTCTCATCATTTCAGTTAGCATAAAAGTTACATATAATATTTTTAGTGACAGGCTTTTAACATCTTTGACCTCTTTCGTCAACTGGTAAACATTTTTAATTATGATTACAAGCACTATTTTTTTATTTATATATTTATTTCAGGTTACACAACCCATAACTTATATCATAACAAATATATACAAAGAACGAAACACAATCAAGCAATAATTATACAATAATAAATAGATACACAATAAAATAAGGAAGACCCACAATGTAAATACAGCCAATGGCGGAACATCGGGCTATCACATCGTTCAGCTAATGTTTTTAGAATAATGTTGGAGCTGCCTCGCCATCTGCACAGAAGTCTACTATGAGATAAGAGACTATGGCCCACTGATAAAAAACAACGTCCGGCAAAAAAAATAAAAAACCGGTTAAGTGCGAGTGGGACTCGTGCACGAAGGGTTCCGTACCATTATTATTTTTAGCAAATAAACGGCGAAAACCTCTTTTATTGTATGGGAGCCCACTTAATTATTTATTTTATTTTAATTAATTATATTTAAAGAGACCATAAAACGAAATATTCTGTGAATAGTTATAGCGTCTACCTGTCACCTTTATTAGCATCGAGCAAGAGCCCCCCTTAAATATTTATTTTATTTTTATTATTTGTTGTTATAGCGGCCATAGAAATACATCATCTGTGAAAATTTCAACTGTCTAGCTATCACCGTTCTTGAGATACAGCCTGGCGACAGACGAACGGACATTACAGCGAAGTCTCAGTAATAGGGTCCCGTTTTAACCCTTTGGGTACGGAACCCTAAAAATGTGTGCTTCAATAATTTGTACATGTGGTAAATATTTGTCTAAGGGTCAAGGTAATTTGTCACCTACCTTTGGAAGATTTCAATTCTTCTTCTTTCTTTTTCTCGGCTTCTAATTTTTCAGCGCGCATTTTCAGCCAGTCCGCTTTGTATTCCCTGCAGAAAGAAGGATCATTTAAAGAAGATTCATTTCGACAGTGAAGATAAAGAATATACGCATAGATAAAGAGAAGAATAACATACTTTTCGTATTCATCTGCCGCTTCGTCTACTAATTTGAAAAACTCATCGATACCCTGAAACAGAAAAAAATTGTGTGCTTTTTATTAAAAAAAACTTTGACATAATATATTTGTGTATCTAACATAACTGTTAAGTTAGGTTAGCCTTTGACCACTGTCTCAACTGATGGTAAGTAATAACGTGTTCAAAGATGTCGCACAGGAATTTCGACGTGAGTAGGGGCATGTTGCTCATTCTGCCCATTTATTCTTACGTATTTTACGTTCAACTAATGGAATAATATGGAATAGCACTCAAATATTTATATATTTGCTGGAAACTGACGGTAAATGAAACATTTGTACTAAACAATGAGATATAGGTTACAAATTGTAACCAAAAGAAAAACTATAGTCATGTGCGTGATAATTTTTCCTCTTATTGAATGTAATCCGCGGAGCATGCGTCATTGCAAAAATAAAAATATTAAATAATTACATATAGGATTATAAAATATTCACCACCAACATTTCACTTTTTCTTAGTTAAATATTATTTTAAATAAATATGTGCTTATAATTTAATTGGAATTAGCTATGTGTGATACTGTTGCTAACAGCTTCCAATGTTGTTAATAAAAACTAAACATATAGCTTTAGCTGGTATTCACTATGTAAGTTTTTCACTATTATTGTAATGTCGATAACCGTATTTACCGGTCTTTAATCGTAATATTTATTTAGATACACAAAACAAATTACAATCAATTTCTCATTTGCACTAATTATACAGATCGCGTCATCTAAAAAGAACGCCGGCTGTCAAGCTGCGCAGTACGCGATTTATGGGTCTATTTGGTGGTTTGAGGTGTACATATTATACAAATTTTGAGTTGAATTGTAATTCAACATATGTGTATACAGAAAAGTAAAGTGAAATCCGAGACGAAGTAAAAAAAGTACCAATCCGTAACGTACATTTAATCTACAAAAAAAGATATATAATCGCTTGTATCGTACACGTATCTTAGTAAAGCAAAGCTTCCTTTTATTTAGAAGCTATCTATTCTTTAGAAGTACTGGGAATCGCTAGAAAACACATTGTGTGCACTTATTTTGCAACAGGCTTTATCGCCTCTTTAGCTCAGTGGTAGAGCACTGGTCTCGTAAACCAGGGGTCGTGAGTTCAATCCTCACAGGAGGCATCTTTTTGTATTAGGCAATTATTGCAGTTGTATATTTATTTTAAGTCGTGTAAAGCTCTATTTGTATCTACAGACGTCGTACTTATAGTATCCGCACAACAAAGAGATCATCCACAGAATATATATAATGTATATAATATAAACATTATATAATGTAATATAATGTTTATTATATCTGAAAAGATATAATAAACATTATATCTTTTCAGATATAATGTTTATTCGTTATGAGCACGTCAACATATGAATAATGGTAGTTATAATATAGCATATTTGCTCGTAAAAGATCTCTCATTCACCAATTTCAATATCGTTTTGTATCGTACTTGTGCGTTATTGTGATGTAAAACGCACGAGTTTCTTTTTAATAAGGTAAAACGCACGGTTTATCAAGATGCTCCGTCTAAAACGAACGGTACTTTCTTTATCTTAGCAAAGAGTTTTTATGTCATAAAAGTGGTCAACATTTTATGAAAAAAGTTAACTTTGGGAGATTGGGAGAAACGAACGGTACTTTATTGTCTTAGCAAAGAGTTTTAATGTCATAAAAGTGGTCAACATTGTATGAATAATTAACTTTGGGAGATAAAATATAAATAAACATTTACAAATTGTTAAAATTTTTCCGACGGCTTTAACAAGTGATTAAAGATTTATTCGTTTAAGAAAGTCCGAGTTTTATTTATTTCCTCGAAAATATGTTATTAAACGTCGTACGACATACATGCGTTTTGATAATTACAGCCTCTGATTTATTGTAGCCTTCGCCTACGCCTCGGGCTAGCAATATCACCTCAGCTGTAAATTTCAACTTACCGCACTTGTATCATAATGTACTATTACGAATTTGTTCGAAACTTTAAATATATAATAACGAAATAAATACATTATAATTCATATAAAGGATCGCCGCCGTCTGTACAACTGTCTGGTCTGCGGTCGCGTGTCCGTAGATATCAAAATCTGGGATTTTGCTTTCTTTCACACCATACTTTGTTCAAAATCTCATCCAGGTATTGGTAACTGATGATGTGGCGAAGTTTGAAATAGGCTTAACCTTAACATGCTCTCAAGGACAGCCGGAACACACAGTGCAATATATGGTAGTGTTTAAAGCGTTTCAGAGCCAATGCCAAAAGATTTTCTATCCGCACTTACCTAGGCACATTTTAGGCAATGCAACAGTGTACACGTACAGCGCTAATGAAGCGCGTCTTATTCCTGATGAAAGTATTACCATTCTTCTTCATAGGCAGACAAACTCATACAAATCCTTTTTTACTTAATAATTCCCAGCATCATAAATCTCCGTAGAAATTGCCCTTAGCCATCACCACAGGCCTTTGGATCGGATAAACTTTCAAAAGACATTGTTCATACTTATTTCTCTAAGAATGCTATAAAATACATCCATAGTAACTCTCAGCACCGACCGTGGAGCATGTACTATTGCACTGCGAAGCCACGGAACAAATACGAATTACAACCGGACTACAAGAGTCATTCCATCGACGACATCCTCACCACCATCACACATGTTACTGGAGCAGCTATGCCAGGGACCCAAAGCCCTTCTCGTCTACGTCAAGGAGTTGGGATGGCTTGGGTAGAAGCTGGCGGGGGAAATGCACAAAACACTCCAAGCGGGACGTCAGTGGAGGACATATCGCCCCCAAATAGAATAATAAGAATAAGAACTTACAGCACCAGTATGGGCACTGACTCCGCAGCACTTCAAGTCAGTATAGAAGGTGTCCAACGCCAACGCCATAGAGCGCGTCAAGTTGCCGATGTAAGTGTTACCACCCTCGTTTTCTGCAGAGCCATCCGCGTCCAGTGCTTCTTGGAACGCCTCGAAGTCACGCATCCACTCGACGGCGTATGCGTTGTCTACGACATCTGTCTGAAATGACATTAGTTTTGACAGTTACTAAAATCTGCAGATGCTTTTTTAAGGGGGTGATAACTTGATTTTAAAGGTGAATCCGTTTGAGAGGATAATTATTTGGAATCAAAAAAAATGTTATATTATGCACGGACATTTTGGCAAAAAATCCGTGATGAAGGTATTATCACAACTACTTGATAGGTAGCAAAAATGTAAAGTTTAGCTGTTTGAAAATTTGTTTTTTGAACTCCTACTCAATGATAACGCTAAAATGTGACCAATTATATCCTCCACAGTAGTGAAAACTTTAAAATCGGATAATCGCTCGTAGCGAAGTTTACTTAGCTGTTCTCAACCGATCAGCAAAGTTAAGCAACGACAAAGTTGACCGCGCGCGGTTCATGCGTTGGATGGGTGACCGCTAGTGACATTACTACTAAGCGTTTCCGTGCTTCGGAGGGCACGGCTTACCGTCGGCCCGGTTGTTGTCTTAGGATGGCAGTCGTCATAGCATGGTGGTAGGGCATTTTGCAAATGCCCGCCTGTCTAGCTTCCACCCTCAAGTAGAAAATCTGTCGCCAAGCACCTAACGGTGTGTTCCGGCTGCTGTCCTTAAGAGCCAGTACTTCTAGGTTAGGCTGAACAACATCTTCGACCACATCATCACTTACCATCAGGTGAGATAGTGGTCAAAGGCTAAACTATCAGGCATAAATAAAGACATGGTAAATTTGTACCATGATTATTATCTTGCAAGCTTTCTAAGTAGCGCACATCCGACTTATCTCCATTGTTCGGTTTTTATAGTGGACTGTAGATTATACTTAGAAGTAGTGGGAATTTCGAATAACCAATCGATCGAACAACAAAATAAATTGACTCACCGATATATATCCTGTGATGTATAACTGATATATAGCCTTACCGGGATGCAAGTAAAATAATAGCTACTGAGGCGCCCTTTTACTATAGATCCTTACAATACCCATTCAGGCGACGATGATACTGCGAATTTGGCTTGCAGAAATGAGATGACTCCAGGAATCGGGTTACTGCAATTCTCACGCTGCGATGGCGATAATGTAACACACGTATAATTTGATTCGCGGTGTTAAGTGGAACGAGAACGAGAAATAACGAGATATCGACGATAAAATTGCACTGATCAGCTTGGCGACAAATTTTGAACAGGACTGACTGTATAACTGGCGTTAACTGCCAAAAAGGCTTTTAGGCGGGAAAGTTTGTGTTGCCATTGCGAATATTGACATGAATATTGACTGTGAATATTGAACATTCCGCCCACCTAAATGCAACGTATTTACGAAAAGACGAAGACATTGATAATGAATTTTAAATATTATTAAAGCAACAATATATTGACTGAGTTAACTACAAAAATTATTAAATTATATATAAATTAAATACATTAAACGGTAGTGATGAAAAATTAACGAAAACTTAATTAGTATTGCTGTCAATTGCAACTGGTAAAGGACAGAGTTTAACGACAGGTCTTTTGTACTCTCCAAAAGCAGTCTTGACGGTTGCAACTCTACAAACTTTATCTGCTCCTGGATGCAGAGCTATGACTCTTCCTAGGTTCCAATTAAGTGGTTTAGCTTGTTCATTGACAATAAGCACTAAAGTGCCTATCGCAATGTTTTCTCGCTTCTTGTTCCAATCAGCTCGTTGTTGCAACGTGTGAATGTATTCATTCTGCCACCTACGCCAAAAGTCTTGGTGCATTTTTTGAATCAATTTCCAGCGATGGAGGGAACTGATTGGTTGGTCTACGAAATTTTCCTCAGGCAGACCGGACAACGGTTCCGTCGTGAGGAAGTGACCAGGAGTCAATGCAGCGAAATCATTGGCATCAGAACTGAGTGGAGTGAGAGGCCTAGAATTTAACATAGCTTCCACTTGAGACAGCACAGTGTAAAATTCTTCATAAGTTAATCGCTGATTGCCTACCACACGAGTTAGGTGTGTTTTAACGGCCTTAATGCCAGCTTCCGCCAAGCCATTAAAATGGGGACTTCCGGCAGGATTAAATGAGAATTTTATCTCTTGCGAAGAGGCAGCATCGTTCATGAGGGAGTTCAGATAGTTTCTAGCACCGACAAAGTTTCTACCCTGGTCGGACACGATTTGACTACACCGTCCGCGACGAGCAACGAATCTTTTCAACGCCGCTAAGAAAGCCTCAGTCGATAACTCAGAAGCTAATTCAATATGTAGGGCTTTCGTGCAAGTGCAAACAAATACACAAATATAACCCTTATAGGTCTTGACACCACGGCCACGACCCAAGGCGATGTCAAACGGTCCACCGTAGTCAACAACAGAACTCGAAAATGGTTTGATCTGATTGACTCGAAACGATGGTAAGTTTCCCATAAGAGGAGCAGGAACAGGTTGGGGATTTGCACGGAAACATTTAATACAACGAGAAACAACAGTTCGAATGGCTCTCTTTGGCGAAAGGATCCAAAAATCCTGCGCAAGTAAATTCTGGAGAGTTTGAGCTCCAGGATGCATGAAGCGGTCATGATAATCTTGAATGATCAATGATGTCAAGCGATGATCACGTGATAACAGTAACGGATGCTTTACGTTGAAGTCGACCTTGGCAAAAGCCAGGCGACCGCCCACCCTGAGATAACCCGCATTATCGAGGAAGGGTGAAAGTTTGCGCAAGCATCTCGGAAGAGAATTGACTAAGCCATTTTTGACCTTTTCAATCTCCGTGGCAAATGAAACCTGCTGTGCATGTTTGATCAAGAACATAAAACTATCCTGTAGTTCTTGAACCTCCAATGGTCCAGTAGTCTTTTGCAAAGGAGACTTTGCATTATGGCAGAAGCGAAAACAATACGACAGTACTCGCTTTAAAGTAGAAAGCGAGGATAATTTATTTGTTAAACTATCAACAATGTGGACTTCAACACTGGTCAATAGACTAAAGATTCGTTGTTCTTCTTGAACATCTGGACCAGCATGAGTGGAGGAAGTAATAAACGAGGGACTCCACCGATCTTCAGGCTCTCCAAGCCATGTTGGGCCATTCCACCACATGTCACATCGCACAAGATCAGCAGGGAGCGTACCCCGAGAACCGACATCTGCAGGCATTGACAAGGTGCTAGTATGTCCCCAGCAGTCTGGAGACAGAATTTCCTGTATGTGGCTAACGCGGTTGGCAACGAAGGTTTTCCATTTCGATGGACATGACTTAATCCATGCCAGAGCTACGGTAGAGTCAGACCAAGCAAATATTTTTCCAAAACGATAAAATGGCTCCAAGGCATGGACGACAGATCTCACCAAGTCAGCAAGTAAAACGGCTGCTTGAAGTTCCATTCTTGGAATAGAAAGCTTGCGTACGGGAGCAACCTTTGTTTTTGCACAGCAGAAGTGAACTGAGCAATCACCGATTGCATTAACCGCACGTATATAGCAGACTGCACACGATCCTCGCTCTGAACTGTCACAGAATGCGTGGAGCTGCAAATCGACAAAATTTTGTATCAAACGCCGAGGAATTGAAACTGACTTCAAAGATGGGAGTTGCTCTTTAAAGCGGGACCACTCTAAGCTGATATTCTCTGGGACATCCTCATCCCAATCGACACCCAATGTCCAAAGAAATTGCATTAGGTATTTAGCATAAAACGTAACTGGTCCAAGAAACCCCAAAGGGTCATAGATTCGAGCGATCTCTGAAAGTATTATACGTTTTGTGCAACGACGATTACCATTATCGGCAACTCTAAAGCCGAATGTGTCAGAGTGAGGATGCCATAAAATTCCTAATATTTTTAGAGAAGCATCAGCTGGTTGCTCGAAGCCTTTAGAACTCTCTAGGTACAACTCCGAAGGAGGGATATCCTTCAAAAAATCTCGACAATTTGAGGTCCACTTCCTCAGATGGAAGCCACCAGAAGCTAAAATGTTAGTAAGTTCTGATTTGAGTTGCAGAGCATTCATGGTAGAGTTCGCGCCAGTGACAATGTCATCGACGTAGATGTCTCTAGTCAACACAGTAGAGGCAGCTGGGTAATTTTCAGCAGCTTCAACTGAAAGTTGGGCTATGGTACGGAGAGCTTGGAATGGAGCACAAGAAACGCCATAAGTTACAGTCTTGAGTTTGTAATCACGGACCGGCTCAGATGTAGAGGGCCGCCAAACAATTCGCTGGTATTGCGCATCTTCGTCAGGAACCAAAATCTGCCTATACATCTGTTGTACGTCACCCGTAAACACTACTGCGTGCCAACGAAAGCGCAACAACAGATCAAAGATGCTTGTTTGCAGTTTTGGTCCAGGAAGGAGAGCGTCATTTAAAGACCTTCCTGAAGCATCTTTAGCACTGGCATCAAACACCACACGCAGAGGAGTACTGACCGATTCAGGCCTCATGATACCGTGATGAGGAATGTAATAAAATTTTCCATCCTTAGTAGCGGGGGGCTCTACCTCCTCAAGGTGACCACGAGCTTTATAATCATCCAGGAATGAAATATACGCAGTTTTAAATACCGGATTCATCTGTAGACGACGTTCTATACTTGAAAATCTCCGAAGAGCAATCTCACGAGAGTTGTGAAAAGTTGGTTTATTATCCAACTCGATAAAGGGAAGAGGTACAACAAATCTACCTTCTTCAGTACGAGAATGATTTTCAAAAAAGTATTTTTCACATTGTTTGTCCTTTTTTGACATGAACTCTGCCTTAGGACTCACTTCTTCAATTTCCCAAAATTTCTTCAGTGATTCGTTCAGTGTAACATTGGAAACTAATAGACAATTTTTTGTCATGACACGGGAACGAAGATATTGTGATGAAGCCTTTCCATCACATGCACCCATCAGAATCCATCCCAGATGTGTATTCAATGCCACGGGTTGCCCTGGTCGACCACGCTTGATCCCAGGTAAAAGACAAGAAACGAAAATATTTGCATCCAGCAAAATGTCCACTGGGCCTGGATGTGTAAACTCAGGGTCAGCCAGATCCAAATGTTTGATATGTGACCAATTCGACGAATCAATATATTGAGAAGGTTGATCAGCACAGATTGACGACAAAACAAGAGCTTCAAATTTGAAATTTGACAATAAGGTTTTAACCATAGGTTTCATCTCACATACAAGTGAGCCAACAGGTTCAGTAGCTGTATGCCCTATACCACTCACGGACTGGCAGTTTTTACCAATATTGAGTCCTAGACGTAAAGCACAATCCTTAGATATGAAATTGCACGCACTGGCAGAGTCCAGGAGAGCCCTTACTGGCTGAAAGTTACCAGAGCTATCTCGTACCAAAACTTTTGCTGTTGAGAATAGTATTGTGCTACTACTAGCCACCGAGGTCAGAACTACATTTTTATTGTCAGCAATGATTTTTGTTTCACATGCCTGATGTGTCGTAGGTTGTGCTTGCTTTTCCAAGTGGAGCAGTGAGTTATGAGAATAATTGCACACGCTACAACGAAATGACGCTTTACATGCTTTAACTCTATGAGTATTGGAAAAGCACAAAATACAAAGACCCTTTTCTTTTATAAAATTAAAACGAGAGGTTGGGTCTAGTTTTAAGAAGCCCTCACAGGATGTGAGTGTGTGGTGCTGGCGAGAACAAAAAACACATATAGAATTTGCAACTACCAACGATGCTTTTGGTTTGCCTTGGTTATTCCTAAAAGTAACTGCAGGTTTACTATTGACAGCAACATTTGACATTTTTAAGGCTTTGTATTGTTTTTCAATAAAATCTTGTACTTGAGTGTACCTAGGAATTTCATCACTATTAAACTCAAGTTGAAAAGCTTCCCGAGTTGATCTATCTAGCTTTGTCCAAAGTAAATGAAACAACATAAAGTTTGAGTCTGGAGGGGAATACTTTTCTAACACTGTCAGGTTCTCCGAAAATAATCTATGTACTCTTTCAAGTTCAGAAGCACTTTTGGTTTTTATAGGCTCACAATGAACTAATTTTTCATAATAGTTAGTTGCAATGTACCGTTTGTTATCAAAATGTTTATGCAGCAATTGATAAGCATCTAAATAATTTTGCTCTGTCAAGGGGAAATTTTTTATTAAATCATATGCTTTACCTTCTACACTCGACAGCAAATAATGTAGCTTTTCTACATTGCTAATATTTCTCTTATGAATTAATGAATCAAATAGTCCAATAAATGAGACCCAATTTTCTAATGTTCCATCAAATCTTTTAATGTTTATTTTTGGCAATTGTGCATGCACCGAATCAGTCACTGCTGAATCAGTTTTGGAATAAGATACTTGGAGTCTCGTTTTAATCTTTTTCACAGTTTCCTCAAAGTTGAAGGTTACCAACATTTCGTCTTTACGTGACATCTTATCTAAGCGGGCAAGAACTTTAATTTGCGCCTCGTGGAATTGTGTTTCTATTTCGCGAAGATCTTCTAAACTTATGGACACAAACTCGCAATCGGCAAAATATTCTAACCTCATAATCGCATAGTCGCGAGCAGTGCGATTCATGTCAACACATGCAGTACTTGCCATTTCGCTGTCACTCATCTTTTAGCAATTTATATACACAAAATAAACAACACTTTTGCGATAAAACTCGACGAAAACGAAAAAATATGCACAAAGCGACGTTTTTGTTTACGAGAACGGAACACGAGAATGAATTGTTAAAGATGAGTGAATGCTAATGTCAATTGTCAGAGATTCGTAAGTCAGAAATATAGACTAATGACTGAACGGAAAGCTATGAAAATTACTTGCTCAGTGCGAGTTCGTTAGCATCTATTTGACTGTGGTGAATGACCAGATTTTGATTATGTACCATAAGGTACCCTCGGAACTTAGAATAGATCGATAAATAATTATGTTACAAAATACCTACTTACGACAGAAATATGCACGAAAATAAGCGAGAAAAGGCACTGTTCATAAATCCGGTTCGTAGACCAAAAATAATGTTCGGTTTTTATAGTGGACTGTAGATTATACTTAGAAGTAGTGGGAATTTCGAATAACCAATCGATCGAACAACAAAATAAATTGACTCACCGATATATATCCTGTGATGTATAACTGATATATAGCCTTACCGGGATGCAAGTAAAATAATAGCTACTGAGGCGCCCTTTTACTATAGATCCTTACAATACCCATTCAGGCGACGATGATACTGCGAATTTGGCTTGCAGAAATGAGATGACTCCAGGAATCGGGTTACTGCAATTCTCACGCTGCGATGGCGATAATGTAACACACGTATAATTTGATTCGCGGTGTTAAGTGGAACGAGAACGAGAAATAACGAGATATCGACGATAAAATTGCACTGATCAGCTTGGCGACAAATTTTGAACAGGACTGACTGTATAACTGGCGTTAACTGCCAAAAAGGCTTTTAGGCGGGAAAGTTTGTGTTGCCATTGCGAATATTGACATGAATATTGACTGTGAATATTGAACATCCATCGTTTATTTTCTACTTAACCTACGTGACATTGGCGAAATTGTGGCAATGCTGCAAAGGCCATTAAGTTAAAAAGTTGAAGTTACTTAATATGTAACTTCAACTTTTATATTATATGGCCACTCATATATTATATGAGTGGCCTTCTAAAATTGTTTTCATTTTTTGTAGGCGACCCTCTCTAACCAGAGTAATTTAATAGATGAGTAGAAGGCACTGAAAATCTCACAAAACTTTGTCATGACCACGAGGCAATTGCTACCGCCAGGCACTTACTGGTAGGAAGCACCTCTACTCCTTCATAGAGATCAGGTTCCATATTTCCGTGATAGGATCTCGGAAACCATATGCTGCAGCATTGTGCACAAGCTAGAGCAAAAGGCTTGTTCATGGTTTCCCTCAAATCTATATAACTTATTAATAGTTAGTGCTACCACCTATATTCATAAGTGCTACCTTAAGTGAAACCTTACAAAAGGCATTAAATCAGTGATAAAGATTTCTCACCTTGTTCATCACAACAATGAATGGCAGACGAGTCTTGTACAGTATAGAGCAGGCATACAGCATGTTGGACATAAACGTAACAGGAGAGACGCTTCTCACGGTATCCATAACATAAACGACTACTGTTGGACATGTAGATGCAAGTGTTTCTGTCACTATTGTGCCTGACGCTGACCATGTGAACACTTCTATTTGACCTGGACAAAATAAAGAAAAACTGTGATTAAGTATCTTTGACCACCTGTTGGTACGAGATGATAGCGTTAAACTTGGTATGGCTATAGCCTAATATCTGACTTTCAACAACAAATGATAAAATCAGCCTAGTGCAAGTTCGACGCACATGCCGTACTGACACAAAATGTACGGTGTAGTTATTTTTTAATTCAGTTCATTGTCCCCAGCGGGAGTCCAACCCGCCAGTTTTTATCATTTGTTGTTGTACGTTAGATATTGAGCTATAGCAATACCAATTTTAGCGCTTTTATGTATTACTGTTTTAGTTGTTTTAATAGAACGAATAGAAAAAACGTAAAAAAACACATGTTGCTTGTATTGGCAATAATTGCGAAAAATAAAAGAGGATCCCAATTATTGGGATCCTCTTTTATTTTTAACTTTTGTTATTATTATTAGTTTTTAGACCACCATACTAACACATATTCTGTGCAAATATCAACCATCTACCTTTTACTGTTTTAAAGATATAAACCTATAAAAGTAGGATGGATGGTGAGACAGACAGCCGAGGCTTAGTAATAGGGTTAGGTTACTAATTTTGGAAATGGTCTGACACAATGTGGAGATGCTCAAGCCTGCAACTAGATCTGAATGAACCTCTAAGGCCAAATAACAAATAATAGTAAGTACGAAAGATACCCATGGGGCTAAAATTGCATCTATGGAAGTCATAAGAAGCAATAAAGAGAAAGATATGTTTTTTTTTTAGAGAGGACATAGATGTTGACTATCGCTAAGTGGACGTCCAGCTCTGCATCTATGGAAGTCATAAGAAGCAATAAAGAGAAAGATATGTTTTTTTTTAGAGAGGACATAGAAGTTGACTATCGCTAAGTGGACGTCCAGCTCTGCATCTATGGAAGTCATAAGAAGCAATAAAGAGAAAGATATGTTTTTTTTTAGAGAGGACATAGATGTTGACTATCGCTAAGTGGACGTCCAGCTCCATGTGTAAGTGCAATAAAAGTTACATGACAGATTGTCCCTGGCTATTTGAGTTTTTTTTTCCATTCTGCCATATTGCTTACAAATTAGTATATTTGTAAACAGCTGTTTGTTCTGTCACTGTCTGGTGAAAAGTGTCTCTGAGGCACCTTGGGTTTGCATGTTTTGGTAGTTTTTTATAAGTAATATATCAGAAATACAGATTTAAATTTCATCTTTTTTTTGTGTAGTACATTGCAGGTTATTTGTACATGGTGAAGTGCTTGTAGCAGAGCTTTCCCAGTGGATTTTCACTGATCAACTTTTATAAAGTCAAAGTTTTACAAAGTCAAGGGGTTATAACTTAGCTCACCACTGAGCGCTTGTGAGCTTTGAAGGGATTGTTTAAACCATCAGGCATGGTTGTTGTTATAGGATGGCAGTCATTATAGCATGGGTGTGAATACTTACACACCTAGCTAACTACCACCTTCAAGTAGAAAATATGTCTCCAATCCAAACACATAATGGTGAGTTCTGGCATTTGTCCTTGATTATATATAGCTTATTCTAGTTTAGCCTTAACATCATCTTCAAGTGCACAATTATTTTTTTGTTATATTTTTTCATTTTGTCTTCCACAGAAATGGTGTAAAGGTTGATTAAGTTTATTCTACCAAACCTCCATTAAACATTCTGAGAATAAATGAAAAAGAAAATACATTATACTTTAAAACTTTAAAATGAGCAACATATATAGACAATAAAATGAATAGAAGTATAGTTTGCTTTTCTTACCTGGAGTATCAATGACACAGTACTTATGCTTTTTCCCAGCCTTTTCAATTAGTTCCACAACCTGTCCAAATTTTGTGGAGAATAGATTTAGAGCTGTGACAATGCCACCGTTAGGACCAAGGCCATATTGTTTCATCACTTCCTTATAGTTGACTGTGTCTCTGATATCTGTGCCACAAAACAATAATACAAATTTATAAATGATTGGCAGTTAACAAATACTTAAAAGAACTCTCTGCAATAATAATATCTTCCTAATACCTGGTGGGGATTTTTTGGAACAAAATAAAACATGTCACTGAGGCCTAGCTATTTTAAAACATTACTTCATAGAAGTCAATGTGCAAATTTCCACTCACTGGCGTGGTACAGGCACAGTTTCTGCACCAGCACCGAGAGTGAATAATTGCATATTCGGCCAAAACAAACTTTACTTGTCCTTCAAAATATATGAATCCTGTGAAATAAACTCCAATGCAAATTTTCTGAACAAGATATACATTTATAGAATACTTTTGAGCACTGCCTGTTTTTAATATGATTAAAATTATCTAAGATCTGTGAAGATTTGATGTAAATACAGAATGATTCAGGTCATAATGATGTCAAAAATTTGAACCATACTGTAAGGGCAAGGAGACTTATGTGACAGTTTAGATTAGCACCATGCTTGCCTTTTCTTGCCACCTCCCCAGGCGTCTCTAGATATTCCTACATCGCTCATGTGACTGTTAGGCTAAAGCCGTTGGTTATGATTGCACACATTTAGTATTAGCCTTTACCCGTGTACAAGTGATTAAAGCCTGTTGATACAATTCAGTGTTTGCTTTAAGTTCCCACAGTACAGGCAAATATGCATACGTGGGCACAGACAGCCAGGGTGCCTAGTTAGAATATTACCCGCAACACATACAAGTCATTACTAGTACAGTCAGGCTCAATGACAAGTGTAAGTTGGATGTTAAGACTTTCAAGATTTTACTTTCTAGTTTTCAAATATATTTGGTTATTCAAAGGTGCTTCCTTATGCTTTATTCAATACCTATGTTTGCAGGGTATGGTACTTCTCTGCAAGCCGGATCAAGGTTTATAAGGTACGGCCGGGATCCTTCCACCACATTGCTGGACAGCCTTCGAGTGAATGATGTCTTTCCAGCACCGGCCATCCCTGTATTCAACGCAAAAATATAAATTACGGGGGAGACACGTCCGATTGACAAACTCCATGAGTCAGGGATGATTGGAAAATGCACTCTTCAGAATTCAAGTTTATGTAAATTAGATGGGATAGCTATATGAACCCCACAAATTGCCTACAAGTTTGCGACAACACGAAGTCGAGAATCTAACCTAATATTATCAGACACACGGGTTTTCGACTATCTTCATCCATTGGCTCCGGTTTTATTTCTTCGGCAGTGGCCATAATGTTTAAAACGATTTGTCGTGTTAAATAAAATCCAGTAACGCAACTATTTACTAAGTCCAATTTGTGAAACACAATTTTCTACAATCAAAACAAAAACAACCACTGAACCATAGAGAAAAGGGGAGCCAATAATACACGACCACAATAATGTACGACCAATATTGTACGGACGATAATGCACGGCCTGATATTACGTGTACATGGATTCGAAATATTTGGTCGGCTTTTATTGGTCGCGTATTATTGCCCGTACAAAATCGGTCCGTACAGATAATGCAAGGCCGATATTGTACAGCCAATAATACATGTACAGGCTTCCAATTATTGGGTGTGCTTTATCAGGCCGTGTCAATAATGTACGACCGAATAATGCACGGCCAATAATACGAGACCAACCATAGACAAACTTAATCTCTTTCATGCCTCGTTTAACTAGGAGAGTGTAAAGAATGATAACTTCATATGTTCACATTGGAATCGTATGATTTGTACATTTACCACCACGATATCTAATCGATATTTAATCACCGTTAGATATGTGAGCACTTCACTGGGCGAGAGATTGTTTTCGTCGGGTATGATGCAGGAGTTATTAATCTGGGGTTTGAGGGTAGGTATACACACGCGATGGAGTAACGTGCACTTCGGGTGAAAGGTGCGGTTGAGACTGGCAGGCGAACCAGTGAGGCGATATGACACATAACTACCCTCTATTGAGCAATCGTATCAAAAATAATCTAAAACGTAACTACCTTCGAAAGATGTTGATACCAGGTTTTCCTAAGTATTAATTGCGAGGCTTCAACAAGGAGTTTTAAAAAAAATTAGAACTTATTAAGTCCCTCTCACTTTAATAAAATATTAATATAACAACATCTAAGCTTAACAACGTAAATTGAGAAAAGAGTTATCAATAGGAAACGTATAAGTATTTTGACAACGTCCATTATCAGAAATCTGAATTCTTGGAACAGGTAAGACATATTTTATATCACTAATGTTAACACCCGCTGTGTCGGGTTCCTTTGGCTCTACAAATTATTGATGAACTTAACTTTTTAATTTCAGGTATAATACAAAAAAATCACTTCATCATCCAATACTTCTAAAATTTGGCTTTATAGTAGACTGTTATTTTTGGTCTTTCATCAAACTCAATGACAGTTTCAAAAGGGGAAGACGAGTGACGCTCGAGCATAGCAATAGTAAACCTAGGTTCGCTCGGCTCGTCGGGCCGGCTCTGCACACGAGTGCTTGGTTCCGGAACTTCCCTACTGTAACGACACGGCAAACGTATGACAAGGACAGAGTGAGGCTCATTAACGTTCAAGCAAGACAGAGACAGGAACCGAATGAATCGCCGAACACTAAGATCGTCAGACGTAGTTCATGATAGAGGTAGCGTTATCAAACAAAAATTTGGGAACATAAAAAACTTGGTTTCAGTTGTTATCTTTTTAATGGAATGTTTACAGAATCTTTAAAACTATGTATTTACAATACGACAGTATGTTGTTATAGTTCCTATCACCAGCCTTATAACTTCACCCACGCTGCCCTCACCCTTGCACCTCGCTACTTAAATCCAAGATTCATCACATATTATTTATGCATGATTCTATTTTAATTGCATTTGATGCCCTCATATGAGTATCCTACTTCCTATCCTACTCCTACTTATATTATAAACGCGAAAGTTTGTAAGTAAGGATGTGTGGATGTATGTAACTATGGATGTATGTAAGTATGGATGTTTGTTACTCTTTCACGCAAAAACTACTGAATGGATTTTAATGAAATTTTACAATGACGAGTTCAGTTTACTCGTGATCATGGCGCTTGCAACAGTGCCAAAATATCGAGAGCTCATAACCAATCAAAAACACGGTAAATATCCCGTTAGTTATAATAAGTATAATGTTACAGCTGTTATTTGAATAATGTCGTTCATACAGCTTTCACCTTGGCCAAGTCTTTCCTTCACGAGTTTTTTTGGGTTATAATTCAATCCCTGTAGAGTTATACTCCTTACCTACCATACAATGCTTTCAATGTTGCAGATATGGCCACACTAAGAATCAATGTCGTTCAAAACCTACCTGTTATAAATGTGGTCTAAACCACCTAGCAGATTCATGTGAAATAGGGGTGGATAGTGCAAATACATTTTTATTTGGTGCAAAGGAAATCATTTCGCTACTAATAAAAGCTGTCCTGAATATCAAAAATATAAAATGTGTCATGTCTGAAAAAGCTATATCTTATGCTGAAGCTTCAAAACTACTTCCTGTGTCTAAAACATCGTATGCTGATATTGCCTCACCCTCCTTAACAACTAGCCCTCAGCAAAATCGCTCTTTTAAAAATTTTACCATCGAGCCAACTAAAGTTCATTATAAGAAAAAAGTTTCAAAATATGTTCCTGCCCCTCCTCCTTCCCGTGTTGGGTATGATCAGGCTGCCCACTTAAACATTATAAGAGATGATCATGATGCTCCCTCTCAAAATGGCTGTGCCCTCCCTAATCTTTTATGTAAAAATTCTGAGATGCCTTCTGTTCAAGATATTATTGCAGAACTCCTAAAGCTCTTAAACTTATTATCTTCTGTTATGTGTAATTCTTCTTCCTCTTCCCCAAACGCTTTACCGTCCAACGCTGCCTTCAACTTGAATTCTCTCCTCTATCTTTTCTAAAATGGATCCCACCAACAGGATCCTTCAGTGGAACTGTCGTAGCTTAAACAATAAAAAATCTGATTTAATATTTTTAGTCAATAAATACAAACCATGCATCCTGTCTTTCTCAGAAACGTGGCTTAGACCTGATTCCCTTTTTAGGTTATGAGGATGGTTGTGGTGGTGTTGCTCTTTTTTTAAAAGATAATATGACCTTTTCCTCTATTTCAATTCCTTCTCAAGTTGGCTTTGAAGCTGTGGCTGTCCATACGAAATCTTTTGTAATAATTTCCTTATATTTAAGCTCCCCTTCCATTTCTGTAATCCGTAAGCTTATTCTTCTTCTTAACTCCCTTCCTAGGCCTCTCCTAGTCCTTGGCGATCTTAATTGCCACCATAGTGTTTGGGGTTGTGGTATTTCAGATTCTTGTGGAGTTTTTCTATTAGATTCCCTTGATACCCTCAATCTGTGTATTCTTAATGATGGTTCTCCTACAAGAAGAACCCGTCCAAACGAATTTCCTAGTGCAGTTGATCTATCTCTCTGCTCTCCAGATCTTGCTTTGCTTTTGTCATGGCATGTTCTGCTTTCAACTCATGGCAGTGATCATTTTCCTATTATTCTAAATATTTCACTAAATTTGGCTCAACCAGTCTATCGCAAATGACAATACTAACTGGGATAAATTTAATGAAATAGCAGAGATCAACATTTCTAAACTACCTGTGATTAATAAGGAGGACCTTGCTCAAGCTCTTTTAAATTGTGCTGATATGTCTTTCTATATTAAAAAAAATAATTCAGGTAAAATGCCTTCTCCTCCATGGTGGGATAAGGACTGCTCGGAGGCAATTAAATGTCGAAATGAAACTGAAACTACCTTTTGCCTCTCCATGACAAAAGAGAACTTCATGCAATTGAACAAAGTAATTGCTCAATCAAAACGCCTCTTCCACTCCAAAAAATTTCATGGTTGGAAATCTTTTTGTTGCTCTATAGGTCCGCATGCTCCACTCTCAATTATTTGGAATAAAATCCATAGATATAGAAGAACTTGGTGCCTTCCTCACCGTCGTTGTTGCCCGAGTCAGTCTTGGGCTGACTCATTTATGGACAAATTAGCGCCTCAGTATTGTCCTCTCCCTGATGAACTTCCTGCTCAGTTTACTTATGGTTCTAACGACGTTTTAGATCAGCCTTTTTCCATGGTAGAACTGAAAAACGTATTGAAATCGGTTAAAGATTCTGCTCCAGGTATGGAAGGCATTCCCTATTCCTTTTTTTCTAAGGCTAATGATTGTGTTCTGAATTATTACTTATGCCTTGTAAATTCTATCTTTGATTCTGGCTATGTCCCTGATAGCTGGAAATCGCAATTTATTATTCCTATTCTCAAACCTAACAAAGACCCAGATGATCCTTATTCTTACCGTCCTATTGCGCTCTCATCTGTTTTAACTAAAATAGCTGAACACCTAATTAAAAATCGACTTGAGTGGTTTGTAGAATATTATGGTTTACTTGCGAAATCTCAATACGGTTTTAGGAAGGGGAAAAGTACCATGGATAGTCTTAGTATATTCACTACAGATATAAGGCTTGGTTTCACTCGTGGTGAATCTATTGTCGGAGCTTTTCTTGATATATCTGCTGCTTACGACAATGTGCAACTTCCAGTTCTAAAAAGAAAATTAATTAAATTAAAAATTCCTGTTAAATTAAGAAATTTTACTATGAACCTTTTGACGGAGAGATTCATTTTTCTCCGCTGTGACAATCCTTCAATTTCATCGAGTAGAGTTATCTGGCGTGGTTTACCCCAAGGATCGGTTCTTAGCCCTCTCTTATACAATATATATACTTACGTATGATTTAGAGTCTTCTGTTGGTCTTTGTCGTATTTTACAATATGCTGATGATATTCTCATTTATAATTCCAATCACAAAATCGATGTGGTGAGTGCCTGTCTCTCTCACTCGCTTCAGCAATTGAATGTTTGGCTTAGCGAAAATGGTTTGAAACTCTCTCCTTCTAAAAGTAATATAGTACTCTTTACCCGTAAAAGAAACCCTCCTCCTATCAATATCTTCATAAATAATTGTCAAATCTCAGTTAGAGAATCAATCAAATTTCTAGGTCTTGTTTTAGATAGTAAGTTAAATTTTCGTCAGCATTGTGACTACATTATCCAAAAATGTGAAAAAAACATTAACGTCCTAAGATGCTTATCTGGTGTTTGGTGGGGAGCCCATCCTTTTAACTTAAAACTTTTGTACAATGCAATTATTCGAAGCGTCTTAGACTATGGATGCTTTCTTTTGGAACCTGCTAACAAGCTAAGCCTTAGTAAACTTGATTTGATACAATCGAAAGCTCTTCGAATTATCACAGGGGCTATGAAGTCTTCTCCAGTCAATGCTCTCCAAGTTGAGTGTGTTCACCCTCCCCTTCACCTTCGCCGTCAATTCCTTGCTAACAGATTCTTTTTCCGATTTATCCAATTTTCTAATCACCCTTTGATTCTAAAATTACTACTGCTTCATCAATATGTTAACTCTTCTCGTTTCTGGAGATGTAAACATTTTCCTTTGCTTATTAAAAGTTACGTTATTTTTCATTCCTTAAAAGACCCTGTTTATCGTTCTCAAAAACTTCCAATTTTCAATTATGAATTTAATATTATTATATCTCAACCCCATATAATTTTAAAATTTGACATTTGTAAAGGTGACCTATATGCAGATGAATACTTCCACGAGCTACTTAAAAGAGATTGGCGTGATTGGCATACGATCTTCACAGACGCTTCAAAACTTTCACCAGTTGGCTGTGTTTGTTATGGCATATTTCATGCTCAATACGATATTGTTCAAAAAATGTAATGTCCACCTGAATCATCTGTTTTTACTGGGGAATGTTTGGCTATCCTTGAGGCTATTAAATATATCCTTCTCTTCGAGCTGCATCGGTCTATTGTATTTTCTGATTCTCGGAGTTCTCTCCAATCATTACTTTCGAATCCTTTTACTTCTAATTCTCATAATCCAATTTTATTTCAAATTAAAAGTTCTATTGCTGAATGTTATACTAAAGGTTTTGACGTTATTCTTGCCTGGATTCCCAGTCATGTTGGGATTTCTGGCAATGAACGCGCTGATAAAGTTGCTAAAGATGCAGTTGTTTGTGGAGATAAGGTTCCTTTCATTAATTACTGTCATGACTTATTATGTCTTCCAAAATCTTATTTATCAAAGTCTTGGTCATTACATTGGAGAACCAGTAGTCGGTCATCTGGATCTGGCTTTGCTAAAATTCAACCTTTGATTCCGAGCAAACCGTGGTTTGCCCGGATAAAATTAGGCAAACGTTTAACTTCATCATTAATCCGTATGAGGTTGGGTCATTGTTGTACTCCTACTCATTTAAAAAAAGATTCACGTTAAAGATTCTTCTATCTGCGAATGTGGCTTGGATGAGGGGGATCTCAATCATATATTCTTTTCATGTCCCCTATATAACCATGTAGCGTTTTATTTATGCCTTGAATCTTTAAAATTTTCCTTTCCAACTTACATGCCTGAACTTTTATCGTCTAATAATATTGATATTTATAAAATTTTATCTGACTTCCTCTCTCTTAATAATATTCATTTATAATAAGTTCTATTTATATATTATGTTAATATTAATCATTAAAATTTTATTAATTATGTAATATTTAGCACTTCTTCTTTTATAAAAAATATGTTTATGTTAAATATTTCTTGTATCTGTCTATTTATGTATCTGCGTTAGTTATTCTGGTCATCCCTGTTTTATTATCAAAATTTCGTCATTGTAATTCTTGACGTGAAACTGGCACAAATGTCATTACGACAATTGCCATAAAAAAAAAAAGCTTTCACCCGATATTCAGCTCGTTACAGGGAATCGTTTAGATCATAGGCTTAGGATGTTAGCGAAAAAATTCTAGGTCTATGGTTTAGATAGTGTAGTAGAGTATGAGTTACGTACCCTTCGAGAAATATCTATGAAACAAACCGAACTCATTCGAGAACAAGCAGTCCAAATTCAGGAAATAAAAGCCATTGTTGTAGACCTACGGAAGGTTTTGGGCGCTGCTGACAAGACGGCTGTAATTACTGCTTCGAGTGAGGTCCAGCCCGTATCCAAGCCGATGCAGAACAACGCTGGGACTCAAAAGTTACCTACGAGCGAGCGACGAATCCTCATAAAACTGTGGAGTCTTTGTCGCCGGTGCCGGTGCCGGTGCGATGAATGATTCCTATCTATCAGTTGTAAAACCAGCCGCTCGGCAACAGCCCCATAGCAATCGAAACAAAATCATTATCTACTTGCCAAATACCTCGTCTGCCGATATTATCGCACCTAAGCCTACTGTAGAATTAACTAAAGACAATACAGTAGTTGACAGCCAGATATGTGGTGTATCGCAGCGGCCGTTGGCAACAGCGAACTCACCTATTCAACCCACCGCCGCCACTCCTAATAATGAATGGGTGCAGGTACGCCGTAAAAGGGTACGCCCGTCAGAACGAAATTCTATTAATTTATTAAAAAAATATTATGAAATATATTTTTTTAGGTATTTAATCGTATTATTGATCTCAATATTAAAAATAAACAGTTTTTTTATGTCATTGTGACGGAACAAGCCCGAGCCCCACCTGATGTTAAGTGGACTAATTTCTGCCTATAACAGACGCATTTCGTCAACGACGAATTGCACTGCGCCCGTCACACTGAGACGTACAGTTGTTAGGTCTCATGTGCCTGTAATTTTACTGGCTCTCAAGGACTGCTGCCGGAACACACTGTTAGGTGCTTGGCGACAGATTTTTCTACTTGAGGGTGTTCGCTAGCCAGGCGGGCATTCGCAAAATGCCCTTCCACCATGCGGTGAAGCTCAAGCTCTGAGCGGGACGTGCGTCAATGTCAAATAGAGTTGTATGGGGACAGTGAAGTTGTTAGGGCATACCGCCGGATAAAAAAAACAGACATCAGTCGAATAAGTTCCTTATATATATTAATTTCTCAGTTCAAACCCATTGAATTTTGTTTTTTTTCCTCACGTATGAAGACTTATTGCGCAATCAGAATATAATAATATTTTTATCCTTTGCCAGCTTCTTAAACCAATGATGCAGTCAATTGCTAGGATTATAGTTAAAGAATTCTAACTCAATGCCTGGCATGTTTTAGTAATCTTTTATCATGCTTTATCTATCGCACAGACTTTTAGCACATGAACAAAGAACCTAGGATGCTAATGCATGACGTAGGGTGCTTACCATTTGAAGTGAAATTCGCTAAAAACGATCACACTCCCAAAAAGTTGTTCCAAATGGGTCTTGGCATTATTTTCGCCATAAACGCTATGAAGCTACTGGAACAGTTTGAATTACCCATAGGCTTAGGATGTACAAGACCAACAGTGATGGATGGACGGTGTTACAAAATTTTTTATGTAAATGTGTGAGTGACATAGTGTTGTCAAGACGCGGGCAAGTAATACTATCAACAGTTTTACTGGTTGAATCTTAGTACACAAATTATGCCTTATATAGTTCATTGAGACTATTGTATTTTATATTCTTTTATGGAGAAGAACAATATTTTCTGTACAGAGCAACACGGTTTTCGAAAAGGCAAATCAACAAATACTGCTGTATACGACCTGATGAGAACAGTATCAGAGTCTATAAATGATAATACGCCAGTTATGTCTATTTTTATGGATATGTCGAAGGCTTTCGACTTTGTATGCCATGACATACTTTTCAAAAAGTTGTATTGTTATGGCTTACGGGGTCCAGCTTTAGATTTAATTAAAAGCTATTTAAGCGACCGTCAGCAATACACTGAAATTACATATATTGATGACATAAAAACGCAACGTAAAGCAAAATCAAATGTAAGAAACATACAGTATGGTGTGCCTCAGGGTAGTATATTAGGCCCGCTTCTATTCCTATTATATATTAATGACATGCCCACTTGTATGAATGCAAAAATTGTATTATTCGCAGACGATTCCACTGTTTTGTTAAAATGTGAAAATACTGAAAATTTTGAGAGAGAAATCAATAGCACACTAGCAAATATTATTAATTGGATGACAGCAAATAACCTTATCATAAACCTTGACAAAACAAAGTGTATGCAATTTCATCTCCCACAACAACAACAATTAATAATAGACGTTGCATTCCAAAATACAAAAATTGAACAAGTCAAGGAAATACGCTTTTTAGGGATCATGCTGGATGCTAATGTAAATTGGAAAAGTCACGTTAACTGTTTGCGCAAAAAAATATCTCGCTTTGTATTTGCACTAAAAAAACTGACACAAATCTCCTCACACAAGACAGCGCTCGCCGCATATCACGGTTTTGTCTCGTCAAATTTACGCTATGGAATAATGCAATGGGGTAATTCTGTAGATAGCATATTAGCTTTTAAATCACAAAAAAAATGTATTAGAGCAATGTTTGGAGCCTCTCAAAGAGACAGTTGTAAATTATTATTTAAAAAAGTAAATGTGATGACTATGCCTTCACTGTACATATACGAAGCATGCATATTTGTAAAGGAACACCTTAATTTATTTACTCAGAAAGAAAATAAGCGGCCCCGTAAAACTCGTAATAAAATTGAAATAAATCCGCACTGTCTTTCAAAAACTGTATTTTTCAGTAAAAGTATTTATGTAATGGCCACCAGGGTATTTAATAATTTGCCTGATAATATGAAGGAATTGGAATTAACTAATTTTAAAAAGATTCTGAAGAAAATGCTTATTGGAAAATGTTACTATACCATTGATGAGTACTTAAATGATAAAATACAATTATAGTGATTAGCAATTATGACATATTATTTTATTTGACAATCGATGATATACAACAATCTGATTCCTTGACATTATTAATAATTAAAATCCATTCCAATTCTCTAATTCTTTGACCTTTATTTACAATAATTAAAATGTGTATTATGTATGTATCGTCATTTGTAAATGCATGTGCTATTTGTCTATCGATAATTATAAGTGGTAACAAATTATAAATTTTAAATGTATACCTAATAATATTGCTCACCATCTCGGTATGTTACAGAGTCCTTTTTTAATAATATATGTAAGAACTGTATACTCCTTAACCTGTGACAATGCAATAAAGCTATTAGATTTGATTTGATTTGATTTGTATAACCGTAAACAACACTGAAATCACAGAAATGCAAAATATGCAATTTCATTAACTTGGACAACTTATTTTTCCAGTTAGTATGATTTAAAAACCAAACTACTTAACTCATTACGATAAAATTTCAATGGGATGAATCTTAAGGTAAAAAATCTTATACCTATCTTAAACCCTTCAAACAAAATACGATGTTTTAAACCAAATATCAAAACATGAATACAACCGTATTGTTTACCTGTTCTTATTTTTGATCTGTTAAAAATAAAACTCATTCAAAGTTGAAGTCAAATGCATATGTAATTTTTTATTAATAATTTTAATTATTTTCTATAACTTTAATTTTTTTCTGTCATTTTTGTCACAACTTATAACATTAGTTAATAAGTTTTTTTCCTTGGAGACAGTACTTGATTTGAAGGAGCAAGTTATTAACCATATGGCTAACGGTAGTGATATATATCTATTTACGTAAGGACAAGGCCGCCTTATTTTCAATTTCATCTGAACGGAAAAATAAAATTTATTAGCATTTTCATTCAAAGTTTATTACAAACTGTAGTTTTTATTTACAGTTCATCAATAATCCGAACGCTTTTATCACATACCAAAAATTTGTTGGAAATCTGTAAGAACACAAACATTATTATACGCGTGTGTGAGATTTGTCAAGATAAAGAGCATTTATTTCAGCTATAATAAAGGCTCATTAACTTATTAGATGTTAGGTAGGTGGTGATGGCATAACCTAGTCGTAGCTTATGTAAAGTACTAGTTCCGTATTTAACGATCTAACTTACTACGTTTTCTATGCAAAAGGGAATCATAAGGAAACGACAACAGACCCTATTTATAGGAACACATAGAACACTTTAAAGGTAATATTGTATAGTCACATTCCACAACGATAATATAATAAAAAGGGCAAACCATTTTGGAAGCCAACAAACATAGATCCACACACAACACGTGGATATCAGTTATGTTACATTAAATAAAATAATAGTACAGCACTTAACTCAATAAGTCTCGATGAGGCAGTCACTTGTGAAGAATAAAAAGAAGGTTCAGTAAGTTGAGACATTGGTTTTATAGCAATGACTGGCGCCAAGTGTCTGCCACATATATATTAGTTCCCGCCATATTTACCACAACCAATCAGAGACACGAACGTTCCCGCCACAACGTATCAGCCAACCCGAAATAAGACAGGATGGTTGGTTTTACAGTTTATATAGGATTTCAGTGTGGCGGTTATTAAAAATGACAAATATCAACAAGTTTTAGAATATACTACAATTAACATAATGAGTAACTTCTCATAACTTATTTTCTTAAGATAATCTAAGCTTAACAAATATATGATTCTAACCACCCATACTGACAGTACTTCGTCCACGAAGTACAAAATAACACCAGGCAAAATTCGCTTTAAAATAATTATGTTAAACTTAGTGATAATAGTATATATGTAGGAAAGATTGTTACCGTGTATGGCAACTCACAATTATTTGCACAAAACTTGCTTGATAAAGAATTTATGTACTAAGTAATAAACAGAACCATAGAGAAAAGTAATATACTGGGAATAGAGAGGCCCTTTACGATTTTTTATGCCGACCCGTTATGTCAAGAGACTGCTCTGGTATCAAAATCCCGAACTAAAATTTACTCACACATGCACGACTATGAATGTGTGATTAGATTAGTATTACTTACACATGCATTCATATAAATACCTACCTGCTACGCCGGCGGCGTCGTGTATGACGCAGATATAATATGTTTTGTTTCTAAAATGTAACATGTTTAGCTAACAAACATTTTCTGCTGGGAAAACTATTTGTTATAAACGCGTCCAATATTAAAAAGAACATACATATACCAGTGGCATACAAATCTGTCTCAATTTTCTTCCAAAATAGGAGGTGCATTACCCGAAACCGTAATTTCTTCATTTTCTATAACTCCAGGATCTACAATATTTTCATTTTCTGAATCATCGTATGTTATTGCAAGCCTGGACAGAATAATTTTATAGTAAGAGAGGTCTTCGTTATCCTACCATGCATCTCCTTGTACATTTTAAAATTTGTTTTTTATGTTCAAGCCCGGATGAAGGTATTGACGTACTGTTATCTGTTCTCTGCAATAGTGGCTGTACAGCTTCTCTTCTGAGGCGAAAGCAAACTGTTTTGTATTTGGGGCATTTACCCTAGGATTTTTAATCATGAATCAATCATCATGAATTAAGACGACGTCATCAATTTCAATATGGTTTTGTGGTTTTTGCCATATGGATCGTGCTGTTCCATTGCTGTGATCAGCGTTCCTTGGTTGGGTAGAAGATATTCAATTTTTAAAAGTGGTTATTTATTGGTAAATTGGAAAGATCTTATCACTGTCACTGCTTTGGAGGTGGTAAAAGTGAAACCTTTTATCAAATCTTTGATTTTAGAGAATATACAGAAATAATAGAAAGCTAGGTCGGGGCTATGTGCAGGATGGGTGACGATTTGTACTTTTGCGGAAGCTAAAAATGACTTAGTTTTGTTGGCCGTATGTGAAGAAGCGTTGCAATTTAGCTTAGCTGATTGATTAAGAACGGCTAAGCAAACTTCGCTACGAGCGCTTCAAAAAGGTTTCCAAAATATTGTTATTTACTCGTTTATGAAAGTTATTCCCGAATTTTTCATATCTTTCTCGTATAGCTTCTCCGCCATTTTACAACACACTATGGTAACTATTTTTTCAGAATTATACAACGTGAAAGAACATTGATAAATTAGGTTGAAAATTACACATGACGAAATGAGAGCGCTGCACGGTACACCTTTTAAACCCCGCCCGCCATGGTATAGTTTGTGCTCTGTTTTATTTGAGCTTGAATTACATTTCTAAACATATTTATTCGTAGTTCACGGCTGTGGTGCAGGCTGCCGTGATGAGATGGTTTATAAAGTAGCAATAAAAAAGATTTGATTATAATTTATAATGTACAAACCATATAAGTTTAAGGACTAAAATAAAAAAGTGGCGAGTGAGAGCAATGTCTATTGTCTATGGAGACAACAAAATAAAGCCCTCTGCACACCGGACGCGGGGCGTGCGCGGTTGGCGGTCCCGCGCAATCTGTAATGTATGGGATTGTATGGAGGCCTTCAGACCGAGCACCCGCGCGGGACCCGCGCCGCGCGCCGCCCGCGCACTCCACCCGCGTCGGCAAGAGCGCCGCTCCCGCGCGGGTCACGTGCTCCTTCGGTGTTACTAGTTTTGTTTATGGTTTCCATGTTTTCATGAGGATAAAATCAAAGAACTACTATGTTGTTTTTTAGAAGCTCTGCTCTGTACAAATTTGTATGCATGTGGTTGCGGTTTATATATTATGTAAAGTTCGTAATTAGTTTTAAAATCTAATTCAACACAGCGTGTAGTATAGTCTGAAATGTTAAAGCTAAGGCTGATTACTTTTAAAATAGTTGTGTAGAAGAATCGATTCTAATTGATCGAGCCAGATACTCTAATTCGTCGAAGTATCGAACTTCGGGTCTGAAAGATATATCCGCAAAACACGTATTGACTTACTTTTGTTTAACTTCGTTCGTAGCATAGACTTCCAAGAATTTGCCTGTGGAGATTGTTTTTTTTAATCGGATTCGTATTGTTTGTACAGTTTCTAAATATGAAATTATAATTCATTCGTTTGCTTATACGTAGGAAAAGTCAAGTTCTATATATGCAGAAAGAACACAAATACTAATGAGAATATAAATTCCTATTGAGAACAAAGACATTCACGTAAACTTTAAATATCTAACCTATATTTTCTAGAACACCTAGCGACACCTCTCGCTGAGTAGCTGAGAGCTCCATAACTAGGATTCTTAGACGCTTACCATGGGAAAATGTTCTTTAATTACTCTTCGCTAAGACATAACTGATTGGGGCATATTAGCGTTCTCGGAGTAGTATGTAGATTCCATAGCGGGCAAGATTTGCGATAAACGATGCGGTCCGACCATAGACTATATCATACAACGAACTTCGTACCACAGATTAAATTTTCGTTGTCTAAAGTGTCGCTCGAACACGAAAAACGAAACTTCGTTGAATTGTAGAAGCAGCCCAGGGTGCATTTCTCAACCAATTCTCATGAAATTTTATGAGCCGGTTTGATATATGTATTGAATTTTTTGTCCAGTCAGTTTTTACTAACTTTTCGAAATGAAAGAGATATTGGGTTCTATAACTGTAAAATAATCGTATACCTGCCATATAGAAAAATGATTGTCAAGAGTGTTTGATTATTGTATGTTTTTTAAGAATATTTCGGAGCAGGGCCGCTACTACAATTCAACGAAGTTTCGTTTTTCGTGTTCGAGCGACCTTTTAGACAACGAAAATTTAATTTGCGGTACGAAGTTCGTAGTTTGATATTGTCTATGGTCGGAGAGCATCGTTCATCACAAATCTTGCCCGCTATGGAATCTTCCATACTACTCTGCGAACGCTATTATTCTTCAATCAATTTTAAGTCTTATCTGATAAAAAATTAAAGACTATTTTCCCATGGTAAGACTGAGAATCCTAGTTATAGAACTCAGCAAGAGGTGTCGCTACAGGGCCGCTACTACTCAGCGAGAGGTGTCGCTATTGTTCTAGAAAATACAGGTAAGATATTTAGAATTTACGGTAATGTCTTTGTTCTCCATAAGTATTTATATCCTCATTAGTATTTGTGTTCTTTCTGCATATTTAGAACTCAACTGACTACTTATAAGCAAACGAATAAATAATAATTTCATATATAAAAATGTACAAACCATACGAATCCGATTAAAAAATATATTCAGAATCTACGCAGGCAAATGCTTGCAAGTCTATGCTAAGAACGAAGTAAAGAAGTAGTAGTAAGACAAAAGTAAGTCAATACGTGTTTTGCGGATACCTTTCTTTCGGACCCGAAGTTCGAGACATCGACTAATTAGAGTAGGAGTTACACTTGGATTTTAACTAACTACTGACTTTAGCTTTTCTTTATAGACTGCGTTTCATACTGATGGGAAGATTGATATTGTTTGGATTTGAATGACTTTGGTTTTTGTGGAATAGCAAATTGAGGAGGAAATGAGTGCCGGACGAAACAAATCGACATTATTACTAAGTGAGCACAAAGCGTCTCCGTTTCAGCTTGGACAGAAATGTTTTCCTATCTGTCCAGGTATTCTCCCCTACAGATCGCAGTTCTCAACTGAACATCGTGAAATTTTGTGAGTATTTACATTAAAAAAAATTGTCGAATCAGTTTTTGATTTTCTACTAAAACGGAGGTAATTCAAACGTAAGAAAAAAATGGCTACATACGAGTTGGACTTGTGCACGAAGGTTTCTGTGTCATTATCTATATACAACATTAGACACTATATTAAAACTTTACTAACCAACTTAAAAAAAGTAGGAGGTACTCAATACATCTGTATTTTTTTATGTTTGTTACATCAGAACTTTGACGGGGTAAACCGATTTTGATGGTTTTTTTTATCTGAAAGCTGATGATTTCCGTGTGATCCCATTTGAATTTCATCAAAATCGATCAATCCGTTTTTGAGTTACACTGCAATAGCTAAAAATATTTTCTTATCTTGATGATATATTTAGCGGAAGTGAATGACAATTAATCACGGAAGTAGAAATGGACACAAAAGGGCGAAAAATTTTTTTTACCAAATTCAACACTCAAGTTTGAAATACCTTGTTAAACTCGGTGCAACGATAGTTCAAAAGTACATAATATTATCACAACATTGTACCGACTGTTAACCTGCCCTCCGAAGCGCTCAATAGTAATGTCAATAGCGGTCACCCATCCAAGTCATAAGGGCGGCGAACGTTGTTTAACTTAGCTAATCAGTTAAAAATGAATAAGTAAACTTCCCTAAAAAGCGCTTCAAAAAAAGCATCATAAATATCTTGCTAGGCTATAGCAAAAAAAAAACACCAATCAGTTGCTTTCCATGCATAAAACCTTCAATAATAATTTTATAAGGTCTATTGCGTAATAAAGATAATAAGATTCTCTCTAAGCTGGCACTAGAATCTGGTAAAAAAATTGTTTATTAAATAAATTTACCATAAAGAATAATATATTGTAAACATAAACATCACGTCGGGGTCACCACTGTTGTGCTTCTTGGTATATTGCACTTACTATGAATGGAGTTAATGTCTATCAGAAGGTGACGTTCAAATAATACTACGTGTTCCGAAATATGTGTGCGTTTATTGGACGCTGCCGCGAGACTGCGGAGCAACTGTGGTTACAAACTGTTTTAAGCCTAAGAAACATATTCAATCGATGTAGGCATGAACATACACACTACAATAACATTTAATAATAGTATAACACAATACAATATTTATTTATTTCAGAAGTCATAAGCATTATTATTACGGACGGCATTTGAGTGGGTAATTTATTTAGATATGTTCCATTTTTTAGCAACTTGCGGCAATTTGTTCACTAGAATGTGAAAATTCTGTATCCAAAGCTAATCTGTATCGCACATCGAAAATCGGTATAAATACGGTGAAATCTGTATATATGGCAACGCTGGCGGCGGGCCCGCGCCTCACACGCGCCGCCATTTTGGCATTCGGTGTGAAGGCCACCGCACTGCTCACGCCCCGCGCCCGCCACGCCACGCTACCGCCCCGCGTTAGGTCTGTCTAGGGCTTAAAAGTGTTTACAGGGGTGCGTTCCGAACCTTGGTTAGAGCGCACTCGGAGTGCAACTTTTCACTCTAACGTCGTTCACAACCTTCGAGTATAGCGTTCGGTTGTCACAACTGGACCGTTCCAAACCTTTGAAGGTTGCAACTTTTTAACCATAAAACGCGTGACATGAAATGACTTTGACGTTTATATCGTATTCTATCTGATGCGCTCACCCATATACCTATCTCAAAAAATATAAATACTAATATAATTTCTCAAAATATAAAACTTAAATAAAAATGGAAAACGAATTTGTGATAGTGTTAAATAGCAATTATTATTACGATAATGATGTAAGTCTGTCAATGTCACAATTTGTTTGAGGTTATAAAACAACCGGTCGTTCCATACCTCAGGGTAAGTTGCAAAACAACCAAACAACGAAACAACTACACTCTGAGCCTCTGAACGCACTCCTGGTTTTTTCACTGGGTTTTTTTTGAAAAGTGCAGCCGTAAAGAGCGTTGAAATCTCTTGTTTAATTAATTTATTAATTTCAGGTGCCATGAAATCTTCTCCTATAAATGCTCTTCAAGTTGAATGTGTTGAAGCTCCTCTTTATCTTCGTCGACAATTTCTCAGTGATCGTTTCTTTTTTCAAGCTGCTCAATTTTCTCTTCATCCAATTTTGAATAGACTTCACTGTCTTTCTATTCTATTTCGGTCTTCAGACTATTGGCGTCATAAAGACCCTTCTTGTTTATTAAATTCTTTTAATAAACTTTCAAGTATGTCTTTTTCGTTATATCAATTTCCTATACATCCTCTTTTTAGTGTTCCCTATGATTGTTTAATATATAGACCAAATATTCTTTTACATTTTGGTATTGACAAAGATTCCCCTGGCGCTGATAAAATTTTTCATGATACTTTGAATCGTCAATGGCCAAATTGGATGGCTATCTTCACTGATGCATCAAAATTAACAGATAACGGATCGATTGGCTGTGCAGTTTGGATCCCTAAATTCAGGATAGTTCTGAGTCATAAATGTCCTCCATATTCATCTGTATATTCTGGTGAATCAGTTGCCTTATTAGAAGCCGTCAAATATGTAGAATCCCGTAAATTAAATAAATCTATAATATTTTCAGATTCTCTCAGTTGCTTGCAAGACATTAATAAATACCCATTTCGGTCTAAAGACCTTTTACACACTAACCTAAAAATTAGAGAAATTCTTTATAGATGCCACTCTTCTGGGATAGAGGTAGCTCTTGCCTGGATTCCAGGTCATTGTGGTATTGAGGGTAACGAAAGTGTAGATTATTATGCTAAGCAAGCCGTTGAAATAGGCTTGGACACGTATTCAAAAGGATTTTCCAGAGACCTACGTACTATAGCGGAAAAAAATCTTAGAGAAAAATGGTCTGACATTTGGAATAGGACAAGAATGATTAAGGGTAGACATTATGGTGACATTCAACCAGATATTCCCGTTCAGCCATGGTTTTTTAAACATAAAAAGTCGAGTAAAATTGTAACCTCTACAATAATTAGATCGCGTCTAGGACATGTATGCTCACCAGTTTTTCTTGCAAAAATTAGGGTCAGGGACCATTCTCTTTGTGAATGTGGCCTTGAAGATGGAACTCTAGATCATATTTTCTTTTGCTGTCCTAAGTTGTCATATTCTTTGTACGATGTTTTAAGTCCTGATATCCCTAGACCTGTTAGTTTCAAATGTCTTCTCTCATATGTCTTTACACCTTTTATATTTATTTTATGTAATTTTATTAAGTCTAATAATATTCGTTTATAGATTATGTAATTATTATTCTACATACTTCTAAACCTATATATTTTTGCTTTATTTAACTATAATTATTATACCGGGCATTCTTCATTTAAACCGTACATTGGCCACACTCTGACACTGGCAGAAAAACGTCAAGCAGCGTTTAAAAGCCATCTAAAGAAGAAGAAGAAGAAGAATTAATTTATTATCTCTCTATTGTAATAAAGGAAGGTCGGAGCTTCTATTGTTAACTGTTTTAGAATGCTATAACCTACAAAGTTGCGATGTAAACATAAGTTTGCACTGTAATCAATTGGCTTCTGTACCCAGCAGTACAAGGATAATATGCTGGTGAAGTGCAACATCAGTTGGATCTCGGCACGTACGCACTAATGTGTGCGATGGGCCACCCAAAGTGTGGACAATACTACTAAATAATATCCAATGCTAGTCTTTTTCTAATCCTATAATTTCATTTAGTAGTTTCTGAGAAATTTGTAACCATCAATTACCAAGTAACTCTTGATGGAGCCTACTTTTCATTATAGTTTTTTCTTACAGACATAGCAGGACTCTAATGCCCAAGGCAATGTCTATGCTTCTTTTTAATGTACAACAATATACAGGGATTGTGACTGATCGCTCAAGAAGGAACAAACTATATTTCATCGCAGATCGCAGTTTAAGATGGCAGTTCTTTAGAAGGTGCTGCTGCCCACCTTCCAGTATTTTTCCCTTAGTTGCGTCTTATGACACCCACAGGAAGATATGGGGAGGGTCAATTCTAACCTGACACCTCAATACTACTGGATCCAAAAAGAAAATTATAAAATTATTTTTACTCACGCATATAACTACTGATAGATAACATTAATAAGTTTCTTACTGATTTAAAGTTACTGCATATTCAATGAATTATTATTTATAATATTGATGAAAACTAACTGTTGTAATTACTAGTAGGTAGCATTAAATATAATAGAGATGTTTTCAAAGTATTAAAATATGTTACATAAATATTTAATATTATTTCCTGTACTATTCATTTTCATCAGAACCATCATATTGTAAATGTTGCAGTAAGTAGTAGTAAAATTAAAACAAAATATTATAGGAAATCACATGACAATTTTAATTTTTCAGGATACTTCCGCGGTACCCTGCTACTCAACATAACATTGTCACAGAAATACCAGGAGATGACAGTTTGAAATACAATAAAAGATTATAAAATTCGTGTTTATTTTAGTATTTTATATGTTTTAATTTTGTAGACAGTTCTTTTGGAATGTTAAACATCATATTTAAAATAGATGTGTTGGTCATTAGATAATACCGGGAAATAGGCTTTTACATAAGTCACACAACTGAAAATTATGATTAATTAAATCATTCTTCATCAACAGCCATTATATCTACCATTGAACAAAGGCCTATCCTATTTACAACTTTCATCGCCTCTTTCGACTCGCCCATGAAAATATGGGGAGGAACAAAGAGCTATTATTATAATATAGGGTCATAAAAATCATGTACCAGTGCAATCAATGCATTGCAAACACTGGTGAATTGTAAATGTTATGTTCAAAACCATTGATTCTGATTTCCATTGGGTGATGGTCAATAACTTGGGATCTAATTGTAGTTAGCAAACAATTATTGCACATAAGCATGTGATAGTTCTCTTACAACTTCACAGTCTGACTGTAATCCCTATGCCAAGATGCTTACACTTTAGGTACCCACTGTTTAGAAGTATACATCACCAAGGAAGGACTTAGGTACATTTAGAGATCATGTTCAGTTCTGAAACATATATAGCATATCATGTCAAGTAGCAGGTATTGGTGTACCTATCCCAGAACACATATCAGAATAAGGTATGACTTATAACAGTAAGCACCTAGTTAACAAGTGTCCATTTCTTGCTAGCACTTTCTAATCTCTTTCAAAAACCTGCTTCAGGTCAAGCGTGGTTTCATTACCAAAAGAGTGTAAATAATATTTTCTAACCTACCTCCATTAATCCTTTGGCATCGGCTGACCCACTATGGCCAATTTATGAATGAAATTCTATTGTTATCATTATCGCAGATAGCAATAGGTTAAAATTGATTTATAATATATTCATATCTTTAGCCTTCTTCACCACAAAGTATACGTAAAATCTATGTGTGCCCCCCCCTCTATTTCTGACATCCTTAATAATGTGCCCAAAATTAGTATTTTATGTAATTGTTTCATCCATTAACATATTGTACAGATAGACAATATCTTATACAAGCCAGGGTTATTGTCATAGTCGCAAAATTCAGAGAAAAATTTTCAACATAATCAAGAGATGGATAAATGCTACTGATCGTCGACAAACCCACTTGTATCAGGTAGAATGTAGTAAGCACTATCAAATTTTATCATATCAATGAACCATGCTCAACTGTAGAATTGTTAAAAAATCATATATAAACCTTATGTGTACATATTCAGTTATTATTATTTTTTTTTTTTTTTTTAATTCTGTTTAAATTTTTGGAGCTTTTAGCCGCATTGGACGCAGCCATGCCAGCCCCATTAGAAACAATCATTTAATCGACATCAGCAATTTAAAATTTTAAAACTTAACCTAAATAGTGTTCTGGCAGTGTCAGATGACGGTACTGCCAGTACACTCTGGACTAATCCAACATCAAAATAATTGAGGCCAAGGCCTCTTAACTTACATCGTATAGGTTCACCCCGGGGACACTCCATCAACAAGTGGTATATGTCTTCTACAACACCACACATGTCGCAGTTAGGTGAATCAACTAATCTCATCAGATGTTTAAATTTGTTTAATGGAATGTGCCCAGAGCGAAGTCTACAGGCCATCACAATCATTTTCCTGCTTAGGTTTGTCATAAGGAACCATGGCAATTGAGGAGGTTCACTTTGCAGAGTTCTATACCAGATACCTTTGTCTTGTGATATGTTGCAAAAATAGTTATTCCAGTTTTTATGAATTTGTTTCTTGTGTTTAGGAAGCATATCTGTGTACTCTGGGATTAGGAATACTTCCGACCCCATAGTGACTGACTCCCTAGCCAACTTATCCACCTCCTCATTACCACGGATACCCATATGCGAGGGAATCCATTGCAATCTCAGAGACCTGTAATTAGCATTTAGGTTGAGAATTTTCTCTAAAATAGCATAAGCTATCGATGCACCTCTGATTCCAGAGGCACAGCGAGCTAAATGCTGTAAAGCGCTTTTACTATCTGTGAGAATGACAATATTATTATATGGCGTGGTTTCAATATAAGATAAGGCCTCTGAGATTGCAAATAGTTCAACCATCATAATAGAGTGGTCATTTGATGTAATTTTAAAACTACTTTTTACATTTTGAGTTGGATCAAAAAAGGCTGCTCCAATGCCCTGGCTACTTTTGGAGCCATCTGTATACACTTTGTGGAAAGCTGCATACTTATTGTGTAACATGTGTAATACATTGTGTAATAGTACTCTAGCATCATATTGACTTTTAGGATTTACAATTTCATCAATCTCAGTTACAATGAAGTCAGTGTTTATGTTAGATACCCAGATAGGCAATGTGAACATTTTCAAAATTTTACTTCTTAATAAATATTCTGACTGAGTATGCATATATGTAGATACCAATAGGGGCTTCCTTTTCATGTTCCAGAAGTTCAGTTGAGATAGATTGGTCAGTTCTCTAAGCAACTTAGTAGTCGAATTATCAGACCATGATGAGGCTTTGAGACAATATTTTGTAGCCAGATATTGACGCCTCAAGTGCAGAGGTGGAATAGATAATTCACTCTGCATCACATGAATGGGAGTGGTTTTTATAAAACCTCCTATAACTCTCATACATAAATTCTGTATTCTATCCAACTTACTTAAATGTACCATTGCTGCATTGTCATATAAAAAACTACCATAATCTATTTTACTGCGAATTAGTGAAATATACAGATTTCGGAGGTGTTTAGGGTGAAGACCCCAATCCGAGCCTGCTAGTATTTTCAAAATATTTACATTTTTCATTGTTTTTTCATGTATCTCATTAATATGGCGATTCCACAACAAAGATTTATCAAGCCACATTCCTAAATATCTGATTGAATTAACCAACATTATGTCATTGTCATTAATAGTAAGTGTGGCTTGATGAATTTTTTTACCCCTGCTGAATATACAACATTTAGTCTTCTCTGGTGCAATGTCTAAACCTAAGTCCTGTAGCATATCTACCACAGAATTTAACACATTTTGTAAATCATTACAGGTTACTATAAAATTTCTGTGTTGTGAATATAAGACAAAATCGTCAGCATATTGTAGGATTTCTACATTTTCAAAAGCAGTACATATATTAGAAGTTAAAATATTAAATAGAAGCGGGGAGATAGGATCCCCTTGGGCCAGACCTTTATTAGTCCATCTCTCAAAGTAATTTCCATTGTTCTCTTTCTCTATCTTTAAGTGTCGTTCAGATAAGTATGCCCATAAGTATTTGCACAACTGAGAACCCACCTTTAACTTATCAAGTATAACAATTAATGGTTCTATAGCAAATTATTGTATGCGCTTTCAATATCTAGGAAACAAGCTAGAGTAGGGATGCCATTTGAAAAACCTATTTGAATCTGTGCAATCAATCTGACTAGGCTATCTAAACATGATTGACTTCGTCGGAACCCAGAGACGGTTGGTGCAAGGATACTATTTTTTTCAACATACCATTCCAGTCGTTTAGCAATCATTGAGTGAAAAATTTTGCATATGCATGAGATCAATGAAATGGCCCTGAATTTTGGCAAACAATTAGTATTAGTATTGGTTTTTGGTATGGGGATAATTTTTATCCTGCGCCATTGGGTGGGTATGATTGCTTCTTTGTAAATCATATTATAAATTTTGATCAATATATATTATAAATTCAGTTTTTATTTTATCAACTTGATAATTCATGAAACTCCAGTCTAGTATTAAATTCTCTTTGCTCCAGTCCACAGGTTGTTATGGAAATTTGTTCCCTAAACACTTTCTCATATCAACCCCTTCCATAAATTAAATATGTACCTAGTTTATTCAAGTAAATTGATGTGGGATGGGCACTCATAATATTTTAGAAAGGTTCTGAACCTAATAATATTGTAAGGATTGACACGCCACATACTTTATTCTTACATGAATGTTTTTGCTGTCATGCATATATTTCCCACAATTAAGTAGTTGGAATTGCAGTATGAATGTAGCATTGTCCGTTCCCACACTGTGTAGGTACAGCAAATGCGTAATATTATAAAAAAATAAGCTTTAGAACAAAGTAAACGTCCCAAAAACTTAATTTTGATACAAAGCTTATGTTTCGTAACAGTAATATATTGATTGATAAAATGATGATATGAGAATTTTTGTATCTGCGAATATAGGATTTTTATACAAAAAGTGTTATATTTATTTCACACATTGTGTAATTACATCTAGAACAGTGGCCCTGACTTTCTTGCCTATTTTTCCCATCTATGTAATCCATGCGTGCTGAATGTGGCATTCATTTTGTAATAGACTTTCAAAATAGTGCTTGAATAAAAAAGTACAATGATTTCTACTTTGACTTTTATTCCTTAATATTACAACTACAATGATGAAAAACCAGTTATTAAATTAAAAAGTATGTAACATGTTGATTGGTGGTCTGCTGCAACTTCAGTGGACTAAAATGCACATTTCCTAATGCTGGCTACAAACAGGTCAACACACAGTGAATGAGTATGTTAAAATTTGCACAACTTTCCTGAGTTTGAGAGTCCCCAGTTTGCCACACATTCATTATTGTAAGGTCACATGGTGATTGATTTATGATCTCAATGGATGTGCCAACGCTGATAGTATTGTAGAAGTCAGCTCTTATTAAAAGATCTTTAGAACAGTTCAAAATTTATTTTGATTTAAACATGATGTACTTGTATACTACCAAGTTCCTTTCATGCTGGTATTACCACTTATTGTGTCCTTTACAGTATTCTGTTCCACCATCCTTTTACACCAGGCTACCTCAAGGAGTAATTTCAAATTCATATTCAATGTCAGCATCCCTTTTCTTAGTTAGTAGAAGCTTAGTAGCTTAGGTATACTTGATCCTACTAGCTTTGTTACTAGTAAGTTGCAGGTTCCGACATGAAGTTGAACTCATGGGCATAAGCCTGTTGTGACTGGAATCTCAAACACACAAATTTCACATGAAACACCTTGATGTGGCTAGAATGCAATCGGCAAAAATATTAAACATGAGTTGGGAATGCATACGAGCAAAACAGAGAGTACTATGTGAGTGCGACAAATGGATGCTCGATTAACGCTTGTGCGACAAAACTGTACTGCGATTCACCATAGAGCGATTGTACGCTAGAGCGACACACTAAAGTTCGACATCATTCTAGTGCGACTCTATGTAAGTTCGACAAATGGATGTGCGATTAACGCTTGTGCGACAAAACTGTACTGCGACTCACCATATGACTATTGTACGCTACAGCGACACACTGAAGTTAGACATCATTCTAGTGCGACACTAAACACTCAATTTTTTTTTGTGTTTATAGTACTTGGCTGGAGAGTACTATGTGAGTGCGACAAATGGATGCTCGATTAACGCTTGTGCGACAAAACTGTACTGCGATTCACCATAGAGCGATTGTACGCTAGAGCGACACACTAAAGTTCGACATCATTCTAGTGCGACTCTATGTAAGTTCGACAAATGGATGTGCGATTAACGCTTGTGCGACAAAACTGTACTGCGACTCACCATATGACTATTGTACGCTAGAGCGACACACTGAAGTTAGACATCATTCTAGTGTGATAAACAATATTGCGACAGTAGGTCGACACTACGGTATTGCGACAAACGATTTTGCGACAGACTCTATGGTGGTAGATATTCTATCCAAGTACGAGGAACGGTGCGTTGCTACATCTTTAGATTTTAAATGACAAGTATATTAAAAGATAAAATAATAATATCACTTCAGACCTTGCAAGAGTTTTAATGTACTTCCAGCGCCACCTAGTTTGTCATGCGGTACTGAAGTAGAGGTTGGTGCTTGGTATTTTTTTAGCTAGTACAACGTGGAAGGTTATGCCATATACGTAAATTATTTACAATTGTTAATACAAATTTCACAGAATTATATTATATTGGGTGTTAATATTTTTCACTTATAATATAACACTTCTTTTCTAATACAAAAAACCTTTCAGGTTAAGGATTTACTCCTTAACCTGAAAGCTTTTTGTTTTAGTAAGAATTAAATAATATGTTAACAAAAACATAACAAAAGTAATTTTGTTGACATACGCAGGAATTAACTCGCAATAAACTTATCACAGTACAGTTTCCAACTCAACTATTTGATTCACTTAATGGCAAACAGGCCACGCAAGAATGATAATAAATCCATTGTACCTTTTTTTTCTAAATGCTTTTTAATTTGTTCTTCTTTATAATGTTGTTGTTTTTTTCTTTTTGGCTCACTTGCTCGTTAACCTATACTCGTATTTTTTCTATAGTGTAGTTCTTTTAAAATTTCCTCAAGTTTTATATTTATTCCATCTCCTGCGACCTAAAAGTGCATTCCATCTACGGTGCCAAATTTCAACACAATTTTGTGTCTCCCATTTCCTGATAGTTACAGACCATACGTTCGGTGAAAATGTCGGTGGAGTTTTTTTTAGCTTCAAACAACCAGGTGCTACAGTTGGTTTTTTTTGCTGTGTAAAATCGTTCTATTTAATACTTCCGAAACCAACAAAGAGGAGCACACGGCTGCAGTATTCCTGGACATGGAGAAAGCATTTGACTGAGTGTGGCATGACCGCTCTATAAACTTGCCAACCACCCAATCCTGAAAAGAGCGGTGACAATTATCATATCATTCTTGGAGAAGAAAACCTTCAATATCAGAGTGGAAGGAACCCTATCCAAAGCCCACCCCATACGAGCTGGCGTCCCCTAGGGTAGCTGCCTCTCGCTACCTACTACTCGGTGTACACGGATGACATCTCATTCAAAGGTACCTTATTAGCACTATGCGCAGACGACGCGGCACTTCTTACATCTCGTTTAAAGCCCGCCATGCCATCATTAAAATGCAACGAGTCCTAGATGAGATTCCACACTGACAAAGACACAAACCATGATGGTCACTGTAAAGAAAACCCTGCCAAATCAAGTGTCACTCCTAAGTACCCTGGCTACGATCAGCCAAGTACTATAAACACAAAAAAAAATTGAGTGTTTAGTGTCGCACTAGAATGATGTCTAACTTCAGTGTGTCGCTGTAGCGTACAATAGTCATATGGTGAGTCGCAGTACAGTTTTGTCGCACAAGCGTTAATCGCACATCCATTTGTCGAACTTACATAGAGTCGCACTAGAATGATGTCGAACTTTAGTGTGTCGCTCTAGCGTACAATCGCTCTATGGTGAATCGCAGTACAGTTTTGTCGCACAAGCGTTAATCGAGCATCCATTTGTCGCACTCACATAGTACTCTCACTTGGCTGATCGTAGCCAGGGTACTTAGGAGTGACACTTGATTTGGCAGGGTTTTCTTTACAGTGACCATCATGGTTTGTGTCTTTGTCAGTGTGGAATCTCATCTAGGACTCGTTGCATTTTAATGATGGCATGGCGGGCTTTAAACGAGATGTAAGAAGTGCCGCGTCGTCTGCGCATAGTGCTAATAAGGTACCTTTGAATGAGATGTCATCCGTGTACACCGAGTAGTAGGTAGCGAGAGGCAGCTACCCTAGGGGACGCCAGCTCGTATGGGGTGGGCTTCGGATAGGGTTCCTTCCACTCTGATATTGAAGGTTTTCTTCTCCAAGAATGATATGATAATTGTCACCGCTCTTTTCAGGATTGGGTGGTTGGCAAGTTTATAGAGCGGTCATGCCACACTCAGTCAAATGCTTTCTCCATGTCCAGGAATACTGCAGCCGTGTGCTCCTCTTTGTTGGTTTCGGAAGTATTAAATAGAACGATTTTACACAGCAAAAAAAACCAACTGTAGCACCTGGTTGTTTGAAGCTAAAAAAAACTCCACCGACATTTTCACCGAACGTATGGTCTGTAACTATCAGGAAATGGGAGACACAAAATTGTGTTGAAATTTGGCACCGTAGATGGAATGCACTTTTAGGTCGCAGGAGATGGAATAAATATAAAACTTGAGGAAATTTTAAAAGAACTACACTATAGAAAAAATACGAGTATAGGTTAACGAGCAAGTGAGCCAAAAAGAAAAAAACAACAACATTATAAAGAAGAACAAATTAAAAAGCATTTAGAAAAAAAAGGTACAATGGATTTATTATCATTCTTGCGTGGCCTGTTTGCCATTAAGTGAATCAAATAGTTGAGTTGGAAACTGTACTGTGATAAGTTTATTGCGAGTTAATTCCTGCGTATGTCAACAAAATAACTTTTGTTATGTTTTTGTTAACATATTATTTAATTCTTACTAAAACAAAAAGCTTTCAGGTTAAGGAGTAAATCCTTAACCTGAAAGGTTTTTTGTATTAGAAAAGAAGTGTTATATTATAAGTGAAAAATATTAACACCCAATATAATATAATTCTGTGAAATTTGTATTAACAATTGTAAATAATTTACGTATATGGCATAACCTTCCACGTTGTACTAGCTAAAAAAATACCAAGCACCAACCTCTACTTCAGTACCGCATGACAAACTAGGTGGCGCTGGGAGTACATTAAAACTCTTGCAAGGTCTGAAGTGATATTATTATTTTATCTTTTAATATACTTGTCATTTAAAATCTAAAGATGTAGCAACGCACCGTTCCTCGTACTTGGATAGAATATCTACCACCATAGAGTCTGTCGCAAAATCGTTTGTCGCAATACCGTAGTGTCGACCTACTGTCGCAATATTGTTTATCACACTAGAATGATGTCTAACTTCAGTGTGTCGCTCTAGCGTACAATAGTCATATGGTGAGTCGCAGTACAGTTTTGTCGCACAAGCGTTAATCGCACATCCATTTGTCGAACTTACATAGAGTCGCACTAGAATGATGTCGAACTTTAGTGTGTCGCTCTAGCGTACAATCGCTCTATGGTGAATCGCAGTACAGTTTTGTCGCACAAGCGTTAATCGAGCATCCATTTGTCGCACTCACATAGTACTCTCAGCAAAACAATTTGTTTGTGCAGTTTTTATCCCTGGAATCATAAGTCTGTTGCACATGCGAGGCGTTAGAGTATTTAGTAGAGTAAGCTTATAATACTCGGGTTTTGTTTAACAATCGTTCACATTTTTATTTTGTAGGAATTTTCCAAATCGCAGAACACTGAGAATAAATACTTGAACGTTAAATGGAAATATTGACTGACAGTATTGTCTGCGATCAAGGGTGCGTACCATTTGGAGTTAAATTCACCAAAAACTATAAAAACGATCACACTCCCAAAAAGTGATTCCACTTGGGTCTTGGATTATTTTCGCCATAAACGCTATGAAGCTACTGGAACAGATTGAATAACCTACACCTTATGTCAAAAGTGGCAAATTTTACTTGCATTCTTAGCGTTCTTATCTTATATGGAACAGGGGAGAACAGTTACAAACGATCACTGTGATCACCACCATAGACGCAGATGTGGTCAAAATTATCGAAAATAACAAAATTACCGTCAAATGGAGTACGCCCCAAAGGATACTGGAACGTGCAAACGAGGCTCTTTCTTTGATATTTCTTTATAGTCTATGATGTACACGTATTATTGGGTGTACATTATCGCCCTGTGCAAAAAGTGTCCGGCCCGTATTTCACGGCCAATAATGCACACCCAATAATTCATGTACATCAAATAGCTTCTATTTTTTGGTCGCGTATTATTGGCTGTGTAATATCAGCCCGTGTAGATAATGCACAACCAAATATTGTACGACCCGTATTGTACACCCCAATAATACGAAGCCAGTCCACGTAATATTGGACGCGTATTATTGGCTGTGCATTATTTGGTCGCGTATTATTGGTCGTACAATATAGGGACTCGAGAAAAGTAATATAGGGTGCGTTCCGAGGCTCAGAGTGCAGTTGTTTGGTTGTTTTGCAACTTACCCTGAGGTATGGAACGACCGGTTGTTTTATAACCTCAAACAAATTGTGACATTGACAGACTTACATCATTATCGTAATAATAATTGCTATTTAACACTGTCACAAATTCGCTTTCCAGTTTTATTTAAGTTTTATATTTTGAGAAATGATATTAGTATTTATATTTTTTGAGATTTATGGGTGCTTTCTTCTTTTCTTGGTTATGGCTTCTGCGACTGAGCGATATCGCAATTTTGCCAATGTCATGTGCTGAGTGTACTAGACCGACAAGTGACGGAGAATAATCTGTTGCAAATGTAGGTACGGTATGGTTTTATGGGAGTATCCAAATGCTGGCTTCCAAATTCAAGAGATTTTATAATCTAAAACAATAATAAAAACATCACATAAGCACAGCTCTATCTACACATAAAAATAAAATATATAGCTATGATGTCTGTAAGAAAAATAACAAATATATATATCTATATATAATATATTAAGTTAGTAAATAATATAAATCATAATTTTATCTTATTATAAGATATAAATTTACATAGGAGGTACACAAAAGGAGTATGACAAAGTGAGAGGAGAGATTTTAGGGAAGTGGGACGGGGGATCTCATGAGGGAGGATATCATAGAGTGATAGCCGCAGCTTCTGGCACTCAAAAAAGAGGTGGTTAATGTTTCCTTCGTCCAAACCACATTCGCACAAGGAGTGATCCCTGACCCGAATTTTGGCCAAATGAACGGGAGTACATGCGTGTCCTAACCGAAGTCGACATACTACTGAAGTTGGAATTTTGCTTGCATTTCGAAATTTAAAGAACCAAGGTTTTGCTGGTATATCTGTCTGGATATCGCTATAAAATATACCCTTAGTGGTCTTAGAAATTTGCCATTCCTTAGCCCAGGCAATATTCATTTGAGGCTTTACTGTTGCACATAGGTCATGGAGGTAAATTTTAAAATGATCAGATGTTCCAACCTGGATTGCCTGCCTTGCGCATGAGTCAGCTGACTCATTTCCAGCTATTCCTTTGTGACCTGGAATCCATGCTAGTATTATATCAATTCCTATTTGCTTGCAATTGAATAATTCTTCCCTAATTTTTAAAATTGTTGGAAACCTAGATTTACAACGAAAAGGGTTTGAAAGGATAGCTTGAAGACAAGATTTTGCATCAGAAAATATTATTATTTTATTTAAGTGATGGGACTTAATAAATGAAATTGCTTCAAGGATAGCTATAGATTCTGCAGTAAATACAGAAGTAACTGGGGGGCATTTAAAACTTAATATTATACGGGAGAAAGGGATCCATACAGCTGCACCTACTGGGCTGCCAATTTCCTTCTTAGAGGCGTCAGTAAATATAGGGGACCAACCATCATAAGAGGAGGACATATTTATCCTAAATAATTGGTCTGCCTCTGTAGAATCTTTATTTATACCAAAGTCTAAGAGTACTGGTGGTTGGTATATAAGTGCTTCATAGGGGAGAAGGAAAAGGGGGTTTGCTGGTAATTGCAGTGTAGGGTGAGGCAAAGAGGTGAATTTTTTAAAACTGCGGAGAAGACAAGGTAGATCATGTAAGGAGCGATAGCCTTGAGATTCAACTAGGGTTAACAACTGTCTGAGCCTTGGCAAAATAGGGTGGGAGGAATTTTGGGCAAGTTTATAAAAGAATTTATCTGACAGTAGTTGTCGTCTCAAATGAAGAGGTGGTTCTACACATTCAACTTGCATGGCGTTGATTGGGGAGGACTTCATTGCACCTAGGATTATTCTTAAGCATTTCGATTGAATTTTAGAAAATATTGCAAGTGATAATTTATTACAGGGGTCAATGAAGAAAGTTCCATAATCTAGGTGACTACGAATTATTGCATTGTACAGAAGCTTTTGTGTGAAAGGATGAGCACCCCACCATACACCTGATAAAGATCTCAAAATATTAATGTTTTTTTCACATTTTTTCGAGATATAATTAGAGTGGGGCACTCCATTCATCCTGGAGTCCAAAAGAACCCCCAAGAACTTTACACTGCTATCTTGTGGAATAATTTGGTCATTGACAACTAACTCTATGGGCGGGATAATTTTTTTCCTTGTAAAAACTACAGCTTTACACTTGGGGGCAGAAAGTGATAGCCCATGTTCGGTGAGCCATACATTCAAATGGGAAAGGGCAGAGTTTAATTGTGATTCAGCTTCATCAATGGTTTTAGCAGAGGTGTAAAGGGCCAAGTCATCAGCATATTGCAGAATATTACAGTAGGGTAATACTGTACGATCAAGATCATGGGTGTACAGGCTATAGAGTAGCGGGCTCAGTACGGACCCTTGGGGGAGGCCTTTCCAAACTGTTTTATTAGGGAGATATGTGCCCTGACATTTAATTTTGATTGTCCTTTCCATAAGAAGGTTGCTGATAAAGCGTACTATCTTCACAGGGATATTCAGCTTGAACAATTTATTCCTGAGCACCGGAAGACACACATTATCGTAGGCTGAAACTATATCCAGAAAGGCTCCCAATAAATATTCTTTTTTACGATAAGAAATATGGATATCTGTTGTTAAAATACCTAGGCTGTCGTATGTGCTATAACCTTTTCGGAAACCATTTTGAGTTTGTGCAATTAAACCAGCACTTTCCACAATCCATTCAAGTCGATGCTTGACCATGTGCTCCGTTATTTTAGCTAGAACGGAGGACAAGGCAATAGGTCTCCTACTGCTAGCATCTGCCGAAGTCTTTCCTGGTTTAGGAATTGGGATTATGATTTGTGTCTTCCAAGCATCAGGAATGATGCCTGAATTATAAAAAGAATTTATTATGTCTAAGAGATATTGTTGAGATTTATAAGAAGCGTTAACTAGGAAGGAGTAGGGGATGCCATCTACTCCGGGGGCAGAATCAACTAACCCATCAAGAGCTAGTTGAAGTTCTGAAAAAGAAAAATCTGAATCAAATGTACCAAGTGAGGGAAGAGGGCAAGGGGGAGTTGGGAAAGAGTCAGCAGTAGGGACTGATGGGGGGGCCAGCTTATCAGCGAAGGCTTCAGCCCATGACGATGGGTCGTTAGAAGTGATATTCTGATCTGTGTATGAGCCTCTGAATCGCTTGATTTGTTTCCACACTAAAGAAGAGGGTGTTCGTGGGGATAAATTTTCGCAGAAGCGAATCCAACCTCCCTTCTTTTTTAATGAAAGAGATCGTTTTGATTTTGCTGCTTTATGCTGATTTATGAGAAAGTTAGGCATGGTCATTGATAAATTATAGTTAAGTTCTGCCTCATTTCTGTCTCTAACAATTTTGGAACATTCGGAATTCCACCAAGGAGTGGAAACAGTAAATTTAGGGGACTTCTTCAAGGGAAAAAGGTTGTCAGCTGTTGATGTAATCGCTTCAACAAAGTTTGAATATGATTGGAGAGGGTCAAGGAAGTTAACAGGCGGAATAACATTAATTTTAGACTCAAGACATGTAGAATATGCTGACCAATCAACACCAGAAAGCCTGTATTTGAGAGAAGGGGTATAATTAGACACAGGTAGTGATCTGTTAGGAATAGAGATTAAAATGGGGAAGTGGTCACTACCAAACGAGAGATTTAATGTCTGCCATGTCAATAGAGAGGCAAGGGAAGGTGAACAGACAGAGAGGTCAACAACACTTCTTGGATTCTGAGACGGTCGAACCCTGCGAGTAGGAGAACCATCATTGATCACACATAGGTTAGCCTCATCAAACATTTCTACTAAAAGATGGCCAAATGCGTTGCACTGTCCGGAGCCCCAAGAGGTATGATGGGCGTTAAAATCACCCATTACAAGAATGGGTGCTGGGATAGAGGAGATAACCAATAAAAGATCAGAGATTAAGGAACCATTAGGATGGGGGATATATATAGATACAAAGGAAATATCAAAAGCTCTAACAGCTGTGACGTTAATATCAGAGGAATGGGCAGGGAGAGGGATTTGGGCAAAGGGGATGGTGCGTCTTATTAATAGTGCGCATCCTGCACACCCGTCAGCCCTGTCGTCCCGAAGGCAGGAGTAACCTGAGACTCTGAAATGAGAGCCAGGCACCAACCATGTCTCCGAGACAGCAATGACTGACGGGTGGAACTTGGATATAAGGTGAATTAATTCATGCGTCTTTGGACGCAGACTTCGGCTGTTCCATTGCAGAACATTGACCTGGTCCATATTGACCTAGAAGAGATGTAATGGTTGAAAGTGTGTTGGCAACGTTGGACGGTATGGCTGTGTTGTTGTGGGTAATCAGATCAACTATGATCTTGAGAAGAAGTTGTATAAGGTTCTCATTTTGGGATGGTACCGGTGGGGGGGGGTTTTGCAAAGCACAACCATTAGGCATAGCGGATGGGATCTCTGCCACAATCGCCTGGTGTGCCACCTTGTCGAAAGTTTTTCCTAGTGGGGCTCTAGGGGGACGAGCGGCATAGACAGTTTTTGTATAAGAGTGTGTGCTAGCGGTAGGGTTGATGTGCATGGGAGGGGGAATTTCTGATTGTCCGGAGAGATTAGTAGAGGTCTGAGCCACCTCTGTATAACAACGTTTATAAACTTGAGGTAAACGGTTAGCAGCATCCATGTAAGAAATACCCTCTTCTGCCATAAGCTTTTTTATGGAAATTTGTCTACTTTGTTCTGGACAGCACTTATTGGAGGCAAAGTGGCGTCCTGAGCAGTACAAGCATGTAGAGTTGCTTTCTATGACATCACAAGAGTCTCCTGAATGGGGCTGAGCACATCTAAAGCATCTTTGTTTTGACCTACATTGGGCTTTGATGTGCCCAAATCTACAGCAGTTGAGGCATTGAATTGTGGGATATTGGTAAACCTCCACACGCATGGAGGTATGAAAAGAGAAAATCCTTTCCGGTAACATCTGACCACGGAATGTCAGTACTACAGTTTGGGTGGGTACCCACGAAGCTTTGCCATCATTTATTACTTTTCTATTGAGGCGACGAGCTTTCAAAATGTGTCCACATCCAACGGGAAGGTCTACATTTTCTGCAAACTCTTCCATTGAAAAATCCACAGGGACATCACGGACAAGACCCATACGGGTGATGTTGTAGTTAGGAATCACAGCAACATATTTATTCTGGCTTAAAAGTGGGTTTGCAATAAAGCCATTAGCATCTAAATGAGAACGGAATTCTACAGCAATTTTATTTCTGCCGACGCGTTTAACACCATCTGGACATATATTGCTAATCCTATTTTTGAACAGAAATTGTCCAAATTTGATCGGGCGGATGGTCAGTCCTGCAGCAGGATCTGGTTCGGCGCGGGAAACATGCACGATAAAGGGACCTTGATCCACGTTTGAGTAAGCCTGAGAACCTACTACGACGCTTGGGTGTACGTACAATGTTTGGACAGAAGCTGCGGCCATATCCACACTCGTCACCGTTTTTTTGGCACTAGATTGTTCAGCGGAATCTGGTTCCAAACGGCGTTTGGAAGCAAATTGCGTTTCTTTCATTATTGCGTCATTAGGTGGATCAGGGGGTTTCGGCGGGACCTCCTCGACCTCCATCTTGTAGGTTAGTAAGCGAATCGGCGAAACAAACAATGGTGTTAAAACATAAAACTTACCACCTTCCCGGGATTAAATGGTATAAAAACAGTTAGGTGTTAACAAATCAGTTTGAATTTGAAAGTTTCCACACAAATTAGAAGTAAATAACGTTGTTTTAGAATAATCTCGCTGACACACGTATCGACTAGTACGAAGACCAGCAGGGAAAAAAAACGATTTATGGGTGAGCGCATCAGATAGAATACGATGTAAACGTCAAAGTCATTTCATGTCACGCGTTTTATGGTTAAAAAGTTGCAACCTTCAAAGGTTTGGAACGGTCCAGTTGTGACAACCGAACGCTACTCGAAGGTTGTGAACGACGCGTCGTTCACAACCTTCGCGACGTTAGAGTGAAAAGTTGCACTCCGAGTGCGCTCTAACCAAGGTTCGGAACGCACCCCTGAACAAGTAATATTTTAAATTTTTGACATATATCTTGTTTTGATGTTTCTGTCAATGTCAAATCCAACAACGATCTATCTTGTCTTTATTTAATTTAAATTAGATTCTTAGGATTTGTACACTTTCAAAGAAGGAATTCTTTTAAGAGCTGATCCAGTCGTCCCCCTTGATATCGCTACCGTATCATTAAAATGCTGAATTATTTAGTTTTCTGCCGTAGATTGAAATAACCCAGTGTTAACATGAACGATCCTGAACATTAAAACACATAGACTAAGGCCCACTTGCGCCAACGAGCAAACGCGAGTTAAACTCGAGTTAGTGGAAAGTGTCATACAAAAACCAAGGTAACCCGACTTTAACTCTCGAATCAACGTTGGCGCAAGTGGGCCTTATAAGACTAAAATATGGCTGGATTACAATTACGAGGACGATATTGAAAGTTTTTAGAACCGACCCCTTGTAAACAATGCAAATTGGTCTTGTTTGTAGTACTTACAACATGAGTTTAACTATAGGTGTCGCTCCATCCCCTAACGATGGTTGAAGAAGGAGAGCAAGAATTAGAGTTATGAGTCATACTGTCATGTAAGCTCAGTCGGTCAGAGCATACCCCGGCTATAGGGGTGGATGGACGCGGGTTCGAATCCCACACATGAGTATATTTTTTCTCTCTGTAAAATTAAAATGCGGACTAAATTAGCGCACTGTCGTTTAATTGTAATAATGAGGAAATTTACATCAAAAAGTTGTTTACATCGAACGTGTTACACGTTGTCGATATTAGCTAAAGTTGAAAAAGGGACCAGGCAGAGTTGCCTTAAATTATAATTAACATAGGTATCATATTAAGGTATTCCATTAGTCGCTAAGAACGTTATTTTCGAAAATTTTGATCACATCTGCCTCTATGGTTGTGATCGTTTGTAACTGTGATCCCCTGTTCCATTTAACGCTAAGAATAAGAATGCCACTAAAATTTGCCACTTCTGTCACTTTTGACATTAGATGTAGCGTTTATGGCGAAATAACGCCAAGACCCATGTGGAACAACTTTTTGGGAGTGTGATCGTTTTTACCGTTTGATATGTAAGTAAGATAAGAATTGGCACTAGATATATTTTTGTATATTTTTTAAGTGTTTTATTAATATATTAATTTGATGTTTTCATAAAATATTTTAAAAATATTTGTTATTATTAAATATGGATTTCCGCAAAGTAACGCCTGAATCTATCTATTATACATATATTATATTCGAAGGATATCTCGCCACCTGGAGTGCATGTCTGCGGTGCCGCAGGTTCGATCCCCACCGCCGGCTTGAGCTTCACCGTATGGTGGGAGGGCATTTTGCAAATACTGGCCTGGCTAGCTACCACCTTCAGGTAGAAAATCTGTCGTCAAGCATCTAACAGTGTGCTCCGGCAGCAGTCCTTGAGAGCGAGTAAAATTATAGGCACACAAGACTCAACAACTATGTCTCAGTGTGACGGGCGCAGTGAACTCGTCACTTGTGACGAAAGGGATGTGTTATAGGCAGAATTTAACATCAGGTGGGCTTCGTACTTTTTCCGTCACATTAACATTAAAAAAAGAGATTAAAAAAGAGATTTATTTCGGATAACACATACCTAAAGTTCAGAGCAATTTAGTTTTTCAGACCTAAAGATATTCCTGTTTTTTTTTATTCCTATTCCCTTTATAGGTTATCCTTTGACCACTATCTCACCTGATGGTAAGTGATGATGTGGTCGAAGATGTTGTTCAGGCTAACCTAACAGTACTGGCTCTCAAGTACAGCTGCCGGAACACACCGTTAGGTATTTGGCGACAGATTTTCTACTTGAGGGTGGTAGCTAGCCGGGCGGGCATCCACAAAATGGCCTACCACCATGCTTTAACGACTGCCATCCTAAGACAATAACCGGGACCGACGGCTAAACGTGCCCTCCGAAGCACCGAAACGCTCAGTAGTAATGTAATGTCACTAGCGGTCACCCATCCAAATCATGACCGCACGCGACGTTGCTTAACATTGCTGATCGCTTGAGAACAGCTAAGTAACTTCTATGAGCGCTTCAAAGGCTAAAAACAATTAGTCGAACAAGATGAATCACTTAGCATTCCATGGATTCACCATGCGGTACCGGGTCCATCGCATTGCAGAGGGAGATGCTTAAGTCATGCCCGGGACTTACATAGAGTATTTTTTTTTATTTTTTTATTGTTTATATTTTTACACTACAGACTCTGGGTCCGTACTCTTTTGAGATCTTACTTTTCCTTATCATAGTAATACATTTTATTAAGTAATCGTTGTCTCCAATACATCAGTCTTCCTGAAGGGAAGGGTGTTAGTTTGTTAACATTAAAGTGAGTCCATTTTTTATTTTATTTGCATACATTTTTTTTTTTATTATCTAGTCTGTTAGGTGAAAAATTAAAATTTATATAGTAAGTATTTATTATCCTAAGTTGAAGTTACATAGAGTATAGGGTATATATGTTGAATATTTCAACATAAATAAAGCAAATGTTTAATTAAATACAGGAAATGTATTTTCGCCTTTTTCATATTTACAGTATTTACATTTTCTTAAGTCTCGATGCAATTCAATTATTTTCCTTTTCAAGATTTAGGAACATGATTGGATAAAGATGTCCCAATTTGGATATTTTCTTCTGTATCATTATTCTTAGGGTGTCGGTGTAGGTTGCTGGTGGTTTACAAGTTGATGGATCGCGCCAGTGAAGACCTAAAATAATAAAAATCAATTATAATTGCTAATAAAATAGTCAGTATTATTTTCTACAAAGTACACATAAGTACTAAATATGTGATCTTTTATTAAAATAAAATAAGAGCATACAGGAGATTGGCAAGACGTTTTATTTCAATGAAATGCATAAAAAAAAAAAAAATAAGAATGGATAAACTGAATATACTGAATTACGAAGCAGTAATAGCTCATTGGCATTGGCTATGGACTGCCGCGCAGCAGGTCCATGGTTCTAATCCCGCCGCGGGCTTGAGTTTCACCGCATGGTGGAAGGGCATTTTGCGAATGCCCGCCTGGCTAGTGACCACCCTCAAGTAGAAAATCTGTCGCCAAGCACCTAACAGTATTTTCCGGCAGCAGTCCTTGAGAGCCAGTGAAATTACAGGCACATGAAACTTAACAAATATATGTCTCAAGGTGACGGGCGCAGTGCAATTCGTGACTTGTGATGAAATGCAACTGTTATAGGCAGAGGTTAGTCCGCTTAGCATCAGGTGGGCCTTGAGCTTGTTCCGTCAAAATAATATTAAAAAAATCGTAGTGATTTGTTGCCACATTCAATGAACGGGAAATTTTTGTTCCTTTGTGCTAAATGTCCAACAAAGCTTTTGTTTCAATTGGTTTAAGTGGACTAACAATTCAGCAACAAAAGTGAATACGGAATAAGAATAGATACCTGTAGAGTCACAGGTGAAAAGAGCTGGCGAAGGGATATGGTCTCTTGTATAGTTCCACAAGCAGTCTCTCAGTATTTGCACCAACTGAAAAGAATAGAGAACATTTATTACAGAACAATACCTAACTTATGACTTCATTTGGGAAAGTCCACGGCTGCGCTGCTGAGTCTCAGAACTATAAAAGAAAAAATATATATGATCCTAGCCATAAAACAGGATCCACATGCATGGCATTTAATAGGTACATTCAAGTTTACTAAGTTATTCCCAAAGTATTACAAAGGTACCTAATAAGTAATATATTAATTAAGGTTGCGTCATCATTTACAAATATAAAACCAATTGCTACATTTGTCTTGTTTGTAGTACAACGTAAGTTGTACTATAGATGTCGCTCCATCCCAATACGATGGTTAAAGAACGATAGGAAAAAAAATAGTTGTGACTCATTGTCATGTTAGCTCAATTGGTTGAGCTAACATGACAATGAGCTACCTACTATAACAATGCTTGGTTAGAGCATACCCCGGCTAAATTGGTGGATGGACGCGGGTTCGAATCCCGCACATGATTTTTCCTCGTATATTTGTAACTGTCATAAATAATTTCAGCCCCTGTTTGACCGCCAGCCCTTTTGGTGAAATCCTTTCTTAGCTGTTGTCTATAAGAGTTTAGGCATTATTGATTGATAATGTATAGGCTCGAGTTGACCTTCTCTTCTGACCTACCTAAATAGAAAATACAGTACCTCGTTTGCAGTGAGTTCAGGCGCCACCTCCAGCATGTGACAGAGCGGATGCGGCAGCAGCTGTCCCAGCGTCATCGTCGACAACAGTTCTGTAAGCGCCGCCAGCTCGCGGGCAATGTCCGCCGATTGGGTTTCACGATCTGTTCAATGTTTATATTCACTAATAAATCATTTGGTAGAAAAGATATTTTTAGCCGATTTCACTTAGAGTATTTTTCGAGACACCATCTCGAATTAAGAACTGTAAGTGAAATCGGCAAAAAAAATATTTTAGTACTAGCTGTACCTGCGACTTCGTTCGCGATTGCCGTGCCTGCAAACGAATTATTCACATTTGAGCACTGTTTATCTCATATTAAGCAACGCTGTGGTCTGTGGTGAAGCACTCTTAGTAAAGCATAGCTCAGAAAGGAGCTTTTTACTTTGGGTTTGATAATTCCCAGCTTATTTTTCCAGAAGACAGTAGTTAAGTAACTCAGAGTGTTCCTTCGCGGTTTGCACAATAAATGTTGAAGCAAAGTAGGTATGTACTGTGTGCGTTTCTTTGGAATTTCGATTATAAAACGGTATCTTTTTGCCGAGGTTCTTCTTGTTTGGCGGTAGAAAAAAAATTAGATTATACACTTTCACTGCGCAGGCTCTAATATGTATCCGGCAAAAGATAGATAGTTAAAAAACTTGATTGTGGCGAATGTTCCAGATTTTAGAGTTAAAGCACTTCTTAGCAAGCTGGCAAATCTAAATAAGGATGCCGAGATGCCCGTGGGGTGCCGAGCTGCCCATGGGGTGCTGGGCTTCTATTTACATAGGTAAACAAGCTTACCTCATATATGTATAGACATGGCAGCGTTAATATATTGAGTTGTTTAAAATGCGGTTTACAAGAGTCTGTTGTTTGTAAATGACACACGGACCTCAAACACTTCTTTTGTGCCTTAAATATTAACATTGAATGAACATGTAGGGGTGCACCTTCGTGTGTAGAAAGGTCTGTCCAGTGTCGAGGTGTGCATTAAACTTTAGGCTACTTTGGATGAGCTATCGCCCCTGGCTTCTTATCGAACTGCTGAGCCTGTATGTGACATACCCAAGCTGGCCTTCAGCCGATGCAGCAGCGTGGCGGCCGTGGCCCGCAGTAGGGTGGAGGCGAGGCACAGAGCGGGCCGCGCGGCCGCCGCCCGCCGCAGCGCCGCCCGCGACACTGTGCAGTTCTCTAACGCCCCACGCATGTACAGCTCACGTTCTATGCTCACTTGCTGTAAACACGACACGTATTGAATAATTGTAGGTTTTTTTTTATGCCTTTGACCACTATATCACCTGATGGTAAGTGATGATGTGGTCGAAGATGTTCTTCAGGCTAACCTAAAAGTACTGGTTCTCAAGGACAGCTGCCGGAACACACTGTTAGGTGCTTGGCGACAGATTTTCTACTTGAGGGTGGTAGCTAGCCAGGCGGGCATTCGCAAAATGCCCTACCACCATGCTATAACGACTGCCATCCTAAGACAACAACCGGGACCGACGGCTTAACGTGCCCTCCGAAGCACGGAAGCGCTCAGTAGTAATGTCACTAGCGGTCACCCATCCAACTCATGACCGCGCGCGACGTTGCTTAACTTTGCTGATCGGTTGAGAACAGATAAGTAAACTTCGCTACGAGCGCTTCAGATTTTTTATATCGATGTTATTTTTATATTATGGTTCGATCCCCACCGCCGGCTTGAGCTTCATCGCATGTTCGAAGGGCATTTTGCGATTGCCCGCCTGGCTAGCTACCATTCACAAGTAGAAAATCTGTCGCCAAGCAGCTAACGGTGTGTTCCGGTAGGACTCTTTGAGAGTCAGTGAAACGTGACTATGCCTCTAGCGACACAAAGGTATCTTAGAGCGGGACTATAATGTGTGTACTATAATAATTAGATATACCTTAGTGAAGTCTTCATCTGGCCACGGCAGCCCATTGTACATTACGTCTGGGGTTACCAGCTCGACTAACAGCAGAGATAGAGATGTTGCACCTTCTACTATGCCGGTGTTTCCATCCTATGAAAGAAAAAAAAATTGATATTATATGGATAATAATAATATAAAAAATAAAAAAAATAGTGGACCTTCAGAGCAAGATAAATCATATTAATAAATTAAATAAATTTATACACACCACATTTAGGGGTCACAAAACCTTTTTCATCGTAATTGATAAAACCGTGTGTAGTAGTTGTTTGGGACAAAATGAGGGGGACAAAGTTTTGAGAGTAAATAGACTTTGAATGAGGAGAAGTTATACTGTACTGTATCAGCCGGATTGTCCACTACTGAACACAGCTTCCCCCTTAAAGGGGGGTTTGCCACAATCCCCACGCTTAGCAGGCGTCTTGGGGATCACAGTTTAAGAAATCAATTCCCCAGAAGGCGCTGCTCCCTACCTTCCGGTATTTTACCTTTAGTCGCCTCTTACGACACCCACAGGTAGTAATGGGGGGGTGACATTCTAGCCCGGCACCCCACGGGGAAGTTATAACTACTGATAAATATGTTCTCTATGTATAAACATGATGAAATGAGTGGAATATTGAAGTGTGAAAGTTAATTGAATTATAAGACTTGTATCAATATAAAGTCTAATAACTCAATTAACGCTTTAAAGTATTATTGTAATAAAGACTATTGTACTAACCATACAAGACATCAATGCAGCCATAAGCAGTTCGTTGTTAGGTGTCAATATCGGGGGAATATCGTTGGAGTCCGCTTCGTTCTGTTTTCGGACGCCTTTGCCGATGATACCGGCGTGGAATACTGATGTGTGGCTCTGCGTCAGTAGGGTTATTGGGCCCTGGGAAACCAATATTATAAAGCTATTTTATATAAATAAAAAACGGATTGAAAAACACAAAATCCTAAGGATTACTATCTTTGGACAAACATAATCATCAGCGGATTAACTATGTAATTCGTAACTATAATAAAAATAAGTCTTTATCATTAATTCAACTTAAATACATATATCAGTGATATTCAAAAATTTAATTATAACTAAGTATGACAAAATTTTGTTTCTTATTGGGCACTCAGATTCGGGTATATGCCTCTTTTCGTTACTAACAAAAGGTTATTGAAATCGTAGAAAAATGGCAGTATCGCTATTATGTATTTACATTTGTTACTGACTAAACCTATTATTTACATAAGTCCATCTCTTAGTAACAGCCTTAGTAAGTAACAAATGTGACTAATGTAATCCCGACACCGCAATTTTGTATAATGTAAATAAAATTTTCTTAATAACAGATTACATAATAGGACAACAGGTAAAGATAACAATGTAATTATTCATTTTTATCATCTTTTTTTCTATGATTTGGTCTTATGTTTATGCCCAGCTTCTATGGTTCCTACTCATTAGCTATTGAAGTTTGTCTTTATATGTTTCTGAATACATTAAGAAAGTTCTATAGATAGATATTGAGTTCGTATGTCGGCAACTTTTTCCAATTATGCTATGGAAGAGGGTGCTGGACAATCGAATTTTTTCATCAGTTTGATTGCACGTGTTCCATTGTCGAATATATATTTGATTGTTACTCACATGTTTCTGATTGGAATGTATGAGCAAATCGTCTTCACACCAGTCCTTTACCGAGGACACAGTGTTAGCCACCACAGTCCTGCTGCCGAAGGCCTTTTCTTCCCTAAACATTGCAGTTTCTAAGAGATCCCGCAACGCGACCGCTCGCGCTAACTCGCTATGCAGACACAGCTTACGCAGAAGGCGGCAAGCAGTCTGAACTCCACCAAGTTTATCCATTATATCTGAAAATATAATAAAGGAAATACTGAAACTTTTCACGATACCTTGGAATAAAGTTATTTATTTTCATATCTGTACTGTAATGTATCAGCTGGATCGTTCACTGCTGAACACAGCTTCCCCTATTAAGGAGGTATTTGCCATAATCCCCACGCTTGGCAGGCGGCTTGGGGATCGCTGTGTAAGATGGCAGTTCTTTAGAAAGCGCTGCTGCCCACCGTCCAGAATATTCCCTAAGTCGCCTCTTACGACACCGACGGGATGATATGCGGAGGTGCAATTCTAAAGTTTGTGAGTGTGTGTATTTGTTACACGTTCACGCTAAACGATTAAACCGATTTTGATGTAAATTCTAATATAGATAGTTTAGATTTATTTTTATTTATTTATTCAAATTCAAATTAGTACCGCATTTACACACGGATTACACGAATGATATATAGATATAATACAATAATAATATGTCAAAATAAAAAATAATTATAAACAGATGTCAAAAATATTAAAATGAAAGTTATAAATAAAAAAAAATAGTCAACTGAAAATACACATTCAAAATATATATATTCACGTCATATTGCACTGACTGATACTGATATAGAAGAAATTGTCTTTTCTATTTCGTAGTAGTCTCACAGTAACTTAAACTCTCCATCAAGATATCTTGCCACCTGCCGTCAAAGAGATCGTACTCAGGTTTTGCTTCGACAAGAGCATTGAGCGGAGCAAGGGATCGCGTTATCAGGGAAACTGCGTGTGCTACAGTTCTACACTTCGGCACAGTCAGCAGTTTATGTATCCTGCCCCGATTGTAAACGTCGGGGACGAACAAACGACAAAGCTGATTGTGAAGATTTGGTGCGTCAATTAAAATTAAAAATAGATCATGGATTAACACAGGATACTTTCATCATCATCATTATTTTTCACCATAATCTAATACGTGAAAGCGGGGCGCAGCTAATAATGCTATAAAAGTAATTACAAATCAATGATCGATTAATCAGTGAGACAATCATTACCTGAATAGTAAACCTTTGTCGAGCAGCACGAATGTAAGTTTTGTAACAAATGAGTTTTTTTATACCTTATAGATTTGCCTTTGACCACAATTTCACCTGATGTGATGATGGGGTCAAAAATGTTGTTCAGGCTAACCTAGAATTACTGGCTCTCAACGACAGCTGCCGGAACACACCGTTAGGAGCTTGGCGACAGATTGTCTACTTGAGGGTGATAGCTAGCCAGGAGGGCATTCGCAAAATCGCCCTAGCACCATGCTATAACGACTGCATCCTAAGACAACAACCGGGACCGACGGCTTAACGTGCCCTCCGATGCACGGATGCGCCCAGTGGTAATGTCACTATCGTTCACCCATCCATGTCATGACCGCGGCGGACGTTGCTTATCTTTGCTGATGAGTTGAGAACAGCTAAGTCAACTTCGCTTCGAGCGCTTCAAAAATGTTCGCGCTTCGCTACGAGGTCACAGGAAGTGTGTCTGTTACGTTCTTAGGAAGTTTATTAAAACCCGGTTTGACAAAGAAACGAATCAAGGATGGCAGAGACGGATACAAAGGCACCTGAACATAACCCTACAAGGAATATCAGCGTGAAGATGTGTTTTTTTAAATATAAATAATGTTTACCTTTAAGATGTAAGCACCGGAAGAAATATTTGACAGTCCCCTGTACCACTTTGATGATGGCTTCGACGCTCGGCGGCGGCGCTTTTGTTCCAGACATATCTATTCTGTCTAGCACCTGTTTAACAATAAATACGGATTTGTATCATGGCATTTTTTTTACTGACTTCAATAGGAAAATAAGATCAGATAACGGAAGACAAAAGCGTTTTGTACTGACCCCATACAATAGTTCAAAGAATAGTATAAAGATGGTGATAAACGAAAATCATATGTATACATTTTCGGTGGTTTATTAGTATAAGGGCCTGTTTCAGAATGTTCGAGTAAGTTCCGTTATACTACTCAGAACATATTTAATAAATAAAACACGATCTTTGCCAGGCGGACGTTGTTTAACTTTGCTGATCGGTTAAGAACGGCTAAGTCAACTTCGCTACGAGCGCTTCAAAGTTTCAGAGTCATCGATTTAGTCTATCCATCGGTTAAAGCTTGAAACGCGCTGCATGTTAACTGTAATTTTTATCATTCAGTTATTTTATGTTCTGGGTAGTATAACCGGAACTTTCTCGAACATTCTGAAACAGGCCCTTAGTTATATTAGATTTTTTTAGCGAAAATCAAACTTATTACTTTGATCTAAGTTGCTTTTTTGCCAGGATTATCCATAACAAGGTTTAATATATAAGACCTGAGAGTATAAGATAATTTCAAATTTCTTTCTAATAGAATAATTGATTAAGTTACAAAATCACAAATATACGATAGGAAAAATTTAAGTCCCGCACATGACTGAATGTAATCCGCATAGCAGGCTTTATTGCAAACCTAACAATATTAAAATTGATTAAGTTGTATTATACAAACAAACTAAATTAATCAAAACTTAACTAGTTTTCATATGGCAGGTAGACCGCCCTATAATAATCCTGAAAACTAGGGCTACCCATTATTACCTCTTTAATTTTCCAATATATTAAAATCGGAATCATGTTTTTTTTTTTCATTATTGCTTTGCTTGGACCAATCTGTTCCGATATATTTTGCACGAAGAATTAAAAACTGTTTACTTTTAACAATCGGAAAACGTTAATACTCACAGTCATCATACTAGAATTCGGGTCCAAGTGAAGCCGACTTCTAAGTCGTGTTTGCGGTATCATTTGGTGCGCGTAAGATAGACATGACATAATATATGATATATCATGTCTATCTCAGTACCTATTTATATATTATATCAGTCATTATTATAGAAGATATATAATTCTTTACTGTTACACCAATAAAATACAAATTAGATCTTAAATAAAACTTTGACTAAAGTGGGCGGCCTTATCACTAATAGCAATCTCTTCCAGGCAACTTTTGTATGGAGAGGAAATACAGGAACAATGTCGGGGGTGTACATTAGTCATATAAACAATCAAACTTACAGAAAATTAGGCTATGTTACAATCTAAAACACATAATTTAAAATCAAGTAATACCTACAATATATTTATTATTATACTAATACATATTAATATTACATTTATACCTGATAATATATACACACACATATATATATAATACAAGTACATAAATAATAATATATATACATATATGTATATATATATTATAATATAATGGATTATAAATCTTTACTTCAGCGAGAGCATGGCAGGTGGGCATCTCGTCTATGGCAGCCATGGTGCAGGGCGGTGTGGGCCGCATGAGCGAAGTGCAATGTTGCAGTGCGGCCCCCACGCGCGGCAGGTTGGCCTCCACTGCACGCCCTATAGGCCGAGCGCGCAAGTGGGACACGCAGTTTGAGTTCTCCCATCTACCAATAAAATCAGTTTAATTATTTTAAGCCTAGCCCGAAAAGCGAATAAAATTCCTAGCTACTTTTGATCTTTTTTTTTATGCCTGATAGGTTAGCCTTTGACGACTATCTCACCTGATGGTAAGTGATGATGTGGTCGAAGATGTTGTTCAGGCTAATCTACAAGTACTGGCTCTCAAGGACAGCTGCCGGAACACACCGTTAGGTGCTTGGCGACAGATTTTCTACTTGAGGGTGGTAGCAAGCCAGGCGGGCATTCGCAAAATGCCCTACCACCATGCTTTAACGACTGCCATCCTAAGACAACAACCGGGACCGACGGCTTAACGTGCCCTCCGAAGCACGGAAACGCTCAGTAGTAATGTCACTAGCGGTCACCCACCCAACTCATGACCGCGCGCGACGTTGCTTAACTTTGCTGATCGGTTGAGAACAGCTAAGTAAACTTCGCTACGAGCGCTTCAAAACTAAGCAATCCTCAGCGGTGATACACGTCTAACGAAATATTTTTCGTTTATTACGGTGTAAAGGACGACACAATACGTCATGTCATATGAACATGACTGACCGCTTAACATCAGGTGGGCCTCGTGCTTGTTCCGTCACAATAACATAAAATATAAAAGGAAAATGATCCGCGCGAAGGGCATTTCGGAATAAAGTAACAAAAAATAAAAAAGCCTGAATCTATTCATTATAAGTAACCTATTTTCTACCGATTTCAAAAAAAAGGAGGAGGTAATCAATTCACCTGTATTTTTTATATTTTTAGTTACCTCTGAACTTTTGACGGGGTGAACCGATTTTGATGTTTTTTATTTATTGATTAGGACAGGTAATTCACGTGATATTATTTAACACTTATGTGTTGTCGATGTCAGGATTGACAATTGTATAATATCATGTGATTAACCTATCCTAATCAATAAACAAAAAAATGCGTGAGTCATATTATAAAAAACTTACGCTCATATTTATATTTTATGTTTGAAAACACGGGTGTTTGAGCGTGAAACAACTTACTGTGAGCCGATATGACGATCGACAATGTTTCGGCTTCTACCGGAAGCCCACCCACGTGTGAAACGTGACGCGACCGCGGCGGACGTACCACACTTAATATCCTGAGGAAGGCTTCCGGCAGAAGCCGAAACATTGTCGATAGTCATATCGACTCACAGTAAGTTGTTTCACGCTCAAACACCCGTGTTTTCAAACATAAAATGTGCGTGAGTTTTAATAATATTATGTTTTTTTATTATTTGAAAGCTGACCGCGTGCTCTCATTTAAATTACATCAAAATCGGTCAAGCTGTTTTTGAATTACACTCCAATAAGTGAAAAATGTTTTCCTATCTTGATGAAATAGTCATTGACAGTGAATGACAATCGATCCCAGAAGTAGCAAAGGTCAATAAAAAGAGTGAAACATTTTATTTTACTTAAATATGGAATCGACTTCAACACTCAAATTTGTCAAATAACTTGTTGAAATCGGTGCCATGATGGTTCAAACGTACCTATTATCAGAATATCGTTTAAGTTATTTCGGAATTATTTTGACTTTAAAAACGAGAGAGACCCCAAAAAGAGAAGCGCTTACGAAGCGCTCGTAGCGAAGTTTACTTAGCTGTTCTCAATCGATCAGCAAAGTTAAGCAACGTCGCCCGCGGTCATGAGTTGGATGGGTGACCGCTAGTGACATTACTACTGAGCGTTTCCGTGCTTCGGAGGGCACGTTAAGCCGTCGGTCCCGGTTGTCGTCTTAGGATGGCAGTCGTTATAGCATGGTGGTAGGGCATTTTGCGAATGCCAGCCTGGCTAGCTACCACCCTCAAGTAGAAAATCTGTCGCCAAGCACCTAACGGTGTGTTCCGGCAGCTGTCCTTGAGAGCCAGTACTTCTAGGTTAGCCTGAACAACATCTTCGACCACATCATTACTTACCATCAGGTGAGATAGTGGTCAAAGGCTAAACCATCTGGCATAAAAAAAAAAGAGGATAAACTAAACTCACCTCAACAATTTTACGATGTTCAAACAGAAATGATGCAAATATGTCTTCTGATCTTTTTCCATGCTACCCTCAATGAAGCACTTTTTGATTTGCGTGTCCGAAATCATGGCATCTCTCATCGCGTATTCCACGCCAGTTCTGATGAAGTTTTGATATCTCTCTGTGTTCATGTTTACATCCGGGGTATCGTTTGGAGTGTGCATGTTGATTGTCCCGGACATGATTCGGACGAGTAGGGCAAGAGTTTTATCGTCCCTAGAGTATTGAAGGAGGAAGCTTATTGTGCTTACAAATTCCGAGGGTAAAGTGTAGCCTGAAAGAGCAGAGTTCATTGTAAATATAGAATAATCATTTGACACCAGAATAAATAAACGCGCATGAATTATTTCGACGACCCAACCGTTCATTTCCGTCATTTTCTTAAAATAGCTGTTACGATTATGCTACTGCTCCACCTTCGTCTTTACGCGTAAATTAACACGTTAGTTAGGACGTTACGCAGATAGGGCAAACAAATTAACATTTTCATGACAAACGGCATTACTAATGGCATAGAACATATAATAATACTACGTATAGAATGGACACTCCTCTCCCCCCACCAAAACGAGTCTTCCTCACCCCGCCACCGATTCTGAGCTGTCGCTAAGCTGACTTGAGTACGGGACGCGCAACTCGTGCGCGATGACGTGACGATGAAACGTGTCGATTTTACGAGAATTTTAAAAGTTGAGAATGGTACTCTTGTGCTGTTTACAGTTGCTTATCAACTAATCGAGAAAAGGATTGTTTGTTGTGAATAATGATTTTTTATTATACGAGAAGAACATAAATTACCTATTATTGTGATTGTAATTATAATCATTACTTGTATAAAATGTGAACTTGGAATAATACTTTGTGTATGGTGTAGGTAGGTATCTATTATTGTATAAGTAATGGAGTGAAATGTGAAGTAATGTTTTCCTACTCTGTTGTGTGTTGCATATTCCTACGTCATACATGTAGTTGGATTGTTGTGCTTGAATGTTTCTGAAGGTAGGTAAGGTACGCATAACCTATGAAATCTAATAAGTCATAATAACGGCATCAAAAGATTGTTAGGTAGATAAGTACAACAATTATTCATACGATGACAACCTTAGACTTCACGCACACATTTACGCGTGTACAAAAACAACATTTGTGTAGTGTCTGTGTAATAGGTAGTTAGAATGCGGCTTTTGTATAGAGAATGTGTCGAGTGTCCAGGCTGTGCTAATGGCGTTGAACGCTAAGCGACAGCTCGGGAGTCAGTTTCATTGACACATCAAAGGGGTGTAGTGTGTAGTTTAGCGCACTAAGTGATGTTGGCTTTTATCATATTAATAAATAAATGTGATATTTAATAATGGCATATTAGTAAATATCACACACACTGCTACAACTATCTTTTCAGGAGCTATGTAAATGTAGGCAGCGTGCATTTTTAATGATTTAATTAACGCTTAGCAAGACATCATTAACGTTAACGTAAACACAGGTAGAACAGTAGCATTTAACTAAGGCCAATGATAGCTACAATATGTGAGGGAAATGACTGTATTTGTACGCAAAAAGCTAAGATCGGTCGGGGTTTTAATAAGCAACAGTCATAGAGAAGTTAAGAACGTTGAGACAGTAGCTGCATAGACAAGCCAATCAGCTATCATGAAAAGGTAGAATGAGGTATAGGTACATAGGTCTGTATAAGGGCTATATCAGCTGTGGTTACTTACTGACTAATATTAATATCCTGGCCAAAGAGTATCGTTCCAACTGACTGCCAGTGAGTAGCTTATCTCTAATGATGTCGATTTCTTCAGCCGCGCTCATTATCAGCGGTATTGTATTGTCGGGGAACAAGCTCTCGTATTCCAACTTCTGTAGGAGATATTCTGTAAATATAATGGAAGTATTTGGGTTAGAAAAATTCTGTTTGACATATTTTTGATTTGAGTGGAATTCTAATATAGTCGAGAGTTTCGAACTAGGTTTAGGGTATGTTTGATGCTTCTTATCAATTAGAATAGATAATTTATATGCTTCAAAAGCGAGTATTGTGATAGAGTTGTTTTGAAGCAGTATTGGCTTAGTGGCATTGGCTATGGACTGCCGCGCAGAATGTCCATGGTTCGAATCCCGCCGCGGGATTGAGCTTCACCGCATGGTGGAAGGGCATTTTGTGAATGCCCGCCTGGCTAGCGACCACCCTCAAGTGGAAAATCTGCCGCCAAGCCCCTAACGGTGTGTTCCGCCAGCTGTCCTTGAGAGCCAGTAATTCTGGGTTAAGCCTGTTAATACCTTCGACCACATCATCACTTATCTTTGGTGAGATTGTGGTCAAAGGCTTACCTAGCAGCAATTAAAAAAAAACTAACTGAAACATTTTGTTAAGTTAATAGCATACAAAAATTATATTAAAAGAGTTTAATTTTAAGAATAATTCTGGACAAAACGTATTTTCTTGAACCTAATACAAAACATGAAAGTATTTTATTTATAAGTAAATTATTCACCGACAGAGTAGAAGGTATGATTCAGCAACCAGACTTTTTATTTATTCTTAAATATGTTCTAAGGTAATTGTTTAAGAATACAGGTAAATTTTAAAAAATTGGATAGACGTGGAGTAACTGCTTGTCAGGTAGCATACTTATTTACTAGTCTTTGTCTATTTCTAGTATTTCGAGGAGAAATTTCACTCGCTTTATAGTATCGGTAGATGTGTTGTTTGACAAAACATGACATATAAAAAATATACTGACACTGAAGGAGCAACATTTTTAATAGCCTAAAAAGTGGTTGACGTGAGTCCATGGCTGTAGCACCACAAGTTGCATTTCTTTTTTGACCATTTGATGCTCGTTCAATATTTGTACTTCGTCCCCAGAGGATAAAACTATATTTAAGATGGGATCCAACATAGACTTGATATGCGATTAGGGCTGTACCTTGAAGTTTTTCTAAGCCGTTTTAGAACATACGCATATCCTACGAATAAATAGACTTATTTTATCTTCGTAGCGCATATCTGTATATTTTCTTACATATTTTATCTATTTGAGTCTCCAATCTTATCTACTGTTAACACAAGAAACAAAGCTTCATCAGGATTAGCAATATTTTGTCCATTCAATTTAAATTCGATGTTCAATATTACGTAAAATTCATACAATTTGATTTAGATAAATTTACTATTACATTATTTGTTCTTCATACGTATTCATGTCAAGCCAATTTATTACGTAATCAATCTTTTTATTTATTTTATCAGCTTGTTTTTCTATACAATCATCTCCTTCAGTTTTTGATGTCAAACGACAATCAAAAAATCATCGGCAAATAGTACTGATTTGTCAAGTTTGCTATATCATAAATGTATATTGAAAATAACAGTAGCCCCAATACACTACCTTGAAGAAGTCTGAATTTGTGTATTTTCCATTCTGATCTTGAATTCTGCTTGGTTTACCTATTACAGATGAGATCAGTTCAGTAGATTGACATTACTACACACTTTGTCAGATCAGAATCGACTATTTTGAAATTTGCATCAAAGTTACTTTCAGTTTGAATAAAAACACAATAAATCTAACCATAAAGAAGAATTCAAAATACTTTTTAAAATTGACAGAGTCTACAAATAATGTAGCTGAATTATTGGCAGACCGCATGATGCACCGGGCACGTATTTCTACCCGCTGTCTAGCCACGCACCACTGTAAGCGTCGCGGGCGATGGCTGAGTTATGCTGTCTACCTATAGCAGAGTTGTTGTGCATTGTATAGTTTACACTTATGGTACACTTCACTCACCCAATAGCTGTCTACAGAAGAGGTTGGTATGTGCGTGCTTGAGCAACAGCAGCAGACAGCGCGCCGGGCCGCGAGCCATGAGCGCCACCAGCGACGCCGGCCCGACGCCCTCCCACGCGGGACTGTGTCGTTGAGACGAGCAGACGGAACAGAGCCGCTCCATCACTTCATCTGTCACTGTAATATGGTATATTGAGTAATATTGGGTCATGGAACAAATTAATATATACATCTATCAATGGAATCTTGCTTGTTTATTATATGTCTTAAAATTTATTAAATTGTATCTTGAGTCGGAATCGTTATCCCTTTCTAATACAAGTACTGACAATAACTAAAGCTCCTTCACTATTATGATATTGAAGGAGTGAATGACTGCAGTGCAGAGGTGAAATTTCGATGTGTTGGGTTAAAAATCAAAAAATTTACCAGTGTCTCGTGATAAGGTTTGTTACAGTTCAATTTTTATAGTATGTAATGCAAGGACGGATTTAAAGACAGGACCATAGATAAATCACGACCCAAGCGAAGGATTCTAACGAAAGAATCACGAATGTAGCGAGATTCAAGTGTTAGAATCCTTATTATATATAGAGCGACGCGAACAATTCATGGCCTTCGATATAAATCCGTATTATTAAAGAGTTGCATAGTACTTTATACCATGACTCCGAGAAAAATACATACTTAAGCGAAAATAGATATTTAATGAAGAAAAAGAGAAAGGTGAAGTTAATTAAAATGCATATTAAAATTGGAATCATTTTCTTATTATTATTATTATTAGGATGGTTAACTAGTAAAGCGATTTTTTTTTTGTAGTTTGTATTTCGAGTATTCTTCGCACAAGGACTTTGTATAAGGTATATTTTGCGCAAGGAGGTTGTATATCATTGAGATGGAAGTCAAATATATTTTATAGTATATAGAATATACTATAAAATATATTTGACTTCCAAATCAAACACCACATGATTAAAAGTGCTTTTTATTGACTGTTGTAAGCGAATAAATTAAGCTATTTAGAGGTGGAATGATGTTTACATACATTAAATACCTATGTATAAATTCAAGTGTAATTTTTAGATTAGCTTTGCTATTGTATTTCGTCGAAAAACTTTGAAGGAACGCGTGAAATTAACCAACCGGTATGAGCTTCACCGCATGGTGGAAGGGCATTTTACGAATGCTCGCTTGGATTGCTACCACCCTGAAGTAGAAAATCTGTCGCCAAGCACCCAAAAGTGTTCCGGAAGCAGTCCTTGAGAGCCAACAAATGATATTACAGGCACATGAGACATAACAACTGTATGTCTCAGAGTGATGGGCGCAGTGCAGTTCATAGTTGTAGAAATGCGTCTTTACAATTCAGCGGTTACCTCTTCACATCAGATGTGCCCCGTGCGTGTACCTTTACAATACCATAAAAAAGCTACATATAGCAACAGGACAATGTCTCAGTCAATAAAGTCAACATGTAATGCTCAAAAGCTGTTCAAGTGAAACCATTTAGCGCTTGTACTCACGACAACAGTGAGTAGTTACAGAATGCAAGTAAAGTGAAATGTTGATCACATCTGAATGTTGGTCATTGTTTATGCCACCACAACCATGCATGCTTGTTGTAATTGGCTTTGTTATAATGAATAATATTTAAAAGTATCCAAAATGTTACTTACAAGTTTGTTCAATGTCTTGAGTAAGGGCTTTGAGAACTATATCGGATTTTGAAGCGAGATTCAGCAGGTATGGTATGACATCTCTTTTCTTCTCAGGTTTACTGTCTTCTCTTATTGCCTCCTATAAATAATATATGACAAAACCAATACACAAATGTTTAACAATGCAATCACAGTGTATTCATTCATGTTTTCGAGATAACCTTTCTATCGAAGTTTTAAGCTTCCCTGAACTTATATCATAAAAGCCAGAGCACTCTGGTAGGAAGGAAACTTCGGCTAAGAGTTATAGATCTAACAGGTTGTTCAATTTTTGTCGTGATGGAGAACTTTGTTTTCTAAAACAAAATAAAACAAAGAATTTAGATGAAGATCATTCAAATTTTTATTGTATTACGAAGAGAAAAGTTTGGCAATTATGAATGAAAAATGGTATCTGGTAAATGTCCATCATTAGCATGCTGACAGATGTAGATTTTTTCATCAAAATCAAGGCTGGAAATGCGGTAACGGTCAATGGATCACGCTATCGCGAGATGTTAACATCTCAATTTTGGCCTTTTATTGATGTCGTGGATATCACTGGCATGTGGTTTCAACAGGACAGTGCGACATGTCACACAGCCTCAATGAAACGATCAATTTATAACGAAATTTCCCGATCGCATAATTTCACGAAGTTCAGCGGTTAAGTGGCCAGCCAGATCGTGTGATTTAACCGGTGGATTATTTTTTGAGGGGCTATGTTAAGGACAGAGTCTATACGGAGCCAATCGAATCGACTGCAGCCTTAAAACTAAAAATCTGTCATGTGAAATAGACCCGCCATTTTGCCAAAACCAGATTACAAACTTTGATGAAAGAATCGACATCTGTCAGCGACTCAGCGTGCTTATGGTGGATATTTGTCAGATATCATTTTTCATAATTGCCAACCTTTTATCTTCGTAATACAATAAAAGTTTAATCATCTTCATCTAAATGCTTTGTTTTAGAAAACAAAGTTCATGTTGAAATCCCCCTTTATATATTGCTTTTGGAAATTGACCCAGTCATAAGTCAATTTTTAATATAAAATAAAGCGTTGCATCTGATACAATATATTTAGACACAGTGAGACCTATAGGTTTATATCAGTGTCATCAAATTTATCTTAAAAAAAATATTATGAATGATAAGAGATTAATGGCAGTAAGCAGCTTTATGAAGAAAATGGATGGCATCGAATCATGTAATTTTTTTCGATCCCACCAAAGCATTTAATACAGTTTCTATTCCTTAAATATCTTTAATTGGAAAGTACTTGTATTACAAGTAAGGAGACCGTCTCGCAATAATACTTTTTAAAGTCTTACTGAACTGGTCATACAGAAGTAGTAAACATTGGTAGTTTGAAGAGCTGTTGGACTATGTTGTCCCACAAGGCAGTCTTTTGGGCATGTTATTATTATGTTATACCAAAAATATGTGCAAATTATCACATAATTGTGCTATTTTTGTTATGGTGACTGTTTTATTAGTATATGGCAGTTTGGCTAATACAAAAAAACCGGCCAAGTCGACTCGCTTACCGGGGGTTCCGTACAAACTTTTATGTATTTATATGTTTAAAAGTTATGGTATTTTATATTGCTTCATTTCCATAACATTTTAAAAATATTAAAAATATTTTTATTATGATTATGATAAAACTAAAAATTTATGCTATTCGAAATTTTTCCTAAGACATTGCTTCGTACCAAATTTCAAGATCCTGAGTTCATACGAAGTACCCTGTAGGTTTTGATTCCCTTGCGAGTGTAGAAAATTTTCGGCATATTCTGCTGTATCTTTTGATTGTGTTGGCTTAGAAGTTTGATTTTTTCCACATGTCCAAGTGATAGTAGACCTGAGTATTTGATATGTCTTTCAGCTTGATACCTCAACGTGTTCCTTAGAAAAACGGTCTTGACAGACAGTCAGACAGCAAAGTGATCCTATAAGGGTTCCGTTTTTTTTCCTTTTGAGGTATCCCTAAAAATCAAGCTAAGAGAGCATCGATTACTGTAGTGACATGGCTAGTTCACCATCTGCTTACATTTAATTCAGATAAATACGAGTAGCTGATCTGTAAATAAGGGAATAACTTACATTGAACAGATCTCGTAAAGCAACCTTGACATGGTAGACAGCAGGCGGATGGTTGGCGAGATGTGCGAGCACGGCGCGGGCTGCGTCGGGACCCAGCGCTAGCGCACGCGGGGCCACTAGCGCAGGCTCAGCTCGTCCTACCCACCCCACCGCCCACGAACATGCCCACGAACCTGTACAATTATGTCTACATCATATCAACTCTGCTTAACTATATCTTGACTTACCGTATTCAGACGTCAATTAACTTTGACTCAATTTATTATATTAAAATGCTTCTGGACTGTTTTTGCCAGTATTTACATAATGCTGATTGCCGTTAATTAGCGTCTCTGCGGTATAATCGTAGCTTAACTTCAACAAACGTCATTTAGAGAGTTCATTAATGTCAAGCAATGATAAAGTAAAAGGGTTAATTAATTTATACACAGTTTATTTTTAGCTAGGGGTGCTAAAAGGCGTGAACCTCGTCGGGACCAACCCTGGCGGATCTATGCGCCATTAGCGTAGGTACCACTCGAGTTTAGGACTAGTATGAACATTGTATCAACTCGAAATTTTGAGTGTGTTCCCCTGGCTAGCTACCACTATCAAGTAGAAAATCTATCGCCAAGCACCAATTGGTGTCATTCGGATCACTATCACATATATTAACATAGCTGTAGAATAAAAATTCACACTAATATTACAAATGGGTAAGTTTGTAAGTGTATGTTTGTTACTTCTTCATGCTGAACCAATTCGGATTATTAAAATCATGGAATAAAGATAGTTTGTTTGGATCCTCACATAGTACATGTTTCATCATCAACATCATCACCTTAATCATTGTCTATAACTAAAAAGCCTAAACTTTTTCGCATGTAGACTATATTATATAATAAATAAATATTATTTAGAGAAGAGACTTGCTAGCTGGAGCCTATATATGGAGCCCGACTAATACTCTCTGAGACGAAGTTCTTAGCATTCCATGGATTCACCGTGCGGGTGCCGGGTCCATAGCGTTGCAGAGGAAGAGGCCAGAGGCGCCTGGGACTTGCAACCCAGGAGTAGGATTAAGGGGCCTTTATGATATATCAATGCTCTCCTTCACCGCTCGAGCCTCCTCCCATGCCTAACCAAATTTGGTAGGATCCTACTAATGCTACCTTAGATACACGTTCTAGGATGGAAGTTACGGTTGTTTTTGACAGGCCAAGGTCTTTAAGTAGGTTATACAGGGATTTCGCTGGTATGCCCCTTGCTCCAACTTCTACAGCATACAGATTAACCACATAACCGTTTTTGGTTAATTCATTTGTTAGGTCATAATACTTATTGTTTTTATTGTGTGGTCTTTAGGAATGTTTGTTTCCCACGGCACAGTAAGTTCTATAAGTACTATGCGTTTTAGATTTTTTGAGTACAGAAATATGTCTGGTCTGGGAGACGAAACACCAACATCCTCAGGAATTTTATAGTGTTTTTCATGCGTGTCCATCAAAAGAGTCCAATCGGGAGCTGCGCCTAAGATGGAGTAAGGCTTGGATTTAGATTTTGTAGATGACCCTTCTTTTACAAAATCGACGTGTCGTTTATTCGTGGTCAAACCTTTTTTTGCTCTAGCTACCTAGAGACTTGCAGCTTCACGTATGATTTCGAGAACTCTATCGTGGCGACGTGAATAATGACCCCTATCAAGGAGCACCTTGCATCCTACCAGCAAGTGCCTAGCTGTACCGATCGCCTCCCGACAAATACCGCAATAAATTGTTCATTGACAAATATAGTTACAAAAATAAGTTGCAAAAAGAAAAACTAAATATACAGGTACAATTAAATACATCTGTGGAAAGAGTAAAATTCCGTGAAGTATATTAGCTAGTATATCTAGATATGATCCAAAACATATAACTAGCATACCCCCCCCCCTCCCCCCCACATTGTATGTCCCTCCATTGTTTATGCATGAATATATTAATAAAGTATGATAATGTTCACTTACCTAGCATCATGTCTATACATTTTGCCCGTTCCTCTGAATTCAGCAATGTTAAGTTTTGTGTGGTGATGTCCAAAAGGACTCTCATTGGTTCAGAACTTTGTAGAGCATCTGCGAAATACAATTTTAGTCATTACAAAAAACTAATTTGGATAATGTAACAATAAGTGAAAATAATGCGCTCTTATGTTAGCAGCTGCGCAAAATTTTACAAGATAATCCAACTAACTCACTAGATGCATTTGCTTTCTTGGTTGCAATATCAATGATCAAGCTGATGCACCATGGTGCAATGAATGGGGCCCATGATTGTCCAAGGCTGCTCAACTCAGGTCCAATCATGCTCACACTCTCCAACAAACTGTTTATGTTCAGGTCACTCTGAAACAAGATGGCAGTTATATAAAAAAATGTAGCTGATACTGAAGCCAAAACTGTTTTTTTTTATATTTTTGTCTGTCTGCCTGTAACATGGACGCGCATCACGCCAAAACTACGGAATGAATTTCAATGAAACTTAGCACGATTTGAGTTCATACTACAAAGAAGGACATTGTAAACTTTTTATTCCGAAATTTAGCACAGTTCCCTCGGGAAAGGATGAAAGTAAAAATGTACACTTAGTTGTAATTTATTAACACATAGTCCGATTTCAATAATTCTTTTCTTGTTAGAATAGTGATGAGTGACCCCATGGACAGCCTGACATCCCACGGGCAGCCTGGCACCCTTATTTAGTTTTTCAAGCTTGCTAAGGTAAAACTTTAAAATCTGGAACATTCGCTACAATCAGTTTTTTTAACCATCTATCTTTTGCCGGATACATTTCAGAGACTGCGCAATGGAAGTGCACAATCTAATATTTTTTTTTACTGCCAAACAAGGAGAGCATCTGAAAAAGACGCCGTTTTAAAATCGAAATTACAAAGAAACAAACAAAGTACTTTGCTTCAACATTTATTGTGCAACCGCAAAAGAATTCTCTGAGTTACCTACTGGTTTCTGGAAAATACAACCTGGGAGTTTTCAAATCCAAATTAAAAGGCTCCTTTCTAAGCTATGCTTTACTAAGAGTGCTTCACTGCAGACCACACCGTTGATTAATATGAGATAAACACTGCTCAAATGTAAATAATTAGTTTTAGGTATGGCAATCGCAAACGAAGTCACAGGTATAGCTAGAATGATAATAAACCTAAGTATAGATAGATACAGATCGACCTGAACAGGAAAATGCAGTAAGTATCTTACAAAGCAGTAGAACAATAGAATAAACAGTCACAAAAAGCAAAGTATGAATAGGAAGAGCATTTTATCACAATAATTCTTGTTTGTTATATGTAAGTTCTACCAAAGAATGACTGTGGAAGTGTTTTTGATATCTAAAAAAACTACATAAGACCACTGTTCATCTATGGCTTTCAAATAAAGAGTACAATTAAAAATTTATTGATCTGTTAGAATGTGTGTAAAAAAACCATACTCAGATGCATTGAGCTGTTGCATATATCATTCACTACACTCAAAGAAATAAGTGTTCATGGCAACTAAATAAAGCATACAAGATCAAAGTTACTAATGCAACTCCAAACATCATCTTCTTACTTTTATAAATACCTTATTTAAATATTATACATTAAACCGGCAAAAAACACTCACGTTGGGGATCGAATATGTCGACCCGGGTTTCGAGCATATCAGATGCTCATCATCAGGGCGAGTGCGCAGCTGCGTCTGCGAGCTCCCGGCGGGTTGACGTATTCAATCTTCAACATGAGTGTTTTTTGCCACTAAGTGGACTGACGACATCGTGAAAGTCGCGGGTAGCCAATGGTTACAAGCGGCTAATAGCTGTTCTTTGTGGCGCTCTATGGGGGAGGCCTTTGTTCAACAGTGGACGTCTTCCGGCTGATGATGATGAATGTATAATATTTAAATATGTGTGAAACTCACGAGAATTTCAATATATAATATATACCTTGTCCAGGCATAAGTTCACTTATTTTAAAGTTATATGTACATATTTATTGAAATCTAAGCAAAATATATGAAAATAATTCTATTTGAAACATTTGCCTTAATCAAAGCCACCTTTGCCTTTGATACAGGCCTTTAATCTCCAAATATCAAGCTTGCGATGTAGTTGCGGTATTAGATGCATGTGCAAAAGATTCTTATATGTAAAAAATAATTATTCACTTGCCATATTTTATACACATACATACTTCAATAATATTGACCCAGCAAATGTCTATTAGCATCCAGCGCGGTAACGCTGCAGCCATAATGGGCATGTTTGGGCAGGGTGCATTGCATGGGGAGAATTTTTGAAAAGTATAGATATATAATATATTTATTTTTTAATTTAATGTTTATATTTGACCATTACATCAATAGAGACGAATTTACTTAGCGTAGCTTGAATGTAAGAGACCAAGAAGGTAAGTGACATTTCATTCACTACTTCCCCAATACAACTTATCAATAACTGGCTAACTGATTTTATTCACACACATTTCATGTTGGGCAAATTAAGCAAACATATTTATGTACTTGCCTCATATTCATTTTGGCATATAGAGGCATTGACCGCATCATGAAACACCAAACCAAAATACTCCAAAACTGCATCTCTTGCCGCCGGAAAATTTTTCAACAAGGACAATCCAATCTTGGTTAGATCAGGGGCGTTATGAGAATTTCTTCGAGAAACACCATAAATAAAGTTATTAAGGTCAGTTGACAACGTCGTTGATTTTGGTTGTGGATTCATTTTCAGTAATTTACTTTTGTAAAATTTATTAACCTATTTGCAGGTCAAGCAGCAGGTCTTTAGCCAATATAAAAATTTTACATGCTCAGTGGATTTCCCTATGTATTTAGTACATATTTAATTAATCTGAGAAATAGGTAAATATCCTAAAATCACTATAATTTATAAATACGTTCTAACAACAACAAAACCCTAATCCCAACCAGGGTTGGATTCAGACCCGCAAAAAATTATGGTACATGGAAAGTAAAATTATACTATTTGTCCAAAATTATACTACGTTTGTCGTTTCAAGTTTTTTTTCATATTGTATACGTTTTTTGGCATTTATGTTTCGAATTAAGGCTACAATTGACGTCTTTCGCAGGAAATAAAAATTTCTTTTATCTTTTTAATATTGTTAGGTTTGCAATAACGCCTGCCATGCGGATTACATTACAAAATCACAAATATACGATAGGAAAAATATAAGTCATGTGCGGGATTCGAACCCACGTCCATCCACCCCTTGAGCCGGGGTATGCTTTAACCAATTGAGCTAACATGACATATTAGTATGGATAGTAGATTTTGTAATTCTTTTATCTTATTTCTGTTTTGATCAATCTTTTATATATTATACAAGATCGCGTGAAACCCTATATTCGTAGAAGAGGTTTTACAACATCTAATATACTTCTGCAATACTTGTCGAATATACCATTACCATAATATATACCATTTGTCATGAGTAAACGTAACTTTAAATATTTTTATGACGGTATACGTGTCCAATAAATGTTCAAGATAATACGAGCAATACTATTTAAAACTTGCGAATACCATATAATGTAGAATGGGTTCGAAACCTAGATAAAACCTTTTAAAATCTGTAATTTTATTTGATTTCCCGCCACACGCGTGAATTTTCAGTTCACCAAATAAAAATGCATTCGTGATTCGTAAGTATTACTATTAAATCTTTTATTCAGTTGAGATAAAAAGATTATCATAATCCTATATTGATATCATGACTAATTGATATCAAGTTCAGGCAAGTGGATGTCAATCTCGGCTAACTCGCCAATCGGAACTTCATCCTTAGCATTGACACGACGCAACATGTTGTCAGACGGTATAAATGCTATGCAGTTATTGGACTTACTTTGTTTTACTGCATCGTAAGAAGTAACAGGGAGTCAATGGAGTGAGTTGCAGGGTCATACTTTAATTTGGTTATTGCTAAATTAACTTTCCTGAACACTCTGCCACAATCAGCGTTGGCGTGAGGTAAAATCAGGAAATCAAGAGCAAATTTTGTAATATTTTGAAAGGGATAGTTTCCAAACATCTACTCAAGATCTTAGTAGATGTTGCCGTACTCGTATATACAGAAAATCCCGATATTGTAGGGTAAATATTTAAAAGTAATAAGGTTTACCCATCATAAAATGCGGTCGACCTGAAGCCAAAATTATGGTATTTTCGCGTAGTATAGTGACATTACGATGCTACATACTACACACTAAGAAATTATGGTATAAATAGTATAATTATACTACGAAATCCAACACTGATCCCAACCCAACATCATTTGACGTTTTAACAACAAGTAGGCCGTATTCCACTTGACGCCAACTTCGTTATTTTCGGTAATTTTGATCACATTTATGTCTATGGTTCCACATTTAATATGAATTATGTTGACGCGAGACTTCATCCGGGTCGAGACGTCACCCTAGAGATTCTAAGATAAGCTTTGATTTATTTTGTAAACAATGCTTTGTACCCAAACAATGAATGCAGTAGTTGGGACCTTTGTATCGCAAGACAGCCAGATGTTGTGTCCGCAGTGCCCCCAGGCTCGATATTTTAGAGGTCAAAAAGGCCTCAAAATTCACCAAAAAAGGTGTCAAAAGTTCGGAAATTCCCCTTTCGGTGCCAATAAATAATCAAACATTAAGTGGTAGCAGTGTTGCGAGCCCTGCTACCCCTGCCAAACCGTTTTGGGAGGTTTTAAGCTCGTACAAAAATAATATTCCCGTTATAAAACGCATACCTCGGGGTGCGAGAATTTCTGTTGCCCAATCGTTATCTTCTTCGATTAAAAACGTTTTGGCTACTAATACTAGGCAAGCCTGGGAGCATCTTCTAGCATTCCCGTACCACGTATTTCACGTAAATTTTGATCCTTCTAATAAAAAATCCCTTACAACTAGAGTAAAGGAAACTGCGTGAAATACAAGGCACGGGAAGAGCAAATAATGTCGATTCAGCTACTATTAAAATAGTAGAAAACAAAATTAATGATGGTGACATCAAAAATGCGGCACGCGTCTTGTTTTCGAGTGATACAATCGCCCCTTTCACATCTGACACGTTGAATTCCCTAATAGAAAAGCATCCGCCTGCAACTGCAGGTCTCCACCTTCCCGACTCTCCTGAACAAAATAATGACATTGTTGAGGTGACCCCACAGGATGTTTCTGAAGCCGTGGCATCTTTTCGAAGTGGCTCAGCCGGTGGTCTAGATGGCCTGACGCCTTAGCACTTAAAAGATATTTTATCTTTTAGTTCTGGTGAGGTAGGCGAGGCACTTCTAAGGGATGTGACGGCTTTGGTTAATTTGATGTTGTCGGGTCAGGTCAACAATGAAATTACCGAAATTCTGTACGGTGCGAATTTATGTGCCCTTAATAAAAAAGATGGTGGTATTAGGCCTATAGCAGTAGGCACCACTTATCGTCGCCTCACAGCCAAATGTGGTTGTAGGAAAAAGGTTGCTTTTTTAAGTAATCTTTTTCAACCACTACAACTCGGTTTTGGTTCTCAGGGTGGTTGTGAGGCTGCTGTACATTCACTTCGCACATTTCTTGATCAAAATTGTGGAGATGTGCTTTTGAAGGTGGATGTTAAAAATGTATTCAACTCATTAGATAGAGGCACCCTTTTGACCGAAGTGAAAGATAAAATACCGGAATTATACCCTTTTCTTCGGCAATGTTACGGCAAACCATCAAAATTAACATACCAAAACAACGTCATATTATCTTCCGTAGGATGTCAACAGGGTGATCCTCTGGGACCAGCCATCTTTAGCCTTGCCATCCACTCAATAATTCAACGTCTCCAATCAAAACTTAACGTTTGGTATTTGGATGACGGAACCTTAGGAGGCGATGCGAACACGGTATTGAATGACTTGCGAGTACTTATAGACGATTTTCGTCTTATTGGCCTTAAACTAAATTTTTCCAAATGTGAACTTTTTGTTTGTGATACTTGTCCGGATAAAATTTCGATAATTGAAAAATTCAACTTACTTGCGCCTAATATAAAATTAGTAGAAAAACCATAGGCTTAGGATGTACAAGACCAACAGTGACGGACGAATGGTGTAACAAAAAATGAAATGTAAATGTGTGAGTGACATAGTGTTGTAATGACGCGAGCGTAATACTATCGACAGTTTTACTTGTTGAATCGTAGGACACATTCGTTTGAAATTATGCCCTATTAAGTTCATTGAGTAGTATTATTTTTATAGGAGCATTGACGCATGCTAAGCGAAAACATAGAAATTATTACGGATGGAAAAAGATAACTTCCAGCGGGACATGAACCCGCAACCCCCAGAATACCGTCCTGGTGCACTACCAATTATGCCATGGAATCGGGTGCTGGATAGTCGAAAGTTCTCCATCCGTTTGAATACACGTCTTTTTAACGTTGGCGACATCTACCCAAATAGCAGAGGACTATTTACTTAGGCTGGTAGGTTGATATACAATCAACACTGAACACCAAATCGATGAAACCATTTTTTAAATTTGACTAGTATTATTTTTATAGGAGCATTGACGCATGCTAAGCGAAAACATAGAAATTATTACGGATGGAAAAAGATAACTTCCAGCGGGACCTTATCCTCTCCGACTCCCGCTGGAAGTTATCTTTTTCCATCCGTAATAATTTCTAAGTTCATTGAGACTATTGTAATGATCGTAAGCAACACTGAAATAACAGAAATGCAATATATGCAATTTCATTAACTTGAACAACTTATTTTTAAGTTATTAAGATTTAAAAACCAAACTACTTAACTGATTATGATGAAATTTCAAAGGGATGAATATTAAAGTATATCCTTTCAAACAAAATACGATGTTTTCAAATGAAAATCAAACCAAATATCATAACATGAATACAACCTTATTGAGAACCTGCTCCCTTTTTGATCTGTTAAAAATAAAACTCATTCAAAGTTGAAGTCAAGTGCATTTATTGTAGGTCAAAAATGGTACAGCACTTTTAAAAGTAAACTACTATAACTTCATCGTAACAAGATGAAATAAAACTTACCATTACTAAGTATTATGATTCCCATTAACAAAATCATTGAGCTGCAAATATACAGGTACTGTAAATTATTAAATTACATTTATCTGAATACCATTTGCGTAAAGCATTCACATGTGGTAAGCAGAGGTCGAATTTGTCCCTTGTGTAAATTTAGCTCATTGGGCTGTAGAAATGACGATGTGTACATAATTTCGATGATCTTTACTAACTAGCCTACAAAACATATAATTCTTTAAAGTCTGCTTTTAAGTCTAAAAGCCGTTTTATCATTATTTTTGTTTCAGCTTTTAAACTTCTTAAGAGCTAATTTTTTTCTGTAATTTTTGTCACAATTTAGAACATTAGTTAATAAGTTTTTATCCTTGGAGACAGTACTTGATTTGAAGGGCAGGTAATGGCTAACGGTGGTAATATATCTCTATTTAAGTAAGATCAGGGCCGTCTTATTTTCAATTTGATCTGAAAGGAAAAATAAAAATTATTTTGTGTCAGGATAGCCATAGCTATCCAGTGCTGCAATGAAGCGAGTATTGTAGATTTTATTGCACCAGGGACGCTAAGGGAAGGGTTACTAGATTGACTCAACATATTCTACAGTCTTTACATGAAAAAAAAATATTTGACCATGTATTTTACTACAAATTAAACTACGTTACTTGTGTCATCATTTCCTAAAGCTATTGACTACCATTTCCACAGCTTTTTGCATTCAGGGACATTAAAAGTTGGTATTGAGTCTTTCATTAATATACATCGATGTTTTCTTTGTATAAAGCATTTTAATTCAAAGTTTACTACAAACTGTAGAGGTTTTATTTAGATTGCGTCAATATTCCGAACCCTTTTATCACATACTGAAAATTTGTTGGTAATCTGTAAGAACACAAACATTATTATACGCGTGCATATAGTTATTTCAAATTCGGTTAAATAGCCATTTGTATAAAGATACTAATATTTTATGATAGAAGAGATATTTCCAATTATTTATTGAGAGTTAGGGGAACTTTTCACAGAAAACATCATAATAAATTTTGAATAATATATCTTGTGATAATATTTACTCCCTTATTCGTAAATACTCAATAAGCTATAAACTGATCTGTCAACTTCTCCCTAATTAATATGTAATTATATTATTTTTAAACAAATTAATGATTAAACTAACTACCGGCTATTTTTGAGGTTCGAATATGTACCCGAACATTCACGTCGAAGCTACAGGTCAGACATAATATCGACTTTATCGATACTTGTGACGTCAGGACTTTGTCAAGCCCTATCGTAAACAAATGTTTTTGTATTTTTCGTAATATACCAACCAATTCTTCATTTAGCAATGTAATTTGATGATAAGTATGAAGAGAAACCTATTATCGAATATTTCTATAGTTCATATAACTAATTTTAAAACAAAATGACAAAATAATGATTATCCAAAAAGCAGTACAAATAAACATAAATTACCTGTGAAACGTGTACATATTCGGGTTACTGTGTCTTGTAACCTCACATTCACTCACTGAACAAGACACCATGCTTGCAGAATACATATTTTATATTATAATCGTAAGATATTAGAGCAAATACACAAAATTCGCGCCGACTTGGAAGAGGCCGGGACGCTATGGCCTCTTACTCGAGTAAAAAAATGACATACCGTCTTCTTGTTTCACTATCTCTTTTTTTCTCGCGACGGTTTGTAGCAGCTTAGGACCTTTCACTCACACACTTCGTAGGTCTATTGAGCGTAGCGAAAATATCCTAGGTCTGTGAGAAAAACGTTCGCTCCGTCTTTTGGGTTCACCGATTTTTGACGAATCTTTGTCACCATTTGTCGAAGAACAAATTCAAAAGTTTAAAAATGCTTCTAGCAGATTATTCAAAATTAACGCCCATATGGCTTTTACTTTTATTAGAATTTGCCTTTTCGTTCCTAAATTTACATACTTTTTGAGATGTTGTCAGCTGTGGGAACACAGTGAGCTTCTTTTAAGCTTAGACAATTTATTAAAACATACGTTAATTTCGGTTTTGAATGTTGAGATGGATGATAGGGCTTGGGTGCAAGCTTCCCTCCCTGTGAGGTTGGGGGGCATAGGGATACGCAAAATTTCTAGTGTGGCTTTACCAGCTTTTTTGTCTTCTGTACACAGTACACACAAATTAGTAGAAAAAAATCTTGCACCATCTTTAGGCTCTTTTGATGTAGCATATCTGGCTGAGGCCAAAACCACATGGGGACTGGCTTGTCCAAATACTGAGTTCCCAAAAATTTTGTCATCTCAGAAACAGTGGGATCGGCCCCTATGCGAACTAGCACGGAAAGATATTTTAAATACGTGCCCTAGTATCGCAGATCGTGCTCGTATTCTCGCTGTTTCTGTGTGGGAATCAGGTCTTTGGTTACAAGCCATTCCTTCTTACGAAACTGGTAGCCTTATAGATCCTTCCGCTTTTCATCTCGCTATTAGCTTACGCTTGGGTGCAAGGTGTTGTGTTGCACATCACTGCCAGTGTGGTACTGCAGTTGACCAACTCGGTCACCATGGCCTCTCCTGCTCTCGAAGTGCTGGTCGAATTTCCCGCCACGCCAGCCTTAACGATATCATTCGCCGGGCTTTTACCAGCGCCAATGTTCCAGCTGTTCTCGAACCGAACGGTCTGATGCGTGACGATGGTAAAAGACCTGACGGCATGACTCTGGTTCCATGGAAGTTAGGACGGCCCTTAGTGTGGGACGCTACATGCGTAGACACTTTAGCGCCGTCACACCTTTCTGAAACCCACGTGAGGGCTGGCGCCGCGGCTACTTCGGCAGAGCAACTCAAGCGGCGCAAATATGCTAACCTCGGTATGGGTTACATATTTGAGCCGTTTGGTGTAGAGACGTTGGGTCCGTGGGGACCGGGAGCTCATCGTATTTTCCAAAATTTATCAGAGCGCTTTGTCGATGCGACGCGTGATCAAAATGCTGGCACCTATTTGGCTCAAAGAATAAGCATTGCAATTCAACGGGGCAATGCTGCCAGCATGCTGGGCACGCTGCCATCTGATAGTGGGCTAGAGCATTTGGACTCCCTATGAGTCCAAATGCTTTTACTGTAGTAGCTGTAGTATTGTAGTAGCTGTAGTGTTGTATATAGTTTGTAGTATTTGTTTAATAAAGGCAGACCGCCAGTAAAAAAAAAATTAACTATAGACATAAAATGTGACACAAAATAACGAAATTGGCGTCAAGTGGATTAGAGATACTAAAGATCACTACTGGAAAAATACGATAGATGGTGCTAGTGGTATCGAGTTTGAGCTCGTTCGATAGTTTTGATGAGACCTTTACCTAGATTTACTGGATCTTACTACTACCATAGAATATATAATGATACTACGTATAGAATAGACACTCCTCACCCCCCACCCAAACGAGGGTGATTCGCCAAAATCATGACTTTTTGATGTCTGAATGGACGAAAATTGTATTATTGATGTTTATAGTTAATATTTATTTTTATTCAAATAATGTATCCTTATATACACCTGTTTTTGCTAATCAAACATTAATATCTATCTGAAATATATAAAAAAATAATAACGAAATGTTAAAATCCTAATTTCCTTGTCATGTCCGTTTTGTATTTTATTTAATATTATCACCCATATTGCATAAAGTTGTATTCGTAACATTATATAAATTTAATCATAATGTATAATAAGCCCCACTTCACCAAAAAAAAGTGTTTAGTTTAGTGTATTAAAAAAGATATGGTTTTAAAGTTACATTCAGTTTCATCCGTGTCCGCGAGTAAAATATAATTTCCTTGGTCAGTTATTTCAACAGTTGTAATATCGAAACACAAAAGTTTGAAACAAATTGAGTTACACCGTTTCTCTCGACCATTTTGCCGCGAGAAACCCATCGGAGAAAGATGTGCACACCGTTGTTTAGTTTCGCACCATTCACATAAGTACACCCCTCCTTGGCTTTTGGTTTATAGATTTTTCAATTTCCATGGTCGTTATTTGTCAACAGTTTGATGGACTTCTAACTAATAGTTTCAATTAACGGTAATGTTTGTGGCACAGGTAGTCTCAGTTTGACACATGAATATTATAAGTTAATGGTTTTAGGTCTACGATTTTTTAATGACTTAAATCTAATTTCCTTGGTTCTAATTTCCATGTTTTCCTTGTCTCATGATTTGACATGGAAATTATGGTTTACCAAGGAAATTATAAAAATTACGCTTTATTTTATTGTCGTACCAGTGGTGAAGAGAATTATGTTCATACTATAAGTTTTTTTTTTTTTTAGGTTTTACATGAATAAATTATATTAAATTTATATATTTCTTTGAAAATGAAGATAAATATAACGTGTTTCACAACATTTAACTAATATATTAGGTCCTTACATATGAAATTGGCGTTTTTCGTACTGGCCACTTTAATCACGAATTTCTCCTCTTTGGTAAGGAATTCCAAATTCAAATTTGTACAGCTATAGACTCATGTATTTGTGCTTCGATGATCGTCATTCATTTGTTTTTTTTCTTCTGTTTTTTTCTGTTTGCGTCACTCATTTTACAAAATGGAAAACCTTAAATATCGCATTATTTACGAGTACGAGTTCCGCCGTGGCACTAGTGCTGCGGAAACAACTCGAAGGGTGAATGATGTGTATGGCGGTCGTGTTGCAAAAGAAAACACAGTTCGTTTTTGGTTCCAACGTTTTCGTTCTGGAAATTTCGACCTGCAGAACAAGCCCCGTGGACGGCCTGAGACTCAAGTTGATAATGAAGAGTTGAAGGCTATTGTGGAAGCGGATCCATCGCAAACCACGTCCGAGTTAGCTGCAGGCTGCAATGTTAGTGATAAAACTGTTTTAATTCACTTGAAGCAAATTGGGAAGATTAAAAAGCTTGAAAGGTGGGTACCTCACGAATTGACTGAAACAAACCGGCAAACGCGCGTCGACTGCTGCGTTACATTACTAAACCGGCACAATAATGAAGGTATTTTAAACCGAATCATTACCTGTGATGAAAAATGGGTTCTTTACGATAATCGGAAGCGCTCAGCGCAATGGTTAGATCCTGGCCAGCCAGCCAAATCCTGCCCCAAGCGAAAATTAACCCCAAAAAAGTTACTTGTAAGCGTTTGGTGGACTAGTGCCGGTATTGTTCATTACAGTTTTTTCAAATCTGGCCAGACTATTACGGCTGATGTCTATTGTCAGGAATTGCAAACCATGATGGAAAAGCTAGCGGCTAAACAACCTAGGCTGGTCAATCGCTCCACGCCACTGCTGCTTCACGACAACGCTAGACCACACACTGCGCTACAGACGGCTACTAAATTAGAAGAGCTTCAATTGGAAAGTCTAAGACATCCTCCGTACTCCCCGGACCTTGCTCCAACAGATTACCATTTTTTTCGAAATTTGGATAACTTCTTGCAAGGGAAAAAATTCAACTCCGATGGGGCAGTCCAAATCGCCTTCAAAGATTTTATTGATTCCCGTCCGACTGGTTTTTTTAGTAAAGGGATCAATGAACTACCTATGAGATGGCAAAAGTGCATAGAAAATAATGGTTCATACTTTGATTAATTAAATATATTATATTAAAAAATATTCGACTTTTTGTTCCTCCCATACAAAACGCCAATTTCATATGTAAGGACCTAATATTTAAGTATATTACTATATTTCAAGATAATCAAAAAATTTAATTCGTTAATTTTTCTCTTACGTAGAAAACTCAACATGGGGAAAACAAAAAGAACACAAGAGCTGATAAATTCCAAAAGAAGATTAGAAAAATGAAAGTGACCTGCTACACTGGCTTGCAAATATAAGTACAACACTTTTAAATTTGCAATACACAAGATATACTTTGGAAACAAAAAGGTCTAGACAAAAGTTTAATTTTGTACATAAAAACTTCATAGTCGGTAACCTTCTTTTAAGAAACGGCTGAAAAACCTTTTAAATCGAAAATGATCCTTTTCGAAAAACGATTTTACTCTTCATTTCTTGTTTCTATTTCTGTTTTAAAAAGTAATTCTTGATTGATGTGTCTTGTTACAAAAGCTTAGTTAGACAATCAGCACATAAACTTTTTTATTCCACCTGAAGAATGTGCTAGGACTACTTAACTATACTGCAAGAATGGTGGGTGTGACGTTACGAACGGTCCAGAAGGTGAAGCGAAGGTACGAAGAGACTGGAAACCATTTGGTAATGGCAGACCCAGGTGTACTAGTGCCCGAGAAGACCGTTATATTGTTTCCACTGTGTTGCGAAATCGCCAACTAAATGCAGTTGAAGTCCAGCATCTTCAGAGCCGAAGGGACTACATTAGTAATAGTTCAGTGAGAAGAAGACTGGCTGAAGCAAACCTAAAACCCCGAAGACCAGCGAGTGGTCCCAAATTTGAGAGGGAGCATCGAGTAGCCAGACTGCGATACACCCATGAAAACATACAGTGGGATCAACAAGAATGTTCAAGAATTTTGTTTACAGATGATTCTCACTTTATACTTCTGATAAAAGGCCAAGTGTCTACAGGTGACCTGGTGAGTGATAACTTCAAGCCTGCTTCTCAGAAAGAGTCCAGTACGGTGGAAGCAGTGTACATGTATGGCCTGGCATATCTTCAGAAGGTCGCAGAGTTAGTGACCATAGAAAATTGTACTCTGACTGGGGAAAGATACGCCTAAGAGATTCTCAATGAGTATGCAGTGCCGTATTTAGTAAATATGGGTGATGGATCGTTGCTGATGCATGTAAGGCCACACATGGCTCGGGTCGTGCAAGAGTATATTCAGGAGGTTGGTATCAGCGTGATAGCTTGGCCATCAAGAAGTCTTGATCTCAACCCGATTGAATACGCCTGGGATGAGCTAGGGAAGCTAGTCAAAAGCTGCAGACAACCACCTACCACCCTCAAGGCACTAAAACAGGCACTGATAGAAGAATGGGAGAATATTTCCCAACATCGGCTCCTAAACCTCGTTTTCAGTATGCCAAATCGACTTGAAGCTGTAAGCAGAGGCCGAGGAGGCAATATCAGTTATAAATAACATGTAAAATGTATATTATAATTTGCGCTTCATTATTATTTTAATTATAATTAAAATCTTTATCTCCAAGACATGAGCTAATATTTACAATTATCAGTTCGTAGGTATGAATATGATAATTTATCAGTTATGAGTAGTTTTTAAATATATAAATAAAAACTTAATTACGTAAATATTTTGTTTCATACTTAACATTTCTTTAAGGAAAATAAATAGTGTAATTAATATAACATAATACTCATTTCCGTGGCAACCTATAATTTCCTTGCAATAGTTACCTAATTTCCTTGGTACCTTACTAATTTCCTTGACTATTTAAAACTTCATGACCTTATAACTTTTTTTCAGGAATGTTTTGTGATACCCCTTTTACAGAAATGAATACTGCTTTTATTCATTTATATAATCAACAACCTAACTGATAAGTAATTAGCAAAAAAACATGCCAAGGAAATTAGGCAAAAAATATTTTTTTTGGCGAATTACCCACGAGCCTTCCTCACCCCGCCGCCGATTCTGAGCTGACTTGAGTACGGGACGCGCAACTCGCGCTCGTTGACTTGACGACGAAGCGTGACGATTGTACGCGCTAAATTTTGCTAACAGTATGTCATTATTGATTCTGTCGAACGCTTTCCAATAGTCAAAGTAGAGTACGTCAACTTGTTTCCCACGATCGAGACTGGAGGATATATAGTCGACCAACGTCAAGAAATTAGTGTTTACTGATCGTTTCTTTCTGAATCCGTGTTGTTCGTCACATAAAAACGGTTCAACTTGCCTATACATTTTTTTATGAAGCACATGCTCAAAAACCTTCGCCAAGGTCGGTAATATGGCTATTGGACGGTATTCCTCTACTGATATCCTATTTGAAGTTTTAGGAATAGGAGTGATACGCGAAAGTTTCCATTGAGATGGGTAGACTCCCTTCCGTAGAGCAAGGTTAAACAAGTAGCAGAGAGGGTAGCTCAGTAATTCCTTTCCGTCCTTCAGAAACCACCTGGCCCAATTGAGCAACTGGCTTTCAAACTTTGAATTCCTTCTACTACATCCCAAGGAGATATCTGTAGTATGCAAATAACATTAATCGAAGTTGATAAATCCCTAGAAGAGGTTCTTGCCGCATCTAGTTTTGTCACGACTTCGAGAAAACACTTGAAAAAAACTTTGCAATAGCCTCAGAAGCTTGTTTTCCGAAGAAAGTAGAAGAAAACCCTTGTATTCAACGGTTGGTTGAAATCCTCCCTTTAATCGAAGAGATGGCGCCAAAATTCCCAAGGATTCTCCTTAATACTGTTCTCAATATCCACCACATAAGAATCGTAGGCACTTGAGACACGATTTTTAGCTGAGACCTTAAACTGGAAAATAATTCATAAGACTCCGCGGAACAAGTACGTTTCCAATTACGATGAAGCTTAAGTTTTAGTTTGATATCATTGATAATATCCTTACTAAACCAAACCGGATACCGCGATCCCACTACTCTATCGCGATATTTCTTAGGAGTACAGGCATCAAAAATTTCATAATACGGTCATAGAAAAAGTTTGTGCACTGACACTAAGGTTGCCAGACGTCCGGGAAATCCGGGATTGTCCCGGAATGGGGCGTCTTGTCCCGTGTCCAGTAATTTCGCTCTACTGTCCCGGAATTCACTAGTATTAGGTGTCCGTTTATTTGGCGTCTACCTAAATAGTACGTAATCCAACTATTATTGAGGTCAGTGTCAGGCCCTAAAGTATCATTAAGAGGGCCCTTCCCGGTCCGTCTATCGTCAAAGCGAGCGTGATTGAAAAGCTTATTGTTTCATCTTTTTTATCTTCAGCGCTTGGCATTCGACTCTCCGTCTCACTCCGTGCCCCGCATACCTCTTTCCGCCACTTGGCTAACAAGCAAGTGAGAACGAGATAACATTTAACGAAAAATATTGTGCGTAAACTTCATAAAACTTGGTCCAGTAATTACGTGTTTTTTAATAAGCCTTACATGTTTGTAAAACAAATGTTAATCAATTAGAATCTCCATTATATTTGCAAGGTTTCTATCAAAATATGTTCTCTATTTTTACAATTTATGAGTACATTCTGAACGCCCTAAGTTCAGGTTAAATTTGTACAAAAAAGCAGACTTTTGGCTTATATTGAAGTCGTTTCTACAAATTTAACTTTTTTGTTTGCATAAAAGCCTGTACTGTATCAGCTGGATCGTCCACTGCTGAACACAGCCTCCCCTAAAAAAGGGGTATTTGCCATAATCCCCACGCTTGGCAGGCGGTTTGGGGATCGCAGAGTAGGATGGCAGTTCTTTAGAAGGCGCTGCTGCCCACCTTCCAGTATTTTTCCCTTAGTCGCCTCTTACGACACCCACGGGATGATATGGGGAGGTGCAATTCTAACCCGGCATCCCACGGGGAAAGAAACATAAAAGCCTACATACACAAAATACCTATTAGCTCAAAAATTACATAGAAATATCTGTTACAACGCCATAATCACGTACGAACGTTTGTATGAAAAGTAAGACGGGTTTGCCGCTTTTTAAGCCCTTTTTTATACCGAACTGGGTAGCAATTGACCACTATCTGACCTGCTGTTAAGTGCTGGTGCGATCGATGATGGACCGCGCTTAGATTAGAGTTAGATACCTATTATATTTTATTAGCCTTATACAGAGGCCGACCTCAAAATTAGTTGGTTTACGTACCTACTTAGGTAGATGCCCAGTTTTGATGTTTTTTTGTGTTATTTATCCGTTTTTAGTTAATTAGATTATATTGAAGTCGGTTTAATTTTTGTAGATTACTTTTATTTATGAATTTTTAATAATATTTACCCCTTATGATTAAAATAAAAATAATTATTCACAAAACTGCACTGGGTATAAGTTCGTTAAATTTTCAAACACACTTCACTACAATTGGTACACCTAATTTTTGTATTATAAATTATGCCAGATCCTTTTATTGTATTATATGAGTGAAAAACCTACCGAATTTCGTTCATATCTGCCCAGTAGTTATTGCAGTTGAAACGCTCATATTTTAAAATTAAAACAGTCCATATCCTGAAAACTACTAAACCGATTTTGATAAAAATTACAGTAACTCTTAAGTTGAGAGGTTATTAAAACATGAATTTGAGCAATACGATATCCGGTTTCTGCGTAATACGTGGACAAAATACAAACATATTAACACAGAAACATATATACACTTATGAAATTTTGGCACACATGTAAAGAAGCTAGTATAGACTAACATATCAAAAAAACTGTGCAGTTTTGACAATATTACATACATACAGGTCGAATTGAGTACCTCCATTTTTGAAGTCAGCTAAAAAAGACTCACCATGTAGTTTTCTTTCTAACTACGGCACCTGCGACGAAACCCTACCATAAACGTGACCTAACCCGCCCTTGGTCAATTATTTATTATCCTAGAGAACGTAAACTCCAGAATGTCATAAAAAAAAAAGTAAAACATTATATAAAATAATAACCGTGAGGATTGTGCAATATTATTGTAAAGTTTTGTATGAACAGATTTTGCTGTAATAGATATCTTGTATATTTATATTTTCAAAAAGGTGAAATATAATTTGAAAAAATTGCTAAAAATCATAGGATTATAATCATGATGACTGTCCAGTATTATTGTGAAGCTTTTAAAATAACAGGATTTTGCTGCATGTATATTTTGTACATTTACATCTTTAAAAATGTGAAATATGATTAACAACAATAAATAAAAATATACAATAATAATCATGAAGATTGTGCAGTATATTGAAGTATTTTAACGAACAGATTTTGCTGTAAGTATATTCTGCATATTTTTGTCATCAAAAATGTATCTGCCATAAACCCGATTAGTTATATTTTTCATATATTATTTTCTTCACACATATAAAAAAGTACGTCACCTGGCTGTCTTTCTTTCTTAGTTTTCAGTCATACGCACGCAGCATGCTGGCCGTGTGTGTGAATTCATAGTTAAAAGGCTTATATAAGGTTACAGATTTTATCTTTTAATGTTGAACAAAATTTTCATCTTTAACCCCAAAAATGTCCCGGAATTGATAAACCTTGATCTGGCAACCCTAACTGACACACATCGTCAATTAAATAAAATTCATCCCATCCATGATACATTAGTCATTATCTCACACAGCTGAGAGTAATTGCACTTTTAAAATTCCAGTCAAGGCTAGGATTGATGTTACTTCGTTCAATTCGGTCCGAATGACGAGAACTACAAATGTTTACAATAACTTCGAGAGGCGGGTGGTGCAAGTCAATTTTAACTATATTGTCAACGGTTTCAACATTTACATGTGTGTCTGAGCACAAACCTACCTACACCTGATACCTACTAAGGTACTAGTTTATTCTGTCATCTTTGGTACCAACTTACCTAGCTTTATAGATCAATAGTTATCATTAGCGAATATTGCAAGCAGACAGCAGGGGTTAAATAGAATCGACGCAAAGCATGGGGTAGGGGGTAGGTTAAAAATCAATACTGCGGCGTGCGCACGCGATGCGCGCGCCTGCGCCCATGCGATGCGACACGGTAGATTTTCCTGTACCATAGCAACCCGACTTGACCTGACAACGACGACCGACAACCGATAACTTCGACACAGTAGATATATCCATATAACTACTGCGACTTCGACCAGCCAGCCATGATGAGCTGCCACATCGATGAAAAAATGGCGCCCTCCCGCAGGGGCAAGATCCTAGAATGTTAATGAACATAATGATTAAGTACTTTTAATATTGTTATGTTGAAAATTAGAGTTATGAGTCATGTTAGCTCAATTGGTTAGAGCATACTTCGGCTTAACGGGTGGATGGACGCGTGTTCGAATCCCGCACTTGACTATAATTTTTTCTCTCGTAAATTTGTACCTATTTCAACCGCATTGTTTACTGGTGAAAACCATCCCCACGCCTGGCAGGTGTCTTAGGGATCGCAGTTTAAAATAGTAGTTTCTCAGTAGGTGCTGCTCTCCACCTTCCAGTATTTCCTTAGTTGCCTCTTAAGAGGCAACAGGTAGCAGTGGGGGTGTTACATTCCAGCCCGGCACCCCACGGGGCACAGGACACACTAATGAACGATATTATAGGTAGAAAATTAATATTATAAACCTGTAAAAAGAATGTTTTTTAATGATTTTATTCATGTTTCGTCAAATTTAAATCGAACAACTATCGATGAGTTGAAGACATAAGACGGTACTTATACTTTGTACTAACTTTAAATGTTAAAGTTGTACTTTAATTTTAATTATGTTTGTTGATATTCGATCAATGTCCACTTTTTATAAGATTGTGACAGGGTTGGCCTTGTGTTAATCAATAACCTCTGCCTACAACAGATGCATTTCGTCACAAGCGACGAACTGCACTACGCCCGTCTCCCTGAGACATACAGTTGTTAAGTTTCATTTGCCTTTAATTTTACTATCTCTCAAGTACTGCTGATGATACACAGTGTTAGGTGCTTGGCGATAGTTTTTGTACATGGTTACTACAAACTTAAGAATAACTATTTATATTCTAGACATTGCGATTATTTATATTCTAGAAAATTGAACATTGGTGTGATAATATAAAAAAATCCCTTAGCGCGCCGTAGTGCTTGCAATCATATTTAGAAATATAGAAGGGTAGAGACATCATTGCGAGAGTTAAGTGTTTGTAAAAGCACTTCTTTTGTTCAGATGAAGTCTAGTGGTTTGCTTGATGACTGCGCACCGTCCCATATGAAGGTTAAAAGAAATACATTAGAGCACAAATTTTCGACTCGAATGAGATAAGCTTAAATTCAGCTTTCGCTCAGCACGATACTGCTTGCAATCATATTGATAATTGAGTTAATTGATTAAATAAATACTCTACTGACTTAGATCACATTTCAATGAGACCAACTTGGAGTTGGTCTCATTGAAATGAGACCAACTCCAAGTTGGTAAAAAGTTGACTACTCCACAGACAAGAAAAAATAGTATTATATTTTCTATGGTATACTCTACCTAACAAAAAAGAACCATTCAAATCAGTTCATAACAAAGATGAATAAACACAGACGAATTAAGAACCACCTTAGTTGGATGGCGCTTATTTTTTTTTTACCGGTGGTATGCCTTTATTAACAAAATACTACGAACTATATACAAAACTACAGCTACTACAAAAAAAGCATTTAGATCCCTATAAGTCATTGCAGACTCATAGGCAGTCCAAATGCTCTAGCCCACTACCATTTGGCAGCGTGCCCAGCATGCTGGCAGCATTGCCCCGTTGAATTGCAATGCTTATTGTAAAAATTCTAATTAATAATATTCTAATCTTAAAAATTATATTTGAGGGAAGTGATCCAAAGTGAGTTTTTCCTCGTTTTTCTTCTCGCACTTGCCGATTATTTTAATTTATTTACAATCGCTACATGTTTTCAGTAAAAATATCGAGTGACGTCCATGTGAAACATGAGTTACGTTTCACTATTATTTTTAACCCACTTCCAAAAACGGAGGAGGTTCACGATTCAACTGCATGTTTTCTTTTTTTCGTATTTGTACAATTGTGAGTAGGTGTACCTCCATGTTTGTCCCATTAAATTTTTATCAAAATTGTGCTTTTAAGTTATAGTCAATTAACCGAAAAATGTAAGTTGTAATTTACAAATCTGGAGGATTTAATAGTAATTTAAGCTCTTGTTGATGGTGAATAGTATTAGTATATGAAATAACTTGTGGAAGTCGGACCAGGACAATGTGAGGTCTATTCATAATCAGTACCGTAAAACGGGGTTACTTTGCGAACTGGGGTAACTTTGATGATAGCTAATCTTGATAAGTTTTTTCGTATATAATGCGTGACACTGAATGCAACTAAATTTTTGTTGGTTCTGTTGGCCAGACTGACATGTCTGCCATATTTTGCCGAAGCGTTGACTAGTAACTATTGTAAGAACCCAGTAAAAAAAATCTTAAACTTTAGTGTAAAATAGCATTAAAAAAATTGTTTGAATAACTTCAGTGGTACAACCGTAAGTATTTTTGTTTGGTTGATAATTTTTCACTATTTTAATTATAGGTTTCTTTAAGATTAAGAGCTTGTCAGCATTTTTTTTTACGGCCGCTATTTTATTTTTCATGAATACTTTAGTTTAACGGGGCTACATTGATAAGGTATACGAGGTGACTTTGATAGCTATCAATTTCACCCCAATGACGGTTGGGTCTAACCTTATATTGTGTAAAGTATATGTTGTCAATTTAACCCCTATTGCTTGTTTTGTTCTAGCTGCCTCATCGTTCGCACCTACAAAAAGACAGCCCGCAATTATAAAAATTACACAGAGGCGATAATGGAAGAAGCAATAGAGAAAATCACAAACAACGTATTATCCATTAATGCTGAATCACTTCAATATAAAATTTGGCTACTCATTATCCAAAGACGTGATGATCAAAGCAATGTAGATTATTTTTTCTATACTCAACATGTCGATTTTTGAGGTTTTTATTTCATTAACAGATTTATATCATTATGAAACTGTTACAATACGAGTAGTTTAAAGTGATAAAAATTATTGATCTCGAAATAATGTTGAGTTACTGTTACCTTATTAGTTGTTTTCTGATTGCGTTGGCGTATTTATTTCAGGTTTATACTTACATATTTTAATTATTATGAGACTCTTGTAATAGTTTTAAGTGGTAAAATGATTCATCTGATATGTGGTTATTTAGACTGATTAAAGCTTACTATTCTCATCTCGATTGTTTACGTTGTAATACCCGCTATCAAATTCACCCCTTGACTCAAAGTAGCCCCAAAAATATACAAAACGCAATAAAATCTAAACCTTAATTACTAAATTATTTTTTCTTTTTGATTATTGTTATGTTTCGGGGTGACTTTACGATGAAACGAAAAAAAAGCGTCATATCAAATTAGCCCCATTATCAATAAAACTTTGATAAGCAGGTTTTTATTTATTTTTATTAAAAGTATTAAAAAATAAATATTTTTTTGTAGTAATAATTAATTTACGTAATGAGTCTTCAATACAGTATATTTTTCACATTTTTATAGTTGAAATTGCAAGCGTGATATCCATTTGAAGTTTAAAATTAATCAATGTCACCCCGTTTTACGGTATTGTACCGACTTCAAGTTATTTCATAACCTACAGTGTCGGAAGTTGGTTCCTTTTTAGGGTTCCGTACCCAAAGGCTAAAAACGGGACCCTATTACTGAGACTTCGCTGTCCGTCCGTTCGTCCGTCCGTCTATCACCAGGCTATATCTCAAGAACGGTGATAGCTAGACAGTTGAAATTTTCACAGATGGTGTATTTCTATTGCCGCTATAACAACAAATACTAAAAATAAAATAAACATTTAATTTCTCCCATACAACAAACTTGATTTTTTTACCGTTTCTTGCTCGATACTAATAACGGTGACAGGTAGACGCTTTAACTAATCACAGAATATTTAGTTTTATGTTTTCTTTCAATATAATTAATAAAAATAAAATCAAATAAATAATTAAGGGGGCTCCTATACAATAAAAGAGGTTTCCGCTGTACCTATCCAGCTCAATCGGACACTGCGAAAAATAAGAGTAACTTGCAAGATTAGTTTACAGATAATGGTACGGAACCCTTCGTGCGCGAGTCCCTCTCGCACTTGGCCGGTTTTTTATTAAATAATATTTTATTATATTGTGACTGTCCCACTGAGACGGACTAGTTGCCCGCCTGATGGTAAGCGTCACGCCTAAAAACGAGCTTACGTAGTAGGTGTATATTTACGAGGGCGACACTGAAAGTTTTTAGAACTGACCACTTGTAAACAAAGTAATAAAAAAATAAGTCTAAATTAAAAAATGCAACTGCCAATATTATTGAGTATTTATTTTATTTATTTGTCATTTGTTTTACGATTGTCTGTGCTGTGTTACGTCAGCATGAATTGCCATGAATTTAACGCGAGAAAATTTTATTGCAATGATTTTTTATGACTTTCGATGTCATGAAAGTAATGATTGACTACGATTGGTCTTTTACGATGAAGCCCCATCTCTTGCCACTGTTTACAAAAACTGCGTGGTGGTGATTGGTGCCATTTACAGCCGGTTTCTAGAACGCAAATTAGTGATAAATTACCTTAAATGCTTGTTAATCCATTGTCAAATGCAAATTGGGTTGCTGAAAACTTCATGTGACTGTTTGTCAACACTGATGTCAAATCTCCGATTAAACGCCAATTAATTCAATTTTGGGTTTCCGAAAAGCCTTTTTTGTATGTTAACGGTTTGTCAAAGTGAATTGTGCTAATTGCCCGAAATCGACCAATTATTCTAAGATTAACGTCTTGAAATCGTAAAGATATATAAAATATGGCTTTTAAAATGGTTTTAGGAGTAGCTACCTAAATTTTTCCTCTAATAACTGATACGATAGTACAAGTACATAATTATACCAAATATATTTACTACACATATTACTAGTACGTAAATATGGTACTAAAGTCGACGTGATTTTTTAGTGTTGCTGCTCATTAGGCTTATCATCATCACCACACCAACCGGAAAGTCCAACATTGAACAAGGTCTCCCACATTAGGGGATTTGCAATCCCCACGCTTGGCAGGTGTCTCTTGAGGATCTCAGTAGAAGTTGTCAGCTCTATAGAAGGCGATGCTGGTATTTTTCCCTTAGTCGCCTCTTACGATATCCACGGGAAAAATTGTGGGGGGGTAACATTCTAATCCTGCACCCCACAGGACTGCTCAATACGGTGCTATAACCTCCTGACGGCCTTATTATACAAACCGCAGCTGTATATACTACCAACGAAAGAATTCGCATGAAAGGTTACGGATGACCGCGTTCTAGACCTCAACAATCTTTGTGGAAGCACCTTTTGGTTAAGAAGGGCGTTAAGATATGGTTTAAAATTTTGTGCGTCTGATATGCAGCAATAACCGGATGTGAGCAGTGTATTCTTTTGTATTGCTGCGCTGGAGATCCATGGTTAGAATCTGAAACCACATCACAAAAGAATGGACTTACATTTCGCCGCATGGTGCAGGTGCATGGCGGGAGTTTTTAGTATGCGTTATTTGTTGGCCCTTATACAGAAAATCTGTCACCAAGCATCTAATGGTGTGTTACGACGGCTGTTTATGATGAAAAACCTATTCTAGGTTAAAGATTGTTTAGATTTTTCGAGTACATCATCACAAGTCATCAATCACTTACCATCAGTAGAGTTTTTTTTTTAGGCCTGTTAGTTTAGCCTTTGCCCACTTTCTCACCTGATGGTAAGTGATGATGTGGTCGAAGATGTTAGGCTAACTTAGAATTACTGGCTCTCAAAGACAGCTGACGGAACACACCTTTATGAGATTGGCGATTTTCTTCCTGAGGGTGGTAGCTAGTCAGGCGGGCATTTGCAAAATGACCAACCACCATGAAAAACAAAGCCAACGACAAAAAAATGCTGCTGTTTCACTTTTACCTAAATCGACGTTTATGATCATCCGACCAAAAACCAAAACGTAGTGATTACATACTCATTGCATTCGACGCGACGGTGGAACATTCCCTAGATTAATAAGCTGGTAACCATAGTAACGGCGCCGAAGCACAGAAATGATTTGGCATTGATTTCATGTCAAAACCAAAGAGACAACGTTATGCGTTAAATAAAGACAAAATACTACAGAATGAATGAATATGAACGACTTTTTCAAACTTCATGTTATCATAGATAAACAAGCATGTGTTATGTAATTTTAAGTTAATATGCGTTCCAGAAACCCGTTGAAAGTTAGCAGATTGTTAAATGTGACGGCTTGTTAGATGAATCGGGTTTTGACACGCGTACGGGAAACCGGCGGTTAATGGTTGAAAGATTTAACGGAGGTGACTCAAATGCTGTTTTTGACATAGTTACGGGTGACGAAAGCTGGATTTCTAGTGCTGTCTGTAACTTGTAAGATTAGGTTACAGCTAATGGTATGGAACCCTTCGTGCGCGAGTCCCACTCGCACTTGGCCGGTTTTTTTTCTATGTAAATCACTAGTGCGGTAAAGTAAAAAAAAACACGAGTGCGTAATAGACAGATATGACACTAAAATCGATGCATTTAAAGTATTAAGCCAAAATGAATGAATCATCAAAATCGGTTCACCCAGTCAGAGGTAAGAAACATATATATTTTTTAAATACAGAAGAACCATACCTGATTCTTGAGTACCTCCTCCTTATTTTGAAATCGGTAAAAAAACTTTCAGCGACTTGTTGTGTAGTTCTTATACCTCTTTCGCCCAGTAATTTCACTTGCTACAGTACTCTTCACACCTAAACACATTAGTAGCTTGTACATTACTGCTTCGCGGCTGAATATCTGACACTGCTGTGGTATCCACCAAGACGGACTCTTGCTGAAGAGTCCTACCACCTGGTAATGCATTTACAAGCATTATAAGCTTTATATCATTAAAAGGCGTAATACTCTAATAATCGTTTAGGCTATCATGCCTGTGTTTTTAAATAATAAATATAATGATCGTACTCGAATTCTCGTATCGAAGCAGTGATGGCTCAGAGGCATTGGCTATGGACTGCCGCGCAGCAGGTCCATGGTTTGAATCCCGCCGCGGGCTTGAGCTTCTCCGCATGGTGGAAGGGCATTTTGCGAATGCCCGCCTGGCTAGCGACCACCCTCAAGTAGAAAATCTGTTGCCAAGCACCTAACAGTGTGTTCCGGCAGCAGTCCTTGAGTTGAGAGCTAGTGACAGACTTAACAACTAGGTTTCAAGGTGACGGGCGCAGTGCAATTCGTGACTTGTGACTAAATGCATCTGTGATCGGCAGAGGTTAGTCCGCTTAACATCAGGTGGGCCTCGAGCTTGTACCGTCACATAACATTAAAAAAACTCGTAAGTTCTTACGTAGCGAAAGAAAGAAGAAGTTGGTCTCCCACACTGAGGGCTCCGTGCCAACACAGGAGATCCTTAGCGAAAATCTGACTTCCAATTGGTTCGTTTTTAGGGTTCCGTACCCAAAGGATAAAAACGGGACCCTATCAGTAAGTCTCCACTATCCGTCTGTCTCTCTGTCACAGCTAGACAGTTGAAATTCACATTATGATGTATTTCTGTTGCCGCTATAACAACAAATACTCTGCCAAGGGTGAGTTGGACTGGCACGAACCCTTCGTGAAAAAGCGACCTAATAGTACTTATAGTGTCTCTGTTGTATAGATCGACAGAATGTTACCTACGGAACCCTTCGTGCACGAGTCCGACTCGCACTTGGCCAATATTTTTTGTATTTATTATTGTACATTAGATATTGGACCATACTAAGTTTGATGCTTGTATATATTACCGTTTACAATAAAGCAAAAAGAAAAAGAAAATTAAAAAGAAACATGTTAACACAACACATACAAATTCTTGCAATTTTTTTTTATAGGATTGTGACAGGACATTGGATTTCGTCATTAGCGCCCGTCATCTTGAGACATACAGTTTTTAGGGTTCCGTACCGAAAGGGTAAAAACGGGACCCTATTACTGAGACTTCGCTGTTCGTCCGTCCGTCCGTCTGTCAACAGGCGGTATCTCAAGAACAGTGATAGCCAGACAGTTGAAATTTTCACAGAAGATGTATTTCTATTGCCGCTATAACAACAAATACTAAAAGTAAAATAAATATTGAATTTCTCCCATACAACAAACTTGATTTTTTTACCGTTTCTTGCTCGATACTAATAACGGTGACAAGTATACGCTTTAACTATTCACAGAATATTTAGTTTTATGTTCTCTTTAAATAAAATGAATTAAAATAAAATGAAACAAATAATTAAGTGGCTCCCATACAATAAAAGAGGTTTTCGCCGTACCTACCCAGCTCAATCGGACACTGCGAAAAGTGTCTGTAACTTGCAAGATTAGGTTACAGATAATGGTACGGAACCCTTCGAGCGCGAGTCCTACTCGCACGTGGCCGGTCTTTTATTAATTTCCTGTGTCTGTAAATTTACTGGCTCTCCAGGGCTGCTGCACACTGCTAGCTGCTTGACGACAGTTTTTCTATTTGAGGGTGGTAGTAGCCAGGCGAACATTCGCAAAATGCCCTAAAGAAGCCGCCTGCATGTTTGGTGGTAATAGCACAGTCTACAGTTTTATTGTAATAGAGCAATAATACATAAATGTATGTATTAATTTATTATAAATTTGTAATTAATAGGTTCAGGCACTTTCCATAAATGCATAATAAAAAAATTACAGATTTATAAAATATTTTAATATTATATGAAAATAATATTTATGAAAACTTAAAAAAAAAGACGTGTGGCACTCGGAGACTGCCGCGGTAAAGCTATTGCAAAGCATTTTTTATCTTACATACATGGGCGAAGAGGGGGATTACGCATGCGCAGTAACGCCGATACAACCAATGCCACCTAGAGGCGAGTTGCTGAACTAAATAGACAAGCGTGATATTTCAAAAAGTCATTAAAAGTTCTGCTATTCATTGATAGATGGCAGCTGATTACGTATTCGTTAATGTGGCAAATATGCATGGCGATGGCAAAACTAAAAAGTATCACCGCAGAGGGTCGTTCGGAACCTCGGTTAGAGCGCACTCGGAGTGCACTTGGAGTGCAACTTTTCACTCTAATCTAACGTCGTTCACAACCTTCGAGTAGAGCGCAACTTTTTAACTATCAAAAACGGTTGTTAAAAGGTTGTATCTTTAACTGACATGACCTTGACATTTCTTGATGAGAGAATTATAGGCACTCTTTTGTATTTCTCAGGTAACGGTAGTTATTGCTTTTCAAACATCATAAAACTTCTATATATTTTGCTAGTTCCCCGCCAAAAATCGATGTTATAAAACAACCGAGTCGTTCCAAACCTTCGAGTATGTTAAAGCAACCGACAACTACACTCTGAGGCTTGGAACGCGGCCATAGAACACATGTACTACGTACGCGGCCCTGTGCCGGTCGGAGTGAGGGGTGTTAGGTTATTTTCGTTACGGAATTTGTGGAATTGGTCTCCACGCTCAAGGCCCGCGATCTGTTCTCGTATAATTTGTGTACAAAGTGTTTTTAATATGAATAAACAAAGTGCATTTATTAATGAAGTAAGTCACGAAAAAATAGTGAAAGAAAATGAGTGAGTTCTCTATATACATACATTTTATTATTATTATCACAAATGCAGTATTATTATTTTTTGTTTTGTTTATTTCTATATAATACTGCTATAAAGATAACCAAAATTTTATATATTAAAATGAGCGATATTAAAAGTAGCCCTCTTTTATACACACACGCACACACACAAACACACCCACGCGTAGGTATTGTTTAAATTCTCAATTTAGATTCTCAATATGTAGGTATGTATCATCATTCATCACTACATCATCACTACATAGTATAAAACAAAGTCGCTTTCTCTGTTCCTATATATGCTTAAATCTTTTAAACTACGCAACGGATTTTCATGCAGTTTATTTAATAGATAGAGTGATTCAAGAGGAAGGTTTATATGTATAATAACATCCATTAAATAGTGGAGAAATACTGTTATTTTTGAGGTTACTAATGTGATGTCGCAAATAATTACATTTTTTCCGCTTACATTGCAAACGCAGGCTGAACCCTACGAGATTTATCAAAATAATGTACTAAGTATTAAAAGGTCTACAGAAAACTCCGCTATGGTATATGTGTATCTCTTATGGATAACCCACAATATTTTTTATTTGTCATTTACTTCTTACGACAAATAATGGCTAATTTTCGAATCGATTTTAACCAATACAGCATTAATCCTTATCTAATTAAATACTTTAAATACATTGTTGATTTAATATAGATATATATGGCCCTTTACAGCATATGATTTAAATGAATATTTTCGAAGATATTACAGATTTAAAAATTGCGGGACGTATCGTTTGCGGCGGTTCCGGCCGGCCCGGGCGGCGGGAGCATGTAGTAGTGTAAAAATGTAAAGAGTAGATAAGATGAATTAAATATTCCTAAGATAGCAGGAAATCTTCATAGTTTAGGGAAAGAACAATTGTTTTACTCTAAATTTAACGCGTGCGGACCACGGGCAGTAATGAATAAATCAAAACTACTGGATCGATTTTAATCATTTTTTCAGTGAATGACATAGGCTATATATTTTATACCCGTGCGAAGCCGGAGCGGGCCGCTAGTATATATATATATGTGTAATGTAAATTCATCCTTCATTATGTATATAACAGAAACCATTAAACCAAGCACGTGTACTATTTAGTACCTTTGTTTTTTATATATAGGTAATACACATTAATGCCGCGCAGAGAAAGTATATACCTATGTTATTATTTATTTATTTATAATATATAAAGCTGGATTACCGTACACTGACTGACTGACTGACTGACTGACTGACTGACTGACTGACATCATTGTTCTCCCAGAAGGAGTCGAGTAGGAAGAATGTGATGTATAGGAAAAGTGTAGAGGGGGTTTGTCTGAGTATGGGAAAAATCCGAAAACTCAAAGATGACGTCTGCCAAGTAAAATTGGATGGCGTATCTCTGAAACGGTAAGAGATAGGTAGGGGGTGCTTGACCAAATGTCATAGGGAATCGGGAGAGCAGTCGGATGACATATGTCAAAAATCCAAAATGGCGGATTTCAAAATGGCCGCCATACAAAATCCTTCGATCCCTCACGTAAGTAGCTGGTTCTACCAGAAAGAGTTGAGTACGGTTATAGTAATGTATTACGAAAATGACTAAGGGGTTTAGCTGAGTAGGGGAAAAATTAAAAACCCTAGAAATGACGCCTGCCAAGTAAAGCTGGACTACGTATCTCGAAAACGGTAAGAGATAGGTTGGGGGTGTTTGAACAAATGTCATAGGGAATCGGGAGAGCAGTCGAATGACACCTGTCAAATGTGCTACTCTCATTCTTCATACATTATTTGGAGTATTTAACCTTACAATGTCGACTGTATTAGGAGTGTTTGTGGGAATTTCAACTCAATTAAGAGCAATTGTTCTACTGTCAGTGTAGCGAGCCCGAAGGGCGAGCTTTTGGTGAGGCCGAAGGCCGAACTTTCGGGCCGCGAGGCCGTAGGCCGAGTGGACGGTGCGCGAGCCCGCAGGGCGAGCGCTAGGCGAGGCCACAGGTCGAGCCGTCTTAGTAACTTGCGAGGCCGAAGGCCGAGCTCAGACTTGCACCGATTTGGCTGAAAATCGATATATAGGTTGTTCTCGTCATCCTTATTCCAAATATGAAATTTTTATTTCGATGACGTCTGCCAAGTAAAAAAAGTTACTCCGATTTGGCTGAAACTCGATATTTATGTGGTTCTGGACGTCCTTATTCTAAATCAAAAATTTTTGTTTCGATGACGTCTGCCAAGTAAAAAAAGTTACTCCGATTTGGCTGAAACTCTATATTTAGGTGGTTCTGGGTGTCCTTATTCCAAATCTAAAATTTTTTTTTCGATGACGTCTGCTAAGTTAAAAAAGTTACTCCGATTTGGCAGAAACTCGATATTTAGGTGGTTCTGGGTATCCTTATTCCAAATCAATTTTTTTTTTTCGATGACGTCTGCCAAGTAAAAAAAAGTACTCCGATTTGGCTTAAATTTTATATCTAGGTTGTTCTGGACGTCCTTATCCCAAATATGAATTTTTTTTTCGATGACGTCTGCCAAGTGCAGATAAATCACGTATCTCGAAAACGGTAATAGATAGGTAGGGGGTTTTTGAAAATATGTCATAGGGAATAAGGAGAGCAGTCGAATGACATTTTGGATGTGTCTTACGTGCTCCTATCGTTCTTTATACTGCATTTGGAGTGATTTTCCTTAATTTTCGACTGCATTAGGAGTTTTTATGGGATTTTTGACTGAATTTGGAGTTACTGTCCAACTTTAATGTATAGCGAGCCCGAAAGGCGAGCTCCCGTTGAGGCCGAAGGCCGAACTTTCGGCTCGCGAGGCCGAAGACCGAGCGTAGGGTGCGTGAGCCCGAAGGGCGAGCGCTTGGCGAGGCCGGAGGCCGAGCCGTGTTAGTAACTTGCGAGGCCGAAGGCCGAGCTCCGACTTGAGAGTTTTTTCCACGTCTCCGACTGGTCTCCATGGCAACTGCCCGCGATAACCGTAGCACCTACGATTGGGGTTCCTTAACAAAAGTGACTCAGAACCTTGGTACCATTCTGCCCGTACCACCTTTTTATGGCAGTAGGGTGAATCTGCTTTGGTGGCTACAGTTGTGTTCCTTATTGTATTAAGAGTTTTTATGGGATTTCATACTTCTATTGGAGTTTTGAACACACTTTTTTTTACGTATTAGGTGTTCCTGTGAAATTTTCAAATGACTAAAGATAGATGCGGGCCGCATGCGGCCCGCACACTGCCCGAAAAACTAGTTATAATATATAAAGCTCGATTACCACTGACTGATTGACATAAATGTTCTCCTAGAAGGAGACGAGTAGGAGCAACATGATGTATGGCAAAAATGTTCGGGGGGTTTAGGTGAGTATGAGAAAAATCGAAAATCATCAAAATGACGCCTGCCAAGTTAAGATGGATGACATATCTCGAAAACGGTGCAAGATAGGTAGGGGGTGTTTGAACAAATGTCATAGGGAATCGAGAGAGCAGTCGAATGACACCTGTCAAAAATCCAAAATGGCGGATTTCAAGATGGCCGCCATACAAAATGCTCCGAGCCTGCTGAAGCGAGGCCTTTAGGCCGAGCTTCAGTAGGGGCGGAGCAGTTTGAATGGTGGGCTTCTTGAAATCCGCCATTTTGGATTTGTCCCAGGTGCTCCTCTCATTCTTCATACTGCATTTGGAGTGTTTTACCATATATTTTCGACTGTATTAGGAGTTTTTGTGGGTTTTTTGACTGAATTTGGAGTAACTGTCCTACATTAGTGTATAGCGAGCCCAAAGGGCAACCACCTGGTGAGGCCGAAGGCCGAACTTTCGGTCCGCGAGGCCGAAGGCCGAGCGAATGAAGCGCGAGCCCGAAGGGCGAGCGCTTGGCGAGGCCGCAGGCCGAGCCGTGTTAGTAACTTGCGAGGCCGAAGGCCGAGCTCCGACTCGAGAGTATTTTCCACATCTCCGACTGGTCTCCATGGCAACTGCCCGCGGTAACCGAAGCACCTACGAGTGGGGTTCCTTAAGAAAAGTGACTTAGAACCTTGGTACCATTCTGCCCGTACCACCTTTTTATAGCAGTAGGGTGAATTTGCTTTAGTGGCTACAGTATGGTTCTTTATTGTATTGAGAGTTTATATGGGATTTCATGCTTCTATTGGAGTTTTGAACACACAATTTTTTTAATGTATCAGGCGTTTTTTTGACAGTTCCTACTGACTCAAGATAGATGCGGGCCGCATGCGGCCCGCACACTGCCCGAAAAACTAGTTTATTTATAATATATAAAGCTCGATTACCACTGACTGACTGACTGACTCACTGACATAAATGTTCTCCTAGAAGGAGTAGAGTAGGGTAAAAATGATGTATGGCAAAAATGTTCGCGGGGTTTTGGTGAGTATGAGAAAAATCGAAAATCATTAAAAAGACGCCTGCCAAGTGAAGATGGATGACATATCTCAAAAACGGTACAAGATAGGTAGGGGTTGTTTGAACAAATGTCATAGGGAATCAGGAGAGCAGTCTAATGACACCTGTCAAAAATCCAAAATGGCGGATTTCAAGATGGCCGCCATACAAAATGATCCGAGCCTGCTGAAGCGAGGCCGTTAGGCCGAGCTTCAGTAGGGGCGGAGCAGTTTGTATGGTGGCTGTCTTGAAATCCGACATTTTGGATCTGACCCACGTGCTCCTATCATTCTTTATACTGGATTTGGAGTGTTTTACCTTATATTTTCGACTGTATTAAGAGTTTTTGTGGGATTTTTGACTGAATTTGGAGTTACTGACCTACAATAATGTATAGCGAGCCCGAAGGGCGAGCTTCTGGTGAGGCCGAAGGCCGAACTTTCGGCTCGCGAGGCCGAAGGCCGAGCGTATGGTGCGTGAGCCCGAAGGGCGAGCGCTTGGCGAGGCCGCAGGCCGAGCCGTGTTAGTAGCTTGCGAGGCCGAAGGCCGAGCTCCGACTTGAGAGTATTTTCCACGTCACCGACTGGTCTCCATGGCAACTGCCCGCGGTAACCGAAGCACCTACGAGTGGGGTCCCTTAACAAAAGTGACTCAGAACCTTGGTACCATTCTGCCCGTACCACTTTTTTATGGCAGTAGGGTGAATCTGGTTTGATGGCTACAGTTTGGTTCTCTACTGTATAAGGAGTTTATATGGGATTTCATACTGTTATGGTTTTTTTTTTTTTTTTTAATGTATAAGGTGTTTTGATATTGTTTCCAATTGCATAACGAAAAATGCGGGCCGCATGCGGCCCGCACACTGCCCGAATAACTAGTTTATAATATATAAAGCTCGATTACCACTGACTGACTGACATAAATGTTCTCCTAGAAGGAGACGAGTAGGAACAACGTGATGTATGGCAAAAATGTTCGGGGGGTTTAGGTGAGTATGAGAAAAATCGAAAATCATTAAAAAGACGCCTGCCAAGTGATGATGGATGACGTATCTCGAAAACGGTAAGAGATAGGTAGGGGGTGTTTGAACAAATGTCATAGGGAATCGGGAGAGCAGTCGAATGACATCTGTCAAAAATCCAAAATGGCGGATTTCAAGATGGCCGCCATACAAAATGCTCCGAGCCTGCTGAAGCGAGGCCTTTAGGCCGAGCTTCAGTAGGGGCGGAGCAGTTTGTATGGTGGCCGTCTTGAAATCCGTTATTTTGGATGTGCCCCACGTGCTCCTATCATTCTTTATACTGCATTTGGAGTGTTTTACCTTATATTTTCGACTGTATTAGGAGTTTTTGTGGGATTTTTGACTGAATTTGGAGTTACTGTCCTACATTAATGTAGTAGCGAGCCCGAAGGGCGAGCTCCTGGTGAGGCCGAAGGCCGAACTTTCGGACCGCGAGGCCGAAGGCCGAGCGTATGATGCGTGAGCCCGAAGGGCGAGCGCTTGGCGAGGCCGTTGGCCGAGCCGTATTAGTAACTTGCGAGGCCGAAGGCCGAGCTCCGACTTGAGAGTATTTTCCACATCTCCGACTGGTCTCCATGGCAACTGCCTGCGGTAACCACAGCACCTACGAGTGGGGTTCCTTATCAAAAGTGACTCAGAACCTTGGTACCATTCTGGCCGTACCACCTTTTTATGGCAGTAGGGTGAATCTGCTTTAGTGGCTACAGTATGGTTCTTTATTGTATTGAGAGTTTATATGGGATTTCATACTTCTATTGGAGTTTTGAACATACTTTTTGCTAACGTATCAGGAGTTTTGATATAGTTTAGTACTGCATAACGATAAATGCGGGCCGCATGCGGCCCGCACACTGCCCGAAAAACTAGTTTATTTATAATATATAAAGCTCGATTACCACTGACTGACTGACATAAATGTTCTCCTAGAAGGAGCAGAGTAGGGTAAAAATGAAGTATGGCAAAAATGTTCGGGGGGTTTTGGTAAGTATGAGAAAAATCGAAAATCATAAAAATGACGCCTGCCAAGTAAAGATGGATGACATATCTCAAAAACGGTACAAGATAGGTAGGGGGTGTTTGAACAAATGTCATAGGGAATCGGGAGAGCAGTCGAATGACATCTGTCAAAAATCCAAAATGGCGGATTTCAAGATGGCCGCCATACAAAATGCTCCGAGCCTGCTGAAGCGAGGCCTTTAGGCCGAGCTTCAGTAGGGGCGGAGCAGTTTGTATGGTGGCCTTCTTGAAATCCGCCATTTTGGATTTGTCCCAGGTGCTCCTCTCATTCTTCATACTGCATTTGGAGTGTTTTACCATACATTTTCGACTGTATTAGGAGTTTTTGTGGGTTTTTTGACTGAATTTGGAGTAACTGTCCTACATTAGTGTATAGCGAGCCCAAAGGGCAACCACCTGGTGAGGCCGAAGGCCGAACTTTCGGTCCGCGAGGCCGAAGGCCGAGCGAATGGTGCGCGAGCCCGAAGGGCGAGCGCTTGGCGAGGCCGCAGGCCGAGCCGTGTTAGTAACTTGCGAGGCCGAAGGCCGAGCTCCGACTTGAGAGTATTTTCCACGTCTCCGACTGATCTCCATGGCAACTGCCCGCGGTAACCGAAGCACCTACGAGTGGGGTTCCTTAACAAAAGTGACTCAGAACCTTGGTACCATTCTGCCCGTACCACATTTTTATGGCAGTAGGGTGAATCTGCTTTAGTGGCTTCAGTATGGTTCTTTATTGTATGGAGAGTTTATTTGGGATTTCATACTTCTATTGGAGTTTTGAACTTATTTTTTTTTAATGTATAAGGGGTTAAGGTAAAGTTTAGTACTGCATAACGATAAATGCGGGCCGCATGCGGCCCGCACACTGCCCGAATAACTAGTTTATTTATTTATTTATTATAATATATAAAGCTGGATTACCGTACACTGACTGACTCACTGACTCACTGACTGACATAATTGTTCTCCCAGAAGGAGTCGAGTAGGAAGAAAGTAATGTATAGCAAAAATGTTCTGGGGGTTTGTGTGAGTATGGGAAAAATCCGAAAACTCAAAGATGACGTCTGCCAAGTAAAGCTGGACTACGTATCTCAAAAACGGTAAGAGATAGGTTGGGGGTGTTTGAACAAATGTCATAGGGAATCAGGAGAGCAGTCGAATGACACCTGTCAAATGTACTACTCTCATTCTTCATACATTATTTGGAGTATTTAACCTTACAATGTCGACTGTATTAGGAGTGTTTGTGGGAATTTCAACTCAATTTAGAGTAACTCTGTCCTACTGTCAGTGTAGCGAGCCCGAAGGGCGAGCTTTTGGTGAGGCCGAAGGCCGAACTTTCGGGCCGCGAGGCCGTAGGCCGAGTGGACGGTGCGCGAGCCCGCAGGGCGAGCACTAGGCGAGGCCGCAGGTCAAGCCGTGTTAGGAACTTGCGAGGCCGAAGGCCGAGCTCAGACTTGCACCGATTTGGCTGAAAATCGATATATAGGTTGTTCTCGTCATCCTTATTCCAAATATGACATTTTTATTTCGATGACGTCTGCCAAGTAAAAAAAGTTACTCCGATTTGGCTGAAACTCGATATTTATGTGGTTCTGGACGTCCTTATTCTAAATCAAAAAATTTTGTTTCGATGACGTCTGCCAAGTAAAAAAAGTTACTCCGATTTGGCTGAAACTCGATATTTAGGTGGTTCTGGGTGTCCTTATTACAAATCTAAATTTTTTTTTTCGATGACGTCTGCCAAGTAAAATAAGTTACTCCGATTTGGCTGAAACTCGATATTTAGGTGGTTCTGGGTGTCCTTATTCCAAATCAATTTTTTTTTTCGATGACGTCTGCCAAGTAAAAAAAAGTACTCCGATTTGGCTTAAATTTTATATCTAGGTTGTTCTGGACGTCCTCATTCCAAATATGAAATATTTTTTTCGATGACGTCTGCCAAGTGCAGATAAATCACGTATCTCGAAAACGGTAATAGATAGGTAGGGGGTTTTTGAAAATATGTCATAGGAAATAAGGAGAGCAGTCGAATGACATTTTGGATGTGTCTTACGTGCTCCTATCATTCTTTATACTGCATTTGGAGTGTTTTTCCTTAATTTTCGACTGTATTAGGAGTTTTTGTGGGATTTTTGACTGAATTTGGAGTGACTGTCCTATGATTGTGTACAGCGAGCCCGAAGGGCGAGCTCCTGGTGAGGCCGAAGGCCGAACTTTCGGCTCGCGAGGCCGAAGGCCGAGCGTAGGGTGCGTGAGCCCGAAGGGCGAGCGCTTGGCGAGGCCGCAGGCCGAGCCGTGTTAGCAACTTGCGAGGCCGAAGGCCGAGCTCCGACTTGAGAGTATTTTCCACGTCACCGACTGGTCTCCATGGCAACTGCCTGCGGTAACCGAAGCACCTATGAATGGGGTTCCTTAACAAAAGTGACTCAGAACCTTGGTACCATTCTGCCCGTACCACCTTTTTATGGCAGTAGGGTGAATCTGCTTTAGTAGCTACAGTATGTTTCTCTACTGTATTACAAGTTTATTTGGGATTTCATATTTCTATTGGAGTTTTGAACATTTTTTTTTTATGTATTAGGTGTTTTGATATAGTTTAAAATTGCATAACGATAAATGCGGGCCGCATGCGGCCCGCACACTGCCCAAAATACTAGTATAATATATAAAGCTCGATTACCACTGACTGATTGACATAAATGTTCTCCTAGAAGGAGACGAGTAGGAGCAACGTGATGTATGGCAAAAATGTTCGGGTGGTTTTGGTGAGTATGAGAAAAATCGAAAATTATTAAAAAGACGCCTGCCAAGTGATGATGGATGACGTATCTCGAAAACGGTAAGAGATAGGTAGGGGGTGTTTGACCAAATGTCATAGGGAATCAAGAGTGCAGTCGAATGACAGCTGTCAAAAATTCAAAATGGCGGATTTCAAGATGGCCGCCATACAAAATGATCCGAGCCTGCTGAAGCGAGGCCTTTAGGCCGAGCTTCAGTAGGGGCGGAGCAGTTTGTTTGGGGGCCGTCTTGAAATCCGACATTTTGGATGTGACCCACGTGCTCCTATCATTCTTTATATTGCATTTGGAGTGTTTTTCCTTATATTTTCGACTGTCTTAGGAGTTTTTGTGGGATTTTCGACTGAATTTGGAGTAACTGTCCTACATTGGTGTATAGCGAGCCCGAAGGGCGAGCTACTGGTGAGGCCGAAGGCCGAACTTTCGGTTCGCGAGGCCGAAGGCCGAGCGTATGGTCCGTGAGCCCGAAGGGCGAGCGCTTGGCGAGGCCGCAGGCCGAGCCGTGTTGGTAACTTGCGAGGCCGAAGGCCGAGCTCCGACTTGAGAGTATTTTCCACGTCTCCGACTGGTCTCCATGGCAACTGCCCGTGATAACCAAAGCACCTACGAGTGGTGTTCCTTAACAAATGTGACTCAGAACCTTGGTACCATTCTGCTGGTACCACCTTTTTATGGCAGTAGGGTGAATCTGGTTTGGTGGCTTCAGTATGGTTCTTTATTGTATTGAGAGTTTATATGGGATTTCATACTGTTATGAAATTTTGGTGTTTTTTTTTTAATGTATAAGGTGTTAAGGTATTGTTTAGTACTGCATAACGATAAATGCGGGCCGCATGCGGCCCGCACACTGCCCGAAAAACTAGTTAATAATATATAAAGCTCGATTACCACTCACTGACTGACTGACTGACTGATTGACATAAATGTTCTCCTAGAAGGAGACGAGTAGGGCTAAAATGATGTATGGCAAAAATGTTCGGGGGGTTTTGGTGAGTATGAGAAAAATCGAAAATCATAAAAAAGACGCCTGCCAAGTAAAGATGGATGACATATCTCAAAAACGGTACAAGATAGGTAGGGGGTGTTTGAACAAATGTCATAGGGAATCGGGAGAGCAGTCGAATGACATCTGTCAAAAATCCAAAATGGCGGATTTCAAGATGGCCGCCATACAAAATGCTCCGAGCCTGCTGAAGCGAGGCCTTTAGGCCGAGCTTCAGTAGGGGCGGAGCAGTTTGTATGGTGGCCTTCTTGAAATCCGCCATTTTGGATTTGTCCCAGGTGCTCCTCTCATTCTTCATACTGCATTTGGAGTGTTTTAACATACATTTTCGACTGTATTAGGAGTTTTTGTGGGTTTTTTGACTGAATTTGGAGTAACTGTCCTACATTAGTGTATAGCGAGCCCAAAGGGCAACCACCTGGTGAGGCCGAAGGCCGAACTTTCGGTCCGCGAGGCCGAAGGCCGAGCGAATGGTGCGCGAGCCCGAAGGGCGAGCGCTTGGCGAGGCCGCAGGCCGAGCCGTGTTGGTAACTTGCGAGGCCGAAGGCCGAGCTCCGACTTGAGAGTTTTTTCCACGTCTCTGACTGGTCTCCATGGCAACTGCCCGCGGTAAGCGAAGCACCTACGAGTGGGGTTCCTTAACAAAAGTGACTCAGAACCTTGGTCCCATTCTGCCCGTACCACCTTTTTATGGCGGTAGGGTGAATCTGTTTTAGAGGCTACAGTATTGTTCATTATTGTATTGAGAGTTAATATGGGATTTCATACTTCTATTGGAGTTTTGAACACACTTTTTTTCACGTATTAGGTGTTTCTGTGAAATTCCCAAATGAGTAAAGATAGATGCGGGCCGCATGCGGCCCGCACACTGCCCGAAAAACTAGTTATTTATAATATATAAAGCTGGATTACCGTACACTGACTGACTGATTCACTGACTGACATCATTGTTCTCCCAGAAGGAGTCGAGAAGGAAGAAAGTGATGTATGGGAAAAGTGTAGAGGAGGTTTAGGGGAGTATGGGAAAAATCCGAAAACTCAAAGATGACGTCTGCCAAGTAAAATTGGATGGCGTATCTCTGAAACGGTAAGAGATAGGTAGGGGGTGCTTGACCAAATGTCATAGGAAATCGGGAGAGCAGTCGGATGACATCTGTCAAAAATCCAAAATGGCGGATTTCAAAATGGCCGCCATACAAAATCCTTCGATCCCTCAAAAAAGTAGCTGGTTCTACCAGGAAGAGTTGAGTACGGTTATAGTAATGTATTACGAAAATGACAAAGGGGCTTAGCTGAGTAGGGAAAAAATTAAAAACCCTAGAAATGACGCCTGCCAAGTAAAGCTGGACTACGTATCTCGAAAATGGTAAGAGATAGGTTGGGGGTGTTTGAACAAATGTCATAGGGAATCGGGAGAGCAGTCGAATGACACCTGTCAAACGTGCTCCTCTCATTCTTTATACTGCATTTGGAGTGTTTTACCTCATATTTTCGACTGTATTAGGAGTTTTTGTTGGTTTTTTGACTGAATTTGGAGTAATTGTCCTACTGGCCGTGTAGCGAGCCCGAAGGGCGAGCTTTTGGTGAGGCCGAAGGCCGAACTTCCGGGCCACGAGGCCGTAGGCCGAGTGGACGGTGCGCGAGCCCGCAGGGCGAGTGCTAGGCGAGGCCGCAGGCCGAGCCATGTTAGTAACTTGCGAGGCCGAAGGCCGAGCTCAGACTTGCACCGATTTGGCTGAAAATCGATATATTGGTTGTTCTCGTCGTCCTTATTTCAAATATGAAATTTTTATTTCGATGACGTCTGCCAAGTCAAAAAAGTTACTCCGATTTGGCTGAAACTCGATATTTAGGTGGTTCTGGGTGTCCTTATTCCAAATCTAAAATTTTTTTTTTCAATGACGTCTGCCAAGTAAAAAAAGATACTCCGATTTGGCTGAAACTCGATATCTAGGTTTTTCTGGACGTCCTTATTCCAAATATGAATTTTTTTTTTCGATGACGTCTGCCAAGTTCAGATAAATCACGTATCTCGAAAACGGTAATAGATAGGTAGGGGGTTTTTGAAAAAATGTCATAGGAAATAAGGAGAGCAGTCAAATGACATTTCGGATGTGTCAAACGTGCTCCTCTCATTCTTTATACTGCATTTGGAGTGTTTTACCTCATATTTTCGACTGTATTAGGAGTTTTTGTAGGTTTTTTGACTGAATTTGGAGTTACTGTACTACGTTATTGTAGTAGCGAGCCCGAAGGGCGAGCTGCTGGTGAGGCCGAAGGCCGAACTCTCGGCTCGCGAGGCCGAAGGCCGAGCGTATGGTGCGGGAGCCCGAAGGGCGAGCGCTTGGTGAGGCCGTAGGCCGAGCCGTGTTAGTAACTTGCGAGGCCGAAGGCCGAGCTCCGACTTGAGAGTTTTTTTCATGTCTCCTACTGGTCTCCATGGCAACTGCCCGTGATAACCAAAGCAACTACGAGTGGGGTTCCTTAACAAAAGTGACTCAGAACCTGGGTACCATTCTGCCCGTACCGCCTTTTTATGGCAGTAGGGTGAATCTGCTTTAGTGGCTACAGTATGGTTCCTTATTGTATTGAGAGTTTATATGGGATTTCATACTTCTAATGGAGTTTTGAACATACTTTTTTTAATGTAGCAGGTGTTTTTTTGACAGTTCCTACTGACTCAAGATAGATGCGGGCCGCATGCGGCCCGCACACTGCCCGAAAAACTAGTTTATAATATATAAAGCTGGATTACCGTACACTGACTCACTGACTGACTGATTCACTGACTGACATGATTGTTCTCCCAGAAGGAGTCGAGTAGGAAGGAAGTCATGTATGGGAAAAGTTTAGAGGGGGTTAAGTCGAGTATGGGAAAAATCCGAAAACTCAAAGATGTCGTCTGCCAAGTAAAATTGGATAGCGTATCTCTGAAATGGTAAGAGATAGGTAGGGGGTGCTTGACCAAATGTCATAGGGAATCGGGAGAGCAGTCGGATGACACCTGTCAAAAATCCAAAATGGCGGATTTCAAAATGGCCGCCATACAAAATCCTTCGATCCCTCAAAATAGTAGCTGGTTCTACCAGAAAGAGTAGAGTACGGTTATAGTAATGTATTACGAAAATGACTAACGGGTTTAGCTGAGTAGGGAAAAAATTAAAAACCCTAGAAATGACGCCTGCCAAGTAAAGCTGGACTACGTATCTCGAAAACGGTAAGAGATAGGTTGGGGGTGTTTGAACAAATGTCATAGGCAATCGGGAGAGCAGTCGAATGACACCTGTCAAATGTGCTACTCTCATTCTTCATACATTATTTGGAGTATTTAACCTTACAATGTCGACTGTATTAGGAGTGTTTGTGGGAATTTCAACTCAATTTAGAGTAATTGTCCTACTGTCAGTGTAGCGAGCCCGAAGGGCGAGCTTTTGGTGAGGCCGAAGGCCGAACTTCCAGGCCGCGAGGCCGTAGGCCGAGTGGACGGTGCGTGAGCCCGCAGGGCGAGCGCTAGGCGAGGCCGCAGGTCGAGCCGTGTTAGTAACTTGCGAGGCCGAAGGCCGAGCTCAGACTTGCACCGATTTAGCTGAAAATCGATATATAGGTTGTTCTCGTCATCCTTATTCCAAATATGAAATTTTTATTTCGATGACGTCTGCCAAGTTAAAAAAGTTACTCCGATTTGGCTGAAACTCGATATTTATGTGGTTCTGGATGTCCTTATTCCAAATCAAAAAAAATTATTTCGATGACGTCTGCCAAGTAAAAAAAGTTACTCCGATTTGGCTGAAACTCGATATTTAGGTGGTTCTGGGTGTCCTTATTACAAATCTAAAATTTTTTTTTCGATGACGTCTGCCAAGTAAAAAAAATACTCCGATTTGGTTTAAATTTTAAATCTAGGTTGTTCTGGACTTTTTTATTCCAAATATGAATATTTTTTTTCGATGACGTCTGCCAAGTGAAGATAAATCACGTATCTCGATAACGGTAATAGATAGGTAGGGGGAATTTGAAAATATGTCATAGGGAATAAGAAAAACAGTCGAATGACATTTTGGATGTGTCACACGTGCTCCTCTCATTCTTTATACTGCATTTGGAGTGTTTTACCTCATATTTTCGACTGTATTAGGAGTTTTTGTAGGTTTTTTGACTGAATTTGGAGTAACTGTTCTATGTTATTGCAGTAGCGAGCCCGAAGGGCGAGCTCCTGGTGAGGCCGAAGGCCGAACTTTCGGCTCGCGAGGCCGAAGGCCGAGCGTTCGGCGCGTGAGCCCGAAGGGCGAGCGCTTGGCGAGGCCGCAGGCCGAGCCGTGTTAGTAACTTGCGAGGCCGAAGGCCGAGCTCCGACTTGAGAGTATTTTCCACGTCTCCGACTGGTCTCAATGGCAACTGCCCACGGTAACCAAAGCACCTACGAGTGGGGTTCCATAACAAAAGTGACTCGGAACCCTGGTCCCATTCTGCCCGTACCACCTTTTAATGGCAGTAGGGTGAATTTGGTTTGGTGGCTACAGGATGTTTCTTTATTGTATTAAGAGTTTGTATGGGATTTAATACTTCTATTGGAGTTTTGAACATACTTTTTTTTAATGTCTCTGGTGTCTATTTGACAATTTCTACTGACTCAAGATAGATGCGGGCCGCATGCGGCCCGCACACTGCCCGAAATACTAGTTATTAATAATATATAAAGCTCGATTACCACTCACTGACTGACTGACTGACTGATTGACATAAATGTTCTCCTAGAAGGAGACGAGTAGGGCTAAAATGATGTATGGCAAAAATGTTCGGGGGGTTTTGGTGAGTATGAGAAAAATCGAAAATCATTAAAAAGACGCCTGCCAAGTGTAGATGGATGACGTATCTCGAAAACGGTAAGAGATAAGTAGGGGGTGTTTGAACAAATGTCATAGGGAATCGGGAGAGCAGTCGAATGACATCTGTCAAAAATCCAAAATGGCGGATTTCAAGATGGCCGCCATACAAAATGCTCCGAGCCTGCTGAAGCGAGGCCTTTAGGCCGAGCTTCAGTAGGGGCGGAGCAGTTTGTATGGTGGCCATCTGGAAATCCGACATTTTGGATGTGACCAAAGTGCTCCTATCATTCTTTATACTGCATTTGGAGTGTTTTACCTTTATTTTCGACTGAATTAGGAGTTTTAGTGGGATTTTTGACTGAATTTGGAGTTACTGTCCTACATAAGTGTAGTAGCGAGCCCGAAGGGCGAGCTCCTGGTGAGGCCGAAGGCCGAACTTTCGGTCCGCGAGGCCGAAGGCCGAGCGTATGAAGCGTGAGCCCGAAGGGCGAGCGCTTGGCGAGGCCGCAGGCCGAGCCGTATTAGTAACTTGCGAGGCCGAAGGCCGAGCTCCGACTTGAGAGTATTTTCCACATCACCGACTGGTCTCCATGGCAACTGCCTGCGGTAACCGAAGCACCTACGAGTGGGGTTCCTTAACAAAAGTGACTCAGAACCTTCGTACCATTCTGCCCGTACCACCTTTTTATGGCAGTAGGGTGAATCTGATTTGGTGGCTACAGTTTGGTTCCTTATTGTATATAGAGTTTATATAGTATTTCATACTTCTATTGGAGTTTTGGATATTACTTTTTTTTAATGTATAACGTGCTTTTATGACAGTTCCTACTGACTCAAGATAGATGCGGGCCGCATGCGGCCCGCACACTGCCCGAAATACTAGTTATAATATATAAAGCTCGATTACCATTGACTCACTGACTGACATAAATGTTCTCCTAGAAGGAGACGAGTAGGAACAACGTGATGTATGACAAAAATGTTCGGGGGGTTTTGGTGAGTACGAGAAAAATCGAAAATCATTAAAAAGACGCCTGCCAAGTGAAGATGGATGACGTATCTCGAAAACGGTAAGAGATAGGTAGGGGGTGTTTGAACAAATGTCATAGGGAATAGGAAGAGCAGTCGAATGACATCTGTCAAAAATCCAAAATGGCGGATTTCAAGATGGCCGCCATACAAAGTGGTCCGAACCTGCTGAAGCGAGGCCTTTAGGCCGAGCTTCAGTAGGGGCGGAGCAGTTTGTATGGCGGCCATCTTGAAATCCGCCATTTTGGATGTGTCCCACGTGCTCCTCTCATTCTTCATACTGCATTTGGAGTGTTTTACCTTCATTTTCGACTGTATTAGGAGTTTTTGTGGGATTTTGGACTGAATTTGGAGTAACTGTCCTACGTTAGTGTATAGCGAGCCCGAAGGGCGAGCTTCTGGTGAGGCCGAAGGCCGAACTTTCGGTCCGCGAGGCCGAAGGCCGAGCGAATGGCGCGTGAGCCCGAAGGGCGAGCGCTTGGCGAGCCCGCAGGCCGAGCCGTGTTAGTAACTTGCGAGGCCGAAGGCCGAGCTCCGACTCGAGAGTATTTTCCACGTCTCCGAATGGTCTCCATGGCAACTGCCCGCGGTAACCGAAGCACCTACGAGTGGGGTTCCTTAACAAAAGTGACTCAGAACCTTGGTACCTTTCTGCCCGTACCACCTTTTTATGGCAGTAGGGTGAATCGGCTTTAGTGGCTACAGTATGGATCTTTAGTGTATTGAGAGTTAATATGCGATTTCATTCTTCTTTTGGAGTTTTGAACACACTCTCTCTCGGCCTCGCAAGTTACCAACACGGCTCGGCCTGCGGCCTCGCCAAGCGCTCGCCCTTCGGGCTCGCGCATCATACGCTCGGCCTTCGGCCTCGCGGACCGAAAGTTCGGCCTTCGGCCTCACCAGGAGCTCGCCCTTCGGGCTCGCTACTACACTAATGTAGGACAGTAACTCCAAATTCAGTCAAAAATCCCACAAAAACTCCTAATTCAGTCGAAAATGAAGGTAAAACACTCCAAATGCAGTATAAAGAATGATAGGAGCACGTGGGTCACATCCAAAATGTCGGATTTCAAGACGGCCACCATACAAAATGATCCTGCCCTGCTGAAGCGAGGCCTTTAGGCCGAGCTTCAGTAGGGGCGGAGCAGTTTGTATGGTGGCCTTCTTGAAATCCGCCATTTTGGATTTGTCCCAGGTGCTCCTCTCATTCTTCATACTGCATTTGGAGTGTTTTACCTTATATTTTCGACTGTATTAGGAGTTTTTGTGGGTTTTTTGACTGAATTTGGAGTAACTGTTCTACATTAGTGTATAGCGAGCCCAAAGGGCAACCACCTGGTGAGGCCGAAGGCCGAACTTTCGGTCCGCGAGGCCGAAGGCCGAGCGAATGGTGCGCGAGCCCGAAGGGCGAGCGCTTGGCGAGGCCGCAGGCCGAGCCGTATTAGTAACTTGCGAGGCCGAAGGCCGAGCTCCGACTTGAGAGTATTTTCCACGTCACCGACTGGTCTCCATGGCAACTGCCTGCGGTAACCGAAGCACCTACGAGTGGGGTTCCTTAACAAAAGTGATTCAGAACCTTGGTACCATTCTGCCCGTACCACCTTTTTATGGCAGTAGGGTGAATTTGGTTTGGTGATAACAGTACGGTTCTCTATTGTATTAAGGGTTTGTATGGGAAATCGTACATCTTTAGGTGTTTTGAAATAATTTTTTTTAATGTATAAGGTGTTTTGATATTGTTCAAACTTGCACAACGATAAATGCGGGCCGCATGCGGCCCGCACACTGCCCGAAATACTAGTTATTTATAATATATAAAGCTCGATTACCACTGACTCACTGACTGACTGATTGACATAAATGTTCTCCTAGAAGGAGCACAGTAGGGCTAAAATGATGTATGGCAAAAATGTTCGGATGGTTTTGGTGAGTATGAGAAAAATCGAAAATCATTAAAAAGACGCCTGCCAAGTAAAGATGGATGACATATCTCAAAAACGGTACAAGATAGCTAGGGGGTGTTTGAACAAATATCATAGGGAATTGGGAGAGCAGTCGAATGACACCTGTCAAAAATCCAAAATGGCGGATTTCAAGATGGCCGCCATACAAAGTGGTCCGAACCTGCTGAAGCGAGGCCTTTAGGCCGAGCTTCAGTAGGGGCGGAGCAGTTTGTATGGCGGCCATCTTGAAATCCGCCATTTTGGATGTGTCCCACGTGCTCCTCTCATTCTTCATACTGCATTTGGAGTGTTTTACCTTCATTTTCGACTGTATTAGGAGTTTTTGTGGGATTTTGGACTGAATTTGGAGTAACTGTCCTACGTTAGTGTATAGCGAGCCCGAAGGGCGAGCTTCTGGTGAGGCCGAAGGCCGAACTTTCGGTCCGCGAGGCCGAAGGCCGAGCGAATGGCGCGTGAGCCCGAAGGGCGAGCGCTTGGCGAGCCCGCAGGCCGAGCCGTGTTAGTAACTTGCGAGGCCGAAGGCCGAGCTCCGACTCGAGAGTATTTTCCACGTCTCCGAATGGTCTCCATGGCAACTGCCCGCGGTAACCGAAGCACCTACGAGTGGGGTTCCTTAACAAAAGTGACTCAGAACCTTGGTACCTTTCTGCCCGTACCACCTTTTTATGGCAGTAGGGTGAATCGGCTTTAGTGGCTACAGTATGGATCTTTAGTGTATTGAGAGTTAATATGCGATTTCATTCTTCTTTTGGAGTTTTGAACACACTGTTTTTAACGTATTAGGTGTTTTTTTGACAGTTCCTACTGACTCAAGATAGATGCGGGCCGCATGCGGCCCGCACACTGCCCGAAAAACTAGTTATTATAATATATAAAGCTGGATTACCGTACACTGACTGACTGACTGACTGACATCATTGTTCTCCCAGAAGGAGTCGAGAAGGAAGAAAGTGATGTATGGGAAAAGTGTAGAGGGGGTTTGTGTGAGTATGGGAAAAATCCGAAAACTCAAAGAAGTCGTCTGCCAAGTAAAATTGGATAGCGTATCTCTGAAACGGTAAGAGATAGGTAGAGGGTGCTTGACCAAATGTCATAGGGAATCGGGAGAGCAGTCGGATGACACCTGTCAAAAATCCAAAATGGCGGATTTCAAAATGGCCGCCATACAAAATCCTTCGATCCCTCAAAAAAGTAGCTGGTTCTACCAGAAAGAGTAGAGTACGGTTATAGTAATGTATTACGAAAATGACTAACGGGTTTAGCTGAGTAGGGAAAAAATTTAAAACCCTCGAAATGACGCCTGCCAAGTAAAGACGGACTACGTATCTCAGAAACGGTAATAGATAGGTTGGGGGTGTTTGAACAAATGTCATAGGGAATCGGGAGAACAGTCGAATGACACCTGTCAAATGTGCTACTCTCATTCTTCATACCTTATTTGCAGTATTTGACCTAACAATGTCGACTGTATTAGGAGTTTTTGTGGGATTTTTAACTGAATTTGGAGTAATTGTCCTACTGGCCGTGTAGCGAGCCCGAAGGGCGAGCTTCTGGTGAGGCCGAAGGCCGAACTTTAAGGCCGCGAGGCCGTAGGCCGAGCGGATGGTGCGCGAGCCCGTAGGGCGAGCGCTAGGCGAGGCCGCAGGCCGAGCCATGTTAGTAACTTGCGAGGCCGAAGGCCGAGCTCAGACTTGCACCGATTTGGCTGAAAATCGATATATAGGTTGTTCTCATCATCCTTATTCCAAATATGACATTTTTATTTTGATGACGTCTGCCAAGTATAAACAGTCACTCCGATTTGGCTGAAACTCGATATTTAGGTGGTTCTGGACGTCCTTATTCCAAATCTAAAATTTTTTTTTCGATGACGTCTGCCAAGAAAAAAAAGTTACTCCGATTTGGCTGAAACTCGATATTTAGGTGGTTCTGGGTGTCCTTATTCCAAATCTAAAATTTTTTTCGATGACGTCTGCCAAGTAAAAAAAGTTACTCCGATTTGGCTGAAACTCGATATTAAGGTGGTTCTGGGTGTCCTTATTACAAATCAAACATTTTTTTTTCGATGACGTCTGCCAAGTAAAAAAAAGTACTCCGATTTGGCTTAAATGTTATATCTAGGTTGTTCTGGACGTCCTTATTCCAAATATGATTTTTTTTTCGATGACGTCTGCCAAGTGCAGATAAATCACGTATCTCGAAAAAGGTAATAGATAGGTAGGGGGTTTTTGAAAATATGTCATAGGGAATAAGGAGAGCAGTCGAATGACATTTGGATGTGTCTTACGTGCTCCTATCATTCTTTATACTGCATTTGGAGTGTTTTTCCTTAATTTTCGACTGTATTAGGAGTTTTTGTGGGATTTTTGACTGAATTTGGAGTTACTGTCCAACTTTAGTGTATAGCGAGCCCGAAGGGCGAGCTCCCGGTGAGGCCGAAGGCCGAACATTCGGCTCGCGAGGCCGAAGGCCGAGCGTAGGGTGCGTGAGCCCGAAGGGCGAGCGCTTGGCGAGGCCGCAGGCCGAGCCGTATTAGTAACTTGCGAGGCCGAAGGCCGAGCTCCGACTTGAGAGTTTTTTCCACGTCTCCGACTGGTCTCCATGGCAACTGCCCGCGATAACCGAAGCACCTACGAGTGGGGTTCCTTAACAAAAGTGACTCAGAACCTTGGTACCATTCTGCCCGTACCACCTTTTTATGGCAGTAGGGTGAATCTGGTTTGGTGGTTACAGTTTGTTTCTTTATTGTATTGAGAGTTTATATGGGATTTCATACTTCTATTGGAGTTTTGAAATATTTTTATTTTAATGTATAAGGTGTTTTGATATTGTTCAAACTTGCACAACGATAAATGCGGGCCGCATGCGGCCCGCACACTGCCCGAAAAACTAGTTATTATATTATATAAAGCTCGATTACCACTGACTGACTCACTGACTGACTGACTGACATAAATGTTCTCCTAGAAGGAGTAGAGTAGGGTTAAAATGATGTATGGAAAAAATGTTCAGGAGGTTTTGGTGAGAATGAGAAAAATCGAAAATCAAAAAAATGACGCCTGCCAAGTAAAGATGGATAACACATCTCGAAAACGGTAAGAGATAGGTAGGGGGTGTTTGAACAAATGTCATAGGGAATCGGGAGAGCAGTAGAATGACACCTGTCAAAAATCCAAAATGGCGGATTTCAAGATGGCCGCCATACAAAATGGTCCGAGCCTGCTGAAGCGAGGCCTTTAGGCCGAGCTTCAGTAGGGGCGGAGCAGTTTGTATGGTGGCCGTCTTGAAATCCGACATTTTGGATGTGTCCCACGTGCTCCTATCGTTCTTTATACTGCATTTAGAGTGTTTTACCTTATATTTTCGACTGTATTAGGAGTTTTTGTGGGATTTTTGACTGAATTTGGAGTTAATGTCCTACATTAGTGAAGTAGCGAGCCCGAAGGGCGAGCTCCTGGTGAGGCCGAAGGCCGAACTTTCGGTCCGCGAGGCCGAAGGCCGAGCGTATGGTGCGTGAGCCCGAAGGGCGAGCGCTTGGCGAGGCCGTAGGCAGAGGCGTACTAATAACTTGCGAGGCCGAAGGCCGAGCTCCGACTTGAGAGTATTTTCTACATCTCCGACTGGTCTCCATGGCAACTGCCCGCGGTAACCGAAGCACCTACGAGTGGGGTTCCTTAACAAAAGTGACTCAGAACCTTGGTCCCATTCTGCCCGTACCACCTTTTTATGGCAGTAGGGTGAATTTGCTTTAGTGGCTACAGTATGGTTCTTTATTGTATTGAGAGTTTATATGGGATTTCATACTTCTATTGGAATTTTGAAATATTTTTTTTTTATGTAAAAGGAGTTTTGATATTGTTAAGTACTGCATAACGATAAATGCGGGCCGCATGCGGCCCGCACACTGCCCGAAAAACTAGTTAATTAATAATATATAAAGCTCGATTACCACTGACTGACTGACTGACTCACTGACATAAATGTTCTCCTAGAAGGAGTAGAGTAGGGTAAAAATGATGTATGGCAAAAATGTTCGCGGGGTTTTGGTGAGTATGAGAAAAATCGAAAATCATTAAAAAGACGCCTGCCAAGTGAAGATGGATGACATATCTCAAAAACGGTACAAGATAGGTAGGGGTTGTTTGAACAAATGTCATAGGGAATCAGGAGAGCAGTCGAATGACATCTGTCAAAAATCCAAAATGGCGGATTTCAAGATGGCCGCCATACAAAATGCTCCGAGCCTGCTGAAGCGAGGCCTTTAGGCCGAGCTTCAGTAGGGGCGGAGCAGTTTGTATGGTGGCCGTCTTGAAATCCGACATTTTGGATGTGTCACACGTGCTCCTATCATTCTTTATACTGGATTTGGAGTGTTTTACCTTATATTTTCGACTGTATTAAGAGTTTTTGTGGGATTTTTGACTGAATTTGGAGTTACTGACCTACGATAATGTATAGCGAGCCCGAAGGGCGAGCTTCTGGTGAGGCCGAAGGCCGAACTTTCGGCTCGCGAGGCCGAAGGCCGAGCGAATGGTGCGCGAGCCCGAAGGGCGAGCGCTTGGCGAGGCCGCAGGCCGAGCCGTATTAGTAACTTGCGAGGCCGAAGGCCGAGCTCCGACTTGAGAGTATTTTCCACGTCACCGACTGGTCTCCATGGCAACTGCCTGCGGTAACCGAAGCACCTACGAGTGGGGTTCCTTAACAAAAGTGATTCAGAACCTTGGTACCATTCTGCCCGTACCACCTTTTTATGGCAGTAGGGTGAATTTGGTTTGGTGATAACAGTACGGTTCTCTATTGTATTAAGGGTTTGTATGGGAAATCGTACATCTTTAGGTGTTTTGAAATAATTTTTTTTAATGTATAAGGTGTTTTGATATTGTTCAAACTTGCACAACGATAAATGCGGGCCGCATGCGGCCCGCACACTGCCCGAAATACTAGTTATAATATATAAAGCTCGATTACCATTGACTCACTGACTGACATAAATGTTCTCCTAGAAGGAGACGAGTAGGAGCAACGTGATGTATAGCAAAAATGTTCGGGGGGTTTTGGTGAGTATGAGAAAAATCGAAAATCATTAAAAAGACGCCTGCCAACTGAAGATGGATGACGTATCTCAAAAACGGTAAGAGATAGGTAGGGGGTGTTTGAACAAATGTCATAGGGAATTGGGAAAGCAGTCGAATGACACCTGTCAAAAATCCAAAATGGCGGATTTCAAGATGGCCGCCATACAAATTGATCCGAGCCTGCTGAAGCGAGGCCTTTAGGCCGAGCTTCAGTAGGGGCGGAGCAGTTTGTATGGTGGCCATCTTGAAATCCGACATTTTGGATGTGTCCCACGTGCTCCTATCATTCTTTATACTGCATTTGGAGCGTTTTACCTTTATATTAGACTGTATTAGGAGTTTTTGTGGGATTTTTGACTGAATTTGGAGTAACTGTCCTACATTAGTGCAGTTGCGAGCCCGAAGGGCGAGCTCCTGGTGAGGCCGAAGGCCGAACTTTCGGTCCGCGAGGCCGAAGGCCGAGCGTATGATGCGCGAGCCCGAAGGGCGAGCGCTTGGCGAGGCCGCAGGCCGAGCCGTGTTAGTAACTTGCGAGGCTGAAGGCCGAGCTCCGACTTTAGAATATTTTCTACATCTTCGACTGGTCTCCATGGCAACTGACCGCGGTAACCGAAGCACCTACGAGTGGGGTTCCTTAACAAAAGTGACTCAGAACCTTGGTACCATTCTGCCCGTACCACCTTTTTATGGCAGTAGGGTGAATTTGGTTTGGTGGCTACAGTTTGTTTCTTTATTGTATTGAGAGTTTATATGGGATTTCATACTTCTATTGGAGTTTTGAACACACTTTTTTTTACGTATTAGGTGTCTTGATATAAGTTAAAATTGCACAACGATAAATGCGGGCCGCATGCGGCCCGCACACTGCCCGAAATACTAGTTTATAATATATAAGGCTCGATTACCACTGACTGACTCACTGACTCACTGACATAAATGTTCTCCTAGAAGGAGCAGAGTAGGGTAAAAATGAAGTATGGCAAAAATGTTCGGCGGGTTTAGGTGAGTATGAGAAAAATCGAAAATCATTAAAAAGACGCCTGCCAAGTAAAGATGAATGACATATCTCAAAAACGGTACAAGATAGGTAGAGGGTGTTTGAACAAATGTCATAGGGAATTGGGAGAGCAGTCGGATGACATCTGTCAAAAATCCAAAATGGTGGATTTCAAGATGGCCGCCATACAAAGTGATCCGAGCCTGCTGAAGCGAGGCCGTTAGGCCGAGCTTCAGTAGAGGCGGAGCAGTTTGTATGGTGGCTGTCTTGAAATCCGACATTTTGGATGTGACCCACGTGCTCCTATCATTCATTATACTGCATTTGGAGTGTTTTACCTAATATTTTCGACTGTATTAGGAGTTTTTGTGGGATTTTTGACTAAATTTGGAGTTACTGTCCTACATAAGTGAAGTAGCGAGCCCGAAGGGCGAGCTTCTGGTGAGGCCGAAGGCCGAACTTTCGGTCCGCGAGGCCGAAGGCCGAGCGTATGATGCGTGAGCCCGAAGGGCGAGCACCTGGCGAGGCCGTAGGCCGAGCCGTATTAGTAACTTGCGAGGCCGAAGGCCGAGCTCCGACTTGAGAGTATTTTCCACATCTCCGACTGGTCTCCATGGCAACTGCCTGCGGTAACCGCAGCAACTACGAGTGGGGTTCCTTAACAAAAGTGACTCAGAACCTTGGTACCATTCTGCCCGTACCACCTTTTTATGGCAGTAGGGTGAATCTGCTTTAGTGGCTACAGTATGGTTCTTTATTGTATTGAGAGTTTATATGGGATTTCATTCTTCTATTGGAGTTTTGAACATACTTTTTTACAACGTATCATGAGTTTTGATATAGTTTAGTACTGCATAACGATAAATGCGGGCCGCATGCGGCCCGCACACTGCCCGAAAAACTAGTTATATTATATAAAGCTCGATTACCACTGACTGATTGACATAAATGTTCTCCTAGAAGGAGACGAGTAGGAACAACGTGATGTATGGCAAAAGTGTTCGGGTGGTTTCGGTGAGTATGAGAAAAATCGAAAATCATAAAAATGACGCCTGCCAAGTAAAGATGGATGACGTATCTCGAAAACGGTGCAAGATGGGTAGGGGGTGTTTGAACAAATGTCATAGGGAATAGGGAGAGCAGTCGAATGACACCTGTCAAAAATCCAAAATGGCGGATTTCAAGATGGCCGCCATACAAAATGATCCGAGCCTGCTGAAGCGAGGCCGTTAGGCCGAGCTTCAGTAGGGGCGGAGCAGTTTGTATGGTGGCTGTCTTGAAATCCGACATTTTGGATGTGACCCACATGCTCCTATCATTCTTTATACTGCATTTGGAGTGTTTTACCTTATATTTTCGACTGTATTGAGAGTTTTTGTGGGATTTTTGACTCAATTTGGAGTAACTGACCTACGATAATGTATAGCGAGCCCGAAGGGCGAGCTTCTGGTGAGGCCGAAGGCCGAACTTTCGGCTCGCGAGGCCGAAGGCCGAGCGTATGATGCGCGAGCCCGTAGGGCGAGCGCTTGGCGAGGCCGCAGGCCGAGCCGTGTTGGTAACTTGCGAGGCCGAAGGCCGAGCTCCGACTTGAGAGTTTTTTCCAAGTCTCCGACTGGTCTCCATGGCAACTGCCCGCGGTAAGCAAAGCACCTACGAGTGGGGTTCCTTAACAAAAGTGACTCAGAACCTTGGTCCCATTCTGCCCGTACTACCTTTTTATGCCAGTAGGGTGAATTTGCTTTAGTGGCTACAGTATGGTTCTTTATTGTATGGAGACTTTATTTGGGATTTCATACTTCTATTGGAGTTTTGAACTTTTTTTTTTTAAATGTATAAGCGGTTAAGGTAAAGTTTACTACTGCATAACGATAAATGCGGGCCGCATGCGGCCCGCACACTGCCCGAAAAACTAGTTTATAATATATAAAGCTCGATTACCACTGACTCACTGACTGACTCACTCATTGACATAAATGTTCTCCTAGAAGGAGACGAGTAGGAGCACAGTGATGTATGGCAAAAATGTTCGGGGGGCTTAGGTGAGTATGAGAAAAATCGAAAATCATTAAAAAGACGCCTGCCAAGTGAAGATGGATGACGTATCTCGAAAACGGTAAGAGATAGGTAGGGGGTGTTTGAACAAATGTCATAGGGAATCGGGAGAGCAGTCGAATGACATATGTCAAAAATCCAAAATGGCGGATTTTAAAATGGCCGCCATACAAAATCCTTCGATCCCTCAAAAAAGTAGCTGTTTCTACCAGAAAGAGTTGAGTACGGTTATAGTAATGTATTACGAAAATGACAAAGGGGCTTAGCTGAGTAGGGAAAAAAATAAAAACCCTAGAAATGACGCCTGCCAAGTAAAGCTGGACTACGTATCTCGAAAACGGTAAGAGATAGGTTGGGGGTGTTTGAACAAATGGCATAGGGAATCGGGAGAGCAGTCGAATGAGACCTGTCCCACGTGCTCCTCTCATTCTTTATACTGCATTTGGAGTGTTTTACCTCATATTTTCGACTGTATTAGGAGTTTTTGTAGGTTTTTTGACTGAATTTGGAGTTACTATTCTACGTTGTTGTAGTAGCGAGCCCGAAGGGCGAGCTCCTGGTGAGGCCGAAGGCCGAACTTTCGGCACGATACGCTCGGCCTTCGGCCTCGCGGACCGAAAGTTCGGCCTTCGGCCTCACCAGGAGCTCGCCCTTCGGGCTCGCAACTGCACTAATGTAGGACAGTTACTCCAAATTCAGTCAAAAATCCCACAAAAACTCCTAATACAGTCTAATATAAAGGTAAAACGCTCCAAATGCAGTATAAAGAATGATAGGAGCACGTGGGACACATCCAAAATGTCGGATTTCAAGATGGCCACCATACAAACTGCTCCGCCCCTACTGAAGCTCGGCCTAAAGGCCTCGCTTCAGCAGGCTCGGATCAATTTGTATGGCGGCCATCTTGAAATCCGCCATTTTGGATTTTTGACAGGTGTCATTCGACTGCTTTCCCAATTCCCTATGACATTTGTTCAAACACCCCCTACCTATCTCTTACCGTTTTTGAGATACGTCATCCATCTTCAGTTGGCAGGCGTCTTTTTAATGATTTTCGATTTTTCTCATACTCACCAAAACCCCCCGAACATTTTTGCTATACATCACGTTGCTCCTACTCGTCTCCTTCTAGGAGAACATTTATGTCAGTCAGTGAGTCAATGGTAATCGAGCTTTATATATTATAACTAGTATTTCGGGCAGTGTGCGGGCCGCATGCGGCCCGCATTTATCGTTGTGCAAGTTTGAACAATATCAAAACACCTTATACATTAAAAAAAATTATTTCAAAACACCTAAAGATGTACGATTTCCCATACAAACCCTTAATACAATAGAGAACCGTACTGTTATCACCAAACCAAATTCACCCTACTGCCATAAAAAGGTGGTACGGGCAGAATGGTACCAAGGTTCTGAATCACTTTTGTTAAGGAACCCCACTCGTAGGTGCTTCGGTTACCGCAGGCAGTTGCCATGGAGACCAGTCGGTGACGTGGAAAATACTCTCAAGTCGGAGCTCGGCCTTCGGCCTCGCAAGTTACTAATACGGCTCGGCCTGCGGCCTCGCCAAGCGCTCGCCCTTCGGGCTCGCGCACCATTCGCTCGGCCTTCGGCCTCGCGAGCCGAAAGTTCGGCCTTCGGCCTCACCAGAAGCTCGCCCTTCGGGCTCGCTATACATTATCGTAGGTCAGTAACTCCAAATTCAGTCAAAAATCCCACAAAAACTCTTAATACAGTCGAAAATATAAGGTAAAACACTCCAAATCCAGTATAAAGAATGATAGGAGCACGTGTGACACATCCAAAATGTCGGATTTCAAGACGGCCACCATACAAACTGCTCCGCCCCTACTGAAGCTCGGCCTAAAGGCCTCGCTTCAGCAGGCTCGGAGCATTTTGTATGGCGGCCATCTTGAAATCCGCCATTTTGGATTTTTGACAGATGTCATTCGACTGCTCTCCTGATTCCCTATGACATTTGTTCAAACAACCCCTACCTATCTTGTACCGTTTTTGAGATATGTCATCCATCTTCACTTGGCAGGCGTCTTTTTAATGATTTTCGATTTTTCTCATACTCACCAAAACCCCGCGAACATTTTTGCCATACATCATTTTTACCCTACTCTACTCCTTCTAGGAGAACATTTATGTCAGTGAGTCAGTCAGTCAGTCAGTGGTAATCGAGCTTTATATATTATTAATTAACTAGTTTTTCGGGCAGTGTGCGGGCCGCATGCGGCCCGCATTTATCGTTATGCAGTACTTAACAATATCAAAACTCCTTTTACATAAAAAAAAAATATTTCAAAATTCCAATAGAAGTATGAAATCCCATATAAACTCTCAATACAATAAAGAACCATACTGTAGCCACTAAAGCAAATTCACCCTACTGCCATAAAAAGGTGGTACGGGCAGAATGGGACCAAGGTTCTGAGTCACTTTTGTTAAGGAACCCCACTCGTAGGTGCTTCGGTTACCGCGGGCAGTTGCCATGGAGACCAGTCGGAGATGTAGAAAATACTCTCAAGTCGGAGCTCGGCCTTCGGCCTCGATGCGCGAGCCCGAAGGGCGAGCGCTTGGCGAGGCCGCAGGCCGAGCCGTGTTAGTAACTTGCGAGGCTGAAGGCCGAGCTCCGACTTTAGAATATTTTCTACATCTTCGACTGGTCTCCATGGCAACTGACCGCGGTAACCGAAGCACCTACGAGTGGGGTTCCTTAACAAAAGTGACTCAGAACCTTGGTACCATTCTGCCCGTACCACCTTTTTATGGCAGTAGGGTGAATTTGGTTTGGTGGCTACAGTTTGTTTCTTTATTGTATTGAGAGTTTATATGGGATTTCATACTTCTATTGGAGTTTTGAACACACTTTTTTTTACGTATTAGGTGTCTTGATATAAGTTAAAATTGCACAACGATAAATGCGGGCCGCATGCGGCCCGCACACTGCCCGAAATACTAGTTTATAATATATAAGGCTCGATTACCACTGACTGACTCACTGACTCACTGACATAAATGTTCTCCTAGAAGGAGCAGAGTAGGGTAAAAATGAAGTATGGCAAAAATGTTCGGCGGGTTTAGGTGAGTATGAGAAAAATCGAAAATCATTAAAAAGACGCCTGCCAAGTAAAGATGAATGACATATCTCAAAAACGGTACAAGATAGGTAGAGGGTGTTTGAACAAATGTCATAGGGAATTGGGAGAGCAGTCGGATGACATCTGTCAAAAATCCAAAATGGTGGATTTCAAGATGGCCGCCATACAAAGTGATCCGAGCCTGCTGAAGCGAGGCCGTTAGGCCGAGCTTCAGTAGAGGCGGAGCAGTTTGTATGGTGGCTGTCTTGAAATCCGACATTTTGGATGTGACCCACGTGCTCCTATCATTCTTTATACTGCATTTGGAGTGTTTTCTCTGTGACTTGAGAGTATTTTCCACATCTCCGACTGGTCTCCATGGCAACTGCCTGCGGTAACCGCAGCAACTACGAGTGGGGTTCCTTAACAAAAGTGACTCAGAACCTTGGTACCATTCTGCCCGTACCACCTTTTTATGGCAGTAGGGTGAATCTGCTTTAGTGGCTACAGTATGGTTCTTTATTGTATTGAGAGTTTATATGGGATTTCATTCTTCTATTGGAGTTTTGAACATACTTTTTTACAACGTATCATGAGTTTTGATATAGTTTAGTACTGCATAACGATAAATGCGGGCCGCATGCGGCCCGCACACTGCCCGAAAAACTAGTTATTATATTATATAAAGCTCGATTACCACTGACTGATTGACATAAATGTTCTCCTAGAAGGAGACGAGTAGGAACAACGTGATGTATGGCAAAAGTGTTCGGGTGGTTTCGGTGAGTATGAGAAAAATCGAAAATCATAAAAATGACGCCTGCCAAGTAAAGATGGATGACGTATCTCGAAAACGGTGCAAGATGGGTAGGGGGTGTTTGAACAAATGTCATAGGGAATAGGGAGAGCAGTCGAATGACACCTGTCAAAAATCCAAAATGGCGGATTTCAAGATGGCCGCCATACAAAATGATCCGAGCCTGCTGAAGCGAGGCCGTTAGGCCGAGCTTCAGTAGGGGCGGAGCAGTTTGTATGGTGGCTGTCTTGAAATCCGACATTTTGGATGTGACCCACATGCTCCTATCATTCTTTATACTGCATTTGGAGTGTTTTACCTTATATTTTCGACTGTATTGAGAGTTTTTGTGGGATTTTTGACTCAATTTGGAGTAACTGACCTACGATAATGTATAGCGAGCCCGAAGGGCGAGCTTCTGGTGAGGCCGAAGGCCGAACTTTCGGCTCGCGAGGCCGAAGGCCGAGCGTATGATGCGCGAGCCCGTAGGGCGAGCGCTTGGCGAGGCCGCAGGCCGAGCCGTGTTGGTAACTTGCGAGGCCGAAGGCCGAGCTCCGACTTGAGAGTTTTTTCCAAGTCTCCGACTGGTCTCCATGGCAACTGCCCGCGGTAAGCAAAGCACCTACGAGTGGGGTTCCTTAACAAAAGTGACTCAGAACCTTGGTCCCATTCTGCCCGTACTACCTTTTTATGCCAGTAGGGTGAATTTGCTTTAGTGGCTACAGTATGGTTCTTTATTGTATGGAGACTTTATTTGGGATTTCATACTTCTATTGGAGTTTTGAACTTTTTTTTTTTAAATGTATAAGCGGTTAAGGTAAAGTTTACTACTGCATAACGATAAATGCGGGCCGCATGCGGCCCGCACACTGCCCGAAAAACTAGTTTATAATATATAAAGCTCGATTACCACTGACTCACTGACTGACTCACTCATTGACATAAATGTTCTCCTAGAAGGAGACGAGTAGGAGCACAGTGATGTATGGCAAAAATGTTCGGGGGGCTTAGGTGAGTATGAGAAAAATCGAAAATCATTAAAAAGACGCCTGCCAAGTGAAGATGGATGACGTATCTCGAAAACGGTAAGAGATAGGTAGGGGGTGTTTGAACAAATGTCATAGGGAATCGGGAGAGCAGTCGAATGACATATGTCAAAAATCCAAAATGGCGGATTTTAAAATGGCCGCCATACAAAATCCTTCGATCCCTCAAAAAAGTAGCTGTTTCTACCAGAAAGAGTTGAGTACGGTTATAGTAATGTATTACGAAAATGACAAAGGGGCTTAGCTGAGTAGGGAAAAAAATAAAAACCCTAGAAATGACGCCTGCCAAGTAAAGCTGGACTACGTATCTCGAAAACGGTAAGAGATAGGTTGGGGGTGTTTGAACAAATGGCATAGGGAATCGGGAGAGCAGTCGAATGAGACCTGTCCCACGTGCTCCTCTCATTCTTTATACTGCATTTGGAGTGTTTTACCTCATATTTTCGACTGTATTAGGAGTTTTTGTAGGTTTTTTGACTGAATTTGGAGTTACTATTCTACGTTGTTGTAGTAGCGAGCCCGAAGGGCGAGCTCCTGGTGAGGCCGAAGGCCGAACTTTCGGCACGCGAGGCCGAAGGCCGAGCGTATAGTGCGCGAGCCCGAAGGGCGAGCGCTTGGCGAGGCCGCAGGCCGAGCCATGTTAGTAGCTTGCGAGGCCGAAGGCCGAGCTCCGACTCGAGAGTATTTTCCACGTCTCCGACTGGTCTCCATGGCAACTGCCCGCGGAAACCAAAGCACCTACGAGTGGGGTTCCTTAACAAAAGTGACTCAGAACCTTGGTCCCATTCTGCCCGTACCACCTTTTTATTGCAGTAGGGTTAATTTGATTTAGTGGCTACAGTATGGTTCTTTATTGTATTGAGAGTTTATATGGGATTTCATACTGTTATGGAATTTTGTTTTTTTTTTTTTTAATGTATATGGTGTTAAGGTATTGGTAAGTACTGCATAACGATAAATGCGGGCCGCATGCGGCCCGCACACTGCCCGAAATACTAGTTTATTTATAATATATAAAGCTCGATTACCACTCACTGACTGACTGACTGATTGACATAAATGTTCTCCTAGAAGGAGCAGAGTAGGGCTAAAATGATGTATGGCAAAAATGTTTGGGGGGTTTTGGTGAGTATGAGAAAAATCGAAAATCATTAAAAAGACGCCTGCCAAGTGATGATGGATGACGTATCTCGAAAACGGTAAGAGATAGGTAGGGGGTGTTTGAACAAATGTCATAGAGAATCGGGAGAGCAGTCGAATGACACCTGTCAAAAATCCAAAATGGCGGATTTCAAGATGGCCGCCATACAAAATGCTCCGAGCCTGCTGAAGCGAGGCCTTTAGGCCGAGCTTCAGTAGGGGCGGAGCAGTTTGTATGGTGGCCTTCTTGAAATCCGCCATTTTGGATTTGTCCCAGGTGCTCCTCTCATTCTTCATACTGCATTTGGAGTGTTTTACCTTATATTTTCGACTGTATTAGGAGTTTTTGTGGGTTTTTTGACTGAATTTGGAGTAACTGTTCTACATTAGTGTATAGCGAGCCCAAAGGGCAACCACCTGGTGAGGCCGAAGGCCGAACTTTCGGTCCGCGAGGCCGAAGGCCGAGCGAATGGTGCGCGAGCCCGAAGGGCGAGCGCTTGGCGAGGCCGCAGGCCGAGCCGTATTAGTAACTTGCGAGGCCGAAGGCCGAGCTCCGACTTGAGAGTATTTTCCACGTCACCGACTGGTCTCCATGGCAACTGCCTGCGGTAACCGAAGCACCTACGAGTGGGGTTCCTTAACAAAAGTGATTCAGAACCTTGGTACCATTCTGCCCGTACCACCTTTTTATGGCAGTAGGGTGAATTTGGTTTGGTGATAACAGTACGGTTCTCTATTGTATTAAGGGTTTGTATGGGAAATCGTACATCTTTAGGTGTTTTGAAATAATTTTTTTTAATGTATAAGGTGTTTTGATATTGTTCAAACTTGCACAACGATAAATGCGGGCCGCATGCGGCCCGCACACTGCCCGAAATACTAGTTTATAATATATAAAGCTCGATTACCACTGACTGATTGACATAAATGTTCTCCTAGAAGGAGACGAGTAGGAGCAACGTGATGTATGGCAAAAATGTTTGGGGGGTTTTGGTGAGTATGAGAAAAATCGAATATCATTAAAAAAACGCCTGCCAATTTAAGATGGATGACATATCTCAAAAACGGTACAAGTTTGGTAGGGGGTGATTGAACAAATGTCATAGGGAATCGGGAGAGCGGTCGAATGACACCTGTCAAAAATCCAAAATGGCGGATTTCAAGATGGCCGCCATACAAAGTGATCCGAGTCTGCTGAAGCGAGGCCGTCAGGCCGAGCTTCAGTAGGGGCGGAGCAGTTTGTATGGTGGCCGTCTTGAAATCCGACATTTTGGATGTGTCTTACGTGCTCCTATCATTCTTTATACTGCATTTGGAGTATTTTATCTTTATTTTCGACTGTATTAGGAGTTTTTGTGGGATTTTTGACTGAATTTGGAGTAACTGTCCTACATTAGTGTAGTAGCGAGCCCGAAGGGCGAGCTTCTGGTGAGGCCGAAGGCGGAACTTTCGGCCCGCGAGGCCGAAGGCCGAGCGTATGGGGTGTGAGCCCGAAGGGCGAGCGCATGGCGAGGCCGGAGGCCGAGCCGTGCTGGTAACTTGCGAGGCCGAAGGCCGAGCTCCGACTTGAGAGTATTTTTCACGTCTCCGACTGGTCTCCATGGCAACTGCCCGCGATAACCAAAGCACCTACGAGTGGGGTTCCTTAACAAAAGTGACTCGGAACCCTGGTCCCATTCTGCCCGTACCACCTTTTTATGGCAGTAGGGTGAATCTGGTTTGGTGGCTACAGTATGGTTATTTAGTGTATTGAGAAATTTATATGGGATTTCATACTTCTATTGGAGTTTTGAACACACTTTTTTTTACGTATTAGGTGTTTCTGTGAAATTTTCAAATGACTCAAGATAGATGCGGGCCGCATGCGGCCCGCACACTGCCCGAAAAACTAGTTATTTATAATATATAAAGCTCGATTACCACTCACTGACTGACTGACTGATTGACATAAATGTTCTCCTAGAAGGAGTGGAGTACGGTTAAAATTATGTATGGCAAAAATGTTCGGGGGGTTTTAGTGAGTATGGGAAAAATCGAAAATCATTAAAAAGACGCCTGCCAAGTGAAGATGGATGACGTATCTCAAAAACGGTACAAGATAGGTAGGGGGTGTTTCAACAAATGTCATAGGGAATCGGGAGAGCAATCGAATGACACCTGTCAAAAATCCAAAATGGCGGATTTCAAGATGGCCGCCATACAAAGTGATCCGAGCCTGCTGAAGCGAGGCCTTTAGGCCGAGCTTCAGTAGGGGCGGAGCAGTTTGTATGGTGGCCGTCTTGAAATCCGACATTTTGGATGTGACCCACGTGCTCCTATCATTCTTTATACTGCATTTGGAGTGTTTTACCTTATATTTTCGACTGTATTAGGAGTTTTTGTGGGATTTTCGACTGAATTTGGAGTAACTGTCCGACATTGGTGTATAGCGAGCCCGAAGGGCGAGCTCCTGGTGAGGCCGAAGGCCGAACTTTCGGCTCGCGAGGCCGAAGGCCGAGCGTATGACGCGTGAGCCCGAAGGGCGAGCGCTTTGCGAGGCCGCAGGCCGAGCTGTATTTGTAACTTGCGAGGCCGAAGGCCGAGCTCTGACTTAAGTGTATTTTCCACGTCTCCGACTGGTCTCCATGGCAACTGCCCGCGGTAACCGAAGTACCTACGAGTGGGGTTCCTTAACAAAAGTGACTCAGAACCTTGGTACCATTCTGCCCGTACCAGCTTTTTATGCCAGTAGGGTGAATCTGCTTTAGTGGCTACAGTATGGTTATTTATTGTATTGAGAGTTTATATGGGATTTCATACTTCCATTAGAGTTTTGAACTTATTTTTTTATGCATGAGGTGTTTTTTTGGCAGTTATTACTGACTCAAGATAGATGCGGGCCGCATGCGGCCCGCACACTGCCCGAAAAACTAGTTATAATATATAAAGCTCGATTACCACTGACTGACTGACATAAATGTTCTCCTAGAAGGAGCAGAGTAGGGTAAAAATGAAGTATGGCAAAAATGTTCGGGGGGTTTTGGTAAGTATGAGAAAAATCGAAAATCATAAAAATGACGCCTGCCAAGTAAAGATGGATGACATATCTCAAAAACGGTACAAGATAGGTAGGGGGTGTTTGAACAAATGTCATAGGGAATCGGGAGAGCAGTCGAATGACATCTGTCAAAAATCCAAAATGGCGGATTTCAAGATGGCCGCCATACAAAATGCTCCGAGCCTGCTGAAGCGAGGCCTTTAGGCCGAGCTTCAGTAGGGGCGGAGCAGTTTGTATGGTGGCCTTCTTGAAATCCGCCATTTTGGATTTGTCCCAGGTGCTCCTCTCATTCTTCATACTGCATTTGGAGTGTTTTACCATACATTTTCGACTGTATTAGGAGTTTTTGTGGGTTTTTTGACTGAATTTGGAGTAACTGTCCTACATTAGTGTATAGCGAGCCCAAAGGGCAACCACCTGGTGAGGCCGAAGGCCGAACTTTCGGTCCGCGAGGCCGAAGGCCGAGCGAATGGTGCGCGAGCCCGAAGGGCGAGCGCTTGGCGAGGCCGCAGGCCGAGCCGTGTTAGTAACTTGCGAGGCCGAAGGCCGAGCTCCGACTTGAGAGTATTTTCCACGTCTCCGACTGATCTCCATGGCAACTGCCCGCGGTAACCGAAGCACCTACGAGTGGGGTTCCTTAACAAAAGTGACTCAGAACCTTGGTACCATTCTGCCCGTACCACATTTTTATGGCAGTAGGGTGAATCTGCTTTAGTGGCTTCAGTATGGTTCTTTATTGTATGGAGAGTTTATTTGGGATTTCATACTTCTATTGGAGTTTTGAACTTATTTTTTTTTAATGTATAAGGGGTTAAGGTAAAGTTTAGTACTGCATAACGATAAATGCGGGCCGCATGCGGCCCGCACACTGCCCGAAATACTAGTTTATAATATATAAAGCTCGATTACCACTGACTCACTGACTGACTCACTCATTGACATAAATGTTCTCCTAGAAGGAGACGAGTAGGAGCACAGTGATGTATGGCAAAAATGTTCGGGGGGCTTAGGTGAGTATGAGAAAAATCGAAAATCATTAAAAAGACGCCTGCCAAGTGAAGATGGATGACGTATCTCGAAAACGGTAAGAGATAGGTAGGGGGTGTTTGAACAAATGTCATAGGGAATCGGGAGAGCAGTCGAATGACATATGTCAAAAATCCAAAATGGCGGATTTTAAAATGGCCGCCATACAAAATCCTTCGATCCCTCAAAAAAGTAGCTGTTTCTACCAGAAAGAGTTGAGTACGGTTATAGTAATGTATTACGAAAATGACAAAGGGGCTTAGCTGAGTAGGGAAAAAAATAAAAACCCTAGAAATGACGCCTGCCAAGTAAAGCTGGACTACGTATCTCGAAAACGGTAAGAGATAGGTTGGGGGTGTTTGAACAAATGGCATAGGGAATCGGGAGAGCAGTCGAATGAGACCTGTCCCACGTGCTCCTCTCATTCTTTATACTGCATTTGGAGTGTTTTACCTCATATTTTCGACTGTATTAGGAGTTTTTGTAGGTTTTTTGACTGAATTTGGAGTTACTATTCTACGTTGTTGTAGTAGCGAGCCCGAAGGGCGAGCTCCTGGTGAGGCCGAAGGCCGAACTTTCGGCACGCGAGGCCGAAGGCCGAGCGTATAGTGCGCGAGCCCGAAGGGCGAGCGCTTGGCGAGGCCGCAGGCCGAGCCATGTTAGTAGCTTGCGAGGCCGAAGGCCGAGCTCCGACTCGAGAGTATTTTCCACGTCTCCGACTGGTCTCCATGGCAACTGCCCGCGGAAACCAAAGCACCTACGAGTGGGGTTCCTTAACAAAAGTGACTCAGAACCTTGGTCCCATTCTGCCCGTACCACCTTTTTATTGCAGTAGGGTTAATTTGATTTAGTGGCTACAGTATGGTTCTTTATTGTATTGAGAGTTTATATGGGATTTCATACTGTTATGGAATTTTGTTTTTTTTTTTTTTAATGTATATGGTGTTAAGGTATTGGTAAGTACTGCATAACGATAAATGCGGGCCGCATGCGGCCCGCACACTGCCCGAAATACTAGTTTATAATATATAAAGCTCGATTACCACTGACTGACTGACATAAATGTTCTCCTAGAAGGAGACGAGTAAGAGCAACGTGATGTATGGCAAAAATGTTCGGGGGTATTTGGTGGGTATGAGAAAAATCGAAAATCATTAAAATGACGCCTGCCAAGTAAAGATGGATGACGTATCTCAAAAACGGTACAAGATAGGTAGGGGGTGTTTGAACAAATGTCATAGGGAATCGGGAGAGCAGTCGAATGACATCTGTCAAAAATCCAAAATGGCGGATTTCAAGATGGCCGCCATACAAAATGCTCCGAGCCTGCTGAAGCGAGGCCTTTAGGCCGAGCTTCAGTAGGGGCGGAGCAGTTTGTATGGTGGCCGTCTTGAAATCCGACATTTTGGATGTGACCCACGTGCTCCTATCATTCTTTATACTGCATTTGGAGTGTTTTACCTTATATTTTCGACTGTATTAGGTGTTTTTGTGGGATTTTCGACTGAATTTGGAGTTACTGTTCTACGTTATTGTAGTAGCGAGCCCGAAGGGCGAGCTCCTGGTGAGGCCGAGGCCGAACTTTCGGTCCGCGAGGCCGAAGGCCGAGCGTATGATGCGCGAGCCCGAAGGGCGAGCGCCTGGCGAGGCCGTAGGCCGAGCGGTATTAGTAACTTGCGAGGCCGAAGGCCGAGCTCCGACTTGAGAGTTTTTTCCACGTCTGCGACTGGTCTCCATGGCAACTGCCCGCGGTAACCGAAGCACCTACGAGTGGGGTTCCTTAACAAAAGTGACTCAGAACCTTGGTCCCATTCTGCCTGTACCACCTTTTTATCGCAGTAGGGTGAATCTGGTTTGGTGGCTACAGTATGGTTCTTTATTGTATTGAGAGTTTATATGGGATTTCATACTTCTAATGGAGTTTTGAATATACTTTTTTATGATGTAGCAGGTGTTTTTTTGACAATTCCTACTGACTCAAGATAGATGCGGGCCGCATGCGGCCCGCACACTGCCCGAAAAACTAGTTTATTTATTATTATTTATAATATATAAGGCTCGATTACCACTGACTGACTCACTGACTCACTGACATAAATGTTCTCCTAGAAGGAGCAGAGTAGGGTAAAAATGAAGTATGGCAAAAATGTTCGGCGGGTTTAGGTGAGTATGAGAAAAATCGAAAATCATTAAAAAGACGCCTGCCAAGTAAAGATGAATGACATATCTCAAAAACGGTACAAGATAGGTAGAGGGTGTTTGAACAAATGTCATAGGGAATTGGGAGAGCAGTCGGATGACATCTGTCAAAAATCCAAAATGGTGGATTTCAAGATGGCCGCCATACAAAGTGATCCGAGCCTGCTGAAGCGAGGCCGTTAGGCCGAGCTTCAGTAGAGGCGGAGCAGTTTGTATGGTGGCTGTCTTGAAATCCGACATTTTGGATGTGACCCACGTGCTCCTATCATTCTTTATACTGCATTTGGAGTGTTTTACCTAATATTTTCGACTGTATTAGGAGTTTTTGTGGGATTTTTGACTAAATTTGGAGTTACTGTCCTACATAAGTGAAGTAGCGAGCCCGAAGGGCGAGCTTCTGGTGAGGCCGAAGGCCGAACTTTCGGCCCGCGAGGCCGAAGGCCGAGCGTATGGGGCGTGAGCCCGAAGGGCGAGCGCCTGGCGAGGCCGTAGGCCGAGCCGTATTAGTAACTTGCGAGGCCGAAGGCCGAGCTCCGACTTGAGAGTATTTTCCACGTCTCCAACTGGTCTCCATGGCAACTGCCCGCGATAACCAAAGCACCTACGAGTAGGGTTCCTTAACAAATGTGACTCAAAACCTTGGTACCATTCTGCCGGAACCACCTTTTTATGGCAGTAGGGTGAATCTGGTTTTGGAGGCTACAGTTTGTTTCTTTATTGTATTGAGAGTTTTAATGGGATTTCATACTTCTATTGGAGTTTTGAAATATTTTTTTTTAATGTTAAAGGTGTATTGTTATAGTTTAGTACTGCATAACGATAAATGCGGGCCGCATGCGGCCCGCACACTGCCCGAAATACTAGTTATAATATATAAAGCTGGATTACCGTACACTGACTGACTGACTGATTCACTGACTGACTGACACAATTGTTCTCCCAGAAGGAGTCGAGTAGGAAGAAAGTGATGTATGGGAAAAGTGTAGAGGGAGTTTAGGTGAGTATGGGAAAAATCGAAAATCATAAAAAAGACGCCTGCCAAGTAAAGATGCATGACATATCTCTGAAACGGTAAGAGATAGGTAGGGGGTGCTTGACCAAATGTCATAGGGAATCGGGAGAGCAGTCGGATGACATTTGTCAAAAATTCAAAATGGCGGATTTCAAAATGGCCGCCATACAAAATCCTTCGATCCCTCAAAAAAGTAGCTGGTTCTACCAAAAAGAGTTGAGTACGGTTATAGTAATGTATTACGAAAATGACTAAGGGGTTTAGCTGAGTAGGAAAAAAATTAAAAACCCTAGAAATGACGCCTGCCAAGTAAAGCTGGACTACGTATCTCGAAAACGGTAAGAGATAGTTTTGGGGTGTTTGAACAAATGTCATAGTGAATCGGGAGAGCAGTCGAATGACACCTGTCAAATGTGCTACTCTCATTCTTCATACATTATTTGGAGTATTTGACCTTACAATGTCGACTGTATTAGGAGTTTTTGTGGGATTTTCAACTGAATTTGGAGTAATTGTCCTACTGGCCGTGTAGCGAGCCCGAAGGGCGAGCTTCTGGTGAGGCCGAAGGCCGAACTTTCGGGCCGTGAGGCCGTAGGCCGAGTGGACGGTGCGCGAGCCCGCAGGGCGAGCGCTAGGCGAGGCCGCAGGCCGAGCCATGTTAGTAACTTGCGAGGCCGAAGGCCGAGCTCAGACATGCACCGATTTGGCTGAAAATCGATATATAGGTTGTTCTCGTCATCCTTATTTCAAATATGAAATTTTTATTTCGATGACGTCTGCCAAGTAAAAAAAGGTACTCCGATTTGGCTGAAACTCGATATTTAAGTGGTTCTAGACGCCCTTATTCCAAATCAAAAAAAAATTTTTCGATGACGCCTGCCAAGTAAAAAAAGTTACTCCGATTTGGCTAAAACTCGATATTTAGGTGGTTCTGGGTGTCCTTATTCCAAATCTAAATTTTTTTTTTCGATGACGTCTGCCAAGTAAAAAAAGTTACTCCGATTTGGCTGAAACTCGATATCTAGGTTGTTCTGGACGTCCTTATTCCAAATATGAATTTTTTTTTCGATGACGTCTGCCAAGTGCAGATAAATCACGTATCTCGAAAACGGTAATAGATAGGTAGGAGGTTTTTGAAAAAATGTCATAGGGAATAAGGAGAGCAGTCGAATGACATTTCGGATGTGTCAAACAAGCTCCTCTCATTCTTTATACTGCATTTGGAGTGTTTTACCTCATATTTTCGACTGTATTAGGAGTTTTTGTAGGTTTTTTGATTGAATTTGGAGTTACTGTTTTACGTCATTGTAGTAGCGAGCCCGAAGGGCGAGCTCCTGGTGAGGCCGAAGGCCGAACTTTCGGTCCGTGAGGCCGAAGGCCGAGCGATTAGTGCGTGAGCCCGAAGGGCGAGCGCTTGGCGAGGCCGCAGGCCGAGCCGTGTTAGTAACTTGCGAGGCCGAAGGCCGAGCTCCGACTTGAGAGTATTTTCCACGTCTCCGACTGGTCTCCATGGCAACTGCCCGCGATAACCAAAGCACCTACGAGTAGGGTTCCTTAACAAATGTGAGTCAAAACCTTGGTACCATTCTGCCGGTACCACCTTTTAATGGCAGTAGGGTGAATCTGGTTTGGAGGCTACAGTTTGTTTCTTTATTGTATTGAGAGTTTATATGGGATTTCCTACTTCTATTGAAGATTTGAAATATTTTTATTTATTGTAAAAGGTGTTTTGTTATAGTTTAGTACTGCATAACGATAAATGCGGGCCGCATGCGGCCCGCACACTGCCCGAAATACTAGTTTATAATATATAAAGCTCGATTACCACTGACTGACTCACTGACTGACTGACTGACATAAATGTTCTCCTAGAAGGAGTAGAGTAGGGTTAAAATGATGTATGGCAAAAATGTTCGGGGGGTTTTGGTGAGTATGAGAAAAATCGAAAATCATAAAAAGACGCCTGCCAAGTAAAGATGGATGACATATCTCAAAAACGGTACAAGATAGGTAGGGGGTGTTTGAACAAATGTCATAGGGAATCGGGAGAGCAGTCGGATGACATCTGTCAAAAATCCAAAATGGCGGATTTCAAGATGGCCGCCATACAAAATGATTCGAGCCTGCTGAAGCGAGGCCTTTAGGCCGAGCTTCAGTAGGGGCGGAGCAGTTTGTATGGTGGCCGTCTTGAAATCCGACATTTTGGATGTGACCCACGTGCTCCTATCATTCTTTATACTGCATTTGGAGTGTTTTGCCTTCATTTTCGACTGAATTGGGAGTTTTTGTGGGATTTTTTACTGAATTTGGAGTTACTGTCCTACATAAGTGAAGTAGCGAGCCCGAAGGGCGAGCTCCTGGTGAGGCCGAAGGCCGAACTTTCGGTCCGCGAGGCCGAAGGCCGAGCGTATGATGCGCGAGCCCGAAGGGCGAGCGCCTGGCGAGGCCGTAGGCCGAGCCGTATTAGTAACTTGCGAGGCCGAAGGCCGAGCTCCGACTTGAGAGTATTTTCCACATCTCCGACTGGTCTCCATGGCAACTGCCTGCGGTAACCGCAGCACCTACGAGTGGGGTTCCTTAACAAAAGTGACTCAGAACCTTGGTACCATTCTGCCCGTACCACCTTTTTATGGCAGTAGGGTGAATCTGCTTTAGTGGCTACAGTATGGTTCTTTATTGTATGGAGAGTTTATTTGGGATTTCATACTTCTATTGGAGTTTTGAACATATTTTTTTTAAATGTACAAGGTGTTAACGTATTGTTTAGTTCTGCATAACGATAAATGCGGGCCGCATGCGGCCCGCACACTGCCCGAAAAACTAGTTATAATATATAAAGCTCGATTACCACTGACTGATTGACATAAATGTTCTCCTAGAAGGAGCAGAGTAGGGTAAAAATGAAGTATGGCAAAAATGTTCGGGTGGTTTTGGTGAGTATGAGAAAAATCGAAAATCATAAAAATGACGCCTGCCAAGTAAAGATGGATGACGTATCTCGAAAACGGTGCAAGATGGGTAGGGGGTGTTTGAACAAATGTCATAGGGAATCGGGAGAGCAGTCGGATGACATATGTCAAAAATCCAAAATGGCGGATTTCAAGATGGCCGCCATACAAAGTGATCCGAGCCTGCTGAAGCGAGGCCTTTAGGCCGAGCTTCAGTAGGGGCGGAGCAGTTTGTATGGTGGCCGTCTTGAAATCCGAGATTTTGGATATGTCACACGTGCTCCTCTCATTCTTCATACTGCATTTGGAGTGTTTTACCTTCATTTTCGACTGTATTAGGAGTTTTTGTGGGATTTTTGACTGAATTTAGAGTTAATGTCTTACGATAATCTATAGCGAGCCCGAAGGGCGAGCTTCTGGTGAGGCCGAAGGCCGAACTTTCGGCTCGCGAGGCCGAAGGCCGAGCGTTTGGTGCGTGAGCCCGAAGGGCAAACGCTTGGCGAGGCCGTAGGCCGAGCCGTGTTGGTAACTTGCGAGGCCGAAGGCCGAGCTCCGACTTGATAGTTTTTTCCACGTCTTCGACTGGTCTCCATGGCAACTGCCCGCGGTAAGCGAAGCACCTACGAGTGGGGTTCCTTAACAAAAGTGACTCGGAACCCTGGTCCCATTCTGCCCGTACCACCTTTTTATGGCAGTAGGGTGAATCTGGTTTGGTGGCTACAGTATGGTTCTTTAGTGTATTGAGAGTTTATATGGGATTTCATACTTCTATTGGAGTTTTGAACACACTTTTTTTTACGATTAGGTGTTTCTGTGAAATTTTCAAATGACTAAAGTTAGATGCGGGCCGCATGCGGCCCGCACACTGCCCGAAATACTAGTTATTTATAATATATAAAGCTGGATTACCGTACACTGACTCACTGACTGACTGATTCACTGACTGACATGATTGTTCTCCCAGAAGGAGTCGAGTAGGAAGAAAGTGATGTATGGGAAAAGTGTAGAGGGAGTTTAGGTGAGTATGGGAAAAATCAAAAATCATAAAAAAGACGCCTGCCAAGTAAAGATGCATGACATATCTCTGAAACGGTAAGAGATAGGTAGGGGGTGCTTGACCAAATGTCATAGGGAATCGGGAGAGCAGTCGGATGACATTTGTCAAAAATTCAAAATGGCGGATTTCAAAATGGCCGCCATACAAAATCCTTCGATCCCTCAAAAAAGTAGCTGGTTCTACCAAAAAGAGTTGAGTACGGTTATAGTAATGTATTACGAAAATGACTAAGGGGTTTAGCTGAGTAGGAAAAAAATTAAAAACCCTAGAAATGACGCCTGCCAAGTAAAGCTGGACTACGTATCTCGAAAACGGTAAGAGATAGTTTTAGGGTGTTTGAACAAATGTCATAGGGAATCGGGAGAGCAGTCGAATGACACCTGTCAAATGTGCTACTCTCATTCTTCATACATTATTTGGAGTATTTGACCTTACAATGTCGACTGTATTAGGAGTTTTTGTGGGATTTTCAACTGAATTTGGAGTAATTGTCCTACTGGCCGTGTAGCGAGCCCGAAGGGCGAGCTTCTGGTGAGGCCGAAGGCCGAACTTTCGGGCCGCGAGGCCGTAGGCCGAGTGGACGGTGCGCGAGCCCGCAGGGCGAGCGCTAGGCGAGGCCGCAGGCCGAGCCATGTTAGTAACTTGCGAGGCCGAAGGCCGAGCTCAGACATGCACCGATTTGGCTGAAAATCGATATATAGGTTGTTCTCGTCATCCTCATTTCAAATATGAAATTTTTATTTCGATGACGTCTGCCAAGTAAAAAAAGGTACTCCGATTTGGCTGAAACTCGATATTTAAGTGGTTCTAGACGCCCTTATTCCAAATCAAAAAAAATTTTTTCGATGACGCCTGCCAAGTAAAAAAAGTTACTCCGATTTGGCTAAAACTCGATATTTAGGTGGTTCTGGGTGTCCTTATTCCAAATCTAAAATTTTTTTTTCGATGACGTCTGCCAAGTAAAAAAAGTTACTCCGATTTGGCTGAAACTCGATATCTAGGTTGTTCTGGACGTCCTTATTCCAAATATGAATTTTTTTTTTCGATGACGTCTGCCAAGTGCAGATAAATCACGTATCTCGAAAACGGTAATAGATAGGTAGGGGGTTTTTGAAAAAATGTCATAGGGAATAAGGAGAGCAGTCGAATGACATTTCGGATGTGTCAAACAAGCTCCTCTCATTCTTTATACTGCATTTGGAGTGTTTTACCTCATATTTTCGACTGTATTAGGAGTTTTTGTAGGTTTTTTGACTGAATTTGGAGTTACTGTTTTACGTCATTGTAGTAGCGAGCCCGAAGGGCGAGCTCCTGGTGAGGCCGAAGGCCGAACTTTCGGTCCGTGAGGCCGAAGGCCGAGCGATTAGTGCGTGAGCCCGAAGGGCGAGCGCTTGGCGAGGCCGCAGGCCGAGCCGTGTTAGTAACTTGCGAGGCCGAAGGCCGAGCTCCGACTTGAGAGTATTTTCCACGTCTCCGACTGGTCTCCATGGCAACTGCCCGCGATAACCAAAGCACCTACGAGTAGGGTTCCTTAACAAATGTGAGTCAAAACCTTGGTACCATTCTGCCGGTACCACCTTTTAATGGCAGTAGGGTGAATCTGGTTTGGAGGCTACAGTTTGTTTCTTTATTGTATTGAGAGTTTATATGGGATTTCCTACTTCTATTGAAGATTTGAAATATTTTTATTTATTGTAAAAGGTGTTTTGTTTTAGTTTAGTACTGCATAACGATAAATGCGGGCCGCATGCGGCCCGCACACTGCCCGAAATACTAGTTATAATATATAAAGCTCGATTACCATTGACTCACTGACTGACATAAATGTTCTCCTAGAAGGAGACGAGTAGGAACAACGTGATGTATGACAAAAATGTTCGGGGGGTTTTGGTGAGTATGAGAAAAATCGAAAATCATAAAAATGACGCCTGCCAAGTAAAGATGAATGACATATCTCAAAAACGGTACAAGATAGGTAGGGGGTGTTTGAACAAATGTCATAGGGAATCGGGAGACCAGTCGAATGACATCTGTCAAAAATCCAAAATGGCGGATTTCAAGATGGCCGCCATACAAAATGCTCCGAGCCTGCTGAAGCGAGGCCTTTAGGCCGAGCTTCAGTAGGGGCGGAGCAGTTTGTATGGTGGCCGTCTTGAAATCCGTTATTTTGGATGTGCCCCACGTGCTCCTATCATTCTTTATACTGCATTTGGAGTGTTTTACCTTATATTTTCGACTGTATTAGGAGTTTTTGTGGGATTTTTGACTAAATTTGGAGTTAATGTCCTACATAAGTGAAGTAGCGAGCCCGAAGGGCGAGCTCCTGGTGAGGCCGAAGGCCGAACTTTCGGTCCGCGAGGCCGAAGGCCGAGCGTATGATGCGCGAGCCCGAAAGGCGAGCGCCTGGCGAGGCCGTAGGCCGAGCCGTATTAGTAACTTGCGAGGCCGAAGGCTGAGCTCCGACTTGAGAGTATTTTCCACATCTCCGACTGGTCTCCATGGCAACTTCCTGCGGTAACCGCAGCACCTACGAGTGGGGTTCCTTAACAAAAGTGACTCAGAACCTGGGTACCATTCTGCCCGTACCGCCTTTTTATGGCAGTAGGGTGAATCTGCTTTAGTGGCTACAGTATGGTTCCTTATTGTATTGAGAGTTTATATGGGATTTCATACTTCTAATGGAGTTTTGAACATACTTTTTTTAATGTAGCAGGTGTTTTTTTGACAGTTCCTACTGACTCAAGATAGATGCGGGCCGCATGCGGCCCGCACACTGCCCGAAAAACTAGTTTATAATATATAAAGCTCGATTACCACTGACTCACTGACTGACTCACTCATTGACATAAATGTTCTCCTAGAAGGAGACGAGTAGGAGCACAGTGATGTATGGCAAAAATGTTCGGGGTGTTTTGGTGAGTATGGGAAAAATCGAAAATCATTAAATTGACGCCTGCCAAGTTAAGATGTATGGCGTTTCTCAAAAACGGTAAGAGATAGGTAGGGGGTGTTTGACCAAATGTCATAGGGAATCGGGAGAGCAGTCGAATGACACCTGTCAAAAATCCAAAATGGCGGATTTCAAGATGGCCGCCATACAAAGTGATCCGAGCCTGCTGAAGCGAGGCCGTTAGGCCGAGCTTCAGTAGGGGCGGAGCAGTTTGTATGGTGGCCGTCTTGAAATCCGACATTTTGGATGTGTCTTACGTGCTCCTATCATTCTTTATACTGCATTTGGAGTTTTTTATCTTTATTTTCGACTGTATTAGGAGTTTTTGTGGGATTTTTGACTGAATTTGGAGTAACTGTCCTACATTAGTGTAGTAGCGAGCCCGAAGGGCGAGCTTCTGGTGAGGCCGAAGGCCGAACTTTCGGCCCGCGAGGCCGAAGGCCGAGCGTATGGGGCGTGAGCCCGAAGGGCGAGCGCATGGCGAGGCTGGAGGCCGAGCCGTGTTAGTAACTTGCGAGGCCGAAGGCCGAGCTCCGACTTGAGAGTATTTTCCACGTCTCCGAATGGTCTCCATGGCAACTGCCCGCGGTAAGCGAAGCACCTACGAGTGGGGTTCTTTAACAAAAGTGACTCAGAATCTTGGTACCATTCTGCCCGTACCACTTTTTTATGGCAGTAGGGTGAATCTGGTTTGGTGGCTACAGTTTGGTTCTCTACTGTATAAGGAGTTTATATGGGATTTCATACTGTTATAGAATATTGTTTTTTTTTTAAATGTATAAGGTGTTTTGATATTGTTTCAAATTGCATAACGATAAATGCGGGCCGCATGCGGCCCGCACACTGCCCGAAATACTAGTTTATAATATATAAGGCTCGATTACCACTGACTCACTGACTGACTGATTGACATAAATGTTCTCCTAGAAGGAGCATAGTAGGGCTAAAATGATGTATGGCAGAAATGTTCGAGGGGTTTTGATGAGTATGAGAAAAATCGAAAATCATTAAAAAGACGCCTGCCAAGTGAAGATGGATGACGTATCTCAAAAACGGTAAGAGATAGGTAGGGGGTGTTTGAACAAATGTCATAGGGAATAAGGAGAGCAGTCGAATGACATCTGTCAAAAATCCAAAATGGCGGATTTCAAGATGGCCGCCATACAAATTGATCCGAGCCTGCTGAAGCGAGGCCGTTAGGCCGAGCTTCAGTAGGGGCGGAGCAGTTTGTATGGTGGCCGTCTTGAAATCCGACATTTTGGATGTGTCTTACATGCTCCTATCATTCTTTATACTGCATATGGAGTGTTTTACCTTTATTTTCAACTGTATTAGGAGTTTTTGTGGGAGTTTTGACTGAATTTGGAGTTACTGTCCTACGTTAGTGTAGTAGCGAGCCCGAAGGGCGAGCTCCTGGTAAGGCCGAAGGCCGAACTTTCGGTCCGCGAGGCCGAAGGCCAAGCGTATGATGCGTGAGCCCGAAGGGCGAGCGCTTGGCGAGGCCGTAGGCAAAGCCGTATTAGTAACTTGCGAGGCCGAAGGCCGAGCTCCGACTTGAGAGTATTTTCCACGTCACTGACTGGTCTCCATGGCAACTGCCTGCGGTAACCGAAGCACCTACGAGTGGGTATCCTTAACAAAAGTGACTCAGAACCTTGGTACTATTCTGCCCGTACCACCTTTTTATGGCAGTAGGGTGAATCTGGTTTGGTGGCTACAGTTTGGTTCCTTATTGCATTAAGAGTTTGTATGGGAAATCGTACATCTTTTGGTGTTTTGAAATATTTTTTTTTAATGTACAAGGTGTTTTGATATTGTTCAAACTTGCACAACGATAAATGCGGGCCGCATGCGGCCCGCACACTGCCCGAAAAACTAGTTTATAATATATAAAGCTCGATTACCACTGACTGATTGACATAAATGTTCTCCTAGAAGGAGACGAGTAGGAGCAACGTGATGTATGGCAAAAATGTTCGGGTGGTTTTGGTGAGTATGAGAAAAATCGAAAATCATTATAAAGACGCCTGCCAAGTGAAGATGGATGACGTATCTCGAAAACGGTAGGAGATAGGTAGGGGGTGATTGAACAAATGTCATAGGGAATAGGAAGAGCAGTCGAATGACACCTGTCAAAAATCCAAAATGGCGGATTTCAAGATGGCCGCCATACAAAATCCTTAGATCCCTCAAAAAAGAAGCTGGTTCTACCAGAAAGAGTTGAGTACGGTTAAAGTAATGTATCACGAAAATGACTAAGAGGTTTAGCTTAGTAGGAAAAAAATTAAAAACCCTACAAATGACGCCTGCCAAGTAAAGCTGGACTACGTATCTCGAAAACAGTAAGAGATAGGTTCGGGGTGTTTGAACAAATGTCATAGGGAATCGGGAGAGCAGTCGAATGACACCTGTCAAAAATCCAAAATGGCGGATTTCAAGATGGCCGCCATACAAATTGATCCGAGCCTGCTGAAGCGAGGCCGTCAGGCCGAGGTTCAGTAGGGGCGGAGCATTTTGTATGGGGGCCTTCTTGAAATCCGCCATTTTGGATTTGTCCCAGGTGCTCCTATCATTCTTTATACTGCATTTGGTGTATATTACCTTATATTTTCGACTGTATTAGGAGTTTTGTGGGATTATTGACTGAATTTGGAGTTACTGTCCGACATAAGTGTAGTAGCGAGCCCGAAGGGCGAGCTCCTGGTTAGGCCGAAGGCCGAACTTTCGGTCCGCGAGGCCGAAGGCCGAGCGTATGATGCGCGAGCCCGAAGGGCGAGCGCTTGGCGAGGCCGCAGGCCGAGCCGTGTTGGTAACTTGCGAGGCCGAAGGCCGAGCTCCGACTTGAGAGTATTTTCCACGTCTCCGACTGGTCTCCATGGCAACTGCCCGCGGTAATCGAAGCACCTACGAGTGGGGTTCCTTAACAAAAGTGACTCAGAACCCTGGTCCCATTCTGCCAATACCATCTTTTATGGCAGTAGGGTGAATTTCCTTTAGTGGCTACAGTATGTTTCTTTATTGTATTGAGAGTTTATATGGGATTTCATACTTCTAATGGAGTTTTGAACATACTTTTTCTAATGTATCAGGTGTTTTTTTGACAGTTCCTACTGACTCAAGATAGATGCGGGCCGCATGCGGCCCGCACACTGCCCGAAAAACTAGTTATTTATTTATTATAATATATAAAGCTCGATTACCACTCACTGACTGACTGACTGATTGACATAAATGTTCTCCTAGAAGGAGCAGAGTAGGGTAAAAATGAAGTATGGCAAAAATGTTCGGATGGTTTTGGTAAGTATGAGAAAAATCGAAAATCATTAAAAAGACGCCTGCCAAGTAAAGATGGATGACGTATCTCAAAAACGGTACAAGATAGGTAGGGGGTGTTTGAACAAATGTCATAGGGAATCGGGAGAGCAGTCGAATGACATCTGTCAAAAATCCAAAATGGCGGATTTCAAGATGGCCGCCATACAAAATGCTCCGAGCCTGCTGAAGCGAGGCCGTTAGGCCGAGCTTCAGTAGGGGCGGAGCAGTTTGTATGGTGGCCATCTTGAAATCCGACATTTTGGATGTGACCCACGTGCTCCTATCATTCTTTATATTGCATTTGGAGTGTTTTACCTTATATTTTCGACTGTATTAGGAGTTTTTGTGGGATTTTTGAGTGAATTTGGAGTGACTGTCCTACATTAGTGTATAGCGAGCCCGAAGGGCGAGCTTCCGGTGAGGCCGAAGGCCGAACTTTCGGTCCGCGAGGCCGAAGGCCGAGCGATTGGTGCGCGAGCCCGAAGGGCGAGCGCTTGGCGAGGCCGCAGGCCGAGCCGTATTAGTAACTTGCGAGGCCGAAGGCCGAGCTCCGACTTAAGAGTATTTTCCACGTCTCCGACTGGTCTCCATGGCAACTGCCGCGATAACCAAAGCACCTACGAGTGGGGTTCCTTAACAAAAGTGACTCAGAACCTTGGTCCCATTCTGCCCGTACCACCTTTTTGTGGCAGTAGGGTGAATTTGCTTTAGTGGCTGCAGTATGGTTCTTTATTGTATTGAGAGTTTTTATGGGATTTCATACTTCCATTGGAGTTTTGAACATTCTTTTTCTTAATGTATTAGGGGTTTATGTGAAATTTCCAAATGACTCAAGATAGATGCGGGCCGCATGCGGCCCGCACACTGCCCGAATAACTAGTTTATAATATATAAAGCTCGATTACCACTGACTGACTCACTGACTGACTGACTGACATAAATGTTCGCCTAGAAGGAGTAGAGTAGGGTTAAAATGATGTATGGCAAAAATGTTCGGGGGGTTTTGGTGAGTATGAGAAAAATCGAAAATCATAAAAAGACGCCTGCCAAGTAAAGATGGATGACATATCTCAAAAACGGTAAGAGATAGGTAGGGGGTGTATGAACAAATGTCATAGGGAATCGGGAGAGCAGTCGAATGACACCTGTCAAAAATCCAAAATGGCGGATTTCAAGATGGCCGCCATACAAAGTGATCCGAGCCTGCTGAAGCGAGGCCGTTAGGCCGAGCTTCAGTAGGGGCGGAGCAGTTTGTATGGTGGCCGTCTTGAAATCCGACATTTTGGATGTGTCTTACGTGCTCCTATCATTCTTTATACTGCATTTGGAGTTTTTTATCTTTATTTTCGACTGTATTAGGAGTTTTTGTGGGATTTTTGACTGAATTTGGAGTAACTGTCCTACATTAGTGTAGTAGCGAGCCCGAAGGGCGAGCTTCTGGTGAGGCCGAAGGCCGAACTTTCGGCCCGCGAGGCCGAAGGCCGAGCGTATGGGGCGTGAGCCCGAAGGGCGAGCGCATGGCGAGGCCAGAGGCCGAGCCGTGTTAGTAACTTGCGAGGCCGAAGGCCGAGCTCCGACTTGAGAGTATTTTCCACGTCTCCGAATGGTCTCCATGGCAACTGCCCGTGGTAAGCGAAGCTCCTACGAGTGGGGTTCTTTAACAAAAGTTACTCAGAATCTTGGTACCATTCTGCCCGTACCACTTTTTTTATGGCAGTAGGGTGAATCTGGTTTGGTGGCTATAGTTTGGTTCTCTACTGTATAAGGAGTTTATATGGGATTTCATACTGTTATAGAATATTGTTTTTTTTTTTAAATGTATAAGGTGTTTTGATATTGTTTCAAATTGCATAACGATAAATGCGGGCCGCATGCGGCCCGCACACTGCCCGAAAAACTAGTTATTATTTATAATATATAAAGCTCGATTACCACTGACTGACTGACTGACTCACTGACATAAATGTTCTCCTAGAAGGAGCAGAGTAGGGTAAAAATGAAGTATGGCAAAAATGTTCGGGGGGTTTTGGTGAGTACGAGAAAAATCGAAAATCATTAAAAAGACGCCTGCCAAGTGATGATGGATGACGTATCTCGAAAACGGTAAGAGATAGGTAGGGGGTGTTTGAACAAATGTCATAGGGAATCGGGAGAGCAGTCGAATGACATCTGTCAAAAATCCAAAATGGCGGATTTCAAGATGGCCGCCATACAAAATGCTCCGAGCCTGCTGAAGCGAGGCCTTTAGGCCGAGCTTCAGTAGGGGCGGAGCAGTTTGTATGGTGGCCGTCTTGAAATCCGTTATTTTGGATGTTCCCCACGTGCTCCTATCATTCTTTATACTGCATTTGGAGTGTTTTACCTTATATTTTCGACTGTACGAGTTTTTGTGGGATTTTTGACTGAATTTGGAGTAACTGTACTACGTTAGTGTAGTAGCGAGCCCGAAGGGCGAGCTTCTGGTGAGGCCGAAGGCCGAACTTTCGGCTCGCGAGGCCGAAGGCCGAGCGTATGTCGCGTGAGCCCGAAGGGCGAGCGCTTGGCGAGGCCGCAGGCCGAGCCGTGTTAGTAACTTGCGAGGCCGAAGGCCGAGCTCCGACTCGAGAGTATTTTCCACGTCACCGACTGGTCTCCATGGCAACTGCCCGCGGTAACCGAAGCACCTACGAGTGGGGTTTCTTAACAAAAGTGACTCAGAACCTTGGTCCCATTCTGCCCGTACTACCTTTTTATAGCAGTAGGGTGAATTTGCTTTAGTGGATGTAGTATGGTTCTTTATTGTATTGAGAGTTTATATGGGATTTCATACTGTTATGGAATTTTGTTTTATTTTTTTTACTGTATAAGGTGTTGATGTATTGTTTAGTACTGCATAACGATAAATGCGGGCCGCATGCGGCCCGCACACTGCCCGAAAAACTAGTTTATAATATATAAGGCTCGATTACCACTGACTGACTCACTGACTCACTGACATAAATGTTCTCCTAGAAGGAGCAGAGTAGGGTAAAAATGAAGTATGGCAAAAATGTTCGGCGGGTTTAGGTGAGTATGAGAAAAATCGAAAATCATTAAAAAGACGCCTGCCAAGTAAAGATGAATGACATATCTCAAAAACGGTACAAGATAGGTAGAGGGTGTTTGAACAAATGTCATAGGGAATTGGGAGAGCAGTCGGATGACATCTGTCAAAAATCCAAAATGGTGGATTTCAAGATGGCCGCCATACAAAGTGATCCGAGCCTGCTGAAGCGAGGCCGTTAGGCCGAGCTTCAGTAGAGGCGGAGCAGTTTGTATGGTGGCTGTCTTGAAATCCGACATTTTGGATGTGACCCACGTGCTCCTATCATTCTTTATACTGCATTTGGAGTGTTTTACCTAATATTTTCGACTGTATTAGGAGTTTTTGTGGGATTTTTGACTAAATTTGGAGTTACTGTCCTACATAAGTGAAGTAGCGAGCCCGAAGGGCGAGCTTCTGGTGAGGCCGAAGGCCGAACTTTCGGTCCGCGAGGCCGAAGGCCGAGCGTATGATGCGTGAGCCCGAAGGGCGAGCGCCTGGCGAGGCCGTAGGCCGAGCCGTATTAGTAACTTGCGAGGCCGAAGGCCGAGCTCCGACTTGAGAGTATTTTCCACATCTCCGACTGGTCTCCATGGCAACTGCCTGCGGTAACCGCAGCAACTACGAGTGGGGTTCCTTAACAAAAGTGACTCAGAACCTTGGTACCATTCTGCCCGTACCACCTTTTTATGGCAGTAGGGTGAATCTGCTTTAGTGGCTACAGTATGGTTCTTTATTGTATTGAGAGTTTATATGGGATTTCATTCTTCTATTGGAGTTTTGAACATACTTTTTTACAACGTATCATGAGTTTTGATATAGTTTAGTACTGCATAACGATAAATGCGGGCCGCATGCGGCCCGCACACTGCCCGAAAAACTAGTTATTTATTTATAATATATAAGGCTCGATTACCACTGACTCACTGACTGACTGATTGACATAAATGTTCTCCTAGAAGGAGCAGAGTAGGGCTAAAATGATGTATGGCAAAAATGTTTGGGGGGTTTTGGTGAGTATGAGAAAAATCGAAAATCATTAAAAAGACGCCTGCCAAGTGATGATGGATGACGTATCTCGAAAACGGTAAGAGATAGGTAGGGGGTGTTTGAACAAATGTCATAGAGAATCGGGAGAGCAGTCGAATGACACCTGTCAAAAATCCAAAATGGCGGATTTCAAGATGGCCGCCATACAAACTGCTCCGCCCCTACTGAAGCGAGGCCTTTAGGCCGAGCTTCAGTAGGGGCGGAGCAGTTTGTATGGTGGCCTTCTTGAAATCCGCCATTTTGGATTTGTCCCAGGTGCTCCTCTCATTCTTCATACTGCATTTGGAGTGTTTTACCTTATATTTTCGACTGTATTAGGAGTTTTTGTGGGTTTTTTGACTGAATTTGGAGTAACTGTTCTACATTAGTGTATAGCGAGCCCAAAGGGCAACCACCTGGTGAGGCCGAAGGCCGAACTTTCGGTCCGCGAGGCCGAAGGCCGAGCGAATGGTGCGCGAGCCCGAAGGGCGAGCGCTTGGCGAGGCCGCAGGCCGAGCCGTATTAGTAACTTGCGAGGCCGAAGGCCGAGCTCCGACTTGAGAGTATTTTCCACGTCACCGACTGGTCTCCATGGCAACTGCCTGCGGTAACCGAAGCACCTACGAGTGGGGTTCCTTAACAAAAGTGATTCAGAACCTTGGTACCATTCTGCCCGTACCACCTTTTTATGGCAGTAGGGTGAATTTGGTTTGGTGATAACAGTACGGTTCTCTATTGTATTAAGGGTTTGTATGGGAAATCGTACATCTTTAGGTGTTTTGAAATAATTTTTTTTAATGTATAAGGTGTTTTGATATTGTTCAAACTTGCACAACGATAAATGCGGGCCGCATGCGGCCCGCACACTGCCCGAAATACTAGTTATAATATATAAAGCTCGATTACCATTGACTCACTGACTGACATAAATGTTCTCCTAGAAGGAGACGAGTAGGAGCAACGTGATGTATGGCAAAAATGTTCGGGGGGTTTTGGTGAGTATGAGAAAAATCGAAAATCATAAAAATGACGCCTGACAAGTAAAGGTGGATGACGTAACTCAAAAACGGTACAAGATAGGTAGGGGGTGTTTGAACAAATGTCATAGGGAATCGGGAGAGCAGTCGAATGACATCTGTCAAAAATCCAAAATGGCGGATTTCAAGATGGCCGCCATACAAAATGCTCCGAGCCTGCTGAAGCGAGGCCTTTAGGCCGAGCTTCAGTAGGGGCGGAGCAGTTTGTATGGTGGCCGTCTTGAAATCCGTTATTTTGGATGTGCCCCACGTGCTCCTATCATTCTTTATACTGCATTTGGAGTGTTTTACCTTATATTTTCGACTGTATTAGGAGTTTTTGTGGGTTTTTTGGCTAAATTTGGAGTTACTGTCCTACATAAGTGAAGCGAGCCCGAAGGGCGAGCTCCTGGTGAGGCCGAAGGCCGAACTTTCGGTCCGCGAGGCCGAAGGCCGAGCGTATGATGCGCGAGCCCGAAGGGCGAGCGCCTTGCGAGGCCGTAGGCCGAGCCGTATTAGTAACTTGCGAGGCCGAAGGCCGAGCTCCGACTTGAGAGTATTTTCCACATCTCCGACTGGTCTCCATGGCAACTGCCTGCGGTAACCGCAGCACCTACGAGTGGGGTTCCTTAACAAAAGTGACTCAGAACCTTGGTCCCATTCTGCCCGTACCACTTTTTTATGGCAGTAGGGTGAATCTGGTTTGGTGGCTATAGTTTGGTTCTCTACTGTATAAGGAGTTTATATGGGATTTCATACTGTTATAGAATATTGTTTTTTTTTTTAAATGTATAAGGTGTTTTGATATTGTTTCAAATTGCATAACGATAAATGCGGGCCGCATGCGGCCCGCACACTGCCCGAAAAACTAGTTATTATAATATATAAAGCTCGATTACCATTGACTCACTGACTGACATAAATGTTCTCCTAGAAGGAGACGAGTAGGAGCAACGTGATGTATAGCAAAAATGTTCGGGGGGTTTTGGTGAGTATGAGAAAAATCGAAAATCATTAAAAAGACGCCTGCCAACTGAAGATGGATGACGTATCTCAAAAACGGTAAGAGATAGGTAGGGGGTGTTTGAACAAATGTCATAGGGAATTGGGAAAGCAGTCGAATGACACCTGTCAAAAATCCAAAATGGCGGATTTCAAGATGGCCGCCATACAAATTGATCCGAGCCTGCTGAAGCGAGGCCTTTAGGCCGAGCTTCAGTAGGGGCGGAGCAGTTTGTATGGTGGCCATCTTGAAATCCGACATTTTGGATGTGTCCCACGTGCTCCTATCATTCTTTATACTGCATTTGGAGCGTTTTACCTTTATATTAGACTGTATTAGGAGTTTTTGTGGGATTTTTGACTGAATTTGGAGTAACTGTCCTACATTAGTGCAGTTGCGAGCCCGAAGGGCGAGCTCCTGGTGAGGCCGAAGGCCGAACTTTCGGTCCGCGAGGCCGAAGGCCGAGCGTATGATGCGCGAGCCCGAAGGGCGAGCGCTTGGCGAGGCCGCAGGCCGAGCCGTGTTAGTAACTTGCGAGGCTGAAGGCCGAGCTCCGACTTTAGAATATTTTCTACATCTTCGACTGGTCTCCATGGCAACTGACCGCGGTAACCGAAGCACCTACGAGTGGGGTTCCTTAACAAAAGTGACTCAGAACCTTGGTACCATTCTGCCCGTACCACCTTTTTATGGCAGTAGGGTGAATTTGGTTTGGTGGCTACAGTTTGTTTCTTTATTGTATTGAGAGTTTATATGGGATTTCATACTTCTATTGGAGTTTTGAACACACTTTTTTTTACGTATTAGGTGTCTTGATATAAGTTAAAATTGCACAACGATAAATGCGGGCCGCATGCGGCCCGCACACTGCCCGAAAAACTAGTTATTATAATATATAAAGCTCGATTACCATTGACTCACTGACTGACATAAATGTTCTCCTAGAAGGAGACGAGTAGGAGCAACGTGATGTATGGCAAAAATGTTCGGGGGGTTTTGGTGAGTATGAGAAAAATCGAAAATCATAAAAATGACGCCTGACAAGTAAAGGTGGATGACGTAACTCAAAAACGGTACAAGATAGGTAGGGGGTGTTTGAACAAATGTCATAGGGAATCGGGAGAGCAGTCGAATGACATCTGTCAAAAATCCAAAATGGCGGATTTCAAGATGGCCGCCATACAAAATGCTCCGAGCCTGCTGAAGCGAGGCCTTTAGGCCGAGCTTCAGTAGGGGCGGAGCAGTTTGTATGGTGGCCGTCTTGAAATCCGTTATTTTGGATGTGCCCCACGTGCTCCTATCATTCTTTATACTGCATTTGGAGTGTTTTACCTTATATTTTCGACTGTATTAGGAGTTTTTGTGGGTTTTTTGGCTAAATTTGGAGTTACTGTCCTACATAAGTGAAGCGAGCCCGAAGGGCGAGCTCCTGGTGAGGCCGAAGGCCGAACTTTCGGTCCGCGAGGCCGAAGGCCGAGCGTATGATGCGCGAGCCCGAAGGGCGAGCGCCTTGCGAGGCCGTAGGCCGAGCCGTATTAGTAACTTGCGAGGCCGAAGGCCGAGCTCCGACTTGAGAGTATTTTCCACATCTCCGACTGGTCTCCATGGCAACTGCCTGCGGTAACCGCAGCACCTACGAGTGGGGTTCCTTAACAAAAGTGACTCAGAACCTTGGTCCCATTCTGCCCGTACCACCTTTTTATGGCAGTAGGGTGAATCTTTTTTAGTGGCTACAGTATTGTTCTTTATTGTATTGAGAGTTAATATGGGATTTCATACTTCTAATGGAGTTTTGAACATACTTTTTTTAATGTATAAGGTGTTTTGGTATTGTTCAAACTTGCATAACGATAAATGCGGGCCGCATGCGGCCCGCACACTGCCCGAAAAACTAGTTATTATTATTATAATATATAAAGCTCGATTACCATTGACTCACTGACTGACATAAATGTTCTCCTAGAAGGAGACGAGTAGGAGCAACGTGATGTATAGCAAAAATGTTCGGGGGGTTTTGGTGAGTATGAGAAAAATCGAAAATCATTAAAAAGACGCCTGCCAACTGAAGATGGATGACGTATCTCAAAAACGGTAAGAGATAGGTAGGGGGTGTTTGAACAAATGTCATAGGGAATTGGGAAAGCAGTCGAATGACACCTGTCAAAAATCCAAAATGGCGGATTTCAAGATGGCCGCCATACAAATTGATCCGAGCCTGCTGAAGCGAGGCCTTTAGGCCGAGCTTCAGTAGGGGCGGAGCAGTTTGTATGGTGGCCATCTTGAAATCCGACATTTTGGATGTGTCCCACGTGCTCCTATCATTCTTTATACTGCATTTGGAGTGTTTTACCTTATATTTTCGACTGTATTAGGAGTTTTTGTGGGATTTTTGACTGAATTTGGAGTAACTGTCCTACATTAGTGCAGTTGCGAGCCCGAAGGGCGAGCTCCTGGTGAGGCCGAAGGCCGAACTTTCGGTCCGCGAGGCCGAAGGCCGAGCGTATGATGCGCGAGCCCGAAGGGCGAGCGCTTGGCGAGGCCGCAGGCCGAGCCGTGTTAGTAACTTGCGAGGCTGAAGGCCGAGCTCCGACTTTAGAATATTTTCTACATCTTCGACTGGTCTCCATGGCAACTGACCGAGGTAACCAAAGCACCTACGAGTTTGGTTCCTTAACAAAAGTGACTCAGAACCTTGGTACCATTCTGCCCGTACCACCTTTTTATGGCAGTAGGGTGAATTTGGTTTGGTGGCTACAGTTTGTTTCTTTATTGTATTGAGAGTTTATATGGGATTTCATACTTCTATTGGAGTTTTGAACACACTTTTTTTTACGTATTAGGTGTCTTGATATAAGTTAAAATTGCACAACGATAAATGCGGGCCGCATGCGGCCCGCACACTGCCCGAAAAACTAGTTATTATTTATAATATATAAAGCTGGATTACCGTACACTGACTCACTGACTGACTGATTCACTGACTGACATGATTGTTCTCCCAGAAGGAGTCGAGTAGGAAGAAAGTGATGTATGGGAAAAGTGTAGAGGGAGTTTAGGTGAGTATGGGAAAAATCAAAAATCATAAAAAAGACGCCTGCCAAGTAAAGATGCATGACATATCTCTGAAACGGTAAGAGATAGGTAGGGGGTGCTTGACCAAATGTCATAGGGAATCGGGAGAGCAGTCGGATGACATTTGTCAAAAATTCAAAATGGCGGATTTCAAAATGGCCGCCATACAAAATCCTTCGATCCCTCAAAAAAGTAGCTGGTTCTACCAAAAAGAGTTGAGTACGGTTATAGTAATGTATTACGAAAATGACTAAGGGGTTTAGCTGAGTAGGAAAAAAATTAAAAACCCTAGAAATGACGCCTGCCAAGTAAAGCTGGACTACGTATCTCGAAAACGGTAAGAGATAGTTTTAGGGTGTTTGAACAAATGTCATAGGGAATCGGGAGAGCAGTCGAATGACACCTGTCAAATGTGCTACTCTCATTCTTCATACATTATTTGGAGTATTTGACCTTACAATGTCGACTGTATTAGGAGTTTTTGTGGGATTTTCAACTGAATTTGGAGTAATTGTCCTACTGGCCGTGTAGCGAGCCCGAAGGGCGAGCTTCTGGTGAGGCCGAAGGCCGAACTTTCGGGCCGCGAGGCCGTAGGCCGAGTGGACGGTGCGCGAGCCCGCAGGGCGAGCGCTAGGCGAGGCCGCAGGCCGAGCCATGTTAGTAACTTGCGAGGCCGAAGGCCGAGCTCAGACATGCACCGATTTGGCTGAAAATCGATATATAGGTTGTTCTCGTCATCCTCATTTCAAATATGAAATTTTTATTTCGATGACGTCTGCCAAGTAAAAAAAGGTACTCCGATTTGGCTGAAACTCGATATTTAAGTGGTTCTAGACGCCCTTATTCCAAATCAAAAAAAATTTTTTCGATGACGCCTGCCAAGTAAAAAAAGTTACTCCGATTTGGCTAAAACTCGATATTTAGGTGGTTCTGGGTGTCCTTATTCCAAATCTAAAATTTTTTTTTCGATGACGTCTGCCAAGTAAAAAAAGTTACTCCGATTTGGCTGAAACTCGATATCTAGGTTGTTCTGGACGTCCTTATTCCAAATATGAATTTTTTTTTTCGATGACGTCTGCCAAGTGCAGATAAATCACGTATCTCGAAAACGGTAATAGATAGGTAGGGGGTTTTTGAAAAAATGTCATAGGGAATAAGGAGAGCAGTCGAATGACATTTCGGATGTGTCAAACAAGCTCCTCTCATTCTTTATACTGCATTTGGAGTGTTTTACCTCATATTTTCGACTGTATTAGGAGTTTTTGTAGGTTTTTTGACTGAATTTGGAGTTACTGTTTTACGTCATTGTAGTAGCGAGCCCGAAGGGCGAGCTCCTGGTGAGGCCGAAGGCCGAACTTTCGGTCCGTGAGGCCGAAGGCCGAGCGATTAGTGCGTGAGCCCGAAGGGCGAGCGCTTGGCGAGGCCGCAGGCCGAGCCGTGTTAGTAACTTGCGAGGCCGAAGGCCGAGCTCCGACTTGAGAGTATTTTCCACGTCTCCGACTGGTCTCCATGGCAACTGCCCGCGATAACCAAAGCACCTACGAGTAGGGTTCCTTAACAAATGTGAGTCAAAACCTTGGTACCATTCTGCCGGTACCACCTTTTAATGGCAGTAGGGTGAATCTGGTTTGGAGGCTACAGTTTGTTTCTTTATTGTATTGAGAGTTTATATGGGATTTCCTACTTCTATTGAAGATTTGAAATATTTTTATTTATTGTAAAAGGTGTTTTGTTTTAGTTTAGTACTGCATAACGATAAATGCGGGCCGCATGCGGCCCGCACACTGCCCGAAATACTAGTTTATAATATATAAAGCTCGATTACCACTGACTGACTCACTGACTGACTGACTGACATAAATGTTCTCCTAGAAGGAGACGAGTAGGAACAAGGTGATGTATGGCAAAAATGTTCGGGTGGTTTTGGTGAGTATGAGAAAAATCGAAAATCATAAAAAAGACGCCTGCCAAGTGAAGATGGATGAGGTATCTCAAAAACGGTAAGAGATAGGTAGGGGGTGTTTGAACAAATGTCATAGGGAATCGGAAGTTTAGTCGAATGACACCTGTCAAAAATCCAAAATGGCGGATTTCAAGATGGCCGCCATACAAAGTGATCCGAGCCTGCTGAAGCGAGGCCGTTAGGCCGTGCTTCAGTAGGGGCGGAGCAGTTTGTATGGTGGCCGTCTTGAAATCCGACATTTTGGATGTGTCTTACGTGCTCCTATCATTCTTTATACTGCATTTGGAGTGTTTTTCCTTAATTTTCGAATATATTAGGAGTTTTTGTGGGATTTTTGACTAAATTTGGAGTTACTGTCCAACATTAGTGTAGTAGCGAGCCCGAAGGGCGAGCTCCTGGTGAGGCCGAAGGCCGAACTTTCGGTCCGCGAGGCCGAAGGCCGAGCGTATGATGCGCGAGCCCGAAGGGCGAGCGCTTGGCGAGGCCGCAGGCCGAGCCGTGTTAGTAACTTGCGAGGCCGAAGGCCGAGCTCCGACTTGAGAGTATTTTCCACGTCACCGACTGGTCTCCATGGCAACTGCCTGCGGTAACCGAAGCACCTACGAGTGGGGTTCCTTAACAAAAGTGACTCAGAACCTTGGTCCCATTCTGCCCGTATCACCTTTTTATCGTAGTAGGGTGAATTTGTTTTTTGTGGCTACAGTATGGTTCTTTATTGTATTGAGAGTTTATATGGGATTTCATACTTCTATTGGAGTTTTGAACATACTTTTTTCCAACGTATCAGGAGTTTTGATATAGTTTAGTACTGTATAACGATAAATGCGGGCCGCATGCGGCCCGCACACTGCCCGAAAAACTAGTTATTTATAATATATAAAGCTGGATTACCGTACACTGACTGACTGATTCACTGACTGACATCATTGTTCTCCCAGAAGGAGTCGAGAAGGAAGAAAGTGATGTATGGGAAAAGTGTAGAGGAGGTTTAGGGGAGTATGGGAAAAATCCGAAAACTCAAAGATGACGTCTGCCAAGTAAAATTGGATGGCGTATCTCTGAAACGGTAAGAGATAGGTAGGGGGTGCTTGACCAAATGTCATAGGAAATCGGGAGAGCAGTCGGATGACATCTGTCAAAAATCCAAAATGGCGGATTTCAAAATGGCCGCCATACAAAATCCTTCGATCCCTCAAAAAAGTAGCTGGTTCTACCAGGAAGAGTTGAGTACGGTTATAGTAATGTATTACGAAAATGACAAAGGGGCTTAGCTGAGTAGGGAAAAAATTAAAAACCCTAGAAATGACGCCTGCCAAGTAAAGCTGGACTACGTATCTCGAAAATGGTAAGAGATAGGTTGGGGGTGTTTGAACAAATGTCATAGGGAATCGGGAGAGCAGTCGAATGACACCTGTCAAACGTGCTCCTCTCATTCTTTATACTGCATTTGGAGTGTTTTACCTCATATTTTCGACTGTATTAGGAGTTTTTGTTGGTTTTTTGACTGAATTTGGAGTAATTGTCCTACTGGCCGTGTAGCGAGCCCGAAGGGCGAGCTTTTGGTGAGGCCGAAGGCCGAACTTCCGGGCCACGAGGCCGTAGGCCGAGTGGACGGTGCGCGAGCCCGCAGGGCGAGTGCTAGGCGAGGCCGCAGGCCGAGCCATGTTAGTAACTTGCGAGGCCGAAGGCCGAGCTCAGACTTGCACCGATTTGGCTGAAAATCGATATATTGGTTGTTCTCGTCGTCCTTATTTCAAATATGAAATTTTTATTTCGATGACGTCTGCCAAGTCAAAAAAGTTACTCCGATTTGGCTGAAACTCGATATTTAGGTGGTTCTGGGTGTCCTTATTCCAAATCTAAAATTTTTTTTTTCAATGACGTCTGCCAAGTAAAAAAAGATACTCCGATTTGGCTGAAACTCGATATCTAGGTTTTTCTGGACGTCCTTATTCCAAATATGAATTTTTTTTTTCGATGACGTCTGCCAAGTTCAGATAAATCACGTATCTCGAAAACGGTAATAGATAGGTAGGGGGTTTTTGAAAAAATGTCATAGGAAATAAGGAGAGCAGTCAAATGACATTTCGGATGTGTCAAACGTGCTCCTCTCATTCTTTATACTGCATTTGGAGTGTTTTACCTCATATTTTCGACTGTATTAGGAGTTTTTGTAGGTTTTTTGACTGAATTTGGAGTTACTGTACTACGTTATTGTAGTAGCGAGCCCGAAGGGCGAGCTGCTGGTGAGGCCGAAGGCCGAACTCTCGGCTCGCGAGGCCGAAGGCCGAGCGTATGGTGCGGGAGCCCGAAGGGCGAGCGCTTGGTGAGGCCGTAGGCCGAGCCGTGTTAGTAACTTGCGAGGCCGAAGGCCGAGCTCCGACTTGAGAGTTTTTTTCATGTCTCCTACTGGTCTCCATGGCAACTGCCCGTGATAACCAAAGCAACTACGAGTGGGGTTCCTTAACAAAAGTGACTCAGAACCTGGGTACCATTCTGCCCGTACCGCCTTTTTATGGCAGTAGGGTGAATCTGCTTTAGTGGCTACAGTATGGTTCCTTATTGTATTGAGAGTTTATATGGGATTTCATACTTCTAATGGAGTTTTGAACATACTTTTTTTAATGTAGCAGGTGTTTTTTTGACAGTTCCTACTGACTCAAGATAGATGCGGGCCGCATGCGGCCCGCACACTGCCCGAAAAACTAGTTATTATAATATATAAAGCTCGATTACCACTGACTCACTGACTGACTCACTCATTGACATAAATGTTCTCCTAGAAGGAGACGAGTAGGAGCAACGTGATGTATGGCAAAAATGTTCGGGGGGTTTTGGTTAGTATGAGAAAAATCGAAAATCATAAAAATGACGCCTGCCAAGTAAAGATGGATGAAATATCTCGAAAACGGTACAAGATAGGTAGGGAGTGTTTGAACAAATGTCATAGGGAATCGGGAGTTTAGTCGAATGACACCTGTCAAAAATCCAAAATGGCGGATTTCAAGATGGCCGCCATACAAATTGATCCGAGCCTGCTGAAGCGAGGCCTTTAGGCCGAGCTTCAGTAGGGGCGGAGCAGTTTGTATGGTGGCCGTCTTGAAATCCGTTATTTTGGATGTGCCTCACGTGCTCCTATCATTCTTTATTCTGCATTTGGAGTGTTTTACCTTATATTTTCGACTGTATTAGGAGTTTTTGTGGGATTTTTGACTGAATTTGGAGTTACTGTCCTTTATAAGTGTAGTAGCGAGCCCGAAGGGCGAGCTCCTGGTGAGGCCGAAGGCCGAACTTTCGGTCCGCGAGGCCGAAGGCCGAGCGTTTGATGCGCGAGCCCGAAGGGCGAGCGCTTTGCGAGGCCGCAGGCCGAGCCGTGTTGGTAACTTGCGAGGCCGAAGGCCGAGCTCCGACTTGAGAGTTTTTTCCACGTTTCCGACTGGTCTCCATGGCAACTGCCCGCGGTAAGCGAAGCACCTACGAGTGGGGTTCCTTAACAAAAGTGACTCAGAACCTTGGTCCCATTCTGCCCGTACCACCTTTTTATGGCAGTAGGGTGAATCTGTTTTAGTGGCTACAGTATGGTTCTTTATTGTATGGAGAGTTGGGATTTTGGATTTCATACTTCTATTGGAGTTTTGGACATTACTTTTTTTTATGTATTAGGTGTTTCTGTGAAATTGTCAAATGACTAAAGATAGATGCGGGCCGCATGCGGCCCGCACACTGCCCGAAAAACTAGTTATTATAATATATAAAGCTCGATTACCACTGACTGACTGACATAAATGTTCTCCTAGAAGGAGCAGAGTAGGGTAAAAATGAAGTATGGCAAAAATGTTCGGGTGGTTTTGGTGAGTATGAGAAAAATCGAAAATCATTAAAAAGACGCCTGCCAAGTGATGATGGATGACGTATCTCGAAAACGGTACGAGATAGGTAGGGGGTGTTTGAACAAATGTCATAGGGAATAGGAAGAGCAGTCGAATGACACCTGTCAAAAATCCAAAACGGCGGATTCAAGAAGGCCACCATACAAACTGCTCCGCCCCTACTGAAGCTCGGCCTAAGCTCGATTACCGTACACTGACTGACTGACTGACTCACTGACTGACATCATTGTTCTCCCAGAAGGAGTCGAGTAGGAAGAAAGTGATGTATGGGAAAAGTGTAGAAGGGGTTTATGTGAGTATGGGAAAAATCCGAAAACTCAAAGATGACGTCTGCCAAGTAAAATTGGATGGCGTATCTCTGAAACGGTAAGAGATAGGTAGGGGGTGCTTGACCAAATGTCATAGGGAATCAGGAGAGCAGTCGGATGACGTTTGTCAAAAATCCAAAATGGCGGATTTCAAAATGGCCGCCATACAAAATCCTTCGATCCCTCAAAAAAGTAGCTGGTTCTACCAGAAAGAGTTGAGTACGGTTATAGTAACGTATAACGCAAATGACTAAGGGGTTTAGCTGAGTAGGGGAAAAATTAAAAACCCTAGAAATGACGCCTGCCAAGTAAAGCTGGACTACGTATCTCGAAAACGGTAAGAGATAGGTTGGGGGTGTTTGAACAAATGTCATAGGGAATCGGGAAAGCAGTCAAATGACACCTGTCAAATGTGCTACTCTCATTCTTCATACATTATTTGGAGTATTTAATCTAACAATGTCGACTGTATTAGGAGTGTTTGTGGGAATTTCAACTCAATTTAGAGTAATTGTCCTACTGTCAGTGTAGCGAGCCCGAAGGGCGAGCTTTTGGTGAGGCCGAAGGCCGAACTTTCGGGCCACGAGGCCGTAGGCCGAGTGGACGGTGCGCGAGGCCGCAGGTCGAGCCGTGTTAGTAACTTGCGAGGCCGAAGGCCGAGCTCAGACTTGCACCGATTTGGCTGAAAATCGATATATACGTTGTTCTCGTCATCCTTATTCCAAATATGAAATTTTTAATTCGATGACGTCGGCCAAGTAAAAAAAGTTACTCCGATTTGGCTGAAACTCGATATTTAGGTGGTTCTGGGTGTCCTTATTCCAAATCTAAAAAAATTTCTTCGATGACGTCTGCCAAGTAAAAAAAGTTACTCCGATTTGGCTGAAACTCGATATTTAGGTGGTTCTGGGTGTCTTTATTCCAAATCTAAAAATTTTTTTTCGATGACGTCTGCCAAGTATAAAAACGTACTCCGATTTGGCTTATATTTTATATCTAGGTTGTTCTGGACGTCCTTATTCCAAATATGAAATTATTTTTCGATGACGTCTGCCAAGTGCAGATAAATCACGTACCTCGAAAACGGTAATAGATAGGTAGGGGGTTTTTGAAAAATGTCATAGGGAATAAGGAGAGCAATCGAATGACATTTTGGATGTGTCACACGTGCTCCTCTCATTCTTTATACTGCATTTGGAGTGTTTAACCTCATATTTTCGACTGTATTAGGAGTTTTTGTAGGTTTTTGACTGAATTTGGAGTTACTGTTCTACGTTATTGTAGTAGCGAGCCCGAAGGGCGAGCTCCTGGTGAGGCCGAAGGCCGAACTTTCGATTCGCGAGGCCGAAGGCCGAGCCGTATTAGCAACTTGCGAGGCCGAAGGCCGAGATCCCAACTGAGAGTATTTTCCACGACTCCTACTGGTCTCCAAGGCAACTGCCCGCGATAACCGAAGCACCTACGAGTGGGGTTCCTTAACAAAAGTGACTCAGAACCTTGGTCCGATTCTGCCCGTACCACCTTTTTATGGCAGTAGGGTGAATATGCTTTAGTGGCTACAGTATGGTTCGTTATTGTATGGAGAGTTTATTTGGGATTTCATATTTTAATTGGAGGTTTGAATTTTTTTTTTTTAAATGTATAAGGGGTTCTAGACTAGACACTTGGAAAAGTAGAGTTCTGGGTAATCGGATCTAGTAGTTTCTAAAATCAACCCTTCTTTGATCTCGGGATTGGTAACGAAACATTCAATAAACATTTCACTTCGAGCGGGAACTTTGTAAACCGTCTTTGTCATTTTAATGTTGAAAAACCTTTCAGGATTGTCTAATATTTCCAATCTAGATTTAGCATATCTAATATTTGCTCCGTAGGCTTTCATAAAACTTGTACCGATTATACCATCATAATCGAGATTGATTTCTTTCCCCACAACATGGAAATAGAATGGCAAATGATCCGTTTTGGATCTGATTAGACTCAACATAAACTTGCCTTTGGTTTTGGCGTAGGAATGAACATCATTAATACCTTTGAATTTTACTGTATGGTTTTCTAATTTGGGCAATGGTGAAAGGCTAGATTCTCTAATAAGACAGAGCGAACTTCCAGAATCGATCAAGAGGCGGAGAGGGGTACTGGAATGAGAGGTAAGTACTTCCACATACGGAAGTGAAGATTTATCTTCTCTTATGTCATAAATCACAATGTTTTCACTGTTTTTATGTTCACCTTCTGACTTTTTATTTTCTGTTTCAGGTTCAACAGTGAGACCGGAAGGTGCGGCGGGGCTGGCAGCGAGTAGATTAAGACTTCTAATATTAACATTGTGTTTTTCAGGTATGTTGAACGCACTTGACTTTGGCGTTTTACTGCAGTCATCAGAAACGGAGCGATTACGTGAAACAAGGGAAAATGACTTAGTACGACGATCATCAGAAGCATAGAGATCATATGATAATGTAGATGGCGGTTTGGTATAACGCCTGTCTTGAGATGCAGTGGGACTATTTGACACAAACGATTCGGTAATATGATGGTCAACAGAAACAGTGGGACCATATGATACAGAGGATGGCGACTTTATATGACAATGGTCTTGAGAGGCAGTGGGACCGTGTATAACAGAAGATAATTTAGTGTTACGGTAGTCCTTAGACGCAGTGGGACTATATGATGCAGTGGTTGACGGCTTAGTATTGTGATGGTCATGAGACGCAGTGAGACCACCTGTTCTAGCATTTTGATAGTCTTGAGAAGCAGTGTGACTATTCGATACAGTGGGTAACGGTTTAGTAATACGACGGCCATGGGATACAGTGGAACCATATGATACAGAGTATGAAGGCTTGAAACTACGATAGCCTTGAGAATCAGTGGGATTATTCGATGCAGTGATTAAGGATTTTATATGGTCCTTGGATGCAGTGGGGCTAAGTGCACAGTTATCACTTGAAACACTTGTGGTTAAGCGTCCTGCGACAACGTCACTGTACCGTCTAACAGGAGACGGTGATTTTGAAATCGGTGCAGTGGTTTTTGTGCCTACTTTGTTAACGGGTATACGACGGCACTCGTTCGATACCCGCGACTTTAGTTTAAATTCTCATGAATGTTGTAAGTTTCGTTCACGTCAGGCGGCGGTGACTCGATGGCTATATGGTTCTGTCGCTGTGGTACAAAATTACCTTGGCGTGAATTATTTATGCGTCTCTTAATACATTGGGAGATGTCATGACCCGGGTGTTTACAGTACCTGCAGAATATGGTATTACTATTTTGTTGTGGCTGCTGCCTTTGGACGACGGGAGGCTTTTGGAAAAAGGGCCTATCTGGTTGGTGTGGACCAACAGGCTGTGAGGCAATCGATCTTTTTGCGCGACAGTCTCGTTCTATATGTCCCGGTTTGCTACAATACCGACATACAATACGGGCAGTAGTAGGTCGTCCCTTTGACATAAGGTTTTGAATTTTTTCCTCACTGATAGCTATATTTATAGCTGCGTTGAGCGATTTCACATCCCTAGATCGCACGAGCGTGCTAATGTTTGGATGGAGGCCTAAACAGAAGGTATGTAACCCTAAATCTTCTGTCATTGCTATCCTACCTGGTAAATCTTTCTTATATGTCTCGGAGTTATGAATTTGTCAAAAATTCAAAATGGCGGATTTCAAAATGGCCGCCATACAAAATCCTTCGATCCCTCAAAAAAGTAGCTGGTTCTACCAAAAAGAGTTGAGTACGGTTATAGTAATGTATTACGAAAATGACTAAGGGGTTTAGCTGAGTAGGAAAAAAATTAAAAACCCTAGAAATGACGCCTGCCAAGTAAAGCTGGACTACGTATCTCGAAAACGGTAAGAGATAGTTTTAGGGTGTTTGAACAAATGTCATAGGGAATCGGGAGAGCAGTCGAATGACACCTAATATATAAAGCTGGATTACCGTACACTGACTCACTGACTGACTGATTCACTGACTGACATGATTGTTCTCCCAGAAGGAGTCGAGTAGGAAGAAAGTGATGTATGGGAAAAGTGTAGAGGGAGTTTAGGTGAGTATGGGAAAAATCAAAAATCATAAAAAAGACGCCTGCCAAGTAAAGATGCATGACATATCTCTGAAACGGTAAGAGATAGGTAGGGGGTGCTTGACCAAATGTCATAGGGAATCGGGAGAGCAGTCGGATGACATTTGTCAAAAATTCAAAATGGCGGATTTCAAAATGGCCGCCATACAAAATCCTTCGATCCCTCAAAAAAGTAGCTGGTTCTACCAAAAAGAGTTGAGTACGGTTATAGTAATGTATTACGAAAATGACTAAGGGGTTTAGCTGAGTAGGAAAAAAATTAAAAACCCTAGAAATGACGCCTGCCAAGTAAAGCTGGACTACGTATCTCGAAAACGGTAAGAGATAGTTTTAGGGTGTTTGAACAAATGTCATAGGGAATCGGGAGAGCAGTCGAATGACACCTGTCAAATGTGCTACTCTCATTCTTCATACATTATTTGGAGTATTTGACCTTACAATGTCGACTGTATTAGGAGTTTTTGTGGGATTTTCAACTGAATTTGGAGTAATTGTCCTACTGGCCGTGTAGCGAGCCCGAAGGGCGAGCTTCTGGTGAGGCCGAAGGCCGAACTTTCGGGCCGCGAGGCCGTAGGCCGAGTGGACGGTGCGCGAGCCCGCAGGGCGAGCGCTAGGCGAGGCCGCAGGCCGAGCCATGTTAGTAACTTGCGAGGCCGAAGGCCGAGCTCAGACATGCACCGATTTGGCTGAAAATCGATATATAGGTTGTTCTCGTCATCCTCATTTCAAATATGAAATTTTTATTTCGATGACGTCTGCCAAGTAAAAAAAGGTACTCCGATTTGGCTGAAACTCGATATTTAAGTGGTTCTAGACGCCCTTATTCCAAATCAAAAAAAATTTTTTCGATGACGCCTGCCAAGTAAAAAAAGTTACTCCGATTTGGCTAAAACTCGATATTTAGGTGGTTCTGGGTGTCCTTATTCCAAATCTAAAATTTTTTTTTCGATGACGTCTGCCAAGTAAAAAAAGTTACTCCGATTTGGCTGAAACTCGATATCTAGGTTGTTCTGGACGTCCTTATTCCAAATATGAATTTTTTTTTTCGATGACGTCTGCCAAGTGCAGATAAATCACGTATCTCGAAAACGGTAATAGATAGGTAGGGGGTTTTTGAAAAAATGTCATAGGGAATAAGGAGAGCAGTCGAATGACATTTCGGATGTGTCAAACAAGCTCCTCTCATTCTTTATACTGCATTTGGAGTGTTTTACCTCATATTTTCGACTGTATTAGGAGTTTTTGTAGGTTTTTTGACTGAATTTGGAGTTACTGTTTTACGTCATTGTAGTAGCGAGCCCGAAGGGCGAGCTCCTGGTGAGGCCGAAGGCCGAACTTTCGGTCCGTGAGGCCGAAGGCCGAGCGATTAGTGCGTGAGCCCGAAGGGCGAGCGCTTGGCGAGGCCGCAGGCCGAGCCGTGTTAGTAACTTGCGAGGCCGAAGGCCGAGCTCCGACTTGAGAGTATTTTCCACGTCTCCGACTGGTCTCCATGGCAACTGCCCGCGATAACCAAAGCACCTACGAGTAGGGTTCCTTAACAAATGTGAGTCAAAACCTTGGTACCATTCTGCCGGTACCACCTTTTAATGGCAGTAGGGTGAATCTGGTTTGGAGGCTACAGTTTGTTTCTTTATTGTATTGAGAGTTTATATGGGATTTCCTACTTCTATTGAAGATTTGAAATATTTTTATTTATTGTAAAAGGTGTTTTGTTTTAGTTTAGTACTGCATAACGATAAATGCGGGCCGCATGCGGCCCGCACACTGCCCGAAATACTAGTTTATAATATATAAAGCTCGATTACCACTGACTGACTCACTGACTGACTGACTGACATAAATGTTCTCCTAGAAGGAGACGAGTAGGAACAAGGTGATGTATGGCAAAAATGTTCGGGTGGTTTTGGTGAGTATGAGAAAAATCGAAAATCATAAAAAAGACGCCTGCCAAGTGAAGATGGATGAGGTATCTCAAAAACGGTAAGAGATAGGTAGGGGGTGTTTGAACAAATGTCATAGGGAATCGGAAGTTTAGTCGAATGACACCTGTCAAAAATCCAAAATGGCGGATTTCAAGATGGCCGCCATACAAAGTGATCCGAGCCTGCTGAAGCGAGGCCGTTAGGCCGTGCTTCAGTAGGGGCGGAGCAGTTTGTATGGTGGCCGTCTTGAAATCCGACATTTTGGATGTGTCTTACGTGCTCCTATCATTCTTTATACTGCATTTGGAGTGTTTTTCCTTAATTTTCGAATATATTAGGAGTTTTTGTGGGATTTTTGACTAAATTTGGAGTTACTGTCCAACATTAGTGTAGTAGCGAGCCCGAAGGGCGAGCTCCTGGTGAGGCCGAAGGCCGAACTTTCGGTCCGCGAGGCCGAAGGCCGAGCGTATGATGCGCGAGCCCGAAGGGCGAGCGCTTGGCGAGGCCGCAGGCCGAGCCGTGTTAGTAACTTGCGAGGCCGAAGGCCGAGCTCCGACTTGAGAGTATTTTCCACGTCACCGACTGGTCTCCATGGCAACTGCCTGCGGTAACCGAAGCACCTACGAGTGGGGTTCCTTAACAAAAGTGACTCAGAACCTTGGTCCCATTCTGCCCGTATCACCTTTTTATCGTAGTAGGGTGAATTTGTTTTTTGTGGCTACAGTATGGTTCTTTATTGTATTGAGAGTTTATATGGGATTTCATACTTCTATTGGAGTTTTGAACATACTTTTTTCCAACGTATCAGGAGTTTTGATATAGTTTAGTACTGTATAACGATAAATGCGGGCCGCATGCGGCCCGCACACTGCCCGAAAAACTAGTTATTTATAATATATAAAGCTGGATTACCGTACACTGACTGACTGATTCACTGACTGACATCATTGTTCTCCCAGAAGGAGTCGAGAAGGAAGAAAGTGATGTATGGGAAAAGTGTAGAGGAGGTTTAGGGGAGTATGGGAAAAATCCGAAAACTCAAAGATGACGTCTGCCAAGTAAAATTGGATGGCGTATCTCTGAAACGGTAAGAGATAGGTAGGGGGTGCTTGACCAAATGTCATAGGAAATCGGGAGAGCAGTCGGATGACATCTGTCAAAAATCCAAAATGGCGGATTTCAAAATGGCCGCCATACAAAATCCTTCGATCCCTCAAAAAAGTAGCTGGTTCTACCAGGAAGAGTTGAGTACGGTTATAGTAATGTATTACGAAAATGACAAAGGGGCTTAGCTGAGTAGGGAAAAAATTAAAAACCCTAGAAATGACGCCTGCCAAGTAAAGCTGGACTACGTATCTCGAAAATGGTAAGAGATAGGTTGGGGGTGTTTGAACAAATGTCATAGGGAATCGGGAGAGCAGTCGAATGACACCTGTCAAACGTGCTCCTCTCATTCTTTATACTGCATTTGGAGTGTTTTACCTCATATTTTCGACTGTATTAGGAGTTTTTGTTGGTTTTTTGACTGAATTTGGAGTAATTGTCCTACTGGCCGTGTAGCGAGCCCGAAGGGCGAGCTTTTGGTGAGGCCGAAGGCCGAACTTCCGGGCCACGAGGCCGTAGGCCGAGTGGACGGTGCGCGAGCCCGCAGGGCGAGTGCTAGGCGAGGCCGCAGGCCGAGCCATGTTAGTAACTTGCGAGGCCGAAGGCCGAGCTCAGACTTGCACCGATTTGGCTGAAAATCGATATATTGGTTGTTCTCGTCGTCCTTATTTCAAATATGAAATTTTTATTTCGATGACGTCTGCCAAGTCAAAAAAGTTACTCCGATTTGGCTGAAACTCGATATTTAGGTGGTTCTGGGTGTCCTTATTCCAAATCTAAAATTTTTTTTTTCAATGACGTCTGCCAAGTAAAAAAAGATACTCCGATTTGGCTGAAACTCGATATCTAGGTTTTTCTGGACGTCCTTATTCCAAATATGAATTTTTTTTTTCGATGACGTCTGCCAAGTTCAGATAAATCACGTATCTCGAAAACGGTAATAGATAGGTAGGGGGTTTTTGAAAAAATGTCATAGGAAATAAGGAGAGCAGTCAAATGACATTTCGGATGTGTCAAACGTGCTCCTCTCATTCTTTATACTGCATTTGGAGTGTTTTACCTCATATTTTCGACTGTATTAGGAGTTTTTGTAGGTTTTTTGACTGAATTTGGAGTTACTGTACTACGTTATTGTAGTAGCGAGCCCGAAGGGCGAGCTGCTGGTGAGGCCGAAGGCCGAACTCTCGGCTCGCGAGGCCGAAGGCCGAGCGTATGGTGCGGGAGCCCGAAGGGCGAGCGCTTGGTGAGGCCGTAGGCCGAGCCGTGTTAGTAACTTGCGAGGCCGAAGGCCGAGCTCCGACTTGAGAGTTTTTTTCATGTCTCCTACTGGTCTCCATGGCAACTGCCCGTGATAACCAAAGCAACTACGAGTGGGGTTCCTTAACAAAAGTGACTCAGAACCTGGGTACCATTCTGCCCGTACCGCCTTTTTATGGCAGTAGGGTGAATCTGCTTTAGTGGCTACAGTATGGTTCCTTATTGTATTGAGAGTTTATATGGGATTTCATACTTCTAATGGAGTTTTGAACATACTTTTTTTAATGTAGCAGGTGTTTTTTTGACAGTTCCTACTGACTCAAGATAGATGCGGGCCGCATGCGGCCCGCACACTGCCCGAAAAACTAGTTATTTATAATATATAAGGCTCGATTACCACTGACTCACTGACTGACTGATTGACATAAATGTTCTCCTAGAAGGAGCATAGTAGGGCTAAAATGATGTATGGCAGAAATGTTCGAGGGGTTTTGATGAGTATGAGAAAAATCGAAAATCATTAAAAAGACGCCTGCCAAGTGAAGATGGATGACGTATCTCAAAAACGGTAAGAGATAGGTAGGGGGTGTTTGAACAAATGTCATAGGGAATAAGGAGAGCAGTCGAATGACATCTGTCAAAAATCCAAAATGGCGGATTTCAAGATGGCCGCCATACAAATTGATCCGAGCCTGCTGAAGCGAGGCCGTTAGGCCGAGCTTCAGTAGGGGCGGAGCAGTTTGTATGGTGGCCGTCTTGAAATCCGACATTTTGGATGTGTCTTACATGCTCCTATCATTCTTTATACTGCATATGGAGTGTTTTACCTTTATTTTCAACTGTATTAGGAGTTTTTGTGGGAGTTTTGACTGAATTTGGAGTTACTGTCCTACGTTAGTGTAGTAGCGAGCCCGAAGGGCGAGCTCCTGGTAAGGCCGAAGGCCGAACTTTCGGTCCGCGAGGCCGAAGGCCAAGCGTATGATGCGTGAGCCCGAAGGGCGAGCGCTTGGCGAGGCCGTAGGCAAAGCCGTATTAGTAACTTGCGAGGCCGAAGGCCGAGCTCCGACTTGAGAGTATTTTCCACGTCACTGACTGGTCTCCATGGCAACTGCCTGCGGTAACCGAAGCACCTACGAGTGGGTATCCTTAACAAAAGTGACTCAGAACCTTGGTACTATTCTGCCCGTACCACCTTTTTATGGCAGTAGGGTGAATCTGGTTTGGTGGCTACAGTTTGGTTCCTTATTGCATTAAGAGTTTGTATGGGAAATCGTACATCTTTTGGTGTTTTGAAATATTTTTTTTTAATGTACAAGGTGTTTTGATATTGTTCAAACTTGCACAACGATAAATGCGGGCCGCATGCGGCCCGCACACTGCCCGAAAAACTAGTTATAATATATAAAGCTCGATTACCACTGACTCACTGACTGACTCACTCATTGACATAAATGTTCTCCTAGAAGGAGACGAGTAGGAGCAACGTGATGTATGGCAAAAATGTTCGGGGGGTTTTGGTTAGTATGAGAAAAATCGAAAATCATAAAAATGACGCCTGCCAAGTAAAGATGGATGAAATATCTCGAAAACGGTACAAGATAGGTAGGGAGTGTTTGAACAAATGTCATAGGGAATCGGGAGTTTAGTCGAATGACACCTGTCAAAAATCCAAAATGGCGGATTTCAAGATGGCCGCCATACAAATTGATCCGAGCCTGCTGAAGCGAGGCCTTTAGGCCGAGCTTCAGTAGGGGCGGAGCAGTTTGTATGGTGGCCGTCTTGAAATCCGTTATTTTGGATGTGCCTCACGTGCTCCTATCATTCTTTATTCTGCATTTGGAGTGTTTTACCTTATATTTTCGACTGTATTAGGAGTTTTTGTGGGATTTTTGACTGAATTTGGAGTTACTGTCCTTTATAAGTGTAGTAGCGAGCCCGAAGGGCGAGCTCCTGGTGAGGCCGAAGGCCGAACTTTCGGTCCGCGAGGCCGAAGGCCGAGCGTTTGATGCGCGAGCCCGAAGGGCGAGCGCTTTGCGAGGCCGCAGGCCGAGCCGTGTTGGTAACTTGCGAGGCCGAAGGCCGAGCTCCGACTTGAGAGTTTTTTCCACGTTTCCGACTGGTCTCCATGGCAACTGCCCGCGGTAAGCGAAGCACCTACGAGTGGGGTTCCTTAACAAAAGTGACTCAGAACCTTGGTCCCATTCTGCCCGTACCACCTTTTTATGGCAGTAGGGTGAATCTGTTTTAGTGGCTACAGTATGGTTCTTTATTGTATGGAGAGTTGGGATTTTGGATTTCATACTTCTATTGGAGTTTTGGACATTACTTTTTTTTATGTATTAGGTGTTTCTGTGAAATTGTCAAATGACTAAAGATAGATGCGGGCCGCATGCGGCCCGCACACTGCCCGAAAAACTAGTTATAATATATAAAGCTCGATTACCACTGACTGACTGACATAAATGTTCTCCTAGAAGGAGCAGAGTAGGGTAAAAATGAAGTATGGCAAAAATGTTCGGGTGGTTTTGGTGAGTATGAGAAAAATCGAAAATCATTAAAAAGACGCCTGCCAAGTGATGATGGATGACGTATCTCGAAAACGGTACGAGATAGGTAGGGGGTGTTTGAACAAATGTCATAGGGAATAGGAAGAGCAGTCGAATGACACCTGTCAAAAATCCAAAACGGCGGATTCAAGAAGGCCACCATACAAACTGCTCCGCCCCTACTGAAGCTCGGCCTAAGCTCGATTACCGTACACTGACTGACTGACTGACTCACTGACTGACATCATTGTTCTCCCAGAAGGAGTCGAGTAGGAAGAAAGTGATGTATGGGAAAAGTGTAGAGGGGGTTTATGTGAGTATGGGAAAAATCCGAAAACTCAAAGATGACGTCTGCCAAGTAAAATTGGATGGCGTATCTCTGAAACGGTAAGAGATAGGTAGGGGGTGCTTGACCAAATGTCATAGGGAATCAGGAGAGCAGTCGGATGACGTTTGTCAAAAATCCAAAATGGCGGATTTCAAAATGGCCGCCATACAAAATCCTTCGATCCCTCAAAAAAGTAGCTGGTTCTACCAGAAAGAGTTGAGTACGGTTATAGTAATGTATAACGCAAATGACTAAGGGGTTTAGCTGAGTAGGGGAAAAATTAAAAACCCTAGAAATGACGCCTGCCAAGTAAAGCTGGACTACGTATCTCGAAAACGGTAAGAGATAGGTTGGGGGTGTTTGAACAAATGTCATAGGGAATCGGGAAAGCAGTCAAATGACACCTGTCAAATGTGCTACTCTCATTCTTCATACATTATTTGGAGTATTTAATCTAACAATGTCGACTGTATTAGGAGTGTTTGTGGGAATTTCAACTCAATTTAGAGTAATTGTCCTACTGTCAGTGTAGCGAGCCCGAAGGGCGAGCTTTTGGTGAGGCCGAAGGCCGAACTTTCGGGCCACGAGGCCGTAGGCCGAGTGGACGGTGCGCGAGGCCGCAGGTCGAGCCGTGTTAGTAACTTGCGAGGCCGAAGGCCGAGCTCAGACTTGCACCGATTTGGCTGAAAATCGATATATACGTTGTTCTCGTCATCCTTATTCCAAATATGAAATTTTTAATTCGATGACGTCGGCCAAGTAAAAAAAGTTACTCCGATTTGGCTGAAACTCGATATTTAGGTGGTTCTGGGTGTCCTTATTCCAAATCTAAAAAAATTTCTTCGATGACGTCTGCCAAGTAAAAAAAGTTACTCCGATTTGGCTGAAACTCGATATTTAGGTGGTTCTGGGTGTCTTTATTCCAAATCTAAAAATTTTTTTTCGATGACGTCTGCCAAGTATAAAAACGTACTCCGATTTGGCTTATATTTTATATCTAGGTTGTTCTGGACGTCCTTATTCCAAATATGAAATTATTTTTCGATGACGTCTGCCAAGTGCAGATAAATCACGTACCTCGAAAACGGTAATAGATAGGTAGGGGGTTTTTGAAAAATGTCATAGGGAATAAGGAGAGCAATCGAATGACATTTTGGATGTGTCACACGTGCTCCTCTCATTCTTTATACTGCATTTGGAGTGTTTAACCTCATATTTTCGACTGTATTAGGAGTTTTTGTAGGTTTTTGACTGAATTTGGAGTTACTGTTCTACGTTATTGTAGTAGCGAGCCCGAAGGGCGAGCTCCTGGTGAGGCCGAAGGCCGAACTTTCGATTCGCGAGGCCGAAGGCCGAGCCGTATTAGCAACTTGCGAGGCCGAAGGCCGAGATCCCAACTGAGAGTATTTTCCACGACTCCTACTGGTCTCCAAGGCAACTGCCCGCGATAACCGAAGCACCTACGAGTGGGGTTCCTTAACAAAAGTGACTCAGAACCTTGGTCCGATTCTGCCCGTACCACCTTTTTATGGCAGTAGGGTGAATATGCTTTAGTGGCTACAGTATGGTTCGTTATTGTATGGAGAGTTTATTTGGGATTTCATATTTTAATTGGAGGTTTGAATTTTTTTTTTTTAAATGTATAAGGGGTTCAGGTAAAGTTTAGTACTGCATAACGATAAATGCGGGCCGCATGCGGCCCGCACACTGCCCGAAATACTAGTTATTTATAATATATAAGGCTCGATTACCACTGACTGACTCACTGACTCACTGACATAAATGTTCTCCTAGAAGGAGCAGAGTAGGGTAAAAATGAAGTATGGCAAAAATGTTCGGCGGGTTTAGGTGAGTATGAGAAAAATCGAAAATCATTAAAAAGACGCCTGCCAAGTAAAGATGAATGACATATCTCAAAAACGGTACAAGATAGGTAGAGGGTGTTTGAACAAATGTCATAGGGAATTGGGAGAGCAGTCGGATGACATCTGTCAAAAATCCAAAATGGTGGATTTCAAGATGGCCGCCATACAAAGTGATCCGAGCCTGCTGAAGCGAGGCCGTTAGGCCGAGCTTCAGTAGAGGCGGAGCAGTTTGTATGGTGGCTGTCTTGAAATCCGACATTTTGGATGTGACCCACGTGCTCCTATCATTCTTTATACTGCATTTGGAGTGTTTTACCTAATATTTTCGACTGTATTAGGAGTTTTTGTGGGATTTTTGACTAAATTTGGAGTTACTGTCCTACATAAGTGAAGTAGCGAGCCCGAAGGGCGAGCTTCTGGTGAGGCCGAAGGCCGAACTTTCGGTCCGCGAGGCCGAAGGCCGAGCGTATGATGCGTGAGCCCGAAGGGCGAGCGCCTGGCGAGGCCGTAGGCCGAGCCGTATTAGTAACTTGCGAGGCCGAAGGCCGAGCTCCGACTTGAGAGTATTTTCCACATCTCCGACTGGTCTCCATGGCAACTGCCTGCGGTAACCGCAGCAACTACGAGTGGGGTTCCTTAACAAAAGTGACTCAGAACCTTGGTACCATTCTGCCCGTACCACCTTTTTATGGCAGTAGGGTGAATCTGCTTTAGTGGCTACAGTATGGTTCTTTATTGTATTGAGAGTTTATATGGGATTTCATTCTTCTATTGGAGTTTTGAACATACTTTTTTACAACGTATCATGAGTTTTGATATAGTTTAGTACTGCATAACGATAAATGCGGGCCGCATGCGGCCCGCACACTGCCCGAAAAACTAGTTTATTATAATATATAAAGCTCGATTACCACTGACTGACTGACTGACTCACTGACATAAATGTTCTCCTAGAAGGAGCAGAGTAGGGTAAAAATGAAGAATAGCAAAAATGTTCGGAGGGTTTTGGTGAGTATGAGAAAAATCGAAAATCATTAAAAAGACGCCTGCCAAGTAAAGATGGATGACGTATCTCAAAAACGGTACGAGATAGGTAGGGGGTGTTTGAACAAATGTCATAGGGAATCGGGAGAGCAGTCGAATGACACCTGTCAAAAATCCAAAATGGCGGATTTCAAGATGGCCGCCATACAAAGTGATCCGAGCCTGCTGAAGCGAGGCCTTTAGGCCGAGCTTCAGTAGGGGCGGAGCAGTTTGTATGGTGGCCGTCTTGAAATCCGACAATTTGGATGTGACCCACGTGCTCCTATCATTCTTTATACTGCATTTGGAGTGATTTACCCTATATTTTCGACTGTATTAGGAGTTTTTGTGGGATTTTCGACTGAATTTGGAGTAACTGTCCTACATTAGTGAAGTTGCGAGCCCGAAGGGCGAGCTTCTGGTGAGGCCGAAGGCCGAACTTTCGGTCCGCGAGGCCGAAGGCCGAGCGTATGATGCGCGAGCCCGAAGGGCGAGTGCTTTGCGAGGCCGCAGGCCGAGCCGTGTTAGTAACTTGCGAGGCCGAAGGCCGAGCTCCGACTTGAGATTATTTTCCACATCTCCGACTGGTCTCCATAGCAACTGCCCGCGGTAACCGAAGCACCTACGAGTGGGGTTCCTTCACAAAAGTGACTCAGAACCTTGGTCCCATTCTGCCCGTACCACCTTTTTGTGGCAGTAGGGTGAATTTGCTTTAGTGGCTGCAGTATGGTTCTTTATTGTATTGAGAGTTTTTATGGGATTTCATACTTCCATTGGAGTTTTGAACATTCTTTTTCTTAAAGTATTAGGGGTTTATGTGAAATTTCCAAATGACTCAAGATAGATGCGGGCCGCATGCGGCCCGCACACTGCCCGAAAAACTAGTTTATAATATATAAAGCTCGATTACCACTCACTGACTGACTGACTGATTGACATAAATGTTCTCCTAGAAGGAGCAGAGTAGGGCTAAAATGATGTATGGCAAAAATGTTTGGGGGGTTTTGGTGAGTATGAGAAAAATCGAAAATCATTAAAAAGACGCCTGCCAAGTGATGATGGATGACGTATCTCGAAAACGGTAAGAGATAGGTAGGGGGTGTTTGAACAAATGTCATAGAGAATCGGGAGAGCAGTCGAATGACACCTGTCAAAAATCCAAAATGGCGGATTTCAAGATGGCCGCCATACAAAATGCTCCGAGCCTGCTGAAGCGAGGCCTTTAGGCCGAGCTTCAGTAGGGGCGGAGCAGTTTGTATGGTGGCCTTCTTGAAATCCGCCATTTTGGATTTGTCCCAGGTGCTCCTCTCATTCTTCATACTGCATTTGGAGTGTTTTACCTTATATTTTCGACTGTATTAGGAGTTTTTGTGGGTTTTTTGACTGAATTTGGAGTAACTGTTCTACATTAGTGTATAGCGAGCCCAAAGGGCAACCACCTGGTGAGGCCGAAGGCCGAACTTTCGGTCCGCGAGGCCGAAGGCCGAGCGAATGGTGCGCGAGCCCGAAGGGCGAGCGCTTGGCGAGGCCGCAGGCCGAGCCGTATTAGTAACTTGCGAGGCCGAAGGCCGAGCTCCGACTTGAGAGTATTTTCCACGTCACCGACTGGTCTCCATGGCAACTGCCTGCGGTAACCGAAGCACCTACGAGTGGGGTTCCTTAACAAAAGTGATTCAGAACCTTGGTACCATTCTGCCCGTACCACCTTTTTATGGCAGTAGGGTGAATTTGGTTTGGTGATAACAGTACGGTTCTCTATTGTATTAAGGGTTTGTATGGGAAATCGTACATCTTTAGGTGTTTTGAAATAATTTTTTTTAATGTATAAGGTGTTTTGATATTGTTCAAACTTGCACAACGATAAATGCGGGCCGCATGCGGCCCGCACACTGCCCGAAATACTAGTTTATATTATATAAAGCTCGATTACCACTGACTGATTGACATAAATGTTCTCCTAGAAGGAGACGAGTAGGAACAACGTGATGTATGGCAAAAGTGTTCGGGTGGTTTCGGTGAGTATGAGAAAAATCGAAAATCATAAAAATGACGCCTGCCAAGTAAAGATGGATGACGTATCTCGAAAACGGTGCAAGATGGGTAGGGGGTGTTTGAACAAATGTCATAGGGAATAGGGAGAGCAGTCGAATGACACCTGTCAAAAATCCAAAATGGCGGATTTCAAGATGGCCGCCATACAAAATGATCCGAGCCTGCTGAAGCGAGGCCGTTAGGCCGAGCTTCAGTAGGGGCGGAGCAGTTTGTATGGTGGCTGTCTTGAAATCCGACATTTTGGATGTGACCCACATGCTCCTATCATTCTTTATACTGCATTTGGAGTGTTTTACCTTATATTTTCGACTGTATTAGGAGTTTTTGTGGGATTTTTGACTGAATTTGGAGTAACTGTCCTACATAAGTGTAGTAGCGAGCCCGAAGGGCGAGCTCCTGGTGAGGCCGGAGGCCGAACTTTCGGTCCGCGAGGCCGAAGGCCGAGCGTATGATGCGCGAGCCCGTAGGGCGAGCGCTTGGCGAGGCCGCAGGCCGAGCCGTGTTGGTAACTTGCGAGGCCGAAGGCCGAGCTCCGACTTGAGAGTTTTTTCCAAGTCTCCGACTGGTCTCCATGGCAACTGCCCGCGGTAAGCAAAGCACCTACGAGTGGGGTTCCTTTACAAAAGTGACTCAGAACCTTGGTTCCATTCTGCCCGTACCTCCTTTTTAAGGCAGAAGGGTGAATCTGCTATAGTAGCTACAGTATGGTTCTCTACTGTATGACAATTTTATATGGGATTTCATACTTCTATTGAAGTTTTGAACATATTTTTATTATGTATGAGGTGTTTTTGTGACAGTTCCTACTGACTCAAGATAGATGCGGGCCGCATGCGGCCCGCACACTGCCCGAAAAACTAGTTTATTTATAATATATAAAGCTCGATTACCACTGACTGATTGACATAAATGTTCTCCTAGAAGGAGACGAGTAGGAGCAACGTGATGTATGGCAAAAATGTTCGGGTGGTTTTGGTGAGTATGAGAAAAATCGAAAATTATTAAAAAGACGCCTGCCAAGTGATGATGGATGACGTATCTCGAAAACGGTAAGAGATAGGTAGGGGGTGTTTGACCAAATGTCATAGGGAATCAAGAGTGCAGTCGAATGACAGCTGTCAAAAATTCAAAATGGCGGATTTCAAGATGGCCGCCATACAAAATGACCCGAGTCTGCTGAAGCGAGGCCTTTAGGCCGAGCTTCAGTAGGGGCGGAGCAGTTTGTATGGCGGCCGTCTTGAAATCCGACATTTTGGATGTGACTCACGTGCTCCTATCATTCTTTATACTGCATTTGGAGTGTTTGACCTTTATTTTCGACTGTATTAGGAGTTTTTGTGGGAGTTTTGACTGAATTTGGAGTTACTGTCCTATATTAGTGTAGTAGCGAGCCCGAAGGGCGAGCTCCTGGTGAGGCCGAAGGCCGAACTTTCGGTCCGCGAGGCCGAAGGCCGAGCGTATGATGCGCGAGCCCGAAGGGCGAGCGCCTGGCGAGGCCGTAGGCCGAGCCGTATTAGTAACTTGCGAGGCCGAAGGCCGAGCTCCGACTTGAGAGTATTTTCCACATCTCCGACTGGTCTCCATGGCAACTGCCCGCGGTAACCGAAGCACCTACGAGTGGGGTTCCTTTACAAAAGTGACTCAGAACCTTGGTTCCATTCTGCCCGTACCACCTTTTTATGGCAGTAGGGTGAATTTGCTTTAGTGGCTACAGTATGGTTCTTTATTGTATGGAGAGTTTATTTGGGATTTCATACTTCTATTGGAGTTTTGAACTTATTTTTTTTAAATGTATAAGGGGTTAAGGTAAAGTTAAGTACTGCACAACGAAAAATGCGGGCCGCATGCGGCCCGCACACTGCCCGAAAAACTAGTTATTATAATATATAAAGCTCGATTACCACTGACTGACTGACTGACATAAATGTTCTCCTAGAAGGAGCAGAGTAGGGTTAAAATGAAGTATGGCAAAAATGTTCGGGAGGTTTTGGTGAGTATGAGAAAAATCGAAAATCATAAAAATGACGCCTGCCAAGTGAAGATGGATGACGTATCTCGAAAACGGTACAAGATAGGTAGGGGGTGTTTGTACAAATGTCATAGGGAACCGGGAGTTAAGTCGAATGACAACTGTCAAAAATCCAAAATGGCGGATTTCAAGATGGCCGCCATACAAAATGATCCGAGCCTGCTGAAGCGAGGCCGTTAGGCCGAGGTTCAGTAGGGGCGGAGCAGTTTGTATGGGGGCCTTCTTGAAATCCGCCATTTTGGATTTTTGACAGGTGCTCCTATCATTCTTTATACTGCATTTGGAGTGTATTACCCTATATTTTCGACTGTATTAGAAGTTTTTGTGGGATTTTTGACTGAATTTGGAGTAACTGTCCTAGATAAGTGTAGTAGCGAGCCCGAAGGGCGAGCTCCTGGTGAGGCCGAAGGCCGAACTTTCGGCTCGCGAGGCCGAAGGCCGAGCGTATGGTGCGTGAGCCCGAAGGGCGAGCGCTTGGCGAGGCCGCAGGCCGAGCCGTGTTAGTAACTTGCGAGGCCGAAGGCCGAGCTCCGACTCGAGAGTTTTTTCCACGTCTGCGACTGGTCTCCATGGCAACTGCCCGCGGTAAGCGAAGCACCTACGAGTGGGGTTCCTTAACAAAAGTGACTCAGAACCTTGGTCCCATTCTGCCCGTACCACCTTTTTATGGCAGTAGGGTGAATTTGCTTTAGTGGCTACTGTATGGTTCTTTATTGTATTGAGAGTTGATATGGGGTTTCATACATATATTGGAGTTTTGAACACAATTTTTTTAACGTATTAGGTGTTTCTGTGAAATTTTCAAATGACTAAAGATAGATGCGGGCCGCATGCGGCCCGCACACTGCCCGAATAACTAGTTATTTATTTATATTATATAAAGCTCGATTACCACTGACTGATTGACATAAATGTTCTCCTAGAAGGAGACGAGTAGGAACAACGTGATGTATGGCAAAAGTGTTCGGGTGGTTTCGGTGAGTATGAGAAAAATCGAAAATCATAAAAATGACGCCTGCCAAGTAAAGATGGATGACGTATCTCGAAAACGGTGCAAGATGGGTAGGGGGTGTTTGAACAAATGTCATAGGGAATAGGGAGAGCAGTCGAATGACACCTGTCAAAAATCCAAAATGGCGGATTTCAAGATGGCCGCCATACAAAATGCTCCGAGCCTGCTGAAGCGAGGCCTTTAGGCCGAGCTTCAGTAGGGGCGGAGCAGTTTGTATGGTGGCCTTCTTGAAATCCGCCATTTTGGATTTGTCCCAGGTGCTCCTCTCATTCTTCATACTGCATTTGGAGTGTTTTACCTTATATTTTCGACTGTATTAGGAGTTTTTGTGGGTTTTTTGACTGAATTTGGAGTAACTGTTCTACATTAGTGTATAGCGAGCCCAAAGGGCAACCACCTGGTGAGGCCGAAGGCCGAACTTTCGGTCCGCGAGGCCGAAGGCCGAGCGAATGGTGCGCGAGCCCGAAGGGCGAGCGCTTGGCGAGGCCGCAGGCCGAGCCGTATTAGTAACTTGCGAGGCCGAAGGCCGAGCTCCGACTTGAGAGTATTTTCCACGTCACCGACTGGTCTCCATGGCAACTGCCTGCGGTAACGGAAGCACCTACGAGTGGGGTTCCTTAACAAAAGTGATTCAGAACCTTGGTACCATTCTGCCCGTACCACCTTTTTATGGCAGTAGGGTGAATTTGGTTTGGTGATAACAGTACGGTTCTCTATTGTATTAAGGGTTTGTATGGGAAATCGTACATCTTTAGGTGTTTTGAAATAATTTTTTTTAATGTATAAGGTGTTTTGATATTGTTCAAACTTGCACAACGATAAATGCGGGCCGCATGCGGCCCGCACACTGCCCGAAATACTAGTTAATAATATATAAAGCTCGATTACCACTCACTGACTGACTGACTGACTGATTGACATAAATGTTCTCCTAGAAGGAGCAGAGTAGGGTAAAAATGAAGTATGGCAAAAATGTTCGGGTGGTTTTGGTGAGTATGAAAAAAATCGAAAATCATTAAAAAGACGCCTGCCAAGTAAAGATGGATGACATATCTCAAAAACGGTACAAGATAGGTAGGGGGTGTTTGAACAAATGTCATAGGGAATCGGGAGAGCAGTCGAATGACACCTGTCAAAAATCCAAAATGGCGGATTTCAAGATGGCCGCCATACAAAGTGATCCAAACCTGCTGAAGCGAGGCCGTTAGGCCGAGCTTCAGTAGGGGCGGAGCAGTTTGTATGGTGGCCATCTTGAAATCCGACATTTTGGATGTGCTCCACGTGCTCCTCTCACTCTTTATACTGCATTTGGAGTGTTTAACCTTCATTTTCGACTGTATTAGGAGTTTTTGTGGGATTTTTGACTGAATTTGGAGTTAATGTCCTACATTAATTAAGTAGCGAGCCCGAAGGGCGAGCTCCTGGTGAGGCCGAAGGCCGAACTTTCGGTCCGCGAGGCCGAAGGCCGAGCGTATGGTGCGTGAGCCCGAAGGGTGAGCGCTTGGCGAGGCCGCAGGCCGAGCCGTATTAGTAACTTGCGAGGCCGAAGGCCGAGCTCCGACTTGAGAGTATTTTCTACATCTCCGACTGGTCTCCATGGCAACTGCCCGCGGTAACCGAAGCACCTACGAGTGGGGTTCCTTAACAAAAGTGACTCAGAACCTTGGTCCCATTCTGCCCGTACCACCTTTTTATGGCAGTAGGGTGAATTTGCTTTAGTGGTTACAGTATGGTTCTTTATTGTATTGAGAGTTTATATGGGATTTCATGCTTCTATTGGAGTTTTGAACACACAATTTTTTTAATGTATCAGGCGTTTTTTTGACAGTTCCTACTGACTCAAGATAGATGCGGGCCGCATGCGGCCCGCACACTGCCCGAAAAACTAGTTATAATATATAAAGCTCGATTACCATTGACTCACTGACTGACATAAATGTTCTCCTAGAAGGAGACAAGTAGGAACAACGTGATGTATGGCAAAAATGTTCGGGTGGTTTCGGTGAGTATGGAAAAAATCGAAAATCATAAAAATGACGCCTGCCAAGTAAAGATGGATGACATATCTCAAAAACGGTACAAGATAGGTAGGGGGTGTTTGAACAAATACCATAGAGAATCGGGAGAGCAGTCGAATGACACCTGTTAAAAATCCAAAATGGCGGATTTCAAGATGGCCGCCATACAAAATGCTCCGAGCCTGCTGAAGCGAGGCCTTTAGGCCGAGCTTCAGTAGGGGCGGAGCAGTTTGTATGGTGGCCTTCTTGAAATCCGCCATTTTGGATTTGTCCCAGGTGCTCCTCTCATTCTTCATACTGCATTTGGAGTGTTTTACCATATATTTTCGACTGTATTAGGAGTTTTTGTGGGTTTTTTGACTGAATTTGGAGTAACTGTCCTACATTAGTGTATAGCGAGCCCAAAGGGCAACCACCTGGTGAGGCCGAAGGCCGAACTTTCGGTCCGCGAGGCCGAAGGCCGAGCGAATGGTGCGCGAGCCCGAAGGGCGAGCGCTTGGCGAGGCCGCAGGCCGAGCCGTGTTGGTAACTTGCGAGGCCGAAGGCCGAGCTCCGACTTGAGAGTTTTTTCCACGTCTCCGACTGGTCTCCATGGCAACTGCCCACGGTTAGCGAAGCACCTACGAGTGGGGTTCCTTAACAAAAGTGACTCAGAACCTTGGTCCCATTCTGCCCGTACCACCTTTTTATGGCAGTAGGGTGAATCTGCTTTAGTGGCTACAGTATGGTTCTTTATTGTATTGAGAGTTTATATGGGATTTCATACTTCTATTGGAGTTTTGAACACACTTTTTTTCAGGTATTAGGTGTTTCTGTGAAATTTTCAAATGACTAAAGATAGATGCGGGCCGCATGCGGCCCGCACACTGCCCGAAAAACTAGTTATTATAATATATAAAGCTCGATTACCATTGACTCACTGACTGACATAAATGTTCTCCTAGAAGGAGACGAGTAGGAACAACGCGATGTATGGCAAAAATGTTCGGGTGGTTTTGGTGAGTATGAGAAAAATCGAAAATCATTAAAAAGACGCCTGCCAAGTGATGATGGATGACGTATCTCGAAATCGGTAAGAGATAGGTAGGGGGTGTTTGAACAAATGTCATAGGGAATCGGGAGAGCAGTCGAATGACATCTGTCAAAAATCCAAAATGGCGGATTTCAAGATGGCCGCCATACAAAATGCTCCGAGCCTGCTGAAGCGAGGCCTTTAGGCCGAGCTTCAGTAGGGGCGGAGCAGTTTGTATGGTGGCCGTCTTGAAATCCGTTATTTTGGATGTGCCCCACGTGCTCCTATCATTCTTTATACTGCATTTGGAGTGTTTTACCTACATTTTCGACTGTATTAGGAGTTTTTGTGGGATTTTTGACTGAATTTGGAGTTACTGTCCAACATTAGTGTATAGCGAGCCCGAAGGGCGAGCTCCTGGTGAGGCCGAAGGCCGAACTTTCGGTCCGCGAGGCCGAAGGCCGAGCGTATGGTGCGTGAGCCCGAAGGGCGAACGCTTGGCGAGGCCGTAGGCCGAGCCGTATTAGTAACTTGCGAGGCCGAAGGCCGAGCTCCGACTTGAGAGTTTTTTTCACGTCTCCGACTGGTCTCCATGGCAACTGCCCGCGGTAACCGAAGCACCTACGAGTGGGGTTTCTTAACAAAAGTGACTCAGAACCTTGGTACCATTCTGCCCGTACCACCTTTTTATGGCAGTAGGGTGAATTTGCTTTAGTGGCTACAGTATGGATCTTTATTGTATGGAGAGTTTATTTGGGATTTCATACTTCTATTGGAATTTTGAACTTATTTTTTTTAAATGTATAATGGGTTAAGGTATAGTTTAGTACTGCATAACGATAAATGCGGGCCGCATGCGGCCCGCACACTGCCCGAAATACTAGTTTATAATATATAAAGCTCGATTACCACTGACTGATTGACATAAATGTTCTCCTAGAAGGAGACGAGTAGGAGCAACGTGATGTATGGCAAAAATGTTCGGGTGGTTTTGGTGAGTATGAGAAAAATCGAAAATTATTAAAAAGACGCCTGCCAAGTGATGATGGATGACGTATCTCGAAAACGGTAAGAGATAGGTAGGGGGTGTTTGACCAAATGTCATAGGGAATCAAGAGTGCAGTCGAATGACAGCTGTCAAAAATTCAAAATGGCGGATTTCAAGATGGCCGCCATACAAAATGACCCGAGCCTGCTGAAGCGAGGCCTTTAGGCCGAGCTTCAGTAGGGGCGGAGCAGTTTGTATGGCGGCCGTCTTGAAATCCGACATTTTGGATGTGACTCACGTGCTCCTATCATTCTTTATACTGCATTTGGAGTGTTTGACCTTTATTTTCGACTGTATTAGGAGTTTTTGTGGGAGTTTTGACTGAATTTGGAGTTACTGTCCTATATTAGTGTAGTAGCGAGCCCGAAGGGCGAGCTCCTGGTGAGGCCGAAGGCCGAACTTTCGGTCCGCGAGGCCGAAGGCCGAGCGTATGATGCGCGAGCCCGAAGGGCGAGCGCCTGGCGAGGCCGTAGGCCGAGCCGTATTAGTAACTTGCGAGGCCGAAGGCCGAGCTCCGACTTGAGAGTATTTTCCACATCTCCGACTGGTCTCCATGGCAACTGCCCGCGGTAACCGAAGCACCTACGAGTGGGGTTCCTTTACAAAAGTGACTCAGAACCTTGGTTCCATTCTGCCCGTACCACCTTTTTATGGCAGTAGGGTGAATTTGCTTTAGTGGCTACAGTATGGTTCTTTATTGTATGGAGAGTTTATTTGGGATTTCATACTTCTATTGGAGTTTTGAACTTATTTTTTTTAAATGTATAAGGGGTTAAGGTAAAGTTAAGTACTGCACAACGAAAAATGCGGGCCGCATGCGGCCCGCACACTGCCCGAAAAACTAGTTTATTTATATTATATAAAGCTCGATTACCACTGACTGATTGACATAAATGTTCTCCTAGAAGGAGACGAGTAGGAACAACGTGATGTATGGCAAAAGTGTTCGGGTGGTTTCGGTGAGTATGAGAAAAATCGAAAATCATAAAAATGACGCCTGCCAAGTAAAGATGGATGACGTATCTCGAAAACGGTGCAAGATGGGTAGGGGGTGTTTGAACAAATGTCATAGGGAATAGGGAGAGCAGTCGAATGACACCTGTCAAAAATCCAAAATGGCGGATTTCAAGATGGCCGCCATACAAAATGATCCGAGCCTGCTGAAGCGAGGCCGTTAGGCCGAGCTTCAGTAGGGGCGGAGCAGTTTGTATGGTGGCTGTCTTGAAATCCGACATTTTGGATGTGACCCACATGCTCCTATCATTCTTTATACTGCATTTGGAGTGTTTTACCTTATATTTTCGACTGTATTAGGAGTTTTTGTGGGATTTTTGACTGAATTTGGAGTAACTGTCCTACATAAGTGTAGTAGCGAGCCCGAAGGGCGAGCTCCTGGTGAGGCCGGAGGCCGAACTTTCGGTCCGCGAGGCCGAAGGCCGAGCGTATGATGCGCGAGCCCGTAGGGCGAGCGCTTGGCGAGGCCGCAGGCCGAGCCGTGTTGGTAACTTGCGAGGCCGAAGGCCGAGCTCCGACTTGAGAGTTTTTTCCAAGTCTCCGACTGGTCTCCATGGCAACTGCCCGCGGTAAGCAAAGCACCTACGAGTGGGGTTCCTTAACAAAAGTGACTCAGAACCTTGGTCCCATTCTGCCCGTACTACCTTTTTATGCCAGTAGGGTGAATTTGCTTTAGTGGCTACAGTATGGATCTTTATTGTATGGAGAGTTTATTTGGGATTTCATACTTCTATTGGAATTTTGAACTTATTTTTTTTAAATGTATAATGGGTTAAGGTATAGTTTAGTACTGCATAACGATAAATGCGGGCCGCATGCGGCCCGCACACTGCCCGAAATACTAGTTTATAATATATAAAGCTCGATTACCACTGACTGATTGACATAAATGTTCTCCTAGAAGGAGACGAGTAGGAGCAACGTGATGTATGGCAAAAATGTTCGGGTGGTTTTGGTGAGTATGAGAAAAATCGAAAATTATTAAAAAGACGCCTGCCAAGTGATGATGGATGACGTATCTCGAAAACGGTAAGAGATAGGTAGGGGGTGTTTGACCAAATGTCATAGGGAATCAAGAGTGCAGTCGAATGACAGCTGTCAAAAATTCAAAATGGCGGATTTCAAGATGGCCGCCATACAAAATGACCCGAGCCTGCTGAAGCGAGGCCTTTAGGCCGAGCTTCAGTAGGGGCGGAGCAGTTTGTATGGCGGCCGTCTTGAAATCCGACATTTTGGATGTGACTCACGTGCTCCTATCATTCTTTATACTGCATTTGGAGTGTTTGACCTTTATTTTCGACTGTATTAGGAGTTTTTGTGGGAGTTTTGACTGAATTTGGAGTTACTGTCCTATATTAGTGTAGTAGCGAGCCCGAAGGGCGAGCTCCTGGTGAGGCCGAAGGCCGAACTTTCGGTCCGCGAGGCCGAAGGCCGAGCGTATGATGCGCGAGCCCGAAGGGCGAGCGCCTGGCGAGGCCGTAGGCCGAGCCGTATTAGTAACTTGCGAGGCCGAAGGCCGAGCTCCGACTTGAGAGTATTTTCCACATCTCCGACTGGTCTCCATGGCAACTGCCCGCGGTAACCGAAGCACCTACGAGTGGGGTTCCTTTACAAAAGTGACTCAGAACCTTGGTTCCATTCTGCCCGTACCACCTTTTTATGGCAGTAGGGTGAATTTGCTTTAGTGGCTACAGTATGGTTCTTTATTGTATGGAGAGTTTATTTGGGATTTCATACTTCTATTGGAGTTTTGAACTTATTTTTTTTAAATGTATAAGGGGTTAAGGTAAAGTTAAGTACTGCACAACGAAAAATGCGGGCCGCATGCGGCCCGCACACTGCCCGAAAAACTAGTTTATTTATATTATATAAAGCTCGATTACCACTGACTGATTGACATAAATGTTCTCCTAGAAGGAGACGAGTAGGAACAACGTGATGTATGGCAAAAGTGTTCGGGTGGTTTCGGTGAGTATGAGAAAAATCGAAAATCATAAAAATGACGCCTGCCAAGTAAAGATGGATGACGTATCTCGAAAACGGTGCAAGATGGGTAGGGGGTGTTTGAACAAATGTCATAGGGAATAGGGAGAGCAGTCGAATGACACCTGTCAAAAATCCAAAATGGCGGATTTCAAGATGGCCGCCATACAAAATGATCCGAGCCTGCTGAAGCGAGGCCGTTAGGCCGAGCTTCAGTAGGGGCGGAGCAGTTTGTATGGTGGCTGTCTTGAAATCCGACATTTTGGATGTGACCCACATGCTCCTATCATTCTTTATACTGCATTTGGAGTGTTTTACCTTATATTTTCGACTGTATTAGGAGTTTTTGTGGGATTTTTGACTGAATTTGGAGTAACTGTCCTACATAAGTGTAGTAGCGAGCCCGAAGGGCGAGCTCCTGGTGAGGCCGGAGGCCGAACTTTCGGTCCGCGAGGCCGAAGGCCGAGCGTATGATGCGCGAGCCCGTAGGGCGAGCGCTTGGCGAGGCCGCAGGCCGAGCCGTGTTGGTAACTTGCGAGGCCGAAGGCCGAGCTCCGACTTGAGAGTTTTTTCCAAGTCTCCGACTGGTCTCCATGGCAACTGCCCGCGGTAAGCAAAGCACCTACGAGTGGGGTTCCTTAACAAAAGTGACTCAGAACCTTGGTCCCATTCTGCCCGTACTACCTTTTTATGCCAGTAGGGTGAATTTGCTTTAGTGGCTACAGTATGGTTCTTTATTGTATGGAGACTTTATTTGGGATTTCATACTTCTATTGGAGTTTTGAACTTTTTTTTTTTAAATGTATAAGCGGTTAAGGTAAAGTTTACTACTGCATAACGATAAATGCGGGCCGCATGCGGCCCGCACACTGCCCGAAAAACTAGTTTATAATATATAAAGCTCGATTACCACTGACTGATTGACATAAATGTTCTCCTAGAAGGAGACGAGTAGGAACAACGTGATGTATGGCAAAAATGTTCGGGTAGTTTCGGTGAGTATGAGAAAAATCGAAAATCATTAAAAAGACGCCTGCCAAGTGAAGATGTATGGCGTATCTCAAAAACGGTACAAGATAGGTAGGGGGTGTTTGAACAAATGTCATAGGGAATCGAGAGAGCAGCCGGATGACATCTGTCAAAAATCCAAAATGGCGGATTTCAGTAGGGGCGGAGCAGTTTGTATGGGGGCCGTCTTGAATTCCGCCATTTTGGATTTGTCCCAGGTGCTCCTATCATTCTTTATACTGCATTTGGAGTGTATTACCTTATATTTTCGACTGTATTAGGAGTTTTTGTGGGATTTTGGACTGAATTTGGAGTAACTGTCCTACATTAGTGTATAGCGAGCCCAAAGGGCAATTACCTGGTGAGGCCGAAGGCCGAACTTTCGGTCCGCGAGGCCGAAGGCCGAGCGTATGGTGCGTGAGCCCGAAGGGCGAACGCTTGGCGAGGCCGTAGGCCGAGCCGTATTAGTAACTTGCGAGGCCGAAGGCCGAGCTCCGACTTGAGAGTATTTTCCACGTCTCCGACTGGTCTCCATGGCAACTGCCCGCGATAACCAAAGCACCTACGAGTGGGGTTCCTTAACAAAAGTGACTCGGAACCCTGGTCCCATTCTGCCCGTACCACCTTTTTATGGCAGTAGGGTGAATCTGGTTTGGTGGCTACAGTATGGTTCTTTAGTGTATTGACAGTTTATATGGGATTTCATACTTCTATTAGATTTTTGAACTTATTTTCTCTTAACGTATTAGGTTTTTTTTGACAGTTCCTACTGACTCAAGATAGATGCGGGCCGCATGCGGCCCGCACACTGCCCGAAAAACTAGTTATTTATTTATAATATATAAAGCTCGATTACCACTCACTGACTGACTGACTGATTGACATAAATGTTCTCCTAGAAGGAGTGGAGTAGGGTTAAAATTATGTATGGCAAAAATGTTCGGGGGGTTTTAGTGAGTATGGGAAAAATCGAAAATCATTAAAAAGACGCCTGCCAAGTGAAGATGGATGACGTATCTCAAAAACGGTACAAGATAGGTAGGGGGTGTTTCAACAAATGTCATAGGGAATCGGGAGAGCAATCGAATGACACCTGTCAAAAATCCAAAATGGCGGATTTCAAGATGGCCGCCATACAAAGTGATCCGAGCCTGCTGAAGCGAGGCCTTTAGGCCGAGCTTCAGTAGGGGCGGAGCAGTTTGTATGGTGGCCGTCTTGAAATCCGACATTTTGGATGTGACCCACGTGCTCCTATCATTCTTTATACTGCATTTGGAGTGTTTTACCTTATATTTTCGACTGTATTAGGAGTTTTTGTGGGATTTTCGACTGAATTTGGAGTAACTGTCCGACATTGGTGTATAGCGAGCCCGAAGGGCGAGCTCCTGGTGAGGCCGAAGGCCGAACTTTCGGCTCGCGAGGCCGAAGGCCGAGCGTATGACGCGTGAGCCCGAAGGGCGAGCGCTTTGCGAGGCCGCAGGCCGAGTTGTATTTGTAACTTGCGAGGCCGAAGGCCGAGCTCTGACTTAAGTGTATTTTCCACGTCTCCGACTGGTCTCCATGGCAACTGCCCGCGGTAACCGAAGTACCTACGAGTGGGGTTCCTTAACAAAAGTGACTCAGAACCTTGGTACCATTCTGCCCGTACCAGCTTTTTATGCCAGTAGGGTGAATCTGCTTTAGTGGCTACAGTATGGTTATTTATTGTATTGAGAGTTTATATGGGATTTCATACTTCTCTTAGAGTTTTGAACTTATTTTTTTATGCATGAGGTGTTTTTTTGGCAGTTATTACTGACTCAAGATAGATGCGGGCCGCATGCGGCCCGCACACTGCCCGAAAAACTAGTTTATAATATATAAAGCTCGATTACCACTGACTGACTGACTGACTCACTCATTGACATAAATGTTCTCCTAGAAGGAGACGAGTAGGAGCACAGTGATGTATGGCAAAAATGTTCGGGGGGTTTAGGTGAGTATGAGAAAAATCGAAAATCATTTAAAAGACGCCTGCCAAGTAAAGATGTATGTCATATCTCAAAAACGGTAAGAGATAGGTAGGGGGTGTTTGAACAAATGTCATAGGGAATCGGGAGAGCAGTCGAATGACACCTGTCAAAAATCCAAAATGGCGGATTTCAAGATGGCCGCTATACAAAGTGATCCGAGCCTGCTGAAGCGAGGCCGTTAGGCCGAGGTTCAGTAGGGGCGGAGCAGTTTGTATGGGGGCCTTCTTGAAATCCGCCATTTTGGATTTGTCTCAGGTGCTCCTATCATTCTTTATACAGCATTTGGAGTGTATTACTTTATATTTTCGACTGTATTAGGAGTTATTGTGAGATTTTTGACTGAATTTGGAGTTACTGTCCTACATAAGCGTAGTAGCGAGCCCGAAGGGCGAGCTGCTGGTGAGGCCGAAGGCCGAACTTTCGGTCCGCGAGGCCGAAGGCCGAGCGTATGATGCGCGAGCCCGAAGGGCGAGCGCTTGGCGAGGCCGCAGGCCGAGCCGTGTTGGTAACTTGCGAGGCCGAAGGCCGAGCTCCGACTTGAGAGTTTTTTCCACGTCTCCGACTGGTCTGCATGGCAACTGCCCGCGATAACCAAAGCACCTACGAGTGGGGTTCCTTAACAAAAGTGACTCGGAAGCCTGGTCCCATTCTGCCCGTACCACCTTTTAATGGCAGTAGGGTGAATCTGGTTTGGTGGCTACAGTATGGTTCTTTAGTGTATTGAGAGTTTATATGGGATTTCATACTTCTATTGGAGTTTTGAACTTATTTTTTTTAAATGTACAAGGTGAAACGTATTGTTTAGTACTGCATAACGATAAATGCGGGCCGCATGCGGCCCGCACACTGCCCGAAAAACTAGTATAATATATAAAGCTCGATTACCACTCACTCACTGACATAAATGTTCTCCTAGAAGGAGCAGAGTAGGGTAAAAATGAAGTATGGCAAAAATGTTCGGGTGGTTTTGGTGAGTATGAGAAAAATCGAAAATCATAAAAAAGACGCCTGCCAAGTGATGATGGATGACGTATCTCGAAAACGGTAAGAGATAGGTAGGGGGTGTTTGAACAAATGTCATAGGGAATCGGGAGAGCAGTCGAATGACATCTGTCAAAAATCCAAAATGGCGGATTTCAAGATGGCCGCCATACAAAATGCTCCGAGCCTGCTGAAGCGAGGCCTTTAGGCCGAGCTTCAGTAGGGGCGGAGCAGTTTGTATGGTGGCCGTCTTGAAATCCGTCATTTTGGATGTGCCCCACGTGCTCCTATCATTCTTTATACTGCATTTGGAGTGTTTTACCTTATATTTTCGACTGTATTAGGAGTTTTTGTGGGATTTTTGACTGAATTTGGAGTTACTGTCCTATGATAGCGTATAGCGAGCCCGAAGGGCGAGCTCCGGGTGAGGCCGAAGGCCGAACTTTCGGCTTGCGAGGCCGAAGGCCGAGCGTATGGTGCGTGAGCCCGAAGGGCGAGCGCTTTGCGAGGCCGCAGGCCGAGCCATGTTAGTAACTTGCGAGGCCGGAGGCCGAGCTCCGACTCGAGAGTAATTTCCACGTCATCGACTGGTCTCCATGGCAACTGCCCGCGGTAACCGAAGCACCTACGAGTGGGGTTCCTTAACAAAAGTAACTCAGAACCTTGGTACCATTCTGCCCGTACCACCTTTTTATGGCAGTAGGGTGAATTTGGTTTGGTGGGTACAGTACGGTTCTCTAATGTATAAAGTGTTAGTATGGGAAATCGTACATCTTTTGGTGTTTTGAAAATTTTTTTGTTAATGTATAAGGTGTTTTGATATTGTTCAAACTTGCACAACGATAAATGCGGGCCGCATGCGGCCCGCACACTGCCCGAATAACTAGTTTATAATATATAAAGCTCGATTACCACTGACTGACTCACTGACTGACTGACTGACATAAATGTTCGCCTAGAAGGAGTAGAGTAGGGTTAAAATGATGTATGGCAAAAATGTTCGGGGGGTTTTGGTGAGTATGAGAAAAATCGAAAATCATAAAAAGACGCCTGCCAAGTAAAGATGGATGACATATCTCAAAAACGGTAAGAGATAGGTAGGGGGTGTTTGAACAAATGTCATAGGGAATCGGGAGAGCAGTCGAATGACACCTGTCAAAAATCCAAAATGGCGGATTTCAAGATGGCCGCCATACAAAGTGATCCGAGCCTGCTGAAGCGAGGCCGTTAGGCCGAGCTTCAGTAGGGGCGGAGCAGTTTGTATGGTGGCCGTCTTGAAATCCGACATTTTGGATGTGTCTTACGTGCTCCTATCATTCTTTATACTGCATTTGGAGTTTTTTATCTTTATTTTCGACTGTATTAGGAGTTTTTGTGGGATTTTTGACTGAATTTGGAGTAACTGTCCTACATTAGTGTAGTAGCGAGCCCGAAGGGCGAGCTTCTGGTGAGGCCGAAGGCCGAACTTTCGGCCCGCGAGGCCGAAGGCCGAGCGTATGGGGCGTGAGCCCGAAGGGCGAGCGCATGGCGAGGCCAGAGGCCGAGCCGTGTTAGTAACTTGCGAGGCCGAAGGCCGAGCTCCGACTTGAGAGTATTTTCCACGTCTCCGAATGGTCTCCATGGCAACTGCCCGTGGTAAGCGAAGCTCCTACGAGTGGGGTTCTTTAACAAAAGTTACTCAGAATCTTGGTACCATTCTGCCCGTACCACTTTTTTTATGGCAGTAGGGTGAATCTGGTTTGGTGGCTATAGTTTGGTTCTCTACTGTATAAGGAGTTTATATGGGATTTCATACTGTTATAGAATATTGTTTTTTTTTTTAAATGTATAAGGTGTTTTGATATTGTTTCAAATTGCATAACGATAAATGCGGGCCGCATGCGGCCCGCACACTGCCCGAAAAACTAGTTTATAATATATAAGGCTCGATTACCACTGACTGACTCACTGACTCACTGACATAAATGTTCTCCTAGAAGGAGCAGAGTAGGGTAAAAATGAAGTATGGCAAAAATGTTCGGCGGGTTTAGGTGAGTATGAGAAAAATCGAAAATCATTAAAAAGACGCCTGCCAAGTAAAGATGAATGACATATCTCAAAAACGGTACAAGATAGGTAGAGGGTGTTTGAACAAATGTCATAGGGAATTGGGAGAGCAGTCGGATGACATCTGTCAAAAATCCAAAATGGTGGATTTCAAGATGGCCGCCATACAAAGTGATCCGAGCCTGCTGAAGCGAGGCCGTTAGGCCGAGCTTCAGTAGAGGCGGAGCAGTTTGTATGGTGGCTGTCTTGAAATCCGACATTTTGGATGTGACCCACGTGCTCCTATCATTCTTTATACTGCATTTGGAGTGTTTTACCTTATATTTTCGACTGTATTAGGAGTTTTTGTGGGTTTTTTGACTGAATTTGGAGTAACTGTTCTACATTAGTGTATAGCGAGCCCAAAGGGCAACCACCTGGTGAGGCCGAAGGCCGAACTTTCGGTCCGCGAGGCCGAAGGCCGAGCGAATGGTGCGCGAGCCCGAAGGGCGAGCGCTTGGCGAGGCCGCAGGCCGAGCCGTATTAGTAACTTGCGAGGCCGAAGGCCGAGCTCCGACTTGAGAGTATTTTCCACGTCACCGACTGGTCTCCATGGCAACTGCCTGCGGTAACCGAAGCACCTACGAGTGGGGTTCCTTAACAAAAGTGATTCAGAACCTTGGTACCATTCTGCCCGTACCACCTTTTTATGGCAGTAGGGTGAATTTGGTTTGGTGATAACAGTACGGTTCTCTATTGTATTAAGGGTTTGTATGGGAAATCGTACATCTTTAGGTGTTTTGAAATAATTTTTTTTAATGTATAAGGTGTTTTGATATTGTTCAAACTTGCACAACGATAAATGCGGGCCGCATGCGGCCCGCACACTGCCCGAAATACTAGTTATAATATATAAAGCTCGATTACCATTGACTCACTGACTGACATAAATGTTCTCCTAGAAGGAGACGAGTAGGAACAACGTGATGTATGGCAAAAATGTTCGGGTGGTTTTGGTGAGTATGAGAAAAATCGAAAATCATAAAAATGACGCCTGCCAAGTGAAGATGGATGACGTATCTCAAAAACGGTAAGAGATAGGTAGGGGGTGTTTGAACAAATGTCATAGGGAATCGGAAGTTTAGTCGAATGACACCTGTCAAAAATCCAAAATGGCGGATTTCAAGATGGCCGCCATACAAAATGATCCGAGCCTGCTGAAGCGAGGCCTTTAGGCCGAGCTTCAGTAGGGGCGGAGCAGTTTGTATGGTGGCCTTCTTGAAATCCGCCATTTTGGATTTGTCCCAGGTGCTCCTCTCATTCTTCAGACTGCATTTGGAGTGTTTTACCATATATTTTCGACTATATTAGGAGTTTTTGTGGGATTTTTGACTGAATTTGGAGTTACTGTCCAACATTAGTGTAGTAGCGAGCCCGAAGGGCGAGCTCCTGGTGAGGCCGAAGGCCGAACTTTCGGTCCGCGAGGCCGAAGGCCGAGCGTATGGTGCGTGAGCCCGAAGGGCGAGCGCTTGGCGAGGCCGCAGGCCGAGCCATGTTAGTAACTTGCGAGGCCGAAGGCCGAGCTCCGACTTGAGAGTATTTTCCATGTCACAGAATGGTCTCCATGGCAACTGCCCGCGGTAACCGAAGCACCTACGAGTGGGGTTCCTTAACAAATGTGACTCAGAACCTTGGTACCATTCTGCCGGTACCACCTTTTTATGGCAGTAGGGTGAATCTGGTTTGGAGGCTACAGTTTGTTTCTTTATTGTATTGAGAGTTTATATGGGATTTCATACTTCTATTGGAGTTTTGAAAATTTTTTTTTTATTGTAAAAGGTGTTTTGATATAGTATAGTACTGCATAACGATAAATGCGGGCCGCATGCGGCCCGCACACTGCCCGAAAAACTAGTTAATAATATATAAAGCTCGATTACCACTCACTGACTGACTGACTGACTGATTGACATAAATGTTCTCCTAGAAGAAGCAGAGTTGGGCTAAAATAATGTATGGCAAAAATGTTCGGGGGGTTTTGGTGAGTATGAGAAAAATCGAAAATCATTAAAAAGACGCCTGCCAAGTGTAGATGGATGACATATCTCAAAAACGGTACAAGATAGGTAGAGGGTGTTTGAACAAATGTCATAGGGAATCGGGAGAGCAGTCGGATGACATCTGTCAAAAATCCAAAAAGGCGGATTTCAAGATGGCCGCCATACAAAGTGATCCGAGCCTGCTGAAGCGAGGCCTTTAGGCCGAGCTTCAGTAGGGGCGGAGCAGTTTGTATGGTGGCCGTCTTGAAATCCGACATTTTGGATGTGACCCACGTGCTCCTATCATTCTTTATACTGCATTTGGATTGTTTTTGCCTTATATTTTCGACTGTATTAGGAGTTTTTGTGGGATTTTCGACTGAATTTGGAGTTACTGTCCTACATTGGTGTATAGCGAGCCCGAAGGGCGAGCTCCTGGTGAGGCCGAAGGCCGAACATTCGGCCCGCGAGGCCGAAGGCCGAGCGTATGGTGCGTGAGCCCGTAGGGCGAGCGCTTGGCGAGGCCGCAGGCCGAGCCGTATTAGTAACTTGCGAGGCCGAAGGCCGAGCTCCGACTTGAGAGTTTTTTCCACGTCTCCGACTGGTCTCCATGGCAACTGCCCGCGGTAAGCGAAGCACCTACGAGTGGGGTTCCTTAACAAAAGTGACTCAGAACCTTGGTACCTTTCTGCCCGTACCACCTTTTTATGGCAGTAGGGTGAATCTGTTTTAGTGGCTACAGTATTGTTCTTTATTGTATTGAGTATTAATATGGGATTTCATACTTCTAATGGAGTTTTGAACATACTTTTTTTAATGTATAAGGTGTTTTGATATTGTTCAAACTTGCACAACGATAAATGCGGGCCGCATGCGGCCCGCACACTGCCCGAAAAACTAGTTATTATAATATATAAAGCTCGATTACCATTGACTCACTGACTGACATAAATGTTCTCCTAGAAGGAGCAGAGTAGGGTAAAAATGAAGTATGGCAAAAATGTTCGGGTGGTTTTGGTGAGTATGGGAAAAATCGAAAATCATAAAAATGACGCCTGCCAAGTAAAGATGGATGACATATCTCAAAAACGGTAAGAGATAGGTAGGGGGTGCTTGACTAAATGTCATAGGGAATTGGGAGAGCAGTCGAATGACCGTATGGTGCGTGAGCCCGTAGGGCGAGCGCTTGGCGAGGCCGCAGGCCGAGCCGTATTAGTAACTTGCGAGGCCGAAGGCCGAGCTCCGACTTGAGAGTATTTTCCACGTCTCCGACTGGTCTCCATGGCAACTGCCCGCGGTAACCGAAGCACCTACGAGTGGGGTGTCTTAACAAAAGTGACTCAGAACCTTGGTACCATTCTGCCCGTACTTCCTTTTTATGGCAGTAGGGTGAATGTGCTTCAGTGGCTATAGTATGGTTATTTATTGTATTGAGAGTTTATATGGGATTCCATACTTCTATTGTAGTTTTGAACACACTTTTTTTAACGAATTAGGTGTTTCTGTGAAATTTTCAAATGACTAAAGATAGATGCGGGCCGCATGCGGCCCGCACACTGCCCGAAAAACTAGTTTATTTATAATATATAAAGCTCGATTACCACTGACTGACTCACTGACTGACTGACTGACATAAATGTTCTCCTAGAAGGAGTAGAGTAGGGTTAAAATGATGTAGGACAAAAATGTTCGGGGGGTTTTGGTGAGTATGAGAAAAATCGAAAATCATTAAAAAGACGCCTGCCAAGTAAAGATGGATGACATATCTCAAAAACGGTAAGAGATAGGTAGGGGGTGTTTGAACAAATGTCATAGGGAATCTGGAGAGCAGTCGAATGACACCTGTCAAAAATCCAAAATGGCGGATTTCAAGATGGCCGCCATACAAATTGATCCGAGCCTGCTGAAGCGAGGCCGTTAGGCCGAGGTTCAGTAGGGGCGGAGCAGTTTGTATGATGGCCTTCTTGAAATCCGCCATTTTGGATTTGTCCCAGGTGCTCCTATCATTCTTTATACTGCATTTGGAGTGTATTACCTTATATTTTCGACTGTATTAGGAGTTTTTGTGGGATTTTTGACTGAATTTGGAGTTACTGTCCTACATAAGTGTAGTAGCGAGCCCGAAGGGCGAGCTCCTGGTGAGGCCGAAGGCCGAACTTTCAGTCCGCGAGGCCGAAGGCCGAGCGTATGACGCGCGAGCCCGAAGGGCGAGCTCTTGGCGAGGCCGCAGGCCGAGCCATGTTGGTAACTTGCGAGGCCGAAGGCCGAGCTCCGACTTGAGAGTTTTTTCCACGTCTCCGACTGGTCTCCATGGCAACTGCCCGCGGTAAGCGAAGCACCTACGAGTGGGGTTCCTTAACAAAAGTGACTCAGAACCTTGGTACCTTTCTGCCCGTACCACCTTTTTATGGCAGTAGGGTGAATCTGTTTTAGTGGCTACAGTATTGTTCTTTATTGTATTGAGTATTAATATGGGATTTCATACTTCTAATGGAGTTTTGAACATACTTTTTTTAATGTATAAGGTGTTTTGATATTGTTCAAACTTGCACAACGATAAATGCGGGCCGCATGCGGCCCGCACACTGCCCGAAAAACTAGTTATTTATAATATATAAAGCACGATTTATAATATATAAAGCTCGATTACCATTGACTCACTGACTGACATAAATGTTCTCCTAGAAGGAGCAGAGTAGGGTAAAAATGAAGTATGGCAAAAATGTTCGGGTGGTTTTGGTGAGTATGGGAAAAATCGAAAATCATAAAAATGACGCCTGCCAAGTAAAGATGGATGACATATCTCAAAAACGGTAAGAGATAGGTAGGGGGTGCTTGACTAAATGTCATAGGGAATTGGGAGAGCAGTCGAATGACATCTGTCAAAAATCCAAAATGGCGGATTTCAAGATGGCCGCCATACAAAATGTTCCGAGCCTGCTGAAGCGAGGCCTTTAGGCCGAGCTTCAGTAGGGGCGGAGCAGTTTGTATGGTGGCCGTCTTGAAATCCGTTATTTTGGATGTGCCCCACGTGCTCCTATCATTCTTTATACTGCATTTGAAGTGTTTTACCTTATATTTTCGACAGTTTTAGGAGTTTTTGTGGGATTTTTGACTAAATTTGGAGTTACTGTCCTACATAAGTGAAGTAGCGAGCCCGAAGGGCGAGCTCCTGGTGAGGCCGAAGGCCGAACTTTCGGTCCGCGAGGCCGAAGGCCGAGCGTATGATGCGCGAGCCCGAAGGGCGAGCGCCTGGCGAGGCCGTAGGCCGAGCCGTATTAGTAACTTGCGAGGCCGAAGGCCGAGCTCCGACTTGAGAGTATTTTCCACATCTCCGACTGGTCTCCATGGCAACTGCCTGCGGTAACCGCAGCACCTACGAGTGGGGTTCCTTAACAAAAGTGACTCAGAACCTTGGTACCATTCTGCCCGTACCACCTTTTTATGGCAGTAGGGTGAATCTGCTTTAGTGGCTACAGTATGGTTCTTTATTGTATTGAGAATTTATATGGGATTTCATACTTCTATAGGAGTTTTGAACATACTTTTTTCCAACGTATCAGCAGTTTTGATATAGTTTAGTACTGCATAACGATAAATGCGGGCCGCATGCGGCCCGCACACTGCCCGAAAAACTAGTTTATATATTATTATTAATAATATATAAAGCTCGATTACCACTCACTGACTGACTGACTGACTGATTGACATAAATGTTCTCCTAGAAGGAGACGAGTAGGGCTAAAATGATGTATGGCAAAAATGTTCGGGGGGTTTTGGTGAGTATGAGAAAAATCGAAAATCATAAAAAAGACGCCAGCCAAGTAAAGATGGATAACGTATCTCGAAAACGGTAAGAGATGGGTTAGAGGTGTTTGAACAAATGTCATAGGGAATCGGGAGAGCAGTCGAATGACACCTGTCAAAAATCCAAAATGGCGGATTTCAAGATGGCCGCCATACAAAATGCTCCGAGCCTGCTGAAGCGAGGCCTTTAGGCCGAGCTTCAGTAGGGGCGGAGCAGTTTGTATGGCGGCCGTCTTGAAATCCGACATTTTGGATGTGTCTTACGTGCTCCTATCATTCTTTATACTGCATTTGGAGTTTTTTATCTTTATTTTCGACTGTATTAGGAGTTTTTGTGGGATTTTTGACTGAATTTGGAGTAACTGTCCTACATTAGTGTAGTAGCGAGCCCGAAGGGCGAGCTTCTGGTGAGGCCGAAGGCCGAACTTTCGGCCCGCGAGGCCGAAGGCCGAGCGTATGGGGCGTGAGCCCGAAGGGCGAGCGCCTGGCGAGGCCGTAGGCCGAGCCGTATTAGTAACTTGCGAGGCCGAAGGCCGAGCTCCGACTTGAGAGTATTTTCCACGTCTCCAACTGGTCTCCATGGCAACTGCCCGCGATAACCAAAGCACCTACGAGTAGGGTTCCTTAACAAATGTGACTCAAAACCTTGGTACCATTCTGCCGGAACCACCTTTTTATGGCAGTAGGGTGAATCTGGTTTTGGAGGCTACAGTTTGTTTCTTTATTGTATTGAGAGTTTTAATGGGATTTCATACTTCTATTGGAGTTTTGAAATATTTTTTTTTAATGTTAAAGGTGTATTGTTATAGTTTAGTACTGCATAACGATAAATGCGGGCCGCATGCGGCCCGCACACTGCCCGAAATACTAGTTATTATAATATATAAAGCTCGATTACCATTGACTCACTGACTGACATAAATGTTCTCCTAGAAGGAGACGAGTAGGAGCAACGTGATGTATAGCAAAAATGTTCGGGGGGTTTTGGTGAGTATGAGAAAAATCGAAAATCATTAAAAAGACGCCTGCCAACTGAAGATGGATGACGTATCTCAAAAACGGTAAGAGATAGGTAGGGGGTGTTTGAACAAATGTCATAGGGAATTGGGAAAGCAGTCGAATGACACCTGTCAAAAATCCAAAATGGCGGATTTCAAGATGGCCGCCATACAAATTGATCCGAGCCTGCTGAAGCGAGGCCTTTAGGCCGAGCTTCAGTAGGGGCGGAGCAGTTTGTATGGTGGCCATCTTGAAATCCGACATTTTGGATGTGTCCCACGTGCTCCTATCATTCTTTATACTGCATTTGGAGCATTTTACCTTTATATTAGACTGTATTAGGAGTTTTTGTGGGATTTTTGACTGAATTTGGAGTAACTGTCCTACATTAGTGCAGTTGCGAGCCCGAAGGGCGAGCTCCTGGTGAGGCCGAAGGCCGAACTTTCAGTCCGCGAGGCCGAAGGCCGAGCGTATGATGCGCGAGCCCGAAGGGCGAGCGCTTGGCGAGGCCGCAGGCCGAGCCGTGTTAGTAACTTGCGAGGCTGAAGGCCGAGCTCCGACTTTAGAATATTTTCTACATCTTCGACTGGTCTCCATGGCAACTGACCGCGGTAACCGAAGCACCTACGAGTGGGGTTCCTTAACAAAAGTGACTCAGAACCTTGGTACCATTCTGCCCGTACCACCTTTTTATGGCAGTAGGGTGAATTTGGTTTGGTGGCTACAGTTTGTTTCTTTATTGTATTGAGAGTTTATATGGGATTTCATACTTCTATTGGAGTTTTGAACACACTTTTTTTTACGTATTAGGTGTCTTGATATAAGTTAAAATTGCACAACGATAAATGCGGGCCGCATGCGGCCCGCACACTGCCCGAAATACTAGTATATATATAATATATAAAGCTCGATTACCACTCACTGACTGACTGACTGATTGACATAAATGTTCTCCTAGAAGGAGCAGAGTAGGGCTAAAATGATGTATGGCAAAAATGTTTGGGGGGTTTTGGTGAGTATGAGAAAAATCGAAAATCATTAAAAAGACGCCTGCCAAGTGATGATGGATGACGTATCTCGAAAACGGTAAGAGATAGGTAGGGGGTGTTTGAACAAATGTCATAGAGAATCGGGAGAGCAGTCGAATGACACCTGTCAAAAATCCAAAATGGCGGATTTCAAGATGGCCGCCATACAAAATGCTCCGAGCCTGCTGAAGCGAGGCCTTTAGGCCGAGCTTCAGTAGGGGCGGAGCAGTTTGTATGGTGGCCTTCTTGAAATCCGCCATTTTGGATTTGTCCCAGGTGCTCCTCTCATTCTTCATACTGCATTTGGAGTGTTTTACCTTATATTTTCGACTGTATTAGGAGTTTTTGTGGGTTTTTTGACTGAATTTGGAGTAACTGTTCTACATTAGTGTATAGCGAGCCCAAAGGGCAACCACCTGGTGAGGCCGAAGGCCGAACTTTCGGTCCGCGAGGCCGAAGGCCGAGCGAATGGTGCGCGAGCCCGAAGGGCGAGCGCTTGGCGAGGCCGCAGGCCGAGCCGTATTAGTAACTTGCGAGGCCGAAGGCCGAGCTCCGACTTGAGAGTATTTTCCACGTCACCGACTGGTCTCCATGGCAACTGCCTGCGGTAACCGAAGCACCTACGAGTGGGGTTCCTTAACAAAAGTGATTCAGAACCTTGGTACCATTCTGCCCGTACCACCTTTTTATGGCAGTAGGGTGAATTTGGTTTGGTGATAACAGTACGGTTCTCTATTGTATTAAGGGTTTGTATGGGAAATCGTACATCTTTAGGTGTTTTGAAATAATTTTTTTTAATGTATAAGGTGTTTTGATATTGTTCAAACTTGCACAACGATAAATGCGGGCCGCATGCGGCCCGCACACTGCCCGAAATACTAGTTATTTATATTATATAAAGCTCGATTACCACTGACTGATTGACATAAATGTTCTCCTAGAAGGAGACGAGTAGGAACAACGTGATGTATGGCAAAAGTGTTCGGGTGGTTTCGGTGAGTATGAGAAAAATCGAAAATCATAAAAATGACGCCTGCCAAGTAAAGATGGATGACGTATCTCGAAAACGGTGCAAGATGGGTAGGGGGTGTTTGAACAAATGTCATAGGGAATAGGGAGAGCAGTCGAATGACACCTGTCAAAAATCCAAAATGGCGGATTTCAAGATGGCCGCCATACAAAATGATCCGAGCCTGCTGAAGCGAGGCCGTTAGGCCGAGCTTCAGTAGGGGCGGAGCAGTTTGTATGGTGGCTGTCTTGAAATCCGACATTTTGGATGTGACCCACATGCTCCTATCATTCTTTATACTGCATTTGGAGTGTTTTACCTTATATTTTCGACTGTATTAGGAGTTTTTGTGGGATTTTTGACTGAATTTGGAGTAACTGTCCTACATAAGTGTAGTAGCGAGCCCGAAGGGCGAGCTCCTGGTGAGGCCGGAGGCCGAACTTTCGGTCCGCGAGGCCGAAGGCCGAGCGTATGATGCGCGAGCCCGTAGGGCGAGCGCTTGGCGAGGCCGCAGGCCGAGCCGTGTTGGTAACTTGCGAGGCCGAAGGCCGAGCTCCGACTTGAGAGTTTTTTCCACGTCTCCGACTGGTCTCCATGGCAACTGCCCGCGGTAAGCGAAGCACCTACGAGTGGGGTTCCTTAACAAAAGTGACTCAGAACCTTGGTCCCATTCTGCCCGTACTACCTTTTTATGGCAGTAGGGTGAATCTGTTTTAGTGGCTACAGTATTGATCTTTATTGTATTGAGAGTTAATATTGGATTTCATACTTCTATTGGAGTTTTGAACACATTTTTTTTTAATGTATCAGGTGTTTTTTTGACAGTTCCTACTGACTCAAGATAGATGCGGGCCGCATGCGGCCCGCACACTGCCCGAAAAACTAGTTATTTATAATATATAAAGCTCGATTACCACTGACTGACTCACTGACTGACTGACTGACATAAATGTTCTCCTAGAAGGAGTAGAGTAGGGTTAAAATGATGTAGGACAAAAATGTTCGGGGGGTTTTGGTGAGTATGAGAAAAATCGAAAATCATTAAAAAGACGCCTGCCAAGTAAAGATGGATGACATATCTCAAAAACGGTAAGAGATAGGTAGGGGGTGTTTGAACAAATGTCATAGGGAATCTGGAGAGCAGTCGAATGACACCTGTCAAAAATCCAAAATGGCGGATTTCAAGATGGCCGCCATACAAATTGATCCGAGCCTGCTGAAGCGAGGCCGTTAGGCCGAGGTTCAGTAGGGGCGGAGCAGTTTGTATGATGGCCTTCTTGAAATCCGCCATTTTGGATTTGTCCCAGGTGCTCCTATCATTCTTTATACTGCATTTGGAGTGTATTACCTTATATTTTCGACTGTATTAGGAGTTTTTGTGGGATTTTTGACTGAATTTGGAGTTACTGTCCTACATAAGTGTAGTAGCGAGCCCGAAGGGCGAGCTCCTGGTGAGGCCGAAGGCCGAACTTTCAGTCCGCGAGGCCGAAGGCCGAGCGTATGACGCGCGAGCCCGAAGGGCGAGCTCTTGGCGAGGCCGCAGGCCGAGCCATGTTGGTAACTTGCGAGGCCGAAGGCCGAGCTCCGACTTGAGAGTTTTTTCCACGTCTCCGACTGGTCTCCATGGCAACTGCCCGCGGTAAGCGAAGCACCTACGAGTGGGGTTCCTTAACAAAAGTGACTCAGAACCTTGGTACCTTTCTGCCCGTACCACCTTTTTATGGCAGTAGGGTGAATCTGTTTTAGTGGCTACAGTATTGTTCTTTATTGTATTGAGTATTAATATGGGATTTCATACTTCTAATGGAGTTTTGAACATACTTTTTTTAATGTATAAGGTGTTTTGATATTGTTCAAACTTGCACAACGATAAATGCGGGCCGCATGCGGCCCGCACACTGCCCGAAATACTAGTTAATAATATATAAAGCTCGATTACCACTCACTGACTGACTGACTGATTGACATAAATGTTCTCCTAGAAGGAGACGAGTAGGGCTAAAATGATGTATGGCAAAAATGTTCGGGGGGTTTTGGTGAGTATGAGAAAAATCGAAAATCATTAAAAAGACGCCTGCCAAGTGATGATGGATGACGTATCTCGAAAACGGTAAGAGATAGGTAGGGGGTGTTTGAACAAATGTCATAGGGAATTGGGAGACCAGTCGAATGACACCTGTCAAAAATCCAAAATGGCGGATTTCAAGATGGCCGCCATACAAAGTGATCCGAGCCTGCTGAAGCGAGGCCGTTAGGCCGAGCTTCAGTAGGGGCGGAGCAGTTTGTATGGTTGCCGTCTTGAAATTCGTCATTTTGGATGTGCCCTACGTGCTCCTATCATTCTTTATACTGCATTTGGAGTTTTTTATCTTTATTTTCGACTGTATTAGGAGTTTTTGTGGGATTTTTGACTGAATTTGGAGTAACTGTCATACATTAGTGTAGATGCGAGCCCGAAGGGCGAGCTTCTGGTGAGGCCGAAGGCCGAACTTTCGGCCCGCGAGGCCGAAGGCCGAGCGTATGGGGCGTGAGCCCGAAGGGCGAGCACATGGCGAGGCCGGAGGCCGAGCCATGTTAGTAACTTGCGAGGCCGAAGGCCGAGCTCCGACTTGAGAGTATTTTCCACGTCTCCGAATGGTCTCCATGGCAACTGCCCGTGGTAAGCGAAGCATCTACGAGTGGGGTTCCTTAACAAAAGTGACTCAGAACCTTGGTCCCATTCTGCCCGTACCACCTTTTTATGGCAGTAGGGTGAATCTGGTTTGGTCGCTACAGTTTGGTTCCTTATTGTATATAGAGTTTATATGGGATTTCATACTTCTATTGGAGTTTTGGACATTACTTTTTTTTAATGTATAACGTGTTTTTATGACAGTCCCAACTGACTCAAGATAGATGCGGGCCGCATGCGGCCCGCACACTGCCCGAAAAACTAGTTATTATAATATATAAAGCTCGATTACCACTCACTGACTGACTGACTGATTGACATAAATGTTCTCCTAGAAGGAGCAGAGTAGGGTAAAAATGAAGTATGGCAAAAATGTTCGGGGGGTTTTAGTGAGTATGAGAAAAATCGAAAATCATTAAAAAGACGCCTGCCAAGTAAAGATGAATGACGTATCTCGAAAACGATGCAAGATAGGTTGGGGGTGTTTGAACAAATGTCATAGGGAATCGGGAGAGCAGTCGAGTGACACCTGTCAAAAATCCAAAATGGCGGATTTCAAGATGGCCGCCATACAAAGTGATCCGAGCCTGCTGAAGCGAGGCCGTGAGGCCGAGCTTCAGTAGGGGCGGAGCAGTTTGTATGGTTGCCGTCTTGAAATCCGACATTTTGGATGTGACCCACATGCTCCTATCATTCTTTATACTGCATTTGGATTGTTTTGCCTTATATTTTCGACTGTATTAGGAGTTTTTGTGGGATTTTCGACTGAATTTGGAGTTACTGTCCTACATTGGTGTATAGCGAGCCCGAAGGGCGAGCTCCTGGTGAGGCCGTAGGCCGAACATTCGGCCCGCGAGGCCGAAGGCCGAGCGTATGGTGCGTGAGCCCGAAGGGCGAGCGCTCGGCGAGGCCGTAGGCCGAGCCGTATTAGTAACTTGCGAGGCCAAAGGCCGAGCTCCGACTTAAGAGTATTTTCCACGTCTCCGACTGGTCTCCATGGCAACTGCCCGCGGTAACCGAAGCACCTACGAGTGGGGTTCTTTAGCAAAAGTGACTCAGAACCTTGGTATCATTCTGCCCGTACCACCTTTTTATGGCAGTAGGGTGAATTTGCTTTAGTGGCTACAGTATGGTTCTTTATTGTATTGAGAGTTTATATGGGATTTCATACTTCTATTGGAGTTTTGAACATACTTTTTTCCAACGTATCAGGAGTTTTGATATAGTTTAGTACTGCATAACGATAAATGCGGGCCGCATGCGGCCCGCACACTGCCCGAAAAACTAGTTATTTATAATATATAAGGCTCGATTACCACTGACTCACTGACTGACTGATTGACATAAATGTTCTCCTAGAAGGAGCATAGTAGGGCTAAAATGATGTATGGCAGAAATGTTCGAGGGGTTTTGATGAGTATGAGAAAAATCGAAAATCATTAAAAAGACGCCTGCCAAGTGAAGATGGATGACGTATCTCAAAAACGGTAAGAGATAGGTAGGGGGTGTTTGAACAAATGTCATAGGGAATAAGGAGAGCAGTCGAATGACATCTGTCAAAAATCCAAAATGGCGGATTTCAAGATGGCCGCCATACAAATTGATCCGAGCCTGCTGAAGCGAGGCCGTTAGGCCGAGCTTCAGTAGGGGCGGAGCAGTTTGTATGGTGGCCGTCTTGAAATCCGACATTTTGGATGTGTCTTACATGCTCCTATCATTCTTTATACTGCATATGGAGTGTTTTACCTTTATTTTCAACTGTATTAGGAGTTTTTGTGGGAGTTTTGACTGAATTTGGAGTTACTGTCCTACGTTAGTGTAGTAGCGAGCCCGAAGGGCGAGCTCCTGGTAAGGCCGAAGGCCGAACTTTCGGTCCGCGAGGCCGAAGGCCAAGCGTATGATGCGTGAGCCCGAAGGGCGAGCGCTTGGCGAGGCCGTAGGCAAAGCCGTATTAGTAACTTGCGAGGCCGAAGGCCGAGCTCCGACTTGAGAGTATTTTCCACGTCACTGACTGGTCTCCATGGCAACTGCCTGCGGTAACCGAAGCACCTACGAGTGGGTATCCTTAACAAAAGTGACTCAGAACCTTGGTACTATTCTGCCCGTACCACCTTTTTATGGCAGTAGGGTGAATCTGGTTTGGTGGCTACAGTTTGGTTCCTTATTGCATTAAGAGTTTGTATGGGAAATCGTACATCTTTTGGTGTTTTGAAATATTTTTTTTTAATGTACAAGGTGTTTTGATATTGTTCAAACTTGCACAACGATAAATGCGGGCCGCATGCGGCCCGCACACTGCCCGAAAAACTAGTTTATAATATATAAAGCTCGATTACCACTGACTGACTGACTGACTCACTGACATAAATGTTCTCCTAGAAGGAGCAGAGTAGGGTAAAAATGAAGTATAGCAAAAATGTTCGGAGGGTTTTGGTGAGTATGAGAAAAATCGAAAATCATTAAAAAGACGCCTGCCAAGTGATGATGGATGACGTATCTCGAAAACGGTAAGAGATAGGTAGGGGGTGTTTGAACAAATGTCATAGGGAATCGGTAGAGCAGTCGAATGACATCTGTCAAAAATCCAAAATGGCGGATTTCAAGATGGCCGCCATACAAAATGCTCCGAGCCTGCTGAAGCGAGGCCTTTAGGCCGAGCTTCAGTAGGGGCGGAGCAGTTTGTATGGTGGCCGTCTTGAAATCCGTTATTTTGGATGTACCCCACGTGCTCCTATCATTCTTTATACTGCATTTGGAGTGTTTTACCTTATATTTTCGACTGTATTAGGAGTTTTTGTGGGATTTTTGACTAAATTTGGAGTTACTGTCCTACATAAGTGAAGTAGCGAGCCCGAAGGGCGAGCTCCTGGTGAGGCCGAAGTACGAACTTTCGATCCGCGAGGCCGAAGGCCGAGCGTATGATGCGTGAGCCCGAAGGGCGAGCGCCGAGCGAGGCCGCAGGCCGAGCCGTTTTAGTAACTTGCGAGGCCGAAGGCCGAGCTCCAACTTGAGAGTATTTTCCACGTTTCCGACTGGTCTCCATGGCAACTGCCCGCGGTAACCGAAGAACCTACGAGTGGGGTTCCTTTACAAAAGTGACTCAGAACCCTGGTCTCATTTTGCCCGTACCACCTTTTTATGGCAGTAGGGTGAATTTGGTTTGGTGGCTACAGTTTGGTTCTTTATTGTATTGAGAGTTTATATGGGATTTCATACTTTTATTGGAGTTTTGAACACATTTTTTTTAAAGTATTAGGTGTTTCTGTGGAATTTTCAAATGACTAAAGATAGATGCGGGCCGCATGCGGCCCGCACACTGCCCGAAAAACTAGTTATAATATATAAAGCTCGATTACCACTGACTGATTGACATAAATGTTCTCCTAGAAGGAGACGAGTAGGAACAACGTGATGTATGGCAAAAGTGTTCGGGTGGTTTCGGTGAGTATGAGAAAAATCTAAAATCATAAAAAAGACGCCTGCCAAGTAAAGATGGATGACGTATCTCGAAAACGGTGCAAGATGGGTAGGGGGTGTTTGAACAAATGTCATAGGGAATCGGGAGAGCAGTCGAATGACATTTGTCAAAAATTCAAAATGGCGGATTTCAAGATGGCCGCCATACAAAATGCTCCGAGCCTGCTGAAGCGAGGCCTTTAGGCCGAGCTTCAGTAGGGGCGGAGCAGTTTGTATGGTGGCCGTCTTGAAATCCGACATTTTGGATGTGACCCACGTGCTCCTATCATTCTTTATACCGCATTTGGAGTGTATTACCTTATATTTTCGACTGTATTTGGAGTTTTTGTGGGATTTTTGACTGAATTTGGAGTTATTGTCCTACATAAGTGTAGTAGCGAGCCCGAAGGGCGAGCTCTTGGTGAGGCCGAAGGCCGAACTTTCGGTCCGCGAGGCCGAAGGCCGAGCGTATGATGCGCGAGCCCGAAGGGCGAGCGCTTGGCGAACCGTGTTGGTAACTTGCGAGGCCGAAGGCCGAGCTCCGACTTGAGAGTTTTTTCCACGTCTCCGACTGGTCTCCATGGCAACTACCCGCGATAACCAAAGCACCTACGAGTGGGGTTCCTTAACAAAAGTGACTCAGAATCTTGGTCCCATTCTGCCCGTACCACCTTTTTGTGGCAGTAGGGTGAATTTGCTTTAGTGGCTGCAGTATGGTTCTTTATTGTATTGAGAGTTTTTATGGGATTTCATACTTCCATTGGAGTTTTGAACATACATTTTTCCAACGTATCAGGAGTTTTGATATAGTTTAGTACTGCATAACGATAAATGCGGGCCGCATGCGGCCCGCACACTGCCCGAAAAACTAGTTTATTTTTATATTATATAAAGCTCGATTACCACTGACTGATTGACATAAATGTTCTCCTAGAAGGAGACGAGTAGGAACAACGTGATGTATGGCAAAAATGTTCGGGTGGTTTCCATGAGTATGAGAAAAATCGAAAATCATAAAAATGACGCCTGCCAAGTAAAGATGGATGACGTATCTCGAAAACGGTGCAAGATGGGTAGGGGGTGTTTGAACAAATGTCATAGGGAATAGGGAGAGCAGTCGAATGACACCTGTCAAAAATCCAAAATGGCGGATTTCAAGATGGCCGCCATACAAAATGATCCGAGCCTGCTGAAGCGAGGCCGTTAGGCCGAGCTTCAGTAGGGGCGGAGCAGTTTGTATGGTGGCTGTCTTGAAATCCGACATTTTGGATGTGACCCACATGCTCCTATCATTCTTTATACTGCATTTGGAGTGTTTTACCTTATATTTTCGACTGTATTAGGAGTTTTTGTGGGATTTTTGACTGAATTTGGAGTAACTGTCCTACATAAGTGTAGTAGCGAGCCCGAAGGGCGAGCTCCTGGTGAGGCCGGAGGCCGAACTTTCGGTCCGCGAGGCCGAAGGCCGAGCGTATGATGCGCGAGCCCGTAGGGCGAGCGCTTGGCGAGGCCGCAGGCCGAGCCGTGTTGGTTACTTGCGAGGCCGAAGGCCGAGCTCCGACTTGAGAGTTTTTTCCAAGTCTCCGACTGGTCTCCATGGCAACTGCCCGCGGTAAGCAAAGCACCTACGAGTGGGGTTCCTTAACAAAAGTGACTCAGAACCTTGGTCCCATTCTGCCCGTACTACCTTTTTATGCCAGTAGGGTGAATTTGCTTTAGTGGCTACAGTATGGTTCTTTATTGTATGGAGACTTTATTTGGGATTTCATACTTCTATTGGAGTTTTGAACTTTTTTTTTTTTAATGTATAAGCGGTTAAGGTAAAGTTTACTACTGCATAACGATAAATGCGGGCCGCATGCGGCCCGCACACTGCCCGAAAAACTAGTTATTTATAATATATAAAGCTGGATTACCGTACACTGACTCACTGACTGACTGATTCACTGACTGACATGATTGTTCTCCCAGAAGGAGTCGAGTAGGAAGAAAGTGATGTATGGGAAAAGTGTAGAGGGAGTTTAGGTGAGTATGGGAAAAATCAAAAATCATAAAAAAGACGCCTGCCAAGTAAAGATGCATGACATATCTCTGAAACGGTAAGAGATAGGTAGGGGGTGCTTGACCAAATGTCATAGGGAATCGGGAGAGCAGTCGGATGACATTTGTCAAAAATTCAAAATGGCGGATTTCAAAATGGCCGCCATACAAAATCCTTCGATCCCTCAAAAAAGTAGCTGGTTCTACCAAAAAGAGTTGAGTACGGTTATAGTAATGTATTACGAAAATGACTAAGGGGTTTAGCTGAGTAGGAAAAAAATTAAAAACCCTAGAAATGACGCCTGCCAAGTAAAGCTGGACTACGTATCTCGAAAACGGTAAGAGATAGTTTTAGGGTGTTTGAACAAATGTCATAGGGAATCGGGAGAGCAGTCGAATGACACCTGTCAAATGTGCTACTCTCATTCTTCATACATTATTTGGAGTATTTGACCTTACAATGTCGACTGTATTAGGAGTTTTTGTGGGATTTTCAACTGAATTTGGAGTAATTGTCCTACTGGCCGTGTAGCGAGCCCGAAGGGCGAGCTTCTGGTGAGGCCGAAGGCCGAACTTTCGGGCCGCGAGGCCGTAGGCCGAGTGGACGGTGCGCGAGCCCGCAGGGCGAGCGCTAGGCGAGGCCGCAGGCCGAGCCATGTTAGTAACTTGCGAGGCCGAAGGCCGAGCTCAGACATGCACCGATTTGGCTGAAAATCGATATATAGGTTGTTCTCGTCATCCTCATTTCAAATATGAAATTTTTATTTCGATGACGTCTGCCAAGTAAAAAAAGGTACTCCGATTTGGCTGAAACTCGATATTTAAGTGGTTCTAGACGCCCTTATTCCAAATCAAAAAAAATTTTTTCGATGACGCCTGCCAAGTAAAAAAAGTTACTCCGATTTGGCTAAAACTCGATATTTAGGTGGTTCTGGGTGTCCTTATTCCAAATCTAAAATTTTTTTTTCGATGACGTCTGCCAAGTAAAAAAAGTTACTCCGATTTGGCTGAAACTCGATATCTAGGTTGTTCTGGACGTCCTTATTCCAAATATGAATTTTTTTTTTCGATGACGTCTGCCAAGTGCAGATAAATCACGTATCTCGAAAACGGTAATAGATAGGTAGGGGGTTTTTGAAAAAATGTCATAGGGAATAAGGAGAGCAGTCGAATGACATTTCGGATGTGTCAAACAAGCTCCTCTCATTCTTTATACTGCATTTGGAGTGTTTTACCTCATATTTTCGACTGTATTAGGAGTTTTTGTAGGTTTTTTGACTGAATTTGGAGTTACTGTTTTACGTCATTGTAGTAGCGAGCCCGAAGGGCGAGCTCCTGGTGAGGCCGAAGGCCGAACTTTCGGTCCGTGAGGCCGAAGGCCGAGCGATTAGTGCGTGAGCCCGAAGGGCGAGCGCTTGGCGAGGCCGCAGGCCGAGCCGTGTTAGTAACTTGCGAGGCCGAAGGCCGAGCTCCGACTTGAGAGTATTTTCCACGTCTCCGACTGGTCTCCATGGCAACTGCCCGCGATAACCAAAGCACCTACGAGTAGGGTTCCTTAACAAATGTGAGTCAAAACCTTGGTACCATTCTGCCGGTACCACCTTTTAATGGCAGTAGGGTGAATCTGGTTTGGAGGCTACAGTTTGTTTCTTTATTGTATTGAGAGTTTATATGGGATTTCCTACTTCTATTGAAGATTTGAAATATTTTTATTTATTGTAAAAGGTGTTTTGTTTTAGTTTAGTACTGCATAACGATAAATGCGGGCCGCATGCGGCCCGCACACTGCCCGAAATACTAGTTTATAATATATAAGGCTCGATTACCACTGACTGACTCACTGACTCACTGACATAAATGTTCTCCTAGAAGGAGCAGAGTAGGGTAAAAATGAAGTATGGCAAAAATGTTCGGCGGGTTTAGGTGAGTATGAGAAAAATCGAAAATCATTAAAAAGACGCCTGCCAAGTAAAGATGAATGACATATCTCAAAAACGGTACAAGATAGGTAGAGGGTGTTTGAACAAATGTCATAGGGAATTGGGAGAGCAGTCGGATGACATCTGTCAAAAATCCAAAATGGTGGATTTCAAGATGGCCGCCATACAAAGTGATCCGAGCCTGCTGAAGCGAGGCCGTTAGGCCGAGCTTCAGTAGAGGCGGAGCAGTTTGTATGGTGGCTGTCTTGAAATCCGACATTTTGGATGTGACCCACGTGCTCCTATCATTCTTTATACTGCATTTGGAGTGTTTTACCTAATATTTTCGACTGTATTAGGAGTTTTTGTGGGATTTTTGACTAAATTTGGAGTTACTGTCCTACATAAGTGAAGTAGCGAGCCCGAAGGGCGAGCTTCTGGTGAGGCCGAAGGCCGAACTTTCGGTCCGCGAGGCCGAAGGCCGAGCGTATGATGCGTGAGCCCGTAGGGCGAGCGCCTGGCGAGGCCGTAGGCCGAGCCGTATTAGTAACTTGCGAGGCCGAAGGCCGAGCTCCGACTTGAGAGTATTTTCCACATCTCCGACTGGTCTCCATGGCAACTGCCTGCGGTAACCGCAGCAACTACGAGTGGGGTTCCTTAACAAAAGTGACTCAGAACCTTGGTACCATTCTGCCCGTACCACCTTTTTATGGCAGTAGGGTGAATCTGCTTTAGTGGCTACAGTATGGTTCTTTATTGTATTGAGAGTTTATATGGGATTTCATTCTTCTATTGGAGTTTTGAACATACTTTTTTACAACGTATCATGAGTTTTGATATAGTTTAGTACTGCATAACGATAAATGCGGGCCGCATGCGGCCCGCACACTGCCCGAAAAACTAGTTTATAATATATAAAGCTCGATTACCACTCACTGACTGACTGACTGATTGACATAAATGTTCTCCTTGAAGGAGCAGAGAAGGGTGAAAATGAAGTATGGCAAAAATGTTCGGGAGGTTTTAGTGAGTATGAGAAAAATCGAAAATCATTAAAAAGACGCCTGCCAAGTAAAGATGTATGACATATCTCAAAAACGGTACAAGATAGGTAAGGAGTGTTTGAACAAATGTCATAGGGAACCGGGAGTGCAGTCGAATGACACCTGTCAAAAATCCAAAATGGCGGATTTCAAGATGGCCGCCATACAAAATGATCCGAGCCTGCTGAAGCGAGGCCGTTAGGCCGAGCTTCAGTAGGGGCGGAGCAGTTTGTATGGTGGCCGTCTTGAAATCCGACATTTTGGATGTGCCCCACGTGCTCCTATCATTCTTTATACTGCATTTGGAGTGATTTACCCTATATTTTCGACTGTATTAGGAGTTTTTGTGGGATTTTCGACTGAATTTGGAGTTACTGTCCTACATTAGTGAAGTTGCGAGCCCGAAGGGCGAGCTCCTGGTGAGGCCGAAGGCCGAACTTTCGGTCCGCGAGGCCGAAGGCCGAGCGTATGATGCGCGAGCCCGAAGGGCGAGCGCTTTGCGAGGCCGCAGGCCGAGCCGTGTTAGTAACTTGCGAGGCCGAAGGCCGAGCTCCGACTTGAAAGTATTTTCCACATCTCCGACTGGTCTCCATGGCAACTGCCCGCGGTAACCGAAGCACCTACGAGTGGGGTTCCTTTACAAAAGTGACTCAGAAACTTGGTACCATTCTGCCCGTATCACCTTTTTATGGCAGTAGGGTGAATTTGCTTTTGTGGCTACAGTATGGTTCTTTATTGTATTGAGAGTTTATATGGGATTTCATACTTCTAATGGAGTTTTGAAAATACTTTTTTTAATGTATAAGGTGTTTTGATATTGTTCAAACTTGCACAACGATAAATGCGGGCCGCATGCGGCCCGCACACTGCCCGAAAAACTAGTTTATAATATATAAAGCTCGATTACCACTGACTGACTCACTGACTCATTGACATAAATGTTCTCCTAGAAGGAGACGAGTAGGAGCACAGTGATGTATGGCAAAAATGTTTGGGGGGTTTTGGTGAGTATGAGAAAAATCGAAAATCATTAAAAAGACGCCTGCCAAGTAAAGATGGATAACATATCTCAAAAACGGTAAGAGATAGATAGGAGGTGTTTGAACAAATGTCATAGGGAACCGGGAGAGCAGTCGAATGACACCTGTCAAAAATCCAAAATGGCGGATTTCAAGATGGCCGCCATACAAAGTGATCCGAGCCTGCTGAAGCGAGGCCGTTAGGCCGAGCTTCAGTAGGGGCGGAGCAGTTTTTATGGTGGCCGTCTTGAAATCCGACATTTTGGATTTGTCTTACGTGCTCCTATCATTCTTTATACTGCATTTGGAGTGTTTTACCTTATATTTTCGACTGTATTAGGAGTTTTTGTGGGATTTTTGACTGAATTTGGAGTTACTGTCCTACATTAGTGTAGTAGCGAGCCCGTAGGGCGAGCTGCTGGTGAGGCCGAAGGCCGAACTTTCGTCTCGCGAGGCCGAAGGCCGAGCGTATGGTGCGTGAGCCCGAAGGGCGAGCGCTTGGCGAGGCCGCAGGCCGAGCCGTGTTAGTAACTTGCGAGGCCGAAGGCCGAGCTCCGACTTGAGAGTATTTTCCGTATCTCCGACTGGTCTCCATGGCAACTGCCCGCGGTAACCGAAGCACCTACGAGTGGGGTTCCTTAACAAAAGTGACTCAGAACCTTGGTACTATTCTGCCCGTACCACCTTTTTATAGCAGTAGGGTGAATCTGTTTTAGTGGCTACAGTATGGTTCTTTATTGTATTGAGAGTTTATATGGGATTTCATACTTCTATAGGAGTTTAGAACATATTTTTTTTTTGTATGAGGTGTTTTCGTGACAGTTCCTACTGACTCAAAATAGATGCGGGCCGCATGCGGCCCGCACACTGCCCGAAAAACTAGTTATAATATATAAAGCTCGATTACCACTGACTGACATAAATGTTCTCCTAGAAGGAGCAGAGTAGAGTAAAAATGAAGTATGGCAAAAATGTTCGGGGGGTTTTGGTGAGTATGGGAAAAATCGAAAATCATTAAATTGACGCCTGCCAAGTGATGATGTATGACGTATCTCAAAAACGGTACAAGATAGGTAGGGGGTGTTTGAACAAATGTCATAGGGAATCGGGAGAGCAGTCGAATGACACCTGTCAAAAATCCAAAATGGCGGATTTCAAGATGGCCGCCATACAAAGTGATCCGAGCCTGATGAAGCGAGGCCGTTAGGCCGAGCTTCAGTAGGGGCGGAGCAGTTTGTATGGTGGCCGTCTTGAAATCCGACATTTTGGATGTGTCTTACGTGCTCCTATCATTCTTTATACTGCATTTAGAGTGTTTTACCTTCATTTTCGACTGTATGAGGAGTTTTTGTGGGATTTTTGACTGAATTTGGAGTTACTGTCCAACATTAGTGCAAAGCGAGCCCGAAGGGCGAGCTCCTGGTGAGGCCGAAGGCCGAACTTTCGGCTCGCGAGGCCGAAGGCCGAGCGTAGTGTGCGTGAGCCCGAAGGGCGAGCGCTTGGCGAGGCCGCAGGCCGAGCCGTATTAGTAACTTGCGAGGCCGAAGGCCGAGCTCCGACTTGAGAGTTTTTTCCACGTCTCCGACTGGTCTCCATGGCAACTGCCCGCGATAACCAAAGCACCTACGAGTGGGGTTCCTTAACAAAAGTGACTCAGAACCTTGGTACCATTCTGCCCGTACCACCTTTTTATGGCAGTAGGGTGAATCTGCTTTAGTAGCTACAGTATGGTTCTCTAATGTATTACAAGTTTATTTGGGATTTCATATTTCTATTGGAGTTTTGAACATTTTTTTATATGTATTAGGTGTTTTCATATAGATCAAACTTGCACAACGATAAATGCGGGCCGCATGCGGCCCGCACACTGCCCGAAAAACTAGTTTATATTATATAAAGCTCGATTACCACTGACTGATTGACATAAATGTTCTCCTAGAAGGAGACGAGTAGGAACAACGTGATGTATGGCAAAAGTGTTCGGGTGGTTTCGGTGAGTATGAGAAAAATCGAAAATCATAAAAATGACGCCTGCCAAGTAAAGATGGATGACGTATCTCGAAAACGGTGCAAGATGGGTAGGGGGTGTTTGAACAAATGTCATAGGGAATAGGGAGAGCAGTCGAATGACACCTGTCAAAAATCCAAAATGGCGGATTTCAAGATGGCCGCCATACAAAATGATCCGAGCCTGCTGAAGCGAGGCCGTTAGGCCGAGCTTCAGTAGGGGCGGAGCAGTTTGTATGGTGGCTGTCTTGAAATCCGACATTTTGGATGTGACCCACATGCTCCTATCATTCTTTATACTGCATTTGGAGTGTTTTACCTTATATTTTCGACTGTATTAGGAGTTTTTGTGGGATTTTTGACTGAATTTGGAGTAACTGTCCTACATAAGTGTAGTAGCGAGCCCGAAGGGCGAGCTCCTGGTGAGGCCGGAGGCCGAACTTTCGGTCCGCGAGGCCGAAGGCCGAGCGTATGATGCGCGAGCCCGTAGGGCGAGCGCTTGGCGAGGCCGCAGGCCGAGCCGTGTTGGTAACTTGCGAGGCCGAAGGCCGAGCTCCGACTTGAGAGTTTTTTCCAAGTCTCCGACTGGTCTCCATGGCAACTGCCCGCGGTAAGCAAAGCACCTACGAGTGGGGTTCCTTAACAAAAGTGACTCAGAACCTTGGTCCCATTCTGCCCGTACTACCTTTTTATGCCAGTAGGGTGAATTTGCTTTAGTGGCTACAGTATGGTTCTTTATTGTATGGAGACTTTATTTGGGATTTCATACTTCTATTGGAGTTTTGAACTTTTTTTTTTTAAATGTATAAGCGGTTAAGGTAAAGTTTACTACTGCATAACGATAAATGCGGGCCGCATGCGGCCCGCACACTGCCCGAAAAACTAGTTTATAATATATAAAGCTCGATTACCACTCACTGACTGACTGACTGATTGACATAAATGTTCTCCTAGAAGGAGCAGAGTAGGGTAAAAATGAAGTATGGCAAAAATGTTCGGAAGCTTTTGGTGAGTATGAGAAAAATCGAAAATCATTAAAAAGACGCCTGCCAAGTGAAGATGGATGACATATCTCAAAAACGGTACAAGATAGGTAGAGGGTGTTTGAACAAATGTCATAGGGAATCGGGAGAGCAGTCGAATGACATTTGTCAAAAATCCAAAATGGCGGATTTCAAGATGGCCGCCATACAAAGTGATCCGATCCTGCTGAAGCGAGGCCGTTAGGCCGAGCTTCAGTAGGGGCGGAGCAGTTTGTATGGTGGCCGTCTTGAAATCCGACATTTTGGATGTGTCTTACGTGCTCCTATCATTCTTTATACTGTATTTGGAGTGTTTTACCTTTATTTTCGACTGTATTAAGAGTTTTTGTGGGATTTTTGACTGAATTTGGAGTTACTGTCCTACATTAGTGTAGTAGCGAGCCCGTAGGGCGAGCTCCTGGTGAGGCCGAAGGCCGAACTTTCGGTCCGCGAGGCCGAAGGCCGAGCATATGTTGCGCGAGCCCGAAGGGCGAGCGCTTGGCGAGGCCGTAGGCCAAGCCGTATAAGTAACTTGCGAGGCCGAAGGCCGAGCTCCGACTTGGGAGTATTTTCCACGTCACCGACTGGTCTCCATGGCAACTGCCTGCGGTAACCGAAGCACCTACGAGTGGGGTTCCTTAACAAAAGTGACTCAGAACCTTGGTACCATTCTGCCCGTACCACCTTTTTATGGCAGTAGGGTGAATTTGCTTTGGTGGCTACAGTTTGGTTCCTTATTGTATTAAGAGTTTATATGGGATTTCATACTTCTAATGGAGTTTTGAAAATACTTTTTTTTATGTATCAGGTGTTTTTTTGACAGTTCCTACTGACTCAAGATAGATGCGGGCCGCATGCGGCCCGCACACTGCCCGAAAAACTAGTTATAATATATAAAGCTCGATTACCACTGACTGACTGACATAAATGTTCTCCTAGAAGGAGCAGAGTAGGGTAAAAATGAAGTATGGCAAAAATGTTCGGGGGGTTTTGGTAAGTATGAGAAAAATCGAAAATCATAAAAATGACGCCTGCCAAGTAAAGATGGATGACATATCTCAAAAACGGTACAAGATAGGTAGGGGGTGTTTGAACAAATGTCATAGGGAATCGGGAGAGCAGTCGAATGACATCTGTCAAAAATCCAAAATGGCGGATTTCAAGATGGCCGCCATACAAAATGCTCCGAGCCTGCTGAAGCGAGGCCTTTAGGCCGAGCTTCAGTAGGGGCGGAGCAGTTTGTATGGTGGCCTTCTTGAAATCCGCCATTTTGGATTTGTCCCAGGTGCTCCTCTCATTCTTCATACTGCATTTGGAGTGTTTTACCATACATTTTCGACTGTATTAGGAGTTTTTGTGGGTTTTTTGACTGAATTTGGAGTAACTGTCCTACATTAGTGTATAGCGAGCCCAAAGGGCAACCACCTGGTGAGGCCGAAGGCCGAACTTTCGGTCCGCGAGGCCGAAGGCCGAGCGAATGGTGCGCGAGCCCGAAGGGCGAGCGCTTGGCGAGGCCGCAGGCCGAGCCGTGTTAGTAACTTGCGAGGCCGAAGGCCGAGCTCCGACTTGAGAGTATTTTCCACGTCTCCGACTGATCTCCATGGCAACTGCCCGCGGTAACCGAAGCACCTACGAGTGGGGTTCCTTAACAAAAGTGACTCAGAACCTTGGTACCATTCTGCCCGTACCACATTTTTGTGGCAGTAGGGTGAATCTGCTTTAGTGGCTTCAGTATGGTTCTTTATTGTATGGAGAGTTTATTTGGGATTTCATACTTCTATTGGAGTTTTGAACTTATTTTTTTTTAATGTATAAGGGGTTAAGGTAAAGTTTAGTACTGCATAACGATAAATGCGGGCCACATGCGGCCCGCACACTGCCCGAATAACTAGTTTATTAATAATATATAAAGCTCGATTACCACTCACTGACTGACTGACTGACTGATTGACATAAATGTTCTCCTAGAAGGAGACGAGTAGGGCTAAAATGATGTATGGCAAAAATGTTCGGGGGGTTTTGGTGAGTATGAGAAAAATCGAAAATCATAAAAAAGACGCCTGCCAAGTAAAGATGGATAACGTATCTCGAAAACGGTAAGAGATGGGTTAGAGGTGTTTGAACAAATGTCATAGGGAATCGGGAGAGCAGTCGAATGACACCTGTCAAAAATCCAAAATGGCGGATTTCAAGATGGCCGCCATACAAAATGCTCCGAGCCTGCTGAAGCGAGGCCTTTAGGCCGAGCTTCAGTAGGGGCGGAGCAGTTTGTATGGCGGCCGTCTTGAAATCCGACATTTTGGATGTGTCTTACGTGCTCCTATCATTCTTTATACTGCATTTGGAGTTTTTTATCTTTATTTTCGACTGTATTAGGAGTTTTTGTGGGATTTTTGACTGAATTTGGAGTAACTGTCCTACATTAGTGTAGTAGCGAGCCCGAAGGGCGAGCTTCTGGTGAGGCCGAAGGCCGAACTTTCGGCCCGCGAGGCCGAAGGCCGAGCGTATGGGGCGTGAGCCCGAAGGGCGAGCGCCTGGCGAGGCCGTAGGCCGAGCCGTATTAGTAACTTGCGAGGCCGAAGGCCGAGCTCCGACTTGAGAGTATTTTCCACGTCTCTAACTGGTCTCCATGGCAACTGCCCGCGATAACCAAAGCACCTACGAGTAGGGTTCCTTAACAAATGTGACTCAAAACCTTGGTACCATTCTGCCGGAACCACCTTTTTATGGCAGTAGGGTGAATCTGGTTTTGGAGGCTACAGTTTGTTTCTTTATTGTATTGAGAGTTTTAATGGGATTTCATACTTCTATTGGAGTTTTGAAATATTTTTTTTTAATGTTAAAGGTGTATTGTTATAGTTTAGTACTGCATAACGATAAATGCGGGCCGCATGCGGCCCGCACACTGCCCGAAAAACTAGTTTATAATATATAAAGCTCGATTACCACTGACTGACTGACATAAATGTTCTCCTAGAAGGAGACGAGTAGGAGCAACGTGATGTATGGCAAAAATGTTCGGGGGGTTTTGGTGAGTACGAGAAAAATCGAAAATCATTAAAAAGACGCCTGCCAAGTGATGATGGATGACGTATCTCGAAAACGGTAAGAGATAGGTAGGGGGTGTTTGAACAAATGTCATAGGGAATCGGGAGAGCAGTCGAATGACACCTGTCAAAAATCCAAAATGGCGGATTTCAAGATGGCCGCCATACAAAGTGATCCGAGCCTGCTGAAGCGAGGCCGTTAGGCCGAGCTTCAGTAGGGGCGGAGCAGTTTGTATGGCGGCCGTCTTGAAATCCGACATTTTGGATGTGTCACACGTGCTCCTATCATTCTTTATACTGCATTTGGAGTGTTTTACCTACATTTTCGACTGTATTAGGAGTTTTTGTGGGATTTTTGACTGAATTTGGAGTTACTGTCCAACATTAGTGTATAGCGAGCCCGAAGGGCGAGCTCCTGGTGAGGCCGAAGGCCGAACTTTCGGTCCGCGAGGCCGAAGGCCGAGCGTATGGTGCGTGAGCCCGAAGGGCGAACGCTTGGCGAGGCCGTAGGCCGAGCCGTATTTGTAACTTGCGAGGCCGAAGGCCGAGCTCCGACTTGAGAGTTTTTTTCACGTCTCCGACTGGTCTCCATGGCAACTGCCCGCGGTAACCGAAGCACCTACGAGTGGGGTTTCTTAACAAAAGTGACTCAGAACCTTGGTACCATTCTGCCCGTACCACCTTTTTATGGCAGTAGGGTGAATTTGCTTTAGTGGCTACAGTATGGATCTTTATTGTATGGAGAGTTTATTTGGGATTTCATACTTCTATTGGAATTTTGAACTTATTTTTTTTAAATGTATAATGGGTTAAGGTATAGTTTAGTACTGCATAACGATAAATGCGGGCCGCATGCGGCCCGCACACTGCCCGAAAAACTAGTATCTATATAAATGTCATCGCGCGAAATTCAATGATCAAACTCTTAATATCGTTATTTTTGTTCAATTTTTTTGAATGAATAATTGTTTTGGTGTGTAATTACACTATTAATAACTAATTATTTATACATATTATTTATACCTAAATATTTTCTTTTTATAGAGAAGAAAAGCATAAAGAGCTAAAAAAAGAGCTAAAAAGAAAAAGAAATCGTGAACGTCAAAGGGCATATTATCAGCGTCAGAAAGATTTGAAGAAAAATGAAGAAAAAAAAAAGAAACCAAAAACAAATGCTGAACGTCAAAGGGAATTTCGTCAACGTAAAGCAGGAAAATCCTACGTGAATAAGTAATTTGATTTAATAATATTTAAAAACAAATTGTAGTATATGCCTCAATATTATTTAACTTTACGATTTCCTCATTTTTTTCACAGGAAAAGTCGAAAATTGTGCAGTAATGAAGAGAATGTCGTGCAAGGTAGTGCTGTTGAAAATATAGAAAATGTAACGCTACAGGAAAATCAATTTCAAAGCCAACAACTACATATTCATGAACAGCGTAATGAATGCATTACACCCACAGATTTCATTGTTCTGAAATCTGTGATTACACCCGAAGTTACTCTACACAGGAACACAGGAATTCCTGGCGATGGTAATTGTCTATTCTACTTGCTCATAAGTGTTTTGCAACTTTTTTTTTTTTTTCTTGATAGGTTAGCCTTTGACCACTATCTCACCTGATGGTAAGTGATGATGTGGTCGAAGATGTTGTTCAGGCTAACCTAGAAGTACTGGCTCTCAAGGACAGCTGCCAAGACACGCCGTTAGGTGCTTGGCGACAGATTCTCTACATGAGGGTGGTCGCTAGCCAGGCGGGCATTCGCAAAACGCCCATCCACCATGCTATAACGACTGCCATCCTAAGAAAAGAAACGGGACCGACGGCTTAACGTGGCCTACGAAGCACGGAAACGCTCAGTATTAATGTCACTAGCGGTCACCCATCCAACTCATGACCGCACCCAACGTTGCTTAACTTTGCTGATCGGTTGAGAACAGCTAAGTAAACTTCGCTACGAGCGCTTCAAAAACTTCAAATTGAGACTTGTTGACTTGAGAAATCAATTACGCGATTCACCCTATTTAAACTCCTGCCACAATCCGCAAGAAGCATATAACATTCTATCAAGCACTAATGTAATGATTACGGATATTTGGATTGTTTGTACTTATTCTCAAAAATGTACAATCAAAATGTTTGTGTACATTGTTTTTACAACATAACTACAACGAATGAAGACACTATCTTTTAATTATAATTGCATAAGTTGATAAAAAATGCTATGCAATAGCTTTACCGCGGCAGTCTCCGAGTGCCACACGTCTTTTTTTTTACTTAATATAACTTACTGTATCAGCCAGATTGTCCACTGCTGAACACAGCCTCCCCCATTATGGGGGGATTTGCCGTAATCCCCACGCAAGCGTCTTGGGGATCGCAGTGTGAGATGTCAGGTCCTCAGAAAGCGCTCTTGCCCACCTAGTAGTGTCTTACGGATTATCTTCACGGATAGAGATGGGGGGGGTGACATTCTAGCCCGGCACCCCACGGGCTAAAAATATAACAACATGTAAGTAAATAAAGAACGAAAAAGGGTTAAGCCTTGAATAAAATTAATTATCTACTTAGATATGTAAGTACCTACGTAGCTTATAATTTGTAAGGTATGTCTATGCTTATCGCACAGTTATACAGTTGTGTACACACATTTAAGCCATATACCTATTGATGTTCTATACCTAGTTGCATACATGTATTATATCCAAAATCAAATATTTGACTATACTTATTCATAGAATTGTAATACATATTAGTTTCGCAATAGATATGCGATTCGCTTGCGAGGGGTTGGTCGGAGTGCGCTGTATGCAGGCCGCAGGGGCAGCCCACGCCGCGCGGCGGGCGACGCGACGCGACGCGACGCGACGCGACACGACGCGCACCCCTCGCGTCCTCGCGCACGGGGCGCAGGCGCGCGCAATCTCCACTCCACGCACCAAGCTCACCCGCTTGGATCGATGAGATAAACGCGCAACCCCGCTTTTCAACCCAGATCAATACCGATTCCATCGATTTTCTCAGCCGCAGCCGCCGCCGCACACAGTATTCGAGGGTCGCACGCGGTGGTTGCGCGCACTGCGCCTTTTACAGCACCTTCAAGTTTTTAGATTTTGAAGCTGTGTATTGTGTTTCGTGTAGTGAAATTTGAGACCATTATGTGCATTAGATGTAACAAAGCGATGGATCGACGGCATCGATTTCATTGATCGAGTCTAGGTAGGTACTTTTTTTAATCGTTGTGTTCGATTGACCCATCTAGCGCTTGTGGTCTGTGGCCTTATTACTTATCTTATGAAACATATTATTTATGAAAGGTACTTAATTATTTATTCAGAAATTAATATCGTTTATTTATTTTTAAAAAAACCTATATAAAAATCAGTTACGTACCTAACTAGGTACTTATATAAAATTTGACACCGTGTAAATATAGGTATTATATCGAATTTATTAAGATCTTGAGCCTTACAAAAATGTGATCGGTAAACCGGATCACACGCAGACAGATTGTTGGTGTACAACTCAGCTAAACGCCTATTATGGCCTCATTGCAATTCTAGTCGCTATCAACGATTTTTTTTTACATTTGCTTAGATTTGTAGGGCCATTGAAATGAAGGAATAAAAAAGTGATAGGTAGCTACATACCTAGAAAATGCTGTATTCGATATGCGCACCCAAGTCTACGGTCCCCGCCGCGCCGCCCAGCACCCTCCATGCGCCGTCCGCCCACGCGCATGCGGCAGCGACGTCGGGCGCAACGCCGACGGCGTCGGGCGGCGGCAGCGGCGGCGTCTGTAGCTGGTAGCGGCAGCATATTATACAGGTGGACCAAAAGTCTCTTAACATGGGAAATGCCCATTGCTTCCACGCGGGAGGGGGAAATTTCCGGGCGGAATTCAATGAGAGAACTTGGTTTCAATAAGATAGTAACAACATGTCGCACCTCCAATGACCATAGCAGCTGTTCGTGAAATAGGTAATCAAAAACTAAGATTCAATTAACTGGTCACCACGCAGCCTGGATTTGTCCCAATGTACTACTGTTCCTTGGGGATATCAAAGTTTATATCAGCAACCCAGTTTCTATTGAAGAATTTAAAAAAAAACATATGCAATGGATTGCAAAAAATTTCACCAACTTTTAAAAAAATCATGTTTTGTAAGGAAAATATCCGTAAACGAGTGGAAAAATAAGCAAGCTTCAAATTTACAATATACTTAATGTTATTCAAATAAAACCCTGTTTATATAATTTATTAGTGGGTACAGCTGGTTTTGTTTTTATGGCTATTTTAAATGTTGGTCCACACACGACAAAGAACGGCGAATGCTTTTTCGCACACAAATATTATATAGACCATAGCAATAATCGATTCAAACTTTTAATAAATTGAAACCAGCAATTCTTTTAATTAAGACTATATTTTTTTAGTTTATTTTTTATGCCTGATAGGTTAGCCTTTTATAACTACCTCACCTGATGGTAAGTGATGACGTGGTCAAAGATGTTGTTCAGGCTAACATAGAATTTTGTCACTCACCTATCATATTAATATATGATAGCCATAACTGCCACTTATTATAAGCGTTCTGCAAGTATTTTTATAATTTTTCTACTTCCACTCATCGATGATTTGTCCCAAATAGGACAATTGATAACACTACATAATTTGTAAATTTACGAGTGGAAAAGTTACAGTCATGTGTGGGATTCGAACCCGCGTCATCCAACTCTATAGCCGGCGTATACTCACTCATAACTCTCAACACAAACAAAGCGAATATTACCATGTGACATACGAAACTAGGTTTATATAACTACGAAAAACATATATATAATGATACACTTTCTTCCATTATTACGAAGTACAACTGTCAAATACACAGTTGACCATTATTTACCTATCTTCAGACATGGGCTAAAATGTAGTAATAGCATTTCGCGATATCATTTGTAGCTATTTTCAAAGCTTTCCGAACGGTGTAAAAATACTTTCTAAACGCTATTTTTGCATAAAACGTCCCAAAACGATGCCCATTGTGACATTGCATGTGTGGTTGCTATTTTTGTTAATAGTTGTACAAACTCAGTAATTTCGCGTGCATGTCCTTGAGGAATATCAATAAAATAGATTTGACACGTTTGAGCACTTTGGTATTGAAAATATGGCGAAACTACGTATGCATGGAAACCACTCTACGTGAACACATAATCCTTATCTCATGTTGTACCTACCTATCTAATCTAATATATAAAATTCTCGTCACAGTTTTCGTTGCCATACTCCTCCGAAACGGCTTGACCGATTTTGATGAAATTTTTTGTGCATATCCGGTATCTATGAGAATCGGCCAACATCTATTTTTCATCCCCCTAAATGTTAGGGGTAGTCCACCCCTAAATTTTTTATTTAATTTTTTAGACAAAATTTTTAATTTCTATTTTTTTATGATACAACATACAAAAATAAATACAATCCTCAATTTTCACCCTTCTACGATCAACCCTTATTTTTTAAATTATTTATATGGCAAAACAACGTTTGCCGGGTCAGCTAGTAATATTATAATACTGTGCTTTAAGCTTACAAAATAATAAGACCTTACGGGCGAAGTATATAAATTTCATCCGTAAGTATTATTTTGTGCTGTTTCTGTGGCAAGAATGAGAATGAAAACAAATAGCACGCTGTGGTTGTGGAAGAAGCAATATTAAATGGGTGGACTCACACTGGATTGACGAAAATGGATAGAATATGAGAGTGGACAAGACTCACTCGTACGAATGGGACAAGGCATTTTATTTCTATTCATATGTGTTCATATCATCATTTTAGCTGTTCAACTTAAATTAACTATAATAACGAATATTTTTAAAAGATTTTAAGAAAACATTAAATTAACATTATAATAGAACACTTAATAAATATAAAAAAAATATCTAGTGACAATTCCGCCTAATTTAATGAACTAATAATTTATTTTATTAGGCAGAATTGTCACAACATATATTTTTTATATATTTAAGTGTTTTATTAAAATATTAATTTAATGTGTTCTTAAAATATTTTGAAAAAATATTTGTTATTATTAAATATGGATTTCTGCAAAGTTATGCCTGAAACTATTCATTAAATTTACATTTTTTTTAAGAACATGCATAAAATTTTCAAATACGTACAGACATGGTAGAGTAAAAATGATATTTAGATTTTTATAATGATTGTCTCTATCTCGGTAGCAGCTCCCCACAGTAATACACCATAAATTATATGCCTAATACTGTAGAAGTACCCTAAATTAACTAGCCTAGCCATAGCTACACTCGTTACTGTCTTATCTTACGAACTGCAAATGCAGCAGAATGGAGTCTTCCGTATAGATCATGTAGGTATGCGTTCATCAAATATATACTTGAATTAGTTAGTTCGCTATTATCTATCGAGCATCAGTAAATCTGAGATCATCAGAGATGTGTCATCTGCGAAGAAATCAATATCGCAGAAATCTTTGCCCATGCAAGACAAATCATTAATATACACTCGAGAGCAATGAATCCGGGTCACTTAAAGAATCCTAAAAATCTCGGAAACTAAAAATGCTAGGTTAATGCAATAAATTGTATTTAATAGACAATGTAATACTCCTTAAATGAAGGTATTAAAACTTCTTAGTTATTGTAAAGTTATATCATAAAAAAATCAAATTTGAAAAAGGGCCACTTTCGAAGATGGAACTACGAAATTACAGCATTTGGTTTTGCTTTTGTTTCTAATCTGTCATTTATGTGGGTACATAAACCATGTTGATAGTGCTCTATATTCATTATTCAAGCTGAAATTATGTCGCTTACGCCTGAAGAATGCACCAGAATACTTACAATGCTGGAAACCGGCCGGAGTCAGCGCGATACAGCCAGGACTGTCGGTGTGTCGCTGTCAACAGTACAAAGAGTTCTCCGACGTTACGAAGAAACTGGTTCTAACCTACGCAGACCAGGAACGGGCAGAACCAGGTGTACCACAGCACGAGAAGACCGATACTTGGTGAACACCATGCTTCGAAATCGCTTTCTCACAGGAACTGAACTCACCAATCAGTTTCGACGCCTCGGAGGAAGTAACCCAAGTGCATGGACAGTAAGACGTCGGCTTGCTGAATCTAACTTAAAACCCCTTAGACCTGCAAACGGCCCTAAACTGGAGCGTGGGCATCGTATTTCGAGACTAAGATATGCCCAGAGCCACGTAAATTGGAGTATTGAAGATTGGTCAAAAGTTATGTTCTCCGACGAATCAAAATTTATGCTCTACAAGCACGATGGAAGACACAGAGTGTATCGAAGACCAGGGGAAAGATTCAGGCAAGCATGCATCGAAGAAAAAGACGGTGGTGGGTCTGTACTTGTGTGGGCCGGAATTTCTTCTGAAAGTCGCACAGAGCTGGTGATCATAGAAAACGGCTCTTTAACTAGCGTAAGATATGTGGAAGAAATCCTCAATGATCACGTTGGTCCATTTATGGTCAATTTAGGTGAGGATGCTATATTTATGCATGACAATGCCCGACCTCATACAGGTAGGATTGTGAATGACTACCTTCAAGAGATGAACATTACTCGTATGGAGTGGCCAGCGCGCAGCCCGGATATCAACCCGATCGAGCATGCTTGGGACGAGCTAGGCAGATGCGTAAAACAACGAAACCCTCCCCCAATCACGCTTCGTGAGCTCAAAATTGCTCTCACAGAGGAATGGGAGAATATTCCCCAAAATCGTATAAGGAACTTGGTGTACAGCATGCCAAACCGCGTAAACGCAGTAATGGAAGCACGAGGAGGCAATACGAAGTATTAAAATTCAAGAAAATCGTAATAAAGTTCAAAAATTTCATGTTTCCTATTTTTGTTTTAAGGAGAGATCAGCAGTTTTTTTCTTTATGTAATTTTGTGTTAATAAAATGTATGGTGACTCATATTTTTTTTACTTTCATTTAAGGAGTATTACATTGTCTATTAAATACAATTTATTGCATTAACCTATCATTTTTAGTTTCCGAGATTTTTAACATTCTTTAAGTGACCCGGATTCATTGCTCTCGAGTGTACGATAAAAACAGAAATGGTCCTGAAATGTGTCCTTGCGGTATTCCTATTTTTACCAAAGACCCGGAAAATATATTGCTATTTATTACAACCTTCTGTAGCATTTCTGACAGATATAGACCACGAGGTTCAGCGAATTAGCCCTGTCAAATGCCTTGGAAAGTTCCTAAAATAAGCCTATAGCATCATGGGAACTCTCCCAGGTTTAAAGTATACATAAGTGACATCAACCGAACACCTGCAACTGTTTTGAATCTGCTACTTGACCAAACTGATTCTCGTGCTGCATTTTATGTTTATTATTAGTTCATGAAAATGGGATAAAATTTATTTAAGCATATTTTTTTTAATACCTTATCTTATCAGAACAAGAGGGATGGAAATTGGTCTATTATTGAAAAGTCAATATTTGGCCCCCAACTTAAAAAAATTAGTAATTTTACTAAGTTTCCTATATCGATAACAAACATTGAACAGTTATAATATTCTTACCTAATATAGTGCAGTAGTGCAAATAATAGCTATCTGCAGAGTCAAGTCGTCAGAAATCTATCAATAGTTTCAGTCATGAAGTGCCTGAATGTTGGATACCACATGCCAGTTGACTCAATAATCAGACGCTGTAAACTTTGCAGTACGAAGACATTTCGCGATAAGTGTACCAAAATTATGTATGAGAAGTGCAAAGTACCGCTTTGTGTAGCTCCTTGTTAACCGTATATAAAATAGTAAAAATTTAGTAAATTTTAATTAAACAGTGACAATCACGATTTCAACACTGGCAATAAAGATAAAATAGCATTGCCTGGTTTCAGACTAGCAAATACAAATAAAAGGTATTTCTTATGTAATTGTGTACGGTTTCATAATAAAGTTCCCATAACATATCACAACGCTCACAAAAGGAAAATTCTAGTTGCATGTGAAAAACATTTTGTGTAAAACCTTACTGCGTACACAGCTGTGATTAAAAAAATACTTGAACTGTTTTGCATCTGCCAAGCTATCACCTGTCACCTACGTAATGTAAACAAATATTGTAATAATTTTATTATATAGTGTGTTAAAAGACCTTTAAAAGAATGGCCCCGAGTTTCGTGCCCGTTCTCGCAGTGGCTCTATACATTTATTTTTGCTGAACGTGGCAGTACAACGTAGAGTATTTCAATATTAAAACATTTACTTGACCTTCATATGAGCGTAGTAGACGCCTAAATTGAATAAATGATTTTGACTTTTACTTTGAGTGTTCTATGGGCTATACGAACGCCCTCATTATATTATATCTAATGAGATATAATAGCTTATATATTATAATGATAATGTCGGTACTTTGTGACCAACAACAAACAACACATTACGCAACATAACATCAAGTAGTGCGTTCGTTTTTGATGATAGCGTTTGTTACAATTTCAATATTGTATCTAAAATTGGCACTTGTATCTAAAAGCGTTAGGAAAGCAATTTTTGATAATTTTGCACTTACGCTCACCAATGATTCGTCCCAAATCGAATAGCTGATAACACTTCTTGCCAAAAATAGTGTCATTCTCAAAGGATAACGCGCGCGCGTAACTTGATCTGATTTGTGAAAACATTATAATATATAATAATGCAATCTTCAATGGTAAATATCATGCGACAAACAAAACTGGGGTTTCAATTCATTTTACTATGAAAAACATATGACATTTGATAAAATTCTTATTTTTTTACGTAGGCTGTTCAACAGTCAAACTTGCAGTTGATAAAAAATGATCATTAGATACCCATCAGATCCTCAGATTCTACGATCTGAGCTACCTATCTTCGGACACGGGTCAAAAAAAGCATATCGCGGTGTCATGTCATAATATAACTTAGGTCATGTGTAACTGTTTTCAAAGCTTTCCATTTGGTGTAAGAAAACGTTCAAAACCCTTCTTTTACTTAGTCATAAACGAGTGCCTATTGTGATAATTTTTAGCATTTTTAGGTGTTAATTTCGATAACAATAGGCTATCAATTAGCTTGGATTTCGAGTCATAGTAATATTTCTGACGAGATTGCAAACCATGCAATTATTTGTGGTGATAAAGTTCCGTTTCAAAATGATCACCCAGATCTTTTACTTCTTCCTATCCGCGGCTTAAAGCTTAGGTTGTCAAAAAGGTGGTCAATAAGTACTAGGCGAACTTTTTTTTTATTGTTTGCCCTTGACAACAATCTCACCTGATGGTAAATGATGATGTGGTCGAAGGTGTTAACAGGCTTAACCTAGTATTACTGGCTCTCAAGGACAGTTGCCGGAACACACCTTAAGGTGCTTGTCGACAGATTTTCTACTTGATCGCTAGCAAGGCGGGCATTCGCAAAATGCCCTATCACCATGCGGTGAAGTCCTTGAGAGCCAGTAATTCTAGGTTAGCCTGAACAACATCTTCGGTGAGATAGTGGCCAAAGGCTATGAAGCATAAAAATGCCACATATCAACCGAACATTCAATATAAGAATGCCAAATTCAATATGAACCATAATCAATTATTCATTAGTTATATTCGACTCATTAATACAATAGAAATGTTAATTTTCTGTACAGCTAACCAACATTCAATGTAATATAAATAATTATGTCGATTGATATAACTATCATATTATAAATATACATTCTATCTAATCTAACATAATTGTTTATTCTGTAAATATTATGCACATCTATGAATATTTTTCCATTTATACACCAAATTCACAATTCCGTCCATAAAGTTACTTGATTCTTGATTACATCCTTCTGACGCGACACGACTCTGGCAAAAAGTTATAAGCTCATTATAAGCAATTGCCAAAAAAAACGAACGCCATAAGCATAAACAAAACACGTAACTTTTAGGGCGTTCGGATAGCCTATCGGTGCCAAAAATAACACTCACAAACGCTAAAAACGATCACACGGGCCGTTCGTTTTGGGACTTCGTGAGCAAAAATATCGTTTTCGCTCACCGTTCGGATAGCTTTGAAAACGCTACAAATGACAGAGAAAAGTGATATTTTTGACCCATGTCTTGCCGTGGGATCGTTGTGATCGTTTTTTGACAACTGCTGTTTTGACAGTTGTATTTGGCGCGATTGAAGAGTTTCACAAGTTTTTTTTAAAAGTAACTATCAGAAGCCATTAACAAAGAAATAATAATAATATAGGTACCTACTTTTTGTTAATTTTAGAGATTGATTCCATGTTTCGTACTGTGCAAAATTGTTAAAATATTGTCGGTTGTCAAAGTATGTCTTAAGCCGTTCGGATAGCATGCAGTAATTGGTGGTCAAAAATAGCAAAAGCTTCTATCCGAACGCTAAAACACAAATGCCACTTTTGAAACTGCTACAAACGCAATCGAGCCAAAACGAACGCCCCTTTTGTTTACAAAACGTTAAAAGCAGTTTAAAACAAAAGTTTTATTACATAGTTGTTTGATTTTTGATTTAAAAAGAGAATAAAATCATGATGTGTTTTATTTACAGGTTTAAATTAATAATATTTTAGGTATATTTATTTATTTGTTGTGTGTTAAAAGTCTAAGATAAAAGAGGTTATATTTTAGGGAGAATATTTAACCTCTGCTAATAATTAAAACTTTTACATTTTTATTCTTTACAGACGTAGCTGTAAAAAATGAAGATTCCTCGAACGCCAGAATGACTTCTTCGGACACATATCAGTTGAAATGGCACTCTCACAGTGCTCATTTGAATGGCTCCGTGGCGGCTTTGCTGCGCTCGGAGCGGTTCACGGACGTGGTGTTGTGTACAATGGATGGCTCGCAGATTCCTGCGCACAAGTTCATCCTGAGCTCATGCAGTGTGTACTTGAGCAGCCTGTTCGATGGGCAGCGTTCCGTGATGCGCATGGGCGGCATGCTGTATGTAGTGCTACCTTCCGAAATATCAACAAAGGCCTTGAAGATTCTTGTCGAATATATGTATAAAGGTTTGTTGTTACTAGTTCCTCCTCTAATATGCTGGTATTTATATTATTAAAATATCAGAAAATTATATCAATATGCAAATATAAGGCATATCTGACTAATTAGCTTGTCAATTAAATCTTTATCATTAATTACTATATTAAATGCCATTGGTGACAAGTAGCAAACTTGGAACAAAACCACATTGTATTGCAATGTTTTAGTATAATCCTTTTAAAATAAAACAATCAATTTTAACTGAAAGTAATTGTGATGATTCGCTGCCTGCAGGTGGAAAGTGATACTATTTATCGTGAACATCAGCGGTTTGTACTGCATTGAACCAAACGCATTCCTTAAGTAAAACACCATTATTTGCCTTTCATATGTTCTTACATATTTCAAACTTTCTGTTAGTAGAGTATGGTGTTCCAGGCATACAGAAATTGCAGGCAAAAACTTTTCTGTTGATTAAGCCTGAAATGCCTATTTTTAATCATGTACTGTATTAACTTTAGCATCCTATATGTTATATTATCATCTTAATATAATATAAGGAGCCAGTTTTGTTTTAATTGGCCTGATTAAAGTACAATAATAAATCTTTCATATGTTTTAAGGGCATGTTATAAAATATATAAAAAAGTTTGAAAGGCTGATTGCAAAAATTTGTCTTGTTTGTAGTAGCAGCATAAGATGTAGCTCCATCCCCATATGATGGTTAATAATAATAATAATAAATTTCTCTATTTAGACAACTTGATCCAATTTTTGTTAGTAGGTTATAAGTTAGTACTTTATTACTAACAGTGATTTAATCCTCTAAATGAGTTTCCACACCAATGGACTATCAAAATTTACCTAATATAGCATTGAGGATGTTGTTGCTACTTGAGCTACTTAATTTAAAAGTTGCTAAGTCTGTTCAGCAATGAAGCTGACTTTTTGCGCCAAATGGCATCAAATGTGGCAGTGCATGCATGTATTGGATTTGCACAGCATTGTAAGCCCTTTGAGTATATTTGAACTACAGACTCGCAGAGTACAGAGATGTACAATGCGCTTTAAATAAAGTTACTTCTACTGCATCTATGGTTAAAAACGAAAGAATAAATTAGGGTTATATGTCATGTTGGCTTAGTGGTCAGAGTATACTAGATGACTTAATCAAGCAGCCATCAAGACTGGACGAGCAGATGCGAATTTTGTGCCCTAAATTTACTATTTTAAGTGTCATAGGGGCCGGTGCGGCCATCAACCAGCCTACTGCCCTTCATCTGACCGAAAGATGTGCTTTTCAAACACTTAACTGTTATAAAGATGTCCCTACCCTTATATATTTCTAAATATAATTTTAAGCATTATCACATGCTAAGCAAACATCACATTTATACGTTTTTAGAGTACAATATTTTAGTCTAGTGAAGGATGCAAACTCGCTGTTGGGGACAGGGCGATCATCAACAAGAATACTGACCTTTAACTAACTGAAAAAGTTTTTTTCATACACTCAACTTACATAATGTTGCCACCCCTCTATATTATTAAATATTAATTCTAGCACTATTGCATACTATGTGATCATCACAGTTACAAATTTTTGGAGCATTTAATTTTTTTTTTTTTTTTTTTTTTTTTTTTTTTTTTTTTTTTTTTTTTTTTTTTTTTTTTTTTTTTTTGCTATTGTGATGGAACAAGCGCGAGGCCCACCTGACGTTAAGCGGTATCCTCTGCCTATAACAGATGCATTTCATCACAAGTGACGAACTGCACTGCGCCCATCACCTTGAGACAGTTGTTAAGTCTCAATTTTGCCTGTTATTTCACTGGCTCTCAAGGACTGCTGCCGGAACACACCGTTAGGTGCTTGGTGACAGATTTTCTACTTGAGGGTGGTCGCTAGCCAGGCGGGCATTCGCAAAATGCCCTTCCACCATGCAAGTTGAATGGGATTTGGTGTATGTGTTTCTGTTGTGTGGCTTTACGAAATGCCCTGGAATTCAAAAAACATCATTAATTAGGATCCTTCTATTAATTATCTTCCTGTTCCAGGTGAAACAACAGTTTCAAATGAGGTGCTAGATACAGTGCTCAAAGCTGGTGAGGTGCTCAAAATCCGAGGGCTATGGCGACAATTAGATGAAGCTGGTGGAGACTCTACACCAGCTGAAAAGATTTCCCCAGGGGCGACACAGGCTAGCGTCAATAAACAGTCTATTGTGAAGAAACCTGATGATACACAAGCTAAGATAGGGATAAAAAAGGATGACAAAGTCATCAAGTTCAATCCGGTGCAAACTCAGGGTGGGGTCACAAGGTAAACAAAATAGTTTTATGCTAGGGTATCTACGAATAATTTAATACAGGAATCAGGCTGTATTTGTATTTTACACATGTTAATACATATCTGTCAAAACTTGAAACAGAATGTTTGAATGACTGATATGATAGAGTAAGCAGTGATAGATATTTATAGACAAATTGTCAAAACTCACTTCACTGTTGTCCAATTCACTGGGTTCATTGAAAAATTATTGTATTCCAACAGGCCAATGTTCCTCGGGCCGCCCAAGCTGGTCTTTATTAAGACAACAGAAGGGGGCACACAAGCGGCATTACGTCCAGGCACACCACTTGGTACAAAAGGGCAGACAATACTAGTCGCTCCTGCTCCTGTGACTACACAAGCTAACCCACCACAAGCTGCTGCCACCGTGGCTACACCTTCCAACATGGTCTCTGTGGCAACAACAACAGTATCAGACGATACACCAGATGATGCAGCACCTCCTAGGTAATTATTACATTTCAACATATAAGATTTTTTAATACTAGATATGATATTAAGGCAGGCTGCAGCCGTTTAAATATGAATTATCTGTCTCAATGTTTGTTTCTTAATGTTCTTAAAAAAAACATTAGAATCAAACACACAAAAATATCCAGTGTGGAAAGCTTGTTTAAAAACGTAAAGTCTTTATTTAGATAATTGTAAAAGAACTAAACAAAAAAATACAGCTAAACTGTTGTTTTCCAAATTGGTCCTTACACCACTTACCCGCGCCAGCTGGTGGTCTCTAACCGTCGTCAACCACTCCATGGTAATAATATATTTTTAAATGGTAAAATAAAAGTTGGTGGTAATGGGTTTTTTTTATTAAAAAATGTGAGATATGAATATATGAAAATATCATGCTTAGTAACAAAATAACAAAATCTCAAAGGTTTCTCAGGAGGCATGCTGTGGATCGCAAATATGGAAAGAAACAAAAGACTGACAATAGTGTAGAAGGTTCTTCTAAAGACAAAGAAAAAGACAAGGACAAGGAACAAACACAAAATAATGATGGAGGAAGTGAGTATCCGTTTCTTCATTATTGCCAAATTATTCAAACCAATTACAATTAGCAGGGAGACAGTTCAGACAGTATACAGCCTGTACTACAAATTTCTATGGAAAGCATTAATTTTAAAAAAGGTCAAGTGTAAAGTATATTTCATATCTATGCTAGAAATGTAAACAGATACATATGTAAAAAAATAGATTAAAACGCGCGGGGCAAAAGAGTGCCCAGCAAAATACGTTTGTGTTAGTTAAAAAAAATGTACCCAGAATGCCATGTACATAAATAGCTGTCCCTCCCCTAATTTGTATGATACTGAAATATTTGTCAGCCCCGCAGCAGCAACGACCACTCATGGGTTTGTTTTTATCAACACTTCAGTCATACTGGCATCTCCCTATTTCTCACGTTTTGAATGAAAAAACGACTATACAAGCAAAACAGTATTACCAATATATTAAGTTTATGACTTATTGTATTTATTTTTAATTTGCGACAGAATAGTAATTTTGTTGGTTATTGTTCTCAGGGTAAATTGTCGCTGATTTTGAATATACTAAAACTTTTATTCATATATTTTGTTTCATGTCATATAATCTTAATTTAAAAACCGGGCGCTACCATAGTGTTCTGCACTTGAAATGATGTGATAAATAAGGGAGCAAGTAAGGGACTGTAAATATAATAAAACAATAATGGTTGGTCAATACCATACTAGTTTTCTATAAAACAGATACCTACACTAGTTAATTCTCTTCCATTTTTATAATATCTAATGATTTCACCAGAATCATCTCCATCAACGGAGATAATGATCAAAGATGAGCCAGAATGGGACGCCAGCAGCATTGAAGAGGAGGAACGATCCATAGCGGAAATGTTTCAACAGGAAATGAGCGTAAAATCTGAACCTATTGATGAGGTTGATATCGATATGGAAGGACTGGTAAGCATTTATCATATTTATTAAATTTACATGTAAATAATTAATAATTATTTGCATCAGGAACACAGATCATGGGAAAGCTTTTAATGCGTGGTCAATGTCCATGTACAGCTGCATCTCTTACAGCAATTTCACTCTTATAATAATAAAAACAAAAAGTATGTACATAACTTTATATGTAATTTATATGTGATTGAGTGAGTGGATTTTGTATAATACATATATTAGTAATTAAACAACTTTAAACGGTTTAAATCGCGTACACAGAAAAAAAGGAATACTTGAGCCAACGCAGAGTGTTTTTATTCAAGAATATTTGTGATTCATATATATTGAAAACAATATATTCTTGAAAACAGAACACAATATTCTCAGGAATATATTCTTGAATCAAAGTATATATTGCATTCTTCTTTGGAGAAATCGTTAGTGTTTAAATACGAATATGGTTACTTTTGAATCCAAGAATCTTACCATAAATATTCGTAAGTGAAGCACCTTAATTACATTCGAAAAAGAATATTTAAAATTATTTCAAGAAAGAATATAGATATTTTATTTAGAGAATAAAATGTTAACAGAAGAATTCCTATTTTATTGTTAGAAGAATATTTTCGTTATCTTGAAATAATAATTTGAATACTTTATGTGAAGAAATATTTTTTGGGTCGAAACAATATTCCTAAGAATATTCGAGTGTAATATCAAGACTCGATTATTTTTCAGTTCAGAATATATTCTTGTTGTAATACAGCATTGTCTTGAATGTATTAAGAAAATGTATATTCTTGGCTAAAGAAGTCTTTTTTTTCTGTGTATATTTATCATTATTTTTTTCCCGACGTTTCAAACACTTTGCAGTGATCGTGGTCACGGTCACTGCAAAGTGTTTGAAACGTGTCGGGACAAAAATAATGATAAATATACGTGATTTAAACCGTTTAAAGTTGTTTAATTACTATGTGTAATAATCGCGAAAACCTAAGACAACAATACATATATTATTTTATATAGGATTTTATGTGTATTGTTTTTGTATCCAATATTGCTGGCGAAGCTTAAGTTTAGTGTTTTCCTCTAGACATGTAACATTTTCCCTATAAGTTAACAATTACTTCCTCAAGGCAACGTACCAATTTCTCAGGAAGTGCATAAGCCTTTTATTATTATTGTGATACACTAAGCAGCTTAAAGCTGATGCGTGTATATGGAAAAAAAAACAGTGCACATTAATTTTATAGTTCCAAATGTTTGTCTAGTCTATTTTTAAAACAGTTCACTGAAGGAGCACTAATAACGGTTTCTGGCAGTCTGTTCCATTCATTGACTACACGGTTTGGCAAAAAGTGTTTTTTGGTTTGCTGTTGCACTTCAAAATTTGTAGCTTCAGAGAGTGTCCTCTCGTCCTATTGTTGTCATTCTTTGTGTAGATGTGTGTCATGTTTGGGACATTATAATATCCATTCTAGATTTTTTCTATTAAAATAGAAAAAATCTAGAATGGATATTATAATGTCCCAAACATTTATTAGATTTGTCTAGATAATATCACAATTTCCCTGTAAGTGAACAGTTATTTCCTGTAGCCAACATAATTATTTCCTTCTGGAAGTGTACAGTCATTCTATTCCTGTGGGTAACGTAATGATTCCCAAGTTTAGTGTTCTGTGAGTAAAAACGATTTTCCAGTAGCCATGGAGTCCCTCGGCTCCATTCCTCTGGGTAACGAAAACGATTTCCCAGTATGTGTAGAATCCGTACCTTTCCTTTGGGCAACGTAACCATGAATAGATTAATGTGCATGTGAATAGGTTGTTCCTGCCTGTGTGGGTAAGTTGTCGATTCCCGTGTGTTGGTGCAGGTGTACAGCCCGCTGGCGTGCGAGCTGTGCGCGGAGGTGTTCACGGTGCCGGCCGCGTGGGTGCGCCACGTGCAGGGACACGCGCACAAGGGAGGGCATCAGCCCAGGAAGCGGAAACTGCGCTCCGCTGTAAGTACCCACACCACCTCTTATTATTGCATGGCTTATGTTTAACTTACTACCAGATATAGTAACATATAACGGACAAAATAGTAAATGATCACCAAAATTAAACCCGCATTTCAATGTAAACTTATAACCAAACTTTTAACATCTCACTTACTATTTAAGCAAAATGACTCCAAATAAATCATTGTTAACCCAAAAGTAGTAAAATTAAACTTGCTATAATTCTTCTGGCGCATCGCGGCCGCCGCCGCTTCGCTCGCTCGGAACGCGCGTTGTTGTGGTCACAAGTAACATAACGCTCCTCTTCGCTTCGCTCGTCGTCGCACCTAAATATGACTGAGATTTAGTGATCATTTACTACATTTGGTGTTCGATTACAATTTTTGGTAAAAGAACTAAAGCGTTTTATTGTGTTCATTATATTTACTCCTTTATTGTCTATACTCTATAGCAACAGTATACGAAAAACTCCATGATAAACAGTCAGAAACATCTTTATTAAATATGTATTTTCGTGCTTAATATGTATAAGTTAATTTTCAACGCATTTGCATGTAAAGTGGCCTTTGTCATATCGCTTTTAAGTTCATAATGTAGATTGTATGACACAATTGTGCTATTTACTTTACTGTACTGTATCAGCCGGATTGTCCACTACTGAACACAGCCTACCCCATTTAGGGGGGGTTTGGTTATAATCCCCACGCTTGGCAGACGTCTTGGGGATCACAGATTAAGATATCAAGAGAAGAGGTTCCTCAGAAGGCGCTGCCCACCTTTCGGTATTTTACCTTTAATCGCCTCTTACGACACCCACAGCCAAAAATGGGGGAATAACATTCTAACCCGACACACCACGGTTAATCAGCATCTTTGTATTTGTAGTAAGATTCTCGAAATGAGGCTGAAAGAAGTGAAAAGACTGATCGATGACTCAGTGTTAAAACTTTTTCAAAAAGAGATTGCCAGAGTGGTGGCATTGAAAAGGAGAAAATATATAATGTTCAATGGCGAATCGAGTAAGTGGCCCATTTGAGATCTAGCTGCTACTGCTCGTCTAGGGCCTCGTTGGTAGTTATTTTAGTAATATTGAGTATAATAGAGTCTTGTTCGCCAGTGTTTACGCTGGCAGGAGTGCATCAATTCTTTTCTCCATATGAAGGAGAAGACTAATATACAACATGTATGTTTATTTCAAAGTCTGAATTCGAAACACTTCAGTGCCCTTTAGATTATATAGGCGGGAATACACATGACTGGCACACTTGCATAAAAGCTCCTTGCACATGCCGCCTACATTCATGTGTATACTCTAACTGGCATGCCTGTATCTGCACGCAAGTAGATAGCACAACATTTGATTTACTGGCATCCAAAGGGCCGCGTGGGGCTGTCTCGTGAACTGGTAAATACGTCTTGCAAATACATGCATGTAAGGCGCAAATCACATGCAAGTTTAACTTGCAAATCTATCCACATTGCGCCAGCAACTTCTATAAGCCGTTAACATTCATGCAAGCTACTGTTCCATTCTACAGGCATGTGTATCCTCGGCTTATCAGTCAAAATTGTATCATCATCAGCCGGAAGACGTCCAATGTTGAACAAAGGCCTCCCCTTGGAACGCCACAAAGAACAGCTATTAGCCACTTGTAACCACTGGCTACCCACGACTTTCGCGATGTCGTCAGTCCACCTGGTGGGGGGCCTACCAACTCTACGTCTTCCGGTGTGTTGTGGTAACCATTCGAGAACCTTTCTTCCCCATCGGTTATCAGTTCGTCGAGCAATGTGGCCCGCCCATTGCCACTTCAACTTGCTGATTCTGAGAGCTATGTCAGTGACTTTGGGTTCTTTGGGTAATATCCACGTTCCGGATTTTATCGCGCAAAGAAACTCCGAGCCTAGCTCTCTCCATAGCTCGTTGAGCGACCCTGAGCTTGTCTATAAGGGCCACAGTATTGTATACTTATTTATATTGTATTATGTTTCAGAGTGATGACACAGAGGAAACGATGGCACTGCTTCGTTGTGACCTCTGCCAGAAACACTTCCCCAATCCGGCAGAGTGGGTGCGACATATACAGAGCGCCCATACTGAGACAGGTACATATATGTATATACATATATTATAAAATAATAAAGCTGCCCACGATATGCAATCACTTCTGGACTCCCATCACTGATCAAATATTAGGTGACTGACAAGTAATTTTTACACAGAAACTATTGGCTATTCTGTGGTGGCAGTCCTTAGAATAGCTCATCGTGGGCGGTCAGCTTAAAACTTTCCATCTGTGCTCATGTTTATATGATAGCTGTCAGCCATTGTCTTTGTTATAAATGAAACTAGTTCGCTCCAAATTGATTTTCTTGAGAATCCCACTTCTACACGATTTTTGATCTCATATTTTCAAAAGTATTATATTTAAAGCTATATTTGTGTAAAATTTTATAATGATTGAAAAAGCAGTTGTATAGTTATGGTTAAACCAAAAAATTATATGCCCCAATGGTCCACCAAGACATCTCTAAAAAGTAACTCATAGGAAGTATAATTATAAATTTTGAATCAATAACGTGCTTGTTTTTACTACCGTTTTTAAGGAGAGTTGATTGGAGCCCTTACTTCCCTAAAAATACTATAAAGGTAATTGAAATATTTATTTGTGGGTAAAGACAGTATCATATAAACATGTATTATATTATTCTTTCTCTAAAATGTTTACTGCTACGGGAACTTATTTTCGAAACTGCTCCTAAAAGCTATAGGTTTGTTAGCGTATAAAGTGCTTTGAGTTAGATCTCAAGGAGCTTAAAAATATTGGCTCATCCTTGAGACTAGTTTTTTGTCTGTTGTCAGTTGGGGTAGAGTATTACCATACTTATAATTTGCCGGTAGCTATGTTGAAGAACTCAGCGTTCTTAAAATGTCAATTTAGTCAATAGAAATAAAAAAAATATAATCACCACATCTATAAATATAAAAATTAGTCTAGCCAGATAGACAATTATTTAAGTGCACTTGTTTTGTGCTTAGGAAGTTAAACGAATACATATTACACGAACGAACTATACGTAAGTATATTTTCAAAACTGGCGCCTTTAAAACAGCTCACTGACGCGGTTGCTGGACTGAAATTATAAGCCATTTTCAATGTCCATAGACTATGTTCTACGATAACAACCTAATTAATTATGTGAAGTGAACATAAGTTAGAGTAGAGTTGATTTCTATGCTGGTTGCCCCGTTTGAGAATTGGTAAACCGGTATAATTGGCTATATTTTCTTACACGATGGGGATTTTATGTTTAATATTCTAATACGCTCTAGGCATTTCCATACTTTTCACCTAGTAGGTGCCTTCGATAAAATATACCCTATATATTTCATTAAATCATTGTAAGATTAGATGTAGTTCTCAACCGACGATGCGGTGTGTGCTGACGCGCGCGGATGGGCTCAGTGTAAGCTGGTTAGTTTTACAAATACAAATATAAATAAAAATAAAAAACCCCGACTGCAAAATTATTTATTTTCGTTAAACGTTTTATAGTTCTATTAAACATAAAACTGCAAGATATATGGAATCGTGTTTAAGCCCTTCATTTTGATTTCCCATTCGATAGAAGGAAATTTTTTTTTTGTCTAACCATTTGGCGTCTAATATCTGCTAGTTTGTATTTTTATTTCATTTTATGTAGCTAATGTGACTTGCCACTTCAACGAGAAAAAAAAAATCCGTTCGATCGCGCGCCGCAATTACGTGGTCCACTTACGCTGAAGAACTTAGCAGGACCAGCTTATACTGAGCTCGTTCTCGTGCGTCAGCACTCACCGTCAGTCGATCTAAAAATCCAGCCTATTTTATTTTATTTATCCTTTATAAATTATAAAAAAAAAACAACTTGTTTAAGACTATATAATTATCTCTACCTCATCTGACGAACATTATATTTTTTGTCGCAGCAACATCCCCCTTTCAGATATAAAAGAGATTAATAAATGTATTTTGTAAGTCCCTGTTATTTATGTCACAATAATTTTGACGTACAAGAAATGTATGTTGTAATGGGTTTACAAATCGTCTTTTAATTATATACAAGGTGGGCCAAAAGAAGTCATCCGATGTTGTTTGGCTCTCGTTTTTCAACTAAATGAAAAACTTCGATTATGTTTATTTGAACCTTTAGAATTTGATTGGTCAACTCGAGTAGATTCTATCGGCCAAACGGGCGTAGTCACAATTGATTTCCATGCTGGCTCGTTTTATGGCATTTTTCATCACTTCGGCGAGAACTTCGGGCGACAGATTCTCGCACACGTGTCAAATGTTCTCCTTGAGGGCTTCCAGAGTCTCGGGCTTGTACACGTAAACACGGGACTTCAAAAAACCCCACAAAAAAGTCTGGAACGCTTAAATCGGGCGAACTTGCAGACCAGTGCAAATCACCAAAACAAGAGATGAGGCGACCCGGGAACACTGCCTTCAAAATATCGGTTGTGGCTCGCGCAGTGTGTGCCGTTGCTCCGTCCTGTTGGAACCACATGCCTAATATTAAATGCCAGTCCTAATTCGTCCAATTGCGGCAGAAAAAACTCGGTCAACATGGCCCTATAGCGCACCGTCCACTGTTGTCGTATGGCTAGCGGCATTCTCGAAAAAGAATGACCCGGCGACTCCTCCAGCGTGAACAGCGCACACTGCAGTCACTTTGAGCGGGTGTAATGGCTCCTCGTGCATCAGTCGTGGATTTTTGGTGCCCAGAGGCGATAGTATTGCTTGTTCACGTACCCGCTTAGGTGGAAATGAGCCTCATCGCTCATTATGATTTTGGTCGAAAATTGTTCCACTTCTTCCTCGAGATTGAGTGGTTTGGGCGTAGGTTACGCGGGTTTGGCGGTCGGCAGGGAGCGGCTGATGCACGGACTGGACTTTGAACAGGAAAATGCGCAGGTCTTTTACCAAATTTCGCCTTAGGGACGTCCGGCTGATGGCTAATTGCGTAGCACGGCGTCTGGTCGATGTTTCCGGCGACAACTCGACACCCTCGGCAACAGCGGATATTCTCGGCAGAACGGGCGCTCCGGAGCCGGCCACTCTTGGCAACGTCACGTGTGGTCTCATACTCTTCAAGGTTGGTGGCTAAACAGCGCAGTGTTTGCGCAGTCGGTGTCGGGCGGCCGGGGAATCGGCGACGGAATTCGCGCTGTGCCAACACCATAGACGAATTGGTACGCAAAAAAATAGACACGATTATTCCGCGTTTTTGGGGAGTGTATCGCTCCATGGCTTGTTCACTTATATTCTGCATCTGTCTCTTCCACAAATAAAAAATCAATTTTAACATTGGCGGCCATTTGCAAAAATCAGAGCATCTTCCAATAGGGTGATTTATTTTGGCCCACCTTGTACTTTGTACAAACCAAATGCTGTATGTATTAGAAATGTATTTTATTCAGTTTTCTTTGGTTACAATTATTGTTTTATTTTTCATTTTAGATCAATAATCTTTGTTCTACGTAAGTGGTGAAGTCAATTTTTTAGTTTATCTTAGCATGAGTGTTCCGTCCATTCATTACTAAACCACTTCTAACTACTACCATAATAAGTCTTAATATACTAAAATGTCTAATCGTTTTAATGCATTTTGATGTAATGTTTTTTAATGACTAACATAGCTGAAACCTGATTGTTGTGTAACGTGGCTAAGACAACCGAACATCACAAGTAATATATAATCATAATTCTATGCAACTTACCATTTGTAACGCTTCCTAACCTTGCAAGCACCACCAAACCTTGCTACTGCCATGATAATCACTTCAGTTATGTTGATATTTAACTCTGCGATGCTTTGCTTGCCATTGATTCTCGAACAAAGCATCGCAACATGTGATTGTTATGAGCTAAAGCATGTGTTATAGAACTAACAGATTATACAGTTTGGCTGGCCATATATAACCACTAAGTCGGTGAAATGTCAGTATTGTTAGAATCATTATTGGACTATACCAAGATGTTTGTTTAAGCCCAGCCATAATGTATAGACTGTTAGAGATGTTTCAGTCTAAAACTGCACGCCCCTCCAATGTCTCTACCCTTACATGTAAAATAATGTATAGACGCAATACACGCCGTCTCGACAATGCCATTGGTTCTTCAGTCATCGTTGAGTGTGCGGAGTGCGCGGACGTGTCCATGTTCACAGTAACATAATCAAATAAAACAAATAATCATGATCAGTGGACGGGCGTGCATTTTTAGACTGAAAGATCTCTACTCCTATGAATTATTATAATCGCACTGAAAACCTACCCTCATTTGTAACTTAACCGTAATTCTTGTTGCATTAAACTATATGCCATCTTTCGAACCAAAATCTAGTTAAAACAATATTTTGTTGTGACTCATGCTTCTTTGGGACAGTCGATGTATGACTGAATTAAAAGGCCCAAAATTGTTTCCGTGATGAATAATTGAGTTTAATGATTATCCATGCAATATCGGATCTCAATCAAGGTCAAAATTTAATTCACATGTATGTGTTTTTGCTTGCTGAATGTACTAAAAAACTAACGATCATGATTTTAGACAATGACTTTAGAGTAGAGGTCTTCTATAACAATTTTGGAAAGTGCTAAATGACACTTACAGACCTACATACTGACTGGGTTGGTCCTGATGTAGCTAAGCATTTCTTTGACGTTTGACCTAACAGTGACGTCCACACGAGATCCTTTTTCTCGACGTCACACCTCCCTCACGTCACTGTTACCTCAGGAACCAACTCTATTAAAAGATAGGCCTATATAAAGTGCGGTTATAATACCACGTGTCCAAGAAGTAAAGCTTTCTAACATTCTAAATATGTGTGTCGATGTTCGGTTGTCTAGAATTGGCCATGTCAAACAACAGTGCACCACCAAAACGTCACAATCGTTTCACAGAGGGCGTGCAAAATAAAATTTGTACGCATTGCAACAAAGTGTTCCCGTCGCACGCGTCCTTGCTAATACACTTGCGGACGCACACCGGTGAGTAACTTACTTTATATGTATATTTTTTTAATGTTATTTTGTCGGAGCAAGCCCGAGAACCTGATGCTAAGTGGACTAACCTCTGCCTATAACAGATGCATTTCGTCAACGACGAATCTCAGTGCACTGTGTCACACTGAGATGTACAGTTGTTAGGTCTCATGTCCCTGTAATTTTACTGGCTCACAAGGACTGCTGCCGGAACACACTGTTAGGTACTTGGCGACAGACTTTCTACTTGAGTATTTTTATATATATTGTATTTCTTTTCTACTTTTTTTATTTGTTTTTCAATAGCTGCGCCTCTCGGTTACTTTAATTTTAGATAGGCCTCACTTTGACCTCTATTTCACATGCAAACATTGACCTCCGTACTTGTTAACTGAATATGATTAAAGATCGAAAATGACAGCAAGATTTTTCAAACGACCGACCACCGTCTGATAAGAATATATTATGACTTTAAAATTACCTCCCCTTATGAACTGATGATTATATAGATAGTTCCTTATTCATTTAATATTGCCTTAGGGTTTGTAACAGGCATGTATGACGGGAAATACATAATTTTATCAGTACAAAATTACTTTCAGAGGAAAATAAGGTAATAACATAGTAGAAAGAGTGGGAAGTAGGCCAAATCCGGCCCAATTCGCGATATAATTACCTACCATACTTGCCTGTCTGAGGGTTGTTACTTATTTATAATGTATGTACTCGTATATGCTAAATTTTAATTCAGTACCTAGAAATAGGCAAGGGCCGGGAAGTTGTATTTTTTACTTGTGTTGTCTGGGTTCAGGGTTAGTGAGGTCGGCTCTATACCTAAACGATGATAACACATTACACGATGAAAAAAATACCGATTGGCGATACGGCGACGCGGGGCATACCTAATACAACAAAAAAATAAGTAGGCATCACTCATCATCAAGTAAAATTGATAGGTATGCTAGAATAAGTGACTTGCTTACCTTTCCTGTTCATCATGTAGGTAATCTGAACAAAGACAACTCTGAAATCTATGAATTATTTAGAGAGACGAACACACAGCAATAAGTTCTCATGCGATTATCAAACATTTTTCATTTATTTAGCGGTGCCAAAAAACCGTGACGCGCGAACCTTGTGCCCCGGCTGGCGCACTGAGAAACGGGTCGAGATTGTGTTAGAGTGTGCGTGCAGGACGCATAAATACTATGGCGCACACAAACAAGCCGCGCGCGGTGCGTTTGTATGAAGATAACTTACTTCCTCACTCCTTCTACTATGGTAATAAGCAAGCTTATTGGCGTAAGCGTCATGGCAAAAAAAATCAGTCATCGTTAACAAGTTTAAAGCTAATTGCATTAATTAGTCTTGTCTGTACGTAAGTTGAACGATAGATGTCGCTCCATCCTCATAGAATGGTTAAGAACAAAAGGACAAATTAAAGTCATAAGTCGTATGTCATATTAGCTTAGCGGTCAGAGCGTACCCCGGCTATAAGGATGGATGGAAAATATGTTTTGTGGCGCACTAGCTAAGTTTGGTGTCTATTCTACAAGATCATGGTATTCGTGGGTTTAATATAATATTGCACATATTATCTTCAGAAGTTATTGAACACCAATGCACACAATTCATTAATTTACCCCTGAAACCGTAAAAAAAAGTTACGTTCACCCGTAACTAATGTAACTATTTCAATAAGTATTACCATAATATGTTATATATCCTAAATAAGCTCGCGTATTACGTGATACTGTACAATCGTCAGGCAAACTAGCAACAGAACCATAAAATATATAAATATCTTTTAAATCTTGAATTTCCCGCCTTAGACATAAGCGTTTGCCTTAAACAAGCATTCAGTAAAGATAATAATTTCGCAACTTTAGTGCTGATAGGTTATCCTTTGACCACTATCTTACCTGATGGTAATGGATAAATGGTCGAAGATGTTGTTCAGGCTGCCAATGAATTACTGGATCGCAAGGACAAACGCCACGCTAGAAAACACCGTTTGGTGCTTGGCGACAAATTTTCTACTTGGGGTAGCTAGCCAGGCGGGTATTCTCAAAATACCCTACCACCATGCTATAACGACTGCCATACCAAGATAACACCCGGGACAGACGGCTAACGTGCCATCTGAAGCACGGAAGCGCTCATTAGTAAAGCCACTAGCGGTCACCCATCTCAGTAATGGCCACAGAGAACATTGTTTAACATAATTAATAGATTAAGGGCCTGTTTCAGAATGTTCGAGTGATAACATTTTAATCCTGAGTATCTGCTGCTGAACTAGGCTCATCACCTGTATTTCAGCATACGGCGCTCCTCCCCTTATATCGGACTGCTACTAGCCTCTACTTTAGTATTTTAAATTAATATTACTCTAAAATAAACCTAATACAAGTGATTTATTAAACTATTTTGTAAGACCGTGCCTCTTTAATATATATATTTTTATGTTATTGTGACGGAACAAGCTCGAGGCCCACCTGTTGTTAAGCGGACTAACCTCTGCCTTTAACAGATGCATTTCATCACAAGTCATAAATTGCACTGCACCCGTCACCTTGAGACATAGTTGTTAAGTCTCATATGCCTGTAATTTCACTGGCTCTCAAGGACTACCGGAACACACACCGTTAGGTGCTTGTCGACAGATTTTCTACTTGAGGGTGGTAGCTAGCCAGGCGGGCAATCGCAAAATGCTCTTCCACCAAGCGGTGAAGCTCAAGCCGGTGGGGATCGAACCAGGGTACTGCGGCACGGCAGTCCATAGCTATTACCGTTCGGCCATCATTGCTTCAAATTAATTTATGAGTGTGTTACCACAAACTACTGCACAAAGGAATAAAACACAAATATTAAATGGCAGGTGAACGTCCGTTCGTGTGCGGGCTGTGCAACAAGGGGTTCAACGTGAAGTCGAACTTGCTACGTCACTTGCGGACGTTGCACGACCAGATCATCAGCCCCGCCTCTGTGGACGACGAGGATGAACCCGCGCCTACGGCTGGACCCAGTGACGTCAAGCGGGAGACCTGAGGACGAGGAGGGGGGGCAGGTATGTACTTCTATTGACGAATATGTTCATACGTAGATCAATGTTTGTTGGTTTTTTTTATCTGATATGTAAGCCTTTGACCAAGAAGGCGCTGCTGCTCACCTGGCTAGCTACCTCAAGCAGAAAATCTGTCGCCAAGCACCTTACGGGGTGTTCCGGCAACTTGAGAGCCAGTAATTCTAGGTTAAGCCTGTTAACACCTTTGACCAAATCGTCACTTACCATCAGGTGAGATTGTGTTCAAAGGCTTACATATCAGCAATAAAAAAAAAGTTGTCATATATTTTTATTGATGTTCGTTACGACAAAAAGATAATTCTGTGTAACACTTATGATGATTTTATTATTATTGTAGGACGAGGACGTGGGCGAGGGCGCGGGCGGCGCTCGGCATACGTGAGCGCCATGGCTGATGCCAACCGGCGCGCCAACGAGAAGAAGAAAGGGACGGCAACACCGCCGCCCACTTCAGCCTCGCCCACCGCTGAGCCGGCCGCCGCACGCAAGCAGAGCTACTCGCTCTTCTTGAAGCAACGCGCCGTTCTCTTCTCCGCCAAGAAGTGGAAACAGTGACCTATGTGAGCATATATTGCGAGATAAATATACATCGACCTTTCAGTACAGCTGATATTCAGCTTAGAACCACTTGAAAAAAATTACCTTAAAATTCCGGCTTGTAATTTTTTATTTGTGTCCTTTATGATTGTGCCTGTACCTAATTCTGCTATCCTACAAACTAAAATAAAACAAGTACTAAAATTCCTATTCTGTTTACGCTAAAATCCAAATCGGTGAAGCACAGCACCAATGATAATCCTAAGATTAAAATGTTTCTATTCAATTGCAGTCTATTTTAAGTCAAGATAGCACTAAATTCAAGATCGACCATTAAAATGTGATAGGCTTTCATAAAATTTCAAACCTCATGCTAGTTTTTGGGATTTCTGATGTGTAAAAATGAAAACTCATTGGTTTGAATTTTATGACGTAACAGCCACTGTAAACATAGAAATAGGATTAATTTTCAGCAGTAGCAAATATTTGTTTATAGATTATGGATCTAAAAACAAATAAAAAATAAGTTCTCCCTTCAACCGACCATTCTCTTTCGTGTGTTTTCTACTCTATCCACGCGACATAGACGACCTCGCAGAATCCATAAAAATAAGAAATTGAAGTTGATATTAAAGTCATCCTCGTGTAGTTATACCCTATTTTAGTGTTATTCTCCCTAAATCTGCAATGATACAAGAATTACGCAGAATCAATTTTATTTCCGAATTATCATTTTGATATGTTTCACTAATTTGTATATAAGAGTCAATAAAATAAGGTCTTTTATTTTATGAAGTTCGGGAGCATAACAGAATTATGTCCACATATGATTAATACCTTACTGTCACAAAATTCTACTTGTGTGTATAAATGGTATTTTAGTATATAATGTGTATAGAGTTGTGAACTGCTGAATTAAGGGGCTGATTCAAGGCAAGTGTAGTGCGATTATACATTTCCCCGTTCAGATGAAGAGATGGAGATATGGGAGTAGAGTTCGATTGAAAATGTGTTTAAAATGAAGTTTAGTATTTTCGGCAATTTTTTTCGTAGAGAAAACTTTATGTATTCTTTTTCCTCCTGTAAAAAGTACTCTTCTCCCGTATCTCCATCTCTTAGTTTTATATCATAAAAATTAACCACCTAACAAGCTAGTTGAGCGAGCGATAGTATTCAACAGAAAACATATTTATTTCGAATCAGCCCATTAATTGCTCTAAAATGCCGTATCGTGTTATTATTCACAATATGAAAATTTTCCCACACGTTTCATCAAAGTTACATATTATTTACATGATACTGTTTCATGTCAACACAGACAAATTAATGTTGATTTCTATGGGTTTATTTAGTTATCTCGCAATATATTCATTATATAAACATTCAGAACTTTTTAAAGTTGTTGTAATGCATTTGTCACTGACTCCTGCCTCACCCTCCTTTAAATTTTAACCAAACGGTTAAATTATAGAATCTTAATAAATGTTAGTTTTTAGTATGTTTTGTGTAAAATGACTGCTAGTCAGTAATTTTCTTTGTAAGTGTAATACTAATTATATGTTAATAATTTATTTCTTCTATGTCATTCCATTATTTTTATTCTGGTAATAAGATTATATTACTGAAGACAGTACCTGTAAATGTTTGATTGGGTCGGTATATTTTGGTCTATATCTCAATATATAAAACAAATTGATCTCCATTAGGCTGAAAATATTAATTTAAAGCACAGACTACAGAAGTAAAGCTCATATGCAGCTTAAGCAAAAGGTGTAATGTGATGCGGACAAAAAGAAAACTAGGTATACAATTGTACATAGGATGTATGGTATTGTGGTGGAAGCACTTGCATCTAATTATTTGATTAGTTGTTGAGAATGGAACGGGAAGTACAAAAATAAAAACCTATAATAAATTACTTATTTCCTAATGTAGTTTATTCGAACACAAGCGTAACATTTATTGGCACTTAATATCTAGGTATATAATCCACGGTTCTTATATATTTAAATGTAGTAACCCTTAAAAAAAACAAGTGTTTCACAATAACCACCTATCAAACTGTATTCATTACTGTGCATACATTAAATGTTTGATAACTGTATGCTTACCCAACATTCAAAAGCCATTCAGGCTTAGTTATAGTCCCGTTTTCGTTCGTTCAGACATACTATTAATAACTAAGTTTTTTTTGGCTGGTGTGCCTACTTCCATGATATAGCACAGATTAGATGACAGTTACTATGTGAATCTGTTTTAGTAACCAAAGCATGTTCCATTCAATAGCAAACTAGGCTAATGTAATGTAATCTGAATACCAGATCCTTGGTCGTATCATGTTTTTAGTCTCGTCACGATCGAGTTTTACCAATCTTGATATAACTAACAAAGAATGGGCCAAAATATACCAATCTGTTTTATTGCTAATTAGTGTTTAAGATAATAATTTTTAAGCTACATTTTAACACCTAGACTAATAACCTAGAATAATATTTTCTAAGTTTTATAACTAAGAGGAAAAAGATGTATATTTTTCGAGAAAAGGTGACGTTTTTTTGTTTCCATTTGTATTTTACAATAGACATTGGTGTTTTAGAATTAATTATATTTGTAGGTATATGTATTTCTGCCTCTTAATACTCATGTAAGACATGATTCTATTCATAATTCGTGAAATTTAGTTCTTGATGTGGAAATAATTTGTCAGTTAATAAAAATAAACAGATTTGAGAAAATACCTTTATTGTGCCTTTTCTTTAAAACAATGCTTAATCATAATTATTCACATTATTTTGTATGGAAGATACACAAGTGTACAGACCTGATGGAGATATAGAGTATAAAAATAAGTTGTAGAAAATATATAATGCTAACTTAACTATCCTCTTCTTCAATTTTGGGAGCCAAGTAGTAACGGATATGACCAATATCAGGAATGCGATACTCCACCACCAAAGGCACATCAGCAGACATGGATAGCTGCACCTGATAATTGAAAAAGTTTTTATTATTATCATAATAGGAATACATTTTGCAAGATGGTAAGGCATTATCGGAACTCACGTAGAGTCAAGTATGAGTATGGCAACATCAAGCATAAAATCTGTAGCAAGCTACAAATAAGTATGTAAAGTTTAACTCTCATACTATTTTGATTTCGGACTCTGGACTCATCAAGTTCAGAATTAACATATCATGCACAATCTTCCATGCATCAGGTTAATGTTCTTGCGCCGCACAGTTTTTTAACTTTTTAAACCACACTGGCAGTGGTTATGTTTGCATTCTGCTGTTTTTGAGCTGGACTTATATTTCTGTACATATTTATTTGTAGGTGGCAAGGCACACAAACAGTATGTTCCGGCAGCTGTCGTTGAGAGCCAGTAATTCTAGGTTTAATCAGTAAACACCTTATACCACATCAATATTACCAATGGGTGTGATTGAAGTCAAGGCCTGTCAGCAATAAAAAATGTGGTAAGTTCCCAATGAAGCACTTTGAAACTTACAAAAAGCGGGCAGAAAAAAACCTAGCATACTTTAACACATTTTTACCATACCCTTTAACAACATGCTCACTTCTGTTTACCCTATGAGCAAAGTACGCAGTGAAATGAGAATGCCGGCTGGCTGCTAGCTTCATATTGAAGTGAAGCAACCTGTGTTTCTAGCACACTTAATTTACTCAGTATACAAGGTCCTGGTTAGTTATGTGTAATCTTAAAGGTTTTTGATCATAATTGTACCTGAGGGCTGAGCGATGTCGCCTTTGTGAAGTAGTTGAGATACTGGCAGGCAAAGGTGAGGGTGACAGGCTCTTCCATTTCAATAACCACTGCCTCCTCTTCTTTATCAATGGAAGCTGTTTGCGCCAGCTTTATGTTGGCTGAGCCAATATCACCAGTTGCAGAGAATTTCACTCCTAAACAAAGAGAAAAGAATGGTTGTAATTCCAAAATTTGTTCCTTGTGTAACTATGCCTCTATATGGCAAGTTTGTAAGCAAGTCAAGAAGTTGATGCGAACCGCGTAGCTTGCGGCGCGGCCGAAGCGTCTTCTGAATGGAGCCTCAGATGGACTTACTTCATGTGTGCAGTTAATACTGCTGACTATGTGCATACTGGGAAAGCTTTTACCAGATAGATATCTTCATATGATTCTATAGAAACAGCAAAGAAAATACAGAAAGGTGAACAGACAGATTAGGCGGTTCGTATGGTACAGCGGCGAAACGAATTTAGCACTTAAAATATTTGAAGGTAAATCTCACTTCCTATATAATAACAAAGGAGTTTCAAATAATTATAAAACAAGAATTAGCAGCTTTTGCATCCTTACCTTCCTTAGTGCAGGCAATGACCATTGACTCCCCAAACTGTGAGAGATCGCGGCAGATACGTGCGAACTCGCCACTCGGCATGCGGATTGTACAGCTGTATTCAGTCTCTGGGATACCTGTAGAACATTATTAACTTTTAGGATACTATTCATATAATGTTAATTATTGGTTGGCCGACGCTAGCAGTTTTTCTAACAAGAAAATGTTCAATGACAGTGGAAAATTTTGATGTGACTGGTAGTAAGCAGTAGGCTCATCCCTATTTAGGTGGGAACTTGAAACATAACTGGCGAAATGAGAGTGACTAGACACCTCTAGTACACCGTTAGGAAATAATATCAAATAAACCAATAACATATAAATTAATATATTTAAATTACGGTTTATTTATTGTCTATCGTGATTATCAATAGTATAATAGGCAATCATTTTGTAAATTAGGTATTAATGCAATACCTTTCTCTTTCCTATTTCTTTGTAAAACTCATATAACTTATAAAACCCTTTTATATAAATATTTAATGAAAACTCAATGTATAAGTACAGTTTTCCTTTTCATACCTAAATGTTCCAGATCTAAGTTCATCAGCTTCATTTCATAATCAGAAACTTTCTCCTGATTGGGGCTTTCAAACTGGAATGTGACAGTGTCAGCGTTGTCTTGTGCCTTCATAGTGACCGTGTCTTTGTCGCCTGCACATTTAAGGATCTTTGACATACTGTGGAACAAGAAAAATAGAATATTATTATCAGTCTTGGTGCAATCTGAATCTGGTCAAAAGCAATGTTGGCCGAGCGGTAATAGAACGGACTGCCATGCCGCAGGTCCCTGGTTTGATCCCCACTGCCAGCTTGAGCTTCACCGCATGGTGGAAGGGCATTTTGTGAATGCTCGACGGGCTAGCTACCACCCAGCTTTTCGAGTAGAATATCTGTCCCCAAGCACCTAACAGTGTGTTCCGGCAGCAGTCCTTGAGAGCCAGAGAAATTACAGGCACATGAGACTTAAATACTCATGTGCCTGTATGTCTCAGTGAGATGGGCGCAGTGCAATTTGTTAGATGACAAAATGCATCTGTTATAGGCAGAGGTTAATCTGCTTAACATCAGGTCGGCCTCATGTTCGTTCTGTCGCAATAACATAAAAAATAACTTGTCTGCACAAGATTCTAGATAAAGTCAAAATTCTAAGTTTCAAGCTTGATCATGAGCTTCAAGCTTGGACAAGATGAAGACAGCTATATCCCTAAAGAGAAAAAGAGAATATGTACTTAATTACACCTCCTGTAAGACACTAACAAGCAAAACTACTATATATACGATATTTTATTTAACTTAAGTATTAATTTACAGAGAGCAAATTGTAATTAAATGTAACATATTTGTTAGGTGCCTATGCATACCACATCTAACAGAATCTTGTTTAGATGATTTCTAATTGTTCACTAATATATCTAAATATTTTTAATATTGTTTTAGTTTAAGGTGTTCAATAAAGAGTTTATCTATTTAATTTCCTCTCATTAACTCTATACTTAATTTTTTTTTTTGTGTAAAAGTTTATTAACAATATTCATATTGAACAACTGCAATGCTATACAACTACATAAGCCTGCTTCAAGCATTTGCAAAGCAACCATGCTTTGAAGATGACAAAGGCTAGAAACAGCTTTTTAGTGTACAATACAAGATACAGGACTTTTATAACATGCATGGTGTATATAATGTCTATCTTATATTTAATTTTTTTTTGAAATATTTAAGACACTTGTTGTATTTATCTTCCTTATTTCTTGAGCTCTTAAAACAGTATATATCAAGTCTCAAACGTAAACTTTAAAACTCATAAAGCTCAAGTCTGACTTGTGCTAAGGATCTAAATTAGATGATTTGCATGGTGGTAGGGCATTTTGTGAATGCCAGCCTGGCTAGCTACTACCCTCAAGTAGAAAATCTATCGCCAAGCACCTGATGGTAGGCGATAGATTTTATATATTATATATATATTCCGGCAGCTGTCCTTGAGAGCCAGTAATTCTAGGTTAGCCTGAACAACATCTTCGATCACATCATCACTTACCATCAGGTGAGATGGTGGTCAAAAACTAACCTTTAAGGCACAAAAAATAATAATATGAAAATTAACAATTTTATACAACTTGTCTTATGTGATAGTGCGGAACCATCTGTGTTCTATTGACTTTACACTTAGTAGTTTTCATAGTTAGAAATAATTGAAGGCTTTCAATCATTCAAATGCTCGGCCCCGTGGGGTGCCTAGGTTAGAATTGCATCCCTGCCATATCTTCTAGTGTGTGGTACATGTGCAATTTTATTTATTCATTTTAGTTTTCACATCAGTTCTATACCAGTATCAGTTGATGTGATCTATTAACAAGCTCAAGCTGCTATAAACCATTCCTACATTGAAAGATGTTGTGATATAGACAATATACACTGAAATCTTAAAAAATGGTTACAGTCTTAAAACTAAAATAACACCTAAATAGTACACATGGCCATACCTTCCTAGGTTCATTCCCATGGATATATTTCTGTCACATCTGTATTTGTCAAAGCCATCTGCTCGCAGTGTAAGGGACACAAGTGATACGTGGGAGTTATCCATTGCCTACAAATACACAAAAGACAAAATTAAAAAAACATAAGTTTTGCATTAATGCCTACTTAATTCATTATTAATGCACAATGTGGAAACTTTTCTCATCATTGTGATGTATAAAATTTTAACATATTGAATTTGTGACTTTAATTATATGCATTTTATTTTTTATCATGTTTTTACATTGTTTACTCCCACTATTCATCATATAACTGGACCATTTATGCCAGCACTCTAGCGCTATACTCAATATAGAGGGAGGTGGGATAGCTAAGGTAGCTGGTAGAAAATGCACAATCCACACTAAATGAGGATTCAGTGCAATACTTATCACACCCAACCAAATTAGTCTAAGTATTTACTCATTGAACTGAATCACAGTACAGCACAGTTTGTGAACACTATCAGACAAAAACCTATATTTCATGAAAAAATAATTATGCAGTGTCAACAAAAACATTCCTGAGCCATCAATAGCTTACTGAATTTTACAAATATTTGCTTATTTAGGCATATTGAGCATGAAATGCGACATGTTATAGATAATGAGGTCACTTTTGAATTAATAAAATATATTTGACCAATTAACGTAGGTTACCTGCAACTGAATCCCATTGTCATCACAGTCAAAAGTGGCTTGTGTGAGGAGGTCCTTGATAGCCTCCAGGACCTTCTTCAGGATAGAGCTTCGGAGTAGGCGTGCTTCAAACATTTTCTGAAAATCAAGATTACCTACTAACTTAAGTCATCTTAAAATTGTGTTTCGTTTCAAAGAACTTCTTCATTGGTGGAAAGTTGTAAGGAATCACAAAGTCCTCGGTTTGAATGATAGGCAATTATTGGGTTTCCTAAAATTTTCAGTAGCTGATAGTTTTGTTTTCATTCGAAAGGGTTTTGAGAGGGTTATACGGTGGAAATACCTAACGCCAAAGTAGTAATCTTTATAGAAATTTACACAATTTCTTGTCGTTGGGACGCCGGATGCCACAAATCGTCTAACTAATAAACCACGTTTTAAGATACTATTTCAAACAAACAATAGTTATATATATGACAAAAATAATGAAAGCGATACTTACCTACGGCAAATAAGACAATATGTAGGTACAGTATTATAGAATTAAACAGAAAAATAAGCACGAAATCCCAGACGCTGCCGCTGACTTCTCAAAACAAATTGACTGACAGTCAGATCGCGGGAAAAATTAGCGCGAAATTATCAGTATCAAATGTCAATGTCATTTGGGTTTGATTAATGGTATCTTGTATGCCTTCCGATACACGTCAAAAACGATTTTGGCGATGTAATGTCCATTCCGATACAACAAAATCTGGCCAATGAAGGTCACAAGCGTGATTTCTGGGAAGAAATGGTGATATTTGGTGTTTATCACGCCGCCTGCTGACCGAATATGCCAAAAAATACTCATTTACTACAACCAATATGTTAGTTCTTACAGCTCCACTCATGGTAATATCAGTTTGTAGCGTGGTCATTTATTCAATTTAGGCGTCTACAACGCTTTTATGAAGGTCAATTACAAATTTTAACTTTGAAATATTCTACATCCACGTTCAGCAAAAACAAATGCATAGAGCCAATGCGAGAAGATTGAATGGGGAAGAAACTCAGAGGCGGAATTGTCCAAGCATTTTTGTGTAATCACAAACTGTAGGGTATGGTGGTCAACATTGAACCACCAAAATTTCTAAAAGCTGTAACTTTGGATTTTATAATGTAAATTATAAACTTAATACGTTTTTGTACATGTGTGTTTTTATTCATCTAAATGTTAGTAATTTTGGAAATATTTATTTATTACTAGCTGACCCAGCAAACGTTGTTTTGCCATATAAATAATTTAAAAAATAAGGGTTGATCGTAGAAGGGTGAAAATTGAGGATTGTATGTATTTTTGTCTGTTGTATCATAAAACAATAGAAATTAAAAATTTTGTCTAAAAAATAAAAAAAACCCCTAACATTTAGGGGGATGAAAAATAGATGTTGGCCGATTCTCATAGATACCAGATAAGCACAAAAAATTTCATCAAAATCGGTCAAGCCGTTTCGGAGGAGTATAGCAACGAAAACTGTGACACGAGAATTTTATATATTAGAAGATATATATATCTCGTATAGACGCGCAAAAGTAATACAATACAACGTCGTTCAGAAATCTCATTGAGTTATATAACTCATTCCTTGTTTTATATTAACAAAAAAATATGAGAAATGAATCAAAGCGTCAATCAAAGGGAAGAAAACTTATCTTTTGGTTTTAGGATCACCATCTTGGAGAATCAGCATTGTGTCTTATTTTTCTATAGTTGATTGGTTGGAAACTGATGTCAATGGCGGGAAATACAATTCTTTATCAGTTGTCAAACAGACAGTCAAATATTGAATCGGCGATTTATTTGGATTGTCGATTGTGTGAATGTTATGTACTGATATCCCAAGGGATCTAATTTGCCACCCAAAGTGTAAACACAGCTTAAGCTCTAGAACATCTAGACATCACAAACTCATAATATTGTAAATGTTTAGTTTATTTTAGGGCAGAGGGCGGCAGCCCCGACTGATTACCTAAGGTTTGTCATTATGAGTTTCCGACGTTATATCAAACAAACCATATTTGTTCTAAACTTCTTACTGCGAATACTATGTAGTTATATCACGACTATCATCAACTCGTCCCATACGTTTGTCGCCCTAAGCATTTTACTGTTTATCTAGCCAGGCGGTCTAATATATAAAATTCTCGTGTCACAGTCGGCCAACATCTATTTTTCATCCCCCTAAATGTTAGGGGTAGTCCACCCCTAAATTATTGTCTAAAAAATAAAAAATAAAATTTAGGGGTGGACTACCCCTAACATTTAGGGGGATGAAAAATAGATGTTGGCCGATTCTCATAGATACCGGATAAGCACAAAAAATTTCATCAAAATCGGTCAAGCCGTTTCGGAGGAGTATGGCAACGAAAACTGTGACACGAGAATTTTATATATTAGACCGCCTGGCTAGATAAACAGTAAAATGCTTAGGGCGACAAACCAAGTTCAAGTCCAGCGGGACTTGAACCCGCAACCCCCAGAATACCGTCTTGGTGCATTACCAATTATGCTATGGAAGCGGGCGCTGGACAGTCGAAAATTCTCCATCCGTTTGAATACACGTCTTTTTTAGGTTGGCATATTATACCTACAAACACCCACACTGAACGCAGCGCTCCGTTAGCTACTCATACAAGCTTGCCATAAATTACACTAACACATCGATCAATCGCATCAATACGACATACGGTGCAACCAACGTGTCTGTAGAATGTACCGATGGCGCCACAATCGAAAGTGCTGCCATCTATTACCAAAATAAACAACTTCTGTAATTTTTAATACTCGAATTACTTAATGAAATTTGAAACCATGCCTTCTTATAGTTCGCATCCTTGCTCTCTATCACAGATCTATACTAATATTATCGAGTAGAAGAGTTTGTTTGGTCGAACGTGCTAATCTCATGTACCATTAGGTCCGAATTTAAAAAATCTTGGCAGGCTATGTAAAAAAATATTATTTAGGCATACATCTCAGGAACTTCTTCACTAATCACAGAGTTATTAAATTATAACAGAAAATCAACTTGGATTTTGCTTTCCTTGCTTCACGATATTTAATAAAAGAGAACCTATTGATTTAATTTATCTCGACTATAATAAAGCTTTTGATAAAGTTATTAAAATAAATAATTTTGTATTTGTAGTGAATTCGTTGGAAAGTATTGACATGGATTAAGGCATTTCTATAGCAAATAACCTTACAATTGTGAGTAGGTAATACAATGTCTGAACATCGAGAGATACACATTGGTTTACCACAAGGCTCAGTTCTGGGCCCAATGCTGTACATTATAAATACACCTTTGATATTCCCTCATTCTAAGGTCTGCTCATAAATCTCAATGTTTCAAAATGCAGAAGGCAGTTGCAACCTCCAACTGACATACAAACTAGGAGACACTAATCTGATGGTGGTCAAAGTGCAAACAGTCATAGGAGGTAAGATTACAGAAGACTTGAAGTGGGAAGAGCATTTTACATCAATCACTAAGAAAGCTAAAATTATTATTCATCTCAATAGACAAGCCTTCGTGTTTTGACACCTGAGATGATGCTTCTTATGACCTACCGTAGAGTATGCATTTCAAGTCACTATATTTCGTGAGGCATACAATTTCTCGTTGAGGTATCATGCAGCTTCTCAAAAATACCATGAGCACTAAAACGACAGCCATATGAAGAACGATGAAAGTTTTAAAGCTCACAACTTTAAAAGATCGCAGACTTCGTGTAGATCTACTTGATACATTCAAGATCTTACATGGACATTATGACCTTCAAGATTTCAAAACACTGTCTGTAACGAATGAAATGTCCATCTAAGAAGCCACCACCATAGGTGATGTGACAGCTCCTTCAATAACAATCCGCACAAAAACTTTTTAAGCAACTGAGAAGTCAACGCATCGAATAAGCTTCCAGAAGATTTAGATTCAGCCCAAATTGCAAATTAGGTCAAGACTAGATTTGAGACCGACGCCGCAAACATTTTCTTACATGCGACAAGAAAAACTAGTGGGAAGTTTCAGCATACAGACAAAACTATCAGATGTTACAACTGTCTGCCTAATAATAAAAATCAAATAACGGTAAAATTTTAATATCTTCCTTCGTTTTGCTCAACTTTACCTAATGTTGTTCGGTTGTCTTCAAGGTTCGAACATCCGCCATACCAGTTACGAATTTAAACCAACCTCTTAATTTATATGCTGCAAGTGAAATTATTACATAGGTACTTTCCGGGATGTACTCATACTAATACCTATACGTGTAATTTTAATGTCTTCCTTTGTATTGCTAAAGATTCATAAAATTGTTTTGTTATCATCTAGGTTAAAACAGCCACCAAATACAAATACAAATACAAATAATTTATTGATAGCTCCATAGCTACAAGTCGCATTGTAAGAATAGATTCTTGTTCAATATTCTTAATTAATATTGTCATATAATAATATTATTATAAGTACAATGTTATTATATAACACATAAACATTATTAAAAAGTAATTATTTACATATAAATATTCATGTTTCAGGCATTTTATAAAATTCGTCTAGATCATAGAACACATGATCAAACAACCATTTTTTTAGTTTGGTTTTAAATAGCACGGTGGAGGTTGCATCTCTGATATTTTGCGGCAATCTATTGTATACCGTTGACCCCAATATAAATACGGATTTTTCGGATTTTTTAAGTTTGTGCGATGGCATCAAAAGACGGTCCCTATGTTTGTTACTGCGCAAGTTGACAAACGGATTCACACCCCTGCGCTGGAATCTGTCAATGTTAGCGTATGTAAATAGCGCTACATTATAAATAAGCTCGCACGGCAGTGGGAGGATACTGAGCTCTTTGAAATAATCTCTGCAAGAGACGTCGTCAGGTACTCCCACTATGGCACGCACTGCTCGTTTTTGCATTACGAACGCCCTCTGGGTATCCGCGGCGGTTGCCCAGATCTCCACACCATAGGTGAGTGCGCTGTGGACCGTAGCGAAGTAACACGACCGCACTACGGCGCGCGATGCGGTAGACGCGAGCCGGCGCAGTGCGAAGCATGAGCGGCCCAGCTTGCTACACAGTTCGTCGATATGGGTGTCCCATACGAGAGCGCTGTCGATGTGGAAGCCTAAAAGCTTTGTATTTTGGACCTGTTTAATTATGGCATCGCCGGCGATAACCCTCAGCGGCTTTGGTGAATGTCCATTAAAACTAAAAGTCAAAAAACATGTTTTTTCCCTATTTAATGCCAGCCCATTTGATCTAAACCATCTCTCGAGCTGTTGTACTACCGAGTTTAAATTACATTCAAGCTGCTTATGAGTAGGAGCGGAGATCACTGCGGCAACATCGTCAGCATACATGTAAATTTCGGCGTTGTCTATGGCGTTTGGAAGATCGTTGAGCAGCAAACTGAACAAAGTATTCGACAGACAGGAGCCTTGCGGGACTCCCATGACGATTTCCAGTTCAGACGACATCGCCTTTCCCTTGTCTCCTACCACAACTTGCGTCCTATTCGTCATGAAGGAAGTAAGCAGAGACAGACTCGGACCCCGGATGCCGTAAAACCTCAACTTATCAGCTATAAGAGCGTGGTCAGCAGTGTCAAACGCCCGGGAGAGGTCGCAGCACAGCAATGCGACGTGTTCTCCCGCCTCGCGCGCACTAACCACATGCCACACTACTTCTCGCACGACGTCGGTTGTAGCACGCCCAGCTCTGTACGCGTATTGTCTATTTGACAACACGTTTCGCTCGCTTATAAATGATAAGAGTCTTTTATTTAGCCCGACTTCGAACATTTTGCTTACCGCTGGGACGAGAGATATGGGACGGTATGACTTAATGTCGGTCTTTTTGCCTTTTCCTTTATAGAGTGGGGTTACTTTTACTTTTTTCAGAGAGACAGGGTAAGTGCCCTCACGAAGGCACGAGTTAAAAAGATAGCTGATAATGGGAGCCAAAGGGTTTATTGCAGTTTTTAGCAGATTTGCAGATAAACCATATATATCAGTGCTATTTTTTGGAGCGATTAGTTTGGTGGCAATTGTAAACATTTCAATTGGGGTGAAAGGGCATAACCTAATTGATACGTCACTGGGCGCGGAGCCAGCACTCAGCATGGCTAAGGCGCGCGTGCCGTTGGCCGCTGGAGCACCACACTTGTTGGCTGCTGTCGCAAACTCCAGGTTGAGCGAATCCACTAGTGCTTTTTTTGAAACGAATGGCAGACCGTCATTCCGTACGAGATCGGTATAATCAACTCGTTCCCTATTTTTGCGACCCAGTTCGGAGTTAATAACGCTCCACATACATTTGGACTTATTGCGATTTTCACGTATTAGGTCGCTATAAAACTTCGTTCGTTTGTCTTTTAATAACGTGTTATACCTCTTAGAATAATCTTGGTATTTTTCGCGAATTCGGTCATCCGTAGGAAACGTTTTTTGTAACTGCAACACATCAAGTAACAGGTGCTTATAATTATGTACTTCCTCATCAACCCAATGCCTACATTTCGCTACAGGTAGTTTTTTAAGGGGGAAACATATATTTAGCTTATTTGTTAATATTGCTATTAATGATTTTGCTAGAGACTGGCAACACCCATTTGTTTTTTTGACGATGAAGTCCCAATCAATAGAGTCAAGAGCACTCGTAAAACTGGCTATGTTAGACCTACTAAAGCTCCGCATCAATCTGGTGGGCGCCGCGTGTGGGGCACTTTTTCTCATCGTCAAACACTGGCCTTTGTGGTCGCTAAGGAGCGTATCGATGCCAATCACACTCACAATACGTTCAACGGGGATGTTTGTGTAAGCGTGGTCTAGGAGAGTACTACTTACTCCGTCCACCACTCGAGTAGGAAAATCAACCAACTGAACGAAATTATAAACAGATAGTAGATCCATTAATACCTTTTTAGCGTTGGAATTTTCTAACATATTTATATTGATGTCACCCATTAACACTGCGCCTAGGCTGTCATGGTTTATTTTGGCAAGTAGTTTTTCAAACTGTTTAAGATAGTCTTGGTCGTTCGTCTGATTGGAGTGATATATACCTACGACAAGGATATTTTCATCAAGAAGGTGCATAGCGCATACATCAAAAATTTGTTCCTGTGAAAGGTCACAGTAATCTTGCCTATTCATCGCTTTTATCCCGGACCGAACATAGATGCAACTTCCACCATGCGCGATCTGCTTTCTACAGCTATAGGTCAATAAATCATAATTACATAAAGTAACGGACTCTAATTGGTGGCTGCGGAGCCAATGTTCACTTAAAATTAAAACTTCGCAGGCGAGTTCCTTTGTCAAAAGTACTTCGAGCTTCCTTGTCTTGTTTGCTAAGCATCTTATGTTTTGGTGACATATAGTAATTAACTGTTTTTTACTGGCTGGTGGCACCGCACCAGATCTGTCAGTTATAGTCTTCTGTTACATGTGCTATAGGTGAAATATTTATATACCTACTTCGAAAATATTCGCACACATTTATATCGAATTTAATATATTCTTGATTCTTTTAGGTTTAACCTGTACAGTCAGATCCGTCAACTTTGGACACACCCAGGGAGAACAAGGTAAAAAACCGTATCTTATTGTTAGAGACAATACTAAAATAAATAAAAGAATAATAAAACCGTAAAACAAAAAAATTAGGCGTCTGTACACGAGATATAAATCGATACGAGAAATACTAGATCATCTTAAAATACAAAATAACCTAAATACAGTTCCAATTACTTCATGGCAACATTCCTGCCGTTGACAATTTCATGATGGAAGAGCACTTTGCAAATACTTGCCTGGGTAGCTACCACCCTCATGTAGAAAATGAAGCAGTGATGGCTCAGTGGCATTGGCTATGGACTGCCGTGCAGCAGGTCCTTGGTTCGAATCCCGCCGCGGGCTTGAGCTTCACCTCATGGTGGAAGAGCATTTTGTGAATGCCCGCCTGGCTAGCGGCCACCCTCAAATAGAAAATCTGACGCCAAGTACCAAACAGTGTGTTCCGGCAGCAGTCCTTGAGAGCCAGAAAAATTACAGGCTAATGAGACCTAACAACTGGACGTCTCAGTGTGATGGGCACAGTGCAATTCATCGTTGACGAAATGCGTCTGTTATAGGCAGAGGTTAGTCCACTTGACATCAGGTGGGCCTCGGGCTTGTTCGGTCACAATAACATAAAAAAAAAAAACAAAAAAAAAAACAGGTTGAAGGGCGCAGTGCATTTTGTCACGTATGACGAAATGCATCTGTTATAGGAAGATCTACCACTTAAGCTCAGGTGGGCCCTAAACTTGTACCGTCACAATCCCATAAACAAAAAAATATCTGAAATAATGTTAAAAAAACACGATATACCCCTGCCATCAAAAAATCTTTCTGGCCGTAAAGTATCATTCACCTAAAACATGAGTATTACAAAATCACAAATATACGATAGGAAAAATTTAGGTCATGTGCGGGATACGAACCCGCGTCCATCCACCCCTTGAGCCGGGGTATGCTCTAACCAATTGAGCTAACATGACATGACGTCATAACTCGATTCTTTCCTATCATTCTTTAACCATCGTATTGGGATGGAGCGACATCTATAGTACCACTTACGTTGTACTAAAAAGAAAACCAATTTTGCAATTTGTTTTATACTTGTAAATGATGACGCAACCTTATAATTTTAATATTGTTAGGTTTGCAATAACGCCTGCTATACGGTTTACATTACAAAATCACAAATATACTGTAGGAAAAATTTATCCCGCACATGACTTAAATTTTTCCTATCGTATATTTGTGATTTTGTAAGGTAATCCGCATTGCAGGCGTTATTGCAAACCTAACAATATTAAACCTATGAGTATGTTAGAACTACAATAATTCTCACCCTTCCGTACACCAAACCTTTAGCCAAATGGTATGGTGTGTACAAATAAAATACATTTCTGTTGTAGGATAGACAGAAATGTATTGCCCTTCCTATTATTAGAAACTGCTCAAGTGTCATCTCGGGTTTATAAGTTATTGTGATTATTTTATCAATGCCATTATGATACTTTTTGAAAAATGGCAGCATAATAAAATTTAACCAGAATGCGCCTGACCAAAGTGTTTCTATGTAGCTAAATATATTGAATAGATGTAGATTCATTAAAGTTCGTGGCCACTTTACAAAAAGTGCCGCAGTAGATTTACTTGGTTGGCAGTCAAGGACCCTATTCACATTATTAAACTTGTAGAAATAAGTTTGAAGCAAATTATTTTTTTTAATCCAGATAATAAATTAATCCAATTGCAATTTTTAGGACAGTTAAATGTTTCGCAAAGGTAGGAATATCAGGTGCAGGTGGGATATATCTACACGAGAAAATTAACTTTCAAAATGTCAAACACAACGAAAAGGTATCATTATTCGCTTATACACTTTAAAAATCAGTTAACTAAAGTGAAACTAGCCATTGAGTTCCTGAGTATCAGTGGCGCAAACGCTTTATAAATATGTAGACAAGACTCTTCCGTAAATTTTTACAACTGTTTTTTTACCACTATAGCACCTGATGTTAAGTGATGATGTGGTTGTTGAACCTAGAATTACTGGCCTTCAAGGACAGCTGCAGGAACACACTGTTAGGTGCTTGGCGACAGATTTTCCACTTGAGGCTGGCAGCTGACCTGGCCAGCTGCCAGCCTCAAGTGGAAAATCTGTCGCATTCGCGAAATGACCTACCATTTTTTTTTAAGATTGGTAAATGCCTTCGCGCTGCCCCTTCAACACGGTAATAGAGGGAGATGTGAGAAGGGGATGTGTGTGGCTTGAACCGACTAAAACCCCCCCATGAGCAGGCCCCCGACGTGGGGCAAGATAGGGTCGCGTTAAAATACATCATCTTGCTCCGGCGGTAGGCCCGAACTTAATCGGGCCTCTGCGCCTGTGGAGGCGCAACCTTGCTCATCAAAGCCGCTCCCCAGATGTGTGGGGTCGTGTAAGCCAGTGGAGAGTCCTCTCGGACATGGTCCTCTTTGATCTGCTCCGCTCCGCTATAAATGTTTATATCCATACAAACATATTAGGTATAATGGCATCTTATCTGGTTGGCTGGGTAAACAATACATTATCATAGGTATATGAAGTCATATAATGTATAAGATGTTGTGTGTTATAATCTACTATCACTAGTCTAATAATTGTCTAGATAGGTCTAACGAATAGATTTGAAAATTATCGCAATGAAAACGTAGAAAATCAGCCGGCTTCAGCTTTACCGCATGGAGGTAGGGCATTTTGCGAATGCTTTCCTTCCTTCTTGCTACAGCACTCAATTTGAAAAAGTCGCGACAAGCACCTAACAGTGTGTTCCGGGTGCTGTTATTTAGAACCAGTAATTCTAGGTCTAATCCGTTTACCATTATCGACCATAGACATAGCTACACCTAAACAAATTAATAACCTCCTTACCTTCTCAAAAAAATAACAGATTTTACCTGTTAGGTATAGAGAATTTGAGATGGAGAATTACAAGCAGAGAAATGAGCATGAAATCGTCACTTGACAAAAGTGGTGGAGAATCGCACCGTCGAATTTGAAACGATATTTCGGTCGCAGGCTAAGTATTTAGAAGGTAAACGTTACAATTTTTTTTTTTATGTCGTTGTAGTTTTTGCCGAAATGTTGGGACGACACTACTGTAAAAAGAAAGGAACAGAAAATAAAAAAGTCTACCACTTTTTTATTTTCTCTCATAATGTAGTCCTTTTTACTTGGAGTGTTAGAACACTAACACTATAGGTACCTATTGTCAAGGTTCTATGGGAAGAAAACCCACGAGTTCGACGTTCCATATTTACTTTTTCTTCTCTAAAACTGAGCCTATTCAATTATTTTGTTGCAAACATTTAAAAAAAGTATACTAGGATATAATTTTCTTGTATGTTAAAAACTTTACTAATAATGTCTGCATCAGGTCCTCCGATTATGGAGGTAAATTGGGCATTGTTTTTGGCATTTTCAACGTTTTAAGTAAAAAAAGGAAGATACATATGTGAAGAACATATATGATACGTTTTAAGTAATGACAAAGACAGGAGATATGTATGCAGTAAACGCACATCACATAACATACACTACTCGGACTCAAGCCGCGTCGTCGTCGCCTGAGGCCATGTTCGAGGACGAGGTAGGTTAGGAATAATTACGAATCATTGATGGGGGGGGGGGTAAGGGGAATGGGTGTTGTTTTTTGCAATTTTCCAATGGGGGGTGTATTGCACGCAAAATTTCACGCCTATATGAAGCGAAGAAATTGAAATTGAAATGGTATGTGGGGCAAAAAATTGCTATTAGCACAGCCATATATTTTAAATATGTATTATTTTGTCAATAAATATTTAATTTTTGTGCTTTGCCTTTTCACTTACGTACCAGCCTATAATCCCATGGCTGTCCGGGGATCGAATCTTCTCACAACGCATTGGAGTTAATCTCAATGCTGAGTAACAATTATAATATAATTAAAAAGAGATTACGATACCTATTTATTTCATACGAAAGTAAGTATCATCGCCGTATGAAATATTAAGAAATCAAATAGGCACCTATTAAACTTTTGCGATGACCTGCGAAATCATATGACATCGTGTTTTTTTAAATGTCGCGTCGTTACCAAATAAATATGTGTTTTGAACACGGTACTTTCATAAATATTTTTTTATTTATAATCAACAATCACTGTAATAATGTAAAAAGTTCACACTTTGGATATATAAACTAATCAGAGAGCTGTACAACTTGATCTTGAGCTTGATAAGGGGGTAAAGAGAGTTTGTATTTTTCGATAATACCAGGGGGTACAAATCTTCCACCTAGAAAGTGTTTTGCACCCTGAAGTACTTCTGGCTTTGCACACAGTTTGGGTGCTGTAAGGGAAATAAGCATGGCCGGTTTTAAGACTTTTCCTTCTGAACTAGGACCATGCTCTACATCCCATCCACTGGGAATGTCCACACTGGAATAGAAAAATATGAATTAATGTACATAAAGAAATAATATATGGATAAATGCGATTATTATTTTGCAAGTATCTATTTAACCCGGCGAGAATGTGGTATAGAAAATTAAGATGGAGTATGTGTCAGGGAAAACTTTACCCATTAAAGATGCGCATGTCAATTTGTAAGGTAAAATTTAATAATGTATCATATGAGGATAAAATTGAACTTTGCGTACTATTTGAAATATAGAATGTTGTAAAATGGATGCCTACATTTACTCATTTCACCACATATAATTTAAAATTAAAAAAAGACCAATACTTGGATACTTCGAAAACAAAACTCAATAAATCTTATGTATGAAGCGCTCGTAGCGAAGTTTGCTTAGATGTTCTTAACCGATCAGCACAGTTAAACAACGTCCACCGCGGTCATGAGTTGGATGAGTGACCGGTAGTGACATTATACTACGGAGCGCTTCCGTGCTTGGAAGGGCACGTTAAGCCGTCGGTCCTGGTTGTTGTTTTAGGACGGCAGTCGTTATAGCATGGTGGTAGGGCATTTTGCGAATACCCGCCAGGCTAGCTACCACCCTTAAGTAGAAAATCTGTCGCCAAGCACCTAACGGTGTGTTCCGGCTGTTGTCCTTGAGAGCCAGTAATTCTAGGTTAGCCTGCCATATTCTCTTTACACATTAGGATTTTCTACAGCGCTTATATAAATTTTTCTTCTTCCGTTTTTATTTTTGTTTCAACAGTCACAAATTTGACAGCACTATTAGCAACGTTTTATGGTACTGATGTTCATGGTTTACCAATTTGAGCGAGGATAATATCATAATGGCACACAACATCAGAATTCGATTTTTCAGAATAACTGGCTAGTACATCTTATAGCATAAATTTAATATGTTTATATCCATTTTATAGAACCCTCAAAGAAACAATGGTAAACATTACAAAATCACAAATATACGATAGGAAAAAAATCCCGCACAGGACTTAATTTTTTCCTATCGTATATTTGTGATTTTGTAATGTAATCCGCATAGCAGGCGTTATTGCAAACCTAACAATATTAAGAATGGTAAACATATTCCAAAATTACAACGGGAGGCAAAAGCTTAGTCATGTGCGGGATTCGAACCCACGCCATACACCACTATAATCGGGGTATACCGCGGTCATGAGTTACGGCTAAGCCCTAACGGCTAAGCCAACAACGAATTAATCTAATTTGTCCAAGTACCAAGTAAGTAAGACTTATTTTTGCAATTAGGCCCAACCCTATAATTTTAATAAATATTTTGTGGTATTGGAATTTGTTTGTATAATTAGTCCGACTGGTATTACTGTTCGGAATAGTAAGTATATTTACTCCATTACTATATTAAGTTTAAATTGTTAGTAATTTAGCTAAATCTTTAGAATGGTAAGGAATATCAAAGGTTGTCTGCAATATCTACAATGTTAGAAAAAAAATATAATAAATACCTGCAAACAGGCAGATCAGATTCAATTAGAGCATCCAAAGATGGCTTCAACTCTTCTCGAACCGGAGGCTTAAAGCTAAATCCAAACAGTGCATCAACTAGCACCTCGTAGTCCTTCCTTAAATCATCTGGTGGTGGTAGCTTGTCTATTATATGAACACCAAATCTTTTGCATTGCTCCAGTAGATTCTCATACAAAGGTTTTGGAGTGCGCTTAGGATAATAAACAGCCACTGTGTAGCCAAATAATGTCATGTGCCTGGCTGCAACTAACCCATCTCCACCATTGTTGCCTGGTCCGCATATTATAAGTGCTGATTTGTGCCTGCAAATATAATCTATTGTAAATATGTATTTACGGGACTGTGCCGATGTCTGCTTATTAGACCTAACAGAGGATCAGCTAAATAGTATTGAGCCTGTCCAAAACTTCCCTATTAGGTTCATACTTAGTTTGTGTAAATATGACCGCTCCGCTAGGCTATAACGCTAGGCTAGAATGTAACCCCTTCTTGTCATCCCGTGGGAGTCGTAGGAGGCGACTTAGGGGAAAATACCGGAAGGTGCCTTCCAAGCAGCGCCTTCTGAGGCACTGATATCTTACACTGCGATCCACAAGACGCCTGCCAAGCGTAGAGATATGGAAAACCCCCCTTAATGTGTAGGCTGTGTTCAGCAGTGCACAATCTTCCAGTGCACAGTACTGGATTTTGATGAAATTTAAATGGGACCACACGGTAAGCATCAGCTTTAAAATAAAAAAAGAATCATCAAAGTCGGTTCACACAGTCAAATGTTCTGGGGAAACAAACATACAAAAAAAAATACAGATGCATTGAGTACCTCTTCCTTTTTTGTTGGTAAAAATAGAGAGATTCAAGTCAATAGTCAAGAATCAGTTATGACCTCTTAGAATCAGCAGTGGATGATATCGTCCATTTCTAGTGTTATAATTATCTATGATGCGCACGGATTAATAACTTTGGAGATGACTTAATACTTAAATAATGAATTAATACTTGAAATGAAATATTAAATAAATATTATTTGTATGGGTTATAGCTACGGACTGCGGTGCCGCAGGTCCATTGTTTGATGCCTACCGCCGGCTTGAGCTTCACCGTATGGTCGGAAGGCATTTTGCGAATGCTCTACTGGCTAGCTACCACCCTCAAGTAGGAAATCTGTCACCTTACAGTGTATTCTGGTAGCACTCCTTGAGAGCCAGTAAAATTACAGGCACATGAGATTCAACAACTGTAAGTCTCAGGGTGACGGGCGCGCGCATTGCAATTCATCACTTGTGACGAACTGCATCTGTTATAGGCAGAGGTTACTGCTTATCATCAGGTGGGCCTTGTGCTTGTTCTGAAACAACCACAAAAAAAATGTTGATTAAATATTTTAAAAGGTCTTTTAGATTAAGTTATTTAATGGAGTTTTATTTATTGCCATGATTAAACGAATGAGAAATAGGTCCATAAGTTTGAGTAGATAGAATTATTTTTGAATCTTTTCAGGATAGGGGACTATATTCGGTGAGAAATTATAATTCATTATTTTGTATAGTTCGATAATGGTTTCTTTCTACAAAATAAGGAATCAGGAAAAATATCAGTACATATAGTTTAATCTGCATTCCGGATGTTCTTTCAAATCATTTAGGAAAAGTAGATTAATGTTGTCTTAGGTTTTCGCGATTAATACAAATAGTAATTAAACAACTTTGAACGGTTTAAATCGCGTATATTTATCATTATTTCAGTCACCCCGTGACCACGATCACTGCAAAGTGTTTGAAACGTCGGGACAAAAATAATGATAAATATACGCGATTTAACCCATTCATATCTGCGATAATGATAACAACAGAATTTCATTCATAAATTGCCCATAGTGGGTCAGCCGATGCCAAAGGATTAAACCGTTTAAAGTTGTTTAATTACTAAAAGTAGATTAATTTATTTAGGATAAAGAAATTTTATAAATTATTTTTAATTTAAATATTACTAGCGGCCCGCTCCGGCTTCGCACGAGTATAAAATATATAGCCTATGTCATTCACTGAAAAAAATGATTAAAATCGATCCAGTAGTTTTGGTGCGGGCTACGGCCAGTAATGAATAGTCATTACTGGCCGTAGCCCGCACGCGTTAAATTTAGAGTAAAACAATTCTTCTTTCCCTAAACCATGAAGATTTCCTGCTATGTTTGGAATATGTAAATTTATACACTACATTTTTACTTATTTACATTTTTACACTACTACACGCTCCCGCCGCCCGGGCCGGCCGGAACCGCCGCAAACGCTACGTCCCGCAATTTTTAAACCTGTAATAAGTTCGAAAATATACATTTAAATCATATACTGTAAAGGGCCATATAGATTTATATTAAATCAATAATGTATTTAAAGCTACGAATAAATATGAAAAGAAATGTAATTCAAGCTTAAAAACAACAGAACGCAAACTATACCGCAGCGGGCGTGGCTTAAAAAGTGTACCCACGCGGCGCTGTCAGTTCGCCGCGTGGGTTCGAGTCATGCGGTTGTACCGCGGGAATTTTCAACTGAATTTATCAATGTTCTTCTACGTTGTTTAATTCTGAAAAAAATACCATACTGTGTAGTAAAAGGGCGGAGAAGCCATACGGATATAAAAAAATTTGGAATAACTTGTATAAACGAGTAAATAAGAATATTTTGGAAACCAATACTTGACTACCTTGGATAGTTTTATGCAACATGAATTTTACATTAAAAAAAATAACTTCGGAACATTGTTAGTCTGAGAACATTTTATGTGAAAAAAATTCCAAATTTTTTTTTTCGTATGCTTAATTTTTATAAAACATACGTCATAAAAAAAAACTTTGATAAAGGTCTTAAATTCGAATTTAGTATTTGTGCTTCTAATGACATAAAAATATCCTAGAAGTAGGGCTTAGATCCGAAAACTGTCAAAGTGTCAATTAATTTAGTATTTTTCAGTATTGATTTAATTTTTGGGATACAAAGGACATAAAAATTACAAATAAATTGATCTTAGGTCTTATAGCTGTCATACGTAAGAGTAATTTCTAGGTACTTTATATGTCATTTTAATCCAAAATATGAAATAGAAACGGAAAAATATGATATTAACTGTCATTTTGACAGCTGTCATGCTTGAGTTCTATTTCTAGATAACTATAATGTAATTTGTACCTAAAACATAAAATTAAAACAGATAAATACTACATGAACTGCCACGTTCATAGTTATCACACCTATGGCTGCGGTATTGTTAGTTGCAATAGGTATATATATAATCCATCTATTACTTTGGTACAATGGAATACTAGAATAATAGTTCTGGCAAGCTGGGCACGATGCCAACTAGTAGAGAGCTGGAGTGTTTAGACTGCCTGCAAGCCTGAAATGGCACCTAGGTTGACTATGAATGCTATGAATGCTTTCGTTGTAGTAGCTAAAAGTATTTACAATAGTTTGCAGCATTTTGTCAAAATACATACCGCCAAATAAAACTTGATGTACTTATTAATCTAACAAACGCAATAAGACATTTTTAAAATCTAATTTGAATCTAAGTTATATCCTACTATCAATATTAACTTTAATAAAAAAAAACTTGAAATCCCTTATTTTCTCAGCGTATATACCGACTTTTAAATTATACGATATTATTTCCAAGAAAGTAATTCCAATCTACTGAAATAAAGTGCATAATAAACCTGAAATATTTTATTGACAAAACCTGTAATAGAAAATGAATACGTAAACAAGCAATGTGGCATAACGCCATCCACGCGTATCTAAAGTTGGGAACGCACTACAGAGCTGTGTCGCGACGCGGTATCTGAGCGACTGCCACTACCTAATATGCATTTACAGAGATGCAGAGCAGTGCTGCAGTGAAGTGGCGCGATTTTTTGTTCACAATAGCAATACGGCGTAGCAGAACGGTTCTTCCAACTAATGGCAAAAATTCGAAATGGATGAAGACGTCGAAGTAAAATAATCGTGGTGTCTTGCAAAGAGGTAGATATACCTGAACAATTAATAAGTGTTATATTTGGGTGCAAGATATAACACAATTCTCGTTCGAAAAAAACTCTTTTTCACCAATCTTCAGAGATAATGATCGATTTCACACATATTTTAGAACGTAAAATAAGGTCTTATGAATTGTTGAAACGTGGATGGAACGTGAAATAACTGGATAATTTACTGCACCGCGTCTCTCCGGTGCCGAAAGGCGTGACGCAGGCGTGACAAAGAGTTCCCTTCCGAGACATCTCTGTAGCACTGCGCCGAAGCCTCTGCCTCTCCGAAGTCACATCACTATAGTGCGGTTTACGCCATTTATAAATCCATACAAATTAATATTTCCCGAGCCGCACCGTTTCGCTGTTGCGCTGTGCCGCAGTAGTGCGGTTTGGCCTTAGGCAATGACGGCGGTGACAACATGACCTTGACGCAACCAATCAGATGCGATCATTTCTAAGCGCCAAATCAATTAACCAATCAAATTAAATTTGGAAAATTGTGCGTGTTTTGTTACTTGTGAACTTGATGAGGCCGAAATCAAAGCGATCACTGTATTAGAGTTATACTTCTTTACATTATTATTCGTAGATTTAAAGTATTTAATTAGATAAGGATTAATGCTGTATTGGTTAAAATCGCTTCGAAAATTAGCCATTATTTGTAGTAAAAAGTAAATGACAAAAAAAAAATATTGTGGGATATCCTTAGAGGATAGACATATACCATAGCGGAGTTTTCTGTAGACCTTTTCAATGTGTACAATACTTAGTACATTATTTTGATAAATCTCATAGGGTTCATCCTGCGTTTGCAATGTAAGCGGAAAAAAAATAATTATTTACGACATCACATTAGAAACCTCAAATATAACAGTATTTCTCCACTATTTAATGGATGTTATTATACATATAAACCTTCCTCTTCAATCACTCTATCTATTAAAAAAATCCGCATCAAAATCAGTTGCGTAGTTTAAAAGATTTAAGCATACATAGGGATATAGGGACAGAGAAAGCGACTTTGTTTTATACTATGTCACTACATAGTGATGTAGTGATGATGTAGTGAAGTGATAAAAAGACGTTAGGATTCATGATTTGATTTAGAAAGCAGTATCATTTAAACTTCTCTTTCAAATCTACAGGTAAGATATTTTCTCTATATGAGGGGAGGATCACAAACTTATTACTAACTATTTTTAATCTGTGTGGCGCGTTGGCTTTGAGTTTTTTTTTTAAGCGTGATATGTTAGTTTTTGACCACTATCTCACCTGATGGTAAATGATGATGTGGTCGAAGATGTTGTTCAGGCTAACCTAGAAGTGAAAGAATGATAGCGACAACTTATTCTATTCACACAATACGAACCACCCCTCCCTTCCTCCATGATATGAACGAATGCTGCGCAAAGTCAATGAACGGCTATCACTACGTACAAAAAAAATAGTTATTATTTAGGGATAAAACAAATTTTGGGATGAAATTAAAGAAACCATCGGAGCTCTATAAACACCTCGGAGTTACCAAAACGCACGTCTTATTAAAATCTCAAGACGATATAGTCGCATCTCTCCCAAAAGACAAAAGTGCCTCCGACCTTATACCAGCGAAATCCCTATATAACCTACTTAAAGACCTTGGCCTACCAAGAACAACCGTAACTTCCATCCTCGAACGTGTATCTAAGGCGGCATTAGTAGGATCTTACCAAATTTGGTTAGGTAGGGGAGGAGGCTCGAGCGGTGAAGGAGAGCATTGATATATCGTAAAGGGGCCCCTTAATCCTACTCCTGGGTTGCAAGTCCCAGGCCCCTCTAGCCTCTTCCTCTGCAACGCGATGGACCCGGCACCCGCACGGTGAATCCATGGAATGCTAAGTAATTCGTCTCTGTACCTATCTATTCTGCTCTGGTTAGTTACAACACGACATACCTACCTTGGTAGCTCAATTCAATACAGAAGTTAGGGTAAACATATGATCAAACCAGCTTAGAGTAGGAAAGACATATAACTTTTGAGAAGCCAAATATCTAATACACAATAAATAAATTACCATAGAAAAATAAATCATAAGTGGCCATTAGATACCTAGTTATGTTCTGTTTCAAGGAGGTACCTACTGATTGCACGGGGATCTGAAGAGATGACCGACAATCAAACGGGTATCAGGCATTCGGAGGCTAGCTAGATCGGCTGGTAACCTAATACAATCTTGCCCTGCGCCGCCACCGCCTCCGCATCTGTCAGAATAGGTATGCAAAACAGCTGTCTTATGTTGTATAATGTACACTTGTACCTAGTAACAGCCTTTTATTGGCTTCACATAGCATTTGTAAGTAAGTGTGTGGAGTAAGCTTAGGGTTGTCATCACTATCACACTAAAAGCATACGCGCCATAATTTAGAGTCTTAGATAATAGTAAGTATGGTTTTGTATTTGTAAAGATTAAACATGAGTGAAATTCAGTTATCAACTCTAAACCTAAACCTGCAGTTTTGTTGATATATTAATATCCACCTTATATAGAATATAAGTACTATTATTTTTACTACTATACTAATTAATATTTTAATACACTATACTACATTACACCCACTCTTAATAACGACAACAATTAGGTAATAAGTAACTTTTAACTTGCCAAAACTAGTAAAAATTGCACAGCTCTGCACATTCTTTTGTCGCTTTATTATCCTAGGCCATAAAAAACTCGACTGTCTTCATCAAGCCTACCGAACTTTGTATTGCTTGCCCATATAGACTGTTGTTGACCATGACTAATAAGTAGGAGTCACGGTTTATCTATATGATATCATATTCTTACTCTCTCAGTTGAGTCATAAAATGCACAGACCCTTAAGTTTCCATAGATAGAGTTTACATTGTATTTCTAAATTTAAGGTGAACCATCATGTTGTAGAGGCTGTATGCGTGAAGAAGAGACCGTGGAGCATGTGACAGCACGTCCTATTGCACTGTGAAGCCACGGAACAAATAAGAGTTGAAACGGGTCTATGTGAGCCATTCTCACCATCAAAATCCTTTCCACCACCACACAAGTCACTGGAGCAGCTATGCCAACGACCCAGAGTCCTTCTCTGCTACGTTAAGGAGTTGGGATGGCTTGGGTAGAAGCTGGCGGGGGAAATGTACAATACACCCCAAGCGGGACGACAGTGCAGGACATATCGCCCACAATTAGAATAAGAACCATCATGGTATGCTAAGATGTTCAACTCTCATTCTCGATCCTTTTAAAAATTAATATTTTGGTTGCGATAATAAATAGTTTAGTAAGAATAATGAGGAGTAGTTTTATATTGTTTGATTAATCACCTGTAAAAGAACCAAGAGCACAACAATTTTATGGGACCTATGTTATTAGTTGATCACGCCAATATTTTATGTTAATGGTATAATATAATAATAGACACTCATGCTATTATTATGGTAAGTGGTAAGGAGGTATATATATTTAATAGTAGGTATATATATGATATATTTAATGTAGTAATAAATTTTCTAAGTAATTCTAAATGATAAGTTGTTTATTTGCAGAAAATTTCCACCCATATTATTATAAAACAATTATTTATAAATCCTTCATAGAAATCACTTTAAGTGATAAGGCCACCAATTTGCATTGGTGTATTTTTTATTGTAATGTTATTTTTTAAGTTCTTGATTAATTAAAGTGTTTTCTATCTATAATATATAGCGCTCGTAGCAAAGTTTACTTAGCTGTTCTAAACCGATCAGCAAAGTTAACCCTAGAGTGGTCGCGTGGATTACATATGTAATCCACACCTACTAATTTGTAAAATTCTCAATTCAAGGTGAACAAAGATGGCGAGTGTAGATTTCGCGCGCTTCTAGGTACTCTTAATTGAATAGTTGACAAACCCACTCAGTGCTGCAAAAGCTTCGGTCACACATAGTTGTATCACATGGCGGCCGCAAAGTTGGTGGATTACAACTGTACGCCGTGCGACCAATTGCGTTAGTCTTTTGAACGTAATAATATAGTATTTCTTTTTGGTTTTCTCTTTAATTCTTGGTTAAAAATGTAGTTGAGTGGTTGGTGGTAAGCTCTATAATAGATAGATAGATAACTCTTTATTGTACACACCATATATATATATAATTGTTAGATACTAAATATATTTTCTTTTACAATACAATATTAAATATTATAATACTTTATATAAAAGAGAGCTATGCTCATTATGCTCTTCAAAATTTTACTTCCTTCAACCATGTATGCTAATTTCGTATGTACCTAAGCCTTACAAAAGCGTCATTTTGACAATGCATGATGATGCTGCATTTGATTCAAACTTGGGAGACAAGCGCTATAATTACCTACTATAATCAAACAAAAATGGCATTGACCTGATGGACAGAATGCGCTCCCTCTATCTTCATTCTTCTCTACATTCTCGTCCAGAAACTCACGAAGATGGCCCCAAACTGTTTTTTTACTTGCTCAATATCAGCGATCTAAACACATTGTGCATTTACATCGCAAAAAAAAATTATGAGGCTGTTCGCAGACGTGACTTCGTCATTAAACTTTATCTGGATTAGATGAAGCCTCCTGCTCAGAAAAGATTGAACAATAAATTACCAAGAAGTCTAGCATTTAAAATAAAATACTTTCTTGGCATTGCCCAGGCAGAAACCACAGCAACAACATCAGCGCAGACACCAACTCGCTCCATAGGTCGCTTCCACGATTGCGGAAGAAGCCGTAATAAAAGCACTCGAAAACTGTGCAACACATGCAAAAAGTTTATTTGTGAAATCATTCCAGGATTGTATGTCTGTCTTGTTAAGAAAACACGAATTAGAAGTTAGTATTTTCGATTAGATTTTTTGTGATCTCAAACATACCAAACTATGTGATTTTTTCTGCAATTTTAGAGGTTTTTTTTTATTTTGTTGATTTTATTATACTCGTAGGTTATAATTTTTTTTATTGAATAATTTTAATAAGACAATACCTTCATATTACTATTACAATAAGAATTGAACATATTTGATGCTCAAAATGTATTTTTATTTGAATTTATAAATGGCATACAATAGTAATCCACGCGACCAATCAGGTCAGGTTTTAGTACGCGACCACTGTAGGGTTAAACAACCTCGCCCGCGGTCATGAGTTGGATGGGTGACCTCTAGTGACATTACTACTGAGCGCTTCTGTGCTTCAGAGGGCACGTTAAACCGTCGGTGCCAGTTGTTGTCATCAACATCTAGGTTAGCCTGTACAACATCTTCGACCACATCATCACTTACCATTAGATGAGATAGTGGTCAAAGGCTAACCTATCAGGCATAAAAATAAAAAGAACTTGTCTATTTTATCTTTATTAGTCTCTGAAACATTGCCAATGTCTCATAGTTTGATTAAAATATACTATTGAGAGGTCTCTCTGCCTCACTGTCAACATTTTGCCAATTACACATAGTTTAAGTAGAAAATTAACTATAGAGATTGTTCATTGGTGTGAAGAATATAAGAGTAGCATTAGGCTCATCTTAGAATGGGAACTTGCTCTTAAGGATTCCAGAAGACTTGGGTAAGTGCTTGGTGGCATATTTTCTAATCGAGGTAGTAGCTAGCCAGGCGGGCATCTGCAAAATGCCGTACCACTATGCACGGTGTGTAGTTTTCAGGGTGAACAAAGACTTCCAATATAACCTTATCAACTTGAACTTCTTTTTTGGGTGCCTTCTGTGGTGTTGCCACAATTTCGCCAATGACGAGTCACACGGATAGAGTGGAAACAAACGAAAGAGACTGATCGGTATTAATAAAAAGTGATCGGTTACTTGATTTTTCAGGATAACTTGTAATAACTGCCATCCTAAGACAACAACTGAGACCTACACCTTACCATATGGCGCTCAGTAGTAAATCATATTAGCTCTGCTACACGCAAAATTATCGACAATATCGAAATTAGCGTCAAGTGGAATACGCCTTTAACCGTTCATAAAACGAAACGTTCATTGCCGAGAATTCTATATTATTTAGCATTAATATTGCAAAATAATTAATTTTCAATATTTTTTTTCTCAAAAACTACGCATTTTCTGATTTTGAAACTTTGCAAGTGTGCTTATAATAATGTAACCTCTCTGTGAAAAAAATATCAACCCTCAATCCGACGTCAGGCAATGGAAAACAGAGCCGCTTCTTTAGGAGTATTATGCAGTATCAGAGATACTTTTGGAGAACATGATTTGCGAGTGATTGTCGTCGCAATATTTTACTTACGTATTTGGAGAAAAAGACTTGGCCACAGCAGCAGCTACACTTAGGCCAGCTAGTTCCATCAATTGATCTACACTGAATTTATACTCGTTAAATAGCTCCTGATCTAACGCTACTGCCTCGGACTGCGACAGATACCGCATTGCACCAACACAAGTTTTAATGGAACGTGCCTGGAATATGTAAGTAGGTGCTTAAGTAGCTGTAAACTGCAAATCATTCAGAAATTGGCGATTAACAAGACAACCTAACCATAATCGGTTCAAACAAAGTATGTAAATAAATAAATATCCCAAAAAGGTCGTTTAAGGGTATATTCCATTTGACGCTAATAACGTTATTTTCGATAATTTTGATCACACTGCGTCTATGGTTGTGATCAATAAGATCGTTTGTAACTGTTCGCCCCTGTTCCATTTAGGATAAGAACGCTAAGAATGCCACTAAAATTTGCCACTTCTGTCACTTTTGACATTAGATGTAGCGTTTAGTGCGAAAATAACGCCAAGACCCATGTGGAACAACTTTTTAGGAGTGTGATCTAACTTCAAATGGTAAGCACCCTTACTTGCTCTGGGGCGCGTTCCTGCAAAGCCGGGCCAAATATTGGTCGGCTAGATTTGCTCCAAGGTACCTGGGACGACCTTTTGGCGATACTGTCACAACCGTAGACGGAGAACTACTGTCTACGGTCACAACACGATATTGACAGTGATGGGATCTATATTTGGGTGCATACCATTTGAAGTTAGATTCGCTAAAAACGCTAAAAACGATCACACTCCCAAAAAGTTGTTCCACATGGGTCTTGGCGTTATTTTCGCCATAAACGCTATGAGGCTACTGGAACAGTTTGAATTCCCTACATCTAATGTCAAAAGTGACAGAAGTGGCAAATTTTAGTGGCATTCTTAGCTAAATGGAACAGGGGATGACAGATAAAAACGATCACAGTGATCACAACCACAGACGCAGAATGTGTCAAAATTATCGAAATTAACGTTCTTAGCGACTAATGGAGCATACCCTTACTTGCTCAGTGGATCTATGAAATTCACAGCTGACAAGGGGCGTACTCCACTTGACGCCAATTTTGTTACTTTCGACAATTTTGACCACATTTGCGTCTATGGTTTCACATTTAATATGAATCATAGACACATTTTTTTTTATATATTTTTTTTAAATGTGGTAAACATTATCGAAAGTGGCGTAAAGTGGAATACGGCCCATTAGGAAATTGTCCAAGGTAGGCATGACGGTAGTTACCGACCTGTGTTGCCGTTTAACTAAAACAAAATGCACTTAAATGTTATCCAAAATGAGCTGTATCATGATTTTCGTGCTAAATCCAGTTTCTAAAACGCATTAGATTCCGCTAAACAATTGAATGTAAAAAAAAACTTTAAAATAATGACATTTTCATATATTTAACTAATAATAAACTAGCGGCCCGCTCCGGCTTCGCACGGGTATAAAATATAATATAGCCTATGTCATTCCCTGAAAAAATTATTAAAAACGATCCAGTAGTTTAGATTTATTCATTACTGCTCGTGGCCCGCACGCGTTAATATTACAGTAATACAATTCTTCTTTCCCTAAACCATCAAGATTGCCTGCTATCTTTGGAATATCGAAATTCATACACTACATTTTTACTTATTAACTTTTTACACTACTACACGCTCCCGCCACCCGGGCCGGCCGGAACCACCGCAAACGCTACGTCCCGCAATTTGTAAATCTGTAATATCTTCGAAAACAATAATTTAAATCATATGCTGTTAAGTGCAATAAAGATCTATATATAATCAACAATGTATTTAAGGTATTTAATTAGATAAGGATTAATGCTGTATTGGTTAAAATCGCTTAAAAAATTTGCCATTATTTGTCGTAAAAAGTAAATGACAAAAAAATTGTGGGATATCCATAAGAGATATCCTCTTTAATTACTCTATCTTTAAAAAAAAAACCGCATCAAAATCCGTTGCGTAGTTTAAAAGATTTAAGCATACATAGGGATATAGGGACAGAGAAAGCGACTTTGTTTTATACTATGTAGTGATAGTGATAGTGATAGCGATAGCGATAGTTATCGCTATCGCTATCGCTAACTATATTAAACAATTCCACTTCATCATCATTGTCATTATCACGCCCAAATGCCAAAAAAAAGGAGTTCATTGTTTCCGCAGTCATCCGGTTACGTAGCTTACATTTCTCAATCTTCATATCGCTGAAGATTCATTCAGATAGAGCATTTGAATGTCGAAGCAACAAAACAGTGAGAGTTAAGTCCACAAATTCCTGATAGGCCTTAATTTCAGCCTCATTTTTGTACCTAGATAGGTATTCGAGCCCAAAACTTTACTGTATCATTCATAGCCATTATCTTCCCATTCGATGAGTTAACAGGACATCTAAAACTTAAAAACCTTATCACTGTTAAAATGTTTTCAATGTTGGGCTGGTAACTAGTATCACGTAGTGCGCCAGATTCCACTAGATATTTTTAGCGCTTAGTTATGAGAAAAAAAGCGCAAATGACCCTAAAATTGTACTAGATATAGCGCAAAATGCGCTAAAATGACAACACTGACTACTACTAAACGACAACGGGACTCCTCTGGTGTTTCCTGTACATTACTTTTCTCATGTTTGGTAGGTACTGACTGGAGCCGGTGTAGTCACAGATTACTAGTACCTATGTTTCTATTAACTTTTCATTAAGGACTGGATACTGTAATCTTTGGGTACCTACCAGGAAGCTAGGAGACAATACTCTCAGCTACCTGGTACCTACCGTAGTAGGTACCTACCATGGATCTATGAAATCTATGGATAGGAACTATTATTTATGGAGCATAGAGAGTAATGTATACCCTGTCTAAGTTTGAGGAGGGTAGAGGTAAGGAGAATCATCTGTGTACATGTAATAGTGTCCGTCCAATGCATTAAATTAGGGTGGCGCCACATTAGAATCAGGGTAAATTTTAAAGGAAACGCCAAAACCAGTCAACGTACTAGGTATTCACAGTTCATGAAATAAAATCAATCTAACTACACGTTTTCTCATAATAATTCTTTAAGGTTATATTTTCTACACTACTTTGTACTACGCAAGTAGTTGAAATGTTCAATAATTAGTACTTTAGTCAATAATAATATTTTATCTAACGGCAACGGCATACTTCAATTCGTCACATTACTCTTTGTCTACACCAGCGTAATTTATAGCTTACAGCTGGACACTTTCGTAAGTTTTCTACTATATGAGATGACTCTCCTTACCTCTACCATAGAACACATAATAAATACTACGTCCTCTACCCTTTTTTTTTACCGGGGGTATTCCTTTATGAACAAAATACTACGAACTATTATTACAATACTAGACCTACTAAAATAAAAGCATTTAGATAACTTAAAAGTCATTGCAGACTCACAGGTAGTCCTTTACCTACCCTCCATACTAAAACTCATATTTTGACAGTAGATGGTAGCTATAAAGGTTATTCCAAGAGCATCGAGCAAACATTGCTCTACCAATATTTGCCCAAGGCATTGCAGGAGCGTACCCCAGGTCGACAATTCAGTGTTTCCAGACATGCGATAATTATCCTAGATCAACGATATATTTGAGTGCCATGCGATAAAAAATAATAGTGACGTATCGCACGATATTTCATCAAATTTCTACGAAATTTTTTTCATTTACACTATAATTTTATTACGAATTCTGATCCGATTAATGGAATGTAATTTTTGTAGTAATCTTCTATTATTTATGTCAATCCAAACTAATGCAAAATGAGAAAGGTTATTTTCTTAAATAAAATCCTATCATAAAACAACTACTGTTATATTTTTTTTTTTCATGCCTTATTGGTTTAGCCTTTGACCACTATCTCACCTGATGGTAAGTGATGATGTGGTCGAAGATGTTGTTCAGGCTAACCTAGAAGTACTGGCTCTCAAGGACAGCTGCCGGAACACACCGTTAGGTGCTTGGCGACAGATTTTTCTACTTGAGGGTGGTAGCTAGCCAGGCGGGCATTCGCAAAATGCCCTACCACCATGCTATAACGACTGCCATCCTAAGACAACAACCGGGACCGACGGCTTAACGTGCCCTCCGAAGCACGGAAGCGCTCAGTAGTAATGTCACTAGCGGTCACCCATCCAACTTATGACCGCGCGCGACGTTGCTTAATTTTAATATAATTGCATAGTACAAGCTGATCAGGCTGCAAGAGGATGTGGCAATAGCAGCGAAAAAGAAGTATTAATTTTATACCGAGCAATGATTGAGCGTAACCAACAACGCAGGATTGTACGGTCCTGAGAAAACCAGAGCCCATCAATGCCTACATGTGGGCATGCACCCTCAGAACTAGATTCATTGAGTGCTGATTCTGACGAAGAAGTTATATGACCATCAATAAGATAATATAATAAAATCAAATATTTTCCGAAAACTAATTTCGTTATTTTCGAGAATTTTCATCACAATCTGTGTCTATGGTTGTGATCAATGTGATCGTTTGTAACTGTTCTCCCCTGTTCCATTTAGGATAAGAACGCTAAGAATGCTACTAAAATTTGTCACTTTTGACATCAGATGTAGGTAATTCAAACTGTTCCAGTAGCTTCATAGCGTTATGACGAAAATAATGCCAAGACCCAAGTGAAACAACTTTTTGGGAAGTGATCGTTTTTATCGTTTTTGGCGAATTTAACTCTAAATGGTACTTACTCTAAGAACAAAAACTAAGGTTGAGTAATTTATAAAGTTTAGATCTTGCGATAAAAACACGATAATTTTGCAGTAATTCTCTGATAATTTTTAACTCACCGATTTGGCAACACTGGTCGACATTGACACTTGACAGAACATACATTTTGAATTGTTTTTTTTACAGTCCAAACAACACAAAAATGGCTGCGTTTCGAGTATTTAGTCGTAATATTCCATATTTACGTCAACAATTCTCAGCTTTGCTAGGAAATACATCACCATCGGTCAAATTCATTTGTGCAGTCGTAGTAATAGGGTACATATTATCGTTTTCTGATGATGTGGTTGACGTTCTAAGTGTAACTCCAGGATATTTGCTGCCACCTTCTTTCCAACTGTGGTCTACTTTAACGTTCTGGTTTCTTGAGATACACTTATGGGAGGTGATTATCGACATTGTTACAGTAGGCCTGTGTGGGAAACTGATAGAGCCGCTATGGGGACAAATGGAAATGATGAAGTTTTTTGTGTTGGTGAATATTGGTGTTGCTTTCATGACGAGTTTCTACTATCTAACGATATTTGCGTGCACGGGGCTATCGTCTTACCTGTTCGACATCCACGTACATGGTCTGGCCGGATATTTGGCCGCTGTTTCCGTAGCAGTAAAGCAGATTATGCCAGACCATCTGTTGATAAAGACCCCACTGGGTAAGAATGTTTGTTTTTAATATTGTAATGATGATGCTTACTTCTACAGGAACCCCATAAAGCAGGACAAGACAAGCCTTTTGTAAATGATAAGGCTTTTAATACCTACCCATTTTAGAATTGAGCTTTAAGTTTTTAGAGTAGCAAGAAGTAGTATGATTCACATCTCTGCTCAGTATGTCAAGCCGACATTAATCCAGAGTGTTCTGAGCGGAGTCCACATCTCTTTCACAACTCAATCCAACTCATGACCGCGCGCGACGTTGCTTAAGTTTGCTGATTGGTTGAGAACAGCTAAGTAAACTTCGCTACGAGCGCTTCAAAATATAGTTTAGACGACAAAACTTCTTTCTTGATCCATTCAATTTCGGCAGCAGTCTCTGTAGCGCTTTCACCACCATCAGAGTGCGGGTGACACAATCTCTTAAATGTTCCCCGAAGTCCCAACAACTGTCTTATATAAGGTCTAGGTACTTTAACCCATTGGCATCGCCAATAATGGTAACAATAGAATTTCATTCATAACTAGGACGTAGTCCTGACGATGCCAACTTATTAAGGAACTGTCCAACCTGCATGTCAACATCAACCATGCAAACAAACAAATTGGATAGTTCTATTCTTCTTGACATCTTATGGAATCTCCCCCTTGTCAAGCGATGTTTGTATTTCATGAATTTCTCCACAATTAAAGTCACTCCCAGCTCTGCGAGCTCTTTCAAGCTCTCCAAGTAGTGTACATTTTCATAAGTAATAAAGACCACTCTACATGACTCAGGTAACTAGTGGCCACTAGTATTTAAACACTTAACTGGCACTTTTTTGTCTTGCATAAATTCACCTTTTTATAAATCTGTCAGTTTCACCCAATGGTTCAAAGCCTGGTGTGGGTGATGGGTTTGCTAAATATTTTTTTTATTCCACATGAATAACTACTGTTATTATGTCTTTGCAGTAACTCTGTGATCTTATTGATTTAGAATGTATTGTAAAGTTACGCAAAAATATTGATAATCACTAATTTTAAGTTAAAGTAAGCAATAACTCATGAAAATTAGCTAGACTTGCAAATGCATGTAGTCCAGTCCCTATATTTATGAGTATATGAATGAACATTTCAGTTTTTGGTTGTGATGGACTCTGTGTTTATGTACATCCTCAGACCTAATATATGTAAGAGGTTTCTAGGAAATTGTTACAAATGGTTAATTAAAACTAGTCGCTATGGCCAAGTTATTTTCCTCTGTAAGTAAACTTTAAATTCAAGGACTTCAGTGTTATGTCATTACAAGGGAAATCTTTATAAAACAAAAAATTCATTGTTTTATATAAACATACATTTGAAAATGTCACAATTAGTTGTTTAATACATGGTTAATATCTGCTTTTTAGGTTAAGATTTACATAATTTATTTTGTAAATAAAAATCATGTGATAATAATCATGCAACCCTGTTCTCATTTCAGGTAAATTAACAAATCGATCACTGCCTTTGCTCATCCTGATCGCAGCAATCATACTCTGGGCTATTGGAGCCTTAGAAGGAACATACCCATGTATGTGGGGCAGTGGCACAATCCTCTCATGGATTTACCTACGCTTCTGGCAACGACACAGCAGCGGGACTCGAGGAGATATGGCTGATAATTTCAGCTTTGATAAGTGAGTTAAATCATATCAACACCTAAAAGTTAAGAAAAAAGTTTTTGAATTGTTTGCTCAGATTAATTTGGTAACTTCTTCCTAATCTATCTTAATCTATATGAGGAAAGATTTGTATTTCTGTATGTAATTAATAAAGTTAAAAAGTACTGGACCGATTTGAAAAATTCATTAACCATTAGAATCCTGTGCTATCCCTAATAAACGTAGGTTATAGAATATTTTCAAAAACTTCAGGATCCGAATGAAAATGTTAATATTTTTTTTTTTGCTTGATAGTTTAGCCTTTGACAACTATCTCACCTGATGGTAAGTGAAGATGTATTTCAGGCTAACCTAGAATTACTGGCTCTCAAGGACAGCTGCCGGAACACACCGTTCGGTGCTTGGCGACAGATTTTCTACTTGAGGGTGGTAGCTATGACAGAAGTGCACTGAAATAGATTGAGAAATAAATAAATAGAAATAGAATAAATAATGAATAAATTATAATAACTAGACTCATATTTTTTATATTGTGATTGTAGAATGTAGATATAAAAAGTGTAATGAACACAATTTATATTAATATGATCTTAACGCACATACAATGCATGTCCTTCACTTATTATTTGTTCTTCTTAATGGCCACTTTTATGTAAAATTAATCAGAAAGTCGATAAGTACTGTACTTAAGGATGCACTGGCCGACGGCTCGAACTTATCAGCGGGCGAGGCCACAAAGCATGCTATTTCACCTATACCTTTGTGGGAAAGGGTAAGACTCCGTGATGAGTAGTAAGAAGATAGTGCTCGCGCATCACACACCCGTATTGCATCTACGCTAATTACGCACACTTGTTTGCGATATATCAATGAAAGCCGAACCATGCCGAACGAATTACGATGTTTGACGACGGACGGACGGAGATAGTGTCTCAAGCTACGTCACGACGTGTGTAGGTATTTCTTATAAAATAATATTATATATTCACAGAGGAATACATTTTGGTTCGGACAGTAGGTACCTGTTGTTATAATTTTCGTTCGTTTTAAAATAACACTGATGTTATTTCACCTATAGTAGGTAAATATTTAGTAAGTAGGTACAATGATTTGTAGGTACATAGTAAATGTATTAGTTTGTTCTTTTCATATTGATGTAGTAAATATTTACCTACAATAATTATTTATTACATAATTAGCAAGTTACTGCTTTTACTACAACATATTTTGTAAAGCAGTGACGGCTCAGTGGCATAGGTTATGGACTTCCGCCCAGCAGGTCCATGGTTTGAATCCCGTCGCGGGCTTAATTTTTACCGCGTGGTAGAAGAGCATTATACAAATGCCCGCCTGGATAGCTACTACCCTCAAGTAAAAAATCGGTCGCCAAGCACCTAAAGGGAAGCAGTGATGGCTCAGTGGCATTGGTTATGGACTGCTGCGCATCAGGTCCAGTTTGAATCCCGCCGCGATATTGAGCTTCACCGCGTGGTGAAGAGTTCGTAGCGAAGTTTACTTAGCTGTTCTCAACCGATCAGCAAAGTTTAGCGCCGTCGCGCGCGGTCATGAGTTGGATGGGTGACCGCTAGGACAATACTACTGAGCGCTTCCGTGCTTCGGAGGGCACGTTAAGCCGTTGGTCCCGGTTGTGGTTTTAGGATGGCAGTCGTTATAGCATGGTGGTAGGGCATTTTGCGAATGCCCGCCTGTATAGCTACCATCCTCAAGTAGAAAATCTGTCGCCAAGCACCTAACGGTGTGTTCCGGCAGCTGTCCTTGAGAGCCAGTACTTCTAGGTTAGCCTGAACAACATCTTCGACCACATCATCACTTACCATCAGGTGAGATAGTGGTCAAAGGCTAACCTATCAGGCATAAAAAAAGAGCATTTTGCGAATGCTCGCCGGGATAGCTACCCAAGTAGAAAATCTGTCACCATGCAACTAACGTGAACTCAGTGGCATTAGCTATGGACTGCCTCGCAGCATGTTTATGGTTCGGATCCCGCTGCGAGCTCGAGCTTCACCGCTTGGTGGAAGGGCATAGGGCATTTTGCGAATGTTCGCCTGGCTAGCCACCATCCTCAAGCAGAAAATCTGTCAGTAAGCGCCTAACGGGAAGCAGTGATGGGCCAGTGGCATTAGCTAGTGACTGCCGCGCAGCAGGTCCATGGTTCGAATCCAGCCGCGATATTGAGCTTCCCCGCGTTGGTGAAGAGCATTTTGCGAATGCTCGCCTGGATAGCTACCACCCTCAAGTAGAAAATCTGTCAGAAAGCACCTAACGGGAAGCAGTGATGGCTCAGTGGTATTAGCTTTGGACTGCCACGCAGCAGGTCTATGGTTCGAATCCCGCCGCGGGCTTGAAATTCACCGCTTGGTAGAAGGGCATTTTGCGAATGCTCGCTTGGCTAGCTACCACCCTCAAGTAGAAATTCTGTCACTAAACACTTAACGGGAAGCAGTGATGGCTCTTAGCAATGGACTGCCGCGCAACAGGTCTATGGGTCGAATCCCGCCGCGGGCATGAACTTCACCGCATGGTGGAAGGTTGTTTAGCGAATGCTCGCCCGGCTAGCGAGCTTTGAGATGAGAGTGTGACGTACCGATTTCAAAATCTGTCTCTAAGCGGTAATGTACGATGGCATCATGGATCTACCAATCCTGCTAGAACACATTTGGAATAAAAATTCTCTACCTACCCGTAACTGATTTAAATTATTTCCAATAAAAATCAATAACTAATCATAGGTTATTTTTGATTAGGTAAGTGCCTACAATCATCGCTAAGTTTACCATATAAACTTTCGTACTACCTTAGGTATAAGTACCTACTACAAATATACATACTTATTCTACTAATTTACGTAGGTAGATACATAGTACTAACTTTATTATTTGTTGTGATCTTATAGCTATGTAGATAGGTATGCAATGTAATGCGCGCCCGCGAATGTCGATTTGACATCGCTGACAGTTGCGTGCCTAACTGCCTAGGCAGGCCTATATGATAAATGATAATTATATCGTAGATAGGTAGGTATCTTTCATTGAGCTTCTAATTCTAACCCTATACTACTTTGTGTTAGGTAGGTACTTTCTCGAAGTTATATTACTGCTTAGACTATATTCTAAAAAGAATGCGGACTACCTACGTCCATACCATATCTAACCAAATGCAGCTTTTTATATTGTCTAAGTGTTGCTAAAATGATTAGGTACTCACCATAGCTATCATGACCTGCGTATTGACTAATACCTACTAGGTACTAACTTAGGTGAGAGTAGGTGAGTACCTAGACATAGTTACGTATTTATATTACCCAAGTACCTATCTATATGGATTATGGCGTCCGACACTTACTATCACGAACAAACTAATCAAATGCGAAAGAAAATCCGGTCCCCAACTCCCAACATATGTAAATATATATATATATATATAAGTACGTAAGTAGGCATAGGCACTACATATTGGTAGTGTATACATACGTGCACACCAAAAAGCAACAGGGCATTCCTACAATATAATATTATGTTCTAAGATCGCGGCGCGGTGCACGTGACTTTTGGTAGTGTGCGTTTTGTTAATAATATATTAGTGTGCTGCGCATGAGACCCGCCCGCCCGCTTCCCTCACCGCGGAATGGAAGTATTGACATGAGATGCCCAATATTTTGAACGAAAAACTAGCGCGCAAAACTATGTGTGCCGACCTTTGGCTCTAGGATGTTTATGATTATACTACTGGATGTATTTGTTTTCCAAAATGTTATCTAAAATGATCATGAACTGTGCTATGCTTCTATGTAAATAATTTTAGGGATTTCATGCTCTATAAGTCGTTTATTTACGACTAAACATGCGCTAAAATTCGTGATATTACAGGGATGTTTCGAGGCTTATAACTATCATGTGAAGATTTTTTTTACAAATCGGTGCCAAGACAAGCCTAGATAATGAAGAGATAAATCGATATCATGCTTAGTTCTGGACCTAAAACCTCAAATAAGGGAGTGATCATCCTACGGCGTTTGTATGGAAAAGGTACCGGCCAGTTCAACCTTAATGTTTAAAGATAAATAATAACACGGAAAACTAGCTAACCAAAAGCATAAATATTTAGGCTGAACAACATTCATGCAAGTTTGAAAGGTAATAAATCGGAGTAGGCATTGTCTTTTACTATGAGACACAGAACTTAAAAGTGTCATACAGATATGTGTGATACTAGAAAAACTTATTGTTTTAAGCTGTTACTAGAGTGTTGTTATTTGTGTCCAGTTTCTTCCCTACGGTGCTGCAGCCCTTGGTTCGCGGCATCCTGGGCCCGCCGCACCGCTGCCTGGTGCGCGTGGGCGTGTGCTCGCCCAGCCAGCGGCGCGTGCACCTCGCGCTCAGCCCGCGCGGCGTCACCATCTCCATGCCGGGCGTCGAGCCGCAGGATATGGAGCGGAGACGGTAATCTTGCCTTTATACTAGAGATGGGCCGAACATGGGTTTCACCGAATACGAATATTCGGGCGAATGTTCGGTAAAACTTTTAGCGAACCGAATATTCGGCCGAATGTACGGCTTTGATTGATTACCTTACGTTAACAATACAGGTCTGAAATTGTTCACGCAAAGCGCATAGACGGGCGCCGGACCCTCCCGCCCGCTCCCTCAATTGATTGATTTCTCAAATGATTTAAAATGCTATTACATTTTTTCTTAAAAAACAACAGTATTGTTGTTTTTTAAATTAATTTAGATAATGATTAAACTTCAACATAAAATCTGATAATTTTGTATAAAAAAATTTCGCTTTACTACTATGAATTATATTTCCAGTTTGTAAACTTCAAAAAAAATAGAAGTATGATACATAGTTTGTTGAAATATTGTAATTTAAATACGCAACTCTTTCTTAAAATCAATAAAAATAAACTTGCATAATTTTTCACTGTGATGATCAGATTTAAATGTTATTTTAATTTAAAGATTTCACAGTAGTTTAACCCCAAAACAGCTACATATTTTAAAATTGTTTTAAATTACCATCTTTTTATCTACTGTTATTGGAAATACAGCTACAGACATAAACATAAAGCTGCACTGCAAATTATTTACTACATTAAAATAAAACATAGGATACATTTAACACTCAACTCATGATCAATCATACACGGCTTAATACGTGAAAACTGAGTACCCTTTTGCCGAATATTCGGCCGAATACGAATATTCGGCAAACCTGCCGAATATGACGAATACCGAATATAAAACGAATATTCGTCCCATCCCTACAGTTTCACTACCACTAAGTGTCACTTGTACCATCTTTATGTGTATTCCCACATGAAACGACATTGCAGCCATATCATATATGCCTGGCTCTTTTACTATGTACGAGTCTGCTAGAAACCAATTTTGCATTCAAATTATTACAAAATGCCAATCTGTTGAAATTGATTGTCCTTGGCACGTACTTTATCGCTTTAAAGTATTTTTCTTCAGATTATTATTGTAATACTAGTGTGTGTGTATGTTAAACAATATTTAAAAATAAGCAAAATTCCTGCCCAAAAAGCGAAAAGATTTCCGGAATATATAAAAGACAAGAAATGTTTGTATTCTTTAAACATACAATATTGTTTAATTATGTGTTATTTTCAGACAAATCGCGCTCAAAGCTCTAAGTGAGAGATTATCCAAAACATCTGAGCAAACACGACAGAAGAATCTATCAACCAAAGTAAATATGGACACAGTAAGAAAAATGCAGTCATCACAAGTCATACCGCAGTTTTCCGAGCCTGGACCAAGCCAACCGGCATCACCTCCTGAAGCTACATTAGTAGATATAGCGACCGAGCCAGTCACACCAACGACTAAACAATCATGATCCACGAGTCAATTATTAACTTAAGACTGTATAAAGAACCAATATTGTTATTTGTATGTTTCGAGGGAATTAATTTCTTTGTTGCCAGTCTACGAAGAAATTTATTTATTCGTTGTTGCCAGTAGACAACTTCTTTCCTTATCTCTGTTGATATTAGGCAAAGTTAACCTTGCGTCCATTGGTATTTCAATAAGCATTTTTTGAATTTGATTAATACACATTGCGTGTGTGGGTACAGAGATTGAAACCTTAGTATTTATGTTATTCAACCAGGCGATAAGTAGTTTAAATTGATGGTAATAGAACGACTTTGACACAGTTTCTTTTCAGTTAGTATCAATGCATGTAAATCCTGTCCATCGGAATAGCATGTACACTGTGTCAATGTTACAGATATCTTATTTGATTATGTACACAGCATGATGCAATCAGTAATCTTTACAGCTCGATACCAAATGGCTAAATGCAAAAAGTTTTGACACGGTCGTATAGAAAAGCATACATTCTAAATATGTTTTTCTCATCACAAAACCGCCACCATCTCTATGTAGATACTTAATCAGGTGTTCTTGTAAAATACATGTGAATTATAATGACTATGTAGGTAGTGTTTTGTCCATCATGCATGAAAGGGTAAGGATGTAAGGGAGAGTATTCTCTACGAACCCTAAAGGGAAGTTAACCTTAAGCGAGTTTAACGAAGATCGCAATAAACATAGGTTACATTTATTTTTATAACCAATTTGCCGTGTGAATGAGATAGATGTGAATTCATGACAGTTCTGTATTGCTGTTACATGCACTTGTTAAGATTTCTTGTGCCAATGAAAGGTATTTAAAAAGTTGTAGATTTAAATTGTTCTGATTTTACTTCTTAAAGTTCATATCTGCACTTAGTAGAAATATTTCATGATAATATTATTATGATCAGATGCATGATTTCTCTTTTATGCTCATTTTAAACAAATAACAATGTATCCAAATAATATATTTACTGTAACCAATCTCTTATTAGTTGTTTTTTTAATGGTGTTTTATGAAAAGGTGAAATATTGTTGCAAAATTTAATGCATTTGTTAATTGTGCGAATGGTTTGTGATGTTTGTTGTAAATATAATTATTAATATTGATTAGTGTTAAATAATTTAAAATAAATAATATCGAATCACTTGGGACTTTTTAATTTATCACAGTCCTGTTTATCAATCATCAGATAGGTACTATGAATAAGAATAAACATATCAACCAATATATTAAGATTGTATGTAGTTTGATTTTTAAATAAAATGTCTTGTTTTAATTTTGGTCAGTTGATATTTTATCAGTCTGATATGTTTTAACTGCCGATTGAAAAATAGAGCCCCATGATATAAAGGATAGAAATTCTATCCTTTATTTAGGATTTTGGGTGACCCTCTCGGCAGAATTAAGTTCCCGGAGTCAATGATAATGGTGTCATGACCGTTTTTGGACTTCTGATCTTCTGAGCTCGACAATCAAAAGTAACAATGTGACCAGATGGGAGAAAATCCCAAATCAATGTGAATAGTTTGGAACCCACCTCTCTTGTGGTCTTCACTGAACATGCTGGAAGGCCATTTTACAACGAATGCTATTAGAGAGAGAGAGAGAGAGCTAGTTATTATGAAATAACAGCCTGAGATTAACCCATTGGCATCGGCGATAAGGATAACAATAGAATTTCATTCATAACTAGGACGTAGTGGGCCTGATGATGCCAACTTATTAAAACACCGCATGTCTCAGGGTGATCGGTGCAGTGCAGTTCGTCACCTGTGATGAAATACGTCTGTTACTGATTATCATCAGGTGGGCCTCGTGCGTGCGTGTTAGGTCAAAAACCCATATAAAAAATACCTAGGAGCCTGTATTTATTTCAGTTCCTCGTCGGTCTAGTGGCGTAAAGCCTCGCTTTGTAGTCTAGAGGCACTAGTTCGAACCCCGGGTCGGAAAGATTTTGGGTTTTTATGACTAGTGAAAGTTCAGTAGTAGCCTCGTCAGAATCTGGAACTGTGATGGCAATATGTTCGCTCCATATTACATACGGTCAAAACATCTGGCAAAAGAATACGCAAGTTATTTGGGCTACATTGAATAAATCTTGATATAATGGTATCGATTCTATAAGAGTTCTTTAAATTTATAATTTTCTCAAGCCATGGTAGTTCTTACCTATGCTTGATATGTTAGCCATTGACTACTATCTCACCTGATGGTAAGTGATGATGTGGTCGAAGATGTTGTTCAGGCTAACCTAGAAGTACTGGCTCTCAAGGACAGCTGCCGGAACACACCGTTAGGTGCTTGGCGACAGATTTTCTACTTGGGGGTGGTAGCTAGCCAGGCGGGCATTCGCAAAATGCACTACCTCCATGCTATAACGACTGCCATCCTAAGACAACAACCGGGACCGACGGCTTAACGTGCCCTCGGAAGCATGGAAACGCTCAGTAAATGTCACTAGCGGTCACCCATCCAACTCATGACCGCGCGCGACGTTGCTTAACTTTGCTGATCGGTTGAGAACAGTTAAGTAAACTTTGCTACGAGCGCTTCAAATATATCAAAATAAGGTTAGAGAACACCGAGTGACTTCGTTATTAAATTTGTGTAAAACATACACAAGATTGAACAGAAATATTTTTATAAATACGCATGATCCGCGGCAGATTAGATTAGAAAATTACACCGAGGGGAAAAATGGGAATACCGCACGTAATTTTTACTCTAGTAGTTTTGTAATTTAATGACTGTTTATCGCAAACGTTAAGCGTAATAAGATTTTAGTGTAAACATAATAATTTCATTCACATGCGTTGTACGAATTCGGATATAACGTCTGAATTAACATAATAAGAATGACTTATATATACATAATTTAGATAATTCTTATAGAATCGACACCATTTATAATTTTTTTGTCTGAATCCGTTGTATAGATTTGATTACAAAACAAAGAGGTACTACATGTTAAGTTGGTAAATATCTCGGACGAAGTTCATCCGAGGTGCATAGATATAATATAAGGGCACGGAAAAATCTCCAAGGCGCTGCACCGTAAAATCGTGTGTATTGGGTAGTATATCCGGGCCTTAAAGCGTCATTACTAGATGTCACAATCACAAACTTCTCAGGTTACTTTTGACCAAACACCACGTGAACGAAGTCGCGGGAACTAATACAAAAAAAAATGAGACATTTATGTGTACAAGAAAATTTTAGAACAATAAAATAATGATCAGTCTTAACGTACAATATCTTTATTATTATTTACATCCTAAGTTCTAAATTTAGAAGGAAATAATTCAGCAAGAAATGCTTCATAAGATCCACAATTTAAATAAGTATATGAACGTTACTTTCATACATTGTAAACTATACACATATATATAGTACATATTAGGTGTATCACACCTACACTCGTGATATCAATATAGGTATAGTCCCACCAACTTATCCGTTCAGGCGGCAAAAAAAAAGAACTACAACATTCCTTCAAATTGTGACAGTTTGTAGTTGATTTCCTTGACCAGTAGCGCCCTTGAAAACTGCACAGTTAAGTTGGTGGACAGATACAGACCTATTCACTGACGAAGGCGCAATTTGTACGGGCAGGCCTCGTATGCACTCCGTGTCTTAGGACATCTAACGAAAACAATAGAATTTCATTCATAAATGAACGTATCGTCCACGCGGATGCCAATGGGTTATGGCGCGTCTTCTGCCAATGTTTTTCGAAACATTGAACACGAAAAGAAGTTTTTGTCCATGGTCGAAGCAAAATCTATGATTTCATGCTTTCCGTGGCTTGCGGAAAGCTTAACATTTACCCATCACGCTTATTGAAGCAGTGATAACTCAGTGGCATTGGCTATGGACTGCCGTGCAGCAGGTCCATGGTTCGAATCCCGCCGCGGGCTTGAGCTTCACCGCATGGTGGAAGGGCATTTTGTGAATGCCCGCCTGGCTAGCGACCACCCTCAAGTAGAAAATCTGTCGCCAAGCACCTAACAGTGTGTTCCGGCAGCAGTCCTTGAGAGCCAGACAAATTACAGGCTAATGAGACCTAACAACTGGACGTCTCAGTGTGACGGGCACAGTGCAATTCGTCGTTGACGAAATGCGTCTGTTATAGGCAGAGGTTAGTCCACTTAACATCAGGTGGGCCTCTGGCTTGTTCCAAAACAATAACAAAAAAAAAAAATTGAGGGGCGGGGCATTGGCATTTGAACCAATTACTGAGCAAGTTATATTAGGTGAACCAGTGAAATGTACAGTAACGAAATCTTTGTGTCTTGAAAACTATCGCGATATTTATCCATATTAATTTATTAGGAACCGTCTAGGACCCGCGTTATATTTACCGGAAAGAATCCACATGTTAAGTCAGTTACGCGCTGAGGCCTGCGCTCGTCGCTTCGCGCAATCATGACTCCCAGACAAAGGACTTCAAAACAGTCCGAAACTGGTAGAATCTTTCCGGTAAATATAACTCGGGTCCTAGCCGGTTTTTAATAAGATACAATCGTTGTGTATAGGCCCGCCTTTTGCGATGATGCGAAAAAGTTTTCTGTGCAAGTTTTGCTTAATGTTTCCAAAAACTATGCCCGGAGACACGCCTTTAGTGAACGTGTAAATGATAATGATACCTACAGTAAAACAATAAAATGTAGACAGTAAAATACGATCACTAGTAGCAGCGAGTAGTAGTTGCAACTACACTTAAAAATATTGAGGTGGACGCCTTCGTGAGTAGAAAGGTCTGTAGAACTATTGAGACTTACATGTAATAGAAACTACGTTTACCATCTTATATTCAAACAGACCATTATGGTCTTAATTACCTATGTGTTGAAAAGATTGTCATTTGCACGCATCGACTTATATTCGTATCTCTATACGTTAGCCGCGTAGTAGCATCGTCCACTAGAGCAATAACCACTGAGAGTTAGAATAGGTCCAAACTGCTGCTGGTTTCGTAGTGTCAGCTGCACTCATAATATTTCTCAGTTACGGTGACCGCACAACTAGACTCGCCGCATGCGTCGAAGTCATCGAATTCCTTTATAAATGCAAGCTCACGCCCCTATCCGCGCAAAACTACCCGCATTCTGTATGACTTCGAATTGAATTGAAAAAAAACTTCTGAATGAATGCGGCACGTGCGGATCCTGCAGCGCCTCTATTTTATAGCTGATAGGCTAGCATTTGGTTACTATGACTTTCGCGACTTGAACACATATTTATAAGTATTTAATGGGACTTCATCGCGATAAAACATGAATATATTTATTTATTTACCTCGACGTTTCGACCAAGTTGCATTGGTCGTGGTCACGAACAGACTGATATTCATGTTTTTTTTAATCATTTTATGGATTGGCAAACAAGCAGACGGCCCATCTGATGGTAAGCGGTTACCGTCGTCGACCCTGTAGGACTTTTTTAACACCCTTTTTGAAGGAATCCATACTGTAGCTCTGCGGAAAAACGTTACATGGAAGTTCATTCCACATTTTGCAGGTGTACGGTAAGAAGGAACGCATAAAACGAGCTGTATGAGATGTTTTATATGTTTTATCGGGATTAAGTCCCGTTAAAACTTATAAATATATGTAGGCTAGCCTTTGATCAATATTTGAAATGATTAAGTGTTACATTAGTCATTTTACTAATTATTTTTGAGTCGGCCGTGTGTGGTCTCACTATAACACAATTTGGCTATGAAACTTAGTCATTAAATACATATAATTCTTTACTTACTTTTACAAAAATTTACAGATAAGATATTTTTAATAAGTCTGTAGTTCACTATAGTATTAACGACAAGACTAGCTGTCTCGCGTTTTAGTGCCAATTTGACGCTTACATAATCCCCACGCTTGGCAGGCGTCTTGGTGATCGTAGTGTATGATGGCAGTTCGAAAGAAATGCCTTAGCATGTTAGAACTATAAATTCAATATGTATAAATTAACCATACAATCAGCAAATTTTGAGCTAAGATAACACAGAAATAAGAGATATTTTGTTTTAAAGATTTCTCTTTCTTAAATACTACACAAAGCATTGAAATCCGTTTAACACATTTTCACCGTGTTACTCCACTTTGAAATCATACAATTATATTGTTCCAGCAACACATTCCACTGTTGTTTATCAGTATATCTGCTACTCTAGCATATCAGTGAGCAAAAGCACGATACTTCCACTAAAGAGATGAAAAGTACCCGTAGAGGTTAGTTCTCGTCCTTCTGTCGAACGTAGTGGTACCTCCGGTAGAAGGACGAGTCCTGACGTCTGTTGTACCATCAGTGTCATTGTTGATACGGGGGCTACCTGAAACGAAGAAATAATGCATTGATAGCTTGCAAAGGTGTAAAAAAATCAACACGCTATAACTATTTGAAGCGCTCGTAGCGAAGTTTACTTTGCTGTTCTCAACCGATCAGCAAAGTTAAGCAACGTCGCGCGCGGTCATGAGTTGGATGGGTGACCGCTGGTGATATTACTACTGAGCGATTCCGTGCTTCGGATTGCACGTTAAGCCGTCGGTCCCGGTTGTCGTCTTAGGATGGCAGTCGTTATAGCATGGTGGTAGGGCATTTTGCGAATGCCCTCCTGGCTAGCTACCACCCTCAAGTAGAAAATCTGTCGCGAAGCACCTAACGGTGTGTTCAGCTGTCCTTGAGAGCCAGTCAATCTAGGTTAGCCTGAACAACATCTACGACCACATCATCACTTACCATCAGGTGAGATTGTGCCAATGGCTAACGTATCAGGAATTAAAAAAAAGTTAACGCTTCGATTTCGGACTCATCTAGTTCACAATGAACAAAACACGCATCTTATAAATTATATTAGATTGGTTAATTGATTTGGCGCTTAGAAATGAATCGTATCCGATTGGGCGCGTCAAGGTAATGTTGTTGCGTCGTACGGTACAGTTATACAACGCCCGCCGCGGTATGGTTTGCGTTCTGCTGTTTTTGAGCTTCACTTCCATTTATTTACATATTTGTTCAGAGCCATCAAAGAACCTTCCATATAACTTGACCTCTACTTCTAATTTTTCTTCAGTACTACAGCTTTTACAACTATGTATCATGAAATTTGTTTAAATGGAGTATATTCTTCTAGATCTAACTTAAAAATGATAGCACATTTTATGGGATGCTATATTCGTAGATACAAGCTTTACAAAAATATTCACATTATCAATTCAAAATGCTTAAAAATAATTGTGGTCTTTTTAGCATGATTTTATAGCCACAAAAGTATAATCAAACGAACTATCAGTGAAGTTCGATTCTTATTATATGAGTCACTTCATTACGGAAGGTCGTTTAAAGAAAAATGGAAATGTTTTTGGGTTTTCCTCAATATTATTTTTATAGCTGATAGGGTTTGACCATTATCTCACTTGATAGTAAGTGATGATGTGGTCCAAGATATTGTTCAGGCTAACCTAGAATTATTGGCTCTCAAGGGCAGCTGCTGGACCACACCGGCGACAGATTTTCTACTTGAGGGTGGTAGCTAGCCAGGCGGGAATTCGCAAAATGCCCTACCACCATACTGTAACATCCTAAGACAACAACCGGGACCGACGGTTTAACGTGTCCTCCGAAGCACGGAAGCGCTCAGTAGTAATGTCACTAGCGGTCACCCATCCAACTCCTGACCGCGGCGTACGTTGCTTAATTTAGCTGACCGATTAAGAAAGGCTAAGCAAACTTCACTAAGAGCGCTTCGGAACGGCTAAGCGAACTTCGCTACGGCCGATTTAATAGTAACGTTTATCAACCCGACGTCACATAACATCTCCGCCGACGATGTAAGTCCCTTACAGTTTTGTAATTTGGTCACAATGTCAAATACGACTATATAGTACTAAAGTACCTTGTATACATATACGTACATTTCTGTAACATATCTTTTCAAGCCAAAAAAGTGAAGAAAAAGCCGAGGGTCACCTACCTCAACAACTCCTACTCCAAGCTCTTTTATTTATTTTTGAAATTTCGCAAATTTACTAAAAATTAAATAACAGATACGACTTAGGAGCCTTCAAGAATACAGCATATTCCCTCCTCAAAGGCTGGTAACGCATCCTCAAGACCTCTGGTGTTACGGATGTTCGTGGCGACGGTGCTCACTTACAACCTGGTGAGCAAACTGCTCGTTTGCCCTCCTATTCCATAAAAAAAACTATTCGATACAACTCATTGAGCTGATTACGACAAAATATAAGTATTTTATGTATTAATACTATTTATAATAACTCACTTTTGCATTATTTCGCATTGTAGAGATCAAACAACAAAAAGTATTTTTTACAATCAGCTTTATCCACCCGCGTAAATACATTACCTGTAATAGTGATGCTGAGACTGTGCCCACTGCTGGGGCGGCTGCGTGGGCTGCTGGTAGCCGTCGGGCCACCGCGACGTGTCCGGGAGCGAACCCACGCCGCCCAGCTTCACACTCGACTGGATGGAACCTACGCCTGACACGTTCGTCGGCATGCTGCTGCCTTGAATAATCAGACAAGTTACCAATTTTATGAATAGAAAATGAAACATTGTAGCAATTTTTTGTAATATATTGCTAACAGGCTAGCTTTTGACCACAATCACAATTGATGGTAAGTATTTTTTTTTATTATTATTATTTATAGCTGATAAGCTACCCTTTGACCACTATCTCACCTGATGGTAAATGATGATATGGTCGAAGATATTGATCAGGCTAGCCTATAATTACTGGCTCTCAAGGACAGCTGCAGGAACACACCGTTAGATGTTTAGCGACAGATTTTCTACTTGAGGGTAGAAGCTAGCCAGGCGGGCAATTGTAAATCCACCATGCGGTGAAGCCGGCGGTGGGGATCGAACCAGGGACCTTGGGTACGGCAGTCCATAGTTATTACCGCTCGGGCATGATTGCTTCAACAAAGGGTTTTGTTATGTCGGCTTATCGAGTATTTATAGTATACCTGGATGCACGTATGAAGGCGGCGGGTTGGCGTAGGGCGCGGGCGCGTAGTACGGAGGCGGCACCGACATCGAGTGCAGCACCGGCACTGGCACTGGCACCGGGACCGGCACCGGCACTGCAGGTGCCGCCGGCAGCGAGCCGCCTACCGCCGCGGGGGGCTACACACAATGAGATAACACAACATACAACCCATCGTTATCATATACCGAACATATATTATTGTTTTATTTACAGATCTGTAAATGGTTCGCCGCTAATAAACTTCTCTTAAATTCAAAAAAGAAGAAATGTTTAAAGCTTTCTTTACCAAATGTTCCTTATGTTGAACCAAACATTAAGCTTGGCCCAGATAAACTCCCTATTGATAATGTCTTCCTGGGAATCAAAATGGATTCAACTTTACAGTGGGATCCACATATACATGATCTCTCCGGAAGACTTAGTTCTGCTGCATATGCAGTTCTTAGGATAAGACAGTTAACAGACGTAGCTACTGCTCGCCTAGTTTATTTCGCGTACTTTCACAGTATCATGTCGTATGGTGTATTGCTGTGGGGAACTGCTGCTGAGATAGAGACAATCTTTATCCTACAAAACCGTGCAATTCGGTCCATATATAAAATAGATCCTAGGGAATCTCTGAGGGATCTTTTTAAAGAAATTGATATTTTAACTTTACCAAGTCTGTATATATTTGAAAATATTACGTATGTTCGTAAAAATCTGAGTAAATTTAAATTAAACAGTGACAATCACGATTACAATACTAGGAATAAAGATAAAATAGCGGTGCCAGGTTTTAGATTAGCAAAGACAAATAAAAGGTCCTTCTTAGGTAATTGTGTACGGTTTTATAATAAAGTTCCCAAACATATTACAACGCTCCCAGAAGGGAAATTCAAGATGCACGTGAAAAACATATTGATTAAAAAATCCTACTACACCGTTTCTGATTACTTAAAATGCCTGGAAAATTCCGCCTCTGCCAAGCTATTGCCTGTTACCAACATAATTTAAACAAATATTATAATAACTTTATTATATAGTAAGTATGTAACACATTGTTAATAATATGTACAATGTAGAATATTTCAATACTAAAATTTGTAATTGACCTTCATAAGAGCGTCTTAGACGCCTAAATTGAATAAATGATTTTGACTTTGACTTTGATATACCAGTCACATTTTTTTTTCATTTTGTCTTTTCCGTTTAAATAATCACAAACACTTTTTAAATAATAATCAATCAATCAATCAATCATTTATTTACAAGAATACATAGTCATAAAAAGATCTTAAACACTATGGCGATTCGTTCTTGTATTCTGCCTGTATGCAGGCGTGCAAATATTAAAAAGTATTTTTGTCACTTAGGTCTATAAACTCTTTTAAACTATAAAAACATTTACATAATAGCCAGTCACATAATCTATTTTTAAATAAATCACCTTTCATAATTTTAATTTCTTCGGGAATCCTTTTATAAATATTAATACAATAGGGTAGTTGACACAGTCTAAAATAAAATACAGTGTAACGTTAACATGATAGTAGTTGGAGCACATAACTCGACGAAATTAACATTTTATTTATTCTGCATTGGATTACCTTTATTTTGAATAAACAAAATTTGTTTAAATTTTCTTTAAGTCACGTGATCTCAAACGGAAGTAAAGGCGGAAATGATGTCATAAGGACAAAAACAAAGCCACAGAATAGGTAATAGTAATCATGAGAGTTTGCTTCCAAAGGTTTTGACAGTGACAATTGACATTAGTAATTGTTAATAGCAAGCAACCTACAAAATGTCGCATCACTATCGATTTACTACTTAGGCCCCTATTTCACTATCAAATCCATTGGATCCCATATATTTAATAGTGTAATACGTACATTTGACTCATTTATCTTTGATCATATTTCGCCGTGAGATTTAATCAAAATCAGCATAGATAATAAAACCCAAACTCGGAACAAGAATCTATGGAAACATTTTGCAATTATTACTCATAGTAATACAACAACTTTAAACAGTTGGAAAAGTTTATGTTTATCATTATATTTATTCCGATGTCACTGCACGCCATTGTCTCGATCACTTGAAAGTGTTTACATTTCGGGATTACAAAAATCCTACTAATATTATAAACGCGAAAGTTTGTAAGGATGTATGGATGTTTGTTACTCTTTCACGCAAAAACTGCTGAATGGATTTTAATGAAACTTTACAGTAATATAGCTTATACATCAGAATAACACATAGGCTATAATTTATAAAGATATTGTGTGAATTGTCGAAAATATAACGATAAGTGTCAAGTAAGTAAGAAAAAAATCAGCTATATGCGACCTATTCTGGCGTGCGCTGCAAAAACCTTTAGTGTCACACGAACATAATGTATAAAGGAAATGTTTATCTTAAATTTTCCTACAAAAAGCCTGCGATAGCATATATCTATGTTTTATGTGTAAGCCATTATCGCCAAAATAGTAAACCATATATACTTTAAAAAAAATATTTATTTCTTATGCATATTCGGTAGTAACAAATTTCCGATCCTTTTCAAACTAATCCTACTAATATTAGGTCCTTACATATGAAATTGGCGTTTTTCGTACTGGCCACTTTAATCACGAATTTCTCCTCTTTGGTAAGGAATTCCAAATTCAAATTTGTACAGCTATAGACTCATGTATTTGTGCTTCGATGATCGTCATTCATTTGTTTTTTTTCTTCTTTTTTTTTCTGTTTGCGTCACTCATTTTACAAAATGGAAAACCTTAAATATCGCATTATTTACGAGTACGAGTTCCGCCGTGGCACTAGTGCTGCGGAAACAACTCGAAGGGTGAATGATGTGTATGGCGGTCGTGTTGCAAAAGAAAACACAGTTCGTTTTTGGTTCCAACGTTTTCGTTCTGGAAATTTCGACCTGCAGAACAAGCCCCGTGGACGGCCTGAGACTCAAGTTGATAATGAAGAGTTGAAGGCTATTGTGGAAGCGGATCCATCGCAAACCACGTCCGTGTTAGCTGCAGGCTGCAATGTTAGTGATAAAACTGTTTTAATTCACTTGAAGCAAATTGGGAAGATTAAAAAGCTTGAAAGGTGGGTACCTCACGAATTGACTGAAACAAACCGGCAAACGCGCGTCGACTGCTGCGTTACATTACTAAACCGGCACAATAATGAAGGTATTTTAAACCAAATCATTACCTGTGATGAAAAATGGGTTCTTTACGATAATCGGAAGCGCTCAGCGCAATGGTTAGATCCTGGCCAGCCAGCCAAATCCTGCCCCAAGCGAAAATTAACCCCAAAAAAGTTACTTGTAAGCGTTTGGTGGACTAGTGCCGGTATTGTTCATTACAGTTTTTTCAAATCTGGCCAGACTATTACGGCTGATGTCTATTGTCAGGAATTGCAAACCATGATGGAAAAGCTAGCGGCTAAACAACCTAGGCTGGTCAATCGCTCCACGCCACTGCTGCTTCACGACAACGCTAGACCACACACTGCGCTACAGACGGCTACTAAATTAGAAGAGCTTCAATTGGAAAGTCTAAGACATCCTCCGTACTCCCCGGACCTTGCTCCAACAGATTACCATTTTTTTCGAAATTTGGATAACTTCTTGCAAGGGAAAAAATTCAACTCCGATGGGGCAGTCCAAATCGCCTTCAAAGATTTTATTGATTCCCGTCCGACTGGTTTTTTTAGTAAAGGGATCAATGAACTACCTATGAGATGGCAAAAGTGCATAGAAAATAATGGTTCATACTTTGATTAATTAAATGTATTATATTAAAAAATATTCGACTTTTTGTTCCTCCCATACAAAACGCCAATTTCATATGTAAGGACCTAATATTATAAACGCGAAAGTTTGTAAGGATGTATGGATGTTTGTTACTCTTTCACGCAAAAACTGCTGAATGGATTTTAATGAAACTTTACAGTAATATAGCTTATACATCAGAATAACACATAGGCTATAATTTATAAAGATATTGTGTGAATTGTCGAAAATATAACGATAAGTGTCAAGTAAGTAAGAAAAAAATCAGCTAGTTTGTAAGGATGTATGGATGTTTGTTACTCTTTCACGCAAAAACTGCTGAATGGATTTTAATGAAACTTTACAGTAATATAGCTTATACATCAGAATAACACATAGGCTATAATTTATAAAGATATTGTGTGAATTGTCGAAAATATAACGATAAGTGTCAAGTAAGTAAGAAAAAAATCAGCTATATGCGACCTATTCTGGCGTGCGCTGCAAAAACCTTTAGTGTCACACGAACATAATGTATAAAGGAAATGTTTATCTTAAATTTTCCTACAAAAAGCCTGCGATAGCATATATCTATGTTTTATGTGTAAGCCATTATCGCCAAAATAGTAAACCATATATACTTTAAAAAAAATATTTATTTCTTATGCATATTCGGTAGTAACAAATTTCCGATCCTTTTCAAACTAATCCTACTAATATTATAAACGCGAAAGTTTGTAAGGATGTATGGATGTTTGTTACTCTTTCACGCAAAAACTGCTGAATGGATTTTAATGAAACTTTACAGTAATATAGCTTATACATCAGAATAACACATAGGCTATAATTTATAAAGATATTGTGTGAATTGTCGAAAATATAACGATAAGTGTCAAGTAAGTAAGAAAAAAATCAGCTATATGCGACCTATTCTGGCGTGCGCTGCAAAAACCTTTAGTGTCACACGAACATAATGTATAAAGGAAATGTTTATCTTAAATTTTCCTACAAAAAGCCTGCGATAGCATATATCTATGTTTTATGTGTAAGCCATTATCGCCAAAATAGTAAACCATATATACTTTAAAAAAAATATTTATTTCTTATGCATATTCGGTAGTAACAAATTTCCGATCCTTTTCAAACTAATATTATAAATTCGAACGTATGTGAGTGTGTTTCAATGTTTATTACTTCTTCAAGTTCAAACGGCTGGATCGAATTTGATGAAATTGGGTATGATATATTGGGATAGATAGATCGATAACTCTTTATTGAAGATACCATAATAACAACAATAAACTTATTACTAAAAAATAACTTAAAACCAAGTGTATCAATGGCCGGTCTTATCGTTCAGAGTGATCTCTTCCAGACAACCCATCAATAAGAGATATAGTCAAAGTATTTTTAGTAATTCTATACATAACTATAACTGATGTTACCAAATTATTAACGAATTAACCTAAAACTAATATGTAAATAGGTTATTACACATATATAGAAATAAATTTTAACATAAATACTAATATTATTATAATAAATAGACAAAAACCACATACATACATATATTATATAAACATATAGATATAATGGAATATATACACATATACAATTTTATTATTAAACAATATTGAATTAAAAAAGGATGTTTGTACCACAGTGTCCATTATTATAGAAATTTAGAGCAAGACAATAGTTTTTGACTTGATCCTTAAAAGATTTCAATGCAAATTAATAGTGGTAGAAAGTCATTTTAGTAGCAGGTTGTTGTAGCTTTAAGTTTTCTAATGACCGTAACGACAGAGAATGGATAGAAATAAGAAATTCAAATTGTTCCTTGATGTAGCGCGGGGATAAAGGGTTGAACAGAATACTGTAAAGGAGAGATAATATTATATGAGCATTCCGGCGACGACGAAAAGGGAGCCACTTGAGCTTATTACAAAAATCGGAGATATGATCATATTTGCGTATGCTATGTATAAATCTTATACACAAATATATGGCATGGAGGTAGATAAGGATGCTGGATTAACACATATCATACTTTTTATCATCATCATCATCCATTACCACGCGGGTGAAACCGCGGGGCACAGCTAGTGTTCAATATAATAGTGATTTTGAACCGATTAAAGTTGTTTAATTACCATGTATGAAAAATAATTGATAATGCTGCCACTCATGTATCCGTGCTTCAAACTGTGTTGGTTCTGTGATTGTTTTATTCAGTCTACATACACCCCTACACTATGGTACACGTTCTGCCGAACAACCTGTATAATCGATTACGCACGACACTACAACAAGCAAGCAAAACGTATTACATTCAGCACTATTTGTTTTTGCCCTAGTGACGTCATAAGCATACAGGCCGCCATTGAATGATGTTTTAGCGCCAATTTTAAAAGTTGAAATAAAAAGATGGATTTCTAGTATTTCAGGACTCCTAAAAAAAATTAAAAATGCTAGGTGTATATTTCAGTGTTCTAAATAATTTAACATACTTTAAAAATACAAGTCAACAACCCTATTATTATATACATTTTTTTTGTAGATATCTTTACGACGTGAAGGTTGATATAATAAGTTTGCGAACTTGGCTCGTTTTTGCCGTGAATATACTTCGCTTCGCATTTTGAAGTGTTCTGGATGGTCTTTAACAAATAGACAAACGTCTCTGATGTACATGCACGGTAGAGGGAGAATGTTACATGCTTTGAATAACGGCCGACAACTATCCAGAAACCAAGCTTTATTTATTGCGCGGATGCAACGTTTCTGGATTTTGAAAATTCTAATAATGTCAACAGAGTTTCCTCACATTATTAATCCATAGTTAAGGATCGATGCCACATAGCCATGGTAAGCCGTTAGTGCAGCTTCCATCGAGACTGTATGCCTAAGTTTTTTTAATGCAAAAACTTATCTATCCAATCTCTAACACACTTGATCGACATGCATTTTCCAATTAAGATGTCTGTCTAAATTTACTCCTAAGAATTTAATATTGTCAACTTCATCAATTTGCTCATTATTATAGGTGATTTTAATGTCAATTGGATTAGTGTTATAGGAATTAAATTGCATTATTTTTGTTTTGCTAATATTTATGATTAAGTTATTACTGTTCATCCAGCTGATCACATCTTCCAGTGTTTTTTGGACTATTCCTTGTGTTTGGTCTTTTTGGTCACATTTTACAACTATTGTAGTATCGTCGGCAAAGAGAGTACACATATGGGAAAAAGCTAATGGGAGATCATTGATGTAGATCAAGAATAACACTGGTCCAAGGATACTGCCCTGAGGTACTCCTGAATTATTAAATAGTGGCGTAGATCGATTTTTTTTCCTTGTAGGCTTTTTTTGTGTATTTATAATAGTTTTAACTTGTTCCGTACTGTACGTACGATGTAAGCATTGTACATTGCGCGCGGTCAGCGGTTTACGCATTCATGCCACAATTAGTAAACCGCGGCACCAGTGCACAATCGGACACCGTACCATCCACGTGTATTCACCAATCATTCCATTAACCATATTAAACTTAGTTTGGGATATTAAAGTACCATTTATTCCCTCACTCTGCGTATCATTTACTTATGTACGGAGAGAACCGTACAAATACAATACAGTGTGCTGGATAGACTTGGAAAACGCGTTTGGTTCTGTGCAGCATGAACTGCTGTTGTTCGCAATGAAATGGTATAACTTTCCACTTGTAGTCAGCGACATCATCGCATCATATTACTCTCAATTAAAATTTGTTATATCATCCAAAAAGGGACATACTAACAGCCTGCAATACAATGTGGGTTTGTTCCAAGGTTGCTGCTTGTCACCAATTGCATTTAATATTTTATTTGACAAGCTAATTAGTCATGAAAAAAAGTGGGGCTATCGGTTTAAGATAAATAACAGATACACAGAATCTATCTTAGCTTTTGCTGACGACCTTGCAATACTGACACGTAACCCAAAACAGTGTCAAGAACTTTTACGAGAAGTGGATGAGTTCTGTGCATGGACTAAAGGATTGAGAACAAAACCTAGTAAATGCCACTGTCTGTGTCTGCGTACACGGAACACCAAATTTACCTCTTACGATCCGGGACTCTTGATAGGAGGAGAATGTGTTTCCACAATTGCTGAATCTGTGCCATTTAAATTTCTTGGTAGGAAGATAGATTACAAAGGACGAACACCATCTCTAAACGCAGTTGTCGATAGCTTTCTGAAAGATCTTAGTATGGTAGACCAACAACCAATAAGCAACGTTAAAAAAGCTTGGATATACGACAACTACTTAACATCACGTCTGACTTGGCCTTTTCTAGTATACGACATTACTAAATCCCTTTTAACAAAGCTGGATGTAAACGTCATTAGGACATCGAAGTCATGGTTGGGGCTCGCACTTTCGGCAGACCTATCTACTTTATTTAGGGATCAAAATATTTTTGGGATGAAATTAAAGAAACCATCGGAGCTCTATAAACACCTTAGAGTTACCAAAACGCACATCTTACTAAAATCTCAAGACGATATAGTCGCATCTCTCCCAAAAGACAAAAGTGCCTCAGATCTTGATTCAAGGCTTCAATTCCATAAACGATTTATGATAGGTGCACAGTCCAGCAAAGCGGGTTTTGGGTCGAGGAAGAAAAGTGAGGATAAAGACGTTGTAAAATCTTTTCATTAACAAGACGAAAATGATAGCTATAAAGTGCATGCAATGAGCTTGGAAATGCAAAGTGGGTGGCTAACCATAGGTGAATTTTGTATCCCTCTGGCATAAAAGTGGCGCACCTTGATATACGATTGGTCACCTGCCTTATTAAAATTCTATCTTAACGCCTTTCAGATGACCCTCCCAGACCAAAGTAATTTAGTAAGATGGGGGAAAGCCACCGAAAAGTCTTGCGGTATTTGTCGGGAGGCCATAGGTACAGCACGGCATTTATTGGTAGGATGCAAGGTGCTCCTTGATAGGGGTCATTATTCCCGTCGCCACGATAGAGTCCTCGAAATCATACGTGAAGCCGCAAGTCTCTCGGTAGCTAGAGCAAAAAAAGGTTTGACCACGAACAAACGACACGTCGCTTTTGTAAAAGAAGGGTCATCTACAAAATCTAAATCCAAGCCTTACTCCATCTTAGGCGCAGCTCCCGATTGGACTCTTTTGATGGACACGTATGAAAAACATTACAAAATCCCTGAGGATGTTGGTGTTTCGTCATCCAGACCAGACATATTTTTATACTCAAAGAATCTAAAACGTATAGTACTTATAGAACTTACTGTGCCGTGGAAACAAACATACCTAAAGACCACACAATAAAAACTAACAAATATTATGACCTAACAAATGAATTAATCAAAAACGGTTATGTGGTTAATTTATATGCTGTAGAAGTCGGAGCAAGGGGTATACCAGCAAAATCCCTATACAACCTACTAAAAGACCTTGGCCTGTCAAGAACAACCGTAACTTCCATCCTAGAACGTGTATCCAAGGCGGCATTAGTAGGATCTTACCAAATTTGGGTAGGCAGGGGAGGAGGCTCGAGCGGTGAAAGGGAGCATTGATGCATCATAAAGGGCCCCTTAACCTTACTCACAGGGTTGCAAGTCCCTGGCACCTTGACTGGAGCCTCTTCCTCTGCAACGCTATGGACCCGGCACCCGCACGGTTAATCCATGGAATGCTAAGTAAATTCGTCTCTTTGTTTCAATAACTTAGGCGACAACTGTGGGTAGCTTGGCAGAGGCGGTATTGTCCTAGCATTTAGTCTTTTGTATGCCTGATAGGTTAGCATTTGACCACTATCTCACCCGATGGCACATGATGATGTGGATGAAGATGTTGTTCAGGCTAACCTATAATTACTGGCTCTCAAGGACAGCTGCCGAAACACGCCGTTAGGTGCTTGGCGACAGATTTTCTACTTGTACTTTTATATAATCACAAACTGTAAAGTAGGCTTTCTTAATAAAATCTTTTATCACGTGCAACTTGCAATTGTGCTTCTGTGAGCACTTCTTTCAGAATTTAACTATAAACTCGTACATGATTGTTCCAGATGGTCCTTTTATTTGTGTCTCATCATCAGCCCGAAGACGTCCACTGTTGAACAAATGCCTCCCTCACATAACGCCACAAAGAACGTCTATTAGACACTTGTGTATCCGCGACTTTTACGATGTCGTCAGTCCACCTAGTGGGGGAGGTCCCCCAGTTGGTAGGTACCAACTATATGTCTTCCGATGTAATGTGGTATCCACTCGAGAACCATTCTTCCCCATCGGTTATCAGTTCTTCGAACAATTTGCCCTGCACATTGCCACTTCAATTTTAGAATTCTGAAAGCTATGCCGATGACTTTGGTTCTTATACTTATTCCGGATTTATCGCGCAAAGCTCATTGAGCGACGCTGAGCTTGTCTATAACACACACACTGGTTGAGGACTTAGGTATTCATTATTTTTTATTGATAACAATTAAATTTAACAAGTACCCAAGCTCATTTACTATTTCTTCAAACTTTACGATATTACAAATTTACGAGACAAAAATAACTTGTTGAACACCAACAATATGTGAAATTGAATGAAGAAATGTGAAATTTTAGTCCTAAACTACGAATAAATATGTTAGGAAATGTAGGTTAAGCTCAAAAACAGCAGAACGCAAAACTTTACCGTGCGGCGCAACAACATTACCTTGACGCGACTAATAGGTTGCGATCATTGCTAAGCGGCAAATCAATCAACGAATCCAATTGAATTTGGATGATTGTCCAGATTTCGTTAGTTGTTGTTTTTTTTTTTTTTTTTTTTTTATGCCTGATAATTTTTTCCTTGATCACTATCTCACCTGATGGTAAGTGATAATGTGGTAGAAGATGTTTTTCAGGCTAACCTAGAAGTACTGGCTCTCAAGGACAGCTGCCGGAACACACCGTTAGGTGCTTGGCGACAGACTTTCTACTTGAGGGTGGTAACTAGCCAGGCTGGCATTCGCAAAATGCCCAAATGCCCTACCACCATGCTATAACGACTGCTATCCTAAGAAATCAACCGGGACCGACGGCTTAACGTGCCCTCCGAAACACGGAAACGCTCAGTAGTAATGTCACTAGCGGTCACCCATCCAACTCCTGACCGCGCGCGACGTTGCTTAACTTTGCTGATCGGTTGAGAACAGCTAAGTAAACTTCGGTACGAGCGCTTCAAAACTGGTGAGTCCGAAATCAAAGCGGTAACTGTATGAGAGTTACAATTCTTCACATATTTATATATAGGTTCTAAAGAAATATACATTCAAAAGTGCGTGCTCAGAGACTGCATATCGTTGTCTTACTGGTAAAAGCAATTATCTGTTCTTTTTAGCCAAATGGATTTAGAAATGCGAAATGTAATTTTTTCCCCTCTATCGTCAGGTAAAACAAAATATATGCTCCGACCTACGGTTGCTTTGAATTGATAATTTATTTAAACTGAATATCTCGATTCAGTTTAAATAAATTATCAATTCACTAAAAATATGAAAGTAAAACAGCATAAGCCATACTTATTGCCCGACTTTATTAAGTGGTACAGGTAAATAAGTATAATTATCTGGTTTAGCATGTAGTAAATTTAATAGAATCCGATGAAAATTTACAGAATTAAAGTAATAAAAGTTAACTGTATTTTAAATTCATTTATAATTTTATATGTCATTATAGTAATAAACGACACTAACTGATGAAAAATTCGTCAGGTAAAACCAGTTAAACTTAACAATATATGGATTTTGAAGTAAATATTGTGAAAACTATAAGTCTCAGATTTTGCTTCATAGTAATTTAATAAATGTCTGAATGCTACAATCAGCTTTCTGAAGTCACTGTAACAGACGTTAGAGAACATTTTCTAATTACAGGTAAACCCAATTAACTGCACACCCTTCAGGATATAAAGTCAATTTTAGAGAGTTTTTACTTCAACAACATATAACATAGTAAGGCATTCTCGAAAACCGATAAATATTGCATGATTATATATAAGTTATTTCCGAGCTCTTAAGTTTTAATAAAGTCAGATATTGGCTTAAACTTTCAAACGCAATTTACTCGAAACGACAATAGATGCAGTTAATTGGTTTTCACAGCAAGCCGACGATATAAAAGTGTTACTAACCGGATAGTTGTAGTTATAGTAGTGATGCGAGTCTCCTTGCTCCTGTATGGGCACTGTGATGAGGTTGGTCCAGGGACGGGCGCGCTCCCCTCCCGCCCCCCCGCCGGCACCGACCCCTCCCCCGCCGCCGCCCGCGTGCGGGTGGGTGTGGGCGCGGGGGTCGCTTGCACTCACTGGCATCTGTACACAATAATTATTTTCACTTCTGATTTCTGCACAATTAAATTAGAGACCAAGTCGTAATCATCAGCTCAGTTATATCGACTTTAGGAAGATAATTGTAACGTATTTTTTTATTCTTTTTGCTGTATCATTATCCATGCTCTGCGGATTGCATTACAAAATAACAACGAGCGAAAAAAGATGGTTAAGAACAAAAGGACAAATTAGACTCAGATGTCATGTTGGCTTAGCGGTCAGAGCATACCACAGCTACAGGGGTGGATGGCACGTGTTCAAATCCCGCACATATTACATGTAATATTTCCTCTCGTTCTAATTTTGTGATATTGTAACTTATGTTCAGCAACTTTAAGGGCCGGCGCTAACTGACGGAACGGCATTTTTTCCAGTTTTTAATAGTTTTTAATCTTATTGCAATAATTTGAGAATTAATATTACTTTATTTCGATACAATGAGAGCATAGCTTCTCGGGTTATGCCCCGCGGCACGTCGTGTCAGGATTCAAGAAGTATTGTATTTATTTTCATCTTAAGCAAGCACTGATAATAATACTAAATCCCAGTCAATCATAACGACCCCATTAACTTAGGAAATACGCTAGATTGACTGTGTCTCTGAGGGACGCGTGACGTGCCTCAACTTCTTTCAGGCTGCCGAAGTATGCCGTGCCGTCAGTCCGGCCGGCCCTAACAGGACAGTGACGCGTCAAAATTGAACAAAATTCTAAATACTCCTGGAAAAAACTTTGAAATTCCAAATCTAAGGCTATAATCATTTTGGCATGGATTAATATATGGTTGTGCAAAATCTCAGAAACTTATGAAGATCTAGAAATGCATACTGTTTTTACTTTACATTTACTTTAATTTTTACACAAACGCTAAAAAGACACCATATCTATGACCTGCAAAATCAATAAAATACCTGAAAATGGGCAAACATACTAGCTGGACCCTACATCCTCAACATTTCTGTTTATGGACCAGACCAACATAGTTATAATTATTAAACGGGACTTATTCGCAAATAAAAACATGTACATTTACCTGAATTAATGGGACTTAATTCAACTACTCTGCAACTCGCGCACGATGACGTGACGATTGTACGAGTATTTTAAAAGTTGAGAATGGGGTACTCTTGTGCCGTTTACGGTTGCTTATCAACTAAACGAGAAAAACATAGGAGTTTTTTATAGATTTCCTAAGGATGAAACGAGGTAAGTCATTCTTGGTAACCTACACTAAGTACCTACCTATTTGTCGTTCTTCAGTTATACAGTAGGTAACTTATAAAAACCGGTAATTTACAGTAGGTATAGCAAAAAAATACAAACATAATACTTTATCTTTGTATTCTATTCAAATAAATACTTATAACTATGTGTTCAAGTCGCGAATGTCTTAAAGTCCTACATTCAATGACAGTTAAAATAATAAAGAAAATAGGGATAGACTTACGGTGATAGGCTTCACGATGGCGACTGAGCTTGGAGGTTGCTCAACTTCCTGTTTACTCTCACTGTTGCCCGACGACACGTGTCTATGGTTAATGTGAGCTTGGAGATCTCTCTGAAAATATACACAGAGACGAATTACTTAGCATTCCATGGATTCACCGTGCGTGTGCCGGGTCCACTGTGCTGCAGAGGAAGACGCTAGAGGGGCCTGGGACTTGCAACCCAGGAGTAGGGTTAAGGAGCCCCTTTATGATATATCAATGCTCCCCTTCACCACTCGAGCCTCCTCCCCTACCTAACCAAATTTGCTAAGATCCTACTAATGCCGCCTTAGATACACGTTCTACGATGGAATTTACGGTTGTTCTTGGTAGGCCAATATTTCGATTTAGATACTGTTATACCCCTTGCTCCAACTTCTACAGCATATAAATTAACCACATAACCGTTTTTGGTTAATTCATTTGTTAGGTCATAATATTTGTTTGTTTTTATTGTGCGGTCTTTAGGTATGTTTGTTTCCCTCGGCACAGGAAGTTCTTTGAGTTTTAGATTTTTTGAGTATAGAAATATGTCTGGTCTGGAAGACAAAAAAACAAAATCCTCAGGAATTTTGTACTATTTTATTATTTTTACCGAAATGAAATGAAATTTTCAATTCATCATTTCATTCTACCCAAACTAGACCCTGTGGTGAAACTTGGGAGTCTCATCAAAAACAGTTTGACAGTTACAGCGTGAAGGAGTAATAAACATAGACAAGAATATCCTCACTCACACACAAACATTCACATTTATAATATCAGTGTGAAAGTATATTTATAACTCATTCAACAGTTTAGTTAACAAGTTAGTAACTGGTGATATAATAATAAAGCCTTTTATCCTTAAATATACAGAGCTTTGTACATTGCTTGTTATATTATAATGTCCCTTATTTCAGTGTGCCTGTTGGCATAGACCTCCTCTAACCCTTTCCATTGCTGTCTCGTCTAGTTTGGACCAGCTGAAAGCTGAAAAACATCTTCCCATATTTAGTGCTGTATTTGTTCATTTGATCTAATGGTTTGATTTGAGAGAGTTCAAGTTTGAGAATTGATGTGTATAAAAGATTTTTTTTTATTTTTATTTCTGATAGGTAAGCCCTTTGACCACAATCTAATCTGATGGTAAGGGATGATGTGGTCGAAGGTGTCAACAGGCTTAACCTAGAATTACTGGCTCTCAAGAACAGCTGCCGGAACACACCGTTAAGTGCTTGGCGACAGATTTACTACTTAATTTAGACTGTAGGTGACTTGAGGGTGGTAGGTAGCCAGGCGGGCATACGAAAAATGCCCACCACAATGCTATAACAACTGCCATCCTAAGACAACAACCGGGACCGACGGCTTAACGTGCCCCCCGAAGCACGGAAGCGCTCAGTAGTAATGTCACTAGCGGTCACCCATCCAAGTCATGACCGTGACGGACGTTGCTTAACTTTGCTGATTGGTTAAACAGCTAAGCAAACTTCGTTACGAGCGCTTCAAACCAATCTCTATTACTAATTAAGAACCCCCCACTTCTGCCACTTAACAATATTTTATATATATTATTTTATTATTTGTTATACCTGAGAAAGATATGTTCTTCTGCAGCCTGTATTGCCATACCTGGTGCCTGAGTGGGTGCACATGTAAACTGTCCCAAGACCAGTCTGTTCCACTCTTAGTACCTGTAAAAGAAAGTAGAGTCTTCAATATGAATAAGAATATTTTTACACTAGCATCCGAACGCTGCCCCTTGAGGTAATTGTTTATATCCCACTTTTTTATGAACTATTAACGCTATCGGGGACAAAGTATCTTTTCGTGTTATACCATGTTCTAAGCAGTTTATGTATAATTTTCTAATTTAAACCAATTATATTTATAATTATTTACAATATTTATAAGAAAATGAAAACGCAAACAGACAATTACATCTCATTGGTAGAACTCCATTTTGCACTTAATGTACGAAACCCTAAAAAGAAGGCACGAAAATCAGTAAACAAATCATTGTTTTGGTAGTTCATTTAGCGCGCATGGCGAAGCAGCTGGCTTCGATAAACTAAATCATCCATCTTACAGTCCAGACGTGCATCCAAGCTACCACTTCCTATTAAAGAATTTCAAAGTAGAACTTCGGTTGCAACGATTTCAGGAAGATGAATGAATACAGTTAGTTACATAGGAGCATTTAGAAGGTAAAGACACGACTTTTTTTTTCGGTAACAGGTTCCATAACCACAATGTAAGGAATGCATTAAAGTTGCCCTCTAGATATTTCAACGCAGACTATATTAATAAATATTTTAATTTTAAATTTTGCCTTATCTACATTTTAGAAGACATCTCTATGCTCAGATTTTATTCTTAATTAAGCCCTCCCTCGTAATTAACTAAGTCTTAAACAGTATTTCTCACCTTCTCTCTGCATCGTGGGCAGTGTGTATGATCAGCTCTTGCACACGACAAACAGAACACATGCTTGCAAGGTATCTGGGAATAACATAGGTATAGGTCATTTATTTTCTGAACTGTTGAAATTGTATTACTTATTTATGTTTTTATTTGCAATTGATTGAAGGAGCATTAAATTAATTTGCAATTGGTTTATGGAGCATCTAAATTTAGCATAATCAAAAAAATCAAGTGTTAAACAGTGGAAATTAGTGAGTCAAAACCTCTTAACATCTTCATGTAAAAGGTAAATGTTCTGCAAAAGATTGATGTACTGGGATGATGTGGCGCTTCTGATATCCCGTCAGTGCATATAGTATTGAACCTATGTGACACTGTATTCCAGTTGACCATTCTAGTGGAATTATAATTTTTACATATTTTTCTATTAGTTGTTACATTATAACCTACCATCCGCCCATAAATAAGAATTGGCTTTGAACATATATCACAGCAGTATATCCTGGGGTTGAGCAGCTTCTCTCCGATGAGTGCAGCACGATGACTCCAGTCAAGTCGGAGCATAGGTTCCGGTGGCCCTCTTGTAAGTGTAGTGAACTTAGGGGCTTCTAATTGTGATATGTCTGAAGGAACTTCCACTGTGAAAGATAAAAACATCTTTTGGACTCATGAACTTGGAATAACATGGATGTTGGGTTTGCACTCAAAAAATTTAGTAGTAAGCTATGGAATGGTATGTTTTTTTTTTATTGTTGTTGTATCAGATTAATTTTTTAAGTGCAGTGCTGGAGTAGCAACTTTTGATATATCACAAGCAACAGTGCAGTGTGATTTTACGGAGTTAATATAATTTCCAAATATATGGGAAGCAGCATCGTGAAAGTATCAAAATAGTTTTGAAATGAATTTATTCTCAAACAAAATATAGACATTTTCAATTTAATTGCCATATTTATGCTAATAACTTTTCTTGTGCTAATACTATCTATATAATAAATATTATTATCTATAAAGGACATTGTCCATTTGACTAGGAAAAATAGATATACTGTAAAAATTTTGTGTCCTGATTATTTATTTTTTAATTTGCTGTGGAAGAAGTCCAATTTTAGAATTAGTAGTATTTTACCTTGTTTTAAGAGGCCTTTTACATTCTGCAGCCCTCTCACTCGCACTTTTAAAGATAATTTCAAATAGCAAAATATGGTTTATATTTTTTTAAATATGATCAATCATTATTTCGCTGCATGCAACTATAGATACTACCCACAATGACTCAAGAAACACCCAAACACCTTGGCAGCCCAATTGATTACCCAGAGTTATAATAGAAGATTAAAACGGAAACAAGTCCTAGTAACCCGTTAAGTGCTAAGGACTGTCATTAACAAAATGAGGAGATGTACTCGCTGGAGGACACACTCTACCTGATAATACGCCCACAACACATCTGCTTAAAGTGGCCACTGATTGTAGATGGAAAGAATAACACAAACAAAAAAAAAATCTTATGTACCTACCTAGATTCACTTGCTATCTAGACAAATCTAATGATATCTCATACATTAAAATCAGTAAGATATGGTGGAATAAAGATAAAGATATACATGAACACTGAAAACATAACACCACTTCTTTTTTGGGCAGTCGTTTAGTAAATATTTTTTTATTGCTATGGCCCACAACTGCATAATTAAGTATTGTAAAGTATGGCGCGCAACACTCCAAAGGTTGCCCATACCTGCTTTCAATGTTGATCAATACCAATTCATAACATAAACAGGATTTTATTAGTTTTTCACTAATGATTTACATAGTGACGCGGTGGAGATCCCCCCACCTCCAACTCCTTCCTACCGGAGACGATTATCGTCGGTTTTTTGGTCCCCCTTCAGTCGCTCCAGCTCAAATTTTAAAAGTTTAATTTATGATTACATATTACCACTTACATTTGGGCGGTTCCTCAGGCTCTGGTTCCTCTTTTGTCTCCTCAGTGATATTTTCTTCAGGTTCTTGAGAGGTTTCTTCCACAGAACATTCCTCTTCATCACTGGACATCACTTTGAGCACTTTCTTGCCCCTGCCGCGCCCGCGACCGCGACCTCTGCCTCGCCCACGGCCCCTGCCTCGCCCACGTGTAGTTCTCTTCTCACCATTCATGACTGATCAGACAATTCTTTAAGACAGAAGCAGGAATGATATTTGGATTATCTAACCTAAAAAAAATAGTTCTCTACGTCTCGTCCTAAATAGAAAGTTCACAAATTTAGAGTATTGAAAAATGATTCCTTTCTGAATATAAGTATATACAAAGTTTGTTTGTTATGTTCTGAATTACTAGTAAAACTACGAAGAACTTTTTAATAATAAAATCACTTTTCGTTTACGGTACCCTTCGATTCGAGTTTGTTTGACAAGATTACTAAGTTTTGACTTGACAATTGACATATTACTTGCTCAGTGAACTTGACATTCACTGAAAGATTGACATTTTGTAGTGTGTTCGTTTTGAGATGATAGCGTTCGTTTTGAGATGATAGCGTTTGTTGCAGTTTCAAAATTGGCATCTAAGCGCTCGGAATGCAATTTTTGATAATTTTGCTACTTTCGCTCACCAATGATTCGTCCCAAATCAAACAACTGATAACACTTCTTGTTCTTGCCAATAGCAGTTATTCTCAAAGGAAAACGCGCTAATTTAATTTGATTTATAAATTATAATGTAGTCTACAATTCTACAATGCAAACAAAATTAATATAAATACTATGCGACATATAAAACTAGGTTTTTATTACATTTTACTACGTAAAACAATATATGATAAAATTCTTCCATTATTACGACTGTCAAACTCGCAGTTGTCAAAACTCGATCAAAAAAGGGTATATTCCATTTGTCGCTAAGAACGTTATTTTCGATTATTTTGATCACATTGCGTCTATGGTTGTGATCACTGTGATCGTTTGTAACTGTCATCCCCTGTTCCATTTAGGATAAGAACGCTAAGAATGCCACTAAAATTTGCCACTTCTGTCACTTTTGACGTTAGATGTAGCGTTTGTGGCGAAAATAACGCCAAGACCCATGTGGAACAACTTTATGGGAGTGTGATCGTTTTTAGCGTTTTTAGCGAATCTTACTTCAAATGGTAAGCACCTAAAGACTGCGCATATGGGTCAAAAATTATATATCGTGGTGTCATTTGTAGCCGAACGAGAACACTTTCAAAATGCTATTTTTGCCTAAAACAACGTTCCAAAACAAACGCCCATTATGCTATGACCAATTTTACCATTTGTGGGTGAATACGAAATTTCATAGGCGTAAGCTGTCAAAATTATCAAGCTAAATTAGACAGACAACCTGTTAAATTATATCAATATAGTATTTTTGAGTCCAAATTTCACTAATGATTACCCATTTGTTTGGTACTATTTAATAATTTTTATTTTCTTATGTATGACCTAGCTATGGCTATGTAAGAAAATAATGTGTAAAAGAATGTTTTATTTCTGAAAAATCTATTGAATGTTACATTAAATCAACAATAACTTTAATCAGATGACATAGACTTTGACTTTTTACACGACTGCCCTAAAACGGAGAGTTATGTTTCAGGGTTCATGTATGTATGTTGGTATGTTTGTGAGTTTCTTTATTTAACTATAACTTCTAAACGGCTTAACCGATTGGATGTAAGAGATATCGTTAGATTCGTCTTGATAACGCAAGTTGGCTAGGTACGTAAAAAAATAGAAACACAAACTGGCGGATTTTAGTCGCCATATTGTATGATAACAAACATTTTTTTCTTCCAAACCTTCGATTCTTGATCGAAGTTCCAAACCCATCGATTGTGCTATCTTCATTTATACCCTACTCGATGGGTTTGGAAGAAAACAAATTTTGGTCTAAAAACGATTCCATAAATACATATAACTTTTTTTTAGGCAGTTTTATTTTCAATAGATTTATTGAAAACGATTACATATAGATAATAAATAATCGGGTTAGAATAGTCGGGTTTTTACTTTATTATTTGACAGCTATGAAACTTCGTATAATTTTTCTAGAAGAGAGATATACGAACGCCATATACGACCATTTATGACGTTAGTAATTTATATATTTTAAAATACAAAAATACCTACTATTACCATTGGTTTGATTGATTGTCTTGATTGTTCGTTTCATAGTTCATATGACTTCATTCAATGATCGACTGACTAAATTAGGTATACATATATTTCGGTCGACTAAAATAAAATTGGACTCATTACGGTAAATTCGGAATGTTTTTGTTTTTTTGCAAGGTCATCTGACTATTCTACTTGCTTGATCACGTAATGTACACGAGATAAATTGAATATTTTTACGATTTTAATTTTTGTTTAATACACTTAGTTTTTTTGTGTACTATATTTATTTTTAGTGATTTTACATTTACCAGAGACGTCAGGGCTAGACAAAGTTTATTGTCTGGAATGGTTTTGGTGTTCAATAATTTTTCATGATTATACCTACGAGCAATAATACCAATTCCATTACTTATCATGTTCTTTTACTAAGCAGCTGGTAGCTAACAAGCACGATTGAACTGTATACATTTTGAATTTCTTGACTTAGGTATTAGTTATAGTTTCTGTCCCAAGTATAATATGTACCTACCTAGGTATATATACTGTATATTTTTTGAGTTTTGTACGACATAATTGTAATTATTTCTAGGACTCTATCATGACGAAATGAATATACCCATCATAGGGGTGTCGTTATGACGTCATGTAGTCAATCAAGGAAAAAATATTTGGTGCCGCCCCACTAAGCGAGAGATAAGGGCAGAAATAATAAGACAATATATAGTATAGTTCTCGGTTTTCTTTTAGTTTTGGGGTTCATAATAAAATAATATCAATAGGTAATAAGGTGTGATAATTGTCAAATTGATAGGTAGTTGAATATTGAAAAATCTACGTGTCCAATCCACAATTCAAAAAAAAAACCACGATTCAAACAGGAATCTGATATGACAGCCCTAAAGTCGTATTGACAGTTGAAGTAGGTAGTAGCTTATGGTTACAATTTTATTTTTTATGACTTGTGTCATACTTAAATAGGTTTTATGTCGGGCCCCCTTTTTTATTTATTGCTGCCACGCGACATTGGCGAAGTTATGGGAAGCCCGCAGAAGCCACATAAAGAAGTTCAAGTTATTTATTGCTGATGCTAGCCTTTGGTTTGGTCACCATCTCGCGCGCGGCGTGTTGATGATAATGCAGTCTAAGATGTTTTTCAAGCTAACCTAAAATGACTGTCTTTCAAAGACAATTGCTGGAACACACCGCGGTTATGTGGTTTACTATTTGGCTTCAACTTCATTTATACGCTACGAATAATATTCGTATAGTTAATACCACCCTACAACCTGACAAATCCAACAAGCCCATACAATTTATAAGATCAACTATGGACCGATTTCTCTATTGAAGGTCGATTTATTAAAACTCCACTCGGATGAATTCGTGGGCGGAATTATGTATGGTTTTCTGTTGTTGTTATCGTGTTCCTGTTGCGCAAATTCCCAGTTAACCTCAGTCAAAAAATATAGCGACTCGTTAATATCGACGGTACCTAGCAGTAGTGAAGTAAAAATAAATATTGGCAAACATTTCAAGGAGCTGAACTAAAAGAGTTTTTTCAATGATGTCTGCTACTTTTCTTCACACTTAACTTTGTGCGGTACCGTACCCAAAGGCAAAACGAAGCTTTACCGCTGTCTGTCCGTCCGTCCGTTCGCGTCACGGATCTCTAGATCGTAGGTAATTAAATTGAGTAACTAACCTGAAATTTAGATAATTTGTATAGAATTAGTATTCGCTTATTACTAAACAAAATTTGTGAGCGGGATTGTTAAGTCCGTACATTTTTTTTGTCGATTCAATTTTTGGATTATTTTCAAAATGACGGAGATGTTATGATGTTGAAAGTATGGACGCCTGTGCTTAATTTAACGGCAATACCTTGATACGCACGTCAGTTGCCTATATAGTGATAGGCTCTCTCTCTCTTCAATTGTAAGGGTAGACTCGCGAGGTCTACAGCTCAAGGAGACACTAGTTTATAATATTTTCAGCATGTACTCGATTATCCCCCTATCAAGTAGGTCTACCCAGAGTATAATTATTATCATTATTTTATTATTATTAATTCAGTAGAAGAACAAGCATATTTTTGGTCACAATTTCATTTTGGAGGTGCTCAAATTTTTTAAAAATATATACGCTTCGATGTTGATTAGTGGATACATTTTCTTCCTCTTACATTTGGATTTCCACATGTTACTGGAAACTAGAATTGTAATATCCCGATTTATTATTTATTTGCCCGTGAGGTGCCGCATGCCGGGCTAGAACGTCACCCATCTATCTCTTTCGTGGGTGTCATAAGAGGCGACTAAGGGTGAAATACCGGTAGGTGGGCGGCAGCACCTTTTGAGAAAATTTACACCAATAACTGCGATCCCCAAGAGGCCTGCCAAGTGTGGGGATTATCTATGGCAAAACCCCCTCTTGATGTGGGAGGCTGCGTTCAGCAGTGGACAATCCGGCTGACACAGATTATTTATTTCCGATGGAGTAGATAAGACTACATAAAGTACCAAGTATTACTAGTAGGTAGATTCCTAAGACACGGGCATAAGGTAGTTTCATAATAACATAAATAATACATCCTACATGTAAACAAGAGTAGATTTAAATCGTTACTCGTGTGTTATTCTCTGAAACCCTGAACTCCTAGTTGACCTCACCTCGCCTTGCATAGCTTGACGTCAGCGCATTTAAATGTACACAACACATAGAGATATCCATTTTTTATGGGATACGATATAAACGTGCATGTATGCTTGCGACAGATTTATTTGGTAGCTGGCCAGGCGAGCATTCGCAAAATGCCCTACGACCATGCTTTATCGACTGCCATCCTAAGGTTATTCTATTGTTTTTTTATTAATAATAATATATTTTTATTCAGAAATAGTTAGAAATTAAAAATTTAAATTAACATATTTATGTAGGTCTTGGATTATAGTTAAAGCTGTATCTCCAGGAACAAAAGGTTTAACGAAATTTCTGTAGTGTACTACCTATATCAGTCGCATTGTCAACTGCTCAACACAGTACAAAATTACAAATGAATTACAAATTACCTCTTAATGGAGGCTGTTTTCAGCCCCATTAAGAGGGGTTTGCCACAACCCCCGTGCCGGGCAGGTGTCTTGGGATCGCAGTATAAGATAGCAGTTCTTCAGAAGGCGAATTCTAGGTTAATCCTGTTAACAACTTCGACCACATCATCACTTACCATCAGGTGAGATTGTGATCAAAGGCTTGGGCGCCCCTGCCCACCTTTAGGTTTTTTTTTAGGCTTGATTAGCCTTTGACCACTATCTCACCTGATGGTAAGTGATGATGTGGTCGAAGATGTTGTTCAGGCTAACCTAGAATTACTGGCTCTCAAGGACAGCTGCCGGAACACAGCGTTAGGTGCTTAGCGACAGATTTTCTACTTGAGGGTTGGTAGTTAGCCAAGCGGCATTCGCAATATGCCCTACCACCATGCTATAACGACTGCCATCCTAAGACGACAACCGGGACCGACAGCACTCCAGCAGCTACGATGCATTGAAGAGCTCAGTAGTAATGTAACTAGCGGTCACCCATCCAACTCATGACTGCGGCAGATGTTGCTTAACTTTGCTGATCGGTTAAGAACAGCTAAGCAAACTTCACTACGAGCGCTTATACCCAGAGCCCCCCCCCCCCAATCTCTTCCCGTGGGTGTGTGTTTTTTTTTTATGTTATTGTGACGGAACAAGCCCGAGGCCCACCTGATGTTAAGTGGACTAACCTCTGCCTAACAGACGCATTTCGTCAACGACGAATTGCACTGTGCCCGTCACACTGAGACGTCCAGTTGTTAGGTCTCATTAGCCTGTAAATTTTCTGGCTCTCAAGGACTGCTGCCGGAACACACCGTTAGGTGCTTGGCGACAGACTTTCTACTTGAGGGTGGTCGCTAGCCAGGCGGGCATTCGCAAAATGCCCTTCCACCATGCGGTGAAGCTCAAGCTCTGGGCGGGATTCGAACCATGGACCTGCTGCGCGGCAGTCCATAGCCAATGCCACTGAGCCATCACTGCTTCAAAAGGTGAAAGGTCTAAGAGGTGACTACGGGATGATGCGACCGAAGACGTTTTTCAGCTAACCTAGAATTACTGGCTCTAAAGGACAGAGAGTCAGAACAATTGGCGACAGATTTTCTACTTGAGGGTAGAAGCTAGCCAAGCAGGCATTAGCAAAATACCTCTGACTTTAACTAAGTCTTTATTAATTATTACTTATGTAGTTTCAGGTGCTACTTGGCGGATATATATAATAAGTAATATAAAATCTAGCTAAGTTTATGTTTTCTTATAAACCAACAGGAACGTAACTTGGGTTTAACCTACGAATAAATATTTATTCGTAGGGTTTAACAGATCCGGCTTTGAACATTGAAACAAGCACAATCTGTGAAGCAAAATATAAAATAAAAATCAAAGTGAAGTAGGTACTTACATCACTATTATATTATCCTTGCTAACAATAAAGAAACACAATGACAGCTTTCTAAAATAGGGTTGAACAACTGTAGAATTAGGGGATTTGTTATAACATTTTCATAACAATTAACCGTTGAAGGAACTGGTCCTCATAATATACAAATTTTTACTCAAAGAATGAGCTTAACAATTTTAAGACCATACTTTGTATATCAAGCAAGGGGTGATTTTAAAAGTTAAGTTTAAGGTTTATGGCGACGATTGTTTTTGAATAAACGAAAGGAATTGTTATATTCCTATATTAGATGTAAGTAAAGCCCGTGGGGTGCCGGGCTAGAATGTCACCCCCCCCCCCCCATTACTACCTGTAGGTGTCGTAAGAGGCGACTTAAGGTAAATACCGGAAGGTTAGCAGCAGCGCCTTCTGGGGAACTGATATCTTAATCTTCTAGACGCCTGCTAAACGTGGGGATTTTGCCAAACTTCACTTATTGGGAGAGGCTGTGTTCAGCGGTGGACAATCCAGCAGATACAGTACCCCCTGTGATACCTTCCCAAGTTACAGCAGAGATATCGTTGGTATCGTGTATTGAATCCCTAAAATTGTCTAAATCAAGTGGTTATACATACTTAGATGGTGATCCGAGTTGATTTGAGTTGGTATTCATAATTGCACAAAATATGCTCTAAATATTGGCATATTCAGAATTAAGAAATTTTAATTGAGTAAGCTGGAGACATTCACATGATTACAAGTATTTTATTTTTATTTAATGTTGTCAAACCTAAGTCAATATTTTTTATCAAATTCCCGGCATTGCTATATTTGCTATGGTGTATATACAACATTCACAGAGCAGTGCTATACGGTGGGCCGTGGGACTGGCTGTATATGCTTGAGCCTGAATATCTTGATCAGGGCTTACCAGATTTATGTCAAGTGTCAAGTGACTATATTATAACAATCGCTATAATATCTGCATTTGAATAAATAAAAAATACTTTTATCGGTAAAATTGACGTGAACACGAGGCAGGACCTGAAGGGGTTTATTCAAATTCAAATTTATAACCCGCCACTTATGCCGTTTTTCTCACCTCTCCTCTGCAACTCCTCAGGTTTGAAGACAACGTTGATTGAATAGTTTTGTATATTGATGTGGTAAGTAGGTAGATAGATTGAAATATGATTTCAAGCACTATCGCATGATAATCTTGTATTAATTGAAATTGGATAGTGGTAAAAGGAATATAGATTCTCCAGTATCTTTAATTCATTCCGATTCCTACTGAAACATGATATTTTCAAATTCCACAAAGGCAAAGGCGCAGTCGGAGAGTTACTAAAAACCCGGCTAACATCGTTTTTTTTTAAATAACCGAAAATCTTAGTTTTCTGGTAGGGTTTCCATAACCATCCGGTTTTTACAAGCCTAACCCCCTAAATAATTGCTAACGAGAGGAAAAATTTCCCGCTCCTACGACTACGACTTCCCGCTACTGAATTTGTTCTTATAATATAGTCACTTGACACTTGACAAAAATCTGGTAAGCCCTGATCAAGATATTCAGGCTCAAGCATATACAGCCAGTCCCACGGCCCCCGGGTCTGTGAATGTTATATATATATATATATATATATATATATATACACCATAGCAAATACAGCAATGCCGGGATTGAATTTAATGAAAAAATATTAACTTAGGTTTGACATAACATTAAATAAAATAATAATACTTGTACATCTAAGTATGTATAACCACTTGTTTTAGACAATTTCAGGGAGTCAATACACGATACCAACGATATCTCTGCTGTAAGTTGTGTGAGAAATTTTTCCTCTCGTATATTTGTGATTTTGTAATGTAATCCGCATAGCAGGCGTTATTGCAAACATAACAATATTAAAAAAAAAACAGAAATAAGTACTTATTATGTGCTATGCTTGATCCGAAAACATGATTACATTATATTTCTCTCTATAGTAACAGAACATGAATACAGCTCTAAAATTTCGCTTTAATCAAGTTTGGCGTCTATTAAATCGTATCAACACAAATTTTAGCAGTAGGCGCGTGATCAATACCTGAATGATTATTTCCGTTTTAAAAAGCTCACTTTTATATAAAATTATATTAAAATTTCGAGCGTGGTTTTACTTCGCCTCGGTCTCTTTGTCCTACGTCCACACTCAGTCTGACATATTTCAAAGACCACAACCCCTGCATGATTATATTATCTACGTTCTGCCGATTTCTTCCTTATTGCATGAGAATCAGAGTAGGCGTTCGAATGTTATCGTCAAATCAAACGTGTTAGATAAGTAGGAACATGATTATATGGTTCTAGGTATATGCAATACGAATCCACCCAAATATTAGATATTCATTTCTCTTAGATGTTTCTTCGATTGATTTGAAGCAGTGATGGCTCAGTGGCATTGGCTATGGACTGCCGCGCAGGTCCATGGTTCGAATCCCGCCGCGGCCTGGAGCTTCACCGCGTGGTGGAAGGGCATTTTGGGAATGCCCGCCTGCCCGCCCGCCACAAATTTTTTGCTAGATGAACCGATTTTAATGATTTTTTTTATATTCTAAAGCTGGTGGTTGTCATGTGATCCCATTTAAATGTTAGATCTAACGAGTAGTATTTCAGCTATTCCTAATAATGCGTAAAGGTTTATTTACGGTTGGTTTTAGTGCATTTTTTGTTTTAGAATATTTTCCGTTAGAAGTCGATGAGTGAGTCGGTGATGCGTAAAGGTTTATTTACGGTTGGTTTTAGTGCATTTTTTGCTTTAGAATATTTTCTGTTAGAAGTCGACGAGTGAGTCGGTGATGCGTAAAGGTTTATTTACGGTTGGTTTTAGTGCATTTTTTGCTTTAGAATATTTTCTGTTAGAAGTCGACGAGTGAGTCGGTGATGCGTAAAGGTTTATTTACGGTTGGTTTTAGTGCATTTTTTGCTTTAGAATATTTTCTGTTAGAAGTCGACGAGTGAGTCGGTGATGCGTAAAGGTTTATTTACGGTTGGTTTTAGTGCATTTTTTGTTATAGAATATTTTTTGTTAGAAGTCGATGAGTGAGTCGGTGATGTTGTAAAGTCAGTTAAGCGTGATTAGGAACGTCAAGTTAACCACCATATGCACCATGATTTTTACGCTTCGGCGTAACAATCATGGTGCACACACGGCGAAAAAGAAACTCAATTTTAGCTTATGAATTCGATCAGAGAAACAACCTTGTTTCTCTGATCATTGAAATGAAATTAATTCCTAGAGGCTGGGCCCGTTCAACCGGGCAGCGACGTCGATGGGGGCTGCGGATGAGAGCGCGAGTGACCCCGCGGCCCCTGCCACTAGTCGATGACGACGGACCACCATGAGGTTTTTAGCCGGTAGTGGGGTCCCTATTGACCCTGAGCCCGACATAACCACCTGCTCCCCGGCGGGTGTGTATGCGTAAATGCATTTTCCTCATGTCAATAAAAATAAGGGATGGAGGAATAACCACTACCACGGTAACGAAGCTGCGGATGGTAAGTGAATGCTATCCATTTTCTAGTGTTCTTTCCATCTTTCTTTTCATCCTTACAAACGAGTGATTTTAATCCCCATGTATCAACTTATGTAGGTATCTTCAAGGTATCCTTTCACGACTAATCCAAGCGAATCTATGTAGAAATCTCGTGTTAAACAAACATACATCAAGTTATTTAAAGTGTAGTAGATTGTTGGAGCTAATTTAATATCTAACGTAGTTATAGTCGTGACCGCGCACAACTGTGGCCTTTGAAACTGGGCCACTAACCTATTCCCTTGATTTAAAATTCTAACAGATTCTTAGGCATGCAAAACGTGATGGATGATTTATTTACAACCAACTGTGCGACTAAGTATTTCTGCATGGATAACTAGTTTTATTCTAGACTCATAAAAACCTGTTCATTAATAATTATTCGTTGTTTTTTTACTTATTTATTGATCTTATCATGTTTCTTGACTTTGTTGGTTTTCTAATTGACTATTTTGTAAAGGTTGAACAGTTTTTGTATATGTTCTACAAGCAGAGTGAATCAGCTCAGCCACAGATGGCAGAATAGCTAAGTTGACTACGTAATGGCCTGCCAGATGGTAAGCGCATAATATCGCCTATGGACATCTGTAATACTAAAGACAAGACTGATGCTTTGCAGACTTTTAAGAATATATTTACGGAATAGTTATTTCTCGTGGAATAACGTTTTTCTGATCTCGCTCGTTGCACATATTTCAGGAAAGTGGAAGGAAGGACTTCTCAACAGGGGGTCCCATTCCATACCATGTATCGAATTTAAGCTGCTACCGAAACGCTGCTTGCGAAAGCCATACATACTTTTAAATGAGTAATTCATAGATAAATTGTTATGAAGAATTGTTGAAGGGTTTAAACTGTCCCTCAACTGTCTCACTGTCTAACAAGCACAACACACACTCAAACTCTACAGGGGTTCAAACTCGGTATATTTTTTTTATGTATTTTCAAATTTATTCGAAAGAATCGTTTAGATCCTATAGATAATTCTTATTTTAACATAGATAATAATAATATAACTGAAACATAGTAAAACAGGAGCATATTATTTATTGTAGGTGCACATGTTTCATGCATTCACACCCGAGTTCGATCACTTGGTATAAACTCAATGATAAATATGATGAAACTACGTCTGTATAGAAAGCATAGTGCCAGTTTTGCCCACTGCCGTACATAGCCTCTCCCAGGGTTTGCCATAATCCCCGTTCATTACATACATTCTAGCCTGGCATCCCACGGGGCAGTTTCTCTTACAGTAGGTAACTTAAAAAAAGAACAATACATAATTTTAAGCGTTATTCTTTGGATGAGTAATTTAAAATTGATACGTAATAAATAGCTAATTATTTGATAAGACAAAAGTACATTAATAAGGTATTTACCTCGTCTGGCCTTTGGACCCATGACCTGTTGACTGAGACGTGGCAGTTACTTACCTCCATTATTGTGCAATTTCTGATGCAATTCTCTTAAAACATTTCAATTATGTACTTACTCAAAGTAAATAAACCTTTCTCTTCTTTGACCCAATTATCGGCAATAACTTAATAACATTAAAATGATAATGATAACGTAACGTAAATTACCTATACAGTTTTAATTTTCGTCTAAGTACTTACATGTAAGTCCATTTATTTATCAGGTTTCGTCACAAAATAACTGATTGTAAGCATTTCGTGCCCTTGGCTCGGATTCATAATATGATTTTCACGGATTTCAATTTTGCCCATACTTGAAATTGCTGATGAAAATCTCAAAAAAATATTATGTGATTGATGTAGGCCCTATTGCTGGCAGTTTTGTACTTAACCTCTTTGAGGGCGTTTTCTTGAGGCTTATCTAAGTTCTCTGGATGATTTGTATAATAAATCTTGAAGCTGAGTTGATTTTGATTACTTTGTGGTATAATTATTGTACATTAATTTATACTTGTCTGTATAAAGTCTGTGTATTAAAACCTAATTACAAAAAGTAAAAAATAGTGTCCCTAACAGGCAACTTGTTCTTTCTGACGTTTTTTCGTAGTTTCTGACGTTTTTTGCTTAATGTTTTTTTTAAATACTACTAAACTTTTATATATTAAATTTTTATCATTATTATTTGTTAGGTAATCCGTTATAACTGTGTTGCCGTACTGTCCACTGCTGTATTCTTAACTTTTCACTAAATTATTTTCATCACAGTTTTAGAATCAATGTATTGTCATATTGTGGTTTTATCATATGAATGTACTTGACACCACATATTGAAGTATTAATATTGTTATGTTTGCGCCTGCTCTGCGGATTACATGAAAAAATACAAATTTACGAGAGAATAAATCCCGTACATGACTATAATTTTTTCTCTCGTAAATAATAGGTTATTTCTTATGCAAAGCTGCACAATTGTTATTTGTGAGAGTACTTCTGTTGAAACCTGAGCTGTGACCTGAGGAAGCGAAGGATCCTAGAATTGAACCAGGAGCGAAGCGAGTAGTTAAGAATATAGAATCCTGAGCTTACCGAAGGTTTCAAAGGTACGAGATGTGTCTCGTAAAAGGTGTGCCTTTTACGCATACGAATAACTTTGCTGCCAAGCGCAACACCCAATTTTTCACCTCACTCCAGCGAGGAAAATGCTAGGTGCAAGAAAAACAGCTCCAATATTGTAGTAAATTTGCGTTAATTGACAAATGAAAAGTAAAATTACTAAAATTGGTTATATTTAAAGTAAATTTAGGTACTGTACTTTTAAAAAGTTTCAGATTTCATAAACCTTTGCCACGCTAGGGGATAAAAAGCACTTTACCCGCGCTAATTTCGAATGTAACACAACTCCATTGTGAGCTTATGAGGTAAAAATATTTAATAGAAAATAGATATATACACAACCCTTGTGTACCAAGGCAGCAAACAACCATTTTTTAAGGCGAGTGTTTATCTATTTAGATATAATTAGGATAAATAAGACATACTTAACATTGTTAGAATTTATATTTGAACAATAATGGATGTGCATCGTAACAATTTTTCCACTTTACAGTTGTCGATTTATTTACAGCTTGAGAATTAGAAATAGTCTCAGAAAACGTCGTCTTAGGATGTTGTTTTTGAGAAACTATATTACCTAATTTTAAGGTTGTAAAAACATATAAAAATATTTAATTTAAAAAAAGTTTAAAGAACAAAAAAATACAGGGTGGTTAAGAACTGATTTCTGCTCAAATCAATTGTGACAATAAGAGGGAAGATGATAGGCCTCCTTGCACGACACGAGAAGAGGAAGGCCAAGAATAACGTACATGGACCAGATAAAAGAAAACCTAAATGTTGTGTCGTACAAGAACTAGCGTTCTTTGACTTCCTCGACGAAGACAGAGAAAGTTGGAAAATACTCCACCGACAAGAGTGAAACTCTTAAATTTAAAAAAGTAGAGACTTGACAACTGTACATGTCTAAGGGTGACAGAGGTTATGGTATGTATATTATGTGTATATAATGTATATTAATTATATATACGGTATATTATGCGGGTCGTATGCTTGTTTGACAACTTAGTGGGATAAAAAAAAAGGTTACCGCTGGGGCCTAGATGGGCCTCGTCCACTTTCCGTCACGATCCCATAAAAAACCCGTTTGAGCTACCTATTTACATCTTATATTCTGAAATTTCAAAGTTTAGTTTCAAGTATTTACATTCAAAAAATCCATACCCACGGAGTATCTGTCTAATCAACACTTTCTTATTAGGTCAAATCAATTTATTACACTACCACACCTGATTAGTCAACTTAGTTATAATTACTGATGTTTGCCGCAACATGATTTTCTTTTCACTTTATCGGACACCATTAAATCCCTGATATTTCCAATCTTGCGTAAGTAGTTCAATAATGTAAAAAATCGCATCAAAATTGATCGTGTTCGCGGCAATGACCCACTATTGTACATTTTGTTATGCATTTATCTGCGTATGGTGATTGCTAACCAGTTTGTTGTTTTCAATAATATTACTTGCTCAGTGGTTTTCAGCCTTTTTTGTATGTTTGAAGGCCAAGATAATTAACAGTGCATAGATTATGTAAAGATATTTTGATTGTAACTGGATATGGATTCTGTCATCTGTGATATAGAGTATAGAGTAGTTAGGTACATATTATGGTTTTAGTTGATAGGTTTTTTTATGTCTGATCTGTTAACCTTTGACCACTTTCTCACCTGATGGTAAGTGATGATGTTGTGAAAGATGTTGTTAAGGCTAACCTAGAAGTACTGACTCTCAAGGACAGCTGCCGGAACACACCGTTAGGTGCTTGCCGACAGGTTCTGAATTCAGAATTTCTGCTTGAGGGTGGTAGCTAGCCAGGCGGGCATTCGCAAAATGCCTTACCACTAACTATAACTATAATATTACGACTACGCCATCCTAATACAACAACCGGGACCGACGGCTTAGCGTGCCCTCCGAAGCACGGAAGGCTTCAGTAGTAGTGTTATTAGCGGTCACCCATCCAACTCATGACCGCGGCGGACGTTGCTTAACTTTGCTGATCGGTTAAGAACAGCTAACAGCTAAGCAAACTTCGCTACGAGTACGAAAAGCTGCAAAATCTTTCTTACCAACTAGCAAGTGCACATGAAGAAATCGAAAACCTAAATATAGAGAACTGCCAGCTTAAAAACGATCTACATAAATGCCAAAAAATGGCCGAGACATACAAAATGCTGAGTATTACAGATTCTCCTCGTACCATGACGCCACTCTCAGGACGTAAGAAAAAACGCAGGAAAAACAATGCCACATCTCCTCGCATGAATATACCTGACAATATAGACATTGAAAAAAAAAACATAGTTAACGAAATGGGATCTACAAATAAGGTGCCTGTAAACTGCTGTACAGAGCAAAATGAAGGGTTTTTGAGCTTTACAATGAACGAAAACTCAAAATCTTGTACAGAAGTTCGTTTAGAGAGTATTGAAACGACACACATTTCCTTATCTCAACCGGAAACAAGTCTCGCCGGACAGAAAAACTGTTTAGAGTCACAAACAGTGATAATTCCAGAGAAATATAATGCTTCTACTGACTCTACTATGGTGAAACAGAAAAATAAAATACTTGTGATTGCAGACGAGCAAGGTCGCCACATACAACACACTCTCCAACGCCTAATTGGTGATCGGTTTGAAGTTATGTGTATTTGGAAACCAGGAGCTACATTACAGGATATACTTGTTATTGGATCAGAGATAAATAAACTGACTACCAATGACTATCTTTTAGTATTAGGCGGGATAAACGATAGATCGCCGTGTATCTCAAAGATCAGTATCAGTAGTTTTTTATGCAACACTAGACATACTAATGTCCTCTTCTGTGAAATACCTTACAATAAATGTTTAAGAGAGTCAAAGTTTAATTATGAACTGCGGTTTGTGTGCTCCAAATTTATAAATGTTAAATATATTGATATGGGGTTTTCAATACAATTGCCTTATCGCAGGTTTTTTGCTCGACATGTATGTCAAATATTACATAGGGAAATTTGGGCTATTAATTATAAACTGAATTATACAGATTTTCATGCTAGCACCAGTCTAAGGAAAAACCTGTCCTCAATTAATAAGGCTACTCAAACAGACCAATTATTAGAGACGACGGAATTAAATGTTAACCAACCAACTTTTGCTGGCCCAAGTACACCTAAGATGTTTTTTCGTGTATAAACAAATTAATATTCTGCATCAGAACATAAATGGAGCTATACTGAAATCTGACTTATTGACTGCTAATTTAGAGTGTTTTTTGAAAGACAATACTGATGTTATATGTTTAACAGAACATAATATGTTAAAAAATGATACGTCATCCTTACATGTTGCAAATTACTCTCTTGCAAACTTTTTTTGCCGTAATAGACGCCGTGGTGGCTCTTGTATATTGGTTCACAACAAACACGACTTTAAAATTATTTCCACGGTAGACAAACATGCCGTTTCAGGTATTATTGAATGCTGTGCAATAGAGCTCATACGACATAATTTGATTGTTATTTGTATTTACAGACCCCCACGTAATAAACTTGAAAATTTCGATTATTTCTTTAGGCAGTTAGATTTAATTCTTCAAGAAGTTGCCTACACAAAAAAAAAAGTAGTTTTATGTGGTGACTTAAATATAAATGTTCTTAAAAACACAAAAGAAAATACCGGTCTTATTCATATCATGGACAGCTTCAATCTTAAACTAGCCAGTAATAAACCAACACGGCCTATAAGCAGTACGTGTATTGATATATTTTTTCATAATACACGAGGCTGCAAACACAGAATTGAAGAAATGGCTTTGTCCGACCATACAGCACAGATCTTGACCTGCCCAGTAAAAGAAACTCTTTCTCTGACTCACTGGTACATGGAAAAAAGAGATTATAGTCCAGAAAATATACAGAAATTTTATAAATGCCTGGAATCTCTGAAATTTAATGACGTTTACAATACTGATGACCCTGAGGTAGCATTTGACAATTTTTTCGATATATTTCTGTTATTTTATTACTTGTGTTTTCCAATAATATTAATAAAAAAGATACCATATAAGAAACCTAGCTGGATAACACCTGGTATACGTAAATGCTCTAAACGCAAGCGTGAACTACTATGGCGATATAGAAGGTGTCCTAAGGAAGTTAATAGAAACGCTTTAAAAACTTATTCTATGCGTCTTAATAAAATAATTAAATTGACACAAAAATCTCGAAATGATAACATTATTAAAACTGCCCTTAATAAATCCAAAGCAACTTGGTCAGTCATTAATAACAGCAAAAGTAGTATACCCAAAGATCACATAAGGCAGATTAATGTTAATGGTCAAGTAATTGACAAACCATCACAAATTGCTGAAGCGTTCAATGAATATTTTACAACAATACCTGACAGGACTTTAAATTTTAATAGTGCATATTGCAATTTAATGAAAAGCCAAATTAATTATTATCATTCCATATTTATTAATCCTACGACTCCTAATGACATAGACAAAATAATAATATCATTAAAAAATACGAACAGTACTGGCTATGACGACGTAAATACTAAAATATTAAAACGTGTTTCAAAAGTTATTTCACCCGTTCTAAGTTATATCATAAATGTATGTGTTGTTGAAGGCGTATTCCCAAATAAATTAAAAATGACTATAATTAAACCCTTGTTTAAGAAAAATGACAAAGATAGCATGAACTCTTACAGACCAATTGCTCTAATTCCTGTATTCTCTAAAATATTTGAGAAAGTTATATACCAAAGTTTGAATACATTCTTTGAAGTCAATAACGTCTTTATTGAAGAGCAATTAGGCTTTCGGAAAAACAAATCCATTAACTTGGCTGAGTATAAATTTCTTCAAACTGTTATGACCGGTCTCGATAAAAAAGAATTAGTTTCAGCGTTATATATGGACTTAACGAAGGCGTTTGATTATGTTGATCATTTCATTTTACTTAACAAATTAGAAATATATGGTGTTAGGGGCAATGTTCTGAATCTTTGCAAGTCTTACCTCAATAATCGACGACAATGTACTCAGATAACAAGTGTTTGTACAAAAACTAAAAAACTGACTATTTATCAATCTAAATTTAGGGAAATCACCCAAGGAGTACCGCAAGGCAGTGTACTAGGGCCTTTATTATTTATTATTTATATAAATGACCTGCCAAAATTTGTGAAACAAAATATGGTTTTGTTTGCTGATGACAGCACTGTAATTTTTACGAACAAATTAAAACTCGATCTGGAATTTGACATGAATAACACTTTGGATATTATTGTGACATGGCTTAAATCTAATAATCTATTAATTAATATTGATAAGACTAATTTAATGACCTTTAGAAATAGAGTAAATTATTTGACAAACATTCAAGTACGCTATATTGATAAAAAAATTAATGAGGTAAATAGTACAAAATTTTTAGGCCTTCATCTTGACAGTAATTTAAATTGGAGGTGTCATGTTGAAAACGTTTGTGGTAAAGTAAATAAATTTTCTTACGCTCTTTTCATGCTTGCCAAAGTTGTGAACCAGCCTGCAGTTATCACTGCATATCATGGATATGTAGAATCAGTATTGCGTTTCGGCGTTATCTTCTGGGGAAACTCAGTGGACAAAGAAATTGTATTTAAGGCACAGAAGAGATGTGTGAGAGCAATTTGTAAACTTAAGCAAGATGACACATGTAAACCTTTCTTCATTAATTTAAAGCTACTAACATTTCCATCTTTATATATATATGAAGTATCAGTGTTTGTTTTTACCAACAAAAAATTGTATATTGGGTTCGACAGTGAAAGATGTAAATTTAAGGTTCGTTTGCCTCTTAACTATACTGCCCAATTTAATAAAAGCATATTCTGTATGGCTCCTCGAATATTTAACCATTTACCGACAAATATAATTCAATGTACTAATATAAATATTTTTAAGTTTAAATTAAAACAATTCCTGTTAAATAAGGGGTATTATGATGTTAATGAATATCTGACTGATAAATTTTGTTTCAATTAGACAATATTTTCAATTTTGTACTACTTAAATACATTGACATTTAAATTGTATCTATTGTAATTAATTATATTATTCTATGACATTTTAACAGGTTATATGACAGTGTTTTAAATGTTTATTTATTGATAAGGACATTTCTATTTTTATTTAATTTAATTTATGACGCATTGAAGAGTGAACATAGTAACATTAATTAGAATATGTATTCAAAATAATTGCCAACTTATATGGTGTAATGTAATGTATGTAATAGATTCAAAGTCAGTACCTACTGTATTATTTTTAGGCTCACATATTCTTGCATGCTAAATGGCCAAATATGGCAGAACTATTTTATATGTATACTTAACAACTTTAATACCTATATTTGCAATAAACGATTTGATTTGATTTGATTTGATTTGAGTGCTTCAAAAAGGTAGGTACGTATACGAGGGTCTTACATCCGTGAGTCCATGCTGAACACAAAAGCCTCACAAAACACCACAATAAACAGCTTTTATTTAGGCTTAAATTAAATCATTCTTTCCACTCCTCACGGAACCGACTCTCACGATGTCGTCTGCCTACATAATGGGGACCTGCCTACTAATTTTTCCTAGTGGAGTATTGAAAAACCGAGACTTCTTCGAGAGACCTGGTAAATTGGACCAAGTAAGATGTGTTATCTAAACTGGACATTCTATCGATATAACCTTCGACAACTTTGAGAGAGGCATAGTTTCCGGAGTACTTAACTACCTACTATTTATCACTAACTACCGGAACAGGTGCAATCATTTACGTGTATTTTGTAATTTTAAGACCCACCTTCTAGACTGGAAACTATTGAAGGGTCTGAGCATTACTGAGCTCATTAAATAACTCTGCCTTGGTGACTGAGTATACCAACAGCGAAACGAAAGTGAGTGATTTATTCGCTCTAGTATATAATATATTCATATTGTAGCTACCTCATATGTCCTGTAATCGAATCGACTATAAACGCCTTTGATATACATGTAAAGTAAATATTTTGTAATAACTTGGTGCTGCAGTACATCACCGAACTTTTATGACCGGTCATACAGTATATACTGTGGACAGTATTCTAATTTTATGGCGAGTATGCATGTGGTCTATGGTGCTATAGTATTTTTGGAAACGGTCTGGCTGTTTCAGGATGTGGTCACGAGCGAAATAGATCGCTTATACCCATGGGTAAAAAACAAAACGGCCTGTAACTTTGGAGGACTAAGAGTTGTTTTCTTAACATATTAAAAGATTTTCCTTCTTTAATTCTTCTTTGTGACTCCGTCATCCCTGGTGCCTTTCATTCTAATTAATAAGTTGGCATCGTCCTGGACCACTATGGCCTATTTATGAATGAAATTCTATTGTTATCATTATCGCCAATGCCAATGGTTAAGATGAAAAATAAATGATGCACAACTCCGCTTAACTGTAAATTTCACCCCCATTAAGTGTGTAAGTTTAGAAGGCACTGGAAAACAAAATTTAGCATAGGAGGCAATAGAAAACAAAATAAAATAAAGCCGATACAGACTGCGTTGTGTGTTCCAGGTCTTGGAGGGCGTTCTAGTGTAGCCCTAGGAATCCAGGTAACTCATATAAATGAGCTACTATTCCATAATTGAGAAAGATATGTAGGTACGAGTAGTACCTACATAATTTATGGTGTCATTTTCCTCCTCATTTCACAAAAACAATGCTTCGACAAAAAGTAGTTTTAAATTCCTCGAATCTCATACATGTTACAACGAATCCTTCGAATAATTTGTATGGGGTGAATTATCTTCATAAATTACTAAAAAAACGCCAATGATTTATAGTACGTTCACATTATGTTGACCTGAAGGTCAACCAACTTTGGTTGTAACTATTACCATCTATCAATATTGGTACATTGGTACTCGTGTTTATCAACAATTTTGAATAACTACCTACTGAAACTGGTGCGATGCCAATATCGATTTCAATCACAGACGTACAGACCCACCAACTTATCTGTTCAGGTGGCAGAAAAAAGAACTACAACATTCCTTCAAATTGTGACAGTTTGTAGTTGATTTCCATGACCAGTAGCGCCCTCGAAAACTGCACAGTTAAGTTGGTGGTACTATAGGTCAGTGGTTTTAAATCAAATCAAATCATTTATTTGCTAAAATACATGTCACATAAGATCGTACATTAATGGTTTAGGATACACTGTATTTAGTCTGCAAGCACACATGCAAATTTGCGTAGTATTTATTAAGTACTTAAATTTGATATTTTACAAAATTCTTTAAATTATTTTTGCAATGTAAAAACAGTTGTCAAGAAGCCAGTGCGTCAAAAAGCTTTTAAATTTGTTACCATCCAATATTTTGATGTCGTATTGTATACAGTTATAAATGGTAAGACACATATTGTATATATTTTTAAGTCCTTCTTAGCACGAGGTTCATGTAATAGATTGGTAAACTTTGCCCTTTTTTGACGTGTAAAAACATCACCACGTTTCTTAAAATAATCAGGGTGTTGTTTAGTGAAGACACAAATGTCTTTTATGTACATGCACGGTAGAGGAAGTATGTTACATGTTTTAAAAAGGGGTTTACCTACAGCTGTCTAAAAACCACGCCTTATTTATAACCCTAATACATCGTTTTTGGATCATGAATACTCTATCTATGTCGAAGGAGTTGCCCCACATGATCAGTCCATAGCTATAAGCAGGGACGTCACGTGTCCATGATATGCCACCAATGCTGCTTCCATAGACACAGTGTGCCTAATTTTCTTCAGAGCAAATAAAAAGCGTTCAATCTTCTTAAACAATAAATAAATATGAGGGATTTTGCCCAGGGTAATACCCTAAAAAATATAATTTAAAATTATAAATTTTAATTCAGTAAGTAGTATTTTTTTATGGTATAGGAGGGCAAACGAGCAGGCGGCTCACCTGGAGGTAAGTGATCACCGTCGCCCACGAACATCCGCAACACCAGAGGTATCGAGGATGCGTTGCCGGCCTTTGAGGAGGGAATATGCTCTCTTCTTGAAGGCCCCTAAGTCGTATCCGTTCGGAAATACTGCACCAGGCAGCTGGTTCCATATTGTGGCAGTGCGAGGTAGAAAATGCCGTGAAAATCGCAAGGTTGTAGACTTCCAGACGTCGACATGAAATTGATGAAACATCATGCTTTGTCGGGACGTCCGATGGCGAAATTGGGCTGCAGGTAGTAAATCGAACAGTTCCTCATAACAATTAGAATTTAATTAAACACTGTAATAAAATTATACCTAAGTGCTAATATTTATTTTTGGCTTTGGAAAATAAAATAAATATAAGTAGGGTAAAATTAGGGTATCTGGATCAATAGATCCATCTACCCTAATTTCACCAATTAACCTAGGTCTAGGTCTTAACCTATTCAAATAGAAGAGTAGATGATTCATATATCCGATATATCTTCTTTCTTTCTGCTTCATTCTAATCTAAATTCGATAGATCCAGCTAGCCTAATTTCACCATTGAATTTTGGACTTAATGATCTAGGTTTTCACTTATTACAAAGATTTGAATAGATTAGATACCTTTTAAATTTCTCTTATCTGATTTAAAATAGTAACTTCAACCTGAATTGTTAGCTATTTATGTATGTAACTAATACTCTCAGCCATCGTTAGGTATTATATATGTATAGCTACCAAAAAACAATAATAATAATATATTTTTTTGTATAATAGGTAGGGGGTGATTAAATAAAACAATCATACATTAAAAATGATTTAAATCACTATTTTATTATTATTTTGACACCATTTTTTAAGACACATTACATTTTTCATTGCACATATTGATGAATGGTATATACAGCTAAATACATCACTTGATAAATTGTATTCCTTGTATAAACTATTTAAATTAGGACATTTAAAATCCTCCAAATCATAAACTCTACTTGTTGCGAACATTTCGCTTATCCATTTAACCTTTTCGAGACCTTTAGTATAAATAGCTTTATCTTTTAAAAATTCGATGATATTATTTTTAACTACATTTTTATAAAATGCGTATGGAATGTAGCCTTCGTTCCACTGAATTTTTCTATTCCTTTCAATCCATCTTACTTGCTTATCTTCAGACTCAGTCAGCTCAAAGTTGAAAAATGGAGGCTTTATTAAATAAACTTGTAATTGATTTTTATAAGTAATTGCTATTTCTTTTGCAATAAATTCATTTTCATCAGTTTTAAATCCTTGCACGTCCACTATAGCATTCATGATAATTTTCGTACAATATTGGTTAGAGGCTTGTACTCTATAAGTCTATCGTTTACAATAAGACAATAAGCAGCTGTGTTATCAGGAATATCTTGAGACGTTTCTATTTCTAGACGGACATCTACAGGTCCAGATTTTAAATTCTCATTTTGTCTTGAACAGTCTATTATAAATAGAGGTGCTTTTTCTTTAAAACTAACAATGTCTAACAATGGATCTGCAGGAACGTTGTAGTAAGACTGACGAAACTTCGTATATAATTCATATAATATACTGTATTTATTTTCATTAAAGTTTATATTCAGAGAGTCATACGGATAGTACTGAGAATTTAAAAATAAAGTTACGTTTGATAAATGACAATGATCAAATATGGAACTATCTCTGTCTTTCTTATTTTTTCTATTAGTTTGCAAACCGAATATCACATATCTAGGTTTTTCCAATTGTGAAGCTGTTTTCACGGACCATGAATGTTTGGTAGTTTTAGGTAATAATGGATATTCATACAGATCCCAATTTCTAAAAGCTATTTGTATAGGTTTATCTTTTTCTAAATATTTGAGTAAAGAAATCCTTTCACGATCGGATACTTTTATATGTGGCACTCGCCATTGAACTCTTTGTATATTAATCTCAACACTATCATCCTTATCAAGAATTACACTGTTTAAAATACTGCTACATCTGTTAAGTATGAGTTCATGCTTACAATTGATGATTATTTTGTTGTAATCTTCTGCAAATCCCATCATTCTGTTGAGTGGTATAATAATGCTAAAATATCCATCTTTGAGATTTTTATATCCATTTATATCCCAACCCCACAATGCAGCAATTTTACTATCCCCGTTGTTTAATGAAACATATGATTTAATTGTAGAAGTAATGCCCACATTTTTAATTCGATCTATCTCAACACCATTTATCTCATACCGAATGTCTTGAAAAAGAAATGCTAAAGCATTATTTGTAAAATTAACTGGTTTTTTAATTGGTTTTCCTGCAGAATCCTTTCCAGTCACAGTAACACGTCCTTCGATATAAATAGAGCTGGAGGAAGGAAGTACATAAATGTCTTGTTGATTAATAGATATTCGGATTTCATCATTTTCTTTAAAACTGTTGCTGTAGGGATTATACGTATGGATTTCATAACCTTCGATTGAATTATCGAAATGTGGTAAATCATGCACATTAAGAATACTCATAGTTTAAATCCAAGAGCTCGAAAAAACTCTTTATTTTTCTTGGTAATTTTCTTTTTACCCTTTACACGTCGTTGCTTTCTGAATGTGTTCGAATGAATAGTACTGTTCAGGTTTGTTCTTGAAGTTATAGACTTATTATCATTATTTTTATTCTTACTAAAGAAATTATCGAAATTATCACTTTTTTTGCTGAACACGATCATCTTTTTAGACCTCGAATGTTATTAAAGGCACAATTAGTCACAGAATGAACGAAAAGAAGTAATAGCAAGCTATTTATTTTAAACTGTCATTACGCCAAAAAGTTTGTAGAAACTTTAGACACAGATGTCCACAGTTATAAGAATTTGTTTTCTGATAATTATAATAATTGTACAGAACATTATGATTCGCCACATATCTAATTAATTCTCTAGGTGGTTTCAAGTTTCCGTAACTATCAAAATATTCAATATAATCATAATTTTTTGCGTATGCTACCCAATGTGTACCAGGATTTTTCGCCGAATCTAAATTCATAATACCGCACTCTATAGGATGCGCATTCTTAGGTAATCCATCTCTCATAAAAACGCCTCGAAAGTAAGGAATATTTTGAGAGTGTTCAATGATATCAATATTAGAGAGGGCACGTTTAGGAAGACGATGAGTTATGTTTTTTTTTTTTTTGGCAAATGTATCGCTAAACCATTCTTGTAGGGTTTCAGACACAATCCTTTTCCAATACATATGCCCTCAATTTTCTGATTATGTCTTCTCATTTCTTCAAAACGTTTCATTGCAGTTTTATATTCATTATATGTTTTAATTATTCCTGATATTCCTCCAGCTAAGCTACCAGCAGCAGACAATCCTGCGAATATAGGAATAAGTGGAAGAACGCCTCCAGATTTTGGTATAGGTATGACTCTAGGGAGTATCACAGGAGAATCTTTCACCAATTCCTTAGCAGCTGCAAAAGCCATTTTTACTGCCATTTTTTTGTATTTAGGTTTCACTTTACTGATATGTTTACGCGCACGAGATACAATACTCTTGAATCTCTTTTTCAGTCCAGACCCAGAACTAACTTTTGCCAACATTGCTTTATTCACTAAAGTAGCGGCTAGCTTTTCTCCAACATTAGCAGTAGACGAAATTGCTCGTTTTTTCGCCATTTTTAATAAATGTATATCTGCTTTATGTCGATCTTGTAAATTTGATGACTTTTGGTAAGCTATATCGTGCTGTTTACAGTATTCATCCAATTGATTAATACCCTTATCACCTCGAGCAAGTCTTTCTGCTAATCGTGTTCCAGGCCCACAATAATTATATCCTGGTAAATGAAGTTCATATGGTAATTTATTAATTATACTGTTCAGAAGACTATTCTCTTCCATAACCAATCAATTACAGAACTAAAATTAGTTTATCAATAGCATTATAAAACATTTCTTTTATCAATCCAGCTATTTTCACTAGACGGTAACCCCAACCATTTAACATAGAACTTTTTATTTTTTCGTTTTAAAACTTTTTCTACTAAGTAGACATTAGGGTTTTCAGTTTTTTGAAGTTCTTGAATATAAAATGCTCCTAGAATAGGTCGACTTCTTGCGTCTTCTATCAAATAAGTTAAAGGTTTAGTGTTTTGTATCCTTACGATCTTAAATATTTCTGTGGACCAATTGGGCGTGTAACCTTTTTCAAATGTTCCTTTATATTTACTGATACGTACAAAGTCGTTAATTTTAAGTTTTTTCCATTCTCGGAGAGATTTTGACTCGTAAATCTTTTTGAACCTCTTCAATAACACACTTTCATTATTTGCACTGACTTCATCAGGAGGTAAACCAATCGTTCTATGAACTGTGTGGTTGTATACATCAATAACTTTACAGAGCAAACCATCCTTCCATTTATAGTTTCCTCTCAAACTGAATTCTTTATACAGCTTAGACTTGAGAGTTCTTATAAACCGTTCAACAATCGATGCTTTTTTTGTTGAGTAAGTAGAATAATGATTGATTTTGTACTTGTCCATCAATTTTTTAAACTTGTCATTATAGAACTCGGTACCGAGATCGGTTTGCAGATTTTTAGGAACTCGACCTTTGTCTAGTATTGACTGGAACGCAGCAGATACGAGAATCTTGTTTTTTTGTTTTAGTGGATATACCCATGCATACTTTGAAAATGTGTCAATGACAGCTAAAATATAATTATGACCTGAATTAAGTTTTGAAACAGATTGCATATCGATTAAATCGGCTTGCCATAAGTCATCTATACTCTTCATAACAACATGCCTACGAGGAAAATTAACCCTTACATATTTGTGAATTTCATTCACTACGCTTCTTTTACTCATTTTCGGTAAAACGATCAAAAAACTTTTTTTAATTTTTAGTTCAATAGTTATATATTTCAGCAATCAAAGTTTCATAGGTTAAGATTTTATTCAAAACATCAATCAAAGATTGTTAAGTGTTCATATGCAACAAAAAAAAACTGTGCATCCAAACTATCATCACTATTTTTTTTATTAAAAACCAATTATTTAAATACTGTCTTTTCTTCTGTATTTATATTTGGTAGACTTGGAGTTCAAATTTATTAACGTTTATGTTTGAACGACTGCTTGATACTAATATGTTATTATTAGTAGTAAATCATTTTATTCTTTTATGATGTCTGCTTCTTTTAGTTCTTCAATTATAGATATAATTTCATTGTCATGATTGCTGTTACCAGCATTTTTTGAGGCCATTAGTAGCATTAGTCTTTCAATTAACTCATTAGGATCATCCCAGTATATAAAATCTGTGTTCATTTTGTAAGATTTTTTAAAATTTTGCATGTTACCACCACGCTTAACATCAGAACCAATAGATGATTGTATGGAAAAAAAAGTTTTTTTCCATACAATCATCTATTGGTTCTGATTCATAAAATAAAGGTTTAATTATTTGGCAATATTTCATTTCCTTATCTCCTTTTATTTGACCCATACTATTAAATTCTCTTTTGTGAGCATTTGTTTTACGTAACATATCTTTATAAACAACTTTGTCTTTGTCTGAAACTAAATCTATATCTGGTTTTTTTTTAAAAAGAAGCTCTTTTAGTCCACGTGTCATTTCGTAGTCAATATCTCCAATTGAAATGATCATAATCTTAGGATAACTAGAAGTTTCTTTTAAAGCAATGGGTACATTTCCCATCATAAGTTTATTATTTTCACTGCGTACTCCAAAGGGTACATTTAAAGTATTAAAATCATCAAGTATATTGTCTTTTACTAGCATAGATAGAAAAGGTGTATCTAAGGTAGTGAGATATTTTTCATTTTGAATAGGAGTACTCATATTTTGGTCGTTGCATTCCATATATTTTATACGACTATTTTCACTTTTAATGGAGTCGTTACTTTCGGTTTCAAAATTTTCATAGAATGAAGTGTTCAAATCATTAGACTTCATTGATGAATGGCAGACTTCACCAATCTCATCATGTTTATTTTTATATAGGTTATTTTTGGTTAATTCTACCATTTCTGCCAACGGAATAGTGAGAGGTTTAAAAACTCTATTCATATTAAAGTTTGTTTTGTCTTCTTCATTTTTCATTTGTTTTATTTTACTTTTAATAGCTTGAACTGATTTAATTAATTGTTCTTTCATATTTATTTCCATATTTTATCAGCAGTCACTACTGCTAATTAATAATGTAGATCTCGGAATGAATACCAATAATGCATGTTGTGTGTATATAACTGTTATTGTCTTCATTCCAGTTTGATAAAAATGTCAAAACCCCGTCTATATCTACCGTTGTTTAATTCACAATCTTTATTAATCAATAAAAAAGCGTGTTGGTCTTTCCATGTTTCATAGCATATGTTTTTAAAGTTACACCAAAGCATATCGGAGTTCACATGTTCATTGTAAATATGTTTCAAGTTTATGTCATCTTGTTTAAAAATTATAAGAAAGTTTGCATTATCTCGGATTAACTGTTTTGGTATTTTCGAATATGTTTGAGACAAGTAAAAACAATCAACTTTATTATGTCTACCCATCGAAAAATAATTCCGTATATTAGTTTGATTCTCACATGCAACATCATCAAAAATAAAGACAGAATTTGGTAATGCCTTTTCAGGAGATATAACACTTTTGCTGTCGTTAAACATTACAAACTGTGTATCTGGAATGTTTTTGAATACTTCGTTTAAAAAACAATATTTTGGCTGGAATGCGGTTTTCGAGTAAATATAAACATTCTTAAACTTGAGACCATTTTTATGTAATAACAAGCTAATCATTACATTGGTTTTTCCACAATTTGATGGCCCACAAATTATAGAACGAACAGTATTAGGTAACAAAGTGCTGTGTCTAAAAATATATGAATGCGGTTCTAGTAAAATATCGTTCACTTCTAGAGATACGGGTTGCTTTATCAACTTCATTTTACAGTCTGATTTCTAATTAATATGAAATTTTACTTAAATAATAATTGTTATCATATTTTATATTTTTTAAATATAAAGGTATTATGTACGTAACTTCATTCGGTACCTATTCAGTTATGGTCTCTTGGTCAAGAATAAAAATCCAAACACTTCAATCATTGAATATATAGAAATTTATTAATTCATTCCTTAATCTTATAATAAAATTCTAAATTCAATAAATTATGAAATATTATATAACGGTATACGTTCAAAATATCACTTAAAATTACTTATTATTGAAGACAATTAAAACATTATATTATAGTGACCCCATGGTAAAGTATCCACTTGATTAGTAAGTATATACCGTTTGTCATCGTTTCTATTCATTACTTTTTTATGTATCTCTTGTGAATATAACATGTGCTTAATAGACTTAATTATGTTCATTTTACATGATAAACTTTCATCACGAAACAATGCGTTCTTATAATGAGATAACTGCAAATTTTTTGTAACACTTTTTGAGATTCCTTTGGCTTTATTTATTTGTGTTTTAGCAGCTATTATACAATACAATTTAGCTCTTAAGCCAGCAAATTCACTAATTACTTTGCCGCCAAGTTCATCTTTAAACATTCCAGGTACTTTACCATTTTCTAGCGGGATGTAATAAGGATTGTTCTCATCAAAATTACTTGTATCGAATTCATTTAAATTATTTTTTATGTCTTTGTATATATCATCCGTATAAACCAGATAGAGCAGGCTGTCGGTATCTGTATAGCAAAGCTTTACATTGTTCGCGTATTTCTTTTTAATTACATTGTAATGGTATTGATACAAGTGCTGCTTAGCATATTCCAAAACTACAAAACCTATATAGATTGGTCTGTCTAAAACAACTTTCTCGGGTTTTAACTGAACCGCTACTAGATTTTCAGAAAAAATACAAACACACTTCACATTAGGCTTAGAAACTATTTTTTCCGCACCAAGCTGTTTATTCGTGATATTGGTCTTATCATTCCATTTGGTAACTAACTTTACATCAACCTGTTTGCGTTTATTTTCTATAGTCTTGCCAAATATTGAATTATTTAAGAGTTTAAAAAAATCTTTTTCAAAGATCGTAGTGGATTCTTGCCGAAGACGGGTATTTAAATCAATATATTTCTTTAAATATTCTTCTTGTCTGAAACTCAGTATTCGATGGATTTTTCTTAATACTAGTCCATTTTTTATGCATTCTTTAAGGTGAGTATAGTGAATAACATAATTAAATTTATCATACAAGTTAGCTATTAGTTTTTTCGTTTTTCCTCCTATGGGTACAAACTTTTCTGGCGCAAAAGGTAAATCACTATGATGATCATGCAAATATTTTGGGTACTCCAGATCAACCTCTAAAATAAACCCACAATTGCTGTCATCTAATACATTCATTACATCAAACTTATCAATTTCATTTTGATTTAGAAATTTAAAATCTGAAATAGGTAATTTTTTAGTCATAGCATAACCATATAAATTGTTGCAATCGAGATATATCAAATAGCTAGAATCTTTAACGTCGTCAAATTCTGGTAAATAAATATTATTAGCTTTTGCATGACGTAGTGAACACTGAGCTAGCCCACCTCGAATACCCTTTTCAATCATTTGGTATATTTCCAGATCATGAATCAAATCTAATTTAACACCTGTATAAAGTAGCATAGCATCCCAACTAAAACTAGGTGCGGTGATGTAGTATGCTGGATCTAATTTATAGTACTGTAGACTTACATCTCGAAACTTTTCAAATATGTCACATAATAGCAAAACATCGCATTTTAGGTACAAGTCAGTATACTCGCCTAACGAGTTGATGTTAAACTCTTTCCAAACAGTTTGAGCAAATTCATATTCTTCATCAGTTATATGTTCCAATTTTAATGTGTTATAGAAATCTTCTTTAGGAGGAAGTTGTCTACACTCATATTTTTGCCATGAGTTCATAAAATCATATGGATAAATTCCTTTGCTTTTCAGCAAATGTACATTCTCGACATTGAACTCGTCTATTACGTGAACAAAATCCTTTTCAGTCAAGCTTTTACTCAGTATATCTAAACTTGAACTGAGAAACTGAAAAGAGTCTATGAATTTTATTTGAATTGGGTGTTCACCCTTCTTGATACAGATATATTTAGTTATGCTTATATATTTTTCTTTGGTTTTAGGTATAATTGTAATTCTCCCGTTATATTTTGATAACTCTTTAATGAATATATGAGAGTCATAGTTCGATAAGTTATGAAATACCACAGGTATGAATGGACATACCCTGTACATCAAATTACAATACACGTGCGATGGACCCCTATATTTGGAGGTTATTGGGTCGTGATCACGAACCTTCAAATCTCCGAGTAATAGGTGGCCACAAATATGACAATTAGAAGCATTTTCGAAACTATCTTTCTCATCTTTGGTTAAGGGTAACATTGGTTTTTTATCTCTCAATATTTTGCTTATTTGCTTTATATCTTCAATCAGTGTAGTAATAAATACTTCAACACAATCTTGCCCTCTATAAGAAACGTATTTATTCATACTTGGATCATGTGAACAGCATATATAATAACCAAAACAAGATGGTTGATGTTTTTTAAAATTATGAGTGTTATGAGAGCAATCTTGATCATGGTTTAGCAAGAGACATTCAAAATCAGCATAAATGATAAAATTGATTTTTTGTTTTCTCTCATAATGTTTAAAACCAAGTATACTATTTTGTTGTGGTAAAGTCGTTACAACTTTAGAACAGTTATGAGTTTGATACCTTATTTCACTGTTACTAAACTGTAAACATGATTCACACATATGTAGTTTACCTTTGTACTTAGTTATCTGTCGTCGTACTAATTTAATCAAATCTTTTATAAGACAATAATGACCCTTATAATTTCTTTCCAGATATAATAAATAAACATGGATAGATTTTCTGTTATTTGTTAGGTATAGTGGTCCAGTTACATTATTAGTTTTCTTTTCTAATCCATATATATTAATACTTATTTCATTGTTCGTTTCAAATACTTTTATGTCTTTATATGATGGAGGAAAAGACATGCCTTCAATATTGAAAATTGAACTGTAGTGTGGGTAGGAGTTTGTTCTGCTAACATTACTCTTAGCAGGATATAAAGCAGCTAGAACACTCCATAGAAAGCAATAATTATCATTATTCTGGATATTAATACAACTTTTCGTATTTTTTACGTTTGGAGGTAACTCTATATATGTTCCACCTCTCATAGGACAGTATTTATTAACATTGATTTCTAAATGACTCACAGATCGAAAATACCATCCCGATTCTTTGTGTTCGAATTCTGATAGTTTACGTTTGAATGTTTCAATCGTTTTTAAATACAAGTCAGTAATATTCGTATTCATACAAATTATCTCATATTTCGTATTGAATGATTTTAATTGCTGTTCGCTTGATTTAGGTAACATAAAGTAAGCGAACAATTCGAAATTAATCTTAACACATGTATTTTTCTTTAAAGTCATGTTTACAAGTTTCAGAATACCATTTTTGTTCTCGCACAGGAATGTCTCTAGTGCGAGATATTCGGCTTCTTGTGCGGGATTTAAACGATATGTTGCGATTCTATTTTTAAACGCACTCGCAATTATATAGATATTCTCTGATTCAGTTGCCAATAAGCATTTTGATTTATGTAAGTTTGTTTTCATATGATATTTCAATTCATGTTTCGGTAATTCAATTTCACATAGTTTACATTCAGTTATCTCATTATATTTCAATTCATGTTTCGGTAATTCAATTTGACATAGTTTACATTCAGTTATCTTATTATATTTCAATTCATTTTTCGGTAATTCAATTTTACATAGTTTACATTCAGTTATATCATTATTAGTCGATAGCCTTTGTTGAGTAGAGGGGGATACTGTAAAAAAAAAACAAAACAAAATTATATTTATACAAGAATGTGTATATTATATAGAAATAAGTAAGTAAGTAGATTATATTACAATATAAACCTTAAGTACAATCTAGAATATAGGTATTGATTACATAATCAGGTATTATATGGATCGTTAAAATGTCGCATGAATCTAATAATAACTGCTCACAAAATCTTGAGGGCAGTGCTTAAACTCCTTCCTTGTTTCGTTAAGAAACTTCTTTAAATAACCCCATGCGAGTGTATCATTTTCGGTACGGTTTTTACAAGATACAATAGCATGGCGCCAACGGTTTATCGGTAAAATGTGTTCAATTTCACCTACTTCATAAATCTTCATTTCAACATAGTATGAACCCTTCTTTGATCCATCACATTGTCTACTCATACCATTTGCAACTCTACGACTGTATTGACAGTATAATGGAGGAGTTTTTTTACCCTTAACAGGAACAGCAATCTCATCTTCGTCTCCGCTGTCAGTTCCAAATAAGTCTTGAGAGGTTGGTTTTGTGACTGGGTTGATAACAATTTTCTTTTTCTTCGATCCGGTAGAGGAAGTCGAAGACTCGTTGGCTCTCTTATTCTGCAGTGATGTTGACGGCGATGGTTTGCAATACTTGACTTTCGCTCGCACTTCTTGCTGCTCGTGTTGCTCGTCACACTCGTCTTCAGAAGGGAAAAGATGGGTAGCTGAAGTTTGACAAAGCTTTGACCTGAAATAAAAAAAAATAGCTATGATAAAATTATGCTAATATAAAGTTGAATAGATAAAAGATGAACGTGGAGAAGGTAAATAAAATGAACAGGTGAAACAGTTGGTTAGCGGATGGTTGTAATAATAACTGAATAAATGACACATTTATAGGCGAATGGATGAAGACTCAGTAGTTGATAAATAGTTGAAAATATGAATAGATGCAAAGATAGTTGAAAATACGAATAGATGAACAGATAAACAGATGAATAGGTCAATAGATGAATAGATGAATAGATGAATAGATGAATAGATGAATAGATGAATAGATGAATAGATGAATAGATGAATAGATGAATAGATAAATAGATGAATAGATGAATAGATGAATAGATGAATAGATTAATAGATGAATAGATATATTATAGTTGAAAACACGAATAGATGAAACGCAAAGTTAATGAATAGATGAGGAGTTTATTTTACTTCAAAAAATGAAGTAATTGATATTGGTTAAATAACTTTTCACAGGTGAACAGTAGAAAAAAAATAATATGAAACAAGTGAGTCGTTGAATGGATAAGTAATACAGGTGGTACTTACATTATTGACAATTTTATTTTTTCTGGTAGTCAGACCTTGATTCCAGCAAAATGTGATATGTGACAATGGTTTCTAAAAGAGTGGTTATATAGGGCTAACACATATTACATCTACATAGTATGTGTTTGTAAAACTGCACACTTGCAAAAAATGCATGGTCAGGAGATTATCCATATTTGTAAGACGTGTCCAAAGTCCAGACATCCCTTATACGTATTTATGCGAATTTGCATATCTAATGTCAAATACAAATTTGAACCTTATCTATGTAAAATATATGTTTAAAATAGTATAATACCATCGTAGTAAAACAATATCAAACCACTTAAATATACCTATCAACTAGCTGGAGCGATAAAACAGCACACATACAATAAAAAATGCATGCTTGGGAGATATCCATGTTTGTAAGCCGTGTACAGGTATCACTTATACGTATATATGTCAACTTGCATAATGATTTCAAATGAATATCCCTAATTTCGAACCTTATCAAGAAAAAAAAATTATATTAAAAATTTTATAAAAACGTGTTAGTGAACCAAATTTAACACTCTTAAACTTGCCTTCCAATTGCATAGAAGTTCTTCTGTCTGCACTCTCTACCACCAAATGTCGGTAAGTAAATATTTCCTTAAATTTAAATATCTTAACCAATGTCGAATAATATGAAGAAATTTCTATTTAACTATTTTGATAATATCATTGGGTGTTGAATAATAATCCCATTCTATATAATGTGTTTAAAATTCCGTTCATTTACATATTATAAGTAATTACTTCTTTCTTATTCCAGAAATCTCCAGATATGTTCAGCAGTTACTCACCAATCTCACCATTCCCTGCGGAACAAATGCTCCGTCAAAATGTAGTTGATTATATTGAGAGAGAGAGACCATTCGAAATCGAGGAAAGTCCAATCAGTAGAACCGACAACAACATCAATGATAACAACCATAAAAAACGACGAGCGAAAAAGGGTTTGCATTCATACATCAAAAAGCCAATGAAGGGTGCACCGTCAAAAATTATACGCATACAGATCTTTGACGCTGAGGAATTTCAAAGTTCTGAACATACATCATGTCACTGTAAAGCTAGTGTGTGTGCGCAATATATCGCTGATATGTTTAGTGATGATGTGTACCGGAGTGCTAAAGACTTAGTGGGTAAAATACATAGAAAATTAATATTATAATCATAATAAGCATTAAACAGTTAAGTAAATAGCTTGATATTATTTGCCTATTTGATTTTCAATTAACCCTCCTCCCCTGGTTTCAAATTATGATACTAATAAAATCACTCGATCAACTCTTAAACTGTGATAGAAAAACATCATACGGAAAGTGGCATCAGAACCACAATTTTCAAGGATATATCTACTGAGCGTGTGTGTTGTCTTTCTAAGAGTAAGGTTTAGAGAGAGAATAGGATGATGTTATAACTGATGATAAGAAAATGATGATCTAGATTCAACAACTAGGTATCTCTAAAGCATTTCATAGCGTATTTATGTAGTTAAGTATTTCAAACTGTACCTTACATCTATAAAAAGCTACATACTTATATTTAGTTGTGTTTATTAATATCATACCGATTCGAACGTATTTGAAACGTTATCTTACAAACTGATGTTTCCTACATACATATAATGCATAATATACTTCCAAAGGCTCGAGACGGTAGATAGGAATGCGTTCAGTATCCTTTTATGGATAATGGAACGATACTTAGCAACACACTGTGAGAGTGGGGAACATTGCTTTATAAATAAAGTGTTGTATGATCTACGTATCAGTTGAAATAAAGATTTTTTATCCATAAATAAGTAACTATAATATTATGACTTAATAGACTATTCATTAAAATACGTACAATATCGTAGTCGTACCTATCTAATTATATCATTTTAAACTTAATAAAATAAATTCAATAATCATAGTTCTTTCATAATACAAGTAAAACTATATAAAAGTACTTATTCAGATTTGAATGAAAAGAAAGAGAATATATAAGAATTAAGTCCTTGTGGATGATCAGTATAAATTATATAACGAATAGATGAATCATCTACTCTTCTATTTGAATAGGTGAAGACCTAGACCTAGGTTAACTGGTGAAATTAGGGTAGATGGATCTATTGATCCAGATACCCTAATTTTACCCTACTAATATAATTAAAAATCATCCTCATTAGCATCGTACATGCCTATCTCAAGTATTTATGGTCGGCACAATGTGTTTTGTCTGCAACACAAAAGACGACAAAAGACCAAGACTCTTGGTTTATGTTTTTAGGACTGGCCGCCAATCCTAATAATTTATATTAAAATTAATGCGAACCAGACTTTCGTTAATATTTGTTCTTATGCTAATTTCAAACAAACTGAATGTCACAATATTCAGTAAGTATAAAGAGTAATATTATAGAGTCTATATCTGTGTGCACTTATTTAATTAGGTATTAAATTATTACCTTTATGAGGCATCCTAAGTTGGTAGGTACCTAAATAGATCTATACCGTTTTCATATAACACAAAATACATATAATAATATTATGCTATATAACTAGTGAAAGCGTTATTAATCACAGTACCATACCTACAATTAAATAACTACACCCTCTGCAAGGAATTATAGGGCCTCAGCCTCAGCCAGATCACAGCCTACAGGTTACCTATATAATAAGCAAACCAAAATATCAATCAATGCAAAAAGAGTTTTCTAATGATAAGTCAAAAAAGGAACGACGGATACATCTGTTTTATAAAATGGGAGAATTTTCTACTAAAAGAGGTATAAACAAATTATTTTATCATAAAGATAGGAACTTACTTTATGTCTATAATAATTTAGCTAACTAGGATTTTTAACGTATCGCCTAGGTAAATATACTGATTTAATGAACTTCTAAATTAATTTATATAACCAACGATTTTACTTCTTTTTCATACTAGGTGTATTTTTTTGCTCCATTGCCGAGTCATTAGCGAAATTCATTAGTTACAAAAGCAAAACTAGCAGATCTTGGGTAGTTTTGTAAAACAGTCCATGTTTTAGTAGCAGAAAAGTAAATCGTTCATTACTTATAGGTATTTATCACCACCATCTGGTTTGGATGAAATTACAACACAATATTGACCATGTAGTTTAACATCATCAATCCCTACATCTCGACACCTCAAGAACTCTATTCATTATGGAACTAGGTCTAGGTCTACTTTTTCAGGAATGTGTTTTTCATCAAAGGCATCTAAACATGTCGTTTCTAATTTGAAGTCGGTCTAATTTGAAGCATACACATATGTAACATGGATGTATGTAATTTCCAAGACTGACATGAACGAAGAAGTTGGTAGCCATCTGGTTTTCTGGTGCCCTAGCAAAGATTTGAATTCATGATCGTAGCATGATGTGCAGATCGGGGTATTGAATAGCTTTGGATAATAATAGGTCTGTACCTAGTACTTACGAGTATAATCGGTGACTGAAAATCAGCGCCGCCCGGAACGAATATTTCGGGTTGCAAAAGTTGATTCACCTCCCTTTGCTTTGTTTCCTCTATATAGTTTTTAATTACCCCTGTCTAATTATAAATGGAGAGCAATAATATTTTTATTTATATGTATATAAATATGTTTATGGCTATTTTGAATTGTATTACCTATAAAGCCCTCAATATAAAGGCTAGTTAAATTTTCCGCATTCGCGCTTTTCCCTGCATAATATTACCTACATCATGTTTACCTGAAGGCGCTGACAAGTGCTAAATAGCTTTACTTGAACAGATTTTTAGCAAAATTTGTTTAGGTTGTGGCAACAAGATAATTATATATTAATCTTGATCACATTATTTGAGGCAAAGAAAAATCCGAAATACGTTTCCTTTCCTTATCGCAAGGGACAAGAAAAGTTACATTTTCTATTTACGTTACTAGTTTTGTGTTAATAAGCTTACTTTCGGATTTTACTCGTACCGAACTAATCGCGATTTCACCATCGCTGCCACTCTTTTTTATGTTGCATTTTTCTTGTGGGAAAAAATGCGAATATGCTGAAATTTTGTCGCTATCGGACTGCGTTGATAGAGAACATAAATACATAAAGAGTCTTCGATCATTTTATGATCGTAAGATATATACCTCAATATAAGTGTCAGAATATTTTAAAGTTTTATATTGACAAAATGAACTATAATTATAACATATTGAATATGTCTTATATAACGTGTTGAGATAACAGCATAGAACAATCTGTTCACAGTAAAATGGCTGAACGAACACACATAATGTAATCACGTTTAGTAGAGGGGCGTGGATTTTTAAACTCAAATATGTCGGTCGTATGACAGTTTTACAAGAAATAGGTATGTTGCAGGGATAATACCATAGTAAAAAGAGTGAGGTCTCCACTCCTTCTACTATGGTAATACTGTGATGGTACCGTAGTATTGCATTAACAGTAGGTACAAGGTAGGTAGGTAACGTGCCAAACCTTGACCTGGACTACTGCTACTGTTTTACTATAGTATCTGGTGACACAGATTACATAATAGTTAAATAGACCGAGACTATTGGCACCTCATAGCCCAGTTTTACATGCTCGCAAATTCCTGGTCCGGTGATCTAGTTTATTCAGGCTGTGACACATTTCCCGCGATAATTTATGTTGGATATATAAAATGTGAGACATTGCAATTTAAATTGTGGTACAAGACAAGTTCCGTCATTCTAGAAGTGTTAAATATAGGCTTATTCCACTAATCTGTCTCACTGTATTAGGTAGAATACGACGCGACGCAAAGAACAATAAAAAATAAGTATTAATTTTCGTTTCACATGTTTTTTATTGTGGAGCACAATGACATATTTTATAAAAGTGTTTCAGAATGTATACAATACTATATAATAATAATTATTTTTTATATAAAATCACCCTCATCTAGTATCGGTAATCCGTTGACACAGATTGTAGAATGTATATATTATGTCTGATAAATAAATGTAGGTATGTAAAAGTTCACTAATAGCAACCCCCTCAATTAGAAAACCTATCGTCAAGCACCTTACGGTGTGTTCTGGCAGCTGTTGCCAATAATTCTAAGTTAGCCTGATCAACATCTTCGACCGAATCATCACTTACCATTACCAACAGGTGTGACAGTGGTCAAAGTGGTTAATCATATTATTATTGGTATATACTTATATTATAAGTAAAGGAGGTCATATTGAAAAACGTCTCGTTGCGGAGCCTGTGGAAAAGCGCTGCTTTGAAATCACGGTGTCCTGGGTTCAATACCCGGGTCGTAAAATGTATTAGGGTTTTCTTACACATAAATTTACAGTCCGTCCGGAGTCTGGATATGGGATCTGTTCATCACCCCTTATTACGTGGAACCAAAACATGTCTAACGAAACGTGGAAACCTGTGCCTACCCGAGATTTACAGCTGTGGAGATTATCTTCATTTAAAAAAATCGGAACCATGCGTGTGAACATTATGATGTCGGACACCGCCACTGGCATTAGTACCTATACTTACGCAGACACACGCGTACGTGCACGGGTTGTCACAGAATGGGAAATATAATAAATGTTAATAAAAGATTAATACTATACACATTTATTTTTAAGCGGAAACTAAGACAGGAAAATAAAATAAAAAACAGTTTTTTTGCTCTCGGAACTGTGTTGGTAACTATTGTATATCATAATATTCACCATATTGCCCTTAATAATTAGAAAAAGTTATGAACACTAATGCACATCGTAACTCATAATAATAATTTTTCAAAACATGAAAGAAGACGTTTACCCTGCTGTGTACCCGCAAAATATATTTGTTTACCAGTTACATAATTGATTCAAATCTTGTTCGTTATATATTTTTTTATATTTATTCCGCATTGTGCGACGTTAACGTAACATCTTGTTTTCAGTTTTCTAGATAATGTTTTCAGTGCTCTACGGTTCAGGAGGTTAACTCTCACCTCTTATAGTAAGAATAATTTAATCTTACAACTAAATTTTATAGCTCCACGTCAATTAAGCAATCTTAGGTACAAACAGTAATAGAATCGCTCGTCGTTTTGATGACGTCACAAGTAATTGATCACTCTTTTCGCGAACTCTGACGTACGAACTATTATACTGTTCCAGCGACAAATCCGTCATGTTTATCCATAAAAAGTTACTTTCTAGTAGCAGATTTAAACTTGATTTTGGATATTTTACTATTAAAATGGGTTTAATTAATGTGTAAATTACGTTCAATGTTTTTATTTCCATTATTATTTAAAATAATAGAGACACGGCAAAATTATTTGGTGAGTGAAGCTAAAAAAATTACAGACAGCTGTTGAGCAGCATACAATAAAATGTCGTAAAACTATAATAAATCCATATCATAATATCGTAGTTCGGATCAGTGCGAGCGGGATAACGGTATATTATAAACGTCTAGTATCTCGCTTGCACATCCGTGATACTTATTTCATTCGTTCTTTAAGTAGGATTAAACCAATATTGCTTTGTGTGGTTGTGGGTCGGTGATAGTTGTGTCTACGAGTGATTATTTTAAGCATGAAACAAAACGCTCCTTTTTATGATGGTTCCATAAAAGGTGGGAGTTGGCGCCCAGTTCAGTTTTCTGGGCAATATTGTTTTTTTTTTTAAATGTTATTGTGAAGGAACAAGCTTGAGGCCCACCTGATGTTAAGCGGTATCTTCTGCCTATAACAGATGCATTTCATCACAAGTGACGAACTGCACTGCGCCCATCACCTTGAGACATGCCTGTTAGTCTCATTTTGCCTGTTATTTCACTGGCTCTCAAGGACTGCTTGCGAGCCAGTCCTTGAGACTGCTGCCGGAACATACCGTTAGGTGCTTGGCGACAGATTTTCTACTTGGGGGTGGTCGCTAGCCAGGCGGGCATTCGCAAAATGCCCTTCCACCATGCAAAATTCTATTCCATTCCAGTCTATTTTTCAGAAAACTGAACTGAACCGTCGACCACATCATCAGTTACCAACGACGATGATGGCGATACATTGTAGCGTTCATATCCTAACTTTACTGAACTGAACCTTTGTTATATCTCACTAGCATAGGACTACCTACTACACTACATTGTTGTATAGCAATTTTGGTCACGGCGAAGCTTATTGTGTCTGCCCTAAGCCTAGTTTAAAACGAAACTATAATGCTGGAAAACTGTACCACCAAATTGTAACAATTTAGGGAACTAGATGATCACGGTGATCACGATGATAAATGGTAATAAGCCCGGTACAAGCTCATGCTTATCACCAGTGGACGGTAACTGTAGAGGTGGACGGTACACCAGCGCAATAACCATATTAGTACGAAACTGGTACTTTGTTAATAGTATTGTGACTGAACGATCACGAGGCCCTTTTAATGTTAAGCGGTAACCTCTGCCTGTTATGCATTTCGACACAATTGACCAATCTCTTTGCGCACCTCAACCTAAGACATACAGTTGTTAAGTCTCATGTGCCTATAATTTTACGGGATCTCAAAGACTCTGATAGGTCCTTGGCGACAAATTTTCTACTTCTTACTCATGGTAGAGTTCAAGAATGACGAAAAGAGTAGTTGAATCGCCCACTGTAGGTTTTTTCCCTCTCCAAAGTATCATAATGAAGCCATTGTGGCACATTGCAACTCATAAAATTGACACTGAGTCACATGTAGTGAATGAGACAAACCTAGTACAACATTTACAACCTAAAACACATTTCAAGGCGTGCCGGAAATCATTTATACTTCCACGCAATAAACCGCGTTCCACGTCGTTGTCTCGGCTAGAATCAAAGAGTCTGGCCGCTACTACAATTCGACGAAGTATCGAACTTCGGGTGCGAAAGTAAGGTATCCGCAAAACACGTATCGGCTTACTTTTGTTTAACTTCGTTCGTAGCATAGACTTGCAAGCATTTGCCTGTGTAGATCATTGACGTAGATATATATTATCTCGATGGTGTAGATACTGTTAGTAATAATATCTCGATGGTGTAGATACTGAATAAATTTTTCTTGTCGGATTCGTATGGTTTTTACATTTTCCAAATATGAAATTAAATTTATTCGTATGGTTTTTACATTTTCCAAATATGAAATTAAATTTATTCGTTTGCTTTTTTTGCCAAATAGTCAGTCGTGTTCTAAATATGCAGAAAGAACACAAACACTATTGAGGACATTAACGTAAATTCTAAATATCTTACGTCTATTTTCTAGAATAGTAGCGACACCTCTCGCTGAGCTCCATAACTAGGATTCTCAGTCTTACCATGGGAAAATGTTCTTTAAAATTCCATTTAAAACTTAAAACTGATTGAAACATAATAGCATTCGCAGAGTAGTATGGGAGATTCCATAGCGGGCAAGATTTGTGAAGAACGATGCGGTCCGACCATAGACAATAACAAACAACGAACTTCGTACCGCAAATTCAATTTTCGTTGTCTAAAAGGTCGCTCGAACACGAAAATTCGAACTTCGTTGAATTGTAGTAGCGGCCCCGATTCTGATAGAATAGAGTATCTTACTACCTATCTAAATGTTGAATTCAATTCACATTCACACTAATCGCCAACATGTTTATTTTTGTAACTAGTTTAACGACATTCGCAAACTGGTTTTAAAGTTTATTATCATTAGCAAATCGCCACGTTTTCTATTGCGTCTTAATTTCAGTATACTAGGTAGGTAAATGGAAACAGCTGTAAATATAACTCTACAAAAATATAGAGCTATAAACAGTGTTTAATAATTAATAAGTTACCAACACAGCAGTTACAGAAAATGGGGAAAGATAACCTAGTTCTTTCGGCAACACATGCCAGAGAAAACTCTTTCTCTTCTATAGGTTCTTTTTTCTTCTTTTTTATAGGACTGTGACGGAACTCGCAACAAGCCCACCTGATGTTAAGCGGTAATCTCTTCATTAACAGATTAATTTCGTCACAAGCGGTGAACTGCACTGCGTCCGGGTCCCTGAGATATAGTTTCATGTGCTTGTAATTTCTTACTGGCTCTCAAGAACTGCTGATAAGAGTGGAGAGCTGGGCGATAGATTTTCTACATGAGGGTGGTAGCTAGCCAGGGGAGCATTCGAAAAATGCCCTTCCACATGCGGTGAAGCTCAAGCCGGCGTGGAGGGGAGCGAACCATGGATTTATGTCACGGCAGTCCATAGCTATTACCCCTCGGATATTATTGCTTCACAGGGTGCTTACCATTTGAGTGAGATTCGCTAAAAACGCTAAAAACGATCACACTCCCAAAAAGTTGTTCCACATGGGTCTTGGCGTTATTTTCGCCTTAAAAGCTACATCTAATGTCAAAAGTGACAGAAGTGGCAAATTTTAGTGGCATTCTTAGCGTTCTTATCCAAAAATGGAACGGGGATGACAGTTACAAACGATCACGTGATCACAACCATAGACGCAGAATGTGATCAAAATTATCGAAAATAACGTTCTTAGCGACTAATGGAATATACCCACAGTTATTATATCTTTGCTTTGGATTTAACAAATCCGAATTTATCTCACAGCGCAGCGAGCGACGCGGGCACAAATTACCTACTCATGAGATCAAAGTACCTACGCGTGTGTAGCACAGTAGCATTTAAATATGAGCCGAAAATGTTCGCGGTTTCACTACAGATATATGTTCAAGGTTAAATCAATATCGCGCACACTTTAGCGAACTCGCAAATATTGGTGTTGGAGGTTGTCCGCAGAAATAACATGGACTCACGTGCTGGACACAGAATATGTGACAGGATGTAGCTGTAGTCGGCTTCATTGTCAGGAACTTGATGGAATGAAAGTATTATGTCTACGAATAAATATTTAAATATGTGGAACTCTCATGCAGTTACCGATTTGATTACAGACTCATCAAGTTCACAAGACACGGTTAGGTTGGCGTTCTGCTGTTTTTGAACTTGACTTACCTATATTTCTTTACATATTTATTCGTAATGTTATGTATATTAATGATGTTACAACTTCACTTTTCATAAAAATAATAACAAATATTTTTTAAATACTTTAATTAAACATTAATATAATATTTTAATAAAACACTTAAAAAGTTTAAAAAATATCTCTAGTGACAATTCCGCCTAATTGCCGAAGTGACGTCACAAACGCCACGCAGCCAAACCGGAAGAATTTTCGACGCATTTCGATTCTACACGAAAGATCCTCAGGAGGTCTTGACTCTACGAGCGCACGTTCTCGATCGTGGAATTATCACTTGATACTGGTAAGCAAGTGACTTATTCTAGCATACCCATCATTTTTACTTGATGCCTACTTATTTTTTTGTTGTATTAGGTATTTAGGTACCCGCGTCACTCGTCTCTGGCCCCGCAACCACATAGTTATCGCCTGTCGGTATTTTTTTCATCGTGAAAGGTTTTATCATCGTTTAGGTATAAAACCGACCTCACTAACCCTAAACCCAGACAACACCAGTAAAAAATACAACTTCCCGGCCCTTGCCTATTTCTAGGTACTGAATTAAAATTTAGCATATACGAGTACACACATTATAAATAAGTAACAACCCTGAGACAGGCAAGTATGGTAGGTAATTATATCGCGAATTGGGTCGGAGGTAGCCTACTTCCCACTCTTTCTACTATGTCTATATGTCCCTACCCATCTCCCCACAGTTGACATTTACGTGGCGCGCGGTCATGAGTTGGATGGGTGACCGCTAGTGTCATTACTAGTGAGCGTTTCCGTGCTTCGGAGGGCACGTTAAGCCGTCGGTCCCGCTTGTCGTCTTAGGATGGCAGTCGTTATAGCATGGTGGTAGGGCATTTTGCGAATGCCCGCCTGGCTAGCTACCACCCTCAAGTAGAAAATCTGTCGCCAAGCACCTAACGGTGTGTTCCGGCAGCTGTCCTTGAGAGCCAGTACTTCTAGGTTAGCCTGAACAACATCTTCGACCACATCATCACTTACCATCAGGTGAGATAGTGGTCAAAGGCTAACCTATCACGAATAAAATAAAAAAAACATTTTGATTCAGGTCGTTTGCGTGTCGGCCCAATTGTTCATCTGGTAAGTTGCGAATTTGTAATATGGTCTTCAGCGTACAGTAATATGCGTTTCTGGCACTTGAAATCCTACAGTCGTTGTAATGTCCCTAAATTTTTAATTTCAGTAAAATTGGTACTGTGGTTTTTACATGCGGCGGAAACGCATTCTACAAACAGATACTTTTATAAAAATTGCACCTTCATCCAATTTGTATAGGTATTTCAATATTGGATAATATTCAAACGGCATGGGAAAGCTCACGAAGAAAATAAGGGAGAGGAGGTTCACAAACTATCCCTCTCATATTTTTTTTCTTTGTGGTTATAATAAAATACGTAAACAAAGAAAATATATTTTTAGACTCATCGTGATCATCAACGACATGACGTTCACTCGTTGAACACTTTCCTCCCTTTTTACGGGTTGCCATAATCCATATGCTTGGCAGGAGTCTTGGGGATTACAATGTAAGATAGCAGTTTTTCCAATTTATAAAGGGCTTGAAATTATGTATCTCAAAATCTGTGTAACAAAGTAATGCAGTAATTAAATTTCATAGCTGTTCTCTCTTAACTTTAGTTTTATCAATATTTATTATATATTTTGCCTTCTGTATATATTTGTACAACATGCATGCGTTCCTACTAGCAATTTCTTTTATTACAAAAATCCAGAAAAATGTAATGTAAGACCAGTGTCACTATTTTAAGCTATTAGCAAATTATAACTCGGTCTCCACGATACAGGCATTGCCTAGTGTGGAGGCCACAAGCTAATTATTTAAGATATTAGTATTAGTAGATACAATTATCTGCGAAATACATAGTGTCAATGGTAAACACTGTTACTTAAGTTAATACAATATGTTAATAAGACATTGTATGTATGTATACCATTGAAAATAAAGATTTTACCATTTTCATTTTCATTTTCAGAAGGTATTTTCGGGGAATGTTCCGATGAGCTTTTTGACCTTATTCCTGCGTCGAAATTTTACCACCGCACATCTCGACACCGTCAAAAGACCCACCCCCACATCCAGCAAGTATGGACATCACACACTGTTCGCTTTGGCCGCTCTTTTCTTCCGCGTACTTGTGGGATGTGGGTCGACTTTCCTCCGGAGGTCTTTCCGCGAAGCTACGACATGGACCTTTTCAAAAGGGGCATCAACAAATTCCTCTCTGGGCAGGCAACGCATCGGCAGCGCAGCTAGTGTTGCAGATGTCTATAGGCGGCGGTTACCATTTACCATCAGGCGGTCTGCTTGTTTGTCACCCATAATATAAAAAAAGGCGCTATTGCCCACCTTCTATTATTATTACGACTCCCGCAGGAAGATAATATGTAAGATATACCCAGCATCCTGCGGGGCTTTCCTATAGACTGCACGATCATAATATTGTTTTTTTCCTATAAACGTACACATTTTTGCTGTGGATAATAATCTATATGTATTATTTTACCTCTGTAGAGAATATGAGATGAAAGTCAAGGAAGGTGCTATAAAAAATATCGAAATCCAATCAAGTTAAAAAAAAGTATTTTGCTACGAGTGTCATACGGAACACGATTATTTTTTATTGGATAACGAATCGATTTATTTTTTGTGGATATTAAACTCACCAGTCGCAAAAAACGGGCAATCAGAGAAAAGTCCAATAAGACCAAGGTCTGTCTGATTATCAGGATGGTCAACAATGGCGTGGCATTGAGACTTCTTCCGGTGCTTATGGGAACGGCATTTGCCGAATGTCAGGAAAGCAAATTGTTCATTCTCTTATAACACGGTAATACCAATACATCCGATATATTTTTTTAGTGGATACATGTATCTTTCTTTTCACACATCTTTCATTTTGCCTTTCTGTCAATTTAGATATAAAACTGTAATTAATAATCAAAATCGTCTTAAGCATAATGTGATGTGACAAAAACGGAGGACGACAGATTGTTATGCATAACTGCATGTATTTTAAAATGGTATCGGATCTATAATGTGTCTACGCTTTATCAACTCTACACGTTTTCACGATTAAAAAACGTATCAAAGTAGAAAGAATAAAACCTTTTTTGAAGTTATATACTTATCTCTTTCCGTTCCATTCTAAACATTTCCCCATTAGATCGAACCACCGAGAGAAGCAGTCATCACACTCCTCATTATGGATCTCTTACACAGCAGAACGCACTTTCATTATCTTCATGCCGTGGTCAAATTTCACACTTCCCACTTTCACTTCTAGGTTAGCCTGAACAATATCTTCGACCACATCATCACTTACCATCAGTTTTTTTTTATGCCTGATAGGTTTGCCTTTGAGCACTATTTCACCTGATGGTAAGTGATCGAAAAACCTGATGGAAAGGTCGAAGATGATGTTCAGGCTAACCTAGAAGTACTGGCTCTCAAGGACAGCTGCCGGAACACACCGTTAGGTGCTTGACGGCAGATTTTCAACTTGAGGGTGGTAACTAGCCAGGCGGGCATTCGCAAAATGCCCTACCACCATGCTATAACGACTGCCATCCTAAGACAACAACCGGGACCGACGGCTTAACGTGCCCTCCGAAGCACGGAAACGCTCAGTAGTAAGGTCATGCACCCATCCAAGTCATGACCGCGGGCGACGTTGCTTAACTTTGCTGCTCGGTTGAGAACAGCTAAGTAAGCTTCGCTACGAGCGCTTCAAAACCTGTGTCGATGTCAATTACCGCTTTCAAGAAGGTTGTTACTGTTTTAATTTTTGTTGAGTTTTCTATGATCTCGTGGTACCAATCAATGCCAAAGCGTTCTTAGTTTTCGGTCGACTTATGGGAAACACAATTAGGTATAAAACTTCCTGAAACCTATAATGTTCATTTATAATTTTTTACACTTGCCTAATTATACCAACGCCTTAGCTTGCCAGACTAGGTCCTATCATCGTCAATAATGCGCTGCTTAGCACTGTCTTTATCTTCAGTTGTTGCTGTTGAAAGACATCCGTCATGCAGATCCCCGGTGATATTGGTGTCCGGGACATGGCATCATCAAGTCATCATGAAATGCTAATCAACATCTATCATAACTTTGTTGTTGACAAATATCACAGCGGAAGTTGTAATAAATCATGGACAGAAAATCACGCGTTCTGAAGTCATCTTGAGGTGCTACATGGACTTTTCCGAGTGCTGACAATATAAAAAGGAAAAGAGAAATTAATTTGATAGACACACTTACCTCATTAGGTTACCAAAGAGTCCTATTATTCAAAATGTGTTTTTTTAACGTTTGTAACTGGCCAGATCCACATAATATAAAACAAACCGTTCAAAGAATTTTATTGCGATCCATGTGCGTGTCTGAAAATCTGACTGCAATATTATAGGTACCTACTTACAAACAATAATCGAATTCTTATACCATTAACTGTACATACTTATTTCAGTTAGAAAGCTTCTCGAGTGGTTAGTTAGCACTTAGACGCCGACAAGTTCTAAATAGAGTTACTTGAACAGATTTTTAGCAAAATGTATATAGTACGAGTATGTAGCAGTAAAAAAAAAAAATGTTAATCTTGATCACATTATCTAAGACCAAGAAAAGTTCGAAACACGTTTCCTTAAAACTTTCTCAATAGAATAAAATTACAAAGTTGACTCTTAATTACGCTTGTAATGTTATTAAACTTCCAGATTGCCTAGGCAGAGATTGTAGGCAGAGTTCTTCTGCCTAGACAATCTGTTTGGAATGCTTAACAACCGGCGATACACCGGGAAGGCTGAAAATAAAGTACAAAATCAAATTTACAAAGCGTTACATACAATTATAATCGGTTTCCTTGTTCCGTAGTTGATCCCTCTAGCCTATCGTGACCTACTTAATCTACTGATCAGTAATAATTAAGCGGGACTTACGACTAAGGCGGAGGGCTAGTTCTTCATCCAGTCCTTTGAGGCTCCAAAGTCACAACACAGTATCACAGTACAAATTTATTGATAGCGTAGAACAAATACGCTCAAGGCGTCAAAAAATATAAATTTCAATCACAAATATTAAAAATCCGAGTTCTTTTAATTACTTCCAAAAATGCAAGAAGGAGAATGAATTGCAAAAAGTTACAAGTTAATTTCATGAACAAAAATTCCATAGATCACAGATAGCCGACAGCAAAGGGAACGCACGTTCCATTTGCCCGAAAAGTTGATCGGTCCGAACAAATGTAAATATCTTAATTATTTTTAAGTATGAATGTGTATAAAAATATATTAATAAAATAGCAAAACCTTATCAAGAGAGACAAAATGGTTACATTTTCAATAATAACAAATATTTTTAAATAATTTAAAAAACATCAAATTAATTATTTAATAAAACACTTAAAAAATCTTTACAAAAATTATATATAGAGACAATTCCGCCTAATTTCCTGTTAAGCCGACGTGACGTCACAAACGCCACGCAGTCAAACCGGAAGAGTATTCGACGCGTTTCGCTTCTAAACGAAGTATCCTCAGGAAGTATCCTTATTCACGTGAGTTATCCCGTATTATTTACTAAAAATCATAATTTTTGTTTGCTTAATACCTAACTTTAAATCAAAACTATGATAAATATACTTTGTAATATCATACTCGACAAGTTGCAACACTATACTATACATTATATTTGATCTATGAATTATACCACCATTATACTGAAAGGAGTTTGCTACAAATACGATATTCGTAAAACCACCAAAATTATCAATATCAACTACATACATTAATGGATTTCCTTGTGAATTATATTTTGGGAAAAGTTACCCCTGGAGGCACAGTTAGCATACTTCACGGTTGTGTTTGCAGATTTTGGTAGAAATATAAGACGAAACACTGGAGAACAATTTACAAAACAAATGGAATCTTCCCAATTGCAGGAAGGCATTAGAACTGGTTCTCTTTTTATTATTTTGTAAATTTTGCTGCATTGAAGCTACAAATAACAATAAATTACTAAAGGTACTGCAGTTTATCTACTCGGTCACCATGGTCTCTACTACTCTCGAAGTGCTGGTCGAATTTACCGCCGCGCCAGCCTTAACGATATCATCCGTCTCGAACCGAATGGTAGACCATTCGGTTCTTTGCATTAGAATGCGTGACGATGGTAAAAGACCTGAGAAGCATGACTTTGGTTTCGTGGAATTTAGGGCGGCCCTAAGTGTGGGACGCTACATGCAAGGACACCGTCACATCTTTCTGAAATCAACGTAAGGGCGCGGTAACTTCGTAGTAGTATTTTGCATAGATACGTTATTGTATCCATGGGGACCGGGAGCTCATCGTATATTTCAAATCTTATCAGAGCACTTGGTCGATGCGACGCGTGATCTAAATACCTACTGCCGAACCTATTTGGCTCACAAATAAGCATAGGTAACCATTCAACGGGGCAATGCTGCCAGCAATCCAGCATGCTGGGCACGCTACTAACTGGTACGGGAGCACTTAGACTGCCTGTGAGTCTGCAATGACTTTTAGGTTGTCTAAATACGTTCATTGTATATATTTCGTAGTATTTTGTTAATATAGGCATGCCGCCGGTATAAATAGAAGTAAAAGTTAATTTATACTTTAGAAAAAGTAACTAGTTGTACTAAAAAAATAAGGAATACATCAAATAAAAAGCTTTCTTCAACGTATACTTAGATAATTTTGAACGATGAATACCTATGATGCCTTCACCGTTGTCAAGTGGCTAATTTACTTTAGAAAAATCGGTAAGCATGTAGGTACATCGCAAGATATTAGTTCCAGAATAGAATATAATATTATGTATACTACGTAAGTTCAGGGCGAATCACTTGTTTTAATATTGAAGTAAATTTTCTGAATCGAACACGGAACTCCGATTAACAGAACAGACGAGGACGTGTGGTTTCTTGCCGAAAATAAACTGAAAAGTAGGAATTCCGCGAAGCATTTTATTTTACGTAGTATGCATAATTAATCTTAGTTCCCAATGTAAATAGGTAACCTGCTGTATTATTTCCTGCTCGGATTATTCTGATCTGTATTATTATTATATAAAGTATATTTAAGTTCTGCAATTGATTCCTAAAAAACATGACCTATCCTAAGTCATAGGACGTTACGCAGATGCATTTGCTCAGTTTAAAGTGCATCTTATAATAGTATTCCTTCTCAAATTCATTACTATGCTTGAAACCTAGGTATACTTTTCAGATTCAGATTTATTTATTGTTAGACTGTGTTACATATAGTTTTTAAATATTACAAAATAGAACCAACAGCTAAGTCCATTCGGACATACAATAATAATGTGCTTATATCTAATACATATTTATAGTCATTTAATTATTAAGGCAAGACTAATCATATACAGGGTGCCCGGTAATGAATGGATAACCTTAAATTAGGTATTTGTATATCTAATGGCCATTCAGAAAAAAAAACAGAACAAAAAAAAATCAAGTAGTACCAAAGTTATGGTCTTTTTAATAAACAAACACATTCATTTTGCCAAAGTTTAAGCATCCATAGCGTAAAAAAAAAGTATGAATACACATGTGACCAATCATTTTAAAATAAAGTGTGCTTAAAGCCGGTTTCAAAATGGTATATTTGTTTTATTATTTTTTAATTTTTTTTTTATATTTTTTTTTGTTCTGTTTTTTTTTCTGAATGGCCATTAGATATACAAATACCTAATTTAATCGTCATAAGCCATTCATTACCGGGCATCCTGTATAGTAGGCATGAATACAATAATATAAATCTAAATAAAATTAAATAACGTCGAATTTTGAACTATCTATAAGAAAGTCCGTCAGTCAGACTTTGTAGTATAGTTTTTGAGAAGAAAATTAAACAAACTTCTTTTAAATGCATTGACACTCCAATTTTAATATTGTTTCTGGCAAATGATTGTATATCTTAGGAACCATGCCGCACGCACATTCTAAAAAATGCTGTTCTGTGTGCAGGAACTTTCAACTTGTTTCTGCTTTGTGTACCTTTTACGAGGTCATAAATGTACAGATAAGTTCGAACAAATAGCGACATCTCGTAAATATACGGACACGGAAAAGTCAGGATCTTAAATTTGGAGAAGTATGGCTGGCAGGAATCTTATTTAGTTCTTATAGCGTTGTCTTTCGGCTAGAGTTGAGACCCACGTGGTCGGTCACCTTACACCGACAGTAGCGGAGACTAAGTCCGCCTCGCTGGCATTTTTGCCACGGTAAACACTCATCGACCTAGTTTCCAGCATTGTTTAGAGCACGCGAACACGGCGCCTAGCCAAATCTATTTTGAATTTTTATCTGCGTGGCTGTTTGCAGACTGCCTCTCCTCAATTTTTGCAATGTTTACAGATCTCGCCACGCGGTTATCTACGCCTCGTGCTACGAATTACGATAACGCACCGACTAAAATACAACTCCCATATCACTGAAGCTAGGACGTACCTATATTTATACAATTTTAATGGAAGCAATACGCGCCCACGTATACCTATCGGCGCGGCGCGGCGCGGCGTGACTTTCCGTATTCTATTCTATCTAGATATTATTTCATGGATTATTATAACCATAACTCCTGATAGAACTGGTTATTATGATGTAGTGTAGATAAGTACTACCGAGCTTGTAATTAATTAGATTGCCGGTGTAAACGTTACCAAGACAGGAAGGGGAAATGTGAAAACTATGTTCGCTATGAGTAGAAATCAATGTTTACGAATAAACATTTCCATGCGGCTAATGAAATGTTTTGTAGACACAAGTCGAGTTAATTTACAAATTGTTCATATATTATATGATTTTGTGATAGTTTTAAATGGTTTCCGGCTGTTTGGCCGACTGCCCAATTTATTTTAAATTTACGTCAAATCCATTTGCGTCTGCTCCAGGTTGGTCTTAAAAATAAAGTCAATGCTTGGATTTCAAAGGGCTTAAAAGTTGGTGTAAAATATGTATGTTAATATTGGTTCATAAAGGTAGGTAGGCAACTCTACACAGGGATATGTAGAGTTGTATCAGCACATATGAATTATAATTTCAAATCTTGAGACGTTTAATAAACTGCTTAATTTACATTGTTGCGTTTGGCTTGTTTCGTATGGACGTGTCTATTGTTGCTTTGCTTTGAAATTGTATACCTAATAGGACATATACTTTCTAGCATGATAATAATAATAACTAATAAAATAATTAGGCAGATATGTGTACTAGTTTTGTTGTTATTGTCTTCCTGCTTTCACCAAGCGATTCCAATACCAAAATCTCTTTGTAAAATGGTAGTATTTGCGCGGACGAGCGATATAAAGTTTTGTGAGCAAGTTTTTGCTCAGTGCCTCGAAAAACACTGGCAGGAGATGATCTCGCGTCACGGTACCAGTTCCGTAACCTCCCGTAGCGTCCGTTAGTCAACCATCACTTGTCTCCACCTCCCAACAACAAAGAACTACAGAAATAGCATAATTTCTCCTACATTGTATTCCCCTCTGTAAGTAGGTAGTTACGACTCCTGCAAAGGTGTTTCGTGCCAAAGTTTCATAGATGGAACTATTTTTGTCGGAGAAATGCGCTGACGCACACGCCCCGGTCAAACACCGCTGACGTCCATCTCTAAGGAGTTCCTGTTTATTTGTATTTCTGTACTATTTCTAGGTAACGCTTCCTCTATTTCATTTTATCAGGGTTTTTGAATAGTGTTGCGGTGCGATAAGGACATGTAACAGGCGAGAACTATTTTAACTTTTAATTAGATAAGTACCTTTTTTATCTTTAAATGAATTAAAAATAGAAACTGTTAAATAATCAGTTTACCTTTAACATACAACTTTTTTTACCGGTGTTTGGTATTTATTAACAATACAATACAAACTATATACAACACTACAGCTACCTAGGTACACTGAAAGCATTAAGGCAAACCAAAGGACTTTGCATATCTGCAGGTAGTCTAAATGCTCCAGCCCACTACAAGTTGGAGCGTGCGCGTGCCCAGCATTAGCATATCATTACTCTGTTGGATTGCAAAACTTATTCGTTGAGCCAAATAAGTGCCTGCATTTTGATCACGCGTCGCATCGACCATGCGCTCAGATAAGTTTAGGAGAATACGATGAGCTCCCGGTCCCTACGGACCCAACGTCTCTACACCAAGCGGCTCAATTATATCACCAGTGTTTTTGATACTTTATATTTTTCTATGGGCTAGAATGTCACCCCCATTTCTTCCAGTGTGTGTCGTATGAGGCGATTCTGAGGAATTGATATCTTAATTTGCGATCCCCAAGACGCGTGCCAAGCGTGGGGATTATGACAAACCCGCCCCCCTCCATGCTGTGTCTAGCATTGGAAAATCCGGCTGATACAGTACAGTACAATGTATGTTTGTATAGTACAGTACGATGTATGTTTGTATAGTAGTAGGTATGTTTCACACGACATAAAGTCTTTGTAGGCCCAATTTCTTTGAATCCCTGACTATGCTCAGAACTCTACAGGTGTTAGAAACTAGTGATTCAAAATTATATACTACTCGGTAATTCGCTAGCTCATGATTAAGCCGGCATTAGCACCAGAAGACAATTCTCACTTGTTTAATAAATAACTACTTATTCGATTTTCAAACATGAGAAATTTGTGGTTTTTTATATTCATGAAATAGGTAAAGAAAATAACATCGCGGGTTCCGAAAAACAGTGTTGTGGTTATAGACAAAGTATTTACCTTAGACTTTGACCTAGAGTTGCTCATAAATGCTATAGCAACCTACAGGCCAGTTTAAGGCCAGCTTGCACCTACATAAGACATTTTTTAAAATCTGTAACTCGAATAGAATTGAAAATTTAGAATATATAAAATCATTTATATAAAGTTGAACATACTCTCCAGGAACGTACAAAGTCAAAAACGTGATTATGAACAATTTCTTCGATAAAAAAAAATGTCAAACATGACACCATATCGCTACTTAAATCAGGTAGAACTAAATGATACTATCATGAAACTATGTGGAAGTTTTACCAATGGATAGAGCTTGTTATTTATTAGTAACGTATGAAGGCACATTTTCAAATTTAGCTATAGTTTTTTAACAAGAAAAAATAAACTACAAATCTAAAGATTCAAGCTCTCGCGCACGTCATTCAGTACCCACCTAGGCGTCATCGAGGTAGGACGCGTGTCGTTTTCGCCAGCAAAATTCTCTCCGGCGATTACGAGCTAGAAATATTTATAAACAGAATTATTATTAGCAGAATGGTGACACTGCAACATTTATGGTTATCCGCTAGCGTGAATCTTCCATCAGGCGAGTGTCTTGTACGTAATTTCAAACCATGCCAAATAAAAAAAATACTTTCTCGATGGCATTGTTTTCACGCGCCACAGTATAAAAGTACAGTATGGTTTTCTAAACAATTCACTTATTTTAGTTCAGTGAGCTGTAAATAGTGTAGCCGAGCCCGTGGGGTGCCGGGCTATGTTACGCCCCAATTACTAACTGTGGGTGTCGTAAGAGGCAACTAAGGGAAAAAACCGGAAAGTGAGCAGCAGTGCCCTCTAAGAAGCCTCCCTCCAGTAAAAAATCTGTCGCCAAGCACTTAACGGTATGTGCCGCTATGAGTCCTCCAGAACCAGTAATTTTGCATGGTAGTAGGGTATTTTGCGAATGCCCGCCTGGCTAGCTACTACTTTCAAGTAGAAAATCTGTCGCCAAGCACTTAAAGGTATGTGCCACTATGAGTCCTCTAGAACTAGTAATTTGGCATGGTGGTAGGGCATTTTGCGAATATCCGCCTGGCTAGCTACCACTATCAAGTAGAAAATCTGTCGCCAAGCACTTAACGCTATGTGCCGCTATGTGTCCTCTAGAACCAGTCATTTGTCATGGTGGTAGGGTAATTTGCGATTACCAGCCTGGCTAGCTACCTCCCTCAAGTAAAAAATCTGTCGCCAAGCACTTATTTATTTATTTATTTATTTATTTATCTTAGGAAGACCAACAGCAATATATCATTTTAGAAAAAGTACATAGAAAACATGAAGCCAATTAAAGGTCCTCCCGGTTAGGTAATACAGTAATTATAAATATTGTGAACATGAAAGACCACAACTGAATTAATTATTGTTAATTATAATATAATAATTAATCAAAAAACTCTCTGCTTACTAGTCGCCTAGCCGACGCTATGCTTGTACAGAATAGGTCAATATCGCAACGCTTACATAAATCATTAAAGTTATTACTTGCTCTCAATAAATACGAATTCTTTCTATAGTTAGTGATAACCTTTGGGACATTTATAGGGGGATTAAACCTTAACACTTTGGAGTGTCCCTGTATATTAATTTTACTTAATAGTTCTGAACTATCAACGGAGTTCGAGGTAATTTTAAGAAGGTACGTTAAGTCCGCAATTTCTCTTCTCTTAGAAAGAGGAAGAAGATGGAATTTTTCACACAAAAACAGATAATTATCTGATTTATACGGTATTTTTAGACGATAACATAAATATTTTATGAATTTCATTTGAATCCGCTCAATTCGTACGATATAAGTTTCATAATGAGGGTTCCACACTTGTGAAGCATATTCTAATACGCTACGAACGAAAGTGCAATATAATATTTTGAAAGTCTTCACTTTATTGAATGAAGTACATGTTCTCATTACAAATCCCAACAATTTGGAAGCTTTATTAACAATACTATCTATATGCTCATCAAATAGTAATTTAGAGTCATGAACAACCCCAAGGTCACGAATGACGAAGCTTCTTACCAAAGCTTGCCGTTTAAGGGTGTATGTTGTAGGGATTTCAATTTGTTTCCGAGAAAACGTGACAAGGGCACATTTGGTTGGATTAAGATCTAGTTTGTTTAATTGACAGTAGTGGTCAAGGCGATGTAAGTCAGCCTGTAGTTTGAAAGCATCTTCTGGGGATTTTATTGCTTTAAATATTTTCATGTCATCAGCAAAACATAGAAGATGTGAATTATGAATACATAAATGAATATCATTAATAAAAATCGCAAAAATCAACGGGCCAAACAACGAGCCCTGGGGTACCCCACTGGGTATGGTGACCCAGCTAGATATATAATTGCTCACCACTACAGCCTGAGATCTTTTCTCTATATATGAGGAAAACCATCGTAGTAAGTCCCCCCTGATACCTACACTGAAAATCTTGAACAATAGAGTATTATGGTCAATTCTGTCAAATGCTTTGCTGTAATCGGTATACACTACATCTATTTGTCCACCACCTTCCATTGATTCTGTTAAATAGTCGTTAAATAGGATTAAATTGGAAACAGTGGAGCGACCTTTCAAAAATCCATGCTGCGAGTCATGAAACGAGTTCCTAAGAACTGCATAGACTTGGTCATAAACGACTCTTTCAAAAACTTTTGCTACAATACAAAGCTTAGAAATAGGCCGGTAATTGGTAACGTCAGTCTTTGACCCTTTCTTATGAACTGGCGTTATAAATGCAGATTTCCAAATTGTTGGTAATTGACCCTTTGAAAGAGAATTAGTGAAAAGAATGGAGATTGGGACAGCAATATTTTCTGCACAATTTATAAAAAAATGAGGGCTGATGCCATCAGGACCCGCTGATTTGGAGGGATCCAATGATTTTAAAAGCTTCGTTATAATTGAAACGTTCACCTCAATTTGCGAAATATCAGTCTGCGAGTTGTGGGAAATAACGTTCAAAATGTCTACCGATGAACGTGAGTTCAAATTTTGGTTTAAAAAAGATGATTGAAAATAATTAGAAAAAGCTTTACAAATGTCTTCGCCCGTAGTTGCAACAGAATCTAAATAATTCATGTTACGAGGGAAAGAATTTGATTTCGAACGCGATTTAATATATGACCAAAAAGCTTTAGGCGACTTTTCGATAGAGTTTTCTACAGAATTTATATATAATTCATAGCATTGTGTTTCAAGTAATTTAGTTCTTTCACGTAGAAGTTTATATGTATTTAAATTGCATGCATTTCCATATATCTTATACTTTACTAGATATTTATATTTTTCCTTTAAAGCTTTTTTCAACGCTGACGAATACCACTTGGGGTAAGCTTCATATTTAATACTTTTCGTAGGTATGTACATTTTTATCAGTCTTTCCAGAGTTGAATAAAAGGAACAAACCGCTTCATCCAACCCGCGAACTGATAATTCATGGAGCCAATCAATTTCACTAATTTCTTTATTGATTGAAACATTTGATTGAAACACCTTTGTTGTATAGGTACTTCAAATAAGATTGCGGTTTCAAGCCTGAAATTCCTATAAACGGTACCACAACACGCAGAGCCTTATGATATGGGTCAATTCGTACCAAGGGGTCATCGCAGTCTGAGACAATTACATCATCATTTGATAAAACCAAATCCAAAATTCGTCCATAGTTGTTTAAAATGCCGTTATATTGGCGTAAGTCATGAAATTGTAAATCATCGAGCAAAACCTGCTCATCACTACCGCTAGCGGATGAGGGCAACAAATAATGTAAGTCAGCAATTGGAGTCCATGTGATAGAACTTAAATTGAAATCACCTAATATTAAATATTTGTCATTCGGGTTGTGCATAATTATATCGTTAAGTTTAGTTAAAAAATTATGTAACTGCTGAGAAAATGAAAACCCTAAATTTTGATTACAAAGATAAATAGCACATAGATGAATTTTAGTAACGACATTGTGCTTATTTAACGCAATAGTAAGCCATAAATCCTCTGCCGAAGACTGAAATTGTGGCTGATGCACAGCAGCTATATCCCTATGTATACATATTACCACGCCCCCACCCCTCGTCTGTGACGTCATTTCCAAATTTCTATCACGCCGCCAAATAACATAACGTCCATCAAACAACTCGGAATTAGATACACCATCAACTAACCAAGTCTCGGTTAAAATTATTATATCGTACGAATTAAGACTCAGATTACGATAAAATGTTAATGTTTTTGTGCGTAAACCTCTGACGTTTTGATAGTAAATATTAAGTTCGTTTATATCCTCATTAACCATTTTTGTGTTCAATAACTATAAACACCCTATTTAAAATAGTATACGTACAAACATCAATATTAATATATATCAGAGGTATCAACGAACAGAAATATGAATAATATTCTAGCTGCGGGTAGGACATGCCAATACATATTTTATCAACCAATCATTCAAGTGAAAAAGAAGTGATGCATATGCACGACAAAACAAGCGATAGCAACACGAATTGAATAACTTATCGAGTGCGAAAAGGATAAACAATACTTCAATCTCTGACGTGGTTACTTGACAAGGTCTATAACTGCATAAAGTAAAATATGTGGGTGTGAAAAAGATAACAGATGTTTTCGCATGTTCGTCGCTAGTATAACTGGAGCTAAAGAAACAAAAGGCCTGATAATAACAAACTGGTCGGCCGTGGACTAGAGCAGAGGTAACAAACAATGTGGTTGAGTTACTATAATGGAATACTAATTTGTCTTTATACAATTTGAGTTGGTGACATTTTATGCTAATTTGTTTAAATCCCTCTCGTTAACTATTACTATGACATTTGATGTGTCGTTTTTTATAGCATGTATTTTGCCAAACTTCACCCACACATAATTAAAACCCTTTTCTATAGCCAATGCCTTAGTTCTAGTCAGCAAGTTCTTCGTTTCTCCATCAAGGTGATCATTAACAAAAATTCTCTTCTGCGTGCTTTCAAATCCGAGATCCATTGCTGATAACGTTTTAAGAGCTCTCGCGGCTGCAACAAACTCTTCTTTGATGTAACGGTTTAGAAAGCTTACAATTATATTTTTTTCTTTCGAATTGTGCACAGGAACACGATAGATGTAATTAATTTGTGTTTTAGGGAACGAGCAGTTAATTTTTTTACTTATAGTCTCCACTATTGAGAAGAGATTTTCGTCTTTTTTCAATGGAACCCCTTTAATCTCTATGTTGTTAAGACAAGATCTTTGATTATGGGACATAAGTTTAGTTGTGTCTTACAATGGGTGATTTCAGTTTGGAGACTACCGATCTTCATTTCCCACTGTTCAACAACACATATTCGGGAGTCCAAACTGGAGACTCGATTTGTTAAGTCTGCGATTCTATCACTTGTGAAGTCGTTTGAGGCTTTGAGTTCAGATAATTCAACTTTTATTGCCTTCACATCAGCGATAATAGTTGGTATGCCGGCTAGCTGTATTTTTAAGCTTTGAATTTCCTTGAAAACAGCTTCCAGGGTAACCGGCTCCGGAGTATTGATTGGTGACGGTGACGGTGTTGGGATCGGAGACAATGAATGAGACTTACAACCGGGGCATTTCCAAGTGGCTCGCCTTTCCGAGCCAAGTCTCTTCCAGCCTTTTTCAGTAACTTGGGCACTGGTGAAATCCAAGCACTGTTTACACTTACTACACGTCACTCCATCAGCAGACTCACTTTCACAAACATTCATTTTGAAAATGGATTAAAAGGTTGATGATATATGATAACAGCGTGGTCGTAAATACGTGCGGACAAATTCAATATTCACAAGCGACTGGCTGGCACTTAACGGCATGTGCCGCTATGAGTCCTTTAGAACTAGTAATTTGCATGGTGGTAGGGCATTTTGAGAAAACCTGCCTGGCTAGCTACCTCCCACAAGTAAAAAATCTGTCACCAAGCACTTAACGCTATGTGCCGCTATGTATCCTTGAGAACCAGTAATTTTGCATGGTGGTAGGGCATTTTATAAATACCCGCCTGGCTTGCTACCACTATGTGTCAAGTAGAAAATCTGTCGCCAAGCACTTAACGGTATGTGCCGCTATGAGTCCTCTAGAACCAATAGTTTTGCATGGTGGTAGGGCATTTTGCAAACACCCGCCTGGCTTGCTACCACTATGTGTCAAGTAGAAAATCTGTCGCCAAGCACTTAACGGTATGTGCCGCTATGAGTCCTCTACAACTAGTAATTTGGCATGGTGGTAGGGCATTTTGCGAATATCCGCCTGGCTAGCTACCATATGTGTCAAGTAGAAAATCTGTCGCCAAGCACTTAACGCTATGTGCCGCTATGTGGACACATAGCGGCACATAGCTTATTTCTAGAGGACTCTAGAACCAGTTATTTGGCATGGTGGTAGGGCAATTTGCGATTACCAGCCTGGCTGGCTACCTCCCTCAAGTAATAAATCTGTCGCCAAGCACGTAACGGTATGTGCCGCTATGAGTCCTCTAGATAGAACCAGTAATTTGGCATGGTGGTAGGGCATTTTGCGAAAACCCGCCTGGCTAGCTACTACCCTCAAGTTGAAAATCTGTCGCCAAGCACTTAACGGTATGTATTTTAATAGTAATAGTTAAAGGTTATGTGTGTTATGTGATAAATAATAGCTTAGGAAAAGGTGTATTTCCTGATTGCCTTAAAGTTGGTCGCATTATACCATTATACAAAAAAGGGAACCACTCAGAAATCGGGAATTATCGCCCAATTTGCATTTTACCAATTGTTTCGAAAATTTTTGAAACAGTTTTAAAGAGAAGAATAGTTAATTATTTTGAAAAACATAGTCTTTTTACTACTTCTCAGTTTGGGTTTCGAAAGGGTCGATCCACTGAAATGGCCATAAGAAAAGTAATATACTACATTCTTAACTCCTTGGACAAGGCACAGAAATGCGCAAGTATTTACTGCGACTTATCTAAGGCATTTAACTGTTTGCGTCACGACGTACTAATTCTAAAACTTCAATATTATGGATTTGAGGGAGCTGAGTTGAGTATGATGCGTTCCTACTTAAATGACAGAAGTCAAATTGTATCAGTAAACGATGTAACCTCAGCAGTAGAAAAAATAGATATTGGCGTACCTCAGGGCTCTATTCTTGGGCCAGTACTATTTCTAATCTATGTAAATGACATAGTAAATGCTATGCCAAGCTGGACTTACACTAGTTTATTTGCAGACGATACCCATGTTGGAGTAAGTGATATATGTGAAAATATACTGGAAGTAAAACTTAACGATGCGATGACAGTTCTCAGACAATGGTTTAGCGCCAATGGAATTATTTTAAATCCTGACAAGAGTGTTGTTATGCATTATAAAACTAGAAAAGATAAAAAACATGCGGGCTTGTCAGAAAATGTATTCTTAGGTTACACAGTAGACTATACTATTACACATTCTGCCCACATAGAAAATGTGTGCAAAAAAATGGCAAGTGCTAATTATGCATTGTTTAAACTTAAGCCCTTAATGGATACTAAGACCCTATTGTCAATATATTTTGCTTACGTTCAGTCATTAGCTAATTACGCAATTACTGTGTGGGGAAATGGGACAAATATAAGTAAAGTTCTTAAAACTCAAAAGAGGGTGATTAGAATTATTTTTGGACTCCGAAAACGCACATCGGTTAGAAAATATTTTAAAGAAAATCATATAATGACTGTCATATCTTTATATGTTTACAATAGTATTTTGGAGATACACCAGGAAGTTGATGGTATGACTAAACCAAGATGTACATAGTTTTAATTTGCGAAATAAAGAAAAAATATTTAAGCCGAAAATAAGACTAATAAAGGTAAAAAAACAAGGCATTCACAATAAAATATCTATGTTTAATAGACTGCCATTGACTATAACTAAATTCGACCACATCATCACTTACCATCGGTGAGATAATGGTCAAAGGCTAACCTATCAGGCATAAAAAAAAGCTGCCTGGCGAAGTATTTCCAAACAGATACGACTTAGGGGCCTTCAAGAAGAGAGCATATTTCTTCCTCAAAGGCCGGCAACGCATCCTCGAGACCTCTGGTGTTGCGGATGTTCATGGGCGATCATATACCACCAGAAGAGCCGCCTGTTCGTTTGCCCTCCTAACATACCCATAAAAAATAAACACCATTTTGCTTTTTGGGTTCGGAACCCTTAAAATGTTTATATTTTCATTAACTCTACTGCACTCTACTCGAGTGCACGGAGCGCTTTTTATACAAACGTAGTTTCGTCATATTTTAAATGCCATGTTTTCATACTCGGTGAAATTTTGTATGAGCCTAATATCTAATGCTTCTGGTCAGTCAATCTGCCAGTATTTCGATTTATTGATTATTTTATACCTAAATATCAAAATAGCAATTCCCATACAAAACCATTTGTCGAATTATTTTTGTAAATACTTAATTTTACGGAAATCTGACAAACCAGTAACATGGATATCTCTAGCCATAAACCGATGAATTACCCCCTCATTGAACCCCAGGGCGATCTGCCTCTGAGAGTATAACGGACGGAGGGCAACCGCCCCAATATGTAATGTATTTACTTAAGTACGCTCCGACTGACGTAAAACAAACAACTTTATTTGGGTTAAACTAATATTGAAAATAAACAGAAATGTTGTGGTTATTTGCAATTGCTTCACAGTCTCCAAACATTGTAGGGTTTAATTTAGATGTCTACCAACTACCAATTCGAGATTTCCTTACCAGAGTTGATATTATTGTTTTGAACGCTCGTGCAAATTGTGGTAAAATTGTGTCTTCAGCACTATGTGCGTTTCAGGATATATTGCCTAACGTATTTGGTAACAGTTCTACATAACTATTATATCTTTGTGAGTAGTTAGCAGATCATTATATCATTCTTGATTTCTCGTATTTTTATACGACTTTTCAAATTCAATCGACAATAAGTTTTGAATATAAGATTCATAATCACATCACATATAAATAGCCATAACTATAGACTCCCAGTCTCCCATGCAGATGTCTTCCATGGTCCGCTTGCCGCCACGGGTTCGAGATTCATCGCTTGGTCGTAAGGCATTTTACCAATGCCCGCCTGGCATGCTACCAACCTCCGTCCTCAGAAAATCCTCCATCTTCAAGAATACTATCGTCATGGTGTGTTCCGGCCCTTTACAGCCAGTAATGTTAGATTAAGCCTGTTAAAACCTTCCGCTACATCAGCCATCAGCATCACTAAAGATTAGGTAAGATTGTCAAGGACCAACCTATCTTACTATACCTATACCATAAAAAAATACGGGTGCTAGTAGTTTTTGAGAACTGAAAAAAATCTGAAAAATATAGATACATTGCAAGTTGTAAGGTCTCAGTTCAGGCAGATCAAATTATACCTATTCCTGAACATTTCGTAAAGTGATAAAGTCAGATTCAAAATATTGAATAAACCGTCAATGGACCACTTTGACCTTTTCCCAATTAACTTCAAAACGTAATACCTACCTAGAAAAAAAATATCATTAACTGTTAATACTGTATTACCCGAAAGTATATAGTCTTTTTATTTTAATGTTTGTTACCTCAGAAATTTTGACTGGGTGAACCGATTTTGATGATTAATTTATATTTAAAAGCTGATTCTTGCCGTGTGTGTTTAAATTTCATCAAAATCGGTTAAGCCGTTTTTGAGTTATATCGATACCTATTATAACTGAAAAATGTTTTCCTATCTTGACGATATAGTCATTGACAGTGAATGACAATCGATCACATAAGTAGCAAGGGTCACAAAAAAGGGTGATATTTTTTTTACCAAAACAGAACCGACTTCAACACTCAAATGTGTGAAATACATTGTAGAAGTCGGTCCCATGTGCACAATATTGTGATAATAAGTACTTTTGATCCTTAAGTGTTGAGGTCTATTTTTTTGTATTTTTTTTTACCTTTTCTCGCCTCTTACTACACCCACAGATAGCAATGGGGTTGGGAGGTGATATTGTAGCTAAAATAAACGCAAAAAACATTTAGAACATTGGTTAAGGTAAAGGAATAAAAGAAAATACTCAAGTGTTGTGGGTTATCAATAATTGTCTGACGAGGTTGACGGTTGAACTAACCTTTTTATTATTCACCCTAGAAGTATTCCGGTGTCTCAGAGGGCGCTGACCTCATGACTTAGTATAAAGTTGAGCTCGTAGTTATAAAATTATTAAAAATAGTTATAGCAAGTTTTACTAACCAACAGTTTGTGAAATAATTGCATCGGTGTAAGTGAAGTGCTACATTAAATAGGTGCAGCATAATTGTAAACAGTTAACTGTTTTCAACACTCAAAAGGCAACAGGTCGTTAAATGTCATTATACATACATTTATGTTAAGAACAAGGAACTTAATGGTGAACAGTGAGTCCTAATACGCTTATTTCAGCTATCAATATAGTACCAAACTTTATAATTAGATTATAATTTCCGATCACTTGTAAAAATACTGCCAGTCATCGAACGTTTGTTTACAATTCGTATATGCGACAAGGCACAGCAGATGGCGCTAGTTGTTGCGTAAACATAATCAAACCATTGGCATACTCTATTCCACCACTTAGTTCGATTAGTTGAGTATAGGTGGCAGTAGCGGTTATTTAAGCGGCTGGTTATTATTTCCACGGCTAGTTACATAATCTGCCACCAGGTGCGCAGAAACATTTTTGGCGCCTATTAATTAATCGTAAAATATCAACATGAACTGCGACGGATGCAAAGGTATTTTAAAACCTAATAATTATCTTAAATGTCAGGCATGTGAAGGTAGATACCACTATGAGTGCCTTAATATGAAGCCTGACGAGTTCATGTCTCTCAGCAAAGAGTACCGGGCAAGGTGGAACTGCCCTGCGTGCAGTGCGCATATAACTCGGCGCATCAGGTCAAACCAGAATACACCGGTCCGTCAATCTCATATTGAACTGGTAGAGGACTCCATGGACATGTCATGTGATGTTTTGGATAAAAGCGAGTTGTCCTCGTCTTGCATGCCAGCGCCAGCTGACTCTATCTCGGCTAATAATATAAGCGAGTTAACCCGCACTATCAACGCCTGGCGTATTGACATGAATTCGAATATGCAAAATATTAGGGACGATGTTAAGAGCACATTGTTAGAAATACAGTCAGAAATAAAAACTCTGCGCTCAGATCAAGCCACTATGAAGCATAGTATCTCAAATATAAATACGGAGATTAAATCACTACAAAATAGTTTACAATTTCAAACCGATGAGCAGGCTGGCTTGAAGAAGCGTGTTGATGACCTAGCACAGTCAACCTCGGACCAAACGTCTGCTGCTGTCTCTAGCTTAGAATCTAAGATTGATTCTCTGGAGCAGCAGGCTCGTCAGTGCAACGTGGAGATCTGTAACGTGCCTGAGAGGCGTAATGAAAACCTCCTTGGCATTATCGAGGCCATTGGATCCTTAATTCGATTCCAGCTTTCACAAAATGACATTATATCTATCCATAGAGTACCGCACGCTCAGCAAGGAAGTGATAGGCCGAAGAACATTATAGTTAAATTTACCACACGTTTACATCGTGACAATGTGCTGGCTGCCTTCCGTAAGGTAAAATTGATTAAATCTGACCAGATAGGCATCTCCGGAACATCTTTGAATGTCTACATGAACGAACATCTCACCTTGAAGAGGAAACATTTATTTCGTAAGTGCCGAGATGTCGCAAGAGACCTCCGATACAAATATGTATGGATCAAAAACTCAACGATACTTCTTAGAGAAAAAGACGACAGTCCGGCACTTGCTATCAGATCTGAAAAGGACCTCGAGCGACTTAGAAATAAAACAACTAAAGAATAATAATATTAAAATAAATTTATTTTGCATGTGTTTCTTGTTCTTAAATTTTGTTTTTACTTTTTTTGCTTCTGTATTCATTCTTAAAATCATGGAACGTATTATGCTGAGCAACTGCCACATTTACTGTAATAATACCAACAAAAAAATTATTCTTATTATAATAATGAATTTGAACTTTTTCAATTATCATCGGTCCACAATATCATTTTATGTCACTCAAATAATAGATTATTTCGAAAAACTTTGCATTCAACACGTAGTTATTGCTAAACAGTTAGATTATGGATAGCACAAGTGAAATAAATCATCTATCTATATATTATCAGAACTGCAGAGGTACGCGCACGAAGTTACATGATCTCTATATGAATATAATGGCAAATACTTATGATGTTATCGTGCTTACTGAGACATGGTTGACACCTGACATTGACAGCAACGAATTCATAGACCAAAGGTACGTGGTGTATAGGTGCGATCGAAATCGCATAGCTGTCAATAAACAAGATGGCGGCGGCGTTTTAGTAGGAGTACTAAGAGGATTCAAATCAGCTCTTTTTAATACTATACACATTGCAAATGCTTCGCAACAAACTCACACTGATTATATACTCGTTGAAATACCTAGCGTAAATCGTAAGCAGAAACATATCATAGGTGCATCATACATTCCACCCAAGTCTAAAAAACAGATATATGAAGATCATTTCGATTTCTTGCAAGAGGCCCTTAACGATCCGTCTATAGACAATATTTATATAGTAGGAGACTTTAACATACCGGACACGAGATGGGTTCTACCTGTCTCTGCGATCACAACTCATCGTATCACTACGCGACCAGTTGGGCTAGATGGTCATGGATCCTCTGGTGTGCACTCAATATTGATGAATTTTATGACAACAATAAATGCATCACAATATAATAATGTTCTCAATAAAAATAATAGGATATTAGATTTATTTTTGTCCAATTCCCCAACCACTGTAACTGCATCAACCAGTTCTCTTGTTCGCGTTGACCCCCATCATCCACCTTACATAGCACATGTTAATGTATCTCACTACTTCCATTCTATGAAAAGGAAACCAAAGACAAAATATAATTTCTATAAGGCTGATTATGATCTTATTAATAATAAAATTAAGGATTTAGACTGGATCAATTTATTAGGTAATCTTTCGTCTGAGTTAGCACTGGATACATTTTATAAAGCAGTGGATAACATAATTAAACAGCATGCTCCTCTAGCCAAATCTAGGACAGACGGGTTTCCTGTTTGGTTCTCACGCCCATTAATAAAAATATTTAAGAGAAAACAAAAAGCCTGGGTTAAATGGAAAAAATATAATAATCAGTCTGACTACGAAACATTTTCTCAACTTAGAAGTAATTTTAAAGAAGTTTGTACACAATGCTATATGAAATATATGGAATCAGTTGAAGATAACATAATTAAGAATGTGAAGCACTTCTGGACTTATATATCGAACCGCAAAATAAAACCTCAAATTCCATCTACCATGCAGTATCAAAGTATAAAGTCCAACAACCCCGAAATTATTTGTAATTTTTTCTCTGAGTTTTTTTTATCAGTGTTTGAGCCAGCTTCACCTACACTTTCACAATGGCAGCCACCTTCAAACAGTTCAGATAGAGATATTTTAATATCAAACATAGAAATAAGTGAACATGAAATTACAAAACAAATAAAACTTTTAAACACTTCAAAAGGTCCTGGACCAGATGGACTACCCCCATTATTTTTAATTAAAACTGCTTCTAATATCTGTAAACCCTTATACATCATTTATAATAAGTGTCTGGAGGAGGGAGTATTTCCAGAAATATGGAAGCGAGCTTACATCACCCCAGTGCACAAGAGCGGATCCAAACAGGACGTAGAGCAGTACCGCCCAATATCTATTTTGTCTACTCTGTCAAAGCTTTTTGAAAGATTAGTTCACAATCAGATTTATCCAGTTTTACACAATGCCATCATCGAAGAACAGCACGGCTTTGTTAAACACAGATCTACCATATCTAATTTACTCACATTCACCAATTACGTATTTGAAAAAGTGGACAGCCATATACAAGTAGATGCAGTATATACGGACTTTAAAAAAGCCTTTGACAAGGTGGATCATGAACTACTTTTAAATAAGTTAGCATTTAACGGTATACGAGGTAATTTATTACGGTGGTTTGCGTCATATATCCTAAATAGGTCACAAACAATTGTTATCAATGGTTACCAATCAAGCAGCATTTCGGTATCTTCTGGAGTACCCCAGGGATCGATTTTGGGCCCATTATTATTTATTATCTTTATAAATGACATAAAAGATTGCTTTCACAATACAAAATTTTTGCTCTACGCAGATGATCTTAAAGTTTACAAACAAATCAGAGACATTGTTGATTGCATAGCATTACAAAGCGACTTAAATAGACTGAGTACATACTGTTATAATAATAAATTACATCTGAGTATACCGAAATGTAACTATATACATTTTACCAAAAATATAAACCTAATTGAATTTGCATATAACCTTTGTAATGCCCCTTTAACTAATGTTGCCACGATAAGAGACTTAGGAATTAACTTAGACAGTAAACTGTGCCTTGCTATACACATCAATAATATTGTTAACAAAGCATTTAAAATGTACGGATTTGTAATGAGATCATGTTCTAACTTCAAACGCAGCTCCACATACCTGTATTTATATAAAACCCTAGTTCGATCACAACTTGAATATGCAGTACCGATTTGGAATCCCTATTACAATAAATATAAACAGAGCCTTGAAAAAGTTCAAATTAAATTTTTGCGTTCAATGCATTATAGATGTTATAAATACTACATGTCTTATACTAAATTGCTCAGCAAATATAACTTGCTCACACTAGAGTCGAGACGCACATATTTAGAAGCAATCACATTGCATAAAATTGTTAATAATGAATTCGATTGTACTGAACTTGTGTCGAGTCTATGTTATATTGTACCTAGAACCATACTGACGAGAGAGGTGCGTACTCGCCAACTATTTGCCGTGGGCAAGTCCCAAACAAATACTGGGCACCGCACCCCTTCTCGTAGAATGGTGGAATCTTACAATCAAAATTTCACCGAAATCGATATTTTCAATTGTACCACTAATAGATTTAAGACAGCAGTTTATCAACTTCTTTTGTAAATTGTACTACTTCTCCTTTTTATAGTTATTTGGTTAGTAGCCCTATGTGGCACAGTTAATATTATTTTAGTAATCTGTGAATAGCGTCGTGGGCTATGTTATTAGAAAATCTATGTAATTAAGTCTATTATTGTGTGTTTTATAATATAGCTGTTTGCTGTTCCAAATAAATAAAATAAAATAAAAATCACACGGCATTTAACTAACTGACCGCTATCACTCACGCGAATAGAAAAATGCCTTTAGCCGACTGGTTGATGGAAAGAACGAGAATGTACTTGAACACATGAATATTCAAGTTTCCATAATAAGGCGTCCTGTCGATAGTGAAGTTGGCAAGTGCTCATTAGAGTAGAACGATTATGCATTACAATTTACACTTGCATGATATTTAGCGCTTTTACTTTTACGGTAGCGAGGTAGGTACGGTCAGCATCAAAATTAGCTGGAAAATTAGAAAAAAAAATTAAACTTACCTGATTCATGTATAATCCCAATTTCTGTGTCGATTATAAACTACATTAAGTACATGCTTTACATAGATCGCTTTTTATATCATTAATCTTATTTTTTTCTTATTTAAACGTAGAATACTCATGTATTTTTATCACTGACTGTACTAAGTACTTCAAGATTTTATATAGTTTATAGCTCATTAGTCAATTATTTTTCCACTTGTACGTAGGTTGCTATTTATATCATACATAAAAAGTTTTCTATAATATTTTTTTCTTATTTAAATGTAGAATGCTCATCTACTATTGTCACTGACTGTACTAGCTGTACGTTTTGTCGAGTGGATAGCTTATCAGTTAATAACTTTTCCATTCGTTATGTTAATGTTCATGTCATGAATATGTTGCTATAGAGACTTAAGTTAGTGGATTGTTAATATAAAAATGTCTTCTGTATCAGATTCTCAAGGAGAGCCAACTTCAGGCTGAGCTGACAGCATAAAACAGTGGGCCTTGTGTCAGTTTTACACGTTATAGGTACGTTTCGAGCGAGTAAACACGATTTTATATGACGAAATACTTGATTCAGATTGTTGAAGAAGTTGTATTGACTCGCTCGCGGATTGTTCTTATCTCTATGGCGGATTGTCACAACTCAAATTCACATTAGGCCCATTGAAGTAAAAACTTTCTACTCTCTGTGTGATTACGTTTGTTCTTGTTATCTTTTGTGTTTGTATGTAAAAACGTACAATACGTTAATACCGACTCCACCTAATATAGGAGACGTTGGTAGGGTACATTTATTTTAATGTACATAGAAGGCTACATTTGCATAAAACAAAAGGTTTTTGATTCCAGGAGTCCCTGAAAAAATAGAATTGGCATTCGGAAACGCGGACCAAGTTTCGAAGTACTCGCCAAACTAGACATTTTGTAATGATAAATATTATAGAGATCTATAACAGTATCTCACATCAAACATATTTTACTAGGCAAACCTACCTTATTAGGAGCAGGAACTCGGACAGTCGAAGAGAGACCAGTATCGCGTTTATTTCATTAAGTATAATTATGTCGTAAAGTATTATATGCAAGAGCCAAAACGAAGAACTATTTAATGGAGATTTGAACAAAGATAGAAATCTTTGTGGAATGGATTTCAAATATACAGTGTTCCGCAACTAAATAGTAAGAAACGCAATTTAGTTTTGTTTACTTGGATGGCATAAGTAATTTTTCCAGTTGTGATTTAAAAACCAAACTACTGAACCAATTTTGGTAAAATTTATATAGCATCCTGAAGTACGACATTACGATATGTCAAATAAATAATGAAAGTCAAAATCAATTCATAATTGGCAGAGGCAAATTGCAAATTTAGTCGAATTTGTCTTTCAACGTTTGTCTGTATAGTCTATATATATATGGGTCTCTATTAGGTACCCGTCCACCCCCTCCCCCATTTGCTGGAAATTTTTAGTAGAAATCGTAAATTATTGTAAGTTTTAATATTGTTATGTTTGCAATAACGCCTGCTTGGCGAATTATTTGTTGAATTAATTATTGTTATTATAAGTTTCATGAAAATACCATACCATTTCTTTCCTCGTCAATCATCAGCCTATAAAATATTAAATGAATTTAAAATATCTCGTATAAATTCTGCATATCAAGATTTCAATTTCGATATTCGAGAGGCCTTAATGAAGTACAAAACCAGTAAGGAGTTGAAACCAGAACAGGTGCATCCACTTCCTTTCGCACTCGGAATCGTAACGGATGACTTGACCTACTGGCCAGTCGTTATAAATTGTGCGCACAAATTATAGAGTAGGCTGCTTTGTTAATAACTAGCAGTTAATAGTTCCCAAGTTCTCATTGTTTTTTTTTATTGAATTGTGACGGAAATTTAATGGGGCTCGATGTTAAGCGGTACCTAACCAGGAACGCGCCTATAACATGCATTTCGACACAAGTGACGCACTTTTTTTTTGTATGCCTGATTGGTTAACCTTTGACCACTGTCTCATCTGATAGTGATAATGTGTTCGAAGGCGAAGATGTTGCTCAGGCTACACTGCGCCCGACACTCTAAGACATACAGTTGTTTAGTCTCATGTGTCTGTAATTTATAATTACTTACTGGTTCTCAAGGACTGCTACCGGAACACACAGTTACGTGGGTGGCGTCAAATGTTCTACTTGAGAGTGGTAGCTAGCCAGGCGAGTATTCGCAAAATTCCCTTCCACCATGTGGTGAAGCTCAAGCTGGCGGTGGACCTGGACCTGCGGCACGGCATGCGGCTGTCTATGACTATTACCGCTCTAATTATCTAGAAATGATATAGAGCCATCTTCAAAACTTGTCACGCAACATGCGAAGTCTTATCGCTTGTCTTGTGTTGCGTCCACTTTGTAGCCATTAGTGTCCAATGGACAACTTGTTCAATTCTTATTCAATGTTACAATCAATGATATTATACTTATGTCACACCGTAACTACATAGTACAAGGAGTGGGGAAGTAAGTTATCTTCACACAAACGCACCGCGCGCGGCTTTTTTGTGTGCGCCATAGTATCTATGCGTCCCACACGCACACTCAAACACAATCTCGACCCGTTTCCCAGTGCGCCAGCCGGGGCTAACACCGAACAAGGATCGCGCATCGCGGCTTTTTGTCACTGCTAAATAAATGAAAAATGTTTAATAGTCGCATGAGAACTTATTGCCGTGTGTTCGGCTGTCTAAATAATTCATAGATTCTAGAGTTGTTTCTGTTCAGATTACCTACTGAACAGGAAAGGTAAGCAAGTCACTTATTCTAGCATACCTATCATTTTAACTTGATGAGTGATACCTACTTATTTTTTTGTTGTGTGAGGTATGCCCCGCGTAGCTCGTCTCTGGCCCCGCAACCACATAGGCATCGCCTGTCGGTATTTTTTTCATCGTGAAAGGCTTTATCATCGTTTAGGTATAAAGCCGACCTCACTAAACCCTGAACCCAGACAACACAAGTAAAAAATACAATTTCCTGGCCCTTGCCTATTTCTAGGTACTGAATTAAAATTTAGCATATACGAGTACATATACATTATAAACAAGTAACAACCCTGAGACAGGCAAGTATGGAAGGTAATTATATCGCGAATTGGGCCGGAGATGGCCTACTTCCCCAATCTTTCTACTATGGTAACTAGATTAGCAGTGTACGGCATGGAATCATTGCCACTTCGGATATGCTTGCATATTGACTGAAGCTTACAACTAGCTTGACGTCGTAATCAAGAATGTATCTGCGACGTGGCAATACATTTTACAAAAATAGTAATTTGTATGTCGCGGTCCGAAAACGCTTTAACAACTAGGTACCTATTGGCATTACACCAAGTTGATTGAGCACAACTTATTGCCTCCAAACCAGTAAAACTAATAACTATAACACAAGGAGCGGATAACACCAATGTAGTTTCGCTTGTGAGAATATTATAGGTTTGAAACTTGGCTATCACAAACATTGGGTCCCCGTTGATCAAATGGTAAACTTGCAATCTCAAGATCCTCAGTTCGATACCAAGATCGAATAATTGGGCGTTCCAAAGAAATTTTAAGTAGCAGAGGGGAGTCTATACTCTCCCCGGCGGATTAAAATAGGATCACCCCCTTTACATGAGACCAAAACATATCTGGTGAAACTAGGGTGTTTACTTTATACCGACCCCTACTGGGATATAGAGGCGTGAAGCTATGATATAGGTTAGATACAAGAATTCGGGAAAGAAAAATAAAGAAAAAAATTCTGTCCACGCTTGTAGTAAGTTTTCATTCAAGTGCATGCAAACACTATAAAATAACTTTACTCCAGACATGTTTACTCGTAAGAAGCATGTTTACAAAATACTCAGAGCTACAGGCGAGCTAGGAAAAGGAGCTGCGCCAATTTGTTACAAAATATTCACTGCCTGCCTGACTCAAACTAAACAATTATTGTACCTGGTAAGTTTTAGAAGCAGTGATGGCTCAGTGGCATTGGCTATGGACTGCCGCGCAGCAGGTCCATGGTTCGAATTCCGCCCAGAGCTTGAGCTTCACCGCATGGTGGAAGGGCATTTTGCGAATGCCCGCCTGGCTAGCGACCACCCTCAAGTAGAAAGTCTGTCGCCAAGCACCGAAAGGTGTGTTCCGGCAGTATTCCTTGAGAGCCAGTGAAATTACAGGCACAATGAGACTTAACAACTATGTGTCAATGTGACGGGCGCAGTGCAATTCGTGAGTTGTCACGTTGGGCCTCGAACTTGTACCGTCACAATAATATAAACAAAAAAAAAATGTTAAGTCGTGTCCCGTGACATAATCTCGTTTTTTTCTTTTGAAAACGAAGCCCATAATGGTGTTCAAATTTCAAAATGTGATAATAATGTCCTCCACAAAGGTTTATCACTAAAATTTATAATTTTCTGCTCGTGTGAATATGGTCTAAGGTCGTGCAATCTTCAAATGGTCTCTATCGCTGATTTCTGTACTAACAAGGCAGCAGACACTCCTAAGTATTCTAGTAAATGACACTCCATGTTTAGCATAGTATCACGATCACGAGTCATTTAGTGCTTAAAATGTATGTGAATGCAAAGCAAGATCAGACTCACAGAACTTTACTGCATAGCTGCATAAACTTGGCTGATTATGTTTAGGTCCCTAAAAGGGATCTACCGTTACTGCCTATCAAGAACTTACGATTCCAGAATTGTAGTGATAGGTACGCAAATGTAATGATTTCTATTGCTTTTATGTAGAAGCGATTGTTATTGCCTTTTAATTAATATTGTGATATTGAATTATATTGACTAGGGACGCAGAACTGCATACCCTCATTGCCATCCATTTCATTTGTGCAAATTGCACATTGCAATATTTGCAAAAAACTGAAGAGTCTTTAGAGTGTGCATTTTTTGTCCTTTTTATTCTGTGGCGAAACGCAATCATTGTGAACAAAACCACAAAAAATTGTACTATCAACAATTTTTAACACTTTGTACTTGTTATATCCAACAAGTTGTAAGCGGATGTTCACATACTTATATAGATAAGATTTGCCTAGTTCACAATGTAAGCCGTAATTATTTTTATGCTGTTTTGATGGAACTCGAATCCTAATGTTAAGTGATATCCTCTGCCTATAACAGATGCATTTCGTCACAAATGAAAAACTGCACTGCGCCTATTACACTGAGAAGTACAGTTGTTAAGTCTCATATGCCTGTAATTTACTGGTTCTTAAGGATTTCTGGTCGAATACACATATTTTCTACTTGACGGTGGTAGATAGCCAGGGAAGCATTCGCAAAATGTCCTTCCACAATGCGGTAAAGCTCAAGTCGGCGGCGGCAGTGAATCGAACCATGGACCTGCGCAGTCCATAGCTATTATCGCTCGGCTATAGTGATAGCGAATAATATCATTTATAATGTGGTGCCAATACGAGTAAGATCGCAACTTGGTAATCTGCGACGTTAACGTAGCAAACTCTGCGAGGTTTACAATGTAAACCGTAGGTAAATTGACTAAGTACCAACGTAGAAGCATGCTTCTTTATGCCATAAAAGGAAAGGAAGTCAATCCAAATTTTATTTATTATTTTAGGAAACTGTCTTGTGTAAACGGATAAAGTTTTTTTTATGCCTGATAGGTTAGCCTTTGACCACTATTTCACCTGCTGGGAATTGATGATGTGGTCGAAGATGTTGTTCAGGCTAACCTAGAAGTACTGACTCTCAAAGACAGCTGCCGGAACACACCATTACGTGCTTGGGGACAGATTTTCTACTTGAGGGTGGTAGCTAGCCAGGCGGGCATTCGCAAAATGCCCTACCACCATGCAAAGGATACTATAAGTTACGTCAGTTTTCGTTTCTTGAATTTCGAACACGTCTATGAATTAATAGTAGAATGGCAGCCTGATACTGCCCAAGGTTAAACTGGCAATGCAAATGCAGCCATGTAGCTACAGACATAGCCATAGAGCAAATTTATGGGCGAGATCCATTTCGAACTGGATAATCTTGTATTTCTATAATACCGGTAGCACAGGTCCACTGGCAGAGGCGGAGATGCAAGTTAGATAACTAACTTATGAAGGTATAGGCAATCAGCCGGCATTAAATTGAACCTATTAAATTTGTCGGCTTTGAATGTAAAGGGCTGCTGATAACAGTCTACGTTAGATCTCTATGCAAATTCGCTAGGCAAAATTGGATAATAAATAGCCCTGCTAAAGATTTATGGTTCTCGTGTATAGGTACCTGTTGGAAGAATTTGATTACAGTGGCATGCTTTGATATATAAATAATTTATAGCTGTGGACTGCCGGCCGTGCCGTAGGTGAAGCAGTGATGGCTCAGTGGCATTGGCTATGGACTGCCGTGCCGCATGTCCATGGTTCGAATCCCGCCCAGAGCTTGAGCTTCAAAGCATGGTGGAATATTTTGCGAATGCCCGCCTGGCTAGCGACCGCCGACCCTCAAGTAGAAAATCTGTCGCCAAGCACCGAACGGTGTGTTCCGGCAGCAGTCCTTGAGAGCCAGTGAAATTACAGGCACATGAGACTTAACAACTATGTCTCAAGGTGACGGGCGCAGTGCAATTCGTGACTTGTGACGAAATGCATCTGTTATAGGCAGAGGTTAGTCCGCTTAACATCAGGTGGGCCTCGTGCTACTACCGTGACAATTACATAAAAAAAAATGTGGAAGGGCAGTTTCGAATGCTCGCCTGGCTAGCCACTAACCTCAAGAAGAAAATCTCTCGCCAAGAAACTAACAGTGTGTAAGGGCTGAAGTCCTTGAGTGCCAAGACATAACAGACACATTAGACAACAACTGTATGTGTCAGGTTGATGGGCGCAGTGGAGTTCGGTACTTATGACGAAATGCAAACGATACAGGTAGAGGCTATCGCTTAACATCAGGTGGACGTAGTGCGTGTTCCGTCCCAATCACATAAAAAAAATATAACCTCCCCAGTATCCTTAGTCCCATATAGACGTCCATACAAAGACTTGAATTATAATACCCCTACTTTAGCCGTCCGTTGTCGAGGGACTTTTAGAAGTTGTGTAATCAATGAGAACTTAAAAAAAAGTTTCGACTTGATCTTGATTTGAGGTCTTGCTCCGCGGACTTCAGTGTATCGTCTAGGCATTACTAGTGAGGTTATGTAAAATGTTTCACCCAAATTTTTCAGTCTAACGATTAGTCGGTCGGTGACTTTTCCTATCCCTGATGTAACCATTATTGGTAATGCGATTTGTCTCACATATGTACATTCACCAACTTATCGGTACAGGTGGCAAAATAAGGAACTACGAAATTCTCGTACAATGTAGCAGCTACTAGATTCATTTGTCTTTGCCTGGAGCGACCTCATCAGGTGTACAGGCTGGTTGTACGTACTAATAGTAATCTGCTTATATTACACGTTGTCACGAAACTTGAGTCGAACGCTTGTTCCTCAAGTTGTGTCATTAATCATGTTATCTATTCAGTAAGTAGGCATTATGTTATTACGAGTTGTGACTGCCTGGCTTCATGTTCATTGTCTTTTTCAAGGCTGAGACCTTCGAAAACACAATGTATTTATTTAATATTCATGTTTCCTGTGAGCCTTTGCATAAAGCGAAGGACCTTTCTTTATTTAACTTCCATTGCATCTAAATTTTGTGGTAGCTTGCCATTCTCAAAATTTCTCAAGTAGAAAATCTGACGCCAAACACCTAAAGGTGTGTTTCAGCAGCAGTCCTTGAGAGCCAGCAACTCTAGGTTAGCTTGAACAACATCTTCGACCACATCATTACTTACCATCAGGTAAGACAGTGGTCAAAGACAAGCCCATTTGCTATAAAAACGTAACGTTACGATACGTACGTTTTTGAAAACGTAGTGTTCGAAAATGTCACATAGCTAGTTACCCTTATTAAAGTCTGATTATTTTGTCCTATAACCATTTGAACTATTTTGTCCGATAGCCAGTTTACCGAATGAAACTTTAATGGGACTTTAATGGGCCATCAGTTTTCGAAATATGACAATGATTTTTGGATTTTGTAACCCATTTATTTTAAATATTTATTTTCATTAGCGTACGCAGGGAACCTGTATTGAATTGTAAGCTATGCAAGGCAAGGACAGACTTGGGAGATTTACAGCTCCGAGAGCCACAAGTTTTAAAATATTTATTATTATAATAGATTTCCGAAAATTAACGTCTGCATCTATTTGATACTAAGTATTTATTGTTTTGGAACAATTGAGAATTAATACAGACGTTGTTTGAAGTATGAGTCATAGATGACAAGTTAAAATGTAATCCGTGTAGAACAACGATAACATTTTTCCGTGCATGCTTCACCGGTGACACGGTTCTGCCAATTCTCACGTAGTAACTATTGTCTAATCTGTGGCTCTGCTGAAAGACCTAATGCCTAATGCGATTATGAACGCCTGCGCAGCGTGGGGGCACCATGGCTGGCCACGTCAGCTCAACATAGTCACGCACGGCACGACCAAACTAAACATTTCTAATGGTTCGCGGAGGGCTCAAATAACTATGGTTAATACCGGATCCAATCGTGATAAAGCATGTATATTATTTATCAAAACGTGTCGACCAAGTTGGTCCCGTTAAATCTAACTTTAACGGTAACTAAAACGTGTGCTTAGAGAGAAACTATCCCGCCGGCCTCTTCGGGGATATGTTATGCTATGTAACAGGAGTAAAGAATAGCATTAAAATGTATCTTGAACTAAATGATTTTTAAGCGTCAACGGTTAAGAACACAAAGTCAAGAAATACATTATGTAAATTAATTCAAAAATTATTGACATTAATATTTTAAAAATAAACCTAGGGTACATGACCCCGTAGGCCAGATTATAATTGCACCTGGGTATCATCCCGTGGGTGTCGTAACAGGCGACTAAGAGTAAGATACTGGAAGGTGGGCAGCAGCACCTTCTGCGGAACTACTATCTTACACTGCGATCCCCAAGCCGTCTGCCAAGCGTGGGTATTATGGCAAATACCCCGGGCGGCGGCTGTGTTTAGCAGTGAACGATCCGGCTGAAACAGTACAGTCATAGTAGAAGGAGTGGGTTGCCCACTCTTTATACTATGGTACAGTTACCCCGTTGAACTAGTTGTTCATGCATTATAGTGAGAGTAGAATAATTTCTTAGGCTTGTGATTTTTTAAACAAAATATCCGAGTCAGTAATTCAAACACGAAACTACCTAAATAATCATAGACTAGATCTGTCAAGAATTTAGAACTTGTTTATAATAACACGAGCTATTGTTAGGACTGAACCAATTTGCTAATTTATCCCAACATTGTAACCCACTAACCGGTTTTCAATTAAGACTGACGTCGACTGATCCCAGACGCTCCTCTTGACCTCAACATATCCAGCACTTCAATACTGCAGATCCCAATGTCAAGATTCAAAGAATAAACTGGCAACATTAATAAACGAGCTATAAAACTTCCGCCATGTGGCGCAGATACGTATTGCCATTTCAATGTGTCAGCAGTTTTCCCAAACGAAAATAACGTACCTACTGCGCAGTGGATCGGTAGTACGGCATGGCTAAATATATCGATATAGCTACGCCTTACACAGAATAGTTGCAGAATAGAATATCACTAGCTCTACTTTGGACATGGAAACGTAGCTGACTTGTTATATGTATACAAGTACCTACCTATTAGCTTCTGATTATGACGCTTCCAACATATAAATAAACAAAAGTAATACTTTTGTTTATTTATATGTTGGAAGCGGCTGAATCCAGCTTATCCCCGTATTATCAAAGCACAAAGCAGATTCTCTGTCTCCAAGTGTATTTACATATATCTTAGGATTCGTTCAGATTTAGATGACAGAATAATAGGTTCAGTAAGAAGGTAACCTGTGGTCAGTTTGCAAAAGTACTTATTCTAGAAATATTTTGAAGCGCTCGTAGCGAAGTTTACTTAGCTGTTCTTAACCGATCAGCTAAGTTATGCAACGTCCGCGGCGGTCAAGAGTTGGATGGGTGATCGCTAATTACACTACTACTGAGCGCTTCCGTGCTTCGGAGGGCACGTTAAGCCGTCGGTCTCGGCTGTCGTCTTAGGTTGGAAGTCGTTATAGCATGGTGGTAGGGCATTTTGCGAATGTCCGCCTGACTAGCTACCACCCTCAAGTAGAAAATCTGTCGCCAAGCACCTAACAGTGTGTCCCGGCAGCTGTCCTTGAAAGCCAGTAATTCAAGGTTAGCCAGAACAACATCTTCGACGACATCATCACCTACCGTCATGTGAGATCAGGTCAAAGATAAACCTATCAGGAATTAAAAAAATAGACAACCTGTGATGCCTGCTACACTACAACTCTTCATGACAATTTAACGGCACCTGACAAATCCTAAGACCTCGGTCTTGCTAACTCAGTATGGTAGAGTCTGTAGAGTTTAAATTAGTTGGGGTACACTTATGATTGATCTTCAATAATCAATAATTATTTGCATTAGGAACACAGATCATGGGAAAGCTATTGATCTTCAATTGTTACGGAATTCTTGGCTTGGACGAAGCTTAGAATTCGCTGTTTCATTGTCAAATATTCAGCATGTCATTGACTAGTTCGAAAGTCGTTCTAATTATAAAAGAAGCTTTTAAAACATTATGGTTTTTAAGCCCGGAAGTAGACTGACCAACAAAGCGATAAAAATATAGGCCAACAACCACACGAAACTAATTTTAATATTTGCAAGCGTGACACAGAGCAATTAATTGTTAACTTATTTGTATTGTTTTTATCGTGTTTTCCTTCCTTTGCACAACTGCGTAGTTCGTTGCCGTTGATTATTTAAGTTAATTAATGACAGTCTGATAAATAATCCTAGACGGGTCGGCTTTATTTATTTCTTTTATCGCCACTTAGTTTTATAGTACTAGCATATGTTACAGTTACCTTGGACAGGTATTATCTAGTATAATCGAGTGGGCAGTATGAAGATTGAGAAAAATGTGATAAGACTGAGTCATGTAACACAAGGATTCAGGTGGCTCATGATATGATGAAGAAATTGAGTCAACGGTGATTCAAAGAGCAAACTACAAGATTTCGAGTTAGCGAGATAATCACGGGTATTTATATCAGCTTGTCATGAGAAGTCTTCGAACTGAGCGGAGGACACGTTCGCGGTAATAGAGCTAGACGAGTAGCGTGCTCCAGCCGGCGAGAATGACCTGGCCAAAGCTCCTGGCACCTCTCCAAGTTACTTCTGATCTCAACGGAATCTATGCGACCGCGTGCTCGCGTCTCATTGCAACACTGTTTACGTAATTGATAACAGGTCATGATGAAAAATTTACTGAATGAACCTATATAGATAGACCTTTTTTAAAATGTGTGTATTGTTGCTATGGTGCTCTGGAAAGTTCTGTGAATTGCTATGATGCCAAATCCTAGCACGTGGTTAGAATTTAGGACGCGTTAGCGAATGTTTCCTGGATTCAGGCGTCAGTCGCCATGTGATAGTTCTGCTTCTTACGTGAACCAGTATGTGACGCAAAAACTGGAAATTTAAAATAGACTGTAGTGTAGTGCCCTTCGCCATGTTGTCCCAAAATATTTTTGTATGTCAATGCTGGGGCACCTTGACGATCCAGGAAATTAACAATAAATAGTACTCTCAGATCAAACCTATTTATAATTTAAAATAATTGTACCAAACGTTTCGATTTTTATTAAATACCTAACTACTTAAAACTAGTTTTCAAAATAATTCGAAGAATAGTTTTACGTATTTTTTTGATACGTGTTTGTGACGGAACAAGCCCACTTGATCTTTAGCGATAACCTCTTCTTATAACATATGGATTCCTTCACATGTGACAACATTCACTTCGCCCGTCACCCAGGGACATACAGTTGTTAAGTCACAAGTGCCTACAACTTTACCGGCTTTCAAGTGCTGCTGCAGGAACACACTGTTAGGGCGGGTCTGGGTTTATCCATTTATAGTTGCTTTGCCTAGCTTGCATGCCTCGCGCTGCTTGTTTTGGATAAACTCAGGCCTTCCTTACTCATCCCGGATGGGTAAGGAGGCAAGGGTCTTGGGGGAGAGCGCAGGTCGTGATGATCCCCAAGGCAAGTCTGACGGTTACCTTCCCGTGGTGCTGCCTGTTATTGGTTTATTTCCTTCCGAAATAAACGCAACAGAACACCGTCAGGCGCCGCGTGTATTGTTATCTATATGTGTATGTATATGTATATATTGTCTCTGTATATATTGGTATTATATGTGTATATATTTTAGTTCACAGGGCTATTTAACCCCTTATTAGTAACAAAATTGTAAAATGCTCGGTACAGACCGGGGCCGTATTTAACTGTTTGTCATCTGTATTATACGTGCTAAGGTGCTTAGCACCTCTTTAAGACAGATGACAAAATAGACTTACGGTGTATAAATTGTAGTTTTAAGGCAAGGCTACAGATAATTTGTCATGTTTATGAGTAGATGAAAAACAGTTTGGCGGTGTGTGTGTTAAAATAGGGACCCCTCTAACTGGCAAACACCAGCGCCTACTACCGTCAAACGTATTGTTACATAATCGAAAATAACCGCTGTCTTTTATTTGGTAGTGCAGACCCCTGTTCCGATAACTCACGTTATTGGAGGCGGGGACAAACTGGCTGGACTAGTTCCAAAACCCCGATGATGAGTGTATCCTCAGACTTCGGGAAAATACCTCCAAGGTATTGTCAGTCTTCTGAACTCTAAACTTCCGGAGGCTTGAGTAGAAAGAATGAAGCCTGTCCATTCCCCCAAAAAAATTTGCTTATGGTCACAGTTTATAATTATTCCCCATAATTTTCCGAATGTCTAAATCTGTGCCAATGTCGAAAGTGAATAGAGACGCGAAAGGGAAATTTGCGAAATGTCCTTCTCAGGGCCAACCCATTGTTAATGTTTTGTCTGAGAACCGCTCGAGCGGTACTACTACTGAGAGCCTGAAAAACGACCCTTCTCAGGGCCATGCTACTCCACGGGGTCCTTCGCGGGATCCGTCGGAGGTCTCCATGGGGGACGATAGGAGGTCGGACGTTGAGTCCGTGTTTGAAGAGTCGGGTGACGAGGGGGACAGCCGCAGGAAGCGGCCTTATTCCTCGTTCTACGCGCCCGGCTACTTAGAGTCGGACACAGAGACCGAGGGGACCGCGGCCGCCAAGGTCAATACGGCGCGGAGGGGAAGGGCGAAGGGCACCAAAGGAGGCCCCACGCGAGACGAGTTCTTGAAGCCACCGCCAAAGCCACTGGTGGAGGAGTTGGCTGAGGTCCTGCAGGGCAGGAAATTCAAAAAGGGGCCGGCCGCTGTGTCCGTCGGAAGTCTTCTCGACACCGGAAGCGATTCCGATGTCCTTTCCGGATTCGCTGACCTCAGCACGCTCAACGCCCAAGAGCTGAGGGCTCAAGCAGGAGGGATGCTCGCCTGCATCTTAGAGGTTGCCAAAAAGTCTGGCAACCTAAAGGGCGAGTTTGTTGCTCGCCTGAAGAGGTCCGCGTCGACCCTGAGGGAGGTAGTCGACGCCCTGGCATGCAGGAGTGAGGCGGAAGAGACGCGGCGGCTAAGAGCCGAAAATAGCCGCCTGCGCCTCGAGATGGAGGCCTCCAAGGCAGAGGTGAAGGCGCTACGCCGCGGCTTCACGGAGGCCAAGACCGAGGCGGCTGCCGCTACGTCTGCTGCTGCAGCAGCCGCTGCCGCCGAGACGCCGGCCCCCCCTGCTGTTGTAGTGGGGGCAGAGTTAGTGGAGCAGATGACGCGCTCCTTGACTGCCACGTTCGGGCAAATGCTCAATGCCCGACTCGCTGGCATCGAGGATCGCCTCCTGCCAGCGCCGGTTCTTCGCCCGCCTCTCCGAGCGGACGCGAAGAAGGCTGCAGTAGCGGTTGCCCCTCCACCCCCGAAACCAACCCCTCGCAAGCGGGTGGGCCAGGCCTCGCAGGCTGCCCCTACCCCCTCGACTTCGGCTCCCATCGCCCCCCCCTCGACTGCGGCTCCCAACGCCCCCCCAAGAAGGACTCCAACTGCTGTTGCCAAGGCGGACACCTGGGCAACAGTAGTAAGAAAGGGGAAAGGCAAGGGGAAGGGCAAAGCGTCCTCCTCGGCAACGCCCACTCCCGCTCCTATCCCAGCAGCTCGTGCCCCCCCCTCCGCCGCGAAGCCTAAAGTAAATAAGGCTTCCGCTGCCGCCGGGCCCAAGAAGGCAAAGGCGCTGAAAGCCTCCAAATCCGCGGCTGTTGTGCTGACGCTGCAGCCCGAAGCCGCGGAAAAGGGGGTTACCTACAGCGCCATCATTGAGGCGGCGCAGGAGAAGGTCGATCTCCAGGGATTGGGGATCGAACGGATCCACTTCCGCCAGACGGCCACAGGAGCCAGAATGCTCGAAATTCCTGGCTCCCAAAGCAGCGACAAAGCGGACAGGCTCGCGGAGAAGCTCCGCGGTGTCCTGTCCGAGGTGGCCAACGTCGCGAGGCCCGTAAAGTCCGTGGATTTGCACGTGACGGGCCTGGACGACGCCGCCACAAAGGAGAAAGTGGCGGCGGCGGTCGCCAAGGTGGGCGGCTGCGACGTACTTCACGTCAAAGCAGGAGACATACGTCGCAGCTACGGCGGGACCGGCTCCTCCCTGGTTTCCTGCCCGATTCCAGTAGCCAAAGTGGTGCTGGCACAGGGCAGGCTGTTGGTGGGGTGGAGCTCGGTGCGAGTGGTGGCACTGGCGGCGCGTCCCATGCGCTGCTTCAAGTGCATGGGACTCGGGCATACGCGCCCACAGTGTCCCTCGTCGGCAGACAGGGGGGACCTGTGCTTCCGCTGTGGAGGCGCAGGCCACAGGGCGGCAAGCTGCCAAAGAAGGGCCCCGCACTGCGCGATATGCGCAGAGTCGGGGCGACCTGCCGAGCACAGGATGGGGGGACAAAACTGTGTTCCCCCAAAGACGAAGGGACAGGCCGCCAGGACCCCGGCCATCCCCCGACCGGCAGCCAAAGCCGCCGCTCCTGAGGCTGTTCGCCGCGCGGCGAGCATGGAGGTTGTTACGTCCGACTGATGGATCAAGTCGGACAACACAACCTCCTGCAGACGAATTTGAACCACTGCGTCAGGGCTCAGGATTTGCTCATGCAGTCCCTGGCGCAGTGGCGCATCGATTTAGCGGTCGCCGCGGAGCCGTACTACGTTCCCCAGTCCCATCCCTACTGGGCTGGGGATCTGGACGGCTCCGTGGCCATAATTGGACGTGCCGGTGGCGGCCCCCCCCTCTCGGTGTCAGAGAGGGGTTCGGGGTACGTGGTGGCCAAGTGGGAGAAGTATGCGGTAGTCGGCACATACTTCTCCCCCAATAGAACCGTCGCGGAGCTGGAGGTCTATCTGGACCTCCTGGCCGCGGCGGTGAGAAGACAGGCGCCACGTCAGGTCCTCCTCATGGGGGACCTGAACGCCAAGGCCCAGGCCTGGGGCAACCCCTCCACTGACACTCGCGGGGAGATTGTCAGGGAGTGGGCGGTTGCCGCAGGGCTGACCCTGCTCAACAGAGGGTCGGTCCACACGTGCGTGCGACACAACGGGGGGTCCGTGGTGGACGTTTCGTTCGCCACCCCGGAAGTCGCAGCACGTGTCCAGGCCTGGAGAGTGGTGGCGGAGGTGGCGACTCTCTCGGACCACAACTACATACGGTTCGAGATCGCCACCTCCCACCAAGGAGGGACTCGGCGCGTGGAGAGGGCGTCCTTCCCGCGCTGGGCGATTGGTCGCCTCGATGCCGAGTTGGCTGAAGAGGCGGCTATGGTGCAGTTGTGGGTTGCCGGCCCCATGCACCCGGAGGTGGCCGTCGCGGCGAGCCGGTTCCGGGAGGCGGTGACGGCCGTCTGCGACGCCGCCATGCCGAGGTCCCGACGCCACCCCGAGCGCCGCCAAGTCTACTGGTGGTGCTCGGAGATAGAGGATCTCCGAGCGCGATGCTCGGAGACGCGGCGCCTCTACTATCACTGTAGGAGGCGCCGTCACGGCCGGACGGACGACCAGCTGCCGGCGGAGCAGCTGGCGGCCGAGCAGCTCCTGTATGGTGATGTGAAGACAGCCAAACAGGAGCTGAAGCTGGCCATCGGCCGGGCTAAGGCCCTCGGCTGGAGTGAGCAGCTGGAGGGCCTCGACAGGGACCCATGGGGGCGCCCGTACAAGTCTGCCCGGAATAAGTTCCGGGGCAGAGCGCCCCCTATCGCGGAGTCCCTGGAGCCAGAGCTCCTGGAGAGGGTGCTGGGGGGTCTATTCCCCGACAGCGACCCCCACTACACCCCTCCACCGATGGCCACCCCGTCCTTCCAGGAGGAGGAGGACCCAGCCTCCATTCCGCCTATTTCAGAGGTGGAGATGGAGGCAGCAGTCTCTCGCCTGAGAGGCAAGAAGACTGCCCCGGGACCAGACGGGATTCCCGGGCGGGTCCTCAGGATCGCCCTTAGGGAGATGGGCGGTCAGCTTCGGGAACTGTTCGACGCGTGCCTCACGTCGGGTCAGTTCCCGAAGCTTTGGAAGGACGGGCGATTGTGCCTGTTGCGGAAGGAAGGGCGAGACGCAGACTCGCCCGCCGCATACAGGCCAATCGTGCTGCTGGATGACACGGCGAAGCTGCTGGAGAGAATAGTAGCCTTCCGTGTCATCCGGCACCTGGGGGGAACTGGGCCTGACCTTTCAGAGGCCCAGTTCGGATTCAGGGCAGGGCGGTCAACGATAGACGCCCTGCTCTGGATCAAGGGGTGGACGCAGGACGCAGTCGGCGGGGGGGAAAAGGCGTTGGCTGTCTCGCTGGACATTGCCAACGCCTTCAACAGCCTACCGCACGGAACAATACGGGAGGCGCTCCGCTATCACGGAGTGCCCCTGTATCTGCGTAGGCTGTTGGCCGACTACCTCCGGGACCGCGAGGTCCTGGTGGAGGGACGCGACGGTCTGAGGCGACGTCGCGTGTCCTGCGGGGTTCCACAGGGGTCGGTGTTGGGACCGCTCCTGTGGAACATTGGCTACGACTGGGTGCTCCGCGGCACGTTTCCCGCAAGTATGCGGGTTGCGTGCTACGCGGATGACACCCTAGTTGTAGTCAAGGGGAGGGACCTCGGGGAGACGGTGCGGCGGGCCACGGTGGCAACAACACTCGTGGTCGGCCGCATACGTGCCCTGGGGCTGGAGGTCGCCCTCTCCAAGACCGAGGCCCTAATGTTCCATGGGCCTCGGGGGGGACCCCCTCCAGGAACGAGGATAGACCTGGACGGGGTCCTGGTCCGGGTTGGGACCCAGATGAGGTACCTGGGTCTCATCCTGGACGGGCGGTGGACTTTTGGGGCCCACTTCACCCAACTGGCCCCAAAAGTCATAGGCGCCGCAGCCGCCCTTGGGAGGCTGCTGCCCAACGTGGGCGGCCCGAGCGCCACATGTCGTCGCCTGTACTCCGGAGTGATCCGGAGTATGGCCTTGTACGGGGCACCTGTCTGGGTGGACGCCCTCGGTCGCGCCAATAAGGCCCTGCTGCGTCGTCCGCAGCGGGTCATCGCGACGAGGGCGATACGCGGGTACCGGACGGTGTCCTGGACGGCGGGATGCGTGTTGGCCGGTGATCCCCCCTGGGAGCTCCAAGCGGAGATCCTCGCCGAAGTGTACCACTTCGTGGCGGCGAGGAGATCCCGCGGGGAGCCTCCAGCGTGGGAGGAGGTCACGCGCATGCGACGGCAGGCGCGGGCCGCCCTGTTGCGGCGGTGGACGGAGGACCTGGCTCCACCGGTCCCTGGACAGAGGACGGTGGATGCCATTCGCCCGGTCCTTCGGAGGTGGGTAGGGCGGCGATTCGGGTCGCTCACCTTCCGATTGGTGCAGGTGCTTTCCGGGCATGGATGTTTCGGAAAGTACCTGCATCACATCGCAAGACGTGAGGCGACCCCCGCCTGTCACGAGTGTGGAGCGCCAGAAGACACGGCGCTCCACACGCTGGAGGAGTGCGCCGCGTGGAGTCCCATGCGGCACGCCCTCACAGCGGTCATAGGCGCAGATCTGTCGCTGCCGAGCGTGGTTAACGCTATGCTCGGCAGCGACGGATCGTGGCAGGCGGTGGTCTCTTTCTGCGAAGAGGTGATGGCGCAGAAAGAGGCTGCGGAGCGGGCGAGGGAGGACGACGTCCTCGCAGACCCGCTCCGGCGTAGACGAACTGGTGGAAGGAGAAGGCGATTCGGGCGCCTTCTCGCTCTATCCTAGTGTTGTGCGGATCATCGGTGGAGAGTCGGGGGATTCTCCACTGACTTGCACGATCCCACACGTCTGGGGGATGGCCCTAATGAGCTGGGTCATCCCTCCCTTGGCCGGGGCCCGTCACTGATGACGGGCCAACCGCCGGGGCGAGATGGTGATTGCTAACGCTACCCCATCTCGCCCCGTCTAGGCGGCAGACTGCTCATCCCGGGTTTTTAGTGGGTAACCTCACTTACTACCCCCCCGTGGGGGTAGTAAGGCCCCTCAGGCGAGGACTCCCACATAACCACCCTGCTCCCCCCGGAGCCGGGTGGTATCCATAAAGGATTTTCCCGGGTCAAAAAAAAAAAAAAAAAAAAAAAAAAAAAGGAACACACTGTTAGGTTGGTGACAGATTTTCTACTTGAGGGTGGTAGCCAGCCAGGCAAGCATTCGTAAAATGTCCTACTACCATACGTTGAAGCTCAAGCTACAGCATGGCAGTCCATAGCTATTTCTGCTCGGCTAAATACTTCAATACAGGAATTATTATTGGAGATAAGATAAACGTAATTGAAATTAACAGGCAAATCAGAAGCATATTAAGCTTAAAGAACATGTAAGTATGTAAAATTTCACCAAGTTTGAACAATGTTAATATAATGACGAAACTACATCTGTACGGAAAGCGACACGGAGGCAATAACCTTAAATAAAGTTTACATGGCAGAAAACAATTGCACTTATTAAAATCTATTTTGCAATTGATTAACCCTATTATGCAGCTACGAGTACATAACAATAATTTTATTATTACTAAAAAATTGTGCTTGTAAATTCTGACTCATAGCATAAGCGTTTAAGTATACCTTATATACCTAGAAATAATTTATGATACCTAGATATAATAATAATATAAACCTTATACACCTAGTTAGTCATAAGTCATGACTCATGCTACAAATGTTGAACCCGCAAACTTTCAATCATATGATTTCATTTGCATTTTGTATTGTTGAGTCTCGATAATTTCAATAATTAAACGATGTTTCTAGAATGAATGTTACGGACTTTAAATGATAATTTCTACAAAGTCATGGTTTTGCTGATTAAATATAAGTAGCTATGTATTTTCTTTCCATTAAGCACGGTCACTTGCTTTAGTAGATGAGCCAAAGAGCAAAATTAAACAACGTTTATTTTCTTTTTATACTTATTTTCTTAAAAAGGAATATTTTGATGAGAGACACATTGAGCTACAATATGTGTAATGATACTAATGATCATATTTTCATAAAACTAAAGTTTATGATGAAATCCACATTTGATATTTACTGGTGTGTTTTTTTGGACTGCTGTCTGCAAAGACTGATAGGTTATCTAAATGTTTTCACTGTAGCAGTAGTGTTGTATATATTATAGTTCATTATATTTATTGAATAATGGCATACCACCGGTAAAAAAATATATTTTAAGAAAACATTATTTTAAATAAATACAAATTTATCCGCCGAGCAGGTGTTATTGCAATCATAACTATATTAAAATTAATATTTTTTTTAGAAAAACACCTAAAACAATATATTTAGTAAACATTCCGCCAAATTTTCCCGCTAAGCTGTCGTGACGTCATAAAATAAAAGCCACGTAGCTCAAACTGTAAAATTTTCGTAGGTATAATGAAAAAAAACAACCTAAAACCGATTCTACACGAAGCATCACAGGAGGTCTTGACAGACTCAAGACCTCCTTTCCTTTTCAATCAAATCAAGATATTTAGTATTTTTTCTAAAATATTATTGTTTTCCTAAAATATTCGTTGATAATAACTGAAGCATATCATGCTTTGAAGTGCAACAATTGAGTGTTTCTCTTTCTTATTGTTATTACCATATGTCCAGTAATGGCCGTGGCTATTGACTTCCAAGCTAACGCCTGCTATCTATTTACCCAGGCTAACATAACACGACGTAAAATTATATGATTTTGCATCATAAGTTCTGATTTTCTGATGAAACAGTCTGCAAACGAAGCCGCATCGCCTGACTTGTCGCATGTTCGCCAACTGGCATTCCATGACTCACACAATGGCACGAAATGGAGCGTTATATCTTCGATTTCAATTAAAGGACACAGTCACAGTATTGTTTTGTCTAGCTGTTGGCATTTCTCATGCAAACATATCTATTTCATTCAAATCTATATGTTTGTTTTATTACCTTTCTATAAAACATATTGGAATCTAATACCTAATGCAGCGATGAGTATTATATTTTTCATTATTTTCCTATTGGCAGGTATTATTTTATGTACGAATACTTACTTTGTTTAATAGACTTTCATTGTGTATGTATAATATTGAAATACACGATCGTACAACCGTTGCAATTGTTTTAAACGGTGGTGTAAGTAGTTGATATTCGTATAATAATAAGTTTCGAAAACGACAATAATCAAATAATTTACAATAGGATCGTCAATTCGTCAAACTAACCTTAAAAAGATTTTTTAAAGTTATTGTGACAGAACAAGCCCCCAGCCCACCTGAAGTTAAGCGGACTAATCTCTGCCTATAACAAATGCATTTCGGCAACGAAGAATTGCACTGTGCCCGTCACAAGTATAGATGTTAGGTCTTATGTTCCTTTAATTTTACTGGCTCTCGAAGACTGCTGCCGGACACACTGTTGGGTGCTTGGCGACAGATTTTCTAGCGACCACCCGCTACCCAAACGGGCATTCGCAAAATGCCCTACTGCACGGCAGTTCACTGTTCGCCAATGCCACTGAGCCATCACTACTTCAAATGAATGGTCCAAAATCAATCATTCAACGGGATTTAGTATTTCAATTGTTATGTTATTCGTTACGATGATGAGAGAAAGCATCTTGGTACTTGTAAACATACGAAGATCTCGAGAATCGACGTGTGCATGCCATTAGTATAACTCTTATTTATAGCCACACCATCACTGGGAACTGGGAAGGAACATACTGCTCGAAGCTGTTAATATGAACACTGCAATCTCATGGCATTTATGTTGTGAATGTTACTAGTGGTCTTTTTATTTGTGAAATAACGATTCTGAAAGGCGCAAATAATGCAGTTAATAGGTAAGAATAAGTCGGGTATAACACGCTCATGGAAACGAAATATACTTACGATAAATTGGTAGGGAATATTGACAGATGTTTAGTCACTGTCCAATATTGCACAACTAGTACAATCTTTACATTACAAGCAAAAAAAAATCTTACTACTTAAGTAAGTCTTGTTTTGAATAAAGACGCATTACTTACATTCTTTGAAGCAGGTTTGTCAACAGAATAAAAACTGAGACTGCTAGATTACAAAACATTATTAAAATTTTATTCTAGTACTAGCTGTACCTGCGACTTCGTTCGCGATTGCCGTACCTGCAAACTAACTATTCACATTTGAGCACTTTTTATCTCATATTAAGCAACGCTGTGGTCTGTGGTGAAGCACTCTTAGTAAAGCATAGCTCAGAAAGGAGCTTTTTACTTTGGGTCTGAAAACTCCCGGGTTGTATTTTCCAGAAGACAGTAGTAACTCAGAGAGTTCCTTCGCGGTTCGCACAATAAATGTTGAAGCAAAGCACTTTGTGCGTTTCTTTGGAAATTCGATTATAAAACGGCGTCTTTTTGTCAAGGTTCTCCTTGTTTGGCGGTAGAACGAACATATATTAGATTAAGCACTTCCATACCATTGCGCAGTCTCCAAAATGTATCAGGCAAAAGATAAAAAAACTGACTGTGGCTAATGTCCCGATTTTAGAGTAGCAAGCTTGCAAAACTAAAAAAGGATGCTGAGCTGCCCTTGGGGTGCCGGGCTGCTCGTGGGGTGTCGGGCTCACTCGTCACTAATCTAACAAAAAAAGAATAATTGAATTCGAACTACTAACTAAATTACAGCTAAGTGTACATTTTGACTTTCTTCCCCTTTCCCGAAGGAACCGAGCTGAATTTCGGTAAAAAGTATACAATAAACTTCTTCGTAGTATGCATTCAAATCGTGTTAAGTTTCATTGAATTCCATTCAGTAGTTTTGGAGTGATGCGCGGCCGGGATACAGACAGACAAAAAATAAAAATAAAATACAGTTTTGGCATCAGAGTCAGCTACAGAGCTATCAAATATATTCTTTTTCAAAATATCTGCCATTTACAGAATTGGATCTGTTACAGTTTTATTATAAGTAGGTATAGATAATACGAATTAAAGGCTATGCATATTATACTACCAGATAAATTGCTAAAAAAATATGACAAGCCCAAATTGCAGAAACCAGATTAACTGACAATCAGACAAACCGTGAAGCAGCTATCAGGAAGTTATTGTCGGCTTACAAAGAGGCCTAATCATTTTGTTAATGTAAGTACTTATTAGTTATCTATTCTAAGGTACTACGCCTTATCAGTATGAGCCTGTGTTCATACTCTTATAGATTACCTATGAGCATAGAACATCAGCTATGAGTCCGTTTTTGTACCCACTACCCCATTTTTTTTAGGTTGGACATAGCTGTTGGCTACCTCTGTCGGCCGTCCAATTCCAACGGACTTTGTGCGAGGGAAGGCCCTCTTATAGCCCTGGAGTGCTGAAGGCACTTCTCCCGAGACGGGCGTAGAAAGCGAAAAGCGCTTGAGACATTGGGAGGGTCGGAACTAAATGCCCCGGTACAACTGCAGTGTTGTACCGTTGAGAATTGACCCTACGGAATATTACTATGTGACTATTTGGAGAGACACTAATCGGGGCTTTATATTTGCCTCGAGCTCGCCGGGGAGCTCGGTGTTTGTGTACCCATAACCACAATAGACGCGCAGCCTCTTATACTGTGCTATATGTCAAATGTGAAATTTGGCTTACAAGCAGTACACAAAGAATTACAAAGAAACAATAACAATAGTTAGATACAAAGGGCGGTCTTATCACGAAAAGAGATCTCTACCACATAACCATAATTATATGGATATAGTTAGGCAAACATGTACAGATAGGTAATCTTAATGCGCAAACGCTGCTGTGTTTAGGTATGGCTTGATTATTGAAGGGCGATGAAGCAAGTAGGTCGAACGGACAAGAACTAATGGTTTTGAGTGACGCACGAAGCAGTCAAATGTTGTCTAATATGAGCGCAGTGCAATGTCACGAAGAACTAATGAGCAGGCGAGGCTGCGTTACATAGATAAGACGACGCGCTACGAGTCTACCTACACTTCATCATCATGAACAGTTCAATGATAGAAGATCTTTTTATACTACAAAAAAAATGTATCCGTATCCTTGCCAATATCAAAACCCCCAATATTAGTAAACCATACTTTCATAAACCATTTTTTATAAAATATAAAATTTTAACCATCTCGTCCATATACATATTAGAGACTTGTAAATTCGTCAAAAAATACCCCTTCTTTTTTAAAAAGGAAACTGATATGCCACGTAGGTACCCAACAAGATTTCAACACAATTTAGTGATGACGAAATCTAGAATAAAAATGCATAGCTCCAGTCCAAATTCAATGGCCATTAAAATATTTAACAAATTACCAGTATGATTAAAAGAAGAAGAAAATGAACATACATTTGAAAAAAGTCTAAAAAACCTATTAATTAAAAAATCATATTATTCTCTTGACGAATTCCTTAAAGAATAATGTAGTATATTAATGATTAGAAATAGACCGGCCCACTCCTCACCAACATTGCTACACCCAAATAGGGTAATTATGTGATACCTATAACCTTGTGTTTATTTAAGATCTGCATGTACAACCACATAATTCTGCAATAAAATATTTGATTTGATTTGATTCAGGTATAAATTAATAAAATAAAAAAGAGACTGCAAATTATATATTTCTGTTTAACGTTTTATAGTTCCATTGAATTTAAAACTACAAGTTCTATATTTATGGATTTGTTTTTTAAAATCCTTTATTTTTATAAAACGTCCGATAGGTTTGGAAGAAAAATAAATACATATATATATCACAATATGGCGTCTAAATCCGCCAGCATGTTTTTTATGTACCTTATGTCACTTGCGCTATTAAGACGAATCTAATGAAGTTATGGCGGAATAAAGAAACTCACAATCATACATACATACATGAACCCTGAAAACATAACACTCCTTTTTTGGGCAGCCTTGTAATATGAACTAAGTTAGGCTCTATGAGAAGAAGACCTCGCAGAGCGACTGAAATATGATTATATTTTTATAGATAGATTACGAGAATCAATTGAGAAATTCCACCTGTAGTGTATAAAAAGCGGACATCCGCCGGACAGCCATGTAAGCATTTTGGTCCAAACTGAAACGGAGACTCTTCGCTCGCGCTTTGTGCTCGCTCGGTTAGTGATTAAAATTATGGGTACCCTAATCGTCACTTAGTCTGCAACACAGGTAATTACCGGTCGCAAATATAGACCTACGGTAGGTAGCTTTAGAGCTCTATTTGCTAATGCGAGTACCTAATCTTATCTTGAAGTTACGATTTCCTAGTTCTTAACTATAGGCAGGTAAGTACCTATACCTATTTACTTTTAGAACGGGAAAACGGAAGCACGTTCTGTAACTAGATATATATTCTTTCGAAGCGCTCGTAGCGAAGCTTACTTAGCTGTTCTTAACCGATCAGCAAAGTTAAGCAACGTCGCCCGCGGCCATGAGTGGGATGGGTGACCGCTAGTGACATTACTACTGAGCGTTTCCGTGCTTCGGAGGGCATGTTAAGCCGTCGGTTCCGGTTGTCGTCTTAGGATGGCAGTCGTTATAGCATGGTGGTAGGGCATTTGCGAATGCCCGCCTGGCTAGCTACCACCCTCAAGTAGAAAATCTGTCGCCAAGCACCTAACGGTGTGTTCATACATATATATATATATATATATATATACTATAGGTACCTATATATTTTAAGTGCCAATGTAACTAAGTACCTACTTACTATTAATGTATTTATAAACATTGATAGGTATATGCTACAATAATAATACGCAATAGCGGCCCTTTATCGCCGGCTCTCATGTTGACAGGGCCGTGTGCGTCAATAAGTCTGTAATGTTGAATCTAAACAACTCTTTGAGCCAATTTCTTTTATATCTACTTAATGTGGCAATACCTAAGTATACATCTACAGGGTTATTGGTAAAATGCTAACAACCTCTTAGGGTTGATTTCTGCTAGTCCTAACAAACATTTAGCGATTTGTTTTATTTTATTTTTATTTATTTTTATTTTGTGTTAGGCAAATCTATTGATATATACCATACAATAAAATCGGTTAAGCCTATATGTAATTACAAGCACTACTGGGTGCCAAGCGAAAATCATATTTTACAAATAATCGGCCGCCGAGCGGTTTAGGCATCCGGCGCGAAATCGGAGGACGCGCGAATTCGATTCCCACCCTCGGCATAAAATTTTGTGCTCCAATTATTTGTAAAATATCGGTTAAGCGATTTAGAAGTTATGGTGGAATAAAAGAACCCTGAAAACATAGCACTCCTTTTTTGGGCAGTCTTGTAAAAACGGGAACATAAAACAGTGGATATAGATAAATATTTAATGTCTACTGTAAAGCAATTAATTAACGGAAACCTTTCAAGAATCAACGACAAATACTATAAATCGGGGAAAAGTTGGAAAGTAAAGATAGAAATCACCAGTTTTCCGTTAACATTGTTTATGAAAGGATTTCATTGGCTTCCACATACTCAGGAATTAAATTATTTGATGTACTGTTTTGCAGCATTCGGTGATTACCCAATGTTGTTTTCCATTGGCGATGCCAAGTATCCGAGAAAGTATTGACTATATTTAGAGCAGTGAAGTTGTTTTGTTTGTACATGCAAGGACGACGTGGTTGCTTTGAATGATTTATGCAACCAGCTGATCAATATGATACGAAGTGCTCCAGTTTTCCTTGGAGAACAAATTGTAAATATTTTTAAGCGTATAAATGGGCTGTTGCAAAGGGGAAATCTCGGAAATTGTTTTGACCAAATTGAAGTTTTGGAAAAATGCCATGTTGATTTTCAAGTAGGTACTAGCATGTATGAAGCGATGGAAGGTAATTAGCATCATCAACAAACTGATGTGACTATAACGGGCCCGTTCTCTAACAAATAACATGATGGTTCCTACCTACCTACTCTATAGTTATCCTTAAAGAAAACAAGCATGAGTTTGTAGGGTTCCGTACCAGAATACGGGGCCCATTAGTAAGCATTTGCTGCCCGCCCGTTCGTCTGTTTAGTGAAGGTTGCATGCTATTCTTCATACAAATATATTCCTCTTATTTATTGCTGGGTAATGACTGCAGCAAAAATTTCATTTGCGTCCAATGTATGCCTGCTATAGACATTAGACACGCCACTGTCATTTTCTCTGTTTTTTCTTCAAATATTCGAAAGAAAATATGACCCTGAAAATTTATAAAAACACCCGGTTTACAGCCATGATCCTTTACCACCATACATATATGAAAAGTTTCTAACATAAAAGAGAATTATAGCCAGGTGCCTAAGATATACTGCCTAAGTGTCTGAGATATACTCTCTTTTCCCATCACCCTGAAACATTGTGCCTGTAATTTTACAGGCACCCTTCAAACCGGAACACAGTAACGCAAACGTTTCCGGTTGGCTGCTCATGATGATGTTCTAAATACGAAGTACATTTATTGAACAAAATATAAGCAAACGTAGCTTTATATTACATTTGAAGCGCTCGTAGCGAAGTTTACTTAGCTGTTCTTAACCGATCAGCAAAGTTAAGCAACGTCGCTCGCGGACATGAGTTGGATGGGTGACCGCATAAAAAAAATTAGGTTTATAATTTACCGCCATCTTACCTCCCATTAACGGGTAGCACTTTCACCTAGGTGAAACAAAGTGGCTCGATGACATCTGCAGAATTTGTTGGTAAGCGCAGGAAGTCCACAACCATGAGATTCTCACGGTATTTTCCGTCATGTGAAGTATTTCTGAACCGATATGACTAAGGAGACGTCAAAAAGAGCAGATTCCCTCCTCAAAATCGGGTAATGTATCACCTCTGGTATTATGGATGTTCGTGGGCAACGGTGATTACTTACCACCAGTTGATCCGCCTGTTCTTATACCCTACTATCCCATAAAAAACAGCAATAATAAATGAATCAGGTACTTACACCAGGTGGTCAGTTACTGAAGTCCATAATAATCACAGAGAGTTTCTCTAGTCTAGTACCTACTTACAGTTTTATTTTTAGAGGAAGGAAAGGAAGTTTTTCTCTTAAATACTTATCGATGCAGCTAAACTATAACTATACTATACCAGCTGGACTGCTACAGCAGCAGGGGTAGGTACATATGAATTTGATGACGATAATTGTATAAACACCATTGAGTCAAAAATGGGACCAAGTGGTAAATAGTCCATAAATGGGTACCTAAAGGTGACGAAAATGTAACTATTTATTCTAGATTTAACCCAAGGTTGTTTATGTACATATGGTAACAGTTCCTAACCTAATGGAGCGACGTCGGATGATGGAAAACATACTGTTTATCACTCGACGTCAATTTACACACATTTTCTATTAGGCTTTTGTTTTAGCCTCGTTATATCTCTGCTAATGAATAGGGATCTGCACATCGAATTGAAAAGCAGATCTCCGCTGAGTATTTTTTGTTTACCATTGGTGCTATCGCTGTTTATGTATTGGAACAGACAATTAGCGGTATTTATAGCCAACAATATTCCGAGTAATGGAATGGATATATTCGGTAATAAAGAAACGCCCACGCCTAGTGATCGGAGGTCGTAACTTGTGAGGTCGAATACATTCTTTAATAGACAAGGATGCTGTTGTTTCATGTTATGCTCTTCAGCTCCAATGCAGACTTTGAGCGAGGGTCATACACTCAAAAGGTTCTGGAGGTAAGTCCTGAAATTACTGTGTCCGAGACGTCGGAGAAGACGTAAGCCCTTTCTACCTCCGTCATCTGCAGGCACTGAAAACACACCGCTACTAAATAGGAGTTCACAAAGACCTCAAAGGCACCGTTGTGATACGGACTTCGGCTAGAATCGTCTCCAGGATTATTTGGGGAGAATGCCCCGGGATGCAACAGTCTTGCCGTTATTATTATATAATACGAATATTTGTACTATGAATATTGGAAGAGACACTATTGAAAGACACTTCCATTTTAAGAAATAAAGCTCTCTTATGTGATGCATACTACGTCTTATAAGATCGATTGTCACTGGCCCACAATTCTGGTCACAATCGGCAAGAGTTGAATATTGATTTATTCTTAAAAGTTTTCGGTACAATTTTAGAAGAAATCACATAATTATAATATATCGTTTAGATAAAACCTGTCTTTATAAGACGAATGTATGCTGTTAGTTATTGAATGAATCATTTGGTTTTAAATTAATTCGCTTCCATATAATGTGAAATAACTGTAGGATATAAATTTCATGAAAAGTAATAAAATATATACATACTTTAGACGTACTTACATAGTCACCTTAGCGAATAGAGAAAAGTTTTTTTTTCTAATTAGTCTTTTGTCTACGCCTTAAAGCTAACAAATCCGGCCGCCAACAAATTATTTTAAGTAATAGAACGCTTATAAGCAGCCAATCCGTTGTTTATTTTTTTTTCAATGCAAATGATCTTATTTATTTTAATTCAGCGTTTATATAAAAACTAAAAAGTTAATTCATGTAAAGCTATTGTCTAAACCTAAGAACATATTATATAGGTAACACAAAATATGATCGGGGGTTGAGGTCCTGCTCAAATTTCCGTCAATAAAGTATACTTAGACCATGTACCTAGTTTAATTTATTTTGTTGTTGATCCGAAAATCAGTCAAGTTTTCCTTTATATATTTTTTTCAGCACTGAATTACCCTAAGTCCAACTTGCAGTAGATTATTTTGTTATGTTGAGCAAGAGATTAAAAGTTGTCATAGTATTTTTAAGCACCCCCGTTTTTTTATGCTTTATGGATTAGCCTTTGACCACTATCTCACCTGACGGTAAGTGATGATGTGGTCGAAGATGTTGTTCAGGCTAACCTAAAATTACTGGCTCTCAAGGACAGCTGCTGGAAATTACAAGCACATGAGACCTAACAACTGTACGTCTCAGTGTGACGGGCGCAGTGCAATTCGTCGTTGACGAAATGCGTCTGTTATAGGCAGAGGTTAGTCCACTTAACATCAGGTGGGGCTCGGGCTTGTTCCGTCACAATAACATAAAAAAAAAACACAAATCGTTAGGTGTTTGGTGACAGATTTTCTACTTGAGGCTGGTAGCTAGCCAGGCGGCATTCGCAAAATGCCCTACCACCATGCTATAAAGACTGCCATCCTAAAACGACAACCGATACTGACGGCTTAACGTGCCCTCCGAAGCACGGAAGCGCTCAGTAGTAATGTCCCTAGCGCTCACCCATCCAACTTGTGACCGTGGCAGACGTTGCTTAACTTTGCTGATCGGTTAAGAACAGCTAAGCAAACTTCGGTTATAAGTGAATAGGGCGTAATAAGGCATAATCTCAATTTGGTACTTACCTAAGCCAGTCTAGTTAATGATACATTTACGTAAGACCGATACAGATTTTTAATCAGGCATTATGTCTGTATATGGCAGCGATACTGCAGCTCGCCTTACACCACTTCCAACTTATGTCATAGGCTGTGACTTACGACATGAACAGACTGGCTGATAAGAAACTTTCTTGGCAGCGCTTGGCGTATCAACTTTCGTTCGGATAATTGCGTAAAGTAACATATCTTTACTTAATTCTGTTGTATATACCTAAAAATAATTTCTAACATACGTGAAGCCTTTGCTTATTGTTCCCAGCCAGTAAGAAAAGCCAAAACGACCGTGATAAAAATATTTAGAAAAGAAGTATTGTTTTCTTTCACTGCAAAAAAAATATGGAACCGTCTTCCAAGTTTCCAACACTCAAAAGTATGAAATAACTTGTTGAAATTGGTATCATGAAGATTAGTATTTTGAATACTGACCTCACATTATGGTGGTCCGACTTCCTCTTGTTATTTCAAACTTTTCAGTGTAGGAAGTATTTTTTTTTTATATTTACACTCTTTTTAATTATGAATATCTACGAATATATTTGTTCGTAGTGCATACTGCTTACAAGATCTTCGTTATCAGCCTAAAACTTTTCACCATAGACAATACATGCAATTACTAATAAATCATCCAGATATATATGCCAATACATATTTCAGTTATTTTTTTTCATTTAGGTAGATTGTACCTATCTTTATTGACAACACACTACAAACGAAATGCAACACTACTACTACAATGAAACCATTTAGGTAACCTCAAGGCCATTGCAGGCCTACAGGCAGTACAACCCTGCACAGAAGTAGATGAATAATGAAAGTTCATTTCTACCCAACAAAATAGTCATTAGAAAACATTTATAATTGGCAGAGTTATTAGGTAATAAACATATATAAATATAGTTGAGTTGAGATTTGAAAACCTTCAACGTTTTTGAAAGTCCGTTAAAACAGCGTAAATCTTAGTGTAAGTAACACTTTTCAATCAAAAATATTAATAATTTTAATTTGTCTTCTAATCTAAAAACACCTAAATTCTTTAGATTTAGGTAAGTATATCGAACTGTTCTTATTACATTTTATCAATTATTCATACCTACTTCCTGGACAGGCCAGATAATAAATAATTATAATTCCATTATAATTAAAAAGTTACGCAGATAAGATTACATTTAGCAAGACTGATGGTGTAGGCCGGAGCGACAGATAAAGCAAATATAACCGCGGACATCCAACATATACAATTCAATATATATATAATAATATATATAATATACGTTACATTACAACAATATAACGTATTAAAATATCGTTTTCAAAACCCATTTCCCAATCCGCCTCGGTTACCATATCCACAGCCTGCTCGAACGCAGCTAACGCATCTTCCGGCAAAGAAAACTCAACCCTGAGTGAGTTTATTTTTTAATTTTCGTGAGTAAAAAGAGGTCACGTAGTGCCAAATCATCTGTCCTAAACAGGAATACGCGGGCACGATATCGAGGTCATAGTAGAAGGAGTCCTTCTACTATGTCGAGGTGAAGCAGCCTGTGGAACCCCGATTTCGGTCAGTGAACACTTCGGGCAAGCATGATAATACAGATAATAGTGAAAGTTACTGGTAGTAATCAAAATCTTTTTAATATTTTTAAAGCGCTCGTAGCGAAGTTTACTTAGCTGTTCTCAAGCGATCAGCAAAGTTAAGCAACGTCGCGCACGGTCATGAGTTGGATGGGTGACCGCTAGTGACATTACTACTGAGCGTTTCCGTGCTTCGGAGGGCACGTTAAGCCGTCGGTCCCGGTTGTTGTCTTAGGATGGCAGTCGTTATAGCATGGTGGTAGGGAATTTTGCGAATGCCCGCCTGGCTAGCTACCACCCTCAAGTAGAAAATCTGTCGCCAAGCACCTAATGGTGTGTTCCGGCAGCTGTCCTGGAGAGCCAGTGAAATTACAGGCACAATGAGACTTAACAACTATGTCTCAATGTGACGGGCGCAGTGCAATTCGTGAGTTGTCATGAATTGCAACTGCTATAGGCAGAGGTTAGTCCACTTAACATCAGGTGGGCCTCGAGCTTGTTCCGTCACAATAACATTCTCCCCTGTTCCATTTAGGATAAGAACGCTAAGAATGCCACTAAAATTTGCCACTTTTGACATTAGATGTAGCGTTTATGGCGAAAATAACGCCAAGACCCATGTGGAACAACTTTTTGGGAGTGTGATCGTTTTTAGCGAATCTAACTTCAAATGGTAAGCACCCTTAAGTAATAACTTGTTAGTATCACAATACCATAGATAAATGAATTGTTTCTCTATGACCATACGGACACAAAATACTGACCACACATTATCATGCTCCGACTTCCACAAGTTATTTCATATATTTTAGTGTTGGATTGGAAGTCGGTCCCGTTTTTTATACATATTTTATTCACTTATTTTGATAAAATTAAAATGGGACCAATATAGGAGGTAGATTCAGAAAATAATTATCAGAATTAGTTCATAATTGGAGAAGAAATCGCATAGCAAACCCTATTAGTTTCATTTAATACAAAACCATGTCAAACGATATCAGAACATACGGTTTGGAGATCGAAAAACAGCGCGGCGTCCTTGTGAAAACTATTATTGAACTAACTATATTTTCTCAAATTTCCTAGCATTTTGGAAGGAACGATGACTTTGTATTTTTTTTATTTTAGTACTGGCCGGTAACGGTTCAAATCTGCCAGCCCTAAAATTATGAGGACTGCCAGAGTTGAACCTCAGTAACCGCGCACGGCAGTCGGCAACACTGCCCCTGGGCTATAATATCTTCACATTTAGAGCCACACGGACTTCCGCCGTTCCAGTCATCACGTAGTTACGGTTTCCTCAATATTTTCATCGGAATATTACTTATAAAGGTCAATAAAATACTACGAGAGTAATCTGTACTCCGAGGTCGGTGCGTACGTGCCGCCCCGCACAACTAGTTGTTTACGTCGGGCGCATGCGTCCGTTTAAGAGGCATTATACATTTTAATGCGGTATACGAAGATTTTAAGCGCTTAATTTACTATCATAGGAAATATCTACAAGTTGTTTATTAATTGATAAAAATAGAATAATCTGTTCTCTTTTCAGTTAATGTACCAGATTTACAAACATAACATTAATTATTTTGTAGTGACCAATCTCCCGCACCTTGTTTTACGAATAAAAGTACGCATAGCCAACTTCAGAGTTCTATCTCTTGTATAAAGATTCATCAAATTAACTAAAAAAAAAACTGTGCATCAGGCATATAATCTTGTTGACACATAGTGTACTAGAACATCGATAATTAATCGTCATTGTAGAAAAAGAAATAAAGATCTTGCGCCAATTTCCACGAATTATATCAGCAGTTTACCACGATATATTGCGTTTAATAAAGTGTAATTCCAAACAAATATTATATGAAAAGAAAGTTCATTCTTTAATAAACTGATCTTTAATAAATTGTGCTATTAACTCTGTTTTGTTAGACAAGAAAAAATATTTAACATAACTCGAAAGGCTCATAAATTGAAATGTACAAGCGCGAGGCGATCAGTACCGCGCGAGCGCTCATCGAGGTAGGACCTGCGTTCGTTTTGCCTTGCTCTGACGTCTCGTACGCGGAACGCTTAGACGCAAGTTTATAGTGCGACCACAGGGTTTTGATCATGTCTTTATTTTTTTACGTAACAAACTATACTTTATTTTTGTTGTCCATAATATAATTATTGTTGTCTTGTTAAATAACTACATCTTTAGTTTCTGTTCATCCATTGTGTTAAAAAAAGGAAACGTCACAATTATGCAGCCTTATACAGCGTTATTGGAAAAATGCTAACAACCTCAGAGGGTTGACTTCTTCTTTTTGGTCTGCTAGTTTTTATATTATTCTAGTTTAAATTAGTAACTCACTATAACTTTTGAAATTTGAATTAGAAGGATAAGATGACAGGCGAATATTTGATTTGCAATATTTTTGGATTCAGTTAATGTCTATAAGTGAACACAGCGATAACTTCAGCAGGAAATTAAACTACCTTCCTAATTTGTACAAAACGGCCTCCCGGCTTTTCCATCATTTGTACAAACCGGGATACCAGTTAGCGGTCGATAGTCGTATTTACAAATTTACCATAAAATCTGCGTAAGTTTAAGTTTTGAAACAGTGATGACTCAGTGGCATTGGCTATGGACTGCCGCGCAGCAGGTCCATGGTTCGAATCCCGCCCAGAGCTTGAGCTTCACCGCATAGTGGAAGGGCATTTTGCGAATGCCCGCCTGGCTAGCGACCACCCTCTAGTAGAAAATCTGTCGCCAAGCACCTAACGGTGAGTTCCAGCAGCAGTCCTTGAGAGCCAGTGAAATAACAGGCAAAAATGAGACTTAACAGGTATGTCTCAAGGTGATGGGCGCAGTGCAGTTCGTCTTGTGATGAAATGCATCTGTTATAGGCAGAGGATACTGCTTAACATCAGGTGGGCCTCGCGCTTGTTCCATCACAATGACATAAAAAAAAAATAAAAAAAAAGTCCGACTTTAATATTACAAATGGTTTTCAAAAGGATGCATCCTTGCCCATACAAGAAAGAATCCATACTTTTCTGAGATAACGGAAGTATTTTGAATATTTTGATGAAATCTGAAACCAGCACATTACATTTTGGCCCCAAAATATTACGTGATTTCATATTAATCTCGTAACTACGTCAACAGTTATAAACCTAGAAAAACGCAATTTTGCATATGTATAAATCATTTTTCGCTCGATACATTTTGCAACGCAAACACTTACCGATGAAAATTTGGGTATTAAACAATCTCGTAACTAATTTTAAACTTCTAAACCAAAAAATCTGAAATAATACAAGTGTATAAATTATATGTAAATAATAATATCAAAGAAGGACCAAAGCCGTAGGTGGTATAGTTTTTCAGAAAAAAATGTTGCTCTCCAATACAATTTTCCCGCCAAAGTTCTTAAAACAATTGGGTTGTTTTAATTTTGTTACTTTAAAATATTTGGCGTAAAAATCTGTAACAATTCATGGATAAAGAACAATAGTAAATTATCATATTAAAAGAAGAATCGAAGTTCTAGGTGAGTCTAGTTACGAAAAAATAAAAATAGCAATTAAATTACTATTTCACACCATTTTTGTCGTGTGTTCAAACCCCATTTCCAGTATTTTTTTCTATAAAAAGGTGTATTATCATTTATTTTCCATAGAGGAAATAGTGAGCATAAGAGTATATAGTGAGGATTGCATTGGTACCAAGAAGTATATATGTTGATTATAGATTGCATCAAAGATATTCGATTTAAAAACAAAAAAACCTCAAATATGTCAATATATATTTACATTTCACTGTTTGGTCTACTCAAACTAAATGGATGAAAATGTTATTTTTAAAGGTATAGGTGATATATTGTGGTATGGGAATATGAGGGTGACATGTTTAAGTAATAGAAAACCAAAAACGTCATGGGACGTTTGTGGTTGGTACTGAGTTGTTTTCCGGATGCACTGAAAAATAAACCTCAATCCTATGCATGGTCATTATGACAGACAGTGTTAACGACTGGATATAGATACTGTGTAGAGTGTGAACGAGGAAAATAGCAATTTTTGGAAAATTTAAAAGAAAGAGCTTTTAGTCCGCAGCTTTTAATCAATGCCGTTACGTCAAATATTTATATAATTTTAAGCCGTATAATTATTTAATTATTTAAGTTTATTGTTACAATAAATTATTCAAACATATCTATTTTTTATTCATCAAGGATGAAATGTAAATATACGATTCACGATGTAGGTTGACTATTTAATGTACATGCCTACTTCTTTTCTATAACATTAGAAAGTAATAGACAAGAAATTGATTATTTACTCATGCCAATCACACAATTTTTAAATTCGCAACTTACATTTCTTTATTAATGAGTGCTAGTATCAAAATATGTTACTCACAGTCACGCTATTCCGTCGTCACTTCTTTCGCTTGTGTATGCGATGCGCTGGCATTTACCTAAACTTCAGTAGCGTGATTTTGTGAAATGGCTCTTAAATATTAGGGCATCTATTATGAGACGATTTCGAAAATACAATAAGAAGGTTTCATGTTTGTGTGGAAAGACGGTACGTAGATATTAGTAAATAACGGCACTGATAGGAAATACGGTACGGTCATTAGAGCCACAAAGAAGAAAGAGAATGAAAAATTGTGTGTTGCGGTCGGCAGCTAAGTTATTGTACACTAAGGATGCAGTCTTTTGACCACTCCTCTCCATCATGTTTCAAGCGTAGAATCAAATATAATAACAATAAATAATCAATCTATAGTACAACTTAAGTTGTACTACACACAAGACCAATATTACATAATACGAGAGGAAAAATTTAAGTCATCAAAAAAACATAAGAATTATATTAATCTTTATTATAATCAAAGGTCCACCGTCGAACAAAGGCATCGTCAACTTGAGCGGGGGCTTGCCTTAATCCCCACGCTTGGCTGGTGACTTGTGGATCGCAGTATAATATGGCAGCTCTGCAATGAATTGCATTGCGCTTATCACCCTAGTGGCTCTCAAGGACTGCTGCCGGAACACACTGTTCGGTGACGACAGATAGAGAGCCAGGCAGGCGAGCATTCGCAAAATGACCTACCACCATGAGGTGAAGCTCAAGCTGGCGGTGGGGATCGAACCATGCACCTGCGGCAAGCAGTCCATAGTCATTACCGCTCGGCCATCATTGCCTCTAAAAACCTTCCCCTACAGACGTAGGCTTTTCTTCGACGGTAGATGTATGATGATGAATGTAGGATGCCTAATCTTGAGCGGAATATTTTTGATTTACTTGTGTTGTGACTAAATGATAACACATGGCTTCTGTGGCAGTAGCCTAAAATCAGGCGAAGTATTTGCATGTTTTGCCAGTCTTTAAACAATAAAGATATTCATGAGTTTCCTGACTCCATGACGCCGATAACCCGCATTGAACTCACGGTTAAAATTAGTCTTCGTTCCTTATATATAGTCCAAGTTACTGTACAGTATTCTGTGGTACAGTGGAGGCCGTGACCTAATTTGAACCAAGGGCTTTGTTTTGTGTACGATAAATCTTGGATAAATTATATTGAAATGTTTTAAAAACTGAGTCATAGATCGATTGGTCTAAAGCATCGTTTTGGAATCTCGAGGTGGTTGGGTTCGATTCCTATTTCGAACTGTCACTGAAAGTTTTTTACAAAGTTATTAATGTAATGAAGTGATCTGATGAGAAAGACTAGAGTATGATTAAGCCTGTCCATAACAGTGTCACCCATTCTTGTACTGCTTGCCACTGCACTGCACTCGGCTCTTCCGGACGTTTTATTTATTTTTATTTTATTTATTTATACACAAGACATTTTATTTTATTTATTTATACAATCAAGTTTGTACAAGTAGTTACAAATAAGACAACCAGTTGGGAGTGCAGGTGAGTTTATTCATAAAAAATCCGAACTTAGCCGAGAACACTCGAATCACACGCGAGCGACACTTGCGCGATGTAGGATTTCCTTAAAATTTACTAGCGCCATCTAGTTCAAAAGTTTTGAACTACGGTTTTGACGGTAGCATTATTTCTACTAAAAATATATTTCTACATACCGCCCACCAAGGACGAATACTTATTTGTTCTTAATAAAGTTCTGTTCCCACCGTGAAGCAGTGATTTTTAGTAAAACAACATAACAACAGATCTTTCTCACATTAAAATTTAAAATAACTACATATAAACAGACATACTGGTAACAATAGAATTATTTTCTTAAACCTAATACTAATCAAACGGCTACAGGCAGTACAATCAATTTCACAGTTGGCCGTTTGATGACTGAACATTTAGTCTGCAACGTGACAACTCTTGTAATACCATCAGACCCTGGATGTTTAGTAACCACTCGGCCAAGAAGCCATCTAGCTGGAGGCAAATCATCTTCGCTTACCAGTACTATATCGCCGATTACAGGTTCTGGGGTTTGGTATGACCATTTATAACGGTGTAAATATTTTGTCAAATATTCATGCGACCAGCGTCTCCAGAAATTTTGCAACATTTTCTGCGTGAGTTGCCACCTCCGCAAACTAGTAACATTTGAATTCTCGTAATTATAATCAGGGGCAGTTATGATTGGCTCACCTACGAGGAAATGCCCTGGCGTTAAAACATCTACCATAGAATCGGATTCAGATACAAGCCTTGACAATGGTCTCGAGTTAAGGCAAGCCTCGATTTGCGCTAAAACTGTGGATAATTCCTCGTACGTTAAGGTTGTTTCACCTATGACTCTTTTAAGGTGAAATTTTGTCGACTTCACTCCTGCCTCCCAAACACCGCCGAAATTGGGTGAATGTGGTGGAATAAAGTGCCATGTAGTGCCATTTGTAGCTAAAGATGCAGCTATTTCTTTCGAAATACTTGACCTTTCCGAAGAGAATAAAGCCTGCAATTCACGGGATGCTCCAACGAAATTTGTGCCGTTATCGCTCCAGATATCTGTACAATGTCCTCTACGGGCGACAAAGCGTTTAAAGGCAGCGAGAAATCCTTGAGTAGTTAAATCGCTAACGACTTCCAGGTGCAAAGAACGAGTACACATACATACAAAAAGGCAAATATATCCTTTGGATGCATGGTGGCCGCGACCTTTTGATGTTCGTATTTGTACGGGTCCTGCGAAATCTACACCGCTACTTTTAAACGGTCTATTAGGGGTGATTCTATCGGCTGGCAATTGTCCCATTAATTGCGTGGATGGTTTTGCATTGTATCTGATGCATATGACACACTTACGCACATAAGCCTTCACTAAAGGCCTTGCTCCCAAAATGAAATATTTGGTGCTTAAATATGTCAACATTAACTGAATGCCTCCATGAAGAGTTTTCAAATGGGCATCAGCTATTATTAGATTAGTGAATGTTGAGCCTTTTGGCAGCAAAATTGGGTGTTTTTCAATTTCCGTGTCGGATAATCTTTCCAATCGTCCTCCTACGCGCAGAATGTCTCTACTATCAATAAAAGGATTTAAAGATTTAAGTGGTCCTTTTATTTTGCTAAATTTTCCATCCTTTTTTAAGAGTGACATCACCTCTGAAAAATATTCCTTTTGACATTGTTTTATACACACTTCCAACGAATCTGCGAGTTCTCGCGATGTCAAATAATCTTCACGATGACGTTCACTAACCGGTTTGATTAAAGACAGGAATCGCCTGCAATACGCTACTACTTTAATCAATTTCGTGAGCGTCGAGTATCTATCCCAAAGAGATACGTCTGTCGTTGCAACATGTACCTTGATCTCCTCCAAATGTGTTTCAATGTCCTTGGGCTTACCGTAATTGACGATCTTGTTCCACAAGAACTCTGGGCCGTTGAACCACATTGAATGATTCAACAATTCTGTTGGGCTTATTCCTCTGGATGCGCAATCTACCGGATTTTGACCAGAAGATACGTGTGAAAACTGGGTAGACTCTAGAGTTGTTAATATTTCGGACACTCTATTTGCGACAAAAGTTTGCCAGCGCCTGGGGTGACTATTGATCCACGCTAAGACGACAGTCGAGTCCGTCCATGCCCGAATATTACATTTTTTAATTTTCAAAATCTCAGCTACTTCAACCAACAATCTAGTAAGAAGTACTGCTCCGCACAATTCCAGTCGTGGTATGGAAACCTGTTTAATGGGTGCTACCTTTGTCTTTGATGTTACCAAGGTTACGTGGACAGTACCGGCTGCATCGATTCTTCGTAAATACACTGCTGCTGCAAATGCTGACCTTGAAGCGTCTGAAAACCCATGAAGTTCTACAAGGGCATCATTTGTGTTTGTCCTAAGCCACCGAGGTATGGTAATCTGTGTCAACTTGGGTAATTCTTTACAGTAAGTATTCCACTCATCCGCTAATTTGCTTGTTAGTTCCTCGTCCCAGTCTAATCCAGCTATCCATAGCTTCTGTATGAAGATTTTTGCCACGATCACAATGGGTGCCGCCCACCCTAAGGGATCGTACAAACGTGCGATATGAGATATAACCTTTCTTTTTGTTGCAGGTCCAGGTTCGAGTGGAAGTGTCACTGAGTATCTGAAATCATCGGTTCTCCTATTCCAGGTAAGTCCTAACAATTTGACTACTTCATCCATCTTGATCTTAAGTTCTTCTTGAACATCATCAACTTCTGTTTCCTTGATTGCTTGCAATAATTCATCATTATTACTCATCCATTTCTGCATATCAAAGCCACCTTTCTTTAGGAGGGCACTTATTTCATTATAAATATCCATTCCTTCACTTGCAGAGCTACATCCAGTCAGCAGGTCATCCATATAAAAATCGTTAATAATTCTTTCAGATGCCAAAGGATATGGAGCTCCTTCATCGTGAACTACTTGCTGCATACTCTTCACGGCTAAGTAAGGGGCAGCTGCAGTGCCAAATGTAACCCTTAAGAGTCGATAATCTTCGGTATTTTCTTGCGGGTTCTCTTTCCATAGTAATCGTTGATAGTTTACATCCTGTTTTGACACCTTGACTTGACAATACATTTTTATTACATCAGCGGCTATACATATAGGATGTTGGCGCCAACGCATTAACAAGTGTCTGAGTTCTGGTTGTATAGTAGGTCCAGTCATTAAGGTATCGTTCAATGACACTCCTTTTTTATTTTTGCAGGATGCATCATAGACTATCCTCAGCTTCGTTGTATCTTTGTCGTTTCTGATTACCGGATGATGAGGTAAATATACCGCTTCAGTACAATCTTTTTCCAGTGCAGGTACTTTCTCCATAAACCCTAGTTGCAAATAACTTTCAAATTCTTCTTTATACCTCTCTTTTAGCCCATCATTTCTTTTAAAACGTGTTTCTAATCCATTTAATCTTTTTTCAGCAACAGATCTAGAGTCACCACCAGTGCATTCGGGACTTTCTGTTTTAAATGGAAGTCGAACGATGTATCTTCCATCTGCATCTCTTTCTGTTGTTTTAGCGTAAAACTGTTCACAACGAGCTTCTTCGTCTGTCATAAATTTTTGTTGAGTCTCTGCTTCAATCTCCCAAAACTTTTTTAAGGATTGACATTGGCATGTGCTATCATCTTCTACACTCAAATGCATTGTTACAACGTTTGCAGATGAATTGTGCGACTCAGGAGCTAACCCTGATAAAACCCATCCTAGTGATGTTGCTTGAGCCAAAGGATATCCTTCAGGCCCTTTCTTGATCCCTTCTTGGATGACCTGTCCATAGACTTCCGCACCTAAAAGAATGTCGATTCTGTTTGGTGTGTGATATTGGGGGTCGGCAAGAATATACATGTTCTTGTCCAACCAATTTACTTCTTCGACCTTACATGTCGGAAGATATGTAGTGATAGATTTAAGGACATATGCCTGAAATTTAATCACCACACCGTGGTCAATTCGTGATCGAATTGTAATTTCTACCATTTGCTTTGCAATAGTAGTTTTATTGCCTTCTAGGCCCGATATGATTCCTTTTGTTGGATATTTCTTGAGACCTAAGTATTGAGCTGTTGCTTCTGAGATAAAGGATGCCTGAGATCCTTGATCTAGCAACGCTCTGATGCAGTATGTATTACCTCTAGAGGTTTCCGCCAACACAACTGCTGTAGCCAAGAATACTTGCCTCCTTTCCGGTACCTGCCCAAAACATGAAACCACTGGCGTCGCGTCAACCGAGCTGGAGTGAGCCTCTGATTTCTCAGCGGATGAACCAACCATACCTACCCCAGGTGGTGAACTGCCATCGCCTTCGCGTGGAATACTTGACCCGCTGTTAGGATGAAGCAAAGAATGATGTTTTCCCTTGCAAATTCTACAAGTGGAGTTACTCGGGCAACTTCTAGCCGAGTGGTTATTACCCAAACAGTTAAAACATAAGCGACTATTGTACACAAAGTCACGTCGCTTGCCTAAATCTAACTTTGAAAATTGTTTGCACGCATACATTTTATGATCGCTTGCACAATATTCGCAAACAGCGTTTACAACATGTAAGACATTGTGATGTTTAGCTTGTTTACCGTAAGTAAGACTTGACGGTTTGGGTCTAGAATTGGGCTCAACGAATTCCAGCGCTCTAAACCGATTTTGTAAAAAGTCTCGAAATACGGAGAATTTAGGTAATTCATTGCAACTCTCTTCCGCCACCTTCAACTCCCACTGCTTGCGTGTTTCAGAGTCTAATTTATTTGCAGTAATGTAAATTATCATTATGTCCCACGATGCGACATCAACCCCTATATTTTTTAATCCATGTAGGCAATCCACGGTTGTATCTATTAATTCCTTTATAAAAACAGATGATTCTATCGTTGTACCTTTTTGATTTATAAGGCGCTTCAACAAACAGTTCGCCAAATAATTCTTGTTGTTAAATCTGTTTTCTAATTGACTCCAACATTCTTTATAATTATCTGCAGTGATAGGCAACTGCCTTATCAATTGTTCGGCCTGTCCCGTTAGATACGTTTTCAAATAATGTAGTTTTTGCACGTCATCTAAAGAAGCATTGGAGTCAACTAGCGACTTGAATAGATCCCGGAAAGATATCCATTCCTCGTACTTCCCGGAGAACGTAGGAATCGTTATTCTAGGTAATTTCAAATATGAAGAGTTACTCTGATTACTAGTGCTACTACTACTACTTTCGTTATTTGGTTTTTGATTCTGATGCTTCATAAGATCACATTTATAACTAATGTACACTTCTTCCGTTTTTTCAAACAGATTCTCTGTAATGTATGGCGTGCCTTGTAAGACTTCCCATTCTACTGACTGCGACATGATTTCATGATGTACTTGAGTGAAACGATTCCACAACTGTTCAAGAATATCAAGTCTAGTTTGTACATATGATTCTGAAATTCGATCTCTGGGCGATTTCCTAAAATTTGCTTGGGCCCGTACAATATTTCCGTACACATCTTTTTGCACATTCACTTTACCCTGCATGTTGATTATTATTTAATTCTTAACATAAAGTAAAAAATATTACAAGTGCTCAGACTAACCAAATTATAAATCTAAATAAAAATTTGTGATTTATTGTAAGTCAACAAAAATTCCATAAATTTTTACAAGTGTTTAGAACTTATATAAAAATGTAAAATCGGGCATAGGTTCCCCGTGTCTACCGACTTTCTTTAACTATTCTAAGTCCCTAAACTATTCACAAAATTTTTACAAGTTAAAAATATTACTCTAATTTAACAAGTTTAAAGTCTCTACCAAATTAAGTTCAACTTGGCTTGAATCAAATCACTTTGAAATCTTCACTATGAAACAATAAAGTAAAGTACTCACGATTATATTGTCACTCACACTTGACCGTTTTCTGACGTCACTCCCTGCTTTGCGCGAGACGTCACTGTTCCGTTACTACTGAGAACTGCACTCTGTCCTGGACACCTGGCTGGCTCCCTGCTCCGTCTGCATGCAGCACCCCTTCACGGTGCCGCTGTTCTGATGATGACCAGCCTAAGTGCTGATGAAGACCTTTTCTCACCCTGGGCTTCCTCAAGCTGCCAAGGTACTCTCTACCCGGCGCTAGATGAAGAGCTGATCCACTTCCACTAGTGGGAACAGCCCCACTGTAAATCCGCCCCAAGCAGCGATCCACTGCCTATAGGTGCGAATTGGTAGCCTACCCCTTACGGAGACTACCGAGGTAAAAAGGTGCTAACTCTGAACCCGACTCGAATGGACCAATTTGTACAAGTAGTTACAAATAAGACAACCAGTTGGGAGTGCAGGTGAGTTTATTCATAAAAAATCCGAACTTAGCCGAGAACACTCGAATCACACGCGAGCGACACTTGCGCGATGTAGGATTTCCTTAAAATTTACTAGCGCCATCTAGTTCAAAAGTTTTGAACTACGGTTTTGACGGTAGCATTATTTCTACTAAAAATATATTTCTACAAAGTTAGAGACAGTTTTGGATTGTATTCCACAAATTTGTGTAATTATAAAAACAGAAAGAAATAGACGGATAATATTAATTTATAGACATTACGTTTTACCGAATACACACAACTGCGAAAACATTTCGAAGGTTTAAGCATTTCGAAGGTACACAGCATTGATTACTAGAGTAAATTGCCAGTCGGAGAAGCCAGACTCAACACTCGTTATTTCTTATGTTTCGTTTGCCCGGTAATATCATTTGCTAAAGTGTCCTGCGCGCCTAAACTCAATAGTGTTTGCACATTACTGCGCTGATGTAGAATATCGGACACTGCTGTGGTACCCAACATCACCGTCCATCTTACTGTAGATAGAGACACAACCCGGTGACAGTCAGCAGTAGTACGGAGACAAGAACTGTGTCTAATAGATATAGTATGTAGCTATATGCTCGCCTATAGGACCTATACATATATCTACACTATGCTCGCAAGTTACTAATGATTGCAAATTATGCTATTATAACCGTTAAATCAAGTAAATTATAAATGATAAAAAAAACACGTTGTCAAAATGCTGGCACTTCTTTAGCTCATCGAATAAGCATTGCAATTCAACGGGGCAACGCTACCAGCATGCTGGGCACGCTGCCAACTGGTAGTGGGCTAGAGCATTTGTACTGCCTGTGAGTCTGCTATGACTTATAGGTTGTCTAAATGCTTTTATTTTAGTAGCTGTAGTGTTATATAAAGGTCGTAGTATTTTGTTAATGAAGGCATACCGCCGGTATTAAAATAAAAAATAAGTAACAAGTATCTATTTGTTATCTAAATGAGATTTGTATCAATCAAGATCAGTTCAAGAAATATAATAATTATGCTAATGCCTGATTATTATATGTATGTCTATGATTAAAATGTATGATATGATTACCTGCAAAAGTCGACTGTAGTACCCACAAGGTCTCTTGGAAACAGGGCCGATATTCGAGGATTTACGAAATAACAGTAAGGGCATCACCACAGAATTATACACAATGGTTCCGTAAATGAAAACCGGACCTTTTCATGTACAATCGCCTGCTATAACAAATATACACATTGTAAGTTTCAAAATAGTGACAAAGACTTCTGTTAAGGGCTGTATCTTTGTAACTACATAGATAGCTAATTGAAATATTCACATAATATGTTTTGTGTTAGTAGGCTGAGCAACAAATATACTAATATCAAAAATTTAAAAATAAAAGGGGGTCACCAAAGAAGAAACGTTTTTGTTTGAACGGTTTTTTGCTTTTGCTCTATCATAATAACCACATAATATCGGTGAAACATACAACCGTCTTATAGGCTAAAATTTAAAGTAGAAGGACCATCCATTTAAAATAAAAAAAAGTTTTGGTACGCTCTAATGTCACGACAATATAATATAAAGGAAGTTTAACACAAGCATATCAAGCACACAGCTACAGTTCCATTGTATATGATACGTTTTAATGAATGACCAAGAGAGGAAGACAAACATGCAGTAGACGCGCATACGCATACTACTGAGACTCAATCAGACGTCACCTGATTTGACATTGCCATGTTTGAGGATGTCGCTTCTCCCGTTTTTTATTAGTTCAATGATAAGGACAAATCAAATATCTAATCCGCCCAAGACACCATGCACTTCACTCGTTAGAGAACTGGAAGTGTATGAAAAAACGATTGTTTGGTTAGCAGTAGAACTTTATGTGCGAGTTCTTCCGGGGAAATACTGCCACCATACCTATTTCTACCGCCATGCTGCAAGATGTTCGAATTATTGTGTCCTGGTTTGAAGGGTATGGGTGCCAGTGACATTACAGGCGCACAACTTGTCTCAAGGTGATGGGCGCAGTGCAGTTCGTCACTTGTGGCAAAATGCATCTGTGATAGGCAGAGGTTCATCCATCATCATAATCACAGCGTGTATAATCTCCCGTTGAATATAGCCTCCCTAATTGAGGAGTTTTGCTAAATTGCTAGGCAGCTATCTTGGGAATGGCAGTTATTCAGAAGGCGCTGCAGCCCACTTTCAGCTATTTTCCCCTTCGTCGCATTTTACGACTCCCATAGGAAGATATAGAGGGGTGCAATTCTTGACCGGCACCCCATGTGTGCCCCAATTACCATAGAATTATAAAATTGTGCTACGACCAAACTTCATAAGTTATGTTTTACGTATAAGGTATGCATAGGTACCTACTAGGTATACACTGTAATTCGACTATTACCGTTGTCCAAAAGCAGTGATGGCTCAGTGGCATTGGCTATGGACTGTCAAGCAGTGGGTCGAATCCCGTCGCGGGCTTGAGCTTCACCGCATGGTGGAAGGGCATTTTGCGAATGCCCGCTGGGCTAGCGATCACCCTCAAGTAGAAAGTCTGTTGCCAAACTAAGCACCTTACGGTGTGTTGCGGCAGCTGTCCTTGAAAGCCAGTAATTCTAAGTTAAGCCTGTTAACACCATCATCGCTTACTGTCAGGTGAAATTGGGGTCAAAGGCTTACCTGTCTGCAATAAAAGTAAAAATCATCTACGAATCAGCATTAATATATTTTGCGGCGGAGAAGCTAATTCTGCATAAATTGGCATTGTAACAAAAACGATGTCATACACATCAATAAGCAATTTATTATGCAGAATCACCGAATAAATGACAGTAGATCTCGCAGAAGCCATATTTACATAACTTTAACTTCAAAGAGTCGCTACCCTAACGATGACGTCCAAAGCCCCCATACTGTTATCAATTATCATAAAGTATTACGCAAGAGTTGGCATATATAAGTATCAAGGACCCCAAACGAGATGAAAACTGCCCCAGTTCCATTCACGTGCGAGGACGAGAGGGGTGTGGTCCGGTCGTTGACCTCGTTACCGGTCGGGGCGATGACCTCAATCAGCTGTTGCTATGTTGCTATTGCATACTAGGCGATACGATACAACTGATACTGGCCGAGTAGACATCTCCGGTTTTACTGGCACACATTGACAACGCTGCACCAACCGTTACAGAATGGCATTAGATTGTTCCACTCATTAATCTATTTTTGTTGTTTGAGGACAGTTAATTAGCTGTCTTTGATGCGTTTGAAGTCAGAAACCACGTCAGAGGTTCACAACTCGTGTTCGAAATTAATTTAGAATTTAAATGTGTAGGCTATAGGTTTTATTACGATATTTTTCTTTAATTTTTAGGTTCCAATTCCAAATGTGAAATTTGTTTTTAAATATTTTGAAAATAATACAGACATAAAAGTTGAGATGTTAATAGGTTTTATGTAAAAAGCAGTTTTAATATTTTTATGTTTGCAATATTACGCATTATATATTACGCATGATCTGCGGATTACATTACAAAATTACAAATTTACAAGAGGAAACATTTTTTTCAGCATGCGTTATTGCAAACATAAAAATATTTAAAATTATAGGGTTGCGTCATCATTTACAAGTTTAAAGCTAATTGCAAAATTATTCTTGTTTGTAACGTAAATTGAACTATAGATATCGCTCCATCCAATTACGCGATGGTAAAAGAACGATAGGAAATATATGAGTTGTGACTCATTGTCATGTTAGCTCAATTGGTTAGAGCATACCCCGGCTAAAGGGGTAGATGGACGCGGGTTCGAATCCCGCATATATGACTTAAATTTTCCTCTCGTAAATTTGTAGTTTTATAATGTCATCCGCAGCGCGTTAATGCAAACATAATAATATTAAATTGTCATCATTTACAAGTTTAAAGCTAATTGCAAAATTAGTCTTGTTTTGAATTATAGCTCCATCTCAATACGATGGTAAAATAACTATTGGAAAAGTTTGAGTTATGACTCATTGTCATGTTAGCTCAATTGGTCCGAGCATATCCCGACTAAAAAGCAGTTACAAAATCACAAATATACGATAGGAAAAATTTAATTAATGTGCGTACATTTTTCCTATCGTATAGGTATTTGTGATTTTGTAATGTAATCCGCATAGCAGGCGTTATTGCAAACATAACAATATTAAAAAAGCAGTTATCAGGATCGCGTTGGTAAAATGTAACTCATTCAAAGTGGCCATTATATTTAGTAAAGATGAATGTTATAAGAAGGGTTGAGTTGGTCCTTGGTTCGATCCCCAGTGCTGGCTTGTGCTTCACCGCGTACTGGAAGGGCATTTTGCAAATGCTTGCCTGGTTATCTACCACACAGAAAATCTGCAAGCACCTATTAATGTTTATATAATTTTTTTTATATAAACATTAATTATTATGTTACAATAATTATATGATAAGCATAGCTCCTAAGTTTATTTATAATATTGTAGGATAAATGAATCATTGCGCATTTATTCCTTTGTGTAATTTAATTATGGCATAAAACGAAGACCTAATTAAGGTCTATAATGAATAATTAATAATATGTAGACAAAACATGTCAAGAAACGGTCGATTTATGTACAAGTGACATCACATATACTTATTATGTACTCCTACGGGCCTATATTTACATATATGTACATACTTTGTTCAAAAGGAGGTTCATGAGTTCAGCACCTTCAGTTGCGCTAAAGCTCTGTAAAATATAGTGTGACCTAATGACCTTAGTATCTAAGCTCCTGTTAAGAATAAGATAGAAGAAATACCTTAAATAAAATAGTAAAAACAGAAACACAATTCGAAGTAAGGTAACAATTGGCGGTCTTATTGCTGAAAGCGATCTCTTCCAGACAACCATTGGAAGAAGAGAAATAACTGAAGAGAACCAAGGGATGTTGATCTAGATTATAATAGTGCTCAATACATTTAGAAATATTTGTAACTATTCCTTAATCTGTGTCAATACAATAAGTTAATATTGTTATTTATGCGATAGCATAGAACATAATTATAATAAATAGTACGCATTTTTTTTATTTGTTTTTTTGAAAATATTGCTGTAAATTACTGAGATGTTTTCGTTTTCAGCTTTTTTTTTTCAAAAAGGGTCTGTTTCAGAATGTCCTAATAAAGTTTCGGGTTGCTAACCAACACATTAAATAAATGAATGATAAAAATGACAGTTACCATGCAGCGCGTTTCAAGCTTTAACCGATGGATAGGCTAAATCGATGACTGTGAAAAGCAAAGATAATGTTTTATTTATTAAATATGTTCTGGGTAGTATAACCTGAACTTACTCGAATATTAAGAAACAGCCCCTTTGTGGAAGAAACATTTATTTTGTATGCCAAGTAAATCAAATGTCAAACTTTTCGTATTAGTTAGGTGAACAAAAACACACCGACATAGCAAGTGCTTGATACTTGCCAGAATTTGGCATTTTTTGTCTCTAGTCTGGTAAAGAAAGTTTGTCGTAACATAACTTAGTTGGTGGAGACACAGCTTTTACTATTATCCTATAGGTATAATATGATATAATAGTTTAATAGCGGAAGAGGAAGTCGCAGGGGACTGTTTCTGATGTAATTACCTATTTATATAAAAGAAATATGTAATAGTAGACCTTTTTTATTGCTGATAGGCTAGCCTTTAACTATTTACTATCTCAACTAATTAAGTATTAATGTAATTGATGATGTGGGCGAAGATGTTATTCAGGCTAAACTAGAATTATTAGAAATTAGAATTATTGGCTCTCAAGGACAGCTGCTACAATACACAGTTAGGTGCTTCGCGACAGATTTTATACTTGATTTGGGTGGTATCTAGCCAGGTGGGTATTCACAAAATGTCCTACGACTGTAACGACTGCGATCCTAGGATAACAACCGGGACCGACGGCCCTCCAAAGCACAGAATTATAGAAGCGCTAGGAAGAAGTAGTAGGTAAGTAAATATACCGAAGCAGTAGCATTGCAGTCTTTTTTTCTTTTTTATTATGCATGATATAGGCTTGCATTTTACCGCTATCTCACCTGATGGATGTGATGATGCGGCCGAAGATGTAGCATGCTTGCCTAGAAGGTACCTATTCACTCTAGACTTGAAGACTTCCAAATTATCCGGGATACAAATACGCGGGCAATGAGTTCCACTCTTTTGCTGTACTGATGATAAATGTGGAAGCAAAAGGCTTCATTAGGTGAAATAATGCATGAGGCATGACTGCAGTAGTTTATCGATTCAGTCTAGATAGACAAGAAGTTACGCTACGATCGCTGCAAAATGAGAAAATCACATACCTAACAATTATATTATGTAATTAAAATGCATGTCTTTTATTCGAATGGAATTCAAATAACTCTACCAACATTTCTTTTGTATTATTAAACCTGTAGCCGATAACGGTACCTGATTATGTAAAGAATTTGGGTGGTTACAAGTCGTAATAAGTAAGTATAAAAATGCAAAGTTTATTGCAGCGAATTAATGAATAGGCTACTTCTTTGTAAAACTAATTTGAATGTGTAAAATGTCTATACATAGCAACTTGAAAACAATGTAGAAGATACTACAGTATCGCTCAAAGCTGTGCATTATGTTTTTATATATTTCCTTCTAAATTTTGGTATAAGTAGGTAGCATTCCTAAATGAGATTGTCTGTCTTTTCGACTGTTTGTAAGCACTTCTAATTACGTTTTAAATATTCTTATAATGTACTAAATAAAGTGGGCTTATACATATTTGTTACCTATACTATGTCAATTCCATATTGATGAATTTTGATGCAAATAGGCGTTTAGATGTAAAAATATCACACTAATCACACTGATATGACATAATTTCTCAGAGTGATGGGCGCAGTGCAGTTCGTCACTTGTGCCCAAATGTATCTGTTATAGCCAGAGGTTATACCACGTAACCCTAGGTAGGCCTCGTGCAAGTTCCGTCATTATACCATAAAAAACTAAATATATCATCTTTGATTTTATAATCAAAATTATAAAGAAAATAATTTTTTTAAACGCGTGTGTGCTCTTTCCCTCGATTATCCTCCCCTAAAGCGAGACATGCCCTGCCAATTACTCTATCGTAGTGAGTGATTGATGGCTCAAATTTATCCTTTCGTAAGAGGACGGTGCGACATCTGCAGCCAAACTGAATTGAACTACAAATAATACTTATTTTTGAATCAGTTTTATACTGGTTTTAAAAAAATAATACTTTCTTTGTTATTTTGGCATTAATGCAAAAATTACAATGTCAATTTATCTTGTCAACTTTAAGAGGAAATGGTATTTGCATCGCATTTAAAAATTGGCAAGACGAGGCTTCCTGTTCCGCCATATACATTTTGCAATAAAATAATATCATATTCGGGCAGACAGAATGACTTGTACCTATACTTGCTTGTAATTTAAACGCGTGGGATCAATATAGAAGTCATAGATCAATTTTTTTCGTAAGGAAGTCCTCTATACTCTATACCGAATACGAATATAGCACAGGCATCATGTGAAAAGTGCCGAACTAATTTTGACAGAATTTGGTATCCACATATAATGTATTCCGAGGATCATTACAAACCACTTTTTATTAGGGATCCGCACCAAAAAACGTAACCCTTTTCTAAATCTGCGACTACTGCATCTGTCTTCTACCTGTCCTATTCATAAACATATGAATCTTTTAAACAAAATATACATAGAATAATTGCAGTTAGCTACTATGTAATAAAAACACAGATAGGAAATAAAATTGGGGGGGTAATAGTTATACATATTATTATAGCCCCATTCGAAAGTTGGTATTTATAAATAAACGTTAATATTGATGTAGAATAGTACAAACTTTAAAATATGATAACATCTAAAAATCTGGCCAAGTACGAGTCGAACGTCCGGAAAAAATCTGACTAAAAGAAAACCCCACCAAAAGGTATTAACTGGCCATTGAGGAGGGACTATGCTCTTTATATTCCTTCATCCGACGAAAAGCATTTTTTTCCCAAAGAGCAGCATCAAAAAAACGCTGGGCTTCTACGAGACCAGAAGTGACACGAGATGTCAGCCCCAGTTAGGCGAGTTAAGCTTGTAACCGACACTGAACTCCGGAACAGGCAGTGGTCATATAAGCTCTACTCATTATTTCCTAAAACTACTTAAGAGACGCTGAAGACGATGTAAAACGTGCAATTGAATGTTCCTATAACCAAGTCCATTGATGGCACATCTACCACTGGTGTTTATACTATTGCTTATTCTGTGACAACTCTAGAAGTATATCCTAGCGTCATATCATCATCAATTAAGGTTAATGACTCTACATTCGGCCACTGCGACAGGATGGACGCTAGACTCAAATCTGGTGTAGAGTTATCTAGAGCTCTGTCGATGATTCTATTACTTGTTTTTTCAGCGCAAGATCCAGTTGTTATTCGGTACAGGATGCAAAAAATAGACTAGAAAGTAGAGTTGGTGTCTTAAAAATCATTTTATATAATAGGTGAATCTAACCAAACACTCAGCGTCCTTTTTATTCTGTGACTTAGCGTTGTGTGAATCTTAATAAAGCGAATGATTCCTTATAAAGCATTACAGAATATTATGGAGCTAGCTCGTGTCTTAAAATTGGTTATATTGCGCTTTCTTGCGAGCTACTTAGTGTAAATTGGAATAAGAAGTACCTAAGTAAGTGTATATTTTAGAGCCAGGACTCAAGGAGAATGTTTTAACTATCAAATTTCTCCTCAGCTACACCTAAAATACAGATAGATACACTTTTGAATTCATAACATTGTTAAAGTCATTTTGTCGATGTTGACTAGTATTATAGGTGCGTGACAATCTATTTTGGTAGCAGGACAATCACTGAAAATGGTGTAATTATTTAAAAAAAAACTCCTGTTTTCTAACTTTTTTTTTTGTTTATTTATAGGTAAGCCTTTGACCACAATCTCACCTGATGGTAAGTGATGATGTGTTCGAAGGTGTTAACAGGCTAAACCTAGAATTACTGGCTCTCAAGGACAGCTGCCGGAACACACCGTTAGGTGCTTGGCGACAGATTTTCTACTTGAGGGTGGTCGCTAGCCAGGCGGGCATTCTTAAAATGCCACCATGCAAACTACCTAACTCTGACCTCAATGTTTTGAATTAGCTTGTTAGGTACCCACTTATATAAGCTATGACATACTTTACAGTATTGGAAGTTGGTACCGTTATTTTTTTAATATTTTTCCTGATCTAATAATATATTTACTTATTTATTAGGTTTTCCAAAAGACTTAACACTAGCACATGCATAAATTAACATAATGAATGTGGTTATGTTATATTGTAGATACAATAGATGCAAATTACAAAATTAAATTAGCATTCAATAAACATTTACACAAAGTTTATTGAATATAATAGATAAACTGGACAAAGATGGAATACAAACTTCACTAAATAGTTCGCCAGAGCGAACTATATTTCCAATTAGTAGATGTAACGATTTTTGGATAGTTGGCGACCAAAACAATCTAATTATAGAAGAGTCTACATTGAATTAATTTGGTGTAGAGACGTTGGGTCCGTGGGGACCGGGAGCTCATCGTATTTTCCAAAACTTATCAGAGCGCTTGGTCGATGCGACGCGTGATCAAAATGCTGGCAACTATTTGGCTCAAATAATAAGGGATGATTTATATTAGACCGGGCCGTGTCCGGGCCGGGCCGTGGACGGGGCGGGCCCGGGGTGAAGCCCGTTCTCGGCTCAGGCACGGTCTAATATAAATTGCTTCATACAAAATGTATGTAACGTTTCAAATCCGTGCCCCGTACGGGCCACGTGCACGGCACGCCCCGGGCACGGCCCGCTCTAATATAAATCTACCCTAAGCATTGCAATTCAACGGGGCAATGGGCACACTGCCTATACTGGTAGTGGGCTTGAGCATTTGGACTGCCTATGAGTCTGCAATGACTTATGTATATCTAAATGCTTTTATTTTAGTAGCAGTACTGTTGTATATAGTTCGTAGTATTTTGTTAATAATGGCATATCGCCGGTTAAAAAAATATCTAAAGTGTGTGTTGAAGAATATATGAACTGCTTTTGTGCTGAACATAACTTTGTGAAATTCACCTCATTCCATCCGACGATGCGGATCTGTATATGCTGGATGAATGACGCCGGCGCGCGGCGCCATCGAAGTAAGCTACAATGTCAGTAGGAACTAGGACTGTCTCTAACTGTCATACTGACTGACTTTGTCTAAACTAAACTAACATAATAAAGAGGAAAGATTTTATTATTTGTTTGTTTGCATTGAATAGGCTCTGAAACTACTGGACCGATTCGGATGAAATTTAGTATGGAAATAGTTTGAGACCCAGGGAAGGACATAGGAAAGTTTTTATCCAACTCCGCAAAAAAAGGTTAATGATTTTGCTCCTGAACCGATATATACGCGGGCAAAGCCGCGGCCAGAAAGCAAGTTAAAAATATTGCATAGAAAACAGAAAAAAAAATGTTGTCACAAAGGGAACAATCTTCTAGTTATCCATGAAAATAGAACACCTCATCAACCACACTATATTTCAAATGATTTTTTTTACATGTGGTAGCTAGCCTTTGACCACTATCTCACCTGATGGTGTGTGATCATGTGGTCGAAGATGTTGTTCAGGCCAACCTAGAGTTATTGCCTCTCAAGGACAGTTGTTGGAACACACCGTTAGGTGCTTGGATACAGATTTTCTACTAGTTACAAGCTGGCATCCGCAAAATGCCCTAACACCATGCTAAGTATAACGACTGCCGTCTAACGAAGACAACAACTGGGACTAGGGTTGCCACCCGTACTTTATAATAAAGTATTGTACGTTATTTTAGGTAATTGTACTCTATACTTTATGTGAACAATAAAGTACACAAAAATACTTTATTTGGCATGATTTGGTTTCTTTGGGATTTTGAGAAGTTTAATCATACGTATTTTTTTGTTACGCGAAATGCATCGATTGCTCAATCGATATATTTCGCTACTCGCCAACACCTAAGCACTCATATGTGCAAGCTGGCATCCGCAAAATGCCCTAACACCATGCTAAGTATAACGACTGCCGTCTAACGAAGATAACAACTGGGACTAGGGTTGCCACCCGTACTTTATAATAAAGTATTGTACGTTATTTCAGGTAATTGTACTCTATACTTTATGTGAACAATAAAGTACACAAAAATGCTTTATTTGGCATGATTTGGTTTCTTTGGGATTTTGAGAATTCATATGTATTTTTACGTTACGCGAAATGCATCGATTGCTCAATCGATATATTTCGCTACTCGCCAACACCTAAGCACTCATATTTTTAACAAGTATTTCTGAACGCAACTTAACCTCAAATGTCAACAATTACACTGTTATTATCTGTCACAATTTCTTGTTTGTTTCGTGCGGAGCGGTTCAAAGGTAACTGCATAACAATTTTAGACATTTATGGGATTATGGTTAGTCTCAAAGTAAATAAGACCCGAATTTTGGCTATGAGACAAGCAAAAAAATAAAACTGTTATCTTCACCAGAACTGACTAGGAATATTCATTATATTTTTATTATGTATCGATGAAGCCCTCGAGTACATAAATAAATGATTTGATTTTAATAACACCAACTGGTTATTCAAACTTGATAATAATAAAAAGAGCAATATAGAATTTGATAATATTGTTAAGATAATTGAAAATTTAAATCTGCCAAAACTTAATGTAGGATGATCAATATGGGGAATATTCTTTTTTTAACGAACTTTATAATAAGTTATGTACTTTTAATAATTTGACTGAACTCAAACAACAATGTGAACTGTACAAAAAGGCAGCAAGTGTAATGATATTATTTTAAACTTGTCTAAAGTAATTTCATTTTTATTGTCTATTCCCGCCACGTCAGCATTAACACAGAGAGAGTTTTTTCTGTGATGAATAGCAAATGGGGTGACGAAATAAATAAAGCATCTCTGAATTCGATTAAAAACTAATTACCTATTTATTTTAATTAAATTATAGACTGTAAAGATGCTATGCAATTGTTTAGTATAGATATTAGTTTGATACATATCGCAAAAAGTAATAAAAATATGTATTTAAACATAATAATAATAAAAAATAAGTAGTTTATTTTATTACTATGTACTTTTTTTCTTACCCATAATAACCAATGTACTTTATCTGCATAAATAAAAGGTGGTAACCCTAACTGGGACCGAAGGCTTAGCGTGCCCTCCGAAGTACGGAAGCGCTCAGTTAAAATGCCACTGTGGTCACCCATCCAACTCATGACCGCAGCGCAACTTGCTAATTAGTTAAGTACGGCTAAATAAACTACACTACGACTTACGAGTGCTTCGCTTTATGTAGGTACTTAGGTAGGTGCACAAACAAAACACGTGGAACTATATTATTGAGCATAAATTTGACCGAAGCCGCTATCTGGCCATTGTTTACTTGGCAGATATTGAAATTTACTGCGGAATAAGCTATCTTTCTTATCATGTGCAAATTTGACACCTAGTATATATCTAATAAGTATATCCATAAGGTGGTGTGGTATGTTTAGTATCTTTGATGTATCGTAGGGAGAATTCTTGGTATCAAAACAATGAATTATGATGTGTTACATTTTGTATGCTATTATATAATATTTATAACATTTACATAATAATTATATTTTTCTTTTTTTATTCCTGATAGGTTAGTCTTTGACTATCTCACCTGATGGTAAGTGATGATGTGGTCGAAGATGTTGTTCAGGCTAACCTAGATGTACTGGCTCTCAAGGACAGCTGCCAGCTGCAAAATGCCCTACCACCATGTTATCATGACTGCCATCCTTAGACAACAACAGGGACCGACGGCTTAACGTGCCCTTCGAAGCACGGAAGCGCTCAGTAGTAATGTCACTAGCGGTCACCCATCCAACTCATAACCGCGCGCAACGTTGCTTAACTTTGCTGATCGGTTAAGAACAGCTAAGCAAACTTCGCTACGAGCGCTTTAATATTTGCCCGGGTCAGGATGAACACCCTTAATCTATCTTCCGGTATGGGAGTATTAAGAGAGACGACGATGGAAAATACCAGTTAGTGGGCAGCAGCACTAACTGAAGAACTGCCATCTTACAAAACCAAAATAATATAATTATAAATGTTCCGCCAAAGCGTTCAGCGTTCGCCTGAAGGTACCTTTTAATTTTTTTTGTGTTGATATGTTGACCGTTTAGCTGAGCTGTCTCGCCGTAACCTTATGCTAAGTGATGCTGCAGTCGAAGATCTTGATTTTTGGCTCGCTGCCGGAGTCCGAAACACACAATTTAGGTGCTAAGCGACATATTTCCTATTTGGCATTTTCAAATTGTCCTACTACAATGTAGTACTTTTAAATGGTTTCTAGAGATTATTTATAGTACCTACAAATCAGAATTAGAATTTAGAATTCCCCGTGGGGTGCCGGGTAAGAATTGCACCTCCCCATATCATCGTGGGTGTCGTAATAGGCGACTAAGGGAAAAATACTGGAAGGTGGGCAGCAGTGCCTTCTAATGAACTGTCATCTTACACTGCAATCCCCAAGCTGTCTGTGAAGCGTGGGGATTATGGCAAATACCCCCTTAATGAAGGAGGCTGTGTTCAACAGTGGACGAGTTGGCTGATACAGTACCAATCAGAATGATGTACTGAGTAATATCATATTACATAAATAATATGTATGTAGAGCTACGAATGGTAGAGTTCAGGTACATCCTTAGTGTTGGTAATCTTGAATAACTTTACCCCCACTTTAGTATGTACAAGTAGGTAAATACTTATAGATATCAGAATTGTTTGTTTACTAATAATAAATATAGTTAGGTACATCTACATAGTCTTTGTTATTCATTATACCTCATCTAAAGGTTATGTAATCGCGTGATTCAACATGAACCAACTATATACCTGATAGGTAAGCACTTATACTTAGTAGGTAGCTAGGTACCTACTTACTTTTATAGACTTTGATAAGTAGCGTAGGTATTTTTGGTTGTTTACGTTTTTATCTCTGCTGATACCGATTACAGCTTTCAGAGGAAAAATAAAAATTATTTTATATTATGTAACTTATTATTATAAGGAAAATTTACGACTATTGATATGGATTGTACTCACATGGGGATATCTTAACGACACATGAATCATGTGTGCGTTCTGAGGCTGGAATATTCCAAAATATATTTAATAAACAATAAAAAAATTCAATGTAATTTATTTCGAAAATAAATCCTTGAACATGTTTGTAAGTAAGCATTAAATCTTATTTAGTAAAATAAGCATAAAATTTACTATAAAGATTACACATACTAGGTAAAACATTATTTTTATCCGACTCGTGACTACCTACTCCTACGAGGAAATGAACTGCATGGCGCATGGTGATACCTGGAGTATAATGTATACATACTGGTACTTAACACATAGGCTGCTCGAGTAGAATTAGTGAGAGTAAAGACTGGGGTCCAAATCCCACATTTTAAAAACTATTCTGGAAACACAACATCATTATATCACATTATATCAAACTTAAAATATTGATACAAAGATTCGTACCACGTAACCAAACAATAATGTTCATATAGCGCTATCTCTATCGCACAAATGTCTTGATTCAATGCATGCAGCCCGCTCTCACGTTGAAGTTCTAATGTAAGTTAGCTATAGTAACATAAGGTAGTGCCAATTAAAATTGTTAATGTAAGGTTAAAATAAGACTGATTTGAGAGATGGGAGTTGGCTCCCTGAAAAGGGTCAATTTCAACTTCCTCTTACATCGAACAAAGTCATCTTCGTGTCGTCAGTGTAATTATATATTTATAAACATATTTAATAACAATTAAGTCAAACTTAAAACTAGGCTAGTTTCAATCAAACAACCCACCCCTGATCGCTCCGGGTGAAAAGGTGCCCATAACAATTGCAGCGTTTCCGCGCTGAATGGCAATGGCCATCCTCTGCACCAGGAACGAGCTGGAGCGGGAGCCACCAGCTTTTTTGTTTTACCCCGCGCCCAATTTCACATAATAACTTTTTGGCCTCAGTACCTACCCCGCGAACCCATGGTCACAAAAAGGTAAACCGGACATTTATATTGGTTCATAATTCTTACAGAGTAATCAAGTACAACTAGATGTGTACTTATAGTGCTTGACGCCTAGTTGAATATATATAAGACCATGTTCACTCGCGTATGTCCGGGCTATAAGAGGGCTTCCCTCGCCCAAAATCCGGTGGAGCTGAACGACCGACAGCGGTAGTCAGCATCTATGTCCTCATAATAAACAAACAAACAACAAACAAACAAACTCGCGTATGACACCCAAATTCGTGCTAGTGTTGTGAGTATACCAACCCAGGGAGCCAGCAGCACCATGTCATCAGCATAACTAATATTACTTGCTATTTATTATATATTTTATAATAATTTATAATAATTATTCAATAGGTATATTAGTCCTTGATTTTATATGACCAATGACTAAAGCCTACATACATTACTTGCCAAAACGCTGTGGATGGGAGCAATATGGGTCAAACAGAGCAAGAATCAAAACTGTTAGTAACAAAGTTACAAGAACAAAAGGGGAGATAAAAATGGTCCAAAATAATAATGTTCTGGAACAAGAAATGCGAGGAAGACCTTTCAGAAGATGGGTCGACGAACCTAGAGATTTCAAAGGAACGCTTTACTCGACCACCGATGAAGTCGTTTACATTAGACTGTAACTATTGCTTCGAATAGGATATTAAAGTAAGTAGGTAATGCTACATCTACTTTAATGCTTTATAATTATCATCCAATGTGATGTTAGCGAAAATATATTTGTACTGCTCTTTATAATATGTAGGTACCCTACACGAGTGGGATATGGGAGGGTATGATGAGGATGATAATACACTTGTATGTAGGTATAGTAGTGTAGAGTTTAGTTTTTAGAGCTGCCCGAAGTCGTGGGAGTCAAGGTTTACAAGCACAATTCCAAATCAAAACAAAGCACTTATTGCTAAGCGGAAAAAGCATTCAAGTGACATAAGATGTAGTTCACCTTGACTCAATTTATTTAACCAATTAAGCATTATGGCACGTCCCAAACATATTTCTGTTAAAATGTTTGTATTGGCATGTTATGTTCTAATGTGTTAACTAACTAATTAACTTGTTAACTTTGTCCTTGAGAGCCAGTGCCCATTTTGGGTTAAGCCCAGCTTCGACCACATTACTTAACATCAGGTGGGATTGTGGAATTTATAGATAAGGCTAGTTTGTCGGCAATAGAAAACCTATAACATAGATAACACATTCAGGCATTTCAGGCTTTACTTTGCGGAGATCATTTCTCGATCATACGCTCCAAGAGTGAAGATCTCGTGATGATGCTTCGTGTTGCATCGAAGTCTAAGCTGCCATCATCTAACACATAGGTACCATCATTATAAAACTAAAAAAGAGAACCAAATTCAAGTCAACAATTTGTAGAAGCCAGTAAGAAAGTCATCTAAGCGCATTGTTGTTATACCTATCAATGTTTCAATAAAACCTGAATATTATCTTCTTTCGTGACATTCAACTATCAATACCACTCTGAATTTAGACATTACGTAGTTACCTTCCCTACCTCCCGTCTGTATTACCGATTGCGTGTTTGACAATGGATCGGAAAGGTCATCGACTTTATAAATTGAACCAAACAAGCGATCTAGCAACCTTCCTCTTAGACTAACAGTCGTTACTAGCTTTAATTACTCGTCAACGGTCCAACGAAGCCGCGATGCGACCACAATTATGTTGCTACTGGCTTTAACTAATTGTTATTTATTTCCTTAAGAGGAAAGCAATGAAACAGAAACAATATCTACTCAACCTTGCTGAATCAAATGCAATGGACAGCTTTTCTGTATTACCTTACACATTATATGCTGTTGATATCATTAAATTTAGTATGGATAGACGTCACTAGAAAGTTTGATTAGATATGAGTATTATAGCTTTGTTGATGGAATATTATAAGACTTGAGAATGCATTGTTAATGCTATATCGGAGAGAGTTTACTCTTGAGCGTATCTATCTTAACTTGATGTAGCCATTAAAGGTTTCAGTTACCGACCAAACACTAGCTTCATTATCAGACCAACATGATGGAGATATTAATATGTATAGGATAGTTCAGTAACTGCGCTGTAACTTCAAATAATTCAAATCATAAAAGTACCTTCTTGGTTGTCTGTTTACCATTCTCTACCACATCATCACTATTAACAGATGAGATATACAAGGCTAACCTATCAGCTGTAGAAATGTAATGTAATATCTTAAATATAAAAACAAGATTAAAGTAATTCTACTTCTAGATATTTTCTGTAAGTGATATAATAGGTACAAAATAATGACAAACTTATTCTAAATAGTCTGAATTTTATATTTTACAAAAAAAAACATTTTTCACCAACAATAAGAATTTGGAAGTGGGTGAAATTCAGTTTCTTACATTGTATTACGTACATAAATGAAAGGCAGGAGCCTTTCATTACCTTTATAATGATGTCCATTGTGTGGTATACTATAAACGTGTGTTTATAATTAAGTACTTACCTACACACAAAACTGGTAGAAAGTTGTAAACATATTTCCGCGAGTTCGTTACAAAAGTTACCGTGATCTTCCCAACTAAAATAAAACCAAAATATTCTCCTATTAACCTTCTTGTCAGTGTCAATTTCTTCCCAAAGTCTCCGTTATTATGTTATATGAATCATTTTACTATGCCCTTGTGTCGTGAATCGTGATACTAAACAAGCCATCGAACTCATGGTTAATGGGCTTCAATTAATTAATAGTCAGTTAGTCGCCAGGGTGAAACTATTTTTGAAAGAAAAATATATATAGAATGGTAACCAATTTCCAACACTGAAAATTATAGATAACATTACAAATTTACAAGAGAAAATATAGTCATGTGCGGGATTCGAACCCGCGTCCATCAATTAGCCGGGACATGCTCTAACCAATTGAGCTAACATGACACAATGACTCATAACTCTAAGTTTTGCTCTCGTTCTTCAACCATCGTATCGGGATGTGAGATAACGTGTTGTAGATCTCACATTATCATCGTCCGACTTCCAAAAGTTATTTCATACTTTTCAGTGTCAGGAGTAATTTCCCATTTTTTTTATTTATTATTCTCTTTTTAGTGATGCACGACCTTGGAGGTATACCTACTCTACTCAACAATAAATAATCATTAAACTCAGTTCATAATTGACGTTGTAATCGCGTAACAAACATACAAAAAAATACTGTACTGGAGGATGCAAGGCCTCCTCCTTTTCTGGAAGTTGATTAATAAGATTTAAAGGAGGCCCCAATACAAGAAACGTGTTAATTTTAAGTTATTTGTTTATGCTCTATGGAAAAACGGTAACACACACAACCGTCAAACTTTGTGTGATTATATAGTACAAAATGTAACATGGGAGTTGCAATAGACGACGAAGGAAAAAATACCAGAAGGTGGGCCTTAACGCCTGCCAAGCGTAGGGATGATAAACAAACAAACAAACAAACAAATATATTTTTATTGACATAATTGATCACAGTACTTATTAATGAACCCATAGGTTCCCGAACTAGTGTATAACTGTGTTTCAGGAACCAGTGACTTCTCCCATTTTCAACTTCTTAACAATATACATTATATCATATTAAGTAAGATAGTTAATACCAAAATAAATAAATATTACATGGAAAATTAAATAATTAAAAACGGTATGTGTGTTGTGAGTGTAGAGTGTAGATTGAAGTGTAGTGAATGTATGTTTTGGGGTGTGAGTAGTTTTTGAATATTGAATGAATAAATAAATATTTAAAGAAGCATATTTTAACATTAGGAATAAAAGTGTGATAGCATATCCTCAATACTTTCATAATTGAAATTCTTCAGCCAAGTCACTATAGTCGCCTTAATCTCGTTATTAGACTTGTTTTTCAATTTGACCTTCTTATTTAGGACATTATAAAGATGTGGAACCATTACCTTATACTGCTTTTGTGCAAACCTACTAGATACTCTGGGGATCGGACAGTTGTCCAGCCTCTTTGAAACTGTTGGTAGTAAGGGTACGGTTTTTTTATGGTAGCGTCGCAAACTTTCATAAATAAATAGTTTTCGCACGGATAGTACATTCGCTTGCTTATAGACTTCAGTAGTAGGGTGCCTGCGAGGAAGATACATTAGCACTTTGAGAGCAGCACGTTGAGCTCGTTCCACAATAATAAGATGAGTTTTAGCCGCGCTTCCCCATGCACATACGCAATACCTTATTAGGCACTCACATAAAGCTTTATATGTGTCCACAGCCAGTTTGGGATGAGCGACAGATCTTAAATTTTTTAAAATGTATATGAATTTTCTTACTCTAGATGCTAATTTATTTATGTGTGTTATCCAGTTTAATCTATCGTCAATCCAGACACCTAGATATTTAGTTGCATCAACACAAGTCAAAGTTGCGCAGCTACAATTAGATGGGGTAACGCTAGTACGGTTACAAGGAAATGTGTGGGTTTTTAATTTTACTTTAGCTTTAGGTTCACCAGCAGCAGTAATACTATAGCACATAAATTTGGTTTTCTCTGTATTAAGTACCAGAAGGCTATTTTCTAGCCATTTTGTTACATGTGCAAGACATCTTTCTGCAAGGTTTGTTACTCTCTCCCAAGAATTGTCATGTAGGAGTAGCACCGTGTCATCTGCAAACATAAGTAAGTCCATGCCTGGCAAGGTAGTACTACATAAATCATTAATATAAATGAGAAATAGTGCAGGGCCAAGCGTACTACCTTGTGGTACACCAAATGAACACACTGCACTCTCACTGTCATACCCATCAACTCGAACTATCTGCGATCTTCCGACTAGATAGTCAGAAAACCATTCCAGGGCTAAGCCTCTAATTCCGATATTTTCCAATCTTGTCAATAATATGGGTATTGAGACTGTATCGAAAGCTTTCTGTAAATCCAGAAACACTCCGATACATTTGTAATCATTATCTAGATAAGATGTGATTAATGTAGTCAAAGTCAGGACCGCATCTTCAGTTGATTTATTTCCTCTAAAACCATACTGATTTTGATGAATCAGGTTATTTATTTCGCAATAATGCATTAATCTTTTTTTTACTAATTTTTCCAAAATTTTTGATAGGTTAGAAAGGAGAGAAATGGGCCGATAGTTTCCTGGTACTGTTTTGTCACCAGCTTTAAAAATTGGACAAACGATTGCCTTTTTGAAAGCTGATGGAAAGGTACCGGTTTCGAAGCTTAAATTACAAATAAATGCGATGGGTTCTGCTAAAAGTAATATAAACTGTTTGAGAATATTAGTTGTGACATTATCCCAACCTGGTGCACTATTTGACCTGAGTTCCATACAAACACTTTTGACTTCTACCGGGTCTGTGGGAGCAAGGGACATAGATTTCACAGGCTGGTTATTTGTTTTTGCACACATAGCAAGTTCAGTCTCAGTCGTTTTCATCGTGCTTAAAGTTTTATCAGCTAATGTTCCCCCAACGGAAGTAAAATACGAATTCACAGCATTGAGTGACTGGGTAGGATTATTATTTACTTTTAACAAATCACGTGAATGCATTCTTGTTTGTTTTATGTTACACACTTCTTTTACTACTTTCCATGTTTCCTTCATGTTACCTTGATTTTTTAATAATTGATATTTATAATAGTCACTTTTCAAGTTTCGAATAATTTTGTTACATATGTTTCTATATCTGGTGTATTTTTCTTTTAGTTTGTTATCTTCTGGTACCTTTTTTGATTTCATGTGGAGTCTGTCTCTTCTTCTTATACATCTCACTACTCCTTTAGTGATCCAAGGCTTAAGCGGTTGGTTTTTTCTGGGTAAAGATGTAATTTTGGTATGAGTATTAATTACGCTCAGAAGTTTCGTACAAAATAATTCAGTTGCCATATTAACATCGTCAAGTTTGTACAAATCTTTCCATAAATCTTCTTTAAGGAAATCTCTAATGCCGTCAAAATTAATTATTGTTTTATTTATCTTTACAACTTTTTTAGTAATTTGGCTATTATGTATGTATAGGAGTATTGGCAAGTGGTCCGTTATTGTCTCTTCAAAAACAATAGTTTTCCACGTATAAGTAGTTTTTACCATGAAGTGGTCTAGACACGTGGTAAATCTCGTCGGGCGATTAATTCCTTGTTTGAAATTGTGCACAGCCATTAGATTCAAATACTCGTGGGCAAATGACTCCAGATTGATGCCGGGTAGAATATTTATGTTAATGTCTCCAGTTAGAATGATATTACTAGTTGTTACATTTTGCAAAAGTATATCCATAGATGCTAAATAGTTAGTGGGGTTTTTGAAGCTCGGTGAACGATAACTACAGATGATTGTATAGTTTGGTACAATATTTAGAACAAGGCAATTTCCATCTAAAAAATTTGTAGGTTCATAGCAAGAGACGCTAATTTCATCGCGGACATATACAACCACGCCATCGTTCTGGTTATAACTAATTCTAGTCCAGAACGTATTATAATTGTCTATATTAGGAAGTACACTATCAGCATTAGTCCAACATTCTGTTAATACAAAAACGTCCACTAATACATCAAGGTTTGCTGCAAATATAAGAAACTTGTCAAAATTACAGCTTATGCTACGAATATTAACAGTGAAGATTATTAACGCATCCCTAATGTTCACGTGACCGTTGAGCACCTCGCGACAACCGTTATTTTCACTTAGTGAGAAACATTCCACATTGTCTGACCTATCAACCTCTGCAGATATAAAGGAGATATTATCCATTATTATTCGAGAAAGTAATAGGGTGCCGGTTATTGTAAACAATATAGTTGTTGTTTTTATCTATGAACTGAATTATTGCCAGTTTAAGTAATATATTTGTGGAAACTATTATGTATGGAAAATCGAATGTTATTTTAGGAATAATTGAAGGACTGGAATAAAAATACATAAAAATGAATGACTTGTGTGTGAGAATATGGAATAATGATTGTATATAATATGTGTAAGTGTGAAAGTTAAGTGTAAATATTACAAATTGTGTTTGTGTGTTATAATATAAGGTTTGTTTTTTTATGTGCCTTTGTCTAATATAAAAAAATGAATATAGAAAAATACAAACAGATACACAAGGTCTACCAATATCACAAAAAAATATGAAGAAAAAACACATCATGTTTAGTCACATGTTTGTTGGTTTCAGGCTTTCCAAATCATTCATGTCGTTGACTTTTACAAGCGGTTTTCCTTCTGTATGCCTGAGGTATATTCTACCTCTCGATGTCCAGCAGTATTTGTAGTTATGACTTTTTGCGAACTCTCTGGCCATAAGATGATGGAAAATTACCCGCTTGAGATAAGTTTATTCCACGAATCTACATTGACAGACCGTTAGCTATCCAAGTTGGCTTGCCACGTGCGTCTCCTATTTGATTTTTTTCATTCTTTGTTGTGCGGGATTGATGTCATATAAGTGAGCTATGGATATGGTGCTAAGACCTATGGTCAAAGACCACAATCTCACCTAACAAAACAAAAAAATATTGTTTGAAGTTTGCGGGAAACTTTTTGATCTATGATTTTTTATGATTATAAACGAGGGTTAACTACAATCTGCATTTGGGGAATTTACTCCTGAGTTAGCAACAATTAGGTGACAAAAGAACCTACACGATGACCCCGGACCCCGCCGGCGTATAACTGCACTAACTCATGAAAATGACATCAGGGTAGAGTGACTATTGCGGGAGAACTACATTATACATCGAGAGATTCAGACTAAAGTGAAGATTGGACACACAGGCAGTTTCCACGATCCTGCCTTGCTTCGCGGTAGGCATTCACTCACCGAAGAGCATAAATCCCGTCGTGTAAATTAGTACAAATTTCAGATAGAGTAATTAAAAGTCCTTCTTTGAATTATTCTACCTTAAACTTGATTAACATTAGATTTTAACTTGTCGAACGTGTGAGATTTGTCAAGATAGAGAGCATTTATTTAAGCTATAATATAGGCTCATTAACTTTGTAAGATGTTTGTCAGGTGGTGATGCCATAATCTAGTCTTAGCTTAATGTAAGGTAAATAAGTACTACTAGTTCAGTACTTAACTATCAAACTTACTAGGTTTTCTACGCAAAGGGAATCATAAGGAAATCTCAAAAGACAACATTTATAGGAACACATACAACACTTTAATAAGAATAATATATCATTAGGGTCACATAGATTACTTCATAGGTAATATTGTATAGTCACATTCCACAGCAATAATATAATAAACAGGGCAAACCATTTTGGAAGCCAACAAACATAGACCCACACACAACACGTGAATATCAGTTATGTTACATTAAAGAAAATAGTACAGCACTTAACTCAATACGTCTCGATGCGGCAGTCACTTATGAAGAAATAAAGAGAGCTCACTAAGTTAAGACATTGGTTTTATAGCAATGACTGGCGCCAAGTGTCTGTCGCATATCCATTAACAGTTCCCGCCATATTTACCACAACCAATCAGAGACATGAGCGTTCCCGCCACAACGTATCAGCCAACCCGAAATAAGATAGGATGGTTCGTCATTGGCTAGTGTAGAATGAATACAGATTATAAATTGTTTCAGTGTGGCGGTTATAAAAAATGACAAATATCAATAAGTTTTAGAATATTCTACAATTACTTACTGAGTAACTTCTCGTAACTTATTTACTTAAGATAATCTAAGCTTAACAAATATATGATTCTAACACGGCCATACTGACAGTACTTCGTCCACGAAGTATAAAATAACACCAGGCAAACTTCGCTTTAAAATAATTATGTATAAGTTAGTGATAATAGTATATATGTAGGTAATATTGTTACCGTGTATGGCAACCCACAATTATTTGTACAAAACTTGCTTGATAAAGAATTTATGTACTAAGTAATAAATAGAACACATAAACAGTCTTTGGTTCGAAGTCACCACAGAGAAAAACAGCTATCAATTATCTGTAAAATCATTATTAAATGTTCATGATACATATTTGTGGACTACAATGTATATGTATTGGGCGTGGAGGGTAGATTATCCCTCTTAGCGTAGACTGTTGTGACTTGCTATCTCTCGAAAGGAAAATAATATCATTGGAATGGAATCAAAATACATTCAATACATTTGTGAAAAAAATGTTGTACAAACCAACATTCCCTTTTACGTTGTTATATTAAGTGTCACGAATAAATATTATGTGCAAGTACATAATTCGTAAAGTATACCAGGTTTATATACTAAGAAAATACTGATACTAAGAGTTTCATAGATAGTATCCAGCTTAAACTACATATTTGATAACATATTAAGCAATAGGGAGGTAGAAATTTGATTAGAACGACTGTGGTAAATTTCTGCAATGCAACTTTAACTTGCTTAGATATCAAGTTGACGTTTTACCGTCCACGCATTATTTAGACAATAACAAATGTATGTACCATTAAACATCGAACATATTCCATTTAACAACAAACGTCTGGACCTTTTGACTTCACGACATAACTATTAACTACAAGGACAGAATTGGGTTTTCCTTTTGTGATTAGGACGTTTTGACGTCAGGGCTTAAGTATTTTATCCAAAATAATAGGATAATCATTTGTACACGTAAATTAACTTTTCTGATAACAACAGGCAGTATACCTACATGTACTTATGTAGCAGTAAAAATAATACTTTAAATTCACATGAGAAACCTTTATCATTTTAATAATTACCAGTTACCTATACACGATGATTACATTCACATGCCGCAATGTGAGACAACCATCGCCAAGTAAAAGGTTGACTAGCCAATTTTTTGAAACAGTTTGCCATTTGAATAGACATGCAGGTCGCATTCACACACTGCTCGTGAGATCAACAAGCACCAATCAAATGGGTATGCAGTGTAATTAATTTAAACAGTAGTTGCCATTTGAATAGACATGCTGGTTGCATTCACACACTGCTCGTGAGATCAACCAGCACCAATCAAATGGGTAAGCAGTGTCTTTCTATTTAATATTGAATCTAGAGCATAAGTATATGTAGATATGAGTATTTTGATATTATCATTTTATGTGATGATAACTGATAATATAACATAAGTAGTTTATTTCTACAATATGTAGGGTAGCATGTCGTATTAATATTCTTAACTGAAACTTACATAATTATCGTATTTCTTGTTTCAAAACAATAAGTACAATCTTATCATTACATAATGGAAGTCTTGCCTCGGTTACCTGGAAGAGATTGCTGTCTAGCAATAAGGCCGCCGATTGTACTATTTTTAAGATATTTTTAATCTTGTAACAAGTATTAATAATTTTAAAAGTGCAATAAAGTGTTATCTTTCTATCTATCTATCTAAATTTTGTTCAAACACCCACTCTCGTGGCCAGTTTCAATATATCCTTGTGAATTACAATATTTCATGATAAACCATCTATAGTCTACACCATTCAATAAACGCAGAGGTAAAACCCCTGTAAACTTCTGTATTGTTGTTTGCTGAACATTCCAGAATCCGTTCGGCCAATCTGACAATTTATAGAACATTGTACCTAATATAGACATACCGTTCCATCTAACCGTTACTTCAAAGTGTTCAAGTAACAATCATATTATGTTTGTCAATTAGTAATTTCCGAAAAACAGATCGATTATGGTTTGAGCCTAAGTTTGCGCCACAGTCAGTAATGACTTCTGAAGGGATGCCCAGTGCTAACATTTGTCATAGGTTCTCTTCGTATGTACGTAGGATAAGACAACCTATGTATAAGTATTCCAAGTTTAAAGTGGATTTAATAAACAATAATTTGCGAAACCAACAATTAAAACATTTCTACCCATCGCCAGTTACTATATTATACAATCGATTCAAAATCCTATATTATACAATCGATTCAAAATGCTATATTATACAATCGAGTTGATTAGTGTGAAACAGTTAAGGAGTTTTCTTTATAGGATAAAATAACCCTTGCTTAGGACCCAAACTGCTTTTACAAATATCAAGCAAAAGCATAAGTAAATATACTATATACTTTGTCATGACTACTTTTATAGAATTAGCAATCTGTAGTGAATTTATTTAATGCCCATAAGATCACTGAGCAAGTAATATTACATAAGATATTCTCAGATGTTCAAAAACATTTCATATGTCACTAAGTTTTAAGGATCGCTTTTAAATAAAATTAAGAAAATTTCAAGCACAAGGTAATAGCGACATTAGTTCAGATATGGTTGTAACTTTGCTATTTATTGTTCGATATGCGTTTCCACATTTAGGTTTCTAGGTTTATAGAAATGTATTCTCAATTAATACCAATAGTCACTATATAAAATGAGAACATAGTTTGACTTTGAAGAAATCTAATTACGTTCGTCGTTATAATATGTACTTATTAGTGTAAATAATATAAAAAAATACACAATGACATAACAAGTTTCATAAACTTCCATTACATATGCTAGCAAACACTAATTCAATAAGGTTCAGTGAAAGCACCTTTATCTTGAGGGATATATGCAGCAAGAACCGTCAGTTTCAGATTTAAACGTTATAATATTGAGAAAATTTTCGTCGAGGTTATTCTTCACATTGCCACTACACGGTTACAGGATTGTAATCATTATAAAACAGACCCTTTGGAGGGCTTTACCTGCTTTTGCCACTGTTATAGTACTTGTCCAGATGAATTATTTCGCCAATATACCGATGTCAGTGAATAAAAACTCGGTGCCACTGCCGCTAGTATTCGATAACTCGCAACACGGTGTAGTCATCCTGTTGCCAGGTTGCAGCGACGGCTTCGCAAACCGCGGCGTTCCACTGCCGCTAGTAGCAGATACGAAAACTGGGAACACGGTGTTGTCATCTGTCGCCAGGTTGCAGCCACGGCTTCGCAACCCGTGGCGTCCAAGTCTTTGAGAGTAGTTGCATCGATTCTGAAACTAATAAAAGTGATTAAAAAAATGAAGGTAGGCAATCTGAGTGATCCCACTTCTGATGTGAGCTTTGTCAAGATAGAGAGCATTTATTTAAGCTATAATATAGGCTCATTAACTTTGTAAGATGTTTGTCAGGTGGTGATGCCATAATCTAGTCTTAGCTTAATGTAAGGTAAATAAGTACTACTAGTTCAGTACTTAACTATCAAACTTACTAGGTTTTCTACGCAAAGGGAATCATAAGGAAATCTCAAAAGACAACATTTATAGGAACACATACAACACTTTAATAAGAATAATACATCATTAGGGTCACATAGATTACTTCATAGGTAATATTGTATAGTCACATTCCACAGCAATAATATAATAAACAGGGCAAACCATTTTGGAAGCCAACAAACATAGACCCACACACAACACGTGAATATCAGTTATGTTACATTAAAGAAAATAGTACAGCACTTAACTCAATACGTCTCGATGCGGCAGTCACTTATGAAGAAATAAAGAGAGCTCACTAAGTTAAGACATTGGTTTTATAGCAATGACTGGCGCCAAGTGTCTGTCGCATATCCATTAACAGTTCCCGCCATATTTACCACAACCAATCAGAGACATGAGCGTTCCCGCCACAACGTATCAGCCAACCCGAAATAAGATAGGATGGTTCGTCATTGGCTAGTGTAGAATGAATACAGATTATAAATTGTTTCAGTGTGGCGGTTATAAAAAATGACAAATATCAATAAGTTTTAGAATATTCTACAATTACTTACTGAGTAACTTCTCGTAACTTATTTACTTAAGATAATCTAAGCTTAACAAATATATGATTCTAACAAACGCAAAACGCGTTCGAAATCCATACAAATGACAAAACTTGGATCCGCAGCTACATATACCTACGATCCTTTCACGAAGTAACAATCCACGTAAGGGGTGTTTACAGAAAACCAGTAGCCCACAAAAGTTGATCGCGGTCGGAGTGTTAAAACTGTAGTGGTTTTTTTCGATGCAGTCGACCAGTAGCAGTAATTCCGCTAGAGAAACGTAGAGCTGTTACAAGTGAATGGTATTGCTAAGTTTGTCTGCGACCTGCGTTAAGTTTTCGGGGAGTTGATTAGCGAGCGAAGACCAAGGAGGATGTGCGTGGCATTCTTTTTCACCAACATAACGAGCACGCTCACACAGATCCTAGAACCATGGACTATTTGAATACTTGGGGAGTACAAATGTTACTATACCACACCCTCCTTACAGTCAAGATTTAACTCGATACGAGTTTTTATATAACCGATTTCATTATTTTCTAATGATATACTTAGTACGTCATTATATTACAATCTAGCCGACAATACGGACTAATGAGTAATTTTAGCTTAACTTAAACTGCTAAATAGAGTAAAGTTAAGAATGTGTCCATTAACACCCATCTTATTGTCTCTATTAAGGGGAAGACACTATGTGTTCTTGTGTTCTTTATATGTAGCACTCACTTCACTACTCATCACTGTCACTCAACTACACTAACTCAAAAGGTTTTGTCCTTTTTAGCCTTCTCACTATGTCTGTGTTGTCAAGGAGCTGGATTGCCTCAACATTCACGTGGTGTTGAAGTCTATGTTCGTGAGCTTCTGCATGTTTTTTTATTATATCGACAACGACATCCATTTTCAGGTCACGATGGAGGTCGACAGTTCTTATATACCATGGTGCATTGACTACACCTTTGAGTACTTTATTCTGGAATCTTTGGATTATCTGGATGTTGCTTTGTTTGGTACAGCCCTATCGCTGAGCTCCAAATATAACACATACTAAAAAAAATGCTTAAGGGGCGTCGTCGGCCGCCGAAGATTGTTTAAATGTTTTGAAATAAATCACGGTTTGAGGTAAGTTTTTAGAAAAGCTATAAATAAACTTTTTTCTAATTTTAACTATAAATTTTGCATTTCACTAACCATTTTTTGGAACTGCATCCCACGTTTAGGGTTTGTGTGGTTCCATCCATAGCAAACAATATGAGATTTTTTTTAGGCATAGCTACTACGGTTTACAGAGTGAATGGATTTAGTCCCATCTACCTCCAGTCCTCTATTTGTAGGCAGATGGTAACACTTATGGTTATCGGCCTCGCATCACATAAATAAATTTTTATTGGAAAATTTTCGGTTTGAAATGGGAACGAACCCGCATCTTCTGTGGTTTAAAATGCTCGCTTTAGCTACCAGTTTCGGTAGCGAACATGAAAACGCGTTTGACGCTAAACTAGCGCCGCTAATGGCTAGAAGATATGGGTAGGCTAGCCTTTGCATCTTTTCCACCTGAAATAAATAATAATAATAATAAATAATTATTTGATCTAAGGCGGTATACGCAGGCATAACTTAGAATTAGCTTTCAAGGACAGCACATGCCGGTCCACTCCGTTAGGTGTCTGGCGGCAGTATTTTATACTTGACGGTGGTAGATAGCAAAACGACAATTCTCCAAATACCCTAAAACGATGCTCTGAAGCTCAAATTGCAGAATTGAACCACGGGCTTCTCTCTGGCAGTCGACACACTATCGCCGCTTCAAAACAGACATACTTTCGAGTAGTATCTTTAAAGTAGGTAGTGTTTATCACTAGGATAGGCTAACAAGAAACTTATTGACTTTGTAATACCTACTACCGAGTAACTACTCAATAAAATGTAACATGCTTGTGACCGCAATGACATCGCATGCGCATATTGCGTCTGACGGACAGCGGGTCATGAATGACAAACGTACATACTAGTACTCTTCTTATTGTAACATTGTTGCATTATCTATCTCCTAGAATACCTACCTACTCGTAAGAGAGAAATAAATTATTTAAAATATATAAAATTAAAATCAACTGTACAGATAATTTTTTTTAACTTACAAAGATTTATGAATATTTAAAATATTATATATCCGATCGCGCTCAGACCAACCGGAAACGGCCGGGGATCGCGGCCACGTTACTGAAGCGCGGAGCTTCAAAAATCTTGAAATTGAAACTTATATAACAAAAAGACACGGAGTTTGAATAAAAACGACTATTAATCTATATCAACTTTGAGACTATTGACTATATTAACCTAAAAACACGCAGAACGGACCGCTGCCAGCGGTCGCAATTTACTAAACACAAAAAGTACATACACTACGTAATGTAAATGTATCCACATATATTCCAATGAAGAACAAATTTAAGCCTTCTAATATCTTCAACCACATCGTTAGGTACTTATATGCCAACGGGAGATAAAGTGATTAAAGGAAAGCTATGACTCTGTCGTTCATGTGTGCATCAATCATTCATTGATAAACATTGGCCCAAGAACGCTTCCATGAGGTACAACTTTAATACAAGTTTGTTTTTGTCGGTTCTTGAATGGACACAATTTAGTTATTTGAGTTACTTGCTACTTGTTTCGAGGTATGGAGACACGTAAAACGTTCACGCACTCAATACGCCTCAAGCTTGTAAAGCAGTAAATTATGGTTATCGTAGACGAATGCTTTGGTTCCATATGGATTTATACAAACACAGAATTTAAACATAGCGTTTGTGAGATTTGTCAAGATAGAGAGCATTTATTTAATCTGTAATGTAGGCTCATTAAATTATAAGATATTTTCAGGCGGTGATGCCATAATCTAGTCCTAGCTTAAGGTAAAGTAAATGAGTACTACTAGTTCAGTACTTAACTATCCCACTTACTAGGTTTTCTACACAAAAGGGAATCATAAGGATACTTCAAAAACACAACGTTTATAGGAACACATAGAACACTTTAATAAGAATAATACATCATTAGGGTCACATGGATTACTTCAAAGGTAATATTGTATAGTCACATTTCACAACGATAATACAATAAAAAGGGCGAATTTGGAAGCCAACAAACATAGACCCACACACAACTCATGAATATCAGTTACGTAACATTAAATAATATAATACAGTACTTAACTCAATAAGTCTCGATGCAGCAGTCACTTGTGAAGAATAAAGAGGGCTCAGTAAGTTAAGACATTGTTTTTATAGCAATGACTGGCGCCAAGTGTCTGTCGCATATCCATTAAACTACCCGCCATATGTATCACAACCAATCAGAGACATGAGCGTTCCCGCCACAACGTATCAGCCAACCCGAAATAAGACAGGATGGTTCGTCATTGGCTAGTCTAGAATGAATACAGATCATAAAGGGTTTCAGTGTGGCGGTTATTAAAAATGACAAATATCAACAAGTTTTAGAATATTCTACAATTACATAATGAGTAACTTCTCGTAACTTATTTACTTAAGAGAATCTAAGCTTAACAAATATATGATTCTAACACGGCCATACTGACAGTACTTCGTCCACGAAGTACAAAATAACACCAGGCAAACTTCACTTTAAAATAATTATGTATAACTTAGTGATAATAGTATATATGTAGGAAATATTGTTACCGTGTATGGCAACCCACAATTATTTGCACAAAGCTTGCTTGACAAAGAATTTATGTACTAAGTAATAAATAGAACACATAAACAGTATTACGTTCGAAGTCACCAAAAAGAAAAACCGCTATCGATTATCTGTAAAATCATTATAAAATGTTCATAGTACATATTTGTGGACTACAATGTATATTATGTATTGGGCGTGGAGGGTAGATTATCCCTCTACGCGTTGACTGTTGTGACTTGCTATCTCTCGAAAGGAAAATATTATCATTGGAATGGAATCAAAATACATTCAATACATTTGTGAAAAAAATGTTGTACAAACCAACATTCCCATTTACGTTGTTATATAAGTGTCACGAACAAATATTATGTCTAAGTACATAATTCGTAAAGTATACCAGGTATATATATGAAGTAAATACTGATACTAAGTTTCATAGATAGTATCCAGTTTCAACTACATATTTGATAACATATTAAGCAATAGGGAGTTTAAAATTTGATTAAAACGACTGTGGTAAATTTCTGCAATGCAACTTTAACTTGCTTAGTTATCAAGTTGACGTTTTATCGTCCACGCATTATTTAGACAACAAAATGTACCATTAAACATTGGACATATTCCATTTCACAAAAAACGTCTGGACCTTTTGACTTCACGACATAAGTATTATCTATAAGGACCGAATTAAGTTTTCCTTTTATGATTTGGACGTTTTGACGTCAGGGCTTAAGTATTTTATCCAGAATAATAGGATCATCATTTGAACACGTAAAATAACTTTTCTGATAACAACAGGCAGTCTACCTACATGTACTTATGTAGCAGTAAAAATAACACTTTAAATTCTCATGAAAAACTCTACTCATTTTAATAATTACCAGTTACCTAGACACGATGATTACATTCACAAGCCGCCATGTGAGACAACCATCGCCAAGTAAAAGGTCGACCGGCTTTTATCAAACAGTTTGCCATTTGAATAGACGTGCAGGTCGCATTCACTTACTGCTCGTGAGATCAACAAGCACCAATCAAATGGGTATGCAGTGTAATCAATTTAAACAGTAGTTGCCATTTGAATAGACATGCAGGTCGCATTCACACACTGCTCGTGAGATCAACCAGCACCAATCAAATAGGTAAGCAGTGTCTTTCTATTTAATATTTAATCTAGAGCATAAGTACATGTAGATATGAGTAATTTGATATTATCATTTTATGTGATGATAACTGATAATATAACATAAGTAGTTTATTTCTACAATATGTAGGGTAGCATGTCATATTAATATTCTTAGCTGAAACGTACATAATTATCGTATTTCTTGTTTCAAAACAATAGGTACAATCTATCATTAAATAAATTTTGTTCAAACACCCACTCTCGTGGCCAGTATCAATATATCCTTGTGAATTACAATATTTCATGATAAACCATCTATAGTCTACACCAATCAATAAACGCAGAGGTAAAACCCCTGGAAACTTCTGTATTGTTGCATAGATTGTTTGTTGAACATTCCAGAATCCGGTCGGCCAATCTGACAATTTATAGAACATTCTACCTAATATAGACATACCGTTCCATCTAACCGTTACTTCAAAGTGTTCCAGTAAGAATCATATGTTTGTCAATTAGTAATTTCCAAAAAGGGATCGATTATGGTTTGAGCCAAAGTTTGCGTGACAGTCAGTAATGACTTCTGAAGGGATGCCAAGTGCTAACATTTGTCATAGGTTATCTTCGTATATATGTAGGATAAGACAACCTATGTATAAGAATTCAAAGTTTAAAGTGGATTTAATAAACAATACTTTGCGAAACCAACAATTAAAACATTTCTACCCATCGCCAGTTACTATATTATACAATCGATTCAAAATCCTATATTATACAATCGAGTTGATTAGTGTGAAACAGTTAAGGAGTTTTCTTTATAGGATAAAATAACCCTTGCTTAGGACCCAAACTGCTTTTACAAATATCAAGCAAAAGCATAAGTAAATATACTATATACTTTGTCATGACTACTTTTATAGAATTAGCAATCTGTAGTGAATTTATTTAATGCCCATAAGATCACTGAGCAAGTAATATTACATAAGATATTCTCAGATGTTCAAAAACATTTCATATGTCACTAAGTTTTAAGGATCGCTTTTAAATAAAATTAAGAAAATTTTAAGCACAAGGTAATAGCGACATTAGTTCAGATATGGTTGTAACTTTGCTATTTATTGTTCGATATGCGTTTCCACATTTAGGTTTCTAGGTTTATAGAAATGTATTCTCAATTAATACCAAAAGTCACTATATAAAATGAGAACATAGTTTGACTTTGAAGAAATCTAATTACGTTCGTCGTTATAATATGTACTTATTAGTGTAAATAATATAAAAAAATACACAATGACATAACAAGTTTCATAAACTTCCATTACATATGCTAGCAAACACTAATTCAATAAGGTTCAGTGAAAGCACCTTTATCTTGAGGGATATATGCAGCAAGAACCGTCAGTTTCAGATTTAAACGTTATAACATTGAGAAAATTTTCGACGAGGTTATTCTTCACATTGCCACTACACGGTTACAGGATTGTAATCATTATAAAACAGACCCTTTGGAGGGCTTTACCTGCTTTTGCCACTGTTATAATACTTGTCCAGATGAATTATTTCGCCAATATACCGATGTCAGTGAATAAAAACTCGGTGCCACTGCCGCTAGTATTCGATAACTCGCAACACGGTGTCGTCATCCTGTTGCCAGGTTGCAGCGACGGCTTCGCAAACCGCGGCGTTCCACTGCCGCTAGTAGCAGATACGAAAACTGGGAACACGGTGTTGTCATCTTGTCGCCAGGTTGCAGCCACGGCTTCGCAACCCGCGGCGTCCAAGTCTTTGAGAGTAGTTGCATCGATTCTGAAACTAATAAAAGTGATTAAAAAAATGAAGGTAGGCAATCTGAGTGATCCCACTTCTGATGTGAGATTTGTCAAGATAGAGAGCATTTATTTAATCTGTAATGTAGGCTCATTAAATTATAAGATATTTTCAGGCGGTGATGCCATAATCTAGTCCTAGCTTAAGGTAAAGTAAATGAGTACTACTAGTTCAGTACTTAACTATCCCACTTACTAGGTTTTCTACACAAAAGGGAATCATAAGGATACTTCAAAAACACAACGTTTATAGGAACACATAGAACACTTTAATAAGAATAATACATCATTAGGGTCACATGGATTACTTCAAAGGTAATATTGTATAGTCACATTTCACAACGATAATACAATAAAAAGGGCGAATTTGGAAGCCAACAAACATAGACCCACACACAACTCATGAATATCATCTAGTTTTACAGGTATCTAACCAAAGGTAACCATAAAATCTCACAAAAGAACTGTACTGGTTACTTATAATGTCACCTTTGGTATATATGACAACTGTAATGCATTATGCTATGAAAATGTAAGTACAGTTTTGCGCAAGACATTAATTGTTTAAATGTAAACTGTAAATAAGGGTATCCAAGACACAGGCTCTGCCTAGTTTGGGACCCACTGTTATCCTAATTAATCGCAACATAAACCTGTCATAAATTATTTAGTTTGTACTGTGTAAATCTTTTGGAAATAAAATTATTATTATTATATTATTATTATTATTATCAGTTACGTAACATTAAATAATATAATACAGTACTTAACTCAATAAGTCTCGATGCAGCAGTCACTTGTGAAGAATAAAGAGGGCTCAGTAAGTTAAGACATTGTTTTTATAGCAATGACTGGCGCCAAGTGTCTGTCGCATATCCATTAAACTACCCGCCATATGTATCACAACCAATCAGAGACATGAGCGTTCCCGCCACAACGTATCAGCCAACCCGAAATAAGACAGGATGGTTCGTCATTGGCTAGTCTAGAATGAATACAGATCATAAAGGGTTTCAGTGTGGCGGTTATTAAAAATGACAAATATCAACAAGTTTTAGAATATTCTACAATTACATAATGAGTAACTTCTCGTAACTTATTTACTTAAGAGAATCTAAGCTTAACAAATATATGATTCTAACACGTTCAACTGCTTTTCATAATTTGGTTGGTATGAATGGTTAGACATACATGCAAAATTTTGTCAATCCTTCCTGGTACCTAAAACATTTTCTTTAGTAGAATAAAAATTTAAAATAAATTAACGCACTTTATTGACGCGACTTGTTCTTCTGACACGGTGTTGCTGAAAAGAACATTAAGTAGATTTTATAGGGACTAAGTCCATTGGCCTATATTATATCACTGCTCTTTGTTCAGTCAAGTTTGGGTAGTCAAGGAGCTAAAGAAGTGTGTGGTCCATATCTTTGTTGTAGCTGTGAAGACTACTGTGCAGCTCACAACGCACTCTGTGTAATTTGAACAAACCATGAGAGCCATGCACCCGGAATGCTTTACGCTAGTTTTTATGGCTATACTAATACTGTCTATGAGTTATAAGAAAGGTATATAATTACCTACCTAAGTTTGGATTTCACCTATACGTCCATAACATCGGCCTTATCCGTTTGGCACAGTTTTATAGATTCTATTATACATTCAGTCCTTTTATGAGAAAAAAAAATCCTTACGTTTCACGAATCCCGCTGCTCGAGAACCCCTAGCGAAATGGAAAGAACCCAAATCACAGTCTGTTTTATATCGAAAGCTTAAAAAAAAATTTATTTTTTTCGGAAGACGACCAACTAGTTTATGTTGGTCTAGACGTGAAAAAAGGATGAATAAAAGGAGATTGACAAAACAAATAATTTGTGTGAGTAGAGTAAGGGGAAGATCTCGGTAAACGTACCAGATTGAAGACATCCTGGAGAAAGAACACGTCATGAATACCCTCAATAGATGGATGTGTACCTATGAAGAATTTAATAAGAGTGAAGGAAACAAGAGATATATGCCGAGTTTGCACAAGGTAGAAACCCATCATCTCTGCCTGCCTCTCCGGGAAATATATGTTCTGTGTACACAAGTATGTAATAACGACTTAGAAACGTCTCTGAACTGATAGAAACATTTGCAATACATCATAATCTTGCAATATATCGAGAGATTGAAAGGAAATCTGTCCCTATGGTCAACCACCAACTATAATATAATTTATATATAGAATACCAAACAAATCTTGTGTGTTTCACAAAGACAGTGTTTCAATTTTAGTTGAATCGATAAATGCCCTGATTACGAAATGAAGAGTGGATTCGCGTAGGCGTAACTAGCTTATTGCTTTGGTATGGAAGTAATGGAACACAAAGGTCAGAGCTTTGAAATAAGATTGTAGATTTTGATTTAAGTTAGAAGAATAGATTGGTTGTTTGAGTTTCAATTCTATCGTTACAATATTGTCGATTACTGATACTTAGCCATTTACTTCGCAACTTCGTCCCCTTGAGATCAGCTAGCAACTACGTTAGTTCGTTATTTTATACTCCAACTTAATCGGGATACATATCACCTTCTCTCAGCTATATTTAGGGTACATACTTAAGTGTACCTATGTATGTACCCTACTACCTGCTTTAGTTGGTACAGGACATCTTTGTGTCACTTCATCTCAATAGTTTCAGTGTATATATACTTACGTCACATACCTTCGATCAAGAAAGTACAAATTCTTTATCGATTGTCGAAGTAATCGAAAAAAATACAATATGGTTTCTGAGGTCTCAGATATATTTTAATTTTTGTAACGTCGAAATGTTTTTATTGTTCCGGTATATCATCCTACATGTTGAGAATACCACCAAGTGTTCAAAACACTCCTCGTAAAGAAAACGCCTGTATCTGTGCTTTTGTCTTGCTAATTATTCAGCCGTAAGTATTGTTCTGTATTCCAAATGAAACAATAATACCCAGTGAAATTGCATGTAGCAAACGTTAGTGCTCCAGCTAGCTAAAAAGGCATAACTGTGTTTGCGGCTCTTTAAATTATTGAAATAGTTAAGTAGGTATCTCTATAGCATCAATTAAAGGTTGTGGTTGTGCAAAATCTAAATGGTTCCATTCTAAGGTTGACTGGAAGAGATCGCTTTAAGCGATAAGTCCGCGCATTGTACCTTAGCTTTAAGAATTCTCTATATGTGTTTTGTAACATTTGTGGTGTACAATAAAGAATTTTTGTATTGTATTGAGGATAGGTAAACGTGTTTATGTTATGTCAGTAACGTATGTTTTTATATATTCAAATTATTTAGTTATCATTTCCTAGATAAAACACGTGACTTTTGCGATAGTAAATCATAATATACTGCGTGGTTTGTATTATATTTGTGTTGTTGTTTGTATCATCAACCTTTGCCATTTTATCTTAATGTGCTCTGAACTGAACTCAGACAAATAAAGTCTTTTTAAATATATTTGGACACAAGAACGGCTATATATTTTATATTACCTTGAAATGTATAAGTTATACCACTATAAGTTTATACTAGGACCGTACTAAATATATGTAGACTGCGTTTCATTAATACAGAGTATTTTTTAATGTAGGTACAAAACATTATAAGTCGGTAGGTAAAATAATAATAATAACATAGACAAAATACTAATCAGCCTTTTGGTGGTAATACCTCTTGTATCTGTTATACATATTTTAATACATATTATATAATGGTTAAAGGTCATCCAAAGCACCATAATTAATTAAATAAACATAATAAACAGAACAAATAAATCCAACCCGATACAAATGATAAACGACTGGAAGTCGAGACGTAATGTATGTCATCATATATGTATTTTTTATATGTATATTATGAATGTTTGTGATAAAGTAGGTTCTTGGTATTTATCACTATATTTTATATTAAAATCCTTAAAATGTGATCAAATTACTAGGTTTTATGTCATCATTATTGATACCGTTTCGATTGCTCGCACTTTTGGTTGAAAGAAACCATAAACAAATGCCGAAGGAATTAAAATTTCGATGTTTTGTTTTCCTCAGTTTAAGGAGTTGGTATAGTCTTGTAGTGTTTGTCTTTGGAACTTAGGAACGAACATGCAATGATAACAATACCACAGTAGCATAGAACATATAACAATAAAACACAAAATAGTCAACCCTTCCGATGTCCGGAAGCACTCATTGGTTCATACCTTCTGGAAAGTTCAATCTTCGGAGTTCGATTATATCACTATTAAATGTTTATTTCAATAAAATTCAATAAGCGCGATATTAGGTATTATTATGATAGCTGTTATCCAGTGTGTTTGCGTAATCTGCATGTTTTCGTTTTGAGCCATTTTAGTTGTTATCAGTGAGTAGGTAAGTAACTATCATTGGGTTCTCGTGCGTTTGTATCAGGTTATCGGTGTCTGTTTTGAGAGAATGTTATGCCTACATCCATTTACGGAACATGATAATAAAGGTCATTACTATGTTAATTTTAAATCTCAACACTAGAATGTTCGGTACAATTATACTTAAGCTTGTAGGTAACTAAGTAGGTATGTAACTCGTGCAAAATTAATATTTTCGGATTAGCAATAACTGTATCAGCCATATGTACCACATAGCATGGTGGTAGGGCATTTTGCGAATGCCCTACCACCCTAGCTACCACCATCAAGAAAAGTTCTGTCTCCTAACACCTGACGGTGTGTTTCGGCAGCTGTCCTTGAGAGCCAGTAATTCTAGGTTTTCCTGAACAACATCTTCGACCACATCATCACTTACCATCAGGTGAGATAGTGGTCAAAGGATAGCTTACCAAAAAAAAAGGTAAAATATGAATATTTGTTACCTACAGTAACTTTGATATGAATATAGGTTCATATTCAAGTAAGTAGGTACTTACATATAATTTCCGTAACCTACACAATATATTTCCTTATAATATTTATAGGTAAGTAAATAAAGAGCAGAAACACAATTACAACGAATTCCTGTACTGTGGCAAAAGTGAGTCAACATGAATCGGTGCCATGCGGTCTAGATACAGAAAATTATAAGCTTAACCTTAAGGTCAAACAAGAGGCTCCTACACCTATAGAAAGGTAGGTACCTAAAGAAGTATTTTTTTCTTTATATACCTAGGAACGTACGAATACTTTCTTATGACTCTAGACTATAGATAATCTGCAGTCATCATCACATGAAGCTCGACGCATAATCTGTACTGGAGTACACGGGTAGACGAGAAGCACACCTACCAATCTAAATTGTAGAGTCAACAAGCGTGTTATATGCTACTCTACCATAGTTCGTGTACTACCAACACGCTTTATATTACGCTAGTAGTGTTTCGTAGAAGTTACTACAAAAACGCCGCGCGTGATATAATTGTAAGTTGTGTTGAATAGGTACCCACCCGGTAGAGTTGAATGGACGAGGTGGCACAGATTAGACAATAGTTACTGAGCGATGGCTGGGGTGAGTTTAGACAAGTAGAGAGATTTATTTTTACAACTGTTAGTCTAGCCCTTGACCACTATCTCACCGGTGGTTAAGTGATGATGTGGTCAATGATGGTGAACGAACTAGGCCTAGAATTACTAGCTCTCAAGGACTGCTGCCTGAACAGCACAGTTAGGTGATTGGCGACAGATTTTCTTCTTGAGGGTGATAGCTAGCCAGGCGAGCATCGCAAAATGCTCGGACTGTAACAGCTATGGACCTGCGGCACGACAGTCCATAGCTGTTACAGTCCGGCTATTACATGCTTATCTTTCCCCCGGTGTTACTCTCTACGCTTACATATTGTAATATCTACTCGCCTCTTCTATAGGGTCGTACACTCCAACACGACCAATACTATCTACATTAGTACATACTCATAGTTTGTAGCATAGTCATTCATTACATTACCTTTTCTTCACCGTGTGTACAACAGATTACCTACCGATAATGCAAAGTATTCCACTCATGCACCTACATCTGGTTTAAACATACACTGGCAAACAAAGGTGTAAAAACTACCAATGTAATATAATGACCGGGTGCTCTTTGTATTTTCCAAAACTTATCAGAGCGCTTGGTCGATGCGACGCGTGATCAAAATGCTGGCACCAATTTGGCTCAACGAATAAGCATTGCAATTCAACGGGGCAATGCTGCCAGCATGCTGCGCACGCTGCCAACTGGTAGTGGGCTGGAGCATGTGGACTGCCTGTGAGTCTGCAATGACTTATAGGTTGTCTTAATCCTTTTATTGTAGTAGCTGTAGTATTGTATATAGTTCGTAGTATTTTGTTGATAAAAGCACGCTGACTGACCATCGGAAAAAAAAATTTGGTCTAATGTCGCCAAGCAACTAACGGTGTGTCTAAAAGTGTAAGTTTAGGTTAGCCAGAAAAATATCTTCGACCACATCATCACTTACCATTAGTTGAGATATTCAAATGCTAGTCTATCAGCTAAGTAAAAAAAAATGAGTCTATCCCTAACCGAAGTAATAGGTACCACCTAGATATAAGCCCACCTACCTACATTTATTTCGATTTTCAATAGCTATAAATACTTAGTTTGAATAATATATCTATAAACACAATACATAGGTAGGTACTCTACTTCGTATTTCATATCTTGTTTGGATTGGTAGCCTTGACCGAAAATTCAATATACCTATCGACTATGAATAACACTACAGAAGATTTTTTGCGTTATCAAACCAAACACGATCTAACTAAAAAAACAACTGAAATACAACCGGTTATTGCCCACGATTCATAATAATAAGTAAGAATTCTCTCGTAGCCAGAGGCATTTCAAGTCAGTGAGGGATTGTAAAGAATCATCAGATTTAAAATTTAAAAATGCTATGGACATCCATGGAACTTTCCACGCCAGTATGTAAATTTTGTGTATATTTGGTTTAGCTGAGTATGGCAGTCAGTTACACACACAGATGAAGTTTTAAGTTATGTATTCGGCGGTGACATCATCTTTTCATATCGTGGTGTTAATCTGGACAAACTTGTTGTGGAGCCCGCTCGTTATAGGTAACAAAGATACACAAGTATAGGTGCTTGCTGTTTGTAACAACTTTAAATATTTTGATTGGAGTTAAATTTAGAGTGTGGAACAAAAGGATTTAGTAAACTCCTCTCTTTTTACTTATACGTTTAAAGATCGTTATAAAAGTAAACTGTATATACTTACCTATTAAGGACTCCATTAAAAGTAGAAGCAGTGATGGCACTTTGGCTATGGAATGCCGCGCAACAGGTCCATGGTTCGCATCCCGCCGCGGGCTTCTGCTTCACTGCATGGTGGAAGGGCATTTTGCGTATGCTCGCCTGGCTAGCGACCACCCTCAAGTAGATAATCTGTCGCCAAACACCTAACGGTGTTCCAGCAGCAGTCGACGTCCAAAACGTATTACCTTATTATAAAGAAACTCGTGCGTTTTACATTACAATAACGCACAAGTACGTAATGAGATACATATATCGCACAATACGATATTGAAATTGGTGAAATAAGAAACTCTTTATGATCAAATGTGTTATAAATAAATTTGTATATTTTTTTTAATGACTAAGTGCCTATCGCCCCGTGCGGTGCCGGGTTAGAATTGCACCTCCCCATATCATCCCGTGGGTGTCGTAAGAGGCGACTAAGGGAAAAATACTGGTAGGTGGGCAGCAGTGCCTTCTAAAGAACTTCCATCTTACACTGCGACCCCCAAGCCGCCTGCCAGGCGTGGGGATTAGGGCAAATACCCCCTAAATAGGGGGGGCTGTGTTCAGCAGTGGACGATCGGGCTGATACAGTAGTTAAAGTCAGGTTAACTTGGTTTTTGTATGACAATTTACACCTAACTCGAGTTTAACTCGCGTTTCTTCGTTGGCCTAAGTAAGTAAATCTTACGCACCTAGTTATTTTCACAACGATTCCGATAAGATGACCGAAATACTTTTGGAAGAAACTACCGCACAAAAGATTTACAGTAATTTCGTCTTCAAACTTCCTGAACATTAAAATAACATATACCAGAATCCGGAAAACATCACCGATTATTTTGTCGAGTTTGAGTTGTACAACACACGTTCCAAAAGTGCAACGAACTTTGTAGATAAGGTATTTTGCATATAGAACCTGGCGCTGGTCATAATATCCCCATTTATTAAATCTGTACCAACTATAATAAAGTTTGCAACTCTAACTGCATAGTCATAGAGGTTAATTTAAATTGAATAGATTTACTTTGACATTGAATATGTTTTGGCCATCCTGTTCCATTATAAAATGAATGGTAGTATCCGGACTTCATAAATTTGAATTACTGATGATGATTGTCCTTGACCGAAGACTCGTGTAAAGAAAAGTCACGAAAAAGTAATAATAATAATGCCCTCATTTATTAGGTTTCTTATTTATATGAATTATACAAAAGTTAAGCCTGTGGTTTAGCAGATTCAGTATCGATACAGAAATTTTAGAAGTAATGATGGCCGAGCGGGAATAGCTATGGACTGCCGTGCTGCAGGTCCCTGGTTCGATCTCCACCGCGGCCAATTTGAGCTTACCCTGCATGATGGAAGGGCATTTTGCGATTGCCTGCCTGGCTAGCTACCCTCAAGTAGAAAATGTGTCGCTAAGCCCCTAACGGTCTGTTCCGGCAGCAGTCCTTGAGAGCCAGTGAAATTACAGGCACATGAGACTTTAACAACTATGTCTCAAAGTGACGAGCGCAGTGCAATTCGTGACTTGTCATGAGATGCGTCTGTTGTAGGCAGTGGTTAGTCCGCTTAATCTCACGTGGGCCTCGAGCTTCTCCCGTCATAGAGTATTGACGCATAATAAATTTCCTATTGTCATGGTAGTACAATCAATTTGATTTAAATATAACAACAACCAAGTAACCTAATGAGGATAGAAGTCGCTTGATAGTAAGCGTCACGCGTGTCCATTACAGTTGCAGTGTCACTGTTCTCATCTTGCGTGACACTCAACTGCACTCGTCACTCTGAGGCGTTAGCTCTTCGACCAGTAACTTCATTTTCACTTTCGTCCACGCCTCAGCACAGTAGTGTTTGCAAACTACTACACCGAGGCAGGATACCTGATACTGAAGTGGTACCCTCCAAGACGCACACACTTAAAAACTTTTATTAAGTTTGCCGCAATGTAGACTGAGCTAGTAAATATTATTAGAAATTGCTATAGATATGAATACCTATTATATAATAAGTAAATATATTGCCTGGCCCGTGGGGTGTCGGGCTAGAATGTCACCCCCCCCCATCTCTACCCGTGGGTGTCGTAAGAAGCGACTAAGGGTAACACACCAAAAAGTGGGCAGCGGCGTTTTCTGAGGAACTGATATCTCACACTGCGATCCCCAAGACGCCTGTCATACGTTGGGATTATGTAAAACCCCCCATAATGGGGGAGGCTGTGTTTAGCAGTGGACAATCCGGCTGATACAGTATGGAAAACAATATATAGTTAGGTACTCGTGCATGATGCAAATTGTTTTTGATATTAACTTTGTAATTTTTATGCTCCCGGCCTGCGGGTAAACAGGGACCCAAATCTTAATCTTACCTACACCTACGTAAGCAATATTATGCAACAGCAACTTCTATTTTCTGTCTTGTGCAAATAATATAATTATTTGTTTTACTTCAGCCTTCAACCTGTGCTTCAACGTCCATATTCTATTCCAAGCTATGTTAATATATTGTTCGAGTAAATTTATTACAGCCGTAGCTATTTACGACTCAAGTTAAGACGTAGAAGACTAATCGCAGGCAATTTACTTTAGTATACCTACTATCAAATAGCAAGGTACTCTTACGTAAATATACATTTATTCCTGTAAATAAATTGTAAGCAAAAGCTGTATATATAAATATTATTCTTACTCTTTACAATATTAAATTACTATACCGATCAAATTACTTGTTTACCTATTTTTATGTTTCTTTGTACCTTTGTTTGGAAACAATAACAAGTTTTTAACCAGATTAATAATAATAAAAATGATAGTTTCGTAAGTACGTATTCTTACTAAGCTATCGCCGTTATCAACTGTTGATACCTACAATTTTAACAATATAATATACATTTATGTTTAATTTTACATACCATAAGTAATATTTCTTTTTCATTATTAATAATGGTTAAAAAATCTTGTTATTGTTTCCAAACACACCTTTGTTAAAAAGAAACATAAAAATAGGTAAACAAGTAAATTGATCGGAGAACGCAATATAACTGCACGGAAAAAAATGGGTCCTGATAAAGTGTCAATCCAAGAATAATATTGTTCTCGGGAGTGTTGTTTAATATCAAGTATATATTTACTTAAAATAAAAATATTTTCTTGAGTGAAGTAAGGTCATTTTCTCTAAGATAAATAATATTATTCTCACCATATATTTTTACATCAAGAGTATAACTATTGGTCAGAGATATTTTTGCTCTTAACTATAGAAAATAGTATCTTTTTGAATGAAATATTTTATGAATTCTCATTCTAATTACGTACGGAGTTAGCGTAAGAAATCTGAAATTTTATCCAAGAATAATAAACATTTTATTGGATTAAGAAAATATTTCCATTCTTTCAACAACAATGGGCTTAATACAAGATATTTCTTTTGTTCATTTAAAATAATTGAGAGAAGTAAATGACAAGGATATACATATGTCCGAGCAAGAAAATTATTCTCCTCTTAAAAATGTCAGTTTTCTAAATCTGAGACATATATTGTTTTATTAATCTAAGAATATGTATTGTCATGCTGAGATAAATTGGATTTACAACAAAACTATATACTTGATATAACCAAGACATATATCTCAACTGCAGAAGTGAGTTATATTAGATAGAGAATTTTAAAGTTGTCAAAGCAAAAGTAATTGATTGTTAATTGTTGTATTTATTCATCTTTAGTGAAGAAATCAAAACTTGATCTGTGTTTGATTGTTCTTAATATTTATTTGATATTGTATTCTTTAGTTAAGAATCTTCGATTAACAGGAAAACAATATCTTTTATTGAACCAAGAAAATACATGTCCATTATAGACAGAAACTTATCTAACTAAAAGAATTTTAAAGTTTTTAAGCCAATAATCATATATTCTTAATTGTTATAGTAATTTATCTTCAGTAAAGAAAACAAATCTTGATCTTAAACCTTTATTCTTGATTAATATTTATTACGGTATTATTAGGTAAAGAGACATTAGTGTTAAAGCAAAACAATTTTATTTTATAACTAAAAAGCTAAATCTCGATTGCAAAGGGTGATTTATTTTAAATTAAGAATTTCAAAGTTTTAAAGTCAATAATGAATAATTCTCAATTGCTAACGTAAATCATTTTCAGTACAGAAAAATCATCCTTGATTGATTACTGATACGTTGTTCTTAGGTTAAGAGGCATTGGCATCACAGCAAAACTGTACTCTTTATTTAACCAAGAAAATAAATTTCAATTGCAGAGAATGACTCATATTACATGAAGAATTTTAAGTTTTTGAGTCAATAATGATATATTTTTAATTGTTGAAGTTATTCATCTTCACTTCAGAAAACGAATACTGAACTTAAGGGTACCATGTTGTTGATTAATATTTGATACGACATTCTTAGGTTAAGAGATATTAGATTAACAGATCAAACTATATCCCACGTTGAACTAAGAAAATATATCTCTACTGTAGAGAGTGACTTAGGTATCTTACATGAAGAATATTAAAGTGTTCAATGCAAAGTGATAGATTGTAAAATTAGTTACTCATCTTCAGTAAAGAAAAGCAATCTTGGCTTAACATGTTTTTTTATTGGTCTACAAATATACAGGATTATTGGTAAAATGCTAACAACCTCTTAGGGTTGACTTTTGCTAGTCCTAAAAAACATTTCGAAATGTATTTTTTTCTTTTGTTTTTTTCCCCACCTTTTGATTAGAGTTTTGAACCATTAAATGTAGAAGTCAAACAAATATATATCTACATACTTTTAAATGATATACATCATACTGTATCAGCCGGATTGTCCACTCAACAGAGCCTCCCCCATTAAGAGGGTTTGCCATAATCCCCACGCTGGGCAGGCGGCTTGGGAATTGCAGTTTAAGGTATATATTCCTCAGAAGGCACTGCTGCCCACCTTCTGGTGTGTTACCCTTTGTCGCCTTTTACGACATCCACGGGTAGATGGGGGGTGACATTTTAGCCCGGCACCCCACCATACCATATCAGGAATAAAAAAACAAACATAATTAAAAAAAAAAACAGTTTTCTTCACTGGCTCTTCAATCAAAACCATGAATTTTAAAGTAAAAAGACAAATTTCCAGTCAAGAATAACTATTTCTCCATTAAAAATATGTATTTTCAGACCAAGTACTCAGTTTTTAGTTTGAGATTTTTAGTTTTCTCTGTCCCCGATTTTATTTAGTGTTGCAATATTTTAGTTTTGTCTAGTTCTCCCTTGATGTGGGGAAACTACTGAACCTAAGAATAATATTTATTATAAGCAATATTGCATGCTGAATAAGCTTGTTTCAATTCATATTAAGAATAAAATATGTAAATTATAATTTGAAAAATATAAGGTTACTCAGCTAATAGTCAGATAATAGCTGGGAGTCTAATATACTCATAGTACAACGGCAAAGCGGTAGGGTTTGAACCCCGCTAGTGCCCTAATATATTGATTCGTATCTGAAGTAAAAAATGTTTTAAAACTGTCCGATTATTACCTTTAGGTCTCGGTTTCTCAGTTCCTAATTCAAAGTGGTTTGAAAGCTAGCCAGGTGAACATTAGTAAAATGCCCTATCACCATGCACTGAATCTTAAACCCGCTGCAGGAACCCATGGACCCCCCACGTGACAGTTTATAATCACCGCCATAAGTGGCGAAGGCCAAGGTCTAGAGGACCTATTTGTTAAGTTTGGGTGCCTATACAATACTCACGAGGTCTATCTCAAAAACTAAACTTGTGATGAATCAGAAATTTCGTTAAGTTATGATACTTAATCAAAGTCAAAATCATTGATTCAATTTAGGCATCTACGACGCTCTTATGAAGGTCATTTACAAATTTTAATATTGAAATATTCTACAATTTACAGCCACGTTCAGCAAAAAAAAATTACAGAGCCACTGCAAGAACAACGGGCAAGAAACTCGGGACCATTAATTTAAATGTCTTTTAACAATATTTTACATACTGTCTGTATAATAAAATAATTACAATATTTCTTTTAATTACGTAGGTGACAGGTGATAGCTTGGCAGAGGTGAGGAGGAGAGGAATCGTTCAAGCATTTTTGTCGTTTATGTATGTAATCACAAAGTGGAATAGGATTTCTTAATCAAAATTATTTTCCACGTGCAACTTGTACTTTTCTTCTGTGAGCGTTGTAATATGTTAGGGAATGTTATTATAAAACCGCACACAATTAACCTTTTTACTTTTGTCTTTGCTAATCTAAAACCTGGTACCGCGATTTTATCATTACTTCTTGTGTTGTAATTGTAATTGTCACTGTTTTTTTTACGATCTTTCATAATAATTTCAAATATGTACAGACTCTCTAAAAATACAGCCATAGGTAATCATCTATTACATATACAAATACTGGCTGTATTTAACACAAATCGTCAACCTAAATGAAAAGTTATTCAAATGTGCTCATTTGGTAATAATCACGATACGAATATGTTTCGGGACTTTATAAGGGCGATGTTGGCTACACACCACACAATTTCGGTTGCGAGCGAAAGGTACACGCGCCGTGGCATGGCCAATGACATTTTCGTAAATTTTGTTTAATATAGTGTTATAAAGTGAATATTTGTTCAAGTTGTGCTTGAGATAGCAACTAACTAGTGTTCATTTAGGTAAGTTTGTTCCTTACTATATAAATAACTGCAGATAGTCAAAAATATCCATCATAGAGGCTGCTAGATTTTCTTTGCCTGGAACGTGCTGTGTGGTTACACTAAGTTGGTACAGCCAAGTTAACGAACGGTAGGTTCGTAATACATAATTATTATTGTAATACATTTTTTTTATGCCTGATTGTTTAGCCTTTGACTATCTCACCTGATGATAAGTGATGATGTGGTCGAAGATGCTGTTCGGCTAACCTAGAAGTATTGGCTCTCAAGGACAGCTGCCGGAACACACCGTTAGGTGCTTGGCGACAGACTTTCTACTTGAGGGTGGTAGCTAGCCAGGCGGGCATTCGCAAAATGCCCTACCACCATGCAAACCCCTACCAACATACCTACTCATATCTAGAATTAAAGATAACTCCTTATGATAGAGATCAAGAGCAGGCTGATGTTGGTAAATAATCCTTAAACATTATAATTATTATAAATGCGAATGTATGTTTGTGTTTGTTTATGTGTTTGTTCCTCGTTAGTTATTCAGAATGAATTTCGATGTATATATATATATACCTATCCTCTCTACACTATATACACATAGATTTTTTTGTTAGATAAACCTATATTCAAGAATATACATGTGTTTTTTTCCATTCCAGATCCAAAATTAACCAATGAAACACAAGTGTTAAGCTACTCAATACCCCCAGGAGGAAGACTAAACAAGAGTAGATTTTTTCCACGTTGGAGCAGATTGTGAACTTTGTTATTGTTTTTCAGGTAATGTCATCAAGAATAAAACACATATTTAAACAATTTAAAAAATATTATATTATATATTTTTCTTATGATGTTAGGATATCTCATCAAATCATCTATTACATACTATAATATAATAATATATATACACAGTTAGTATTTTATAGTAATAGTAGCGTTTTACCTGAAATAAAACGCATATTAATTTACTTACCTTATTCGAAGCTTTATTTATTGAGATAGGCTTTACATTTCCCGCCTTACATTTTAGGCAACTTCCGGTTTTTGTCCCTCCCTTCGTTTCTCGTCACTTCCGCCTGGCAGTGTTGCGCCATTTTGTATCAGCCTTCGGTACTCATTGCGTTTTGCTTTGATTACCAGGCAGCGATTTATCGTAAGCTTCGAATAAGGTAAGTAAATTAATATGCGTTTTATTTCAGGTAAAACGCTACTATTAATTTGACTGGTACCTTATTCGAAGCTTTATTTATTGAGACATGTTTATTATCGCCTGGTGGAAGTGATGTTGTTGACGTAAACGCCAATGTGATTATGATTGCATAGTAATTAAAATAACTATGCAATAATTATATAATTATCAAAGTTGATGTCTTATGTAGCTATTTGCCTACAATATGGATTTAAATAATTAATAACAACATTTTAGTTTATAGACATTATTATTTATTCAAAAACTAAAATCAAAACGACTCCATTAGGTAACATAAGTAGAACATAAGTATAACCATAAAGTATTTACATATCAATCAATATCATTATCATTAACAGCCACAGTTTTGTAATATATTTTTAATCAACAGGATTAAAGAACCGAGTGATAGATGTTTTACTAACAGGTGTAACCTGACAGCGATAATATTTACAAAAGGTGTTTTGCGAACGCCAGTTGCCCCTTGCTAGTATCTCTTCGAGAGGATAATTATCTAGCCAATTTTTTGACGCAACTGCTGACCTAAAACTTCCTGGAGTGGCAGATATACCAGCCTCAGCTAATAAAGACTTGATCCAACCTGCGATTAGGGTACGAGATGCAGGTCTGGGTTCCCCTCTTACATTAATAAACAAATTGTTGGTTTTAGCGGCTTCTCTACGATTCTTGAGCAAGGAACAAGTCTGTTTAACCCAAAAGACAGCATTTAACTGCTCATTTTCATTATTTACTATAAGCTTCCATCCAGACTGCCTATAATTTACAGAATCAGTCTTAGAACCAAACGATGGCCATAATATTACTGAATCATCATCGATTATGCAACTTCTAGAATCAAAATTAAGTAATGTCAGGTCGTGAATTCGTCTCCCTGAACAAAGGAGTAATAAGACAGCTGTATGTCTCTGAACTTGAAAAATATTAGTTTTGTCAATACTATAGTTTTGTAAATAACAGGCTAACGTATCTATATTCCAAACCGGGGGTTTGCCGTGGTGGACATTTTGCAAAGATATTGATTTTAAAATATGTTTGATTAACACGTGTGAGCTTAGATGACCTGACTTTTCTGGGTCACATAGGGTTGCTACTACAGATTTGTGCAACAAAATTGTGTTATATGATAGTTTATAAATCAAATGAAGATCCGATAAGTATCTAGCAACTTCACTTGCTGTAGGATTTGAATAGTTAGTCTTGTGTGATTCACACCAAGACAACCACCTCTTCCATGCGATGCTATACACTTTACGCGTAGATGGACGCCAGGACTCTTGTAGGAGCTTTAATTGATTAGTGTCCCATCCACTAAGTGTCCCAGACCACCCCCACATTTCCACACTTCTAACGTCATCTCTAGTACATTCGGAGGAGGGAGTCCTGTGGTGACGTCTAAGAGGACTTTGTTCAGGTGGCGAATCGTGAATGGGGGAGCTAACGCTCGCGATTTGATGTCCGGGCGCCAAAACACTCGCTTCCATCGTGGAACTATCAGTAAATATATTCCCTGAGCTTGGTTGAGGTGACTTAGAGCTCTGGGGATTAGGAACGGTGGAGGAAATACCCAGGCTAGGTTGAAATTCCAGAGCTGGGAAAAGGCATCGTGGAACATCACTTTTCGGTCGTGAAGATCCAGTGACACATAATTGCTCACTACATGTGCTCTGCTCGAGGCAAACAGATCGATCACTGGAACCCCCCACTTGGCGAAAATGTTGTCCGTGCACTCCTGCGTCAGATGCCATTCTGGGGGAATACGAAGTCTCGACAGATGATCGGCATGACAGTTGTATATTCCGGGAATGTGAAAGACTTTTATGTGAATTTGATAACTGGCTAGAATATTGAAGACCTGGTAAGTTAGGTTCATCAGGGCTATAGATTTGGTGCCTCCTTCGTGACGGAGGTAAGATATTACAGATTGGTTGTCTGATTGTATCAGTAGCGTACTGTGACTTACAAGCTGATGATGGTGCTGCAGAACTTTTAAGATTGCCAACATTTCTTTTAGGTTGCCGTGGAGATCTTTCTCTGCTTCGGTCCATGAACCCGTTAGAGACAGATTGTCTAATCGAGCTCCCCATGCGATGTCGGACGCATCGGTTGTGAGGAAGTGCGAGGGGGGTGGCATGTGAATGGGTGTTGAGCGTCTGCAATTCTGCCGCCACCACACTAACTCGTTGACTGCAGCAGGTGATAGGGCATGCCGCCTGTAAGACATCCTGGTGTATTTCTTCAGAATTTGGTTCATCAGGCGTAACAGGTGCCGATAGTTGAGCCTGCCTTTTGGCACCACAAAACTGCCAAAGTTGAAGAGACCAACTAGACTCTGTAGTTCCCTAAGATTTGTACTTTGTTCCGTCAACATAAGGTTTGTTTTGGCTATAAGAGCAGGTATTTTGTCTTCGGGTAGACTTTTGCAATTCGTCCAAGGATTCCAGAGAATTCCTAAGAACACTAGACTTCTTTTGGGAATTGTAATGGATTTTTCGTAATTTATCAACCAGCCCAGCTTCTCGAGAGTCTTGCACACAATGTTTACATGATTTCGAAGAACAGATTCGCTCTGATTCACGATCAAAAAATCGTCCAAAAACACAATTATTCTTATGCCTTGCTGCCGTAGAATTTGCACAGTCCAACCTGTGAGTGCAGCGAATGTTTTTGGCGCCGTGCTCAGTCCGAAAGGCAGACACGTCATTTCGAGCAGTTCGTTGCGATATATAAGACGCAGGAACCTTCTGTGGCTGCGAGCCACAGATAGGTGAAAATAGGCTTGTGAAATGTCTATTTTGCATAGCCAGTCCTTTGGCTGAAGGAAGTCCGGTATGCGTTGGACATTTATGAGTCTGAAATGATCTACTATTATGTACCGATTTAGATTCTTTAAATTGATAATTGGTCGGAATGAGCCGTCGCTTTTGGGGACCAGGAACATCGACGACAGAAAGCTGGGCGAGGTCGCAGCATGTTCTAGAACCCTCTGGTGTTTCATTTTGTTTATGACACATGTCATTTTGTCCGACTCTGGTACGTGTAGATTGAAACTGACGTTGTTGGGATAGACAAGCGGAGGTCTTTGGCAAAATGGTATGCGATACCCTGTTATCATTTTTAATAAATGAGGTGGAGCTCCTAGTTGTTCCCAAATATCCCGAAATTGCGCAAGACGACCCGCTTTGAACGGTTGCGAGTCAAAATTTTCGTCGCTTATTGTCTTTGTTTTGGGGGGTAGGCGAGTAAGGACGCTTCCGTCCGCGACCCGATTGGTTATGATGCCTTGCATTTGAGCGAAATGCATTTCCCCGAAATGTATTCTGGTAATTAAGATGATTCGGTGCGCCCGAATTATGATGAGACACTCTGTCATGATGACAACCACCCTGCGAGGGTAGATAGTTGCGATTGCACGCCTGCGAAAAACCCTGCGAGGGCTTTATGTGTGAAGCGGGCCCCTGCGAGGGGCCACGTGGCTTCTTTGAAGCTGCCTGCGAGGCAGAAGTACCGTTGGTTCTTTGTGCTGGCCAAAAGCATTTTTTAACGCCACCTGCGTGGTCCATTGCTTTAGTGAACTTTTCTGCATCAAAAAGATTGACAGTCGTTGGCGGAATCTTGCGCAGAGTCGCCTTAGTCACGGGATCTCTTGCGTGCTTGAGGATGCTATCTCGGCGCATTTGAATTGTCTCGGCTCGATGGCCACAGATGATCTGCAATAGGTCTGAAGATGTTTTGTGGAAATTACCTGTAGAAAACAGTGTGGTGACCTTCTGATACAGGTTCCCATAGTCCAAAGATTCACAATCCTTAGCCCACGTTAATAAATCTCGTAATCCATCTTCAACAGATTCCTTTTGCTTAAATACACACATAGTTAAGGCTGCGAAAGCCTTCTCTGTAAGTGTGAGATGTTGTGGGGTTTCATAGCCTTTCATTTCATCATTAATTTCCAGATCAGTGAATCCCGGTGCAAAATTGTATAACTTCTGAGCTTCAATGTACCTTACATCACTCCAATCGCTTTTGCCCAGGTGCTGATGGTCACTTAACATTTGCAAATGTGATTGAGACGTTTTTGGAATAGACGGTTCCTTGAGTTTGGTTTCAAACGAAAGAGTGATTTCAGTCTGCTCAGGTTTGTCATCAAAATCACAACATTGATCGCAATCAGCAGTAAAAGGCGATGCAGTAAGTGATATAGCATCATCATTGGGTACCTGATATTGTCCAGCTTGGCGAAAAACTTGTTCCCGCAGTGCGCGAACTTCTTCAGCAAGTTTCTTATGGGATGATCGGTGTTTCTTGCTCTTCTTCCTTCTTTGTCTCCGTTTAGCCGTGGCCGATGAGGAACTTGAACTGCTTCCGCTGTCACTACTCGAACTCGATGAACTCCGTTGTCGTCTTTTACTGGGTGTGGTCGACGGACCCGGTAAATTTTCAAAGTCTTTATCCATACTAAGGAACAAAAGGCACAAATATTATTCAAAAGAAACAAACGCTCAAATAATTACAAATTTAAACCTTCTATAACGAACGGTAAAACCGTTAAATATATTCAAATAATTTTAGCAATCGAATAAACGTTAAGTTTCACCTGTATATAGTATAGGTACACTATATAAATTCGAATTATAACTATAGTCGATGGCACCACTAGAGTGCGACCGACTCGGCGGGAATTCAAAACGCCAATGAGTACCGAAGTGGCTGATACAAAATGGCGCCACACTGCCAGGCGGAAGTGACGAGAAACGAAGGGAGGGACAAAAACCGGAAGTTGCCTAAAATGTAAGGCGGGAAATGTAAAGCCTATCTCAATAAATAAAGCTTCGAATAAGGTACCAGTCAAATTAATATAGTAGTTAGTATACAGAACTTTTAAAAGTGTGCCTAATCATATTTCATGATTCTGTATAGATTATAATAATGATTAACCGCTGATTAACAGCTAACTTGCAGTTTAGATGATTTATGTGTGATAATCATCTAACGGGGCCTTCTGGAAGCTGACTTTGAAAGACAGTTCTAATTTTATTTAGGTTTAACCTGTTTGCTATATTTTACCACTTACTCAACAATATGTGATTGTGGTCAAAATATGCCTATCATCTATAAAAAGTTTATGGATTGTGCAATATTTTCACTGTAGCTCTTTTTTTTAGGATCCTGGAGATATCCAAACTGAACTGAAGGAGGTGAAGAAAAGGCTCGACTCATCAAGCAAAGTGTTCAACCATACTTTAAATTATAACGTAACATAAAATGTGGTGCTGATTATAATGAGAAAAAAAAATATTTGGTGGTAGATAAAGGTGAAAGTTTGTAAGTGTGTTTGTATGTTTATTACTTCTTCACGCTCAAATGGTAGGACCAACTTTGATATAATTTGGTATGGAGGTAGATGAAGCACTGGATTAACACATAAGATACTTTTCATCATCATTCATCACCACGCGGGGTGTAACCGCGGGGCGCAGTACATATTTGTTACAATTTTGTATAATATTTTTGATAATGATAATATAAAATTGTATGCTTCTTAATAAATAATTTTATAAATAAATAATTTTCAACTGAAAATATGTATTGTATTTTATTTATTTTTACGATAATAGATAATTTTAGTTGATCCCTTTTAGAACTACACTTAACTATTAATCTACGTTATTTGCAGACTTGAAAGGCGGAGATCAGATTGGAAGATCTGGACAGTGCACCAGGCTTTATTTTCTGTAAGTGAGTTTTTGTTCTTGTTGACTAACTAAAAGTTTTATATGAATATCTTATTGTATATAGTAGAAAATATCAATTATCTTGTTCTTATTCAGTATTTCAATGATGAAATTCAAAGCATAGTTTATTCGAGTTTTTTTTATTCATAAAAGGTTTTTGTGTAGGTATATCTCATTACATACTAAGGAAAATCTTACGTAATTGTTAGTTTTATTTGTATTTCAGTGAAGTTTCAGTTTCAAATAAAGAAGTTCTTATCTAGGTAGTACGGTATTAATAATACTTTGAAGAACAACGATATCTTCTTGAAATCTGCGTTCTTCATTAACAATTTCACAGTTTGCTGTAATTTATAATATATTTATTAACTGAGACTTCTTCCAATCAAAACACTATAATTGAACTAAAATAATTAATATGTTTTACAATATATATGGAGTTCAGATGAAACAAATCTGTGCTCCGTATGAAACAATTCATGAGTTGAACCTAGAACTGAGACTTCTTATAGTAAAATGCACTATCATTGAACCAAGATAATTGATATTATTCACAAAATACTATTTGATCTTCATATGAAACACTTACATGAGTTGAACCAAGAACTGAGACTCCTTCCAGTAAAACGCTCTATTATTGAACCAAGATAATTTATATTTTTCATAGTATATAATCTGATCTCCGTATGAAACATTTAGAGAGTTGAACCAAGAACTAAGACTCCTTCTACTAAAATACACTATTATTGAAGCTAGAAAATGGATAGTGTTATCAATATATTATCTGATTTCCGTATGAAACATGTAATGACTTGAACCAAGTAATGAGACTTCTTACAATAAAACGCACTAGTATTTTACCAAGACGGCTAAAATTTAAATGTAAAACATGTAATTATTTTGAACAAGAACTGAGGTTTCTTCCAGTGAAATTCCATTGTCGAGTCAAGAAATCTGATATTTTATCGGAAGACAATTCGATTTTCGTGCAAAATACAAATTCTTTTGAACCAATCAATACAACTTTTTCGGGTAAAACACCCATTAGAATACTAAGATCAAAACTACTTACAGTAAAACACTTAATATTGAAATGAGAACTGAAAATTCTTCACTGGAGAACATTAATTATTCGTTCTATATAAACTGATCTCCGTATGAAAACATGTACGTGTTGAAGCCAGAATTATGGTTTCTTAACTTAAATAAGTTACAATATTCAGATAAGAAGATTTTTTGTTTACCGAAAAATTATTTTCTTTTACGAAGAAAACTCTGTTGTTGGTCTAATTAAAATATATACTCAGAAGAATATATTTTACTAGAAGTAAGAATAATATCTTAACTGAACTATTTATGTACTTAATAGTAAAATATATTTTTTTTATTATTAGAATCTAATGAATGAGTGAACGTATGAGTTCATTTATTCAAGTAAGGATTGTTTTAAATTTGAGAATTTCAGGTTCTCTAAATTAGAACAATGATTTCCTTAGACAGAGACATAACTACTTTTTTTTTAATAAGAAAATAATAATCTTAGTTAAAGTATATAAATACTTGTACGAAAAATTATTAACAAGACAAATATTTACTAATCACAAGAATATATTGTTTTCCCCATATATGAAACACGGAATGTCTTGACCAATAGATATATTCTTGATTTGATACAATCTTTTTTTTCCGTGTGCCATCTTTTATGTTTCCACTTTCCTACCAAGCTATAACGACTGCCATCCAGCTTGCCATTCTGAAGAACTGATATCTTAAACTGTGAGCCCCAAGGCGCAGCGCAGGCGCCTGCCAAGCGTGGGTCAGCATATAGGACAATCCGGCCGATATAGTACAGTACACTACAATTGCTGAGAAAGTAAGAATGCAACGATATGTTTATTCGCATAGTTACTAAATCCATTCTTAATATGACAATTGTTAAACCTAATTATATAAAAAAAAACATCATAAAACATCCTTATCTGAACAATACATACAATATCTAGTGCGGTTGCGGTTTGCGGTAAGTTGTTAAAAGGATGAACGAGTAATCAACTACGCATATCATTGTTAGTGCGAACTATTTTCCACTCATTCTTGATAAGGACCTGTACTTAACCCATTACATACGAAATGTATCTTCTTACATCTGCAGTAAATCATTATTTAACTGACCTAATCGATGACGCTAATTGATACAACAAAATATATGCAGATATTATTGTAAAAGTTTCCAGTATAATGACCGACCGTTTACCCGACGCCAACTCTCTGTGAACTCCCGATGCGTAGGCAGCAGCAAACTTATTAAATATATCTTACGGGAAGAATTACTATTGAATTCTAACTAGAGCTTACAAACAGTTTAGTTTCTGATAATAATTTATTCAAATATTTCCTTTTGTACTTTTTGTAGTGAATTTGTAAGCGTTTTTGCTTAGGAGCGGTAATACAAAAATTCTAAGTTAGAATTATTTTTTTCTTAATAAAAGACCAGTTAGAATAATTCAATTTGACTTTGTATTTAATAGCCTAGTCTAGTTCTCTTCTTTATCACACGTGTTATCATCGTTTTCATGTCCATCTTTATAACGAGCGGCTAACTTTATTGCAAGAAAGTCATGCCCGTCTGCACTAAATTTATACAATTCCTAAGGCCATACTTATCTCACTTATCGTGTTCATAACAATAAAATGTGCTGCACTAATATCATAGAATATATAATAATACTTGTAATATTAAAAAGTTTCCTAAATGACTCTGTTACACTCACTTACTAATGAAAAGTCTTAGATCAAAAGAAATAAGTCGGCGCAGAGGAAGTTTATTCTGAAGTTCAACTAAGTTTATGAATTCCGGCTTATTCGCCAACTTGCGATGTCTCAAAATCTAATTTGCTCACATCAGTGCACCGTAAAACTTTTCATCAAATCATTTCCATCCATGATCTCTTCAACATCTAGCTACCTATTCTAAAAAAATCTGCTTCCTTATCAGCCGGATCGTCCACTGCTGAACATAGCCTCCCCTATAAAGGGGGTATTTGCCATAATCCCCACGCTTGGCAGGCGTCTTGGGGATCGCAGTGTCAAAAATCTGCTTAATCCATTAAAATCGAACCCTTACAAACCTTTGTTTGAAATATGTGTTATAGGTTACACTTTGATAACTATGACTACTGCCAGACCTAACGTGTCAAATCGGACCACATTGAGTATAATCACTCAATGTGGTCCGATTTGACGTCATTATGTGGTACTATTTGTGATACACTAAGATAAAGTCTAAGTAGCATAACATAACATATTATATCTTATGCACGTATACTTGTAGGTGATAATAAGTTGAACTATATGTGCATCTAAAAAACTATTTATGATAATAATGAAGAGCCATGCAACTATTATAATTTATAACTCAGAAATCTCCCCCAATGTCAATTATTTTAGTATTTTCTTTTAGTTATGAACTAGGTAATTTAATTTATAAATATATTTCAATAACTATCTGATGTTTCTCAGAGCTACCCTATTTATGTCAAAGAAAGACAATTATATATTAAAATCCTATTCCAGTGGTGTAGTACCAACCTATTTCCTGAGAGATAACAATATTTATAATAACAAAGAACCCCGATCAATTTCCGCGCTGGTCAAATATTATATATTTCTTACAATTAATCAGCAATGGGTCTACATCAGAAATACATTGAATATATTTTACTTTAAAATATCTGGACCATATTAAATATATCTGCGTAGTTGATGGTATCCAGCGGAAATCAGTCAAAACTGTGTAAATAATATAAAATACATGTACACGTTATTTATGTTGTGTATTATCAGGTAGTTTAGTACTGCAACATCAACATATTGTTTATTTCAAATTTACAACATTGACTTGCAAACGTTGTTTGTGAACATTAGATTTTTAAATTCAAAGACATGGCGACATAAGTAATGTACTTCTTATGTTTGCCATTGATTCTTCAGCCTTAGTGTTTGAAGATAAGGTAGAGATGTATTTAATTTCTCCAAGGTGTGAGGTGATTGACACCGCACTGTTCTGAGCCTCATATGTATTATACATTCAGATACTGAACAGCGCAAAAAGTTTCCAACTCCATCCCATCAGCATTGCAAATATATATGTTTTCCGTAACCTTGGCTTCGGTGACCGCATATACCTACCCATATACCTATAAGTACATATACCAGATAAAACTACAATGACTGTCAAGATAATAATCAGGGCGGGCAGGTACGTAATATATTATAACATATACCTACTTAGCCTTTTGACGCAATGATAGCCCGGTAGCTAATGATTACAGACTATGGCACAGAAGTTCCACTGTTGGAACTTACTGTGGAATTCAGCTTCACTGCATTACCATAGAGCATTTTTGCGAATGAAACCTTTTTTTTTATGCCTGATAGGTTAGCCCTTGACCACTATCTCACCTGATGGTAAGTAATGATGTGTCGAAGATGTTGTAACCTAGAAGTACTGGCTCTCAAGGACAGCTGCCGGAACACACCGTTAGGTGCTTGGCGACAGATTTTCTACTTGAGGGTGGTAGCTAGCCAGGCGGGCATTCGTAAAATGCCCTACCATCATGCTATAACGACTGCCATCCTAAGACAACAACCGGGACTGACGGCTTAACGTGCCCTCCGAATCACGGAAACGCTCAGTAGTAATTTCACTAGCGGTCACCCATCCAACTCATGACCGCAGGCGACGTTGCTTAACTTTGCTGATCGTTGAGAACAGCTTAGTAAACTTCGCTACGAGCGCTTCCTGGCAAGCTTTACCCTAATATGACATAAATATGTTTGCAAGAACCTGATGGTATATTCCAGCAGCAGTCCTTTAAGGTCACATCCTCTCTTACATTCAGGGAAATGTGCGCTCAAAGGCTAGCCAAAGCATTAAAAAAGATATTTGTAACGAAAAAATATTATTTACTATTACAGAAAATAGTGATTCTTGATATGTAATTACTTTAAATAACGTCAACGTATGCCAATTTTATATTATTTTAATGTCATAACTCATAAGCTTATTCACTCAGCAGTAGTAGTTAAAGCAAAAAATGCGTTACTAATATTTTACTAAGGTTATAAAATTACGAGAAGTAAAATTATAGTCATGTGCGCGATAATATTTTTTCCACTCGTAATTTTGTAATGTAATCTACGGATGCGTCTTTACAAAAATAAAAATATTAATATTTTACTAAGGTATTTAACATTTTACGAACAATTTTAAATTGGTTATCTCATCACCATAATAATAATGTTGATGAAGACCTACTAAAACTAGTAATATGTAAGTAGGTATAGTGTCTAAGTTACTATTGGTATAGATAGATAGATAGATAACTCTTTATTGAATACACCATAATAAGTAATAACAACATTAAAACTTATTACTAAAACATACCTTAAAGCCTAGAGTATCAATGGGCGGTCTTATCGCTCAGAGCGATCTCTTCTAGACAACCCATATAAGGGATATGTTCAAGATATTGGACGGGGTTTGTTAAGGTCTAAATATATCTATACATAAATAACTGATGTTACCAAATGATTAACTAATTAACCAAAACTAAATAAATATATGAAAACACACATATATAAATATATACTTAATAAATAAATAAATACTATATATACCTATACTTGGAATCTAAATCCAAAACAGTCTTGCGATGCAATTTTTTATATTAAGTACTATAAATCGGCACTGTCTTTACTCTATGTCTCTACTCTAGGTCTATAGGTACTCGTAATATTATGCCTCTTTTGTTATCCTCCAGTCTTCATTACATAGCATATCCAATATTTACAAAATAGCTCTATTGACTTAAACACTTATGTGTTCATTTACAAATCATTAAGACGCGACTTACCTACGCAAATCATCAATGGTCTGTTGTTAAAGAACATCTCAGAAAATCACTATCATTTCTGGGAATCTTTGCTCCTTCTAGCTAATAATATAATAGTAATATGTTCGCATTTACCTATTTACGTCCTGATCGTTGGGGCCCGCGTTTTATAGCTCCGTAATCTAGTTTGAGGCAAACATTGAATGAATTTGAATGAGGCACCTCTATTATTCTTCTCCACACACGACTATGTTCTTTGTATGCGTCAGGTGCACGTACGTGATTATTTCAGCTTTGGGCATCAAATTCGAGTCCAATATTCAACACAAAAGAGTACAAAAAAATTATCCTTGGGAATGCCCTGGTGCACTCTCCTATGAACATTATAATAGATGCTCTCGGGTTCTAAAAGCTTATGTTAAACTGTGTTCCATTTTGAATTCTAATCCAGAAGAATTTAAGTTTAAATCTGCATGAAAATTTTCTATGGGGACCGTCTAATAAATGTATAAGGATAGATTTACAACCGGCTATAAACGAACCCTTGGGATGTGTATGCAGTTTGATTTTGTGATGTGCTTGTGTTATTGGAAGCGTTTAAATATTTTAAGACTTCTGTTAAGGATATTGTAGATATGCTTTCACTTTATTCCTACGCAATTAGATATATTCGTACGGACAAAGCCTTAGTGGGGTTGCAAGATTTTTGAAACCACACGAATAGGAGATTTTTACAAGTGTACGTACAGAAATATTAAAAACTATGATAGATAGTAATCCGTATAAGTATTAATGCAATTGATACTCTTAAAATCAATAAAACTGACGATAGCGATGACTGCGCGACGTAACCGAAATCTGGCGTGGCGCCGAATTCATAACAATTTGGGACAACGCTTGTAACCGAGACAAAGGGAAAGGGTCTGGTAGATAGAGATACCTATACAAAGGTATAATATAGTTATAAGGTAGTTACGTATTATATGTCTGAACATATGACTTTTGTACGAACTGTTATTGATTCCAACCGCCTTGGGCTGTTTTCTAGGCGAATTTTCGAATTAATTTTAGAGAGCAGTAGGTAGTACCTATGTTACTACTTATCTATTTTAGAGTTTGATATGATCGAGTTAGGTACGGTCCTGCATTGATTGTAAGCTAGCTGGGAGTTTTTACTATGCAAATATAGGTATGTACACCTTTTACAATCACCTAGTTGTAGCTAACATAGGACATTATATTGCGATACGATTATCAATATTATGTTAAGTATAGGTACCTAATACTACTTACCTACCTAGGTACATGAATTTAGGTAAGTAATATAATTTTTTTGCCTTATTTCTATGTAATTGGTGTCTACTGATACACTAATAAGTATAGGTAACCTACCTAATATGTTTCAAACTTTTTAGTTGTTTTATGTTCCTTGCACACTCGTGTTTTAGAGTTCCAAGAAGAAAGCCAATTTAGGCAAGTTATCGGATTTCAAAAGTTCCGGTTCAGGGTTCCGAAGAAGCCCTGCTTAATTTAATTATGAAATAAGCGGAAGTTTTTGCAATTGATCCAGAGAAGTCCATCCCACCGTGCATCAGACCTTATGACATCAGTTTTATTGGCTCTTTACAAGCCTTTTGAATATAGGTTTAGGTAGTTAACCTACCTGATAGGTACCTACGTAAGAATTAGGCGTTTGATGTCACAGCACAAATGATTGCTCATAGCTATTTACGTGTTCACTTACTCTCATCCTGTCAACATCATCATATACTTAACCACAATAAAGATTGGGCGTAGGTAGTAAGTTCTAAGAAAACACAAAATAGATAATCTGACATTAGGTTGGTAGGTAGGTAGGTACCTACTTACCTTCTACCTAGTACCTGCCTATCTTTATTTAGGCGATAAACATCTATAGCTCACACGTTAACGATCCATCATCATCACATCGTGATCAGTTGATTAATCCTACGCAATGCCTTAAAACATCGTAGGTAAGTTGGTACTTGGTGTTTAGAACTGGCTTGGCTTTGATACTTTAATTACCTACCTAGGTAGGTACTTATTTGTTCGATTCGAACAGCTGAATTATGCAGCTATGCCGTTAAAGGCAGCGCGGCGGCTGATGAATTTTATTGAAAATTGCAGCTCCAACGCAGGCTAGGTGGGTTAAGCTAGCTTGCGTTGCGGTACTTACTTTATTTGGGGTTATGTTTTTGTTATTGTCGGTCACGTAGGCCTCCAAGCGAGAGGTTCGATGGCGAGGGAGAGATGGCACGCTACGCGCAGATGTGTCAGTTGTCAGAGCAGGACAGAGAGATGGCGTGACAACAAAGATGGCGGCGCCGCCCGGTTGTACCGGTTTGGGGGACCACGTGCGATTTGCGTCGTTGTTGCGCCGCTGCCGCCGCGCCGCGCCGCCTGCCCTCCTGCCGCCACGACCGCCGCACCGCTGCCTGCCCCGCCGATCCCGCAGCTTGTTTGTCAACAAATGCCCCGCACTGTGAAGGTCATTCATGGGAGGATTAGAAACAAAGGATTCCTATTACGCCACCATTATATCATGTTATCACATGTCCATAATATAGGTAACAGTACTTACCTAATTCCAAAGTTTATTGGTGTGATGTTTTTACCTAAGTATTTACTTACCTATATCTACCTAATCTTCTAATTGTAGGTAAGTACTAGTAACTAAGTAACCAACTAGGTCATATAACTCGTACCTGTAGTATCACCATATTTAAGTAAGTACTTACCTAGTTAGGCATTTTGTGGCTTCTTGACATTCTTGTTGCTTAGGTAGGCACCTTCGTTACGGCACCAGCGGCACTAGTTGTCAGTTTAGGTCCTACTTAGGTACTTACTTTAGGTAAGTACCTGTAATATTGTTTGTTAATTTTCACAGAAGGAAGCTGTTGTGAAATTCGTGAAAATGACTGAACTTCAAAATAGGTAAGTACATAGGTCGGTACCTAACTGTAGGTAGGTAATGTTATTACAAATGTTTGAAGGGCTGACTAAACTCAGTAGTACTTCCATAAAATGAAAGTTATCTCATCAAATGATAAAACACTGATAACAATTTTCATTAATTGCTATTATGAATATTATGATTGATGATACTTACCTAATTCTATTGGTACTTAATATTTTTATTGGTTATGATGGGTTTTGGTATCAATCAATCCTTCTCTATACCTAGATGTTTTAAAGGCCCTCAACAATTCACCCAATAAAAATGTAGGTGACCTAACTATACTACAATCGTTAAGTAAGAGGTTTCATGAAGCGGCCAAAGTAGCAGAGGATGATTCAATTAGGTATACCTACTTACAACTCTTCAAACAATTAGCCAATGTAGTAGGTAATTACCTATAATACCTTCCTACCTATATTATTTAAAATTGAGAATCCGGTGCATGATGTTTGTAAACAACATGCAAATCTTGAGAATGAAACTACCTACCTACATATAGAATTATAAACAAACACTTGGTACCTATTTAGGTATATGTAATGCAACATCTGGCTGATAGGCTAAGATAAATACTACTGGTATATATAATTAACCGTAGATATAATTTTATCGGCTCATGTGGATATACAAAGTATAGGAATAGGAATGGTGTTGGAAAAAATAAGCTACAAAAAATATAAACACGTCAGCAGCTGTGGCAGAGGTGCGAGTGAGTACGCATGCGTCAGGAGACGAGAGGCGAGGGAGGCCACAAACAACGACGCACTACTGGGATTGGAACCGGCGGGTGGCGCGGAGGGGTGCGGGGAGCGGGCGATGAGTTCGAGCGCGCCGGCTCGGCAACTGTTCCTCAGTTGGATTTCAGAACATCGGACGGGCGGGCGTGTGTAGGATATGGATCGCTAATGACACCAACAGTTTTTTTTTCATTCCGCCTTCTAAATAGTGTTTGTTTATTACCTTCCGGCACACTCCATATTATCCTTCTCGACGGTGGTGCTTTATGATTTCTGTTTGAGCGTTTTATTTACTATCTTAATTTTAACGCCGTTCCGATTTCACGTCGAGAAGGCGGCCGCCACAAGTTTGAAAGCGGCTTTTCAAGAGTAGAAACACCTACTCATTTAAATTCTTAAATCGCTGTATCAACGTTTCAAGCAATCAAAATGGTGAAGAAAGTTTCAGAAGAGAGTATCGATAGCGGTAAGTTACTTTTGACTTATATGCACTTTTGCTTGAATCATTGTCACCCATCATCCATCTTCACGATCATTGTACCTAGTAAAGCCATGAATCTTTAATGTAGAGTTGATTGGAAATGTTTTCATAATATTTGACCGGCTTTTGCGATTACTGCGTAGTTTAGATTACGACCTCGTTGCTACCCAGCCGGTGATTACCTACTCGTATAATATTTATAATAGACATGAGTTTCAGCAAAGAATAACGGATTATTTATGCCGATAATTATCTCTCATTATTCTGAAGCTTCAATTTATTTGCTTAATAGTCATCATTCATATAATCAAAAATCTTGATTAGTACTGTAGTAGAATCAATTACAAAAGTTCATAGTTTTTCAAGACAGAAGCGCAAGAATGAAGAAGTTGTGGATATTTATACAATGATAAAGCAGACCATAATTGAAAATGAGTGAGCAACGTGACGATAAACTTTCTTTATTATTTTACCATAATTTATAATGCTGTACGATATCAAATGGTGATGGTAAGTTCTCTGGTTTTGAAATTTTTTACATCTACCCGATAGTTTCAGAAATATTCAGTTGGTGGTGTTGAATATTGCTGAGATATCGTTAAGTGATATATATCATAGTTAAATCCTGCACCAAGTAAAAAGTGTGGCTATTAATAAACCAAAAACACTGACCACACTCAATAACACAATTCCTACTGCAATTTTACGACCGTTGACTATGACGTGATTATATTGTTATTGCAGTTCTCAGTGCTTTTCTTTTGTTTCCGTTATTAAGAACTTTCATGGTCTCGGTCATTACAAACACCCAGCATTTAGGTTGTTATTATACCGAGAGCCTAGCCATTGACCAAAATCTCACCTGATGGATTGTCAATGGCTAAACACAGCCTCCACCATTGAGAACAATAGAATTTAATTCATAAATAGACCCATATTGTCCTGCTGATGCCGTACAATATCATGGTATGTAACGGAGGGGTTAAGGGGGCATTTGCAATAATACCCGCGCTTGTCTCGTCTTGGAGATCGCAGTTTAATATACCAGTTCCTCAGAAGGCGCTGCTGCCCACCTTCCAGTATTTTGCACATTTAATCGCCTCTTACGATACCTACAGCAATGGGGGGGTGACATTCTAGCCCGGCACCCCACGGGCGTATATAAGGTGCTTGGCGATAGACTTTCTTTGTGAAGTAGCCAGTCAGACGGGCATTTGCATTACCGTCTTGTACGGTCTTGTCCTACCGACATGTAGTTACAAAGATAATTCAAAATTTAAAACTAAGGAAGAAGTGTTGTTTATATGGCAAAGTTCATGTTGGTTAAGAGGACGTTGACCGTTCGTCCCGCGGAAACGTTGACGTAGATATTTTGCAATAGTTTCGTAACATCCTAACTGCTACAAAATGACTTCGTGCAGGAAACAATTCAGCAGTTCAGTTGTTGTGATGAGAATTATGACTAACGCGTGGCATAGATTCGTTGTAGGTAGTTAGGTAGCTTAAAAATTTGCATTATCTATGGAACTGATTCATTTGTCATGATATTGTAATCTACAAGCAAAAATGTGATTAATTACATCGGTTTGTTTTTTCAGTCTTCCAATACCTATTAATATTTGCAAAAGCAAAAATTACCTATGCAATAAGTAAAATTTCTGTAGGGGCCACCTAATCGGATTTCTCGGTGCATGCTAGATTATTCACGGTTATATGTTACTTTCATTGTCGTTGTTTAAAAATCCAATTGGTAAGGAACGCGTGGCTAATTCTTGGCAATTCCATTAGTCTCCGACACTGGTGGTAACTCCAGCGTGGTCACTGTACCGCGACGCCCCGCCTCGTTCACGGCCAAGGTCATCTACTAAAACAAACTGCGCATTTGATTCTTGTTCTGTTGTTGCCATAAAAATCTAATAATACTAATCGCTAATAACTTTCTCAAGCACCTATTCAGCAATAAAGCAATAGGTGGATATCCATGTTATGTTATGTATGGCATTACCAACATGTCAAATCTAGATAGATACCGCGTCCGTCGACATTTATGAGAGATCATCACTGCCTCGAATATGGATCGATGGTTCAAGTTTTTAACCTATATGGCCACTGATATGCTCACTAAATTAAATTTATGTGGTTATCTCTAAGAACACTCTAAATTTTTACAAAAATTGGATAAAAGCAAAACTACTACGGTTACGAAAAAATATTTTGCAAAGAAGCTATTTTAAATAATGCAATGTCAGGCAATGCAAAAATGAATAGAGGGTTGATGTTCATATACATTGGGGTAGATTGTTTCGTCTTTGCGAACGAAGCATTCCCCACCCGCATGTACCTTCAGTTTGTACGTGATCATGGCGCTTGTAACAGTGCATAAACATGGAGAACTCATCAGAAACGGTATACACGGTAAATATAAAGATTCTTTAATCTTTTGTATGTGAAATTTTGCCTTCAACTATGTTTGCAGCATAAAATTGGTCAACCAATTCTAATTTGCGTACCTTACCTAGGTAGCTCCAGCTTACTGATCGTTATTATTGAAATAATTATCATGAGTGACTTAAGTACATATCTATTAATATTAATACAACTAATCGTTTCGATAATATAAAGAACTAATCAATTTTATTTTTCCATATCTCATATGCGTGGAAATTTTTGAGAATAACAATCCGGAGTAAATCAGTTGCGGCGCGAATAGTGAATTTCCAATCAATTTAATGTTGATTATTAGCCAGTCAGTCGTGACTATCGTCGAGTAAAACGTGGAGTAACCTTGACCATGACAGCTCCTGCGTAATATCAAACCCCTCCCCCACCCTCATGTCCTACAGCACTGAGCTTTCAAATCGATAGCAACCCCTCTTGCATAGGTACCTAGGGTGTCTGCGTAATAACGTCTAGGTCTAGCTTCTTTTGCTCCCTGATTTCATTTATCATTTTTTTAGCCGTGACTTCTTTGTTTTTGAATTGTCTTTGTAATTAAACTTTTACTTAATTTAAATAACTTATGATCCATAACGCATGATACAATATTACTTGATTATGTTGGTCAGTATTTTTTTTTATTCTGTAGTGTATATTTCTGTATAGGTACTACGAGTACAGGAACGTTGGTTTATTAGGATTAAAATTTTCTTAATATTTGAATGTATGCTTTTGACTTTTTATTATATTGTGTATTCCTGATCCTATCTTATTATAATTCTATGTTTTTCTGTTATATAATATGGACTGTGTTATGTCTGAAATAAAGATTTTTTGATTAGATTTGATTTGATTAAAAACTTTGAATTGGCTTTCGCCACGTGAAATGAGTAAGTAACTTCTATTATTTTACAAACATTTTCTTAATTCTTTATAACTTGCGTTATCTTTGCCCTGTTATCTAGAAGTGATATAATACATATATTTACATAGGTACTTGGTAAAACTGAAATAACTGGTTAATTTCAGTTAGATAGAATTTCACTAAGATTATTATCAGGTTCAGTTTATCAAGTCCTCGCAATTTGTACGAATCATTCATGCGTGGTGCGCCGCGCCGCGCCGTGCCGTTTGGATCTCGACTTTGATCTGATAAATCTGATAATAGAGATTATTATACATTGCGAGACTGATTTAGAAATGACAGCATCCACTCTAAGAACGTTTACTTAGTAGTGTAACTAACTAATGTCATTACAGTTGCTTGTTGCATGTACAAAATTAGAGTACTGCCTATTAAAACTAATATTATGGATAAGCACTTGAAATGTTCTTTGCAAAGGTAATTGTAACTACGAGCGTTGGTATAAAGGTTTCATTAAAAATGAAAAATTGCCGTCTCGGACAAATCGAATCAACGATTTATACGGCACATCAATTTAATGACAGGAGATTTGTAGGCATAGTGCATTTGCATTGCAATTAGAAAGTGATTGTTTCTTGCTTAGGGGTATAAAACAAAAGTATAATGGTCTTACGATCAACAAACTAGAGAGCGTATTCATGGCCAAGCGCTAATGCCAACCGACCAGATTAGAAAGTAGAAACCCCAGCTGAGGGCATGTTTCAAGACAACGGGGTTTTAACTTAAACTTACTTGACAGACAGTTTTGTTAGGCAAATTAAGCAGCCACTCACAATGATTAGACGAATTCCAACAATATTGAAATCAATATTACATCATGCATAAACATCACCGTTTTGTTAATTTGCGACGTTCCACATGACTACGAAATATGTATACTTATGAGTTATGAGTCAGCAACTGTCACAGTCCAATTGGTTTAAAATCTAAAGCTATAGAATAGATACAGTTCTTTTTATTGGTGAGTACATTGTTGGCGTTGTGTTTATTTTGTAATTTATCGCCTTTATTACAATTTGGGTCATCTATTGTTTCCATTTTGGCCTCGGCAAAAGTTTGATAGCGACGGATGGCTGTTTAGTTCGGAGTGAGTTTATTTTCAGCTATATTGGATGGGTTATGGAGTAAATAATGTTATGTAAGCGGCAGTAGCCACGTTGTTTGCCGGTTGGATTGCCACGTGGAGCAGCGGTGGCGGTCGTGTCACGTGACTGACATGCGACACCTGGCCTGGACTACAGATTAGTGTTCAGTGTTAGTTTTGTTTATGATTGCGACTCAAGAGCTGATTCTCCCTGCCAATTCTATATTCTGTCATGCTGTCACCAGTAAATCACAGTATTTCGTAACCTTTTCTGTCTCTACATCATGTGTTTCACCTCAACCAGTAAACCTTATTGAAATGACGACTCAGCCTTTTTAGTAAACGAGGCTATTAGAAGCGGTTCGTGACACGACAAATTTAGAGCGTAGAAAAACACTTGACTTTTATATTACTTCACGTTCTTCCTCGCGTCGTTCAACATCTCTTGATTACCAAGAAGTTGTTTATAAACATACTGTATATTATCTATGTTTTTAGTGTTGTTACTATGAGCTTATAACAATAGGTGCTTATACGTATCTGTGTTATATAAAACAGGAAGTTCAGAATGTCAAAATGAACGACTGTATGCGTGGGTGTGGCGCTATTGTTGATCGTACGGTTATTGCGTATTTTGTTCGACGCTGTCTGTTGTCGCTGGCGCCTATCCCTCCCACACGAGCCCTGGCTCTGGCTAATTAACCAGTTTCGCTTTTATCATTTACTACTTCGTATGGGCATATGCCTATACTTACCTACAAACGCTCACGCATCGTCCAATCATGCATGACGGCTTAGCATCAAAATGAGCCACTTCAAGGAGAATACCTACCTAGCTAATGGTTATTTCCAATCTAGTCACGTAGTCTGCTAGCTAGACGGCATCCTCGAGGTTTTTTTAATCTTGTACACCTATTACTAATCAGTAGCAAACAATAGATTAGATTGTGATTATAATCGCTCTAATTTCACGAGTTTATTTATAAGCCGTTCCTGCTACATGTTTGCTATAAACAATAATCTGAGATAAATCTTTCTTTAATGTGGTTTTAAAGGGGTATAAAGGGAAAGGGCTTCGCTTCCTCTCAACGCAATCTCATGCGTCACCAACGCAACATCTCGCTGCTTCCCGAATTTGTTTATATTTCACAACATATTACGACTGTAAAACTACTTAAAATCGTATGATGACGACGCGTAACAAATGTATTGCCAACTGCAAAAGTAGGAACCTGCTCACCGTGACAGCGTCTGATTTTTTATCTATCATTATCTTCCAAATATACTGGATTATCAAGTTAAACTCTTGATATGTAGCATTGGTTAATCAACCAACAATAAAGAGCACAAAACTGCAGAGAAACTGTAAAGTATGAGCCTATCAGTGATCATATGGCAATCGTATGTGTTTCGAGCCAAGAGTGGGAGCGATCGCGTAATGTGGGCGCTGCGTATGCGCTGCTGGGTGCGGCCGAGGCGGGTCGTTGAACCGGCTTTGTTTGCCAACTCAGCCAGCCTGGTGCACGCCACGCACGTCAGAATAACATTATCAATGCCGGTGACAAGCTTTCCCTGATAAAACTGCCGTAACTCCTGATGTATATTTAACTAGGGGTATGTACGGAGTTTCATAATAAAAAAATAATTTTAATACTTTTCTACCGTTCTTTTTTAGGGAGGAACGAAAGATAGTGTTGTTGAAGATTTTGTGACGATACAACTATTTTCAGCCTTGTAGTATTCTACTGTTTAAGAATAGGTAGTTAGGTACCTACCTACATACTTTGTATTCATTTATCTTGTTTTTAAATATCATATACCTATAAACTTCACGATTCCCGTTTTTACTATGTTGTAAATTTTTAACCAGGCGAACTGTTATTCAATCTATTGGTGTCGCACTGAAGAATCTTTGGAACAATTTGATTTTGAAAGCCAAACGCGGTGAAAAATCTGAACAATAGGTTGGCACCAAAACCAGAGAGAGAGACAGAGAGTAGGTACGAGCACAAGTAATAATACGCTGGTGTTCGGATGTTTGCATATTATATTTGTTATATATTCAATGTGCTCCTGAAAAACAAAAGCAGACGTCCAACGGACTTTCCTAATTAGCTATTCTTTCAAAGTGAATTTATCGTAGGTAGTATATAGTTTGTCAAGCGAATGTGCAACAAATATTAGGTCCTTACATATGAAATTGGCGTTTTTCGTACTGGCCACTTTAATCACGAATTTCTCCTCTTTGGTAAGGAATTCCAAATTCAAATTTGTACAGCTATAGACTCATGTATTTGTGCTTCGATGATCGTCATTCATTGTTTTTTTCTTCTGTTTTTTTCTGTTTGCGTCACTCATTTTACAAAATGGAAAACCTTAAATATCGCATTATTTACGAGTACGAGTTCCGCCGTGGCACTAGTGCTGCGGAAACAACTCGAAGGGTGAATGATGTGTATGGCGGTCGTGTTGCAAAAGAAAACACAGTTCGTTTTTGGTTCCAACGTTTTCGTTCTGGAAATTTCGACCTGCAGAACAAGCCCCGTGGACGGCCTGAGACTCAAGTTGATAATGAAGAGTTGAAGGCTATTGTGGAAGCGGATCCATCGCAAACCACGTCCGAGTTAGCTGCAGGCTGCGATGTTAGTGATAAAACTGTTTTAATTCACTTGAAGCAAATTGGGAAGATTAAAAAGCTTGAAAGGTGGGTACCTCACGAATTGACTGAAACAAACCGGCAAACGCGCGTCGACTGCTGCGTTACATTACTAAACCGGCACAATAATGAAGGTATTTTAAACCGAATCATTACCTGTGATGAAAAATGGGTTCTTTACGATAATCGGAAGCGCTCAGCGCAATGGTTAGATCCTGGCCAGCCAGCCAAATCCTGCCCCAAGCGAAAATTAACCCCAAAAAAGTTACTTGTAAGCGTTTGGTGGACTAGTGCCGGTATTGTTCATTACAGTTTTTTCAAATCTGGCCAGACTATTACGGCTGATGTCTATTGTCAGGAATTGCAAACCATGATGGAAAAGCTAGCGGCTAAACAACCTAGGCTGGTCAATCGCTCCACGCCACTGCTGCTTCACGACAACGCTAGACCACACACTGCGCTACAGACGGCTACTAAATTAGAAGAGCTTCAATTGGAAAGTCTAAGACATCCTCCGTACTCCCCGGACCTTGCTCCAACAGATTACCATTTTTTTCGAAATTTGGATAACTTCTTGCAAGGGAAAAAATTCAACTCCGATGGGGCAGTCCAAATCGCCTTCAAAGATTTTATTGATTCCCGTCCGACTGGTTTTTTTAGTAAAGGGATCAATGAACTACCTATGAGATGGCAAAAGTGCATAGAAAATAATGGTTCATACTTTGATTAATTAAATATATTATATTAAAAAATATTCGACTTTTTGTTCCTCCCATACAAAACGCCAATTTCATATGTAAGGACCTAATATATTTTGATTTTAGCAAAAGAAAAACAGAATTAGGGACATGATAAAGTATACTCAACGCGTACTTTTAAATTTGCGTTTGTAACGGATGCATAATTTTAATCTATGATCGAAGTCCTAATTATCATGCAAATTATTAAAACAATGCAATCAACTATGCCCCATAAATATATTTTCTGTCGAATCTGATTGTAATCCTTTGACGTAATGAGAAAGTCATAAGGTACTAACGCAGTTCACCTAGTTTTCTTTACTCATGTGAAATTGATCGATCAAAACTTCATTATTGTAATCTTGCCTGATTTTAATTATGTAGATTTCAAGTGCGCATTACTTTGAGGTAAATGGACAACATCAACAATGAGTTGGTAACTTTTTTGGCGCTGTTCCACCCCAGTTTATTTCAAAAGTTTGACCGTTGGACTTATAATTGCGAGTAACGACATTTACGTTCAGTGTAGTTACTAGCATTTATCATTACAATTACCTATATAGTATATAGTGATCCTCATGAAGTGTATTTTTGTCTGCAGGTGTGGGGCGCTGCAGCAGCCAGTCGGGCAGCGAGCGGGAATCGGACGAGAACCTTCACGCGGAGCAGTCTGCTCCGGTGTCCATCCCAGACTCCGAAGACCTGCTGAGGCGCAAGGAAGAGGCGCGCAGGAAGCGCAGGAGGAAGAAGCGATCAGGCAGCTCCGTGGTCACCTCGTGTTTTCAAGGTGAGCCTTTGCTCTAGAAATTTAGTTTTACCCTTGCCATGCCACCAACTCGTTCACTTTTAAATACTACCTTGCACAAATACAATTTGACTATTTGATAATTACTATATGATATATATATATATGACTCGAGTAGATGTCTTACAACTACTCAAGTTTCAATGTAAGGTAGGTAGGTATATACGAATCTTCTTTGATGTCTGACTCTGCGTTGCCACTAATATATATTGTTAAATATTTTAAATTAAATGTTAAAAAGATGGTGGTATCCATACAGACATTTATCTTATGATGAATTCTACCATTTGGGAGGGACTTAACCCTGAAAGGCTTGAAAGAAAGCTTAATGAAGCTATCAAAAGACGCACCTTTAATCACTTTAAAATTTTCTTTTGTGTTGGATTTCAAAATCCAACACAAAAGAAAATTTTAAAGTGACTACAAATAAGATAAATTTTTTGACTGAGCGTGTCACGAAAGGAGATATTATTCAAAAGAAGCTACAGTACTGTAGGTAAAGTTTTGTATGTTGAACCTTCACTTGTTTTGAATGTCAACAAACTGTAGCAGCAGAATACTTTATTGCATGAAGAAATTTAATGTATGTATCCCAGACTCTTAAAACGCAATGCAAATAAAGACTACATCATATTATTATTATTAGCTATATTATTAGCTTATAATACGATTTCTGTGAAGTATTTTAAATTTATGGGATCTTGAGATTAATTGAGATTGAAAGAATTGATTCTTGAATTTAATTCAGTGTGTACTGAAATTATTATCTATTTGGATGAATTTTAATAAAAATCGTAGAGACTATAATATGTTCCCATGGATGCCGTTTATTTTGACATCATAATCGTACGTACGTGGGATATCATCTGAACGGACGTTTATATTATGTATATCTAATGAGTAATGACATGATTTTGAAAGGGCTCAGGTCGTCTAGAAAGAGCTGCGATTATTGTTCCATCACATTAGATGAATTTAATTTTTACACATATCTCGTGCTGGTTTAGTACTAGGGACATTAAAAAAATTGTGGTTACAAATTCGACAACCCTTGAAATATATATTTTAAGGGTTACCGAATTTGATATACTTTGGAAAACTTATATTAGTTTTCAAAAGTAGATTGGATTTTAACGTAAAATTTTCTCATTGTTCTCTTTGGGTTTTCGGTTTAGATTTGCACCTACTCTCTTAAAACTAAAAAGAAATTAGACCGGATCGACGAAGGGATACTGACTAGCTGTGAATGGTTTGTTCCAGACCTGTACAAACTGACAGGCGAGGTGCTAGGCGAGGGCGCGTACGCCTCGGTGCAGACGTGCGTGAACATCTACACGGGCCACGAGTTCGCAGTGAAGATCATCGATAAGGTGCCAGGCCACGCCCGCGCCAGGGTGTTCCGCGAGGTGGAGACCTTCCACTACTGCCAGGGACACCCGAACATAATCCAGCTCAGTGAATTCTTCGAGGACACTGACAAGTTCTATCTTGTCTTCGAGAAGGTGAGAACTTCATATTATGATTTTGTTCAGAGAAGATATACCTATGGTTAAAATATTATCATAGCTAAGCATACACTAGTGCTTGGTTAAAGCTTACACTAGAGTCTAGTTAGTTCTTAACACTACCTCTATGAAATCTGCATAGGCAAGTAGATTTTGCTTTACTCTAAACAACAACTACTCCTATAATCAAACAAACTTATTATTTGCTATGTAAGTATTTGTTTGATCCCCTTATTTGACTTGCTGTGCCCGTAGGGGTCCATAATCTGTTAATGATTTTTATGAAGTAAAACCTACATGTTTAACTTCAAATCTATAGGTAACATAAAAAGTCCAAATCACACGAAAATGTAAACGTAGATATAATTTCTTTTATAGTGCATAAATGTTTCCAAGGTTTAATAAACAGCTATCCAAATTATTAAAGTAATGCTGCCTTTCGGAACGTGTCGCTGCTGAACAAACTTTGCCTATTTTAAAGCATCATTGATAAAACCCATTCGCTCCGCACAGTATCCCACGACTGTTGATTAAACAAACTTAACAGCTGACACATATGTTTGGAATTTCCACTTACTACCTATCTGGGTGAATTTTTAAATGTGGAACAATTTGTCATGCTTATATTGCATTGTACTATGCATGAGTTAGTTTGAATATTCAATACTTCATCATTTTACAAAGTACAGTGAGAGTTTGGACTCTGTTTACTAAGCAGTTATTAATACACCTTCTATGGTATCCTTATATATATATTGGTTAGGTGATTTGACCTCAAGCTCCTCTCAATAATTTGGGACATTAATTATCTTCTTCTTTTTCCTGTATCAGCACTTGCTTTTCACCCAATGATTTCTTCCAGTTATAATATTTCAACCTGATCAAATTTGTACCTAGTAATTTACAGTTTACGCGCAGAGATGTAGTGTGTACAAATTATTTACGTCATCCAAATTCGTATAAAAAATATCCTATAGTAAAAGCGTGAAAGAAGCAGGTACTTACGTTAGACATACCTCAGTAGAAGTCAGTATATCAAAATTTAATCTGTTGCAAAATGAATCACGATTCACGACTGATAAACACATGCTGATGTTGCCTGATGTATTCAAACCAGTTATTGAGTTAATTATTCTTTATTCCAAAAGTATTTTATGTACAACTTTGTAGGCAAGGACTAGTAGTATACTATACATATCTGTTTGAGTAAACTAAACCAAATTATCGAAAAAAATACTAGATCCTTCAAAAAAATGGCGGCGTCGAATTTTCTTTGTTGAATTTCGTTTCGTCATTGTTATCGTCGAGCAAGAGTATAACTTCGATAGCTTTTATATAATGGAAATATCTGGAAAATAGTTTAATGAAATATATTGATGTATGGTTTATCATTACGATACGTCACCATGTATTACTATACTTATATATTATATAAAAGGTATAATAGTGCTATATTATAATGTATGACCTAGGTAACTTACTTAATATCTTTTCCGTCAACAAGTCCAACAATCGCTAAATACCGACTACTTGATTACATACCTACTGTAAATTAATAACTATAAATACTTACATCATTTAATACACCAATATAATTTCGGTGTTCTTTAATGATGTAATTTCGATCCTATCAGCACCGATGTTATCGTAAATTTTCTGAATAACATCCAGATAAAATTATAGTTTCATATTATGAATATTGGGTATAACATTGTTTACTCATTTCATATCTTGTTGTCTGTTCTCCAGTATATAATATATTATGAATATGATAAACTTCTGAACTACAAATATTAAGCGTTATTGCTTATTGTCTAACATTTAGGTACAGCGAAGGCAGTTATACTTTATTTAGTGCTATTTTATTGCCTATGTTTCCTTTCCTTAGTCTGCTAGGTGTCCTACCTAGCTAAATAACATTTTCTTTAGTTATTACGAATTCTATGAATGCCATTTGCATTTACATTGTTTTGTTGCTAGCATTATTATATTATTCGCCCTACAAACGTCTTTTGTTTGACATTAGCTCACTTATGTAATTTTATCAGATACGATTTGAATAATTCAAATCAATATTTATTGTATCCGGGACTTTTTCAATTCGTTCTTGATCGACATTGCATTTACTAACATGGTTTTTCTTATTAATATTTAAACGTTAATTAAATGCTTATTGATTATCACTAGGCTTTCATACAAAAGATAAAATCTTTCTTTTTTCAAATAAATTTATATGTGTCCTTATTGTTTGTACGATGCGATGGTCTCTTGGAACAAAATCAGAAGTACAGGAACCTAACATCTAAACATATCTTGAAAGACGTTCTCATTATGTGTTTGTTTCACGAATACTCGCTGAATCTCAACATGAAGTATACGTTAGTCATACGTAAGTACTGATTTAAAATTAAAATCCTCTTTCCATTGTTGCAGATCAATGGCGGTCAACTCTTGTCGCGCATACAGGAGTACCACTACTTCTCAGAGCCGCAAGCGGCGGAGATAGTACGTGAGATAGCGAACGCGCTCCATTTCCTGCACGGCAAGGGTGTCGCCCACCGGGATCTGAAGCCAGAGAACATTCTATGCGTGCACCGCGACAGGCTCTGCCCCGTAAAAATCTGCGACTTCGATCTCGGTAGCGGGATCAGCTTTACGTCTAGTCTTACGAGTCCGCTGGCAACGCCACAGCTTATGACACCGGTGAGTGGATTTTTCAAACTTCTCACTACTGTTTCTTCTGTGCTTCTTTGTGTTTTACAGATCATGTTATTATATATATTTTTTTAGTGGACGAACCTGTACTGATAGTAGTTATCCTACTGATAAGTCAAGGGACATCCTGCTTAGGAAACTTACCTAATGTATTTCCCCTGATATATACCTTATCTATTCAATATTAAGTATGTTTTTTTAGTCTATTATATAATAAAGTAGTAAAAATACCTTAGTATCTAGGTAATACTACCATTCCCCACCCCGCCGCCGCAACCAGCGCGCAGTGTGGACAGTACAGAGTAATTACATGGTAGGTACTACCTATAGTGAATGAATTCCCTCATGATTATCAAACTCCAAGATTTCTGATAGCGGTCACGTTTGAGACATTTGTAATATTGAACTGCATTGTGTGTGAACATCGAGCAAATAGCTAAATACCTGTTACGAGAGTAACAAATCAGTATTTTTTCAAGCGATTAGCCGTATATGTGCATCGCATTCCGACTGCTGGGACGCGTATTCGTTTTCAAAGAGAGAGGAGTAGGTATAAGCCTTTTATAATCCACTACCTTCTTAGCGGGTAGGCCAAGCCAGCGCCACTTTCTGGACGATTTTCACACCGCCGAACATAGAAATGGACTGTTTTAAAATGACACTAGCAGTCACCCATCCAATCAGTGACCACGCTAGAGTTCTCTATTGTAGTCACTTCAGTTCTATGGGTTCAGAAAGAGTCAAGCTCAATACGACCGCTTCACTACACTATATCACTTCTTAGAGGATTTGCTTATCATTACTATCATTAGCATTAATTTACAATAAAGCCAAATCAGTCCTTGACTTACATTTGACTTTTCCGCGTAAACACGTAATCTAGTTTAAGTAATACCTACCTACACTTATCGAATGATTTAAAGCGTATTCCTAAAGTCAACAGTCTAGATTCGCAGACAAAGAACTAAAGGTTACAGCTACTGCAATGATAATGGACTGGGCTTTAAATAAACGGTTAATTATGTACAAGTCACCAAGTTGTTTAAAGAGATAAATTGTGTAAATAACCTCAATTGGTACCTCAGCATCTTGTCTGTGTGCGTTAATATCACAATAATGACGTAAGCATTCTCGGATACGCCTTATGGTCTACCATAAGCCTATATATGCCACAAAACATTTCCTCCACGTCTCTTATGTGGATTTGTACAAAGTGTCTCTCTGCTTCTCTGATCTTTACAACGCCACTTGGGTTGGAAGTTATATACGTGTGTAGAACAGATATACTTAGGTAGGTACCTACTTACGCGACTGCAATCAAGGAAAAAAATATATAATAATGATCACTAACGAAATGAGAACACTAAACAAGATGGAAGCCATGTCTAAACTGAACTCACTTAAAGAACATAATAATAATAGCTTAAAAGTATCTCATTCCGATATCTAGCTACTTATATATCTTGAAAAACAGGTTTTAACATATTCTTTTCCTGCGCGATGCGACGAACCTACTGTTTATCAAGAGATGAAAAAAGCTTCTAAGTAGGAACATCACTTTCAATAAACATTCAGTTGTAAAATCTTTTTGCTTGTTTGTACGCAGCCACGTAAATACCGAAATCATCATTTGAACTTTATGTTGTGAATCTGAATGTTTTTTTTTAATTATTATTATTATTAATGACTACACACTACAGACTCGTGGTCCGTACTCTTATTTGATTTTAACTTTTATTTGTTACCTATAATAATTTAAAACTTTGAGTTCATTCTCTAACTCCAACTTATCAATATTCTTCCTGGGAAGTTAGCCTAGTGTTAGTTATATAATATCTTATAGCTAAAGTGAGTCCATACTTATATATATAAATATTTTTTCCTCCTTATATCTAGTTGGTTAGTTTATTACGTTGTGCATTTACCGGTTTAGTTTGTCGTTGAAGGGCCGGCCACAGATTCCGGCGATGCCCTTGTTGTTTTAGTTAGAGCCTCCACGATTACATTACCTCCACGATACAACCTCATATGAGGTTATATCTCTGAAATAGATATGCCGCTATATCTCCGAGTTACAGGAGGTTGTTTCTGAAAATAAACTCTGTCCATTTTAAGTTTCATAATAAGCTCGCTGGTGCAGTCGTGCATGATTGCCAACGTTACCAACGAGTGTTAGCAGTGTGCGATGTGCATACATTACGCAAGTTTCATTGAAAATTCAAGTCATAACCAAAGAGTGAATTTTCATTTATATGATTAACACGTAATATTGTGATTTCTCATGAATGTCCGATAGGCAAACACAAAGGGCTCCATTATAAAAGGCCCTTTGTAAACAACACATTCGTTACCCAATTGTAATGCTTTGAACATATGAATAAACCTTGGTTTGTTGAATGTAAATATCGGCTTCCTGTATGCAGTTAACTCGCCTATTCTTAATTATGGCGTCATCTTTTACTTTAGAACTTAGGTGCTTTGTGTTTACCATTCAAGGGTTTATTGTTATTTGTATCCACTAAAGTGTATAAACTTTTGGCACCAATCATTTTGAGGTCCCTACTTTTAGGTATTCCGTGCACAGTTTCGGATTTATCTTCTTCTTTTTAGTTTTCTTTATGATCGTGTCTAATAAATCTAATAATGCTTACGTGTTTTTCTTCTATTAAATAATTATAGACATTATTGATGATATCTGTATCTCTGACAAGAATTGAACTTCTATTTACATATAGGTGTAGTATTTTTACATATTATTATAAGTGTAACTAATATACACTATATAGGGCTATCAATAACTTTAAAATACAAAGGTAGGATTATGATATCAATAAGCAGTAACAGCCTTTTGTATTTTTATCACTGCTACATTTGACTGTGCTGTCCCTACGAATAAATAGACTTACTTATTATTTATTCGTAGGCTGTAACTACAAGTTTGTATCTTTTGACTTGACTCTAATAGATGTCCTAGAATACGCTGCTATGTCATCTCAAATATTTTTAAAGAAGGGCTATCTCTTGTTGCCATTTTGGGCGTCAAGTCTGCTAATCAATATGAATCTATAATGGACTCGGACTGGTCAATTTTAACAGTTTTGGTGGTCAACTAACTTCATATACTTCATATTGAGTCAATATTTATTCAATCTCGGTTTCATATGAAACGAAATAATAAAATAACATCGAGAAACTTTCTCGAAGTAAAATAATAACGAAATTGTTTTTTGAATTACCTTACTCTTCTCTTTTTATTATTTGTTGGCAATATCGTCAAACCAGCCTAGATTCATCATAGATTAATATATTCTAAGGGATGACCAAACTACGGAATCTGTCTTGTATGAATCTTGAATGAATCTATGCTGAATATGAACATGTAATTATCAGACTTGGTCCCCGGTTTATTTTGTGCTAACGGAAGGTTTTTGTTTGTCCGTAGGTTGGTAGCGCCGAATTCATGGCACCGGAGGTGGTGTCCCTATTCGCGGGCTCTGCGGCGACGCACTACGACAAGCGCTGCGACCTGTGGTCGCTCGGCGTGATCGCGTACATCCTGCTGTGCGGCTACCCGCCCTTCCGCGCGGACTGCGGCGCCGACTGCGGCTGGGAGCGCGGCGAGAACTGCCGCGCCTGTCAGGAGCTGCTCTTCAACACTATACAGGTATATACCTACTGCGCACTTATCACATACCTGTAGTACCTATATACAATACGCATTTGATTGCTCATCATTCCATGTCATTTCATTTCACTTAACTGTTACTTCACTTTATACTACCTGACTCATTGCCGAAGTTAGTTTTTCGTAATGATATTGCTGAACATAGACCATGTTTGCAGAATATATTTGAGTGTAGATAAAAGGGATTTTGAAAATATGTATAGGTATATAAGAATTATAAGAATAGCCCTACCTACCCTACTACAAAAACCTTATAATCATGATAACGACTTTAAATCTCCGTAGTAACATAGTAGAACTCTTTCTACTATGGTAGTAATAGGCAGAAAGCCCGAAGGATAGAAACAGTAACACGTACGTACTTAATCGATGTTTGGGTCCTAACCATGCCAAACTGGTAAAGCGATTTGGTATCTTCTTTCACTGGGCTATAACGCCATGCACCTAGGACTGTTACTAAAATTTACTTCTGTACTTCCGGTTCATCATCATCACATCAACCGGAATATCCACTGATGAACAGGGTCACCCCATTTGGGGGGTTTTCCTTAATCGCCTTATACGACACCCACGGGAACAAAAGGCGAGGTGACATTATAACCCGGCACCTGACGGGCCACTTATATGGTTACTTTCTGAGAATAAAAATAACAAATTATTACTTACACTTTTGCGAGCCGGGGATCAACGTAAATATGAATTTCGTGTTTTACCGGCGACTGTGCCAAAGAGCCAAGAATTTGACTTCTAGGGATTAACGAAAATATGACCTTGTTTGGACGTGGCGCTGTACCAAAAAGCCAACACTTTGCCAACCCGATTTGGGATTAATGAAGATATGACCTCTTAGTTTACGTACTACTGTACCCAACGGGTGAATACATAAAGTCACGCCCATTGCCCGTTACATTCGGTAGAGACCGCGGTTTTCCACCAACGAACCTATTACATACATAAAGTCACGCCTATTGCCCGCAAGATTCGTTAGAGACCACGGTTATCCACTAAAGAACCTGATACACCTCTTTCGCATCATCCACGTCACAATAAAACCTCTAAACCTGGGTATATATTGTTTGTAAAGTCGTATGTATGTGTATTGTTGTAGGACGGTCGCTACACGTTCCCCGAGGAGGAGTGGTCGCACATCTCCCCCGAGGCGAAGGACCTGATCCGGCAGCTGCTGGTGCGCGAGGCGGCGGGACGGCTCAGCGCCGAGCGCGTGCTGGCGCATCCCTGGCTGCGGCGCGCCGACCCGCATGCGCACTACCCGCCGCTGCAGACACCTATTAACATTAAAAGGTAACAAAACTTTAATACAGCTTACAATTTTCATAGGAAGATGATGATGATGTAGTCCTGACCGATTTCGGCCACAGCGACTGTTAGTTCTGGACAGGCATGCTTAATTTACGAATTTAGGACTAGGTTCTGCTGTTCAACCCTTTGGTGCGCTCTCTGGTGGCTTGAGTACCCAATTTTGTTGGAGAAGGTACGAGCGCACTTGGGGCATGTTAATACCCCGCTTACGTAGTTATACGTGATGGCCGCTGGTGGTCGGGCCTTGAGTTCATCACGGAGAAGATACTATATATAGGAAGATACTACTCATATAACAGCTATGAAGTTCACCGTTAAACAACCTCCCATATTCGAGGGGTTTTGCCATACTCCCCACGCTTTTAGTTCTTGAGAAGATGCTGTGCATACTGCATATCCAACGTCTGCTATTTTTCCATTCGTCGCCTCCCACGCATATATGAGGGGTGCAATTACATATACAATGTTATACAAAAGATAAGATATCTATTTTTATTGCCTGTAGGCTTTTTGACCACAACTTCAACTGATAGCAAGTGACTTGATCGAAGGACGTTAACAGGCTTTACTTAAATGGGAAATGGCTCTCGAGGACAACCGTTGAAACACAAAGTAACAGGACTTGGATCTATAACACCAGAATATCATTGTGTTTCTGAACAATTGAAGCAGTTGTTGAAAATTATAATTTTACGGAAGCAGGCGTCAATGCTGTTTAAAATAATGTTCAAATACATTTGTGAATATTTTTATACGACACAAACATTTCGCCTCTCCTTATGTGAGGCAATAGCCCAAATTTTAATCACCATAGGTTATTTCTTGACATTATAAACTTACCTTATCCAACTCTACAGTCTAAACTTAGTAACATAGGGCGAAATCGGGCGAACCACGCTTAGGTAAAAATACAGGATTGTTAAAGTATTGCGTATTGTTTACAGGAACATGTCAGCGCGCAACCTGTCTAACTTCGCGGAGTCTGCAATGGCCGTGAACCGCGTGATCCAGCAGCACTTCTCGATGAACTACTCGTACATGGAGCGTCCGGCGGGCGCGCTCCGGCACAGCAAGTCCTGCCACCCGCATGGCGGGGGGCTCCCAGCGCGCCCCCGCAGCATCCGGGAGGAGCCCCCGCGCTGCGGGGAGGAGCCCCCGCTCGGCCTCTCGCCGCCCACCGACTCGGAGCTGATGCGCCGCCGCCTGCAGGCCGACAAGCCGGCATCGCCGCCCAAGCCGCTGCTAGTGCACTAAAGCCCCGCCAGCGTCCACTATACACTCACCGAATCGAATCGCATTACTTCGCTTTCCTATGAAAGTAAGTCCATTAGCGGAGAGCCGAAACACGCCACTGGCTGGAAACAATAGTGCGATTAGACTCGACCCACTTGGAATCTGTTGTAGTGGACGCTAGGCTCTGCAGCGGCGCTGGCAGGCGGCACAGCCCCACATTCCACCGAGCGCGACGCGTCACTCTGTGCCAACGGATATATTCCACCAGTGATAACGATGTAACTATAACGTTTACTGAAGATAACCGATCGGACCGCCCCCCCGGCGACGGTTTTATTTGAGCCTTTAAATATATATTTTTATGAGTAAATAAAAACGACTGAATAGTTTTTATCGATAGAGTATTTTGTGAGTTTATGTTGAGGCGGACGTGCGCCGTCGGAGACCGACTTAGGTCGATAAATATCGTATTATATTGAGATAGTTGTGCCGATCATACTTTATATCGATTACTTACGAATAAAATTATTATTTTTCATTTACTTTGGATTTATGAAATCCTTTCGAAATTTTGAGCTTATATATGTATTTGTGTAACGCCTTTCGTTCGTGGCCTATCCTTTTGCAATAAATAGAAATTATGTAATTTTCGATAGAGTTTTCGGATACTAGTCTGTTTTATGTGATTGTATTTGCATTTTACCAACGTTGGAAAACCACATCTCACTAATTAAGAATGAATCGATTGTTGTAATATGAGAGTCGTTACGATAAGGGCAGTATGTGACATTTTGCTGAGAGTGTAAGGTTAAGTCGCTTCTAAGTACTATTTCGGTCGTTACATAGTGTATTTATGTAAGTAAGATACCGCTTCGTAGGTACATATGTCTATTGGGAACGTAGGGCACTTTGTACTGAATGAAATGTCATATATGACTCGGCTATGTTGGTACCTACATAATAATGTATATGTTAGTGTTGCATGGGGTTCCATGGAACTGCCATAACATTGTGATCAGTTTGAATACTTTTTATATTGCTGAAAGATTAAGGTGAGGAGTAATGTTAAGTGTAGACTTGCTAGACTGTAACTTGCGTACGGTTTGATTGGAGAAAGTCGGGAGGAGAGTTTAATACCTGCCTACGTTATCGTTTACTTGTTCAAATATATTTTGCAATCTGTAAATTTTATAATGTGTTTTACAATGAGGCGTCTTTGTCCAATCAATTCTAATTACTCTCGCAGTTTGTTAAAGTTTGTTTTCGACTATCATTGATTTGAATTATCATTTTGAAATACAGATGTTTGGATTTTTATTTTGTCGTTATTATTTCGTACCTTACGACCACCTACTTACTTATAAATCGTATAAGTAAACTACAACTTATATGGGAACCTGCAGCCTTATTCTCTAACTAAAATGGAGACGAACTTCATTTTCATTCGTTATTTGAAATCCAGAAGGAATGTTTTCGGGGGAATTATTTAAAAACATCGATTCATGATTATTGCTTTGGCGAACCAACCAGCAAATGTAAATATGAGTAGAGTACACAGGTCTACTCTATTGCATGTCTTATATAAATGCCAAAATAAGATGAGTACATCTAAGCTCTCAGGCTCAGAGCAATCAAGTAGAAAATCTGTCGCCAAGCACCTAACAGTGTGTTCCGGCAGCAGTCCTTGAGAGCCAGAAAAATTACAGGCTAATGAGACCTAACAACTGGACGTCTCAGTGTGACGGGCACAGTGCAATTCGTCGCTGACAAATTGCGTCTGTTATAGGCAGAGGTTAGTCCACTTAACATCAGGTAGACCTCGGGCTTGTTCCGTCACAATAACAAAAAAAAATGCAGGGGTATTGTGTGCAGTAAGTATACTACCTACCTAACTCAGACAATAACCTGTAAAAGCATAATACACATGCCATAGCATGGTTAGCGCAATCAATGTTTCTAAATACATCCGTTAGGCCATTGCCAGAAGGCACATTATTATATATATGTAGGTAAATGCCAGTGATAAAACGTGAAATGACGTACCTATTAAACGCGTATACTGACAACTTTTACAATACAACATTTAAAATTCTTAGTGATGAGCAAGTGGGCTTCCGCAAGAAAAAATCTATAAACATGGCAATTTTTAGCTTACTAAAAACAGTTATATCTGCCCGAGACGATAAATAGACCAGTATACGCTATGTATATGGATCTAACAAAAGCGTTCGATCATGTTGATCATAAAATTTTGGCTGATAAACTTGAGGCATACGGTGTGAGGGGAAATGTCCTAGACTTAATAAAATCTTACCTCATAAATCGATCCCAACAAACACAAATTACGAAAATCTGCCCAGTAACAAAAACTGAAGTAAAATACACGTCTTCTGCTATTCCTGTAAAATATGGCGTTCCGCAAGGCAGCGTGTTGGGACCGTTACTTTTTATTATATATATAAATGACCTCCCTCGAGCCATTAATCAGCAAATGGTCCTCTTCGCTGATGATAGTACCGCTCTTTTCGTGGGCAAAAAAGACGATTTACTCGAGACAGAAATCAAATTAGCATTAAGTAATATTATAAATTGGTTGACATCAAATAATTTACAAATTAATTTAGAAAAAACTAATTTAATGACATTTTATAAATATAGAAAATTGACATCCAAAATTACATACCTGAAGAATGAAATTCTAGAAGTGCCAGATACAAAATTTTTGGGTCTCCATTTAGATGCTGAATTAAATTGGAAAATTCATGCTGAACATTTGCGCTCTAAGCTTAGCAGTATTTCCTACGCCCTATACTTATTATCAAAAGTAGTCAGTCAACCAGCGGTACTTACAGCCTATCATGCATATGTGACATCAACTTTACGGTATGGAATAATATTTTGGGGTAACTGCACAGAACGGGAAGCAATATTTAAGGCTCATAAAAAATGCCTAAGATCGGTTTGTCACTTGAGATCTACAGAGTCCTGCAAACCATATTTCTCTAAGTTAAAAATACTACCGTTTCCTTGCCTATATATTTACGAAGTGTCCCTGTTCGTACGAAGAAACTTACACTTATACGAATTTGGCCGGGGTACACAAAGTAGACATAAAATAAATTATATTAAGCACAGGACAGCATGTTTTAAAAAAAGTGTATTTAGTATGGGTCCTTCGATATATAATCATTTACCAAAGAATATACTAGAATCGGAAAGCCTATCAACGTTTAAAGTAAATTTATTTAATTTGTTAATAACGAAACAATATTATAAAGTAAATGAATTTTTAGAAGACAAAATCAAATTGTTTGTGATATGATATATTATAATATATTAAATCTTGATAAAATTACTACCTATTGAATTTATACCCTATGGAAATGAATTGGAAGTATATTAATATTATTGTATTGTTGACTTATAATTTAAATTGTTATTATTGAATGGAATTGTATTAATATTAAATGTAATGTTGAATTAAATTTAAATTGTTACTATTAAATCTTAGTTTAGTTACTAATATTATTGTATGTTCAATATTATGGACCAAGCTGTTGTGACTAAATTATAATCTATAAGATCTTTCATGTAACACAGTTTTACAATAAATATATCTGAATCTGAATCTGAATCTGAAAACTTCTTGGCCTCCAGTCCTCTATAAAATCGCCTTTTGTTTCATCAGCGAGCTTCTCCACGAGCGTTTAGTCCAATGTGTCCCCAATCGTTCCGAAGTAGTTTTAAGCTCCATTGTGTCCAAAAAAAGTTATGTACAAAGCATTTAAACTTTACAAAAAATAAGGAAAATAGAAAATGTGAATTTTGATGTCATTTAAAAAATAAATAAAATACGTACAGGTGTTGAGACAACTTTAAAAACATGCTTGGTTATTGCTCATTAATTTGAGGTATCATTTACGTAGCTGAGTCTTAAACTTTTTTAATATTGGCGCCTGAACCAATTAAGGGTCATGGATATGGATTTTTTAGGAATTAAAAAAAACTGTTTTGTACAAAAAAAAATAGTTTTGGTGTTCAAAATGGCCTCCACAATTTCCTATTTATAAAAAAAAAATTTTACCCTTAATTGGTTCAGGCGCCCTAATTAGAAAAGGTTAAGACTCAGCTAAGTAAATGACACCTCAAATTAAAGAGCTATAAACAAGCATGTTTTTAAAGTTACCTGAACACCTGTAGGTATTTAATGAATTTTTTAAATTGACATCTTATTCTTTTTTTTATTTTCCTTCTTTTTTTGTAAAGTTTAAATGCTATGTACATAACTTTTTTGGACACAATGTAGCTTGAAACTACTTTGGTACGATCGGGGACACATTGGCTAACTAGAATAATAAAAAAACCCACATTTCTGTTTTAGGTTAGAAGTTATTAGCATTTAATTGACCAATTTTGGGGGTTTCGTGCCAAAATCGTATAAGTCCTTAAAAATCGAAATCACACTAGATGTTTTTTTTGGATGAATATGTTTTAAATGGTCTAGTGTATCACCCCTTCAAATTTGTGCACCCGACCACCAAACACCCTGTATATTTCTTCAACATCATGTGAAGTAGTACGTAATACATACAGTCATACACTTAAGGAAGTTGTCAGTTTTTTAAAGATTTTTTTACAACAGAGCGCTCAGGTTCTTCATCTGATTGTTTTTGACAAGTAAACCTATGAAGCACTACGCCTTTCTCGAGTTTATATATATATTATTAAATAGATGGAGGCAAACTTAACTTATACCTAACTTAGTTTTACATGTCATTTTTCGAAATAATAAACCCGAATATAAACCGTGTTTAATGTACGTTGCATCACTGAAAAGGTAGTTTATCGTTATAAAATGCGGGCCGGTAGTTTGATACTTCTGACAAAACGTTAACTTATTCATAGTGGAAAAAATATTTCCATATATATTTTGCGACCTGCCAATACAGTCGGTTGAGAAGCACTGCACAGTGCTGCTTATTAAAAAAAACAACGGGTTGCACTCCGGGAGTGCCGGCAGAAGTCAAAACTTTAACATACGAATACGTCATTACTCCGTCTTACGAATTTTCACGTGTACTGGCGGTCACGGGTCCTGACCTGACGTGAGTTACTGGTCAGAGTTTACCCATCCCAAGAAAAGTGCACAACGACGCTAAAGAAGTTTTCACTTCAAAAAGGCCGTGCGCTAAAGCTCGAGTGCCCGCGCGCGTCAGCTCAAAGCAAAGTAAGCACGGCAGGATTTTAGGTTAAAATACATTCATATATATATACTTATATTTTAACCATTCAGTGAGTATTTACCTAATGATTCATAATCAAAATTATTAAGCCTTTCAGTATGCGAGCACATTATATATCTTCTAGTGAGTATTTCGTCAGGGCTATTTAGGTACATAGGTAGATACTAAGTAGTAGGCAAGATACCTATTTAAACAATCAAAAGTAGACAAGTAGGTAGGTTACGTAGGTCAAATGTGGCAAGGATAAGTACAGAAGAAGAAGGATAAACTTATTGTTAACAAATACTTAGGTACATCGAAATCGTCTTCACAGCAGTGCGCTTTAGTTTTATGGCCTATTGAATCAACTCTTTTAATGGCTGTCATCCACTTTATCCTCATTTTTGGGTACTCAGGATAATAAAAAAAGAGTTTATCGGCTGTTTTAACTGCTGAGTTGAAGCACTGAGACACTATACAGTATTTTTTTTCATTTTTACCTAAGAGAACTTTATAATTTTGATTAATACTGCGCAGCTGCGCGGAGTGCGAACGAGAGCGAGACTGTTGAATGACCCAGGGTGTGACGCCATCGGGTAGTGAGAGCCCGCCTGCGTTTTAAAAACCTTCGGTAGGAAATACGCATTTTGATCGTTAATATCTCAGACATTTTTTAGGATATGAAAATAGTAAAAACACAGTATTTTTCTTAATTTTTTGTTGATTTATTTGGCACGTTAAGTAAAAAACGTTTGTCAGACCCATTGCAATGCTTATTCTTAGAGCCAAATAGGTGCCAGCATTTTGATCACGCGTCGCATCACTGCTGGATATAGATTATATCATATATAATCTATATCCAGCAGTGGACTTTTTGTGGCTGAAATGATGATGATGAACAACTAGTAGAAATTGCACGTCATGTTAATTATAAAAGCGGGACTATGCAGAATATACGCTCGGATACAATTACAATAAACAACTCTATCCCCCAGGGAAGTGTTATAAGCTGCTTATTATTTCTAATTTATATAAATGACCTTCCAAAAATCGTCAATGACCCTTGTGTTTGTTTTGCCGATGATATTTCGTTTCTTACTTCTACAAAAAACAACCACAATTTTATACATATATATACATAGGGGAGGTAGGGGAGGGATGGGCACTTTTTCACAATTTAAGGCATAAAAAATCTGATTTTGTAGATAATCAACATTTATTGCCACTTCTTATTGCACCATACATTTGGCTAGATATCTTATAAAGAACTTTCTTATAATTATAATCAGTCTCAACATTACGAGTTAATTAAGGAATTGAGTCAAAAATGCCCAATGCTCCCAATGGTAGGGAGATATGGGCACACCCTGTGGGAGGCTTGGGCATGGCCTGTAAAACACTTTATATCTGTAATAGACTCCAAAAATAAACGTAATAACAACAAATAAAAACATCTTAAATATATCATGACTTATCTTAGATTAGTTATAACGCATAAGGGCTTATCAAATGTGTATCTTTGTCAATCCATAATTATGTTTAGAACAAATTATCATGTAATTTGACAATTGTTGTTCTTCGTCGTCGGTGAAAATTTGTGAGGTTATAAATCGGTGCGAAGAATCTTTTACAAAATCTTGTTTAAGATACCGTCGCCAACTTGATCTAGGGATTTGATATTTGTCAGCTGTTGTTTTTATTTTTGATCCTTTTGATACCTCTTCTATGGCTCGTAATATCAAATCTTTGGGTATTTCTCGTCGCAAACCTTTCTTTTTGAATTTAAACGGCATCTTTCTGTAATTAAAAATAGTTCAAATAGTATGATTAAAGCAGGTAATTATAATTTTCAAAAGTCTTCCTGTACGCAATATAAAGAAAGGAGCATTGGGCATGCCCAAACCTCCCTCACATCAGAATGCCCATTGCTCCCTCTGTACACATTTTCAACACAATTTACCGGCATTTTTTTTTATTTAGGTATTTAAACGTGAATTTTAGTTTAATTTATTAGTTAGTAAATATACAATAGATATGTAATAAAAAATACACATACCTTTCGTTACTTTTCTCTGTATTACGATCCGAAACCACAACAAAATATTTACTTTTACGAGCGCGTAACCTTCAAATGTCTTTGTGTTTGACAACTGACGGAAATGACAGATAGTCTATGGATGACCAGTGTTGCCAGACGGTAAAGTAAACTACCAAATTAAGAAAAAAGAAAGACCTATGACAGGATCAGAATAAAAGGGGGGTGCCCATGTCTCCCGACTGCCCGTCCCTCCCCTACCTCCCCTATATATATATATATATATATATATATGTATATATTATCAGAATTCAGTATATATGTCACCGTTATATTGTACTAACCGTTAGTTTATAATAAATCTAGTTAGATTATAAACTGTCGATAGATTGTGAATGGAAACTAAAATTTACAATCTAACGTTTAAATTTTCGTTAGCTTATAAACTGACCATGTCCAGCCGTCAAATTGTAATTATGTGGATCAACAACAATTTACCATAGATCTACGAAAGTATTACAGTGGCCATAAGCAAAATACGTAGGTACAGGTTTTTAATGTACAATTTTTTTGCTTATGTTTAACTTACCACCAGATATAGTAGAGTAACATATAACAGACAAAAATAGTAAATTAAAAAATTTTAGCAAAATTACTCAAAATAAATCATAGTTAACCCAAAAGTAGTAAATGATCACCAAAAGTAGTATATAAAATTAAATTTATGTGGCGCATCGCCGGCCGCTGCCGCGTCATGCTCGCTTCGCTCGCTCGGCTCGCGCGTTGTTGTAGTCACAAGTAACCTAACGCTCCTCCTCGGTTCGCTCGTCGTCGCACCTAAATATGACATATTTAGGTGCGACGACGAGCCCTAGACTAAATGATATTGAACCCCTCGCTAAAATATAGTGATCATTTACTACATTTGGTGTCCGATTAAATTTTTTGGTAAAAGAACTAAGGGTACCAAAGCATTTTATGGTGGTCATTATTTTAAATCCCTTAGTTTTTTAATGCACAAACTCGAAATGAATATGTTTTTTTTGTCTGACTGTTCTTTTTGTTCTTAACTCTATGAAATGAACTCATGGAAACTATAACGGTGACCAATCAGAAGACGGTTCACAATTTCGCGGGCGATTATAGATCGTTAGATTATAAACTGCCAGCTAGACATGGACAGTTTATTATCTGACGAAAATGTAAGCGTTAGATTGTTAATTTTAATGTTCGTTCACAATCTATCGACAGTTTTTAATCTCACTAGATTTTTTATAAGCTAATGTATCGTACAATTATCCGGTGACACATACAAAGTTATTTTATGGTTAGAATCTCTAGGGTGACGTCTTGTCTTTACCCGGATGAAGTCTCGCGTCAACAACGTCGTCGAAGTCCGGTACGGACTCTGGTCAAACCACAGACCTAGGATTTTTTCGCTACGCTCAAAGCCTATGGGTCAAACTATGAAATGTACCAATAATAATGAAATTCAAGATTATACCTTACAAGGTACTGGAATATTATCTTTGAGAAATGACTGTGTAGCATATTTTCAAACCTTGCAGTTTTATTCGATGCATAATTATAAAACGATTTTGCCGAGTCAATTAAACATAGATTTTAATATTTTAGATGATGACTGTTGCAAATATAATTTAATAAATAATAGTTATCATTCATTTACTCCTATTACATTGTCAGATATTGATTTAGAATCCTTAAAATTAGCATATCATAAATTAGATAATTTAAAACAACAAATTAATCAAGTAGAAAGTCAATCTCATATTGTCAAATACGGACGCTACTATTCGGCAATGACATAAATGTTATTATTGCGATAATTTTGATTTATATTATGTACAAAGTTTATAAACAATGTTTTTCAAATAATTGTAAAACATCCTGTTGCATCCAAATCTTTAATCAATGTTATAATAAGAAGTCAAAACAATATGGAAATAAAATTTCTCATCTATAGAATTATCTGATACATCTAATGAATCTACTGAATGCGACAGGAAGTCCATAAAAAGCTTACCTGAAATAGAAATAAATAAAAATAAAGTTCTATTTAGACATTTTGTTAATGACTCAACGTCTCGTAATATTAGTAATTATTAGATATTAAAGATTAAAATAAAACTTATTTCTATTTCGAGGCTTATAAATAATTAATTAATAAGAATAGTAATAAGTATAAACATTATATAAGTTGCATTTTAGTTTATAAAATACTTATTTTTAATTTATATTTTTGCTGCAACTTTTTATGTCCTACGTTTATCTTAACGAGATAAATCTCCGTCTTAAAGGGGGAGATGTTATGAACGGACTTAGTTCCCAGTAAATGCTATGTAAGCAATATATAAGTTATATAAAACTGTTTTCCAGATTTATTAAAGCAGTCGAACCTTAACTTTTGTCCGGTCAACACCTATACCTATTAATGTAATTTCCTAACTTTTTATACAAGTCATGCAGTGTAATTAAATAAGTTTTCAGCCAATTAAAAGTGTTTTTTTTAAAAAGGACCCACAGCGCGCCATCCTAACAGTACGTAGTGTGACTTTGGGTATATTCCATTTGACGCTAATAACGTTATTTTCGATAATTTTGATCACATTGCGTCTATGGTTGTGATCACTGTGATCGTTTGTAACTGTTCTCCCCTGTTCCATTTAGGATAAGAACGCTAAGAATGCCACTAAAATTTGCCACTTCTGTCACTTTTGACATTAGATGTAGCGTTTATGGCGAAAATAACGCCAAGACCCATGTGGAACAACTTTTTGGGAGTGTGATCGTTTTCAGCGTTTTTAGCGAATCTAACTTCAAATGGTAAGCACCCTGTGTCGCAGGCAGCGTTGCCATGGAAGCAAAAAATAACCGATTAGAAATTCGCTCAACAAGAAATGTCAAAAACCTATCACATAAATAAGGTAATGAAACTAACAACTGAGGCCCAAAGGAGCCCTACTAACAATACCTCGCAAAATCCCACTACGAAAAATGCGGTTGATGGAACTGAAAATAAAATTATTATACAACTGTACCGCTATTCGAAGCCTTTTATTTGAGAGTAGCAACACTGCTTTCCCCTGATTGGTCGTTTTATACCTCTGTCCCTCTCCCACACATATCCTGTCTCTTTCTATTTCCTCTCCACCAGACAGTTCAGGGGTGCGTTCCGAACCTTGGTTAGAGCGCACTCGGAGTGCAACTTTTCACTCTAACGTCGTTCACAACCTTCGAGTAGAGCGTTCGGTTGTCACAACTGGACCGTTCCAAACCTTTGAAGGTTGCAACTTTTTAACCATAAAACGCGTGACATGAAATGACTTTGACGTTTATATCGTATTCTATCTGATGCGCTCACCCATATATCTCAAAAAATATATATAATATATACATTTATAATATAAATAAATATAATATAAAACTTAAATAAAAATGGAAAACGAATTTGTGATAGTGTTAAATAGCAATTATTATTACGATATTGATGTAAGTCTGTCAATGTCACAATTTGTTTGAGGTTATAAAACAACCGGTCGTTCCATACCTCAGGGTAAGTTGCAAAACAACCAAACAACGAAACAACTACACTCTGAGCCTCTGAACGCACTCCAGCGCTCGAATATTCCGGGCGTTCGTGGAGTCATTGGCGATTTGTTTTTCGCACTGAGCGGTCGTTAGCAAGAGCTCTTTGGTAAGTGCTCAAAACCATATTCTATATTTGAATTTTTACGGAGTTAACCGTTCGAAAAAGATAACTCTGTCCTAATATAGCTTTACTTTTAGATGATGGATAGTGATAGTTCTTCATCGTCGTCGTCCTCGAGGAACTCTGCTTCCAGTGGACATACTAAAAGTCGGCCTACAACTTCGGACGCGCTCCTTCCGCTGCAGCCCCACGTGACTACACAGTCGGCAGAAAATGAAAACAGGAAGCGCAAATCGTCCTCCAAATCACAGGAAGGCCACAAGCGTTGGCGTTTGGAGGATCCCAATAAAGTGTTAAGTACACTGGTTGCACAAGTAAGTGGCATACAACAGTTCTTGGCACAACAATTTGCATTGAATAGTAACGGCACCGTGCCTGGCGACAATGATAGTGTTATATCTCTAAATGTTGATGAAGATTTAGTTAATGAGCTTTGCGAGCCCTCTGGGCGAGCTACTGCGGAACCGCAGGAGTTCTCACTATGGGTAAATACAGTTCTTAAAGAACCCGCCATACCCAAATCCGATGCATTGTGCCTAGAGCGATTAAAATCGATTCATCATTTCAATTCTGACACGTGGTCAGATGTGCGCTATTCTGATGTACAGAAAAAATATTTGTCAACTCCAGGCTTCACCGATTTGGAGTGTAATGACGAACTCAAACCATATGACAAATTTATTAGCCTGTCCCTTTCTGAAAGAGGCTTTGCCGCGATAACTAAAGGCTTAATAAAGCAACATGAGGCAGTAGAAACTGGTTTTAAAACTTTCCTATCTTGGTTACGGTCCTCGGATCTAGTTGATATTACCACTATTGAATCGAAGATTAAAGAAATATTTGCAAATAGGGATTTTCAAAAAATATCAAACGACATATTACAAATGACATGCGGTCATCGGGCTGACTTAATTCAACAACGAAGAGACGCAATATTGCGATCAGTTAAAGATAAATTTCTTAAAGCAAACTTGCGTAAAATATCCCCTTCATGTGAGCATCTTTTCGACTGGGAAACAATTTCATCGGTCTTGGAAAAACACGGTGGCGTGTGTCTTACACACGCCACCGTGTTTTTTCATTTTGGCCTCCTAAGATCCAGAGTGCAAGTTCTAAAACATTTTCGGCTGCGCAAGCCAACACTAACCAACCTAGACCTAAGCTACCCACGCAGGGTATTCAAAATTTCTCGGTACCCTCAGGGAGCCGTAACTTTATGCCACCAGCGCATGGTGTGCCTGTTTATCCCTTTATGCCTGCGCAAAGCATGTATTCATTTCCCAGTCAAGGTTTCCCACCCAATATGGTGAGAATGCCTGCTCAATGTCAAACCTTTCGTGCAAGAGCTCCCAGGGCAGATATCTCTTCCAATAGAGATAACAAACAAGGATCTTGCCGAAAGAGCCAATCTAGACGAAAATATTGACTCCAAATTCCAAGCTGGGCGCCTTCGAGATTTTTGTATGGCATGGAAACGCTTAAAGGCACCTCCCACAATCATAAAAATAATTTCAGAAGGGTATCGGATCCCGTTTTCTACAAAACCTCCTCTAAGCGTACCGGGGAGGGGCATAGTTATACAAACCCCGTGCTCAGAAGAGATGAAGGCTCACATACAAAAAATGAAAGAGATGAGGGTAATAGATAGTGCGCAGCTTTCGCCCAGTTTCCTTTCCAATATGTTTCTTATTTCAAAGGACGACGGTACCTACCGTCCCATTTTCAATCTAAAGAAACTGAACGAATACTTGCATGTGAGCAAATTCAGGCTCATAAACCAACAGGCGGTCCCGTCATTCCTACAACCCAACGATTGGTTGGTGAAAATCGACCTGGAAAATGCTTATTTTCATTTACCGATCGCGCCCGGCCACAGACCTTTCCTACGGCTTATTTACAACAACGAGCTTCTACAGATGAGTTGTCTACCTTTTGGTTTGGCCTCTGCCCCCAAAATTTTCGCAACTTTCACCAACTGGGTAGCGCAGATCTTAAGAAATCGGGGCATTCGAACCCTGGTGTACTTGGACGATTATTTGTTAGCCAATCAGAACAGGCATATCCTCCAAATACAAGTGAGAACAGCAATTCGCATTTTCGAATCTCTAGGTTGGCAAATAAATTACAAAAAGTCAATTTTAGAGCCCCAAAAGTCCATACAGTACTTGGGAATAATATGGAACACATTCGCAAACACGAAAAGTCTGCCACCTCAAAAGCTACAGACCTTGAAGCAAAAATTATACCTAGCAGTGTTACGAAAAAAGGCCAACACAAAAGAATTACAAAGTCTTATAGGTTCCCTGAACTTCTCAAGCTTAGTAGTTCCACACGGGCGACTTCACTTCCGAAGGTTGCTAGCACATTCCAATCGATTGTTAGTAAAAAGCCCGATAATAGTATATCCAATCCCGGAAAGCGCCATGTTAGACATAGCGTGGTGGCAGAACCACTATTCAGAGATTTCGATTTTACATCATCCTGCAGGAACCCATTACTTGTCAACCGATGCTTCAGGTTTGGGATGGGGAGCACAGTTAGACAACAAAAGACTAAACGGAACTTGGAGTCTAAACGAACAGAATCTTCACTCAAATCAAAAGGAAATGTTAGCGATTTTGAAAGTCCTTCAGAGTTATGGTCACTGTCTCAAGCAAACCTCTGTTTCGATACAATCGGACAACAGAACTGTTCTGTCATATCTCAGGAATCAAGGAGGGACTCAGTCCAAGCCACTGATGGTTTTGACATACAAAGTTTACAGCATACTACAAATGCACAGCATACATCTGTCACTGCATCATTTGCCAGGAAGGTACAATGTGGAAGCGGACCATTTATCTCGCGGGTCTCATCACCCAGAGTGGCATTTACTACCGAGTCTAACCGAGAAAGTGTTCATGAAGTGGGGAATACCGGTTATAGACCTGTTTGCGTCGAGTCGAGCTCATGTTGTACCCAGGTACGTGTCACTGGACGCAACAGACGGGAAGGCAGTATTTGTAGATGCGTTCTCCCAAAATTGGCACTACAGTCTGGCGTGGGTGTTCCCACCCCCATACCTGATTCCCAGAGTTCTTGCTCACCTGAACAAGGCATCGGGCATCTATCTTTTGGTAGCCCCGAGGTGGGAGAAAGCATTTTGGCGACCCGACTTGAAGAAGCGAGCGAAAGCGTCTCCGTTCACGGTCCACAATTTGAACAGCGTTTTAATAGATACGACTACGAACCGTCCACCTCCCAAGGTACAAGAACTGACTTTGGAAATCTGGAAATGTGGGGGTGGGATCAGGCCTTGAAAGACTGGAACCCTGAGCAAGTAAAACTTCTTTTATCTAGTTGGCGAGATTCGAACAAGAAATGTTATTTACCAGCTTGGAGGAGATGGTGTTCATGGGCTAATAACAATAACGTTCCATTTCGATGTCCCTCGGGATCAGATTTAGCAAGGTATCTGGCAGAGTTGTACCAGAGAGAAAACTTATCGTACAACACTATTTTGCTACACAAGTCTGTTGTAGCTACCCTTTGTGACCCCAATAAATCAGTAAGTCTAAGTACGCACCCCATAGTTACGCGAATGCTAAAATCAATTTCAATACAAAAACCGAGACAGCCTAAACCTCCTATTTGAGACATAGATAAATTATCTTGCTGGCTTTCAAATAATTTTAGTACCAAATTCACCTTCTATGAATGTTCTCAGAGAACTGCATGTATTCTTTTATTGTGTTCTGGTCGCAGAGTACACGATTTAACCTTGTTATCAATAGATCCTAGCCACTGCTTAATCTCAGATTCTGATGAATCCATTACATTCTGGCCCCTTTATGGTTCAAAAACAGATTGCTATAATTATAGACAGTCGGGTTGGCGTTTATTAAACAACTCAAGCAATAATGGACTTAATCCTATTTTTTGGGTTAAATCTTTAATGACAATGTCTAAATCGAGGAGAGACACGTGTAATATAATGAATTTATTTTTAACAGTTCGTGGTGATGTTAAGGCTGCTTCACGTACGGTGATTGCGAATTGGGTCAAGGCTCTTTTAAGCAGCGCGGGGATTAAAGCATCTGCGGGCAGCACGCGATCGGCGGTAGCTTCAAAGGATTGGCTTCTGGACACCCCCTTGGATGAGATCCTCTCCCGGGGAAACTGGAGATCACAGAATACATTTGCAAACTTTTATCGACGTCAAATCCACTCTGAAGTCCCCGTAAATCAATCAGTGTCTAGATATTTTCAGCCTGCTTGAATGTTCTGAAAATGTAAAATAATCTTAATTGAAATATATATGTAAAAATAACAAGTTTAATTTTCTAGAATATATTGTTTTTACAGAATATGATTATAATATATAAGTTATTTAACACGAGTTCTTTATTTTACTCTTCTGTGAACCAACATAACCTAAGTACACCGGTTTAAATTGTACTAGGTACCTACCTTTTTTTTTTTTTTTTTGACCCGGGAAAATCCTTTATGGATACCACCCGGCTCCGGGGGGAGCAGAGTGGTTATGTGGGAGTCCTCGCCTGAGGGGCCTTACTACCCCCACGGGGGGGGTAGTAAGTGAGGTTACCCACTAAAAACCCGGGATGAGCAGTCTGCCGCCAAGTCGGGGCGAGATGGGGACTAGGTACCTACCTAAGTTATTATAATTCTACCTTTGGCAGTTTGAAATTTACTCTTACTTACATGACAGTCGTGAAAATTGCAACATAATATTGTACTCGTTGTTAATAGCACGTGACAACCTTGTCACACTATTTTATATTTAGCACTTTTGAACAAAATTCTAGTTATTATTATTGTTGCTTATGCAACGGAACTTCAAGTATATATATCACATTGGCGTACCCTCCACCAGGCGATATCAGACACGTCTCAAATAAAAGGCTTCGAATAGCGGTACAGTTGTATAATGACAGCGTTTTACCTACCAATAAAACGCTTATTAAACAACTTACCATATTCGAAGCCTAAGTTTATACTTCTGCCTGGTGCAATTTTGTCAATAAAAAGCGCCAAAATTGAATTTGAGACACAATGACTCCACGAACGCCCGGAATATTCGAGCGCTGAACTGTCTGGTGGAGAGGAAATAGAAAGAGACAGGATATGTGTGGGAGAGGGACAGAGGTATAAAACGACCAATCAGGGGAAAGCAGTGTTGCTACTCTCAAATAAAAGGCTTCGAATATGGTAAGTTGTTTAATAAGCGTTTTATTGGTAGGTAAAACGCTGTCAATTATTTTTTTGTAAAAAAATCTGAAATTTAGTGACCCGTCAGTTTGATTGATCATAGACAACTTGAATCAACTTCCAAATGATTCACAGTTAAATGTGCTAGGTTTTATACATCATATAGTAGTTATATGCTACTTGTTTTCATGAAATACTGAAAAATAATGTTTTTATAATATCAAATTTCAAGTTTATCGCGCGTTATCCTTTGAACATGACGACTTTAATTGTCAAGAAGTGTTATACCTTTCGTTCGAATTAAGGCATATTCCATTTGACGCCAATTTTGTTATCTTCGATAATTTTGACCGCATTCTTCGTCTTTGGTTGTGAGCACTGTGATCGTTTGTAACTGTTCTCCCCTGTTCCATTTCGGATAAGAACGCTAAAAATGCCACTAAAATTTGCCACTCTCGTCACTTTTGACATTAGATGCATGTTATTCATACTGTTCCAGTAGCTTCATAGCGTTTATGGCAAAAATAATGCCAAGACCCAAGTGGAACAACTTTTTGGGAGTGTGATCGTTTTTGGCGAATTATACTCTAAATGGTACGCAACATTAGTACGACAACACGATTTAGCTACCAACGCTATCATCTCAAAGGGAACGCAGTTTTATTTACAGTATTTGACGTATTTGTCAAAAAATCAATCAAGTGTCAAGAATTCTATTCGTTTGTTCAGATCAGATCATACAATCAGCCAGAGGGCGCTGTAAAATTGCTCGGCCACGTAAGTCAGGGTCGTATTTTTCTTCCCTGATTTGTTATAACTACGCTGTTTTACATTCTGTGATAATATGTGAAAACGATATAGTGTTATTGAAGTGCCAGTGAAGTTATTTCTTTGTAAACGTTCATCAAACTGAGGTAATTGTCACTTAAAACTTTGTGTCGTCCATCGCCCATCCGTCATCGTAATAGTGAATTAGCATGTTTCAATTAAATCCTTGACGATAGCACAGTTTTTATCCCAACACACACACGAAATAATGTTAGACTCGTGACCACTATGTGTAGATATTCCTTTTGTTTGATTTCTTAAACTAAAATCAAGTTTTATGTTTCAGATCATCACAAGCCATGTCTAATTTACCACCAAATCCCTTTAATAACGTCGCGGGAGGGCCTCAGGTGAACGCCAATATTGGGCCACCTGTACTCAATCATAATCAGCAGTTTGGTCAGGTGCCAATGAGTCAATTGCCACCAGGATATGCCCCAGGGCTAAAGCAGGATGCAAATTCGAACAGCCCGATACATGCGCCCACTTCTGTTCCTCAAAACAATGCCTTGCATAATGTTAACAACTACAATCAAAGTGGCAACAGTTCTCCTGCATTTAATCAAGCAGGGATGTTGCCTCCACCAAATGCAGGGTTACAGTCGTCACCAATGAAAACACCAGCATTAGCAGCTCTAAATAAAAACCCGATGCCTCCTAACGTTCCTCAGTCCTCTGCCAGTCCTCAAACTGTACCTAACACTAATGCATCTCCAACTCCTTACAATCCAAATTATCAACCTCTGCGTCATATTAATGATAATGCGCCACCTTTGATCCCATCTAGTCAGTATAGTCATCCAATGGTGAATGGTCCACCTATTTCATCACCTCCTGGTCCTGTCATGGCTTCAAATCAGTTTTCCTCATCTACTAGTAACTATAGTGTTCCACCTTTGAATAATAAGCCACCAATTCCTGTTTCTACTTACAATTCACCTCCAATGACCCAGGCTTTTGGACCACCTCCTGTTTCCAAGCCTCCTGGACCTGGTCCAATGGTCAGCCAGCCGAATTTACCCTTTGCAGCCCCTCTGGCTGGTCCACAAAGACATAGTCCTTTAATGCAACCTTTAATGAATGGTCCACCCACCAGGTCAATGGGGCTTAATGGTCCATCTGTGCCGGGTCCGCAAATGGGGCCTCCTATTTCTGGACCTCCATCAGGCCCACCTAATAAAGTTCCAGGTCCTGGTTTACCCCCTGGACCAATAGGTTTACCTGTTGGCTCAAGTTTACAGTCACAAGGTGGTGGACCTCCCAGTCTACAAATGGGCCTCCAACCACCCGGGCCTCCTGGCCCTCAAATGAAACCCCCAACAGCCAACCAACCATTCCCTGGACCACCTCGAAATGGTCCTTCTGCCTTTCCACCAATGAGCGTTCCAGGTCCTTCAGTGGGCCCACCTAGTGGTCCTCAGAGCCTTCCAGTTCAATTCCCCCCTATGACCACACAACCTACTATGGCCACACAACCTCCTATGGCCACACAACCTCCCACGGGACAGCAAATGGGATCTTCTAGTGGCATTATAAGCCCCCCTGGAGCTACAAGGAGTAATATGCAGAGTAGATATCCGCAAATGCCTCCAAGCAATATCAGTAACCAGCCTGGGATGTCAATGCAACCAAATGTTGGAAGACCTCAACCTCAGCAGCAGATGCCTCAGCAATACAATACTCAAGCCATGACACAGCAAATGGGACAGTTGAGTGTAACTAGACAGGGCTTTGACCAGCTTTGGGGTCATCATATGGTGGACCTGCTTCAGTGTAGACAGGTACTGCCAGAATATCCTGAGGATCCCCCAGAAATAAAACTGGGGCACCAGTTTGCTGATGCTTCTAACTGCAGCCCTGAGTAAGTACACTATTATTTTTTAACATTGTATAGTTTTGGTCAGATGAAGTCCAGTAGCCTGGTTGATGGTGACACTGTTCCCTATGACAGTTAAAATAATATAATTAAGGCATGAAATTCATATTTGACCAGCCATTCTCGATGGCAAAGAGTTTAAGGCACCTGGTGTGTAAAACCGGGGATAGTTATAATTTTAACTATTAAGTAATTATACATATTTTTTAACCTAGGGTGCTGGGCTAGAATTGCACCTCACTATATGTCCCTGTTTTGTTATAGGCGATGAAGGGAAAAATACTAGAAGCTGAGTATCCTTATATCCATGAACGAGGCCTTTATTTGAAGATGATAGCTTTGACTGTTGTGTTATCTCTTTTTAAGTGCTAGGCAGCTATATGGAGGCAATGTATCATGATTTTGACCAATCATGATACATGGTTTCAATCATGTATCATGATTGAAACCATTACAAAATCTTAACTCAGATATTGGTGCATGGCCTCATTTCTGCATGAGGTCCAGGCCCTAAAATACTACTAATCTAAAGGACACAATTTTCAATATATTCTCTACTGTATCAGCCGGATCATCCTATATCCAGACATATATATCTACACTTCTACCCTACACTAATATTATAAAGAGGAAATATTTGTGTTTTTGTATGTAACAAATAAACTTTAATACTACAGCCTACAGGACCCATTTGAAAAATTCTTTCACGAATCCTACATCATCTCTGATGAACATAGGCTAAGAAATATTTTCAAAAAATGTTATTTTCGTATTTGAATGTTTTTTAAATATCCGTGCGTAGCATGGGCGGGCCGCTGCTTTAGTTATAATTTTATTTTAGAAAAAAATCTTTGGGAATAATAGTATATCATATTTCAACTATCAGGGCTTTTTTGTTGCATAGATAACTGCGGATAATAATTAGTATCAAGGTTCTATTGATATTTAATCAATTATGTGTGTATGATGCAGTTTATAGCTATTACCGCTCGGTCATTTCCTTCAAAAGAAAGTGAAGGCATGGATGGACCATGTTCCAGAGAAACCCAGAGCCAGTTCCTATTGCTTGTCCAAACATGGTCTAGGCTTTGTGTCTGTCCTATTTTGATAAATTGTTTCTTCAAACAATGGATCATTTAGCATTGCTAAAAGAGTTTTACTGAGTTTGGTGCTGGTTTCACGAAGGATCCCTCAACATTTTCCATCCACATGTTGGTAATCACTTTTGGTGACAGTGGCAGCTCCATATATTGTTGATTCTATGTAATGGTGGATATAATAAATTACTACATTATTTCATGTAACAATTTTGTTTAGTGTTTGTTTCTTTTATATTTTATAAATATCTTACTGATGTCCTAACAAAATATAACCGAAGTTGAGATTAATCTTTTGGCAACTTTTCCTCATATTCCAGTTCGTATTTAAGCAACATCACATTCTACCATATCTATTAAAATCTAATTCCTTTACTTGCATGGTTTCGTTGTTAAATCATAAAATCCTAATGTACCATGAAATCATTATCATTAAGTATACTATCTTATTATTATAATTTCTTTGTTAGTTGGTTGTTGTCACAAATTTTGCCAAGATCCTGTCATGCTTATTTAATCAGTGATTCACATGGTGAAATGGGAATGTTGCGATATACTATGATGACACATCAACCCAAGTTGGATCCTGGCCTCCAATACCAAGAGACGACATTTTTTTTGTTTTTTTTTTTATATCAGATAGGTTAGCCAGAGACCACTATCTCACCTGATGGTAAGTGATGATGTGGTCGAAGATGTTGTTCAGGCTAACCTAGAAGTACTGGCTCTCAAGGACAGCTGCCGAAACACACCGTTAGGTGCTTGGCGACAGATTTTCTATTTGAGGGTGGTAGCTAGACAGGCGGGCATTCGCAAAATGCCCTACCACCATGCAAACCATGCGACCTTGTGCTCTTTCTAGATGAGAGAATAGAGGCTAGAAACCACCTTCAATTAAAAAATATAGCGCTAAGAACTTTACATTTTTTTTAGTTAATTGAATAGATCCATCATTGTCACTTCTATCTTTTGACCACAATATAAGCGAAAATAACAACAAAAATAAATGTTATACATATTCCAAAATCACAAATATACGATAGGAAAAATTTAAGTCATGTGCGGGATTCGAACCCGCGTCCATCCACCCCTTGAGCCGGGATATGCTCTAACCAATTGAGCTAACATGACGTCATAACTCGAATCATTCCTATCGTTCTTTAACCATCGTATTGGGATGTAATGTAATCCGCATAGCAGGCGTTCTTGCAAACCTAACAATATTAAAAATGTTATACATAATTATGTTAATAGTCAATACTTTTGTTAGGATTGCGGTCACCATATATTCTCATTAAATGTATGGCGACCGCATATGTAAAATAACTAAATTATCTGAAGCACTCGTAGCGAAGTTTACTTAGCTGTTCTCAACCGATCAGCAAAGTTAAGCAACGTCGCCCGCGGTCATGAGTTGGATGGGTGACCGCTAGTGACATTACTACTGAGCGTTTCCGTGCTTCGGAGGGCACGTTCAGCCGTCGGTCCCGGTTGTCGTCTTAGGATGGCAGTCGTTATAGCATGGAGGTAGGGCATTTTGCGAATGCCCGCCTGGCTAGCTACCCTCAAGTAGAAAATCTGTTGCCAAGCACCTAACTGTGTGTTCCAGCAGCTGTCCTTGAGAGCCAGTAATAATTATTCATAATTAAGTAATTCTAGGTTAGTCTGAACAACACCTTCGACCACGTCAACAATTATCATCGGGTGAGATAGTGGTCCAAGGCTAGCCTAACAGCAATAAAAACAAAGAAATAAGGTTCAATATATGTTTATTTTTATACACCTTTTGGAAATTTTTCAATATGGTTGAAATATGGGGGCTGAAAACATAACACAAAATATTTCGCTCGTGTAAGTCGGAAGATCTCGGCGAAGCTTGCCTAGACGTTCCTAACTGATAAACTAGGTAATGCAACGTTCGCGGCGCTCATGTCGTGTTGGATGGGTCACCGCTAGTGGTATTTAATACAGGTTCCTCCGTTTTTCAGAGGGCACCATAAGCCGTCGATAGTCACAACATGGTGGTAGGGCATTTTGCGAATGCTTATCTGGCTATCTACCACCCTCAAGTAGAAAATCTGGCGCCAAGCACTTATCGGTGTGTTCAGGCAGCTGTCCTTGAGAGCCAGTAAATTCTAGGTTAGCCTAAAGTATCAAGTTATCAGTGGCTTAAACAAAATATTCGACCGCATCACCACCTAGGTAAAATAGTGGGTGAAGACTAGCCCATCAGCTATAAAAAAAGAACCTTCCTCCCGTTCACTTGCTACAATCATCGTCGCTCCTAGACACTCACATTGTCCTGCAGTTCACCGAATCTAGTAGGGCATCTACGTAATGTTTGTCGGTTCGTGGTTGTTACTCGAGCCTTTCTTCGACGTTGTCCCATTCCCTTATCATCGAGCGCAGTGACATGCCCATTCTTTACTTGCGAAATCTATGAGCTTTACTTTTCTTCTAAACTTTCGTGAACTAAACTCTAAATGTCTGTTTCTAAATAATAAATGACGGATCTATTCAGTCTACCCGTGACCACGGTCAATGCAACTTCATCGAAACGTCGAGGTTATGGAAAATATTATTATTTTGATCTTATTTTTTGACGACGATTTTGAAGCGCTTGTAGCAAAGTTTGCTTAAATGTTCAAATGTTCAGCAAAGTTTAGCAACGTCCGCCGCGGTCATGAATTGGATGGGTGTCCGCTTGTGACACTACTACTGACCGCTTCCGTGCTTCAGAGTGCATGTTAAGCCGTCGGTCCCGGTTGTCGTCTTAGGAAGGCAGTCGTTATAGCATGGTGGTAGGGCATTTTGCGAATGCCCGCCTGGCTAGCTACCACCCTCAAGTAGAAAATCTGTCCCCAAGCACTTAACGGTGTGTTCAGGTAGCTGTCTTTGAGAGCCAGTAATTCTAAATCGTTAGCCTGAACAACATCTACGACCACATCATCACTTACCATCAGGTGAGATAGTCAAAGGCTAACCTATCAAGCATAAAAAAATAAAAACTATGATATATCTCGTTGAAGACATTGTGTATTCGGTGAATATTATCTTTTTGAATTACTACGAGAAATTCCCAGTTTAGTTGTCTATGGCATGTGCGGCTCCTCATTTTTAGTTTTCTACTAAAACGTTCAGTTACTATTTCGGATTAAATGTAAAATAACTTACGCAACTAAATATATACGTGACTTATCTCAGTTTTGATAACATGCACTTGTCCGCTTTGTCTGCAATCTCCATGTGTACTCATACCTACCATATACTACTGTAGTAGACAGTCGGATGCTGACTGAATATTACAGCTAGTGCAAGTGCTAATGACATTTCAACTGTCCCTACGTATACTATCAAAACTAAATATCGCGAATTTTAAGTTTCGTGACTTTACGAGGACCGTCACATTCCATACTTAACGACTTTATAAAACTGAAAATATTAATAATATTTGAAATAAATTTTATCTACATTGTAATATAATGTGATAGAAACAAGTTGCGACGGTAATAAAAAACCCTTTTATTACCGAGTTGGACTGGTTGAGTTTCGGTAGTCTACGTAGGGACAGTCGATTTATCGAAAAAAAAAAACTGTTCTTTTAACACTGTTCTCTTTTAGAATGTTGCATGTTTCGTATCTAGTTTGTAAATAAAATATGGTCATAATTTAAAAAAAAGTCACGGACCCTGGAGTCTGTGGAGTGTAGATTTATATAATAAAAAAAAAAATTACAGCTAAAGGATTGCTCCCAATGTCTCTTTGTATCATCTCACCACATTCAAACGAACCTACCTATGACGTTTTATAAAAAAAAACGATATATAAACTTTACCTTTTATAATGAATAGATTCAGGCGTTACTTTGCGGAAATCTATGTTTAATAATAACAAATATTTTTAAAAATCAAAGATATATTAAAGAAAACTTCAAAGAATTTTCGAAAATTCTTCCGGTTTGGTTGCGTGGCGTTTGTGACGTCACGTCGGCTTAACAGGAAAATTAGGCGGAATTGTCACTAGATATATTTTTTAAGTGTTTTATTAAAATATTACCATGATGTTTTCTTAAAATATTTTAAAAATATTTGTTATTATTTACCTTTTATACATCACCATCACTACATAGTATGAAACAAAATCGCTTCCACCGCTGTCTGTCCCTGTGTCAGCTATTGAAGCGCTCGTCGCGAAGTTTGCTAAGCCGTTCTTAACCGATCAGCTAAGTTAAGCAACGTCAGCCACGGTCATGAGTTGGATGGGTGACCGCTAGTGACATTACTACTGAGCGCTTCCGTGCTTCGGAGGGCACGTTAAGCCGTGGGTCTCGCTTGTTGTATTAGGATGGCAGTCGTTATAACATGGTAGTAGGGCATTTTGCGAATGCCCGCCTGGCTAGCTACCACCATCAAGTAGAAAATCTGTCGCCAAGCACCTAATGTTGTGTTCCGGCAGCTGTCCTTAAGAGCCAGTAATTCTAGGTTAGCCTGAACAACATCTTCGACCACATCATCACTTACCATCAGGTGAGACTGTGGTCAAAGCCTACAAGAAAATAAAAGAAATAGATCTTTAAAACTACGCAACGGATTTTGATGCCTTTTTTTTAATAGATAGAGTGATTCATCGGAAGGTTTATATGTATACTACATTAGAGAAGCACTGATAATTTTAATGGTCTCTAATGTGAAGTCAAAAGTAACCTTTTACCTTTCAAGAATAACCTCTAAAGAAAACATGTTTGTATTGTCTAATGACAAAAAAATATATGAACGTTGTATATAAAGACATGTAGTATATTTAGTATCAGATATTTTGGTTTCATATTGTAGCGACGAGCTTATTGCTACCTGCAAGCAATATTTTTACACGTAGAGTCTGTAGTGGAAAACTGTGCCTTTTTTCGTTCGCGGAACGAACCCAACCCATCTTGAAATTCTAAACCGGCACTTAACGCCACAAATTTGGTGTATTTGAAACGCTTGTGGGCACGTTAGGCCTTCGGTCCCGGTTGTTGTCTTGGGATCGTTATGGCCTAGTGGTAAGGCATTTTGCGAATGCCCGCCTAGCTAGCTACCAACCAACTAGAAAATCTGTCGCCAAGCACTAAACGGTGTGTTGCGTCAGCAGTCCTTGCAAGCCAGTAATTTTAGGTTAGCCTGAACAACATCTTCGACTACATCTCTTACCATCAGGTGAGATAGTGGTCAAAGGCTAGCCTATCAGCTATGCATAAAATAGTACATTGTACATCGAGGGAAGAAAACGATCTATTTCTGTTCGAGAGTTTGTTTAAGCCCGACGCGTAGCGGAGGGCTTAAAGGCGTCTCGAGAACAGAAATAGAACTTTCTCCCGAGTGATACATAGTGCTTTATACTGCACCTACGAGGAAAATAAAATCATTATACCGACGGTTGAAAGGCAATAATTACCAAGCGACATTTTGGGCAATATTGAGTTATATAATACCATTGAAATCAGAAAAAAATTCTGCGTCGATTGGTCCTACTCTCATGCCGCTAGGACAAAGTTTGTTGTCGCTTAGTAACTTAAAATAAAACACATTTTCACAATTTTCGGCGTCTAAGCGACTAAAATTATACCAATTTATGAATAACTTTCACATAGTATCTATTCGATTTTTACTTTTTACACTTAGTAATTTTTGCCTAGACTCGAAATAATGTGTTTGAACTTAAAGTATTTTTTGCCTTGCGGTAACTAGGTATAGTATATAGGCGTAGTTTAAGACTTTTTGACACACCTTAACCATACATTTATTGTCACTTAGTACTTTTTACCTAAATGCGATGAACTATAAAACGTCAAGTAGCAATATTTACCTGCCCTGTACAGGATATATTTTGTCATTTGGTAATATTTTACCTGCCGGTTTTTTTAATGATTTTGTTACATAGATGCTAATTACTGGTATTAAATTTGTATAAAACTGAGCTTATTCCTTATGCAAGTATTTTGTTTTGTCGGTTACCCAAACTGTAAAGCAGCTTTTTAGTGGTATTTGGTAACAAAATAAAGATTAAGACTTCACCGAATTGTCGCATAGGCAACCTGTGTGCTCGCACACATCGCTCAAAGTGATTCATCGCGTAGCTTGAAGTGTACTCGGTAAGTGCAATATAAAGATTTGATAAATATTACATTATATAATGCACATTTTATATTGATTTTAATTCATGGTTTTAGGTACATAATAATCGTAATAAGCGAGTAGATAAGATAATTAAGTAAGCTGTGTCAAACGCCGGTGTGGATAGCAGGGATTTGAGCTGTTTTGTACTCGCTTAGTTAAATAATTTAATCATTTATGCTCTCAATAATAACGAACGGAAAATTCTAATATTTAAATTTAATTATTAGGGACCAAAATATCACGGCTTTTACAAAAATAAAAATGAAAATCTGCAGCGATTGGACCAATTTATCAAATACCTTGGTTTGAATAAACCGGTATGTTTTATAAATTTTCACGCTGTAGTTTAACAAAAAAGGCAATGTGTAATAGGTATATTACGTTTTTATCATTTTTATTTTTTGCATTATATGATTTCAAAGGAATGCCCTTCAACGACCACCGTTGCAAGTACTTGTGAGACTCTTTCTGCTGGCAATGTCACTAAAAATACTGGTCGAATGATTGATGATCAATCTGGGCCAATAAATTATGATCAATAGCACCAAAACTATAGCGAAGCATTAATGGATGAAATTGTTGGAAGTTGGTTGGGTCCTACTCTAAAAATTAACCTGCAGATCTATCTGGACAACAGAATACAATCCATGTCCAGCTGGTGATTATTCTGTAATCTAAATTGGCATACCAAAATATAAACCAGATAAAGAACTTTTAACATGTAGGTTGATTTGACTGTACTGGAAACGTTCACTGCAAGCAACGCCTAAGAAGAAACAGTTAAAAACAATGAAGATGGATTGCATTACAGAAATAAATACTGCAAGCTACATCGAAGTAAGTGCCAATCCTACACATTCTACCGTTAGGAGATGGTCTGAATATGACGGATTACGGCAAAACTGATAAAACGTAAACATTTATTACATATCAGGGTATGATGATTACTCAACTCTAATTGCTTATGAAGAAACTTCAATTAAGGATTAATTGTTAGAATTTTCTTCTAATGAAGAAGTGGAAATAGGTTCAAAAAGAGCAACCACAAAGAAAGACGAACTAAAAACAGAAAAATATAAGTTTGTATGATAATAATGAAGAAAGTGTTAGAAAAAAGTAACATTTCAAATATTTACCTCAAGGAATCTAATTTAAGACCATGGTACCTCTTATGTCGTGTGACTATTCAAATATGCTGAAAGCAAAGGCAAAATAGAACCTTGTTACACCTTGCAAGGTGATAAAAAAAAAAAAAAAAAAAGTAAGTTATACGTACTCAATTACACAATGAATTCACCGAGATACCGTATTCTGCGTTTACGCCAATGATTTGCCAGACTCAGATATTGAAGACGTAGAGCCCGGTGATTCTTCAATATTTGACATTTTCAATGTTGATTATTATGGGTAATTTTGATAATACTCTATGTAACTTCCTAGTAAACTAATGACTAAATTATGTAGATTATATAAACCTTCTTTTAATATTTTAATGTCGATGAATGGATCTCAATCAATAATTTTCACTTCGTAACCTATATCTACCTGGCTATATAATACTTCATTTGGAATTTTGCTTCGATTTTAATAAATATTTGATTGTGATAATAAGGTACAAGTGTTAATTATTCTTATGTGACATTCCATAACATTTCTGTTTGATTTAAATGTTATTGCTAAAACCTAATTTTCCTAATAAGTAGTAACTGAAGCTTTAAATAAGTGAAAGTTGATCATAATTATGTAGTATAATTGCAAGTTTACGAAAATATTTTCATTCGTAAAACCCGTAAAACGTCTTGTAATTTCAGAATATTCATTGAGAATTGTATCCCAAATTTATAGTTACAAATTTGAGATACAATTATCAAAGAATGTTGTATGCGATTCAATTATTTTTCATGAAAATAATTTCTTTAAAAAACTGATATTAGTATTGTAGATAGTTATATTTTTAATTACTGAGTAATAATAGTTTAAGACTCCTGAAAAAGGCTGATCAGAAAAATTAAAATTGTTGATTAAAATTTGATTTAAATAAGTAATGAATAGGTAGGTATCAGAAAACCATACCAATTCAAGAAACGTATCAGTAGTTTAAGACAGCAATTTTCTTTTTAAATGAAATTTTATAGCACCTATTCATATTTTGAAATTTCAAATATTTTGTTTTAAAATAAATTGCCTTACTTATTTACAACGACTGCTCATGTTCTTAATGAGATCAGGTGTCTACTTTGCGAGATATTTGACTGCAATATTCGGACTTTAGAGGCTTACATAGAAGTGTTTGACAAAGGGTTAGGCCTCTAAACCTTCACCAATCTGCACTAGGGCAGCCTGGCAAAGTATGCTCTAATTTGTCCCGCGTAACATGGAGGCCTATAGGCCTCCATGTTATTATTATTATAATAAGCAGTGAGTGATTGTATATTACTACAAAGGCTGTTTTCAATATCTAAAAATCTTTAATTGTGTGTACTAAAATCTTTAATGTTGTGTACTAAAATATAAATGTATGTTACTTGTTCAATAAAATCCTACACATACCTCATTTAATTTGTAATATGGTTGAAATTGCCTGGCAGCAAAAGTTACTTGGTTTTTAGTTCGATCATTTTACCTAGATGCCAAACATCTGCTGCTTCTGGATGCATCATTTTGCTTAAAACACAATTGTAAAATACGGGGGTTTAGTAAATTTAACATGTTTTATAATAAACTTTTGCTGTCGGAAAGTAATTTTTACCTGTTTGCGATTTTGATTAAAATTTTACTAACCGACACTAATTCTTGAAATATTGAGAATATTCATAATCTTTAAATGCCAGTTTACAAAGCTTATAAACTTTATTTAAAAATTGTTAGAATCGAATTGCTATGACTAACAGGCGATTTTTGACGATTTTTTTTTCCAAAAAATAAAACTTTAACATGCTCTCCTGTAAAGTTGCCATCATGTCGCTTGGTAATTATTGCCTTTCAAGCGTCGATACGTTTTCTCGTACTTACCTCGAGACTTCTCAGGCAGTAAGTTCTTTATGACTTCTTGAGCTGCATTTCTTATTTATTTAGATTAATTAAATAATTAATAAAAATTATTTAGGTTAATTAAATAATTAATAAAAATGATGTAGATTAATTAAATAATTAATAAAAGCGTACTGTTAAAATATCAATTTAAAAAACAATATTTAACCAAACATAACAAATTGCCGCGCTATTTTTCTCGTAGTGCAAAAAAGGTTGCCAACCTCCTTTCATTGAAAATCGAGTACAAATAAAAATCACAGCTCTTTTTTCTAATTATTTTATATAAAACCTTTTTGAGATTGATTTTTTTTAGCTAAAAACAAAGAACGCTACCAGGGCAGGTGTGGATTTTTATACAACATTCCTTCACTGCTACGGAGTGCAGGAATGAAAATATAACCATATAACTTTCCCCGCCGTACATTTATAAGGGAAAAATGACGAACTTTATAACATGATTTTGAACGAGTAATGAGACCTTTTCTGAGTGGGTGTGGTATAAATATTATAAAATTAACCACATCGACGCGGCTACGACGCAGATTAGTCCGTCCCTTTATTGTACTTTATCCAGAGTCTAAAGTACAATGTTCGTACCAGCTCTGATAATGTAGGTTTAACAACACAACTGACGGCATAACATTAAGTTGGTAACCGTCCACTATAGAATATATTGTATGTACAGTGATTACGTAACAGAAAAGTTTCTCTTTGCCAAGTTCAAAACTCTGTAATGGCGAAAGGTACCAGCATAGTGATGCATTTACGTAACTTTGCAATAACTATTCTTATTTGTTATTGTTGAGAGGCCGTCCATTTATCACGTGATGTTTTTTTTAGCATTTTTTACCCCCCCCCCCCCCCTTTCCCTTGGTAATACGTGGTGAGGTTTATGGCGACATGATAGCGACGTTGCACATGTTTTGAAGGGGTGAAGCAGACCCATTTTTCTTTAAATAATCTTAAGATTTAAAAAAAAACTAATTCCACAGCAGTATGTGAATGTTTGTTAGGATTACACACATTTTTATTGGTAAATATATGTTCGATAGAAACTGAATGAGGTTAATTCATTCCATAGTCGGGAACGTAATAAGGAGTGTTATTTAGGAAAGTTTACGATTTTTTTCTATAGAGCCAAATTTACTTAATCGTGTTTTGGGGCCCACAGTCGGATAAAGTGCTTTATGAACTGTTATTATACAGAAAATATAGCAGTAATTAACCGTTTTCAACAGTCTAGTATGGAATATTCGTGAGGACGAATCGTAAAAGTTGGAGCATATTTCGTTTTAAGACTAACCCCACCACCCACCCAAAATCACGAGTATTTTTACCTACAAAGAATGTTAATTTTTTTATATTATTATCTTTAAATACAGGCATAAAGTTTAATCTAATTTTGTTCTGAATTCTTCGTGGAGACATCATCGTTCGTTGCCTGGCAACAGTCAAAGTCACATTACACGCCTGTTTAGTGAAGAGAATTCAGGAACCTGACTGCTCCATGAAATTATAACAATAAGATATGGCATAAGGACAAGTATCCAAAGCCAAGATATTAAAAAAAAAAAAAAAAACATTACACGCCGCTTTTCGGTTTAGAAATTGCGCGTTTGACGAAAAATTCAATACATGTGATATCTTACTACACCCCCCCCCTGGGACCATTGTGATATTTAGTGCTCTTTACTCAACCCCCTCCCCCTCTTTCAATGGACGGTAGTTAATGGTCGTTTTCTAGCTTTGTACATTTGCAAGTTTTGAGGGCGGGCAATTGTCTGTACAAAAATGTATTTCCTTATAGTCTTCCTAGCCTAGGTAATGTCACTTGACCAATCATTATATTGCATAAAATCTAGGGTTGCTATCACACGCGACTAATTTTTTTTCAGTCGTTTGTTATTATTAAAGTAAATATAATTTTGAAAATCATAAAAAATGCCTCGTTTACCACCATAGACCACCAGAAAAAATTAAAAAGTTTTTAATATAAAAGAAAACGAGAGCCTTCATAATATACTCTCATAAAATTTTAATGACAACCGATTCGATTATGTCGCGTTTGTTGGTACGAATAATGTATGCAGGTTAGTAATATAACATAACTATTAGTTTAATTTTTTTTACACAGTCAATTTTTGAAATGGACGAATCGGCTTCTTTTAATTCTCTTGTAGATTTTTTCATACACTTGGTGGGAATTTAATTTTAAGCACCTTATTTAGTTTGTGTAAACCAATTGTACGTAGTTTGTGAAATTATTGTTATATTCACCAAAATGGTAGATGAGTTTAACTGAAAATTTTATGTACGTGAGATGAAAGTTCTTATTGAATGATTTAGTACTTCTATTTAGACTAAAGGTGGTGACTAAAACGAAAAAAATCTGCCGTGTTGAAATATTACTGGAAATTGGATACTTAAAAATATCACACATAGCCGAGTTCATTATCATACAATTATCACGTCGTATCAAATATGATAAACATCTCATAATATTAACTTAGTTTTACTCTTTACATATGATATGACTAAGACATACAAAGACACTAATAATGTAACATTTTTTTTAATGTTATTGTGAAGGTACAAGCGCTAGGTCCGTCTGATGTTAAGCGGTATACTCTGCCTATAACAGATGCATTTCATCACAAGTGACGAACTGCACTGCGCCCATCACCTTGAGACATAGTTGTTAAGTCTCATTTTGCCTGTTATTTCACTGGCTCTCAAGGACTGCTGCCGGAACACACCGTTAGGTTAGTTTCTTAATAACTCATGTGACAAATAAAACCAATTAGTCACCCCGTGACCACGATCACTGCAAAGTGTTTGAAACGTCGGGACAAAAATTATGATAAATATACGCGATTTAAACCGTTTGAAGTTGTTTAATTACACCGTTAGGTGCTTGGCGACAGATTTTCTACTTGAGGGTGGTCGCTAGCCAGGCGGGCATTCGCAAAATGCCCTTCCACCATGCGGTGAAGCTCAAGCTCTGGGCGGGATTCGAACCATGGACCTGTTGCGCGGCAGTCCATAGCCAATGCCACTGAGCCATCACTGCTTAAAATGTCTATTTTATAACATACATAAAATCACGCCTCTTTCCAGTAGGGGTAGACAGAGACCACAAATTTCACACTTGTTACGATCCCTACATATCTCTTTCGCTTCATCTACACTCATCAATCCTTTCATACAACGGTCGCTTTAGGATACTCCTGACCTAGCCTTTTTTAAGAACGTCTTCAATCTGATTTCGGTTCTTCCCCTTCCAACATTTCAGTTCATTTGTACCATAATTTATACTTGTTTAGTCATTCTAAGTTCGTTCTCACTAATAAACCTACATTTTTCGTATTCGTACTATATTCCGATGTAATATTTTTTGTTAAAAAATAATTATAACCCTTTTTAAATACCACTACCTAACTAATACTAATTTTCTTTACCAAACAACAAAAATATTTAACATAAAGCAACTTTACCATTACAATACATGTATATTAATAAAAAAAATATTATCACAAAAAATACGTACAGAAATAAAATTTACAAAAAGAACATTTACTTACAACTTAAGAAATTCAAACAAATTAAAGACAAGAACTCCAACAACCAAAATGTACGGTAATCGGAACATACTGTATGAAGGAGCACAGTTCTATAACGAGTTACCTAAAGATCTCAAAGACTGTTAAATTCATTTATTTAAAAAGAAACTAAAAACATATATATATCTATGATAACATCTCGTAAGATCTCTGGACTAACATAAAATATTATTATAAAAACTTGGCTAATTAGATTAATTAGTTTTCAAGTTAAATAATTAACTGTGTCTCATTATAAGTGAACTCTGTTCATTATGAGAAATAAAATAATCATTAAACCTAAAGCTTAGCCGTGCGCTTCTTCCCCTCCACAGTAAATTATTGTTGCGCGTTTGTGCCGGCAGGTGAGGGGCGCGCCTACATGTGTAGAAAGGTCTGTACCGGGAATGTTTGTAGGAAAATCAATCCTGTCGGGGTAGGAAGCCCTCAAGTGAAGAGAACTTTATCTAAGTAATTGTAACTGTATTGTACCAGCCGGACTGTCCAATGCTGAACACAGCCTCCCCCATTAAGGAGGGATTTACCGTAATCCCCACGGGTGGCAGGCGTCTTGGGGATCGCAGTGTAAGATGGTAGTTCCTCAGAAGATGCTGCTGCCCACCTTCCGGTATATTACCTTTAGTCCGCTCTTACGATACCCACGGGAAGAGATGGGGGTGACAGCCCGGCTCTCACGGCCTTTAGCCCGGCACCCCACGGGCATAGTCAGTAATTGTAAAGTACAAAAAATATGAAATAGAGTGTTTATTATAAATGTTGTTTTTATTGTTCACAGAATCTTCAGGTGCACGTTAAACAAAATACCAGAGACAAACAGCTTACTCCAGAAGTCTAGGTTACCCCTAGGTATTCTTATACACCCGTTCAAGGACCTTAACGTAAGTACTGATTGGAATGATCCAAAACGGAGTGATCACGGTAGAGTTGGCTTTGCAACACACTGCCATTAACACTGCTAACATCACGCCACGTCATGTAGTACATGTATAGTTATAGGATAATTCACGTATTTGTAAGTGGCATAGAAAAAACGATCAGAAGGTTCACTCCGTAAAGCTTTCCAAAACATAAGCGACGTTAACTACGAAGCAATAAAGTGCACTTCAGCTCGCAAAACACAGGGTACCTATTATAATATATTCATTTTCAACGCGTCTCTCTTTCTAACGCATAGCCATGCATAGCTCTGATCTTTTCTGACGCAGCACGCACCGTAGAATAATCCCGTCTGAACGGATTCGTCGAAGTACTTGTAGCTTGGTACCTAAATTGCGAAGTGTGCCAGGCCTGTACTATTTACATTTTTAGTTCCCCAATATCATACATTTTCTGGACATATACCTTGTACCAAATAAATCCAAGAGTATTTTTCTCTAAAATGACTATATCTCATATTATGTTTCTTTATTTCATTATAATAATGTACTATTACTAATCTAGGTTTTGCAATTATTTTACCTACTTACCTTAAGTAAAATAATTGCAAAACAATGAGACGTCAAACGTATTTAATTATATATATTTTATTATATTAAAATATATCTTTCTTATAGCACCTTCAAAGTCTGCATTAGATACATGATGAAAATTTCAACAAAATAAAACTACTAACATAAAATACGCATTATTAGGGTTAGCTCAAACACTACTCGTCAGATTTCACTCCAATTTAAATGGGACCACATGTCAAGCGCCAGCTATCGAATGTAAATAATATCGTCAAAATCATTACACCCTGTAAAGAGTTCTACACACAAAAAACAAATACGGTCGGATTCAGAACCTCCTCTTTTTTTTAAGTGGGTTATAAACAGCAGTTGGACATCAAAAAGAAGTTGTTTCCACGTATATTTACTTTATCACCCTATATACGCTATAATGAAAATAATTATCGTCAGCGTCTTTTGTAATACATATCAAGCAGGTGTGTGAACGTTCTTTGTAACGTGGTATCGTTACACCAAGTCCAATGGACCTAATTTCGAGTATACTATACAGAAGCTGAATTATATCTATTTAATTGCATATAGTAATACTATGTATTATTTTTATTTACCTACCCAGGCATTATTCATTTTGTCACTATTTGTATCTTTATTTTTCATATTATTACCATTGAAAACCTTTGTGATTTCTGAGTAATTTCATGCACGCCATCATACAACCATTGTAAAAAACAATGTGACGATTCGTAGGAGACACACTGAAAGGTAAAACGTAATAGTTATTATCTACTCGCCGATTTAAGATAAATGATAGCGATGACGTCAGTGGGCCGATTATTAGGCAAATCAGAAGAAGTAATGTTTGAGAATGTTACAAGCATATTTCGTGCACTGTATATACACTAATTTAACGGGCAGGATTGAGTATGGATTCAAATTAAGCCTATTCTAGCTCGTTGAATATATTTTATTGGAGCGCCATATAGCTCAATTTTGTAAGAAGTGGACATCTTTTACGTCGTTCATTTGTTTTCATTCAACGATATAAGATTCACTTGTTTGCGCTTGCTTACGCTTTAAATTGAACCCGTAGTTCTGTCAATGTTTGTAGGAGGGCGCCAGTGAATTGAAGATTTTGCCTAATTGACGCAAGTGGAGTGGGAATTTTCTTATTCACCCATATTTTATTATACCGTTACCGTACCGTATCAGCCGGATCGTCCACTGCTGAACACAGCCTCCCCTATTAAGGGGGGTATTTGCCATAATCCCCACGCTTGGCAGGCGGCTTTGGGATCGCAGTGTAAGATAACAGTTCTTTAATAGTATATTATAAATCAACAATATTCCATGTACGTTTTTTTTGTTTAGTCAATGCTGCCAGCGCGCCAATAGCAGTCATAAACTGTTCTGCAGACTGCAGAGTTGTATTTTCACTGACTAAAAAAATAGACGAAAAAGTATAACATAGAAAACAATGAATTCCGTGCTCGCAGATCTTGCTGGCATTGCAACAGTTAGGGGCTCTTGTGACGTTTTTCCACTTACGAAATACTTGCAAGTTCGCCCTTGACAACGCATCAATATAAATCAATGTAAAAGCACAGAATAACTAAAGTACTAGGGTACAGAACGATCACTCTCGCAGTTTAGGTTTAAAAAATTGCCAACACTTACGACCGTTACCTGCATGCACGCGAAATTGAAACTTTACGTGTGATGTGAGCGTTCATAATATCCGTTGGGCATAGCTGACTCGAGACCAGTTTCGCGGTAAAATCACAGGTTTCCCACTCGCTGATATGTGCTCGGTAAATATTGTACTAAATCAATAAAGATAACAGTGTGTATTATAAGTTATAATAATAAACTACCTTTAGTCAGAAGATTTTTTTGAAGCTCAAGTTCGGTAAATGTACGCACAGACTAACGCGTTTAGCTGCGACGATTTAGGTAGCGATCAGTTCTTTTTATTTATGTCTTTGAGTTCTTTTGTGCGTATCAATAAGGTACGTTCTTTTCGGTTGAGGCAGTCAGACTCTGGAATGCATTGCCACTTGATACCAAGCGAGCTCCGTCCTTAAATGTTTTTAAAGACCAAGTTAAAGCTAATGAATAGATTCAGGCGTTACTTTGCGGAAATCCATATTTAATAATAACAAATATTTTAAAAATATATTTATATATAAATATATATAATATTAATTTGATGTTTTCTTAAAATATTTTAAAAATATTTGTTTTTATCAAGTTAAAGCTCTTTACCTGTCGTGCTATCATGAACTCCATGCATGTAAATTCCATATTTATATATTGTATTTGTATTTTTATGTACATGTGTATGTATTTTTGTGTTTTGTGTAAGAACATATTTATTATTTATATTGTTTATTGTATTCTAGATATGTATAAATATCAATACCTACTAATAAGTATATTGTACACCGCCATCCCTTGTCAAAACTTGCTCCTCTCCATTCAAAGGTTGTCTGGAAGAGATCGTTTGAGCGATAAGGGCGCCTATTGTTCACTGTTATAATGTAAATATTTTATTTTTTGTTTCGTTTAAGGTGTTCAATAAAGAGTTTATCTATCTATCTACGCTCAAACCAACAACATATCGAAACCCTCAATAAAACTGAAAAAAAAACTGATCCCCACCAACGCCACCGCGGACGCAGCTTCTATAACGGCTTAGGTTCACGCTTCATACTGGTCATTGACGAAAAATACGGCTCTACTTCAAAATCATGCAGATATCTAGTACGCTATATATATAACATAAGGTCTTTATTTATTTATTGTCTACAAAATGACTCTAGAAATATTACTTGATCATGTTTATGAAGGTCACATTTACATATATAACGCGGACTGACGTGAACTATATAGGAATCTATATAATAAATTACGCGTTTACTCTGAATTTGTGTAAACAAGTGTTTAGCAAACGATACAACAAAATGAACATTATCAACGTAACTATTCTTTGTTTTACATCGTTATTTATTATACGTAATGCTCGCGCACAAAGAAAGATATGCATGTACAATGTCAAACATGTCAAGAAAATTTATATATTTTATTGGAACATGATGAGCGGCGTAACAGGTAAATAATCCACTAATAAGCTACTGCCCCTGCCCATAACACATACTTACAGTTTTTTCCTAACACATTTGTCTTCAGTACAGCCCTGAATATGAAATATTAGTTCAGTAAATTTTATATGCCCATGAAGCAGTGATGGCTCAGTGGCATTGAGCAATGAATGAATAAATGAATTATTAATAATAATTATATATATATGGACTGCCAAGCAGCAGGTCCGTGGTTCGGGTCTCGCAGCGAGCATCACCGCATGGTGGAATGGCGTTTGTTTTCTCACGTAGAAACTCTGTCGCCAAGCACGGTGTGTTCCGGCAGCTGTCCTTGAGAGCCAGTAATTCTACGTTAAGCCTGTTAACACCTCCGACCACAGTTACAAAAACAAAATCTTCTTTCTTAGTTTAGGCGGCTATTCTTGAGGACCTGCTCCAATAGGTACCTACTAAGATGGACGTGTTAATAGGTACCTACTAAGCTATAAACGTTCACATCATAACCTACTAACAAATAGAGGTCGAAGTCTAGCCAACCATTACCATCTAAACCCTTTCAATATGTATCTAGTCGACGCGACACCTTCGGTAGACCCTCCCTTCGATCTGATAACAGTCAATAAATGAGGACCTTATATTCTTTTGCAGGTAATGCCATACGATTTAGGATGTTATGACGAGGTAGCACGACATATTATCCACATTTAACTGAAAGATTAATCGTAATATGACGTTGACTTGAGTCTTTTGTTGTTGTTTGCAGCATCTGCCGGTGATTCAGTGCAACACGATCGTGCGGTGTCGAGCGTGTAGGACCTATATCAATCCGTTCGTCTATTTCGTTGACGCCAAGCGGTGGAAATGCAACCTCTGCTACAGGGTCAATGACTGTAAGTTCCAAATGTATCTTATATCTTTTATCTCTATTGTACCTATATATATTGTTTATTATTTTTAATATTGTTAGGTTTGCAATAACGCCTGCTATGCGGATTACATTACAAAATCACAAATATACGATAGGAAAAATTTAAGTCATGTGCGGGATGCGAACCCGCGTCCATCCACCCCTTGAGCCGGGGTATGCTCTAACCAATTGAGCTAACATGACATGACGTCATAACTCAAATCTTTCCTATCCTTCTTTAACCATCGTTACATGACTTAAATTTTTCCTATCGTATATTTGTGATTTTGTAATATATTGTTTACATTGTACCTATGTATCTTTTTCCTTTGTATACCAGTATCACGCATGGTGGAAGGACATTAAGCGTATGTCCGCTTGGCTAGCTACCACCATCAAGTAGTAAAGCTATCGCCCAGCACCTAATGGTGTGTTCCGGAAATTGTCTTTGAGAGCCAGTAATTCTAGGTTAGCCTGAATGACATCTTCGACCACATCATCACTTACCATCACGTGAGATAGTGATCAAAGGCTAGATGTATAAAAAAAAAACAGTGTGTTGTTTATATGTTACTTTGCTGCTTGTTTTGTGTGTAAGATTATGTGAAACTTTTAAAATAATAATTGAGAGAAGAACACTGTTTTATAATTTAGAATCATTTTAGTTGAAACACAAGAAGATGGTGTTTTGGAATTTAGGGGTAAGACTGCATGAGTGAATTGTTTCACAGAGTTTAGTTTAGTAGAATATTAACGTTGTTAAATATTTACTCAGCGAAATTTTGCAATGCAGTGTCACAGTTACGATACACACGATAACGTTTACTACGAATTCACAGACCATTTTCTGAGCCCGTTGGTTATTGGTGATTTGTAAAAAGTAATGCCCGTATGACAATTATAGTTGAGGATTTCGCAATTCTTTTGAGATTACCCATATTAAATTAATCTATACCAGCTTATGCAGGTATAGATTAGTTTAAAATGTAACCGAATTCGGATTTTGTTTAGGGTACATAAGTAATCCAGAAGGATAAATATCAGGCTTAACGACATGCATGTAAAATTTCACCTAGTTTGAACACTTGGTATTTACAATATGAAGATATAAGTTTGTATGGAAAGCGCCATGAAGACACTTTTAATATAGGTATAATAATAATGATAATAAGCTTTTATCTCAGAATTTTCTTAAATAACAGTTTTAAGTCTTAGTCTGTGTTAGATTCTAAATAATATCCCTCAATTCAGAGTGCCTTTCGGCAAAGCCTCCTCTAACTCTCTCCAATGTATTCTGTCCATAGCTGCCCTCTTCCAGTACGGAACAGCTGTCATCTTGATTTCATCCTCCCACCTTTTGATCTGCCTTCCCTTGCTTATTCTTCCGTGTCTTGGATACCAAAAGAGATAAAAAAAAAATTTTTAGTTTTTTTTTGCTTTATAGGTTAGCATTTGACTACTATCTCACCTGATGGTAAGTGATGATGTGGTCGAAGATGTTGTTCAGGCTGACCTGGAAGTACTGGCTCTCAAGGACAGCTGCCGGAACACACCGTTAGGTGCTTGGCGACAGATTTTCTACTTGAGGGTGGTAGCTAGCCAGGCGGGCATTCGCAAAATGCCCTACCACCATGCTATAACGACTGCCATCCTAAGACAACAACCGGGACCGACGGCTTAACGTGCCCTCCGAAGCACTGAAACGCTCAGTAGTAATGTCACTAGCGGTCACCCATCCAACTCATGACCGCGCGCGACGTTGCTTAACTTTGCTGATCGGTTAAGAACAGCTAAGTAAACTTCGCTACGAGCGCTTCAAAAGTTTGCTCCATTTTTCGTACTTGCGACATATTGGCCCGTCCAACGCCATTTTTGTTGGTCTATCTTAGTGAGTATGTCTTTTAGCTTCGTTTTATTCTTCATAGTTTCGCAATGTATTCTGTCACTTCGTCTGATATTAAGTATGCTTCGTTCCATGGCTCTTTGGCAGCTTTGAAGTCTTTCTCTGTGAATTTTACTCAGAGTAATATACTGAACATCAAGTCTCGTTGTGCGAATTCTACGTCATTTTGTTATTCTTCATTTATTGTGATGTGTTAATTATGTTCCTTTGTTAGTTATAAAATAAACTGATAATAAAATCCATGACTATCTAATTTCGATAAGTATCACGTCCACGCTTTAAGTTTTATGGCGATATTAAAACTGTCGTGTTGGATATTCTTATCTATGATATTACAAGCTTAGTTATTGCCCGTCGTCACTTCCCTCTTCAGATCAACGACTTAAAAAAATATTATAATATTTTTTTGTGGGGTGAGCGGTAAGAAACAAACTGACACGCTTACATTTTTAATGTTGGTAAGATTTAATTTGGATATCCATGAAAGTCGGGACCTACAGATAGTACTTTAGTGCTTTCTATAGAATTATTCCGTCGGGTGCCGGGCTAGAATGTCACCCCCCGATTGCTACCTGTGAGTGTCGTAAGAGGCGACTAGAGGTAAAATACCGGAAGGTGGGCAGCAGCGCCTTCTGAGGAACTGTAAACTTAAACTGCGATCCCCAAGACGCCTGCCAAGCGTGGGGATTATGGCAAAATCTCCCCATAATGAGGGGAGGCTTTATTCAGCTGTAGACAATCCGGCAGATAAAGCAGAATAGTTGTAACCGAATTGCCGACTCGGCGCGGGCAATTATAATTTTTAAATCCGGTCATGAGTCAGCCGCCGCCTTGTGTCGTCGAACAATATGGACGAGGACTAATGTGTAAAATCATTTAGGGCCAATTTCACCAAATTAGGATAAAACTGTACGATGATAACTTAAACCGTTATATCCAACAAAATATAGTAGACCTTGTCCACCATAGACGTTCAATAATGTTGCAGTTTTTTTAATTTGCCATTGTATTGACTTCAATGAAATTTGGCATTAGGCAGACAGCTGTAGTAAAGGGAAAAAAATATCCAAGCTTGATAAATTATACCTTAGAATTTGGCGGTAAAGCACAATAAACTAATACAATTATGCTACATTCCCACAGCGGATAATACATACTATTACTATGTCCACCGCTGCTGTCAGATGTCATAAAAGTCCAAACCGAGCAGTTTTTTCTACAACAAGAATCCAACAAATTTAAATTCTGTGTCTAGGTTTGACGTTCTATGATTGAGTAGACTTACCACATTTTAATGGTTAAAGTATAAAGTTATTCGCGTATTACTTTAACCCAACATTGGTAAAATTGGACCTTAGACAGCAAGCTTTTTGATAAAATACGCATTGATAAACACTATAATAATATGTAGATGTGAAAATCTTTTATATATCTTTTATATTATATATATGAAATGAAATATAATAAAACGCATCTTATTAATACACCGAGTATTACAAACATTATATACAGGGTGCCCGGTAATGAATGGATAACCTTAAATTAGGTATTTGTATATCTAATGGCCATTCAGAAAAAAAAACAGAACAAAAAAAAATCAAGTAGTACCAAAGTTATGGTCTTTTTAATAAACAAACATATTCATTTTGCCAAAGTTTAAGCATCCATAGCGTAAAAAAAAAGTATGAATACACATGTGACCAATCATTTTAAAATAAAGTGTGCCTAAAGCCGGTTTCAAAATGGTATTTGTTTTACTAAAAAAAAATTTTTATTTTTTTTTGTTCTGTTTTTTTTTCTGCATGGCCATTAGATATACAAATACCTAATTTAAGGTTATCCATTCATTACCGGGCACCCTGTATATGTTATACATTTATTTGTCCTCATTTTAATTTACTTACTTATAGTGCGTTACTATTATATATAATTAGTACTATATAACGATTACCTACTAACATTAGTTTAGTTCTACCTACCTACTATAATACATTTATGGATCTTAGATAAGCACAGAAAAATTTGGTTGAGATAAGCAAAAAGTAAAGATAATTATTACAAAAATAAAGTTTATTGTCATTCATGCCGGATTCCTTAATCTAACTCAGCCTATCTTATCTTATTTCCAGTACCAGAAGAGTTCCAATATGATCCAGTCAGCAGGTCATACGGCGATCCGTCGCGGAGGCCTGAGATCAAATCGGCAACCATTGAATTTATCGCGCCGGGAGAATACATGCTGCGGCCTCCGCAGCCCGCAGTGTATCTATTCTTATTTGACGTGTCGCAGATAGCAAGGGAATCGGGGTATTTGCAGGTAATTTAGTGTAACATTGAAGCAGGTATTTAAGTTTAGCCATTTCTAAGGGATAATTTCATCTAACTACGCAGTTAATTTTATACTGTAAACCACCAAAATGTGATAGGGTTTACAGATGTCAAATCATATTGTAATATTTTAAATTTGCTGTACCTATCTAATTTGCTGTAATTATGTGGTCCTGATGATGCCACTTCGTATATTTTTTTTTATGAGATAGGAGGTAAGTGATCACCTGGTGGTAAGTGATCACCGTCGCCCACGAACATCCGCAACACCAGAGGTATCGGTATGCGTTGGCAGCCTTTGAGGAGGGAATATGCTCTCTTCTTGAAGGCTCCTAAGTCGTATCCGTTCGGAAATACTGCATCTGGCAGCTGGTTCCATATTGTGGCAGTGCGAGGTAGAAAATGCCGTCAAAATCACAAGGTTGTGGACTTCCAGACGCCGACATGAAATTGATGAAACATCATGCTTTGTCGGGACGTCCGATGGTGAAATTGAGCTGCAGGTAGTAAATCGAACAGTTTCTCAGAACACTCCCCGTGATAGATGCGGTAGAAGATGCAGAGTGATCCAACATCTCTACGTAGTGCCAAAGGGTCGAGCCGGTCAGAGAGAACCTGATCGTCAACGATTCGAGTCGCTCTGCGTTGTATGCGGTCAAATGGAAGAAGCTTCGTGCAAATAAACATAAGATAAGACGTAACTTGGAAGAAGGTACGGCGCGTGCGACCAACAAAAGCCTGCGTAATTGAATAAATGGCCGAATTGGTCACATGGTCAGTCCGCTAGCAGTATATACACGGTACTTTGTGCTAGCCGCGTGCTTAGAGATCGTGGTAGACTTACTATAATAGATATCTAAACGCTGAGCGAGATGCTAAAACAGAGGACTACCGCTGAAAAGAGGCTAAATATGCAAATGCACATGAATATTTAACCTATACCTTATTTTATAATCCACTCTCTAATAATGATAAATAATGTCAAGTTTTGATTAAATTACATATCAATGTATAAATAAGACAGTAATATATAGTAAATATATACAACAGCATATATATTTATGCCGTCGTGATGGAACAAGCACGAGGCTCACTTGATCTTAAGCGGTAATATCTGCCTATAACAGATGTAGTACGTCACAAGGTGAACTGCACTGCGCCCATCATCCTGTGTCATATAGTTGTTAAGTCTCATGTGCCTGTAATTTCACAGGCTCCGAATAACTGCTGCCGGAACACACCGTTAGGTGCTTGGCGATAGACTTTCTACTTGAGAGTGGTAGATAGCCAGGCAGACAATCGCAAAATGCCCTTCCACCATGCGGTGAAGCTCAAGCCAGCGATGGGGATTGCCAACCACCAGGCACCTGCGGCACGGCAGTCCATAGCTATTACCGCTCGGCCATCATTGCTTCAAAAATTTATATAAATTATTCGTATGCTAAAACCCAAGAGGGCAACAATAGCTGGCGCGTCAGCCAGCTTTACTGCTAAAAATCAAAACTGAAAGTTACAGACTGGCTACAATCTCTCACATACGACGAAACTGAGCAGATTGTGAATTTTCAAACTTAAGAGCTACTACTACTATCATGTGACACAATATAACACATAACACTCTCTTACACATGCACACACACAAAACACACCCTCATACATGCACACATGCACCCTCGCACACACACACACACACACACACACACACACACACACACACAAACACACACATAGTTAAATTAGATTAACAATATGCTTAAGACTTTTTGATTCCATGTATTCTGTGGAACTAATTGTACCTTAATTGCTAAGGAGGAGGGCGTTGATATTCGCAACACAGTTTTTTTTATCTAAAACTGTCGCGCAACAACATATGAACAAAAGCAGATGAAAACGATGATACCGTTTTCATCTGCTTTTGTTCATATGTTGATGTTCCGAATAAAGATTTTTTATTATTATTACTTATATTGAATGTATTTGTTTGTAGATTGTATGCGACACTCTGAAGGAGAGCCTGGACCAGCTGCCAGGCGATGCTCGCACACAGGTTGGGTTCGTCTGCTTCGACAGTCACGTGCACTACTACCTCATGAGCGAGGGACTTACCAGGCCTAAGGAGATGACTGTACTCGACATCGACGGTAAGGACTAATGGCATTCAAAAGTACTCATCACTTTGGAAATAATCGCGATTTTTATCCATATTAACTTATTAGGAACCGGCTAGGACCCGCGTTATATTCCCTTCGCGCAATCGTGACTACCAGACAAAGGACTTCAAAAGAGTCCGAAACTGGTCGGAATCTTTCCGGTAAATATAACGCGGGTCCTAGCCGGTTCCTAATAAGTTAAAAGTACTCATGTCTGGAATAGGCTTTACGTGACAAACAACCGAGCTCCACTATCAGCGCTTTCAAAACTCTTTCGAGAACTTTCATTGTTTCAAATATACTTATTCTTTATTTCAAATGTATTGCTTGCTGGAACCTTACAACGATTAAGTAAAAATGATTTAAATTGAACGTTAGAACAGATAATCAAAACAGCTAAACCATTCTTTACATTTTGCCTTATAGGCCGCTTTCAAAAATCACCAGATGAATGTAAAAGTATGTTAAAGGTACTTGAAAGTTGTCCGGTAATCACATCAGTGATTTTTACATTTACCCTATGCCATTCGAAGTAATTGTTCACTTGATAGTTGAATTGGTTGCCCAATGCCATGGCATGATGGCTCAGTGGCATTGGCTATGGACTGCCGCGCAGCAGGTCCATAGTTCGAATCCCGCTGCGGGCTTGAGCTTCACCGCACGGTGGGAGGGCATTTTGTGAATGCCTGCCTGGCTAGCGGACACCCTCAAGTAGAAAATCTGTCGCCAAGCACCTAACGGTGTGTTCCACCAGCTGTCCTTGAGAGCTAGTAATTCTTGGTTCAGCCTGTTAACACCTTCGACCACATCATCACTTACCATCACGTGAGATTGTGGTCAAAATCTTACCTATCAGCAACAAAAAAAATAGTATATGACAGTCCCCTTATTGAAGAAATTGCTTACTTCCCTATAATAAAAAGCAAATCTTTTCATATCAGAACCACCGCTAGCCAAAAACAAGACCAAGTAAGGTAATGTAAATCAATCCAGTAGCAATTTGTCAGATATCTAAATAGCAATTCACCCTAGTAGAATAATGTCAAAGACGTTAAGTTAAAATACGCTCTCTTAATTAAAACGACCAAGCAGGCAATTGGCCGATTGATCATAATGTAAAAGACTGAAAACGTGCCAATGACCGAAAGCATAAGTAAATAATTGTACATAATATACCCTCTCAGTCTCCTTCTGTCTCCCTCTCAGTATACCTCAGTAAACCTTTTTGGTTTAATCTTATCTCTCTCTTCTTCTTTTTGGTAAAATAAATAGGAAGTAGTCAGTACATATTGCAGAGAGAAATTTAAGACTGAAAGGGTATATTATTTACGATTATGTTGTAGGTTTTCGCGATTATTACACATGGTAATTCAACAACTTTAAACGGTTTAAATCAGTCACCCCGTGACCACAATCACTGCAAAGTGTTTGAAACGTCGGGTCAAAAATAATGATAAATATACGCGATTTAAACCGTTTAAAGTTGTTTAATTACTATTATGTACGATTATTTAATTAAGCTTTTGATCAATTCCCCACGGTTTTACCCGATCCCGTGGGAATTCAGAAAAAATATCACTTTCATTTAAAAATACACTGTAGTTAAATTTTCAACTTTAGTGTCTTATTCTTATAAAGCTGATAGGCTAGCCTTTGTCCACTACCTTACCTGGTGATAAGTGAGGATGTGATCGATAATGTTGCTCAAGCTAACTTATAATTGCTGGCTTGAAAGGTCAACTGTCAGAGCACAGTTATAGGTGCTTGGACACAGATTTCTACTCGAGGGTGGTAGCTGCATGGCTAACTACCACCCATTAGGCATTCGCTAAATACCCTACCACCAAGCACGTTTCGCGAGTTTGTCTAGGCTGCATATACCTTGTCTATTAGTCAGTTAGTCAATAAGCCACTTAATACAAAGACTGTTATAGGTGGAAAATATAGATGAATATTATTTTTCTTTATTTGTATTATTTGACATTCGATCTCTTAGCCTCACAGCTTTATGGACATATAACGATGCTGATATTCTGCTACTGGGTAAATTTGCCTACTGTTCGTTTTGCTTATCGTTCCAATATGAATAGATAATTAACTACATTGGTTACAGAAATTATTGTGTTGAAATTTACAACATGAACCTATTTTCACTTAAATACCTACGTTATTTTTCAAATTTTTGGTGATTGTATGTAGTCTCAAAAAGGGGCGGGAGAAAGAATGACATTTAGGAATGCAGTCCGTTTCATTCCATCTGCTAACGACGGTAAGAGTACTCACGATCGGTTCATTTTAAATTGCACGCTCAGGGCATTAATTCGGACCAAACAAAAACGCGCTTATCATACATCCATCTCACACCAGATTTCATCTTTGAAAAAGTATTGAGAGAGAATTATGAACTGGTAAACAACTCTAAATGGTCTCAGATTTTCAACTTTTCATTTTTAATTGTTGTGACAGTAACACACACACTTACACTTACGTAAGCAAGCCAATGCTTTGATTGTTTTAATATCAGAGCGATATTAGTAAGGAGTGATCAGGCTGCCTATCCACGGGGCTGTGTTACTGTTATTTTTTTTAAAATGTTTTTATGACTGAACAAGCTCGAGGCCCACCTGATGTTAAGCGGACTAACCTCTGCCTATATCAGATGCATTTTCGTCACATGTTCACGAATTGCACTGCGCCTGTCACCTTGAGACATAGTTATTAAGTCTCATGTACCTGTAATTTCACTGGCTCTCAAAGACTGCTGCAGGAACACACCGTTAAGTGCTTGGCGACAGATTTTCTACTTGAGGGTGGTCGCTAGCCAGGCGGGCATTCGCAAAATGCCCTTCCATCATGCGGTGAAGCTCAAGCCCGTGGCGGGATTCGAACCATGGACCTGCTGCGCGGCAGTCCATAGCCAATGACACTGAGCCATCATTACTCAAAAGGTATGCATGAAATGGTGACGTCATCAATGACATCCCACCCATTATTACCCATCACAGCAGAACAAACATTTGGTACTTAACATAATTCTTTGTATAATTTGGACCAACAGCGAGCGTGCCATTAGTGGCAATGGTTCAATTCGGACCACAACCTAACTAGTGAAGGTCGTTTTAAAAGGATTATGTTTAAATATTACATGACGCTTCACCTTGAGTAACTGACAAGTGTTACAATGATGAGAAATAACTCATTTCGAACAGAGCAGAGATGTTCATGAGTGTGTTCATCTAAGATACTAAAAAGTTTTTATACATCGAGAGCAAAAATTACGTATCGTCTGTTTGTTGATATTTAATTTCTGCAAAAAGACCCACAATTCGATATGGGTTATGCCTTTTAAAGAGATCCTTTTCTGGGCGAGTGTATTGAAAAACTTGGTATATGTATAGACGTGTTCCTGCCATCGCCGGAGTCGCTGCTGGTGAACCTGGCGGAGCGGCGCGAGCTGGTGCGGGAGCTGCTGACGGTGCTGCCGCAGCGGTACTCCGCGCACGGAGCGCCCAGCGCCGCGCTCGGGGCTGCGCTGCACGCCGCATACAAACTGATGGTGAGCACGTATACGATAGAACTCGCACTGCCATTCTCTATACAAATGTATACATATGAAGCAGTGATGACTCAGTGGCATTGGCTATGGACTGCCGTGCCGCAGGTACATGGTTCGAATCCCGCCGCGGGCTTGAGCTTCACCGCATGGTGGAAGGGCATTTTGCGAATGCCCGCCTACCTACCATCCTCAAGTAGGAAATCTGTCGCCAAGCACCTAACGGTGTGTTCCGGCATCAGTCCTTGAGAGCCAGTGAAATTACAGGCACATGAGACTTAAGAACTATGTCTCAAGGTGATGGACGCAGTGCAATTCGTGACTTGTGACGAAATGCATCTGTATAGGCAGAGGATAGTCCGCTTATAGATGAGGTGGGCCTCGTGTTTGATCCAATCACAATAACAAGAAAAAAAACCTTTTTTTTTTTAATTTTCTGTTTTTTGTATACAAATGTAAATTTTCTACCTGGATGCTGCCTAAGTTAATGGATAATGGATGGATAATGCCTAAATAAGAGCATTCCTTTTTTTACCTAAAATCTAGACCTGCTAAATCCACGTCCCAGACATTTCTTTTTTTTCAGCAACTCAATTATTATTAGATCTTGAAAATCGTTATCTATTACATGTTTTAGATGATCATGATCAGAAGACCACCAGAGCAAATTGCCAAGTTTTTAACATAATCTGAAAATTTCCTATTATATTTTTTACAAAAGTTTAATACAAAAAAAATTGCAAAACTAAAAAAAAATGTCGCATTAAAATCTTATAAAAATTAGATAAACATCTAACTTTTATAAGAGCCATGTAGATGCCAAAATTTTGGAAATGATTTTAACCCATTGGCATCGGCGATAACGATAACAATAGAATTTCATTCATAACTAGGACATAGTGGTCCTGACGATGCCAACTTATAACATAATCTAAAACCACCTTGACCCAATGGAGCACCAACGCAATTAAAACGAAACATGAAATAGTAATCAAAACTAAATTCCAGTCATGAAGAAATCGCGTCGGTAGATCGTTAGGTTAGGTTAGTGTCCCGTGGAGTGTGGGGCTAGAATGCCACCCCCCATCTCTACCCGTGAGTGTCGTAAGAGGCTAATAGTAAAACACCAGAAGGTGAGCAGCAGCTCTTACTCAGGAACTGTTATCTCACAATGCGATCCTCAAGACGCCTGCCAAGCGTGGAGATTATGGCAAACCCCCATGTTATGGGGGAGGCTGTGTTCAGCAGTGGATAATCAGGCTGATACAGTACAGGTCGTTAGGGTTAAATGCATGTTATATGTTAATGTACTGTACTGTAACAGCCGACTCGTCCACTGCTGAACACAGCCTCCCCTATTAAGGGGGTATTTGCCATAATCCTCACGCTTGGCAGGCGGCATGGGGATCGCGGTGTAAGATTGCAGTTCTGTAGAAGGTGCTGCTGCCCACCTTCCAGTATTTTTTCCCTTAGTCGCCTCTTACGGCACCCACGGGATGATAAGGGGAGGTGCAATTCTAACCCCACAAGGGATTTTTATTATTTTAATGTATATTTGTTTAATTGCAGGCACCGACAGGCGGAAGAATCACAGTTTTCCAGACCTGCTTACCTAATGTCGGACCAGGTGCTTTACAACCGAGGTACAGTATAATACATTAACTTAAAATTGTGAACAACATCATCAACAAAATCATCAATTACCATCAGATGAGATAATGGTCAAAGGCTAGCCTAACAGCTGTTAAAAAATAATTTTGATACAAATTATTAGAGCACAAAATTCTTATCCGCTGCACTTAATGCTTTCCTTGACGCTCAACTCGATTGTGATGTGCTAGCGGGCGAGTGGAACGTTGTAATGAGATATTGTTTACATTACTGTGAGTCTGTCGCATCACAGAAACAATCTAGTATATTTAGGTAGGTCGTGACATAGTAATTATATATTGTATTATTACTATTATTTTTCTTTATAATTGACAGTTGTATATATTACTATTATTTTGGGAATCCTTTTTCTTCATTTTGATAATTGACATACATATTTATATTTTTGACATTCATTTTATATAATTCTTTAATAATTATCATTGTCATTAGTGTAATTCGTGTAAGCGGTACTAATTGAATAATAATAATAAATAAATCCCTAGCGGGAATCGTTAATCGCAGGAATAAAAAGTCGAGCGCAAGATTCGGCTCAGTCGAGCATGTTGCGGGCACTCGGCGTGACTCCTGAGGACTCTGGTTCGAATCCCGCTCAGGACAAGATATTGTGCTCTAATAGTTTCTAAATGTAATCTTAGCTTAGAACGCAATTGTGTTTTTTTATGCTTATCGTACCTGATAGTAAATGATGATGTGGTTGAAGATGTAGTTCAGGCTAACCTAGAATTACTGGCTCTCAAGCACAGCTGCTGGAACGCACCGTTAGGTGCTTGGCGACAGGTTTTATACTTGAGGGCTAGCTACCAGCTAGCCAGGTGGGTATTCGCAAAATGCCCTACCACCTTGTGATCATATTTGGAAACATTTTTTAAATGTATCTATGAATTTGTAATCTCAGGGAGGATCCGAATGCCCGTTCGTCCAAAGAAGTGGCACATTTGAACCCTGCAACTGATTTCTACAAAAGGCTGGCTCTGGACTGCAGCGGTGCACAAGTGGCTGTCGACCTCTTCTTACTCAACTCGCAATACTCGGACTTGGCCACCCTTAGTAAGTATTGACATTGAACCGTAGGCGTAGCGTAAATCCTCACAGTATGTTAGGGGAAAAAACAAATATCTCTTAATTTCAAAATTAGAAAATTGGATAATTTTGGGGGTCACAACCCATTGAATTGGGCTAGCAAGCCCAAAAACAATTTTGTTTATGGTATTGTGACGGAGCATGCACGAAGCATACCTGATGTTAAGCGTTAACCTCTGCCTCTAACAGATGATTAAACTAAAGACAGATATCTTCACAAGTGAAAAATTTCACTGCGCCCGTCATCCTAAGACAGTTGTTAAGTTTTATGACGCTGTAATTTTTCTGGCTCTCAAGGACTGCTGCCGGAACCCGCTGTTAGGTCCTTGGCAACAGATTTTCTATTAGAGGGTGGTGTTACCGCTTAATATCAGGTTCACCGCATGGTGGAAAAGCATTTTGCGAATGCCCGCCTGACTAGCGACCACCATTAAGTAGAAAAATCTGTCGCCAAGCACCTAACGATGTGTTCCGGCAGCTGTCCTTGAGAGCCAGTTATTCTAGATTAAGCATGTTAACAGCTTCGACCACATCATCACTTACCATCAGGTGAGATTGTGGTCAAAGGCTTACCTATCAACAATAAAAAAAAAACCTCGTGCTCTTTCCGTCACAATAACATTTTTTTTAATTGTAGTGTAGTATCACGCAGAACGGTGACACTGCTACGGTAGGCGGCAGGCGTGACGCTTACCATTAAGCGAGCGACTTCTCAGTCATGTCATGAAAAATATTTAAACTTTTTCTTGGAACAATTTACAGGTGGCATGAGTAAATTTAGCGGCGGCACCGTGTACCACATACCACTGTTCAAGGCGGCGAGAAGTTGGCAAGCGGAACAACTAAACAGAATGTTCAGTCGATACCTCACGAGGAAGGTTGGCTTCGAAGCCGTAATGAGGGTGCGGTGTACTAGGTAAGTTGGCATTACTATAGTATAGTATATACCACCATATATAGGCAACATAGTGACCCCTTTTTAATGAAAGTTTATAACTTACGCTGAGAAACGCAGCAAACAAAGTTACTATTCTGTCCTAAATCTAAAATGCATACAATAATTTTATTCATGTTCGTTATACATTCACTGCTCCGAGGTGTCTTAGGTTACGTACCATTTGGAGTTAAATTCGCCCAATAGATAAAAACGAACTCTCCTAAAAAGTTGTTGTGGGTCTTGGCATTATTGTCACCATAAACGCTATGAAGCTACTGGAACAGTTTGTAGTACCTACATCTAATGTCAAACAAATGTCATTGAGTATCGTGGATCCATTTCTTAAGTTGTGGAGTTACTTTTGCATATTACGAATACGACTCACGTCTAGAGAAATAGATACAAATTCTAAAGCTGCAATTTGCTTAGCACACAACAATACCCACTCTTCTAAAAGTTACAGCTTTAATGAATAGATTCAGGCGTTACTTTGCGGAAATCCATTTTTAATAATAACAAATACTTTTAAAATATTTTAAGAAAACATCAAATTAATATTTTAATAAAACACTTAAAAAGACAAAGGCGTGCTGACTCAGCCCGTCTATATAAAGGCGTGCCGAGCCGCCGGCCGCTCATTCTAGATCGTGCGCTCGAAGAGTCAAGACCTCCTGAGGATGCTTCGTGTAGAAGCGAAACGCGTCGAAAATTCTTCCGGTTTGGCTGCGTGGCGTTTGTGACGTCACGTCGGCTTAGCAGGAAAATTAAGCGGAATTGTCACTAGATATATTTTTATATTTTTTAAGTGTTTTATTAAAATATTAATTTGATGCTTTCTTAAAATATTTTAAAAGTATTTGTTATTATTAGTTACAGCTTTGTATTTCTAGCTAATAAAAATTATGAGATGTATGAAAAATGGTAGCACAAAAGCTCCTGAAAATTTCTATTAATTTTGTATTATGATGAGAACTGTCAAAACTGACAGTTACACACTTTTTCTCCATCAACGGGGGATGGACAAAAGTGGCAAATTTTAGTGGCATTCTTAGCGTTCTTATCCTGAATCGAACAGGGGAGAGCAGTTACAAACGATCACAACCATAGACGCAAATTTTGGTCAAAATTATCGAAAATAACGAAATTGGCGTCAAGTGGAATACGCCCTAAATGTGACGTTGGTTAGTGCGTAGCCCCATACTACGAACACTGTATGGTTTGATCTCAGCCGATCTTGATACAGTTCTGGGTGAAACATTTTGCGGGAAGCATTATGTATATACACTAGTGGGGTGCCGGTCTAGAATAACAACAATCTCATATCTTCATGTGGGAGTTAGAGGCGACGAACGGAAAAATAGGTGTGCAGCATCTTGTAAAGAACTGCTATCTTACACCATGATCGTAGTAAACTCGTATCGAAGTTTACTTAGCCGTTCTTAACCGGTAAGTTAAGCCACGTCCGCCGCGGTCATGACTTGGATGGGTGACCGCTAGTGACATTACTACTGAGCGCTTCCATGCTTCGGAAGACACCTTAAGCCGTCGTTCCCGGTTGTTGTCTTACGATGGCAGTCGTTACAGCATGGTGATAAGGCATTATGCGAATGCCCGTCTGTATCACTACCACCCTCAAGTTGAAAATCTGTCGCCAAGCATATAACGGTGTATTTCGGCAGCTATCCTTAGAGCTACAAATTCACTTACAATCGGGTATAAAAAAAAAGTGGGGCGTGCAAAAAGTGGACGTTTTTGATGATGATTATATATAAATTAGAAACATAAACCAAAAGTATTAAAAAATATAATTGAAACATAATACAAATTACAATTCTTAAAAATTTTAATAAAATATCGTGTTGCCACCACTCTGAACTAGCTGCGACGTGAAGTTAGCTAGACACGCACTCTTCTTAAGTTTTCTATCCTAAGACGGCCTCTCCTGACGGCGGCGCGTCCTCGCCCGTACTTTGGTCAGAGTGGGGAAAGTGCGTGTGATTGAAGATCTTCATAAGCTGGACCTTCTCCAACTATCTCACCAGTTGGACGCTCGTCACTGCATAATGAGCTCTGCATAGCGTCATCTGTATCACCATCGTCACCTGAAAGTCGTATTGTTTTCATTAGTTCAGCGACCAAATAAATAATAGCTGAAAGTAAGAGCGACTCCATTACTTTCAGAACATTCGGACAGAGCCCTCGGGAATATCCAAGATGAGTATGTTCTCACCTTTGTGAGCGTGGCAGAGCCCTCAGGATGCCCATTGTGCATTGCCCGCGGGATACACAGAGGAGTACTGATCAGTTACCCCTCTCATACTGGTGCAGAGCGCTCACTGTACACCGTACTTCAGTAAAGGCTTACCACTTAGGATGGCCTTTACGCAACATCGAACAGAGCCGGATTCTTCGATGCCTTCGTGAAGTAGTGTCTGTAGAGCAGAGCCCTCGGGATGCTCGCTGTATGAGTGCAGTGGATACACAGATACATTACAACACTACTCACCCAGTGACTGTAGAGCAGAGCCCTCGGGGTGCTCGCTGTATGAGTGCAGAGCCCTCGGGTTGCACAAATACATTACATCACTGAACCAACACTATTAGTAAAGAGTGACTGTAGAGCAGAGCCCTCGGGATGCTCGCTGTATGAGTGCAGAGCACAAATACATTACATCACTAAGAACCAACACCATAGAAACACTCAGTGACTGTAGAGCAGAGCCCTCGGGATGCTCGCTGTATGAGTGCAGAGCACAAATACATTACATCACTAAGAACCAACACCATATAAACACTCATTGACTGTAGAGCAGAGCCCTCGGGATGCTCGCTGTATGAGTGCAGAGCACAAATACATTACATCACTAAGAACCAACACAACGGAAACGGACAATATAATACAACATGCAAGTGTCTGTAGAGCATTGCCCGCAGGATACTCGCAGTATAAGTGCAGAGCCCGCAGGGTGCGCAGATACATTACAACACTGCTTAACAGACCAAGGGTCTTCAGATCGTGCTTATACTCACCTTCGAACATGCAGAATAGAATGTGTCGGCCGTCATTTTCCCGCGCCAGAGTGTGATTCACTCTGCCGCAGCTTGTGTGGTATTACCATAAGAGCCAGCTATCAGTTTGAGCTCATACCGACCGTGTGGAAGCGCTTGCGTGACCGTATATGGACCACGCATACCCGAGTCCAACTTGCCCGTAGCTTGGCTCGTCTTACGCACGAACTCCAAATCTCCTTTTTGAAAGGAGCGCACCGTCTTGCGCTGCTCGTTAACAGAAGCATCTTGGCGAGTAGGGTTTCGGTTCAGCAACGCTTAATCTCGTTCGCGGGCAAGCTCACGTAATGCTTCGCGATTGAGACGACGCCACCAGAGCCACATCGCGTAACAGGGATCTTATGACGGGCGTTGCACCCTAGCTGCCAATGAACAAATACAGATGTGAACATTTGATAGATTTTGCATAGTTACGTACAAGGTGAGCTGTAATTTTCATAAAATGTCATACCAACGTTATCCAGTTAACGAAAGTACTGCTTTTTTACATTCGACCTCTATCTGTGACTATTAATTTTGGGGTAACAAAGAGACATTGCCATTTAAAGTCTTTTTCAATTCTATCGCGTCTTGTTTGCGGATGGGGTACAGAAAACAATACTTGGCATCTACTATAAGAATTACATAATATCTAAACCCATTGCCAACGTTTCCAACTCGTATGAGTGGTAACTTGGTTCGGGGCCTTGTGTCACCTTAGGACTGAAATAAGCAATGGGCTGCTTATGTCTGCCATCGCGAGTGTGCAGTAAAACAGCACCATAGCCCTGCGCTGACGCCTCTGGGTGCACTTCAGTGGGGAGAGAGGAGTCAAATATAGCTAATACCGGCTCACGGGTTGTTGCTCGATAATCTCCTTACAGGCCCGTTCTTGTTCTTCACCCCGAATGAATGGTACGGTTTTGTGAATCACATTCGCGATACATGCTGTCAGGAGAGTAGCCAGGGTTATAGCGCCTGAAATATCCTGCAAGGCCTAAAAACCGTCTTACCCCTTTTACAATACTCAGCGCTCGTGCGTTGACTAGAGCTTCGACCATGTACTCGCTCGGTCTAACCTGACCATTACTATCTAACATGTTTGATAATTACTCTAACACGATGATTTTCATACTAGAATATCTTACAAAGTCAATCCACTATTGTGGTTTCATTTTGTAATAGAAAGCACAAAAAAACTCCATGTATTAAAATTCGTTAATCAGCAACTCGTTAAAAACACCTCATCCAACAATCGATCATCGCCTACTAATAGAGTATCGTTCGGTATGCTACATCTTCCAGAATTAACTTATTCAGTTCGTGTAATGGTATTTGTGGCATTCTGGTGTAAGCAATGCCTTTCCTATTTAAAATGTTGGTGTATAGGGTAACTGGTATGGTATAACTCAAAAACCTATTGGGTACATCACAAACATCAACTTTTAATGTTATCTCAAGGAACTCAACCGCCAATGGGGTGCTGTATAAAGTTTCTACTTCTTGACTACGTAAAACAAAGTATCCGAGTCCATTGAATACATCTTCAGTTCACATAGATTGACAAAAAGTTAACTAAATCATCGGGTAGTAATTTAGCGTCTGTATCAGCGGCTTGGATCCGAACGTCCGATATACCGCGAATCACTATTGCCGCATTTAACTCGTTACACATTCTATCTACAATGCGTAATCGTAGCAGTGAACGCCTAGCATATTCCGTGGATGTAGGGTAGTTATGTCCAAACGCATAGGGCACAAGGTTTGAATTCACGCTTAAAATTTGACCAACTACGGTCTTTACTGACCCACTCGTTTAACCATAACTTCGCGTCACCTATAAGGCAATTACCTACACGCGCTAAACACTCGCGATCGTCCCATGTGTTTAAATGTTAAACATGATCTACTTCACTACACCATGAATCAATTCATTCATGCAAAGAAGGATCGAAATTCGAAATGAAAATGTGTTTAGACCTCACGGGAATGGCACTAATTGTACTCACTAGCTTCTCTGTTACCTCTATTAAAACCATATCTGTGCCGATAAGCGTCCAACTCGAACACGGCACAGACAAGTCTATACTTGCATCACAGTGCACAGCGCTCGATGGCACGGCCAGTGCTACCGAGCGACGCGACGGCGGGTCCGGCATGCGGCACCTCGCTCGTAGGAACCGTCAACGCTGTGTGTGGGTCGTCCTGCACCAGGCGCGTACTAGACGTTGTCGTACCACCCTCGATGACACTGCGTGACCTGCAACTACCTTCCAAAGTGTTTAAACGATCCAATATCGTTTGAAGTTGTTGCTCCAATGCAGGGATAGGCGTACGATCACGTTTACTTTATCCGACATGTTAACAAAATCAAATCGTAAGTTGCGAGCACGTATAAATCTAGAATAGCCAGAACAGACAGCGGGATAGGAATCCCACTTCTGAAATTAGAAACATAAACCAAAAGTATTAAAAAATATAATTGAAACATAATACAAATTACAATTCTTAAAAATATCAAATATCAACAAAATATCGTTAGCGTGAGTATTCAACGTCCGTCTATCCCTGGAGCCACGATCAAAATGAGCGAGTCGTTGAGATTGCCGCGCCAGCTGCCCTTCCGCGCTGTGTTGCCACCACTCTGAACTAGCTGCGACGTGAAGTTAGCTAGACACGCACTCTTCTTAAGTTTTCTATCCTAAGATATATATATATATATATATATATATATATATATTATTTCAGGGGAATATCAATCCACACGTTCCACGGCAACTTCTTCGTTCGTTCGACGGATCTCCTCTCCCTTCCGAACGTGTCGCCCGACGCCGGGTTCGGGATGCAACTCACTGTCGACGAGTCCTTGGCCGACGTGCAACAAGTTTGCTTCCAAGCTGCGTTACTCTACACTAGCAGTAAAGGTATACTAGGAATTTTATATGACTTCCTAATATGAAGAGGATCCCCTTCGGCCTTATTAAAGTCCAAGGATGTAAACTACTTTTAAGAAAAGAATAATTTTTTTTTCAAAAAGGAATCTCAAGCTGACGCGTATTGTCTATGTATGAAAAAACATTACTTACTCTACGCTTCTCTACTTACTAAACGCGGATACACGCCGTTCCAGCACTCCAATCGAGCTTAATTTCATCTTGACAAAATTTGATCATACCCGTTCAGGCCCGTGTCAGAGCTAATTATGCTCTGCCTAGTCAACATTTTTCTACATTTTGAATCAGCCAAATCTTGGTTATCTGTCAATTGTGACAGATTTTACGATAAACAATAAATTTTGTGCAAGCTAAGACATAGATTAGTGATTACTAAATTATTATTGTTTAACTACTTCATGAGCCTTTAACTGTATGTTTTGGAAATCGGGAAATCACGACGAAATTGTTTTTAGGTGGTAAATCATTTTTAATACCACCTAAAAACACTTTCATATTTTGATAGTAGCTATAAAGGTTATTCCAGGAGCTTCGATCAAATCTAGCTCGACCAATATTTGGCCAAGGCCTTTGAACGCACCCCTGGCAAACCAGAAGCACATAGGGCATGCATGCAAAATTTCACTGAGTTTGAACACTTGACTTTTAAAATCTGAATAAATATGACATACCTTTTTACTACCGTCAAGCAAATAATGTTCACATTACTGTGTTCCGCTTTGAAGGGTGTGGGTGCCGGTAAAATTACAGGCACACGAGACTTAACAACTTCATGCCTCAGGGTGGTGGGTGCTGTGCAGTTCGCCACTGATGACGAACTGCTGCAGGTTGTATCTGTAATAGGCAGAGTTTACTGGTTAACACCAGGTAAGCCTCGTGCTTATCCCATCACGATAGCATAAAAAAATATGACAAAACTACGTTTGTATGAAAATGAGTACACTTCCATTAAGTCTTAAGTAAAGATATCGCAGTAATGTGACGCTTTAGTAACTATATCTTGTCTCCTCTATCCAAATAAATTATTTAATTAATATCAATACATTTTTTGTTCTGCTTAATTTATCATGTAAGTAGTTGTTTGATATATGTGTTCCTCTCTGTTTATTACGTATTCTACTGCTATCCGTGATGACCTGAATTTGGTTTTTTTTTTTTTTTTTTTTTTATGCTCGAAAGGTTAGCCTTTGACCACTATCTCACCTGATGGTAAGTGATGATGTGGTCGAAGATGTTGTTCAGGCTAACCTAGAAGTACTGGCTCTCAAGGACAGCTGCCGGAACACACCGTTAGGTGCTTGGCGACAGATTTTCTACTTGAGGGTGGTAGCTAGCCAGGTGGGCATTCGCAAAATGCCCTACCACCATGCTATAACGACTGCCATCCTAAGACAACAACCGGGACCGACGGCTTAACGTGCCCTCCGAAGCACGGAAGCGCTCAGTAGTAATGTCACTAGCGGTCACCCATCCAACTCCTGACCGCGCGCGACGTTGCTTAACTTTGCTGATCGGTTGAGAACAGCCAAGTAAACTTCGCTACGAGCGCTTCATTTAGGTCTCTATTTGTTTACGTATAAGAAGTTTGTCCTAGCTGTTGGTCATCCATAAAAATAAATAAATATATAAGTATTACTGTGTGGCGATGGTTTTAAAAAAAGGCGCGGATATTTGAGTACGGCAAAATATTGGTAGCCATAGATTTTGATACCTATATGTAGAAAAATTGTATTATGATGTGTTATGATTTTATTATGAAGTTAGCGATTTATCCTATTATTTATTATGTCATTTTAGATAAACCATTATATTAAGTTTTTTTTATTTTCAGGTGAAAGACGGATACGAGTCCACACGCTAGCGTTGCCGATAGCGAGCACTCTAACCGACGTTTTACATAATGCGGACCAACATTGTATCATAGGATTGTTAAGCAAAATGGGTGAGTAGTGGCAACACCTAAATATTATATGTAAAACCGTTGTTATATTGATTACTCTTAATAAACAAAAAGCATCTTGAAACAATGATAGCCGAGCGGTTATGGCTATGGACTGCCGTGCCGCAGGTCCATGGTTCGATCTCCACCGCCGGCTTGAGCTTCACCGCATGGTGAAAGAACATTTTGCGAATGCCCGCCTGGCTAGCTACCACCCTCGAGTAGAAATCTGTCGTCAGGCACCTAACAGTGTGTTCCGGCAGCAGTCCTTGAGAGCCAGTAAAATTATAGGCAGAGACAACTGTATGTCTCATGGTGACGGGCGCAGTGCAGTTCGTCACTTGTGATAAAATGCATCTTTTATAGGCGGAGGATACCGCTTATCATCAGGTGGGCCTCGTGCTTGATCCGCCACAATAACATAAAAAACATAATATCAAGCTTTTACTATTGAGTAAAAACAAAAACAGTTGTTTATTATTGTTTTTTAATTATTGTTGGGAATCAAACAAGTATAGTAGTATTGTCGGGAGTAAACTTGCCGAATATTATATTAACTTGCTTTTTTACAATTTCAGCGGTAGATCGCGCGGTATCAGCATCAATGTCAGAAGCCCGAGAAGCTGTGATAAATGTTGCTGTGGACGCACTGTCGGCGCACAGATTGGCGCAAAATTTACCTGCCGGCGCAAACAGTCAATCGTTACATGCGCCAATGTCGCTGCGACTACTACCCTTGTATCTACTGGCATTGCTGAAGAGTGTAAGTAGAAAATTCGCCAACTTCTTCCATTTGACCTCATTCAATGCAAATCGGCTCTATCTACTGGCAATGTTGAAGAGTAAGTAGAAAGTTCTCCAGCTTCTTCCATTTGACATCATTCAACGCAGAGCGGTTCGAGTCGTCTACGATCAAGCTCTTTCCGACCGACTCGAACCAATGGCGCTGCGTAGAGATGTTGAATCACTCTGTATCTTTTACCGTATCTATTACGGGGAGTGTATTCCGAGGCACTGTTCGGCTTAACCCATTGGCATCGGCGATAATGATAACAATAGAATTTCATTCATAACTAGAACATAGTGGTCCTGACGATGCCAAATTATTAATGCATGTTGCTGTATTTAAGCATAATGCTGATGATGAAATTCAGTTTCAATTTCTCCAATTTCATTTCGTCATTTGGAAGACCACATTCATGCGATTCTTACGGTATTGTCTGCCACGCACTGCCACAATGGGTATTGTTAAGATTCCAGATTGCCTAGGCAGGTATGGTAAGCAGTCTTCCACCTGGACAACCTGTTTTTGAATGCTAACTGCCCGCGGTACGCGGGGCTGAAATAACGTAAGTACAGTCAACGACTTACATAATTGTTCCGGTCTTCTTTCCTTCGACGACCCCACCCTTGCGCTTCTCTAATTAATGAGATGTTGGCCAACTGCACATTAACTACAACCCGGTCACAATATCTGTGTACCTGACCTCGTGACGTCATATCGGCGGTCTGGGTACGGTGTGAAAAAAAGCTTTTTTCGAGAAATGTGGAGGTAAAAAAAATTACTAACCTTTTCAAATCAATTTATTATTGATAAAGGGTTTGTTATTAAAAAACAATAATTTTGATTACAAAAACATTTATTATTAAACTCAGTCACCATAAATTATTGACTCTATGCCTGACATCTTCCTCACTCTCACTTTCTGAACTCTCCGAACTGTCTTCCCCTAGTGATATTAAAAGTTGTGTGATGTTGTCATCTGCTAGATGATCCTTTTCCCAGTATTCTCGCTGTAGTCTCTCCACGTAACCACCAGCTGGCGTAATTGACTTAACTATCAAAATCGGTCGTTAAAAGGTTGCATCTTTAACTGAAATGACCTCGACATTTGATGATGGGAGAATTATAGACACTCTTTTGTATTTTGCATGTAATGGTAGTTATTGCTTTTCAAACATCATAAAACGTCTATATATTTTTCTAGTTAGCCGCCAAAAATCTATATTTGAGGTTATAAAACAACTTGGTCTTTCCGAACCTTGGAGTAAATTAAAACAACCAAACAACTACACTCTGAGGTTTGGAACGGCCCCCTGAGCAAGTAATATTATTACGAGTTTAAACCGACCGGCAACACATCGATGTAACGACTATATTCGCGTTGATGTCGCTAGTTAATATAAAGCTAAAACATTAAAAAAATATATGCTCATGTACAATAAATCGATTTGTTTTAAGAAGATAAAATAATATTGTCCCATATTTTTAAACCGATAAACTAATAATTTTATTGATTAACTAGCTGTGCCCCGCGGTTTCACCCGCGTGGTGATGGATGATGATGATAAAAAGTATGAAATGTGTTAATCCAGCATCCTTATCTACCTCCATGCCATATATTTGTGTATAAGATTTATACATCGCTTACGCAAATATGATCATATCTCTGGTTTCCGTAATAAGCTCAAGTGGCTCCCTTTTCGTCGTCGCCGGAATGCTCATATAATATTATCTCTCCTTTACAGTATTCTGTTCAACCCTTTATCCCCGCGCTACATCAAGGAACAATTTAAATTTCTTCTTTCTATCCATTCTCTGTCGTTACGGTCATTAGAAAACTTAACGCTACAACAACCTGCTACTAAAATTACTTTCAACTTCTATTAATTTGCATTTAAATCTTTTAAGGATCAAGTCAAAAACTATTATGTCTTGCTCTAAATTTCTATAATAATGGACACTGTGGTACAAACATCCTTTTTTTAATTCAATTGTGTTTAATATGTATAAAATTGTATATGTGTATATATTCCATTATATCTATATGTTTATATAATATATGTGGTTTTTGTCTATTTATTATAATAATATTAGTATTTATATTAAAATCTAATTTCTATAGATGTGTATTAATCTATTCACATATAAATTTTTGGCTCATTCGTTAATAATTTGGTAACATCAGTTATAATTATGTATAGAATTATTAAAAATACTTTGACTATATCTCTTATTGATAGGTTGTCTGGAAGAGATCGCTATGAACGATAAGACTGCCCTTTTTGATTCGATTGATACACTTGGTTTTAAGTTATTTTTTAGTAATAAGTTTGTTATTATAGTATCTTCAATAAAGAGTTATCGATCTATATATCTATCATACCCAATGTCATCAAAATCGATCCAGCCGTTTGAGCTTGAAGAAGTAATAAAAATACAAACACACTCACATACGTTCGAATTTTTAGTTTGAAAAGGGTCGGAAATTTGTTACTACCGAATATGCATAGGTTTTTTTTTAAGTATTTATGGTTTACTATTTTGGCGATAATGGCTTACACATAAAAGATAGATATATGCTATTGCAGGCTTTTTTGTAGGAAAATTTAAGATAAACAATTCCGTTATACATTATGTTCGTGTGACACTAAAGGTTTTTGCAGCGCACGCCAGAATAGGTCGCATATAGCTGATATTTTTCTTACTTACTTGACAATTATCGTTATATTTTCGATAATTCACACAATATCTTTATAAATTATAGCCTATGTGTTATTCTGATGTATAAGCTATATTACTGTAAAGTTTCATTAAAATCCATTCAGCAGTTTTTGCGTGAAAGAGTAACAAACATCCATCCATCCTTACAAACTTTCGCGTTTATAATATAGTAGGATAGGATATTTATAAGTATTTAACGGGACTACATCGCGATACAACATGTATACATTTATTTTAGTCCCGTTGGATACTTATAGATATGTGTTCAAGTCGCGAAAGTCTTAAAGTTTATTGATTAAGTTTAAATAATAATCACATCCCTAGTTACACGTACGAATTTAATGGTATTTTTATTTCATACCAACAAAAAACGGACGCGCTTCAAATAGCAAATACAATGTCCATTCTTCTACGTATGTATTATACGTACTTAATTCGTATAATACATTTTCACGTCTCCATCACTGTGTTTCAACTTTTATTTCTGGCAACATTATTCCATAATGAGTACTTAGTACAACTACAAAATGTCAGATGTCGCTGTGCATTGTTAAAACACGCAAACGTTTGTTGCAATCGCTGAAGAATCAACTCAAAATGTCATCAACCCACCAACACCACTTTATCTAACCCACGGGTTAGTTCTCAAGTAGAAAATACTTTTTTAATACGCTTGGTCGTGTTTAATCGACTAGCGTTTTGTAAAAATTAATTTGTTCGGCAAGTACTCAATCGAAGATCGACAATATCTAGAATCACCTAGATAGTAGATGGTACCAAGTTAAGCGGAGCGGAAGTGATTAAAAAAACGCACATTTTGTAAGTTGTTCTATTTTCTTTTCGGATTGGTCAATGTTTTTATCTGCCACCCTTTGCTTTACCAAGTTCCATATATATTCGATAGGGTCACAATGATAAGGTGGCAGACGCACAACTTCTTGGCCATATTCTCGCATCAAATCGTCGACGACATATTTTTTCGGCGGCTTTCTTCTCAGTATAATGGGATACAATTCCCTCGTTGTCATTTTGTCATTAAATGGAATATTGTGTTCAATTATTCCGTTATAGCATATATAACGTTACTATATTCTATAAAGAAAGAAATAAAATATATTATGTGTCAAAATAAATTGTAATCAAATCGGACGGTCGTGTACGAGTCATCTTCAACATGAAAATTATTTACTCTCGATTAAAAAGCGAATAACATTGCAAACATAGATTGGTTAAAATATAAAAACACAATGTTATTTTAAAATATTAACATAACATCAGGAATTAGCTGTACTGGTGCTGTAATATGCAGTGCTGCCAGAAAAGGCCTGAGCTCAGCGTAATGCTGGGGACTAATCCCCAGCGCTGATATAATTGTAATATTACAAAATCACAAATATACGATAGGAAAAATTTAAGTCATGTGCGGAATTCGAACCCGCGTCCATCCACCTCTTGAGCCGGGGTATGCTCTAACCAATTGAGCTAACATAACATGACGTCATAACTCGAATCTTTCCTACCGTTCTTTAACCATCGTATTGGGATGGAGCGACATCTATAGTACCACTTGCGTTGTACTACAAACAAGACCAATTTTGCAATTGGTTTTATACTTGTAAATGGTGACGCAACCTTATAATTTTAATATTGTTAGGTTTGCAATAGCGCCTGCTATTTTGTAATGTAAACCGCATAGCAGGCGTTATTGCATACCTAACAATATTAAAAATAATTGTAATATGCTAATATATATATGAATGTACTTGGGTTTCCAGAAAGCGTTCCGCACGGGCACGTCGACCCGGCTGGACGACCGCGTGTGGGACATGTGCCGGCTGAAGGCCTCCCCCCTCGCGCTGCTAGTGCGCGGTGTGTATCCGCACCTGCACCCCGTGCACGCGCTGCGCGACCACCTCGTGCGCAGCGAGGACGGCGAGGAGCTGGTGCCCGACCCGCCGCAGCTGCATCTCTCCGCCGAACGGTAACTTACACACCATTCACCTATACATACTAGACGCGAAATCTCAAACGAAGACCCTCATCCTACCCATGGCTTAAACCTCCCCGTCGCCGGCCACGGCAGGTATTGGACTACCCGGATGACCCCATCGCAGCCATTACGTTGGCAGCTTTAGCGTTGGCCGCAAGTCGTCCCGGTAACCCAGGTGTGCGGTAATCAGAGGTTACACGATCAAACACCGAGCTCGCCGGCGAGCTCGAGGCAAAAATAAACTCCCGATTAGTGTCCCTCCAAAGAGTAATATTCAGTAGGGCCCATTCTCAACGGTACAACACTGCAGTTTTACCGGGGCATTTAGTTCCGATTCCCCCTTTGTCTCTCGGCAGCGAGACAAGCCGAGGTCCGATCCACAGTGATGCACTTGAGCTCGCTGTCACTCCTCCCGATCGGCGCCCGCAGGAGACAGAGTTATAAGGCGCTTATCGCCTCTACTGTTTCACTAGAAAGTAAGATTTTAAGCCTAAAACTGCCTTGAAATTTCCTATAATAATAGATTTAATCGAGAATGATTAACAGATCCAACCTAGAATAGGAACACTACAACTCTCAAAAACAGTTGCCGGAACACACAGTAAGGTGTTTGGCGACAGATTTTATATTTGCGGGTAGTAGCTAGTCAGGAGGGCATTCGCAGTATGCGCACTGGCCACTGAACCATGCTTCAAGGTTGATTTACAGAAATCAATCTTTAAGTGTGATAAGTGGCTCTTAGCATTTTTACAATCAACCTGTAAGTAATAATATATTTGTTTAAATGCGTTTTTACCGTTACAGAGTCAACTCAGACGGCGCTTACCTGCTAGACGACGGCGAGAGTATGATACTATACATCGGCCACAACGTAAGCCCTGCCTTCCTGTCGGAAACCTTCGGAGTGGCGGCGTTCAGTCAAATCCCCGATGAAGCACGAACATTGCCGAAGTTAGACACGGAGGGGAATCAGCTGTTACACGCGCTCGTTGAACGGCTCAATGACGATAGGCCTTATATTTCTGACATTCTTATACTAAGGTAAGCTAGTATACTTTGGCCCCCATTCGCTTAGAAAATCTTGGAACTGAAAGCGTTTGGTAAAATTGCTGAAGAAGTATGCATACCCAAAGTTAGACACACAAAGAGTAGTTAAACGTAGATTTTAAGCCTGTTTTATTTCACTCTCAATATTCCCAAATTCAATAGAAGATATCGTAAGTAGGCATTTTCTACTGCATTATGTTGCATGTATGTTGGAATAGAAAGAGTATTTGGGCTTAAGGAGTTTTTGCATGGTGGTAGGGCATTTTGCGAATGCCCGCTTGGCTAGCTACATCCCTCAAGTAGAAAATATGTCGCCAAGCACCTAACGGTGTGTTCCGGCAGGTGTCCTTGAGAACCAGTAATTCTAGGTTAGCCTGAACAACATCGACCACATCATCACTTACCATCAGGTGAAATAGTATTCATAAACGATGATGGCTCTAAATGACAGCTGCCGGAACACCCTGTTTGTACTTGGTGACCGATTTTCAACTTGAGGGTGCTATGCATGGTGGTTAAGCATTCCTAAAATACCCTAGCATCATGTATGGATACCAAATTAGTCGAAAAAAAATAGCAAATATAAACAAAATCTTCTAGTTTTAAGAGTTACAGGAAAAATCCTAGTTCGCCTATGGGCAGATCTCGTTAGCACAAAAGTCCGTCTTGGTGGGTACCACCGCAGTGACAAATATTCCGCCTCGAAGCACTAATTTGTAAACACTACCGTAATAACGTCTCAAGAGTAACAAGCCCAGTGCAGTTTCAAGGAGAAAGAGCGAGATGACACTGTAACGGATAGGCGTAAAGCTTACCATCAAACAAAATAAAAAAAAAATACATTAATTTCACTTAGAAAACTATATATAAGTTTTGTCCATTATAAATAAATAGGTACCTAATTAGGTACACGTGACTCCCAGACGAACGGCTGCAATATAGCCCGAAACTGGTCGGAATCTATCCGGTAAATATAACGCGAGACCCAGCCTAATAGGTACCCTATTTATTTATAAAAACATGCATGTATTGCTAACATGAATGTTTTTATAAATAAAGTTTTTAAGTTTGTTAACAAATATTATTTTAGAATGTAACCTGAATTGAAATATTTTTTTGTGATTTATAAAAGTGATCGTTATTTGCAGAGACAACTCACCTTCAAGACAACTGTTCATCGAGCGACTGATCGACGATCGAGTAGAATCAGCATTCTCCTACTACGAGTTCTTACAACACGTAAAAAGTCAAGTGAAATGAAAATCGAGTGAGTAGTGAGTGACGCGAACGGACGCGAGTGACACATTATAAAGTGATACTGAGCTAGATAGTGACGTCATTGGACGGGACGCCAAAGGAATGTGGTATTGACACGGCACTGCCCTAGATAACTTTAAGGTTTATATTCGCATTTCTGGATCTTGAGTCTGTCAATAACGCGCATTTAATCTTGTATATAAAACTTTGTTGAACAGAAAATAAACGATGTTATAAATAATATTTATTTATTTATTGACGTAAAGATGGGGATGGGCGTGAGGCTAAATAGGAATGTCAAATTGGAGGTAGAATCATATTTTAGTAACATTTTTGGTTATGTTAATGCTTACAAATTATACGAGGTCAAAACGAAAAGGAGGACTTAAAAGCGAGAGTACACGATATATTAGCATATTAAAAAAAGAAAAAGAAAAATTGCAGGTTACTGCATCAAATAAACAGTTCTATTATCCGCATCTTTATCGAATGAGGCTCGATCCAGAAGTGCTATTAGTCTATGACAATAGAATTCGTAGTAGTGTCGTTCGTGAGTGAATCAATGTAATGTTAATTTACACGGCGTTTGACGTCTTTGTATCGCGAATTTTTATATGGGATATGATATCAAAATACATTAACAGAACTATATATTTTGGCCTGTATCTATTTGAGTCTGACTTTTAATATTAAACCAATATCAATATAACTACAATAAAATTAAAAAGCAAAGAAATATATAATTATCTTAACCTATCATAATGCCTTCATATCCCCGATGGGGAAGGAAGGTATGTCTTACCACCCACTTTCGCCAGACATGTGAGCTGCAGTAAGTCCCATGTATATGTCCAATGTGATAGGGGGCAATTCTATAGGCCATCTACCGGGCACATTTCCGAACTGTTACTCAAAATTTCAGATAACCCACTTAACAATAACTGACGGGTCGAATTCAGGACCTTGACACGACATTTTACGCCACTCGAACAACGAGGCGTCTTAGCGTGCGGTCCGTTTCATGCCAACATGCTAACTAACCTAAGAGCACTTACGATCGGTCCGTTTTATTTTGCATTATCAGTGTGTGATCTTTAGTACTAGAGTTACTATCAATGCGGACCAAGTAAAAGCACCCGTATGACATCCCAAAAAATACAAACCTCTTTAGCTTCTCAAAATACCATTGGATTTTATCTGTAAAGGATTATTTGAGAGAGATAATTAATGTTTATTTTTCAATGGTTGTGTCAAGCTAGCTAATGCTTGATCCGTTTCACGCTCAGAGCGTATTACACACATACTCCCATGGAGCCTATCCGTGAGTACTCTGCCGTGACGTCATCGATGACATCCACCTATCAACCGTGCGAACATTAGCACCTTTCATACAATTCGGACCAGTTATGAGCGTGCTATTGATACCAATAGCGCAATTCCGACCGCACACTTATATTACTTACTGATATTATTGCACAGTTGCAGGCATATAATATGCAATAGTCTTATAATTTGTTTATTGACAATTTTACATACATTTTGTATCAAACGTGACCAATACATAATAGAAGAGTTAAAAGAGGTAAATTAGTTTCCCTGGGCAGCCAATATTTGAAATTGTGATAAGGTTTACTAACTAACGTCATATCTTGAGTGTTTTTGATTAATTTTTGATTAAACAACCGAAAGGACGGTCGCAAGAGACACTCTTATATGAAGATTTCGATAACTCGCAGAAAACGCTTTAAGACCGATTCAACAATCAGATAGTGATTTACTCCTAGAATAAATTAACGTTTAACTAAAATAATGCATAAATTTTTGGTTGTGGAAATGGTATGTTTTTGACTTTGGTTTGATAATGTTTTATTTGGCAGATAACACACTACGTGACGATTAAATCGAATAGTGTTGATTCGAATTAAGGTTATTCATAGATTTTATTGACCATTGTGTGGTGCATAATATTTACTAGCTCATTCACTTTATAGCTCAGCACTGTAAGATACAGCTGTGCAAATGTTAATATATTGAAAGAAATTTAATGAAGTCATATATTTCTATTAATTTTCAATGAGTTGTTCAATGAGTTTCCTATAGAAACATTGTACTTGAGGGTGACTTGCGCTAATAATGCTTTTCACTAACATAATGACATAAAATTAGTCTGCGTATCGACCTCTGATGTGAGGGGTAGATGGAAAGCGGTGTTCGAGGAAAAAAATTAACAATCCTATAAATTCGCTTTGCTGAGCGAAAACCTCGCACCCTTCATCTTCGTCGCACATCTTTGGTGGATATCCTTACGGTCATCATTTTAGCTTCGTTGACCGACCAATCTTTTATCAACGAAACAATCCAATTTTGTACACTAGTCGATTAAGGGCCAATTTCATCGAACTGTCACATGTCATGAAAGTCAAACCAATGAGTTTTTCCAATTACAGTCCCACCAACTTATCTGTTCAGGCGGCAGAAAAAAGAACTACAACATACCTTCAAATTGTGACAGTTTGTAGTTGATTTCCATGACTAGTAGCGCTCTCGAAAACTGCACAGTTAAGTTGGTGGTACTATACATTTCAGGTCATTGAGTTTTACGTGATAGAAATGAAATTCATAAATACAAAAACATTTAATATATTTGAGGTTCTATGGTAGCTAAAGACTATCGCATTTTATTGGTCCTTACATTCTATGTTAGCAAAAGCCTATCATATGTGAATAGTCTATCTATAGTATAAAGTTATCCGCGGGTAGTAAATCTCTAAACTGGTGAAATTGACCCTAACTAGTTGAATTCATAAACTAGTTGAGATGATGAGTTAAGACTAGTCGATTTATTCACAAATGTCATTTAACACGTCGCATTCGTCGTTGTTAATCGGTACATTAATTTCTATACATGAATTAACCTTCATTATGGTGCAAGTCTACCTACATAATATGCGGTTGGTACTGTCTAAAAGTTCCTTGTTTATTTTTCGGAACTTCAGTTTTATGGATTGTTTATAAACTTGAACATGTTACCCTATATTTTTTGTATGCTTGTGTGAGCGGGCGAAAGCAGCGGAATAAAATGTATAAAATGATTGTCTTAGATCGATCGTATTTTGACTTGAAATAAGGCTTGTGTTATTGAATATTTTAAATAAATTGTTAAAGCAATAATTATACATTTTGTTCCGCAGTTATGGTTGATCAAAGAATGTATGAACCTTGTACATTTTATTGTTTATTTTAATGATAAACTAGGGCGTGTCTTACATTGTTGTTTATCACTATTATTTCCAATTAATGCAATAAAAGATTTATTATTATTGTAATATCGGTATTAGGTGTAATGTTATTTTATAACTCACTGTATGTATTTATGAACTGTCAAAATATTCGATATTAAATCGACTGTACATTGAAGTTATTTATGAAATTATAGGTAGAATATTTTATACTGAAATGAGTTCGGTTCGGTGTAAGAAACAGTAAATTAATTTCATTTGTTAAACTAATATCTTGTATTTTAGTTATAACAAACCTACTATAGTGGCGAAGCGTGGAAAAAGTCTAAAAGGAAGCCCGTCTAAAGCCCGCCCGCCAGTTGCGAGTAGAAATAGAATAGGGTCCCATTTTTTGATGCGGAACATTACGCTACACAAATTAATCGAAATACCTATGTCATAAGTCATAACATAACAAATGTTAAGTCTTATTTTAAACATAAATTTAGAAACACAGGCACAAAATATGAGATCGCCCATATATTACAACATTTAAAATTTTTACCAAACACAACAACATAGCCAACATTGTAATGGTGAAAATTTACTTTAGTCACATGAAAATAAGGTGCAAAGTGACAGACTATAATTTGGGCGAATTTGTCACGCTCAGCTCGATCTTCGATTTTACCTGTCCATACTTCGGCGCTGCAAGCCTCATCGGAGCGAGTTACGAATGAGATGAAAAGTGCGACATTTCTCCAAGAGTGAAATAGACAAAAAATTTATTCGTCTTCATAAAAGTCACTATCGTAACTACTCACCAAGCTGTGGTTGGCACATACTACTATAATAACATTACCGATTTACGATATGTACATCAATAACTATAGTCCATAGTCGCCAACCATACCTATATATGTATAACGTGAACTTGCATTGCTATAGCTAAAATTGTAGCGGCTTGCATTTTATTCAAAGGCGTTATTGCTTAACATACACCATTTAATTCTTGTATTATATATAAAGAAGTGGGAACCGATTTGCAAGTTCGATGAGTTAACCCGACGGGAATCGGGTTCTCCATACGCTTAGCCACCAACACCTAAACACTATCTCTTTTACACACAAATGCATTTGTACTCATTCGCCAATTACTTCAAAACATAAAATTTATTCAATAGTTTGATTTGTTGATTAGTTACTGTTGTAAAATTGTATTGTCAATGCGGCAGAAACAAGTATTCAATAGAGTTTGATTTTATAAATTTACCGTATATAATCTCAACAACAAAACAAATATCAGCAGTAAAGACTATTAATTTTATGCGATAAAGATTATATTTTGCTTAATTCTTGATTCTAAGATACGTAAATTTATATGGTAAAACAAATAATCAATTTAATTTAAAACTCAACTTTGTTTTGAGTCAATGGCGGGTAAGCTATCCCCAGTCTAATTGGTTACCGTCCCTCGTATATTCTCACTCAATAATTATCTTCATATATTAATACAAATGAATAGCGTTACGATGTACAGTATTTTAAATTTTATAACTATTGTTATCACTTGGAAATAAATGGTTATTGTTATAAAAAAAAAATACGACATGATAATATTATATGGTTCTGCAAATCATAATAATGCCTACTAATCAGCATGAATATCAGTTGAACTAGCAAGCAAATGCAAACTTTACATGTAAAAAAATAACAGCTCGATTTTCAGTTCAATGAAAAAGGAAAGATACGTCCTTTCTTGCAAAAACATTAGTAGAGGTATAAACTATTGCGTTTTAGTGAGAAGTTTTTTTTGGGACAACATTTTAATAGAATGTCTAAGTCAAAGTTAAAATTTACTGATATTCCATGTTTAATAATGAATTATTACTATCTTTTTAAAAATACAAACATCCTCACAACCCTACCATCGAACAAGAAGATTCTATTTTGAATAAAAAATATTTTCAAAAGATTATTTGTTTTTCCACCAAACAATCATTCAATTTAATTCACTCGCCTAAAGGTGTTATGTACCTATCATAGCAGTCAAAGCTTGTTTGAGGACGGATCATGGCTTTGTGTGATATTCGCGTAGTTATAAGTATTTAGCTGGAGTTTACCGGTTTATTTTAGTATTATTTAGCTCAATGTGTTGGCTAAGTAGCATCAGTTCGCCGTGAGGTGATCGACGCAACGGCTACGGAGCATAACACCAGCTGAGCGAATAACCAAACACGGTATTATAATTTATAATATTTTCTCAATTTGAATATGTAACTATCTTCAAATGAAAAGTCATATGTTACGATTAACGCGATTGTAACATATGACTTTTCAGATTTAAGCAAGAATCTACATGATATTCCATGTACTTTTAAAATTGTATAATATCTCTATTATTTGTAACCTTGGCCTCTGAAAACTAAAGCATCTCGAGCTAAAAGATATGCTTACTCGCGCGAATACGAACGCATGTGTAGAAGGACGGAACGCACTTTTAGTTTTATAAATATAGATTATAAAGACGTATCTATAGCATTCGAATTGGTGCGTTTAAATTCGATGCGTTAAGCTTTGGTTGTGGCGATATTACGTTCAACGTGAATTTACTGTAAGGGACCGGTGGACGTGTTTGTTTTAGGCCTGATATGTATTGCTTCAGTAAATATTTGACATTGCGTTATCACTACACTTATCTGGTCTCCTTTTTGTTTTACCATTGTATTTTGAATTTATCAAACCGACGCTATAAACAATTGTGATTGTTTTATTGCTCTGTTTGCGAACTGAACTCGAAAGCCTTGTATATTGTTTCAATATAACTAATCTAAAATCATTAAACGTGTTTGTTTTTACATAATCTAATCACCACTCTCCTTTAGCTCACCTTTGGTAGTTGGGGACGGATGCGTGTGATTCTCTATACGAACGTGTTCCCCTATTTCCTTCCTGGATAATACATATAGAGCAATTTTATTTGCATATATTCTAGGTTATGACCTGTCATGGACACGGGGCATGCCCCTGTAATTACCTTTTTTCAGCAACTAATGAAAATATGATCCTGAAAATCACTGAAAATGACCGGTTTTACCGCCATGATCAAAGGCCCACTCGACAAATGTGAAACGTTTTTAATATTAAAGAAAATGATTGGAGCCTAGATATACTGTTTATATATGAATGACCAAATATAATTATATCGGCTCAGTTTTGAAGCAAAAAGAAACAGTGGAATGAGAAACATCAATTTTATGTGTTTCCCGGCCTAGTATCAGTAGTCCGATAATTTAGTTCAGTTGTTAACACCGGACTACTGAGACGAAATAGTAAAATTAGTCCGATCATCGAACTAAATTATCGGACTACTGATACTAGGCCTGTTTCCCATTCATCAAAGGCCTCGTTTCATCTTAAGTGACAATGGGATCGAAGATGTTAGTAGACTGGAATAGAATGCGAGGACTGGCACTCAAGGACAGCCGAAACCAAACGGGAATAGGAACATACTTATTCCCTTACTAGTGGAACATACTACTTTTTTTATTCACTAACCTCTGCCAAAACAGATGCATTTCGTCGAAAGTGCCGAATTGCACTCCGCGAGTCGCCATGAGACATACAGTTGTTAAGTCTCGTGTGCCTGTAATTTTACTGGCTTTCAAGGACTGCTGCCGGAACACACTGTTAAGTGCTTGGCGACAGATTTTTCTCCTGGAGGGTGGTAGCTAGCCAGGCGTGCATTCGCACAATGCACTTCCTCCGTGCTGTAATGCTCAAGCTGTCGCGTCAGTGGGGGGATCGAACCATGAACCTGCGGCATGGCAGTCCACAACTATCGCCGCTTGGCCATCATTGCTTCAAAAATTGCATCGCTGGAAACGTACATTTGATATATAAACAAAAGATGCCCCTAGTTTTGCTCAGGTAGTTAAAAAGAAGAATCACCATTAGAGTTAATAACTGCATTTACAATCATTAAGATAATTTTAATGATATGAAATACCAAGACTGACAAGCCACCCGCCTTATGGTGAACGTTATGCTTGCCCGTTACAGCTGCAGTGTCTCCGTCTTGAGCGGCTGCACTGCGTGCGTCACTCCTATATATTAGTTCTTAAGCCAGAAGAATATCCGCAAGGATTCTTGTTCGAGAGGCATCACACCCGGTAACTCGGTGGCAGGATTTATAACCCTCGGGCCGCTGCTGCTTGGCGGACGATACTCGCTGGCTCTGGGTTGTTTTGGTGATTATACGACAACGTAGTGTTATTTGCAAAATGATTGAGCGAAAATTACGTAAGAACGTAATATGTAATAGCGTGAGCGAATTTTGTAAAACAAATTTATAAGATATTTGCAGTTTATCACATAGTTGCTACATAATAATAGGAATTAAAATTTGTATTGTAGCTATTTACTATATACATATAAAACTTGAATATGCGAAATTTAAGAGCTGTATTCATGATAATATTTATCAAGTTAAACAACCAAACAACTACACTGAGGTGCTGAACCTACATACATACATAAAATCTCTTTCCCGTAGGTGTAGGCGGAGACTGAAATCGTGTTTTCGGATCAGGCGAAGTGCTTATGATATTCTCCAGAAAATTATATAATTTATTCATATTTGTACGGCGTACTCTTTCTAAAAAACATGTTGAAAATTTGCATTTCGAAGACTCACTTCACTTAAAATAAAGAGTCAGATTATAGTAGTCGTCCGTACGCGCAGCACGTAACAAGTCCTCCTCACTAGGCAAGGCCTTGTTCATGTTGTCGGTCGCGGTGTATTTTTTATTTTTCTTTTAGTTCTGCTTTCATTAATATGACAATCACCGAACGTGTGTAAGGCGAGGACACGAGTTCGTCAGGATGTCTCAGCCCTCAAAAAAAATGTACAGTTATTTGCAGCTCTAGAACTCGTATAAAAATGTACTGCTCATGGAAGCATAATGTACTGCTAACATTTTCAATGTACCGCTTTGTGAAAGAAGTTACATGTAAGCATTTTAATGGGCCTGATCGTGATCATAAGGAAACGCCGATAAAAAAGGGTTATTGCCAGGACAAAAATCTTTGATAGTCAAAACCGAAGTACTTACAGCTACTTTTTTTTATCGCAGACATAGTAAAAGTAAAATGTATTTTTTTATATTTTACGGTGATTTAAGCAGACGGGGGAAGGCTAAATAAAAATAATAAGAAACAAAAATCGAATCGATTTATTTTACTTAATGTCGCAACATGTTTTGCAATCCAACTTATTCGAGAAATGGTCCTTAACAAAACCTCGTGAAGCAGTGTGTATTTACACTTATTATATAGCCATTAATATTATTATTCAATTTATTATATGTATTGTATAAAAGATCTTTACTTGTTTGAATTAGTTTTATGTATATCTAAACACACTCAAATACTTATTTTATACCTAAACCTGTTACAATTCGAAGGAAGCCTTATATAATAAACCATTTTTAATATTTTCAAATACCGAATTTCTTAATAAAAATTAGATCGCTGAGATCTAATTTTTTTCAATAATGTCGTAGTTTGATATTTGATTAGGTTATTTAGGGAGTCATTTAATATTTTACTTATTTTAAGAGATGCGAATCATAGTAATTACTTTATTTATAACCTATATATATAACTTATAGCTTATAAAACAATATTTGGTAAGCTAGAATGAGTTTGGTAAAATTATAAGTTAGAATGAGTATTCTAACTTACAATTTTTTCCGTTGTTTTAGTCTTTTTTTATGTAATTGTGGCGGATCAAGCACGAGGCCCGTCTGATGTTAAGCGGACTAATCTCTCAAGCACGAGGCCCGCCTGATGTTAAGCGGACTAATCTCTGCCTATAACAGATGCATTTCCTCACAAGTCACGAATTGCACTGCGCCCGTCACCTTGAGACATAGTTGTTAATTCTCATGTGCCCGTAATTTCACTGGCTCTCAAGGACTGCTGCCGGAACACACTGTTAGGTGCTTGGCGACAGATTTTCTACTTGAGAGTGTCGCTAACCTGGCGGGCATTCGCAAAATGCCCTTCCACCATGCTTTGAAGCTCAAGCCCGCGGCGGGATTAGAACCATGGACATGCGGCACGGCAGTCCATAGCAAATGGCACTGAGCCATCACTGCTTCATATTTCTTCTGTATTTTATTTTCTCTTATTGATAGCTGTGAAAACTAAAATATTAACTTACATTATGTGGATTAGCTAAAATGCGCTGACTTCATTAAAAATAGACTTAGTAGAATAGACACGGTGAGTGACTCATGTTAATTTATAAGTGTTAATTGATAAGTATCCCGTGGGGTACCGTGCTAGAATTTTACTCCACCATTGCTATCGGTATCATTAGTGTTGTAAGAGGTAACTAAAGGTAAAATACCGAAAGGTGGGAAGCAGCGCTTTCTGAGGGACTGATATCTTAAACTGCGATCCCCAAGACGCCTGCCAAGCGTGGGAATTATGGCAAACTCTCCCTAAATGGTGGAGGATGTGTTCGGAAGTGGACAATCCTGCCAATACAGCAGTTTATAAGTGTATTTGACGTTGTAATTTGCTAACATTAGGTTTTGTTACACAGTAGTTTACATTGTTTACCCACTTCTTACAGCCAAGCATAAATATAATTCACACTCAACGCTTAAGATGTTTATAGATATATTACCACGTTGATGTTCTAAATATGCACTACCTATATCGATATCGATTAAAATTGCACATTCATTCCGTCCCATCACTATAAATCACGTGGTCGTGGCTTAGCCAATTAGAACGTGTTTCGATATGAGAAAAATTGACAGAAATTTGTTTCTTACAAAGCTAATAGAATGGCGTCTCTTCGGGTTACTTTCTCGAAGCATGTAAAACAGTACAAAAATTATGTTTAAAAACACAAAATATAAAATGTAATACAAAAAATACGCAATAAAAATGCGTCCAATATTGTCATAAATGACAATGGCATAGTCAACTCTACTCTCTTCTTATATTTGAATCTCAGAGAAGAGTTTACAACACGTAATTAAATCAGTTATAATAAAAGTTTGTGAGTGTGTACGTTAGTTGCTCCTTCAAGCGCTGAAGCGGCTTCACTGATTTGGACGACAAATTTCATCCAAACCAACTCAACTTCAGCGAGGAGACACAGTTTATGTCATGGATTAACACATGGGATATTTTCATCACGATCCTTACTTTTCATCATTTTCTACGTTAGTGAAAGCCCGCGCTTTCGCCAACGTTAATAACAATAGTTGATTTATTTTATACTACATGCAAAAATGAATCGTTTGTCAATTGGTTGACTAGCTGTTTCGAAGCGCCATCTACAGTTTCGTTCTTCTTGTTGTACCTGTGGTAGGAGTCAGACGTATAACCTTCCTAGTGACAGTATAAGGATAATATACAGGTATACTTTGAAATCCTTAAACAAGACGTTATTATTTCGGTCTATAATCCTCATATTATAATAGGTTATCGGCCCAGTTACGCGTACGTATAGTCGTAACTTTAATCCACTGCGAGAATATTTGTAAGTACCCACATGTAAGAAGAAAAAAGTTACAAACCAGTGTGAACAAGTGTGATATTAAAATTAAACATGGAAAATTCAAAAATCAAAAGAAATATTAAGCCATTCGACGGAGAAAAGTAGTGTGTGGAAGTTTCGGATTCGAGCGTTGTTAAGTGAAATGGACGTTTTAAAAGTTATTGACCAAGACCCAATATTACAAAGCAAAGAGTGGGAGAAAAATAACCGAATTGCGAAAAGTGTTATAATTGAATATTTAGCTGATTCCTACCTTGGATTTGCGAAGGAAAATATTTCGGCGAGGGATATTTTCAATAACTTAGACTCTCTTTATGAGCGGAAAAGTATTGCAACACAGTTGGCATTACGTAAAAAGTTGTTGGCGTTGAAATTGCAAGGTGACGTTTCTCTCATGAAACATTTTGCTGTTTTCGATGACCTCATCACGGAATTGCTTGCAGCGGGTGCAAAATTAGAGGAAACAGATAAGGTAGCCCATTTGTTACTCACTTTACCTACAACGTACGATGGTGTTATAACTGCAATTGAAACCTTGTCGGAGGATAATTTAACTTTAGTATTTGTTAAAACACGACTTTTAGACCATGAAGTGAAGTTGAAAAATGAATCTAACGATACAAGTGCAAAAGTACTGCATGTTGAAAATAAAACTTTTACGTCGAAGAAAAGAAAATGGGATAATTCTCAACAATCAAATAATTTCCATCAAAAGGATTACGTACCGAAAAAGAAGGTACATTTTGTAAAATGTCATCACTGTGGGCGCAAAGGACATAAAAAGAATGACTGCTACTACTACAAGAGAATTATTCAAAACCCAAAGCAGAAAACTACGGAACGGACACGAACAGTTCAGGCTGTTGAAATTAATGCACCATCCACTTCAAACGATACTTCCGGCTTTGCATTTATGACCGGAGACTACCAACAAGAGGAAAATTCTAATAAAATAACATTTTTATTGGATTCTGGAGCATCGGACCACATCATAAACAGAGAAAACCTTTTTGTGAATCATACTGATTTGCATACACCACTAAAAATTTCTATTGCTAAAAATAATGAATTTATTTCAGCTACAAAAAGGGGATCATTGCAGGTTACCAGTGACATGGGCATTTCAGGAGTTTTGGATGACGTGTTATTTTGCCGTGAGGTACCATACAATTTGCTGTCGGTTTCAAAGATGCAGCGGGCTGGATTTACAGTTATTTTCGACCAACAAGGTACCCAAATCTGTAAGGACGGTAAAATCATCATACGAGGTAAGACAATTAACAATTTGATTGCTATAGATTTTGAAGCGTTGGTTAACGTGACTCAATCTGTTTCCCATATATGCAATGGTGACAAAAATAGTTATAAATTATGGCATCAACGTCTAGGGCACATAAGCAAAGGTAAATTCTTAGAACTTAAGAATAATAAAATGGTTGATGACATAAACCAAATAGATACAGTTGCACCAGACGATGAGTTGTGTGAAGCTTGTATAAATGGGAAGCAGAGTAGACTCCCGTTCAATCGGGCTAAGAATAAAAATCATATTAAGCGACCATTATATGTCGTCCATTACAGATGTGTGCACTGTATATATCACTCCTTCTTCTATTGACAACAAGAATTATTTTGTACTTTTTGTAGATGAGTTTACGCATTACTGCGTAACTTATTTATTAACACAAAAATCAGACGTGTTCTCTGCTTTCAAAGATTTTGTTGCAAAAAGTGAGACAAAATTTAACTTGAAGTTAGCTAATTTATATTGCGATAACGGCGGGGAATACTTGTCTAGTGAGATGAAAAGCTATTGTGTTGAAAAAGGAATCACTTATCATTTGACAGTTCCAAGAACTCCACAATTAAATGGTGTTTCAGAACGAATGGTTAGGACTATTACAGAGAAAGCTCGTTCTATGATAAACGGTGCTGGGTTAGAAAAAGTTTTCTGGGGTCAAGCAGTATTGACTGCTGTTTATCTCATTAATTTAACCCCAACTAAAGCATTAAAACTTTCTCAAACACCATTTGAGATGTGGCATAATAAAAAACCTCAAATTAAATACTTAAAGGTTTTTGGCTCAACAGTTTATGTACACGACAAAACAACTAAGGCAAAGTTTGACGTTAAATCATGGAAAGGAATACTAATGGGATATGAACCAAACGGTTACAAAGTTTGGAACCCAGATTGCGAAAAGTTTATTACTGTCAGAGATGTTATAGTCGATGAGGCTAATTTTCTTCCGTCCAGGTCTGCATTAAAACCTGAAGAGAATAATATGGTAAATTCTCGTGACAAAACTGATATGTCTAAATCAGTGTCAATAAAGTCTCGCATCACTGACAGTTCTAAATCAGACACGCCTAAGTCTGATGGACAAAAGAGTCCTAACAAAATTCGCAAAATAAACCATGATAATATAACTGATTCGGAACATTTAGGTAATCCACGAACTGATAATTTCTTGAATGATTCTGTGAACGTTGATCAATCTCTAGGCTTGAGAAGGAGTGATAGGCTGAAAGGTCGTCCCCCTGTGTCATATAATGAAAATGACAATGATTATTTTATGTGTGCTCAGTCAATTGTATGCAAAATACCCAATTCGTTCGAAAAGATTAAAACTAGGGATGACAGAACTCAGTGGGAAATAGCGATAAGGGATGAATTAAATTCTCTGGCTGCGAACGATACGTGGACATTAGTACCTAGGCCGCCAAATAAAAATATTGTAGACTGTAAAGGGATATTTACTATATAAAATTATGAATTTGGAAAACCTTTGAGATATAAAGCGCGTCTAGTTGCAAGAGGTTTTAGCCAACAATATTTAACAGACTACAATGAAACATTTGCTCCAGTAGCAAGAATTGCTAGTTCCAGATTTATTATTTGTTTTGCAAATCAATTCAACTTGTTAGTTCATCATATGGACGTTAAAACCGCGTTTTTAAATGGAAAACTAAATGAAGAGATATTTATGACTGTTCCTAAAGGCGTTATATGCAATAATAATCAAGTTTGCAAGTTGAATAAGGCACTATACGGGCTCAAACAAGCAGCTAGGTGCTGGTTTGAGGTGTTTGAGCAATCACTTAAAGAAAAAGGATTTCAAAATTCATCAGTTGATAGGTGGATTTATATGTTAAATAATGGCGATGTGAAAAAGAACATATATGTGGTACTATATGTTGATGATCTGGTCATAGCTTGTTCGGAAATAGAGAGAATTAATAAATTTAAAAAGTATTTAATGAGTAAATTTAAGATGACCGATTTAAAAGAAATAAATTTATTTCTTGGGATAAAAATAACGAGAATAAATGATGTAATAACGTTAGATCAAAGCGCATACATAAAAACTGTCTTAAATAAATTTAATATGCAGGATTGCAAACCTGTAAATACACCCTTGGAAACTAAAATAAACTATGAAGAATTAAACTCGGAAGAAAAATATAACGCACCATGCCGTAACGTTATAGGTTGTTTGATGTATGTAATGTTATGCACTCGTCCAGACTTAAGCACAAGTGTTTATATACTAAGTAGGTATACAAATAACAATAATAAAGAATTGTGGCAATGTCTGAAAAGGGTGCTGAGGTACTTAAAAGGCACAACTGATCTAAAATTGTGTTACAAAAGGTGTGACTATATCCATATTTTAACAGGATATGTAGATTCTAACTGGGGTGGTAATGATACAAAAGATAGAAAAAGTACAACCGGATATTTATTTAAATTATTTGACCGTTGTTCCATTACGTGGAGTACAAAGAAGCAGATTTCAGTCGCAGCGTCCTCAACTGAGGCTGAATACATGGCATTGTATGAAGCTGTAAAAGAAGCATTGTGGCTTAAATCATTAGCAAATAGCATACACATTAATATTGTCGACCCTATTCTCATCTATGAAGACAATAATGGTTGTATAAGTATTGCGAACAACCCAACTAATCACAAACGGTCAAAACATATTGACATAAAATATTTTTCCAGGGAGCAGATTGAGAAAAATTTAATAAAATTAAATTACATACCTACAGATCAGCAGCTGGCGGATGTTTTAACAGAACCATTGCCTTCAATAACTTTTCAGGAAATGAGAAGAAAAATGGGTCTAGAATAAGATAATGATTGTCAACATTTTTGATTAAGTAAATAATAGTTACATTTTTGGATGAAATGGTCTGATTAGGTTTTCCTGGGTTTCCCTAATCCACGCAGCAAATGTTGGACCATATTGTATTTTCCCAGCAAGCACTAGGAAGTTGTATAAGTTCTGGTTAGTTAGCTAGATAATTTATTTTTGTAATTAGTGATTAATTTTTGAGGGGGCGTGTTGATTTATTTTATACTACATGCAAAAATGAATCGTTTGTCAATTGGTTGACTAGCTGTTTCGAAGCGCCATCTACAGTTTCGTTCTTCTTGTTGTACCTGTGGTAGGAGTCAGACGTATAACCTTCCTAGTGACAGTATAAGGATAATATACAGGTATACTTTGAAATCCTTAAACAAGACGTTATTATTTCGGTCTATAATCCTCATATTATAATAAAAATGCCGATGAGCGCACGATCGAGACATGATGCGACTAAAATGCGTCCACGCTTATCCCCCATTATAAAGGTGAGCGTCCACATCAATCACTTACCATCAGATCAGATTGTGATCATGATGCCTGCTATTAGCTATTAAAAAATATTAAAAAAAAACATACTTTTACGTTAGAGATACAAAAAAGTTTTGCGTAAATCGATCGCACCGTCCCTTTGCCGTGGTACCATTTTGAAGCAGTGATGGCTCAATGACATTGGCTATGGACTGCCGCGCACCAGGTCCATGGTTCGAATCCCGCCGCGGGCTTGAGCTTCACCGCATGGTGGAAGGGCATTTTGCGAATGCCCGCCTGGCTAGCGACCACCCTGAAGTAGAAAATCTGTCGCCAAGCACCTAACGGTGGGTTCCGGCAGCAGTCCTTGAGAGCCAGTGAAATTACAGGCACATGAGACTTAACGTTTATGTCTTAAGGTGAAGGGCGCAGTGCAATTCGTGACTTGTGTCGAAATGCATCTGTTATAGGCAGAGGTTAGTCCGCTTCACATCAGGTTGGCCTCGAGGTTGTTCCGTCACAATAACATAAAAAAAGAATAGCCAGGAGGTTACCGACAAGACTATGTAAGTGAGACGGCGGTAACACAACAACGGTGGGTTCTGCACTTGCTCACCAGCGCGAATTCGCGAGTGGCTTTTCCCATACTAGGACACGCAATGCTGAGAAAAACGCTCATAAGTTAATCCTAAATTTAAACGATACCAAACTGTTTAAACCAAAATTGTTAATTGGTATCTGACATTGCTGACCGTATAACCTTTTGCCTCGACTTTCTGATAACAACAGTTCCATACCGCTATTCAATGTTAGATTCTTCACCGACAAACAACAAAATATATTACAATGTTACCCATATAAATTTAATAGGAATAAATATAACACGTTTCAAATTTGGATAAAAATACATGTATTGAAACGTTAACAATATGTTGTATAAACTATGTAAGTACATATAAGAGACTAAAAGCATCTAGGTACATTGGATAAAAGTGGAGAACAAATTATGTCTCTGCGACCTAATACTTAATTTATTTAAGCATTTAGTATACCTATACAAAAGATTATTCCACTCAAATGAACTCGTACACCTTTTTTTTTTAAATGAAATTTTCACGATTTTCACAGATATTTAAATATTACACTATGGTAATATAACTGGCAAATCAATCACGTTGTGATTCGAATACGTCGACCCGCCGCAGTTCCCGCTCGCCGGCGCCGGGAGCTCGCAGACGCAGCTGCGCTTACCCTGAAGATGAGCATCTGATATGCCGATTAATTTTATTTGAGTAAAGACATGATAATGACACCTGAAAATATGTAACAATGGCATCTTTTATATAAAACTAAGTGGAGATAACTCGCGTCATTCTCGATAGCCTTTTGGACTGTCCAGTATAAACTGACTTTTCCTTTAAGACATACCTACATTGAGCTGAAACACGCGCTGGAGAAAGACAATTAACTTCCTGAGTCTATTTCAAACAGTTACTTAACAGTATATTGCAAACTATCCGGTACCACTTGTAAAATCATCCTGACAGTGTAAAGAGAGAGAGAGAGAAAGGTCTACGACCTACATTTACCCTACTGCTGCAGGTATGACTCTAATTTTTCAGAACTATGGGGGATTTTCGCACAGCATTTATTACAGTCTATTTCCCTTGGGAAGTAATCCTTTGGACCATACTCGCTCCGAAACATAACTTCTTCCAGCATGGTGTAGGACCAAAGGTATGATCGCGCAGTCGAGAATTTAGCTGTGGCTTCTAAGGTGGCATCAACTGCTTTTTGGCAGACTGGGTCCAGCTCCCATGGCGTGTTAAAGCTGAGGTTTTTGATGTTGCAGCGAAATATCTGAGGAATAACCAGAGAAGTAATATTATTATAGACTTTTCCGCTCACGAAGACACGCCCCTTCATATTTTCGAGTTGCAACTACAACTGCCTACCCAAGCGAGCATATCAACTCAAAATTTTTGAAGCGCTCGTAGCGAAGTTTTCTTAGCTGTTCTCAACCGACCAGCAAAGTTAAGCAACGTCGCCCGCGGTCATGAGTTGGATGGGTGACAGCTAGTGACATTATTACTGAGCGTTTCCGTGCTTCGGAGGGCACGTTAAGCCGTCGGTCCCAGTCGTCGTCTTAGGATGGCAGTCGTTATAGCATGGTGGTAGGGCATTTTGCGAATGCCCGCCTGGCTAGCTGTTCCGGCAGCTGTCCTTGAGAGCCAGTACTTCTAGGTTAGCCTGAACAACATCTTCGACCACATCATCACTTACCATCAGGTGAGACAGTGGTCAACGGCTAACCTATCAGGAATAAAAAAAAATGCCAATCAATACTGAGTAAATGTGGGACGTTAAGAAAACGAAAAAATAGCTTTGTACCGTAGTAATCAAATCTTATATTTCGTGTTTCAGCAGATGTAGTGTTTAATTTGTTGTGTTGAACACTGCAGCGTAGGTATTAGTGTATTTTTAATATAAAAGTCATATAAATCTCAAATATATCGTCAAATAAATATAAATAGGTCGGTAAATGTATAATGTAAACATACAAGTCTTTTTATTTGATTTTTAAAGATAGGGAGTAACTACGCTTTCTTCATAGAAAGTGGCAACGCGTTCCACAAACGAACTGCTTGGACGGTAAAATACTTGTCATAATAAGAACCAAGAGCTAATATGCGGAGGCATTTTATGAGAGAGATTTATATGCGTTTCCCGAAATCAGTAAAGAACTCAAATCTTAAGATAACGCGGGATTAAGGTATTTAAAAAGAGAAAGTATAATGACTATTCCGACGAAAACGAATAAGAATAGCTTTTTGCGAAATTTAGAAACATGATTGCAATTTTCTTAAACCAAATATGAGTTTTAATATTGAACATCATCATTTACAAGTATAAAACCAATCGCAAAATTGGTCTTGTTTGTTGTATAACGTAAGTTGTAATATAGATGTCGCTCCATCCCAATAAGATGGTTAAAGAACGATAGGAAAGATTTGAGTTATGACGTCATGTCATGTTAGGTCAATTGGTTAGAGCATGCCCCGGCTAAAGGGGTGGATAGACGCGGGTTCGAATCCCGCACATGACTTTAATTTTTCCTATCGTATATTTGTAATTTCAAATATGAGTTTTATACAAAAGTTTTGAAATTTATCTAGCTGGTCCGCTGTGAGGTCAAGATTGCAGTTATTGGTGTAATCTTAGATAGGGCGTATATAGTAAAGATTGCGCTAGCGTAACTTTAGGAGTCCTGGGTAGGAAATTACGCAATCTCTTAATGGAACCGCCAGGTGCAAATAACTTACGTCTGACTATTTCTATTCCATGAGTGTTTTCAATGGCATCTGAGGATGCCATTGAAGACGCTCATAGGAAGTTTGTACTTAGTCTATGTAATCAGTAATGTTTTTATTTTTTTATGTTTGCTAGATTAGTCTTTGACCACTATCTCACCTGATGGTAAGTGATGATGTGGTCGAAGATGTTGTTCAGGCTAACCTAGAAGTACTAGCTCTCAAGGACAGCTGCCGGAACACACCGTTAGGTGCTTGTCGACAGATTTTCTACTTGAGGGTGGTAGCTAGCCAGGCGGGCATTCGCAAAATACCCTACTACCATGCTATAACGACTGCCATCCTAAGACTGGGACCGACAGTTTACCGTGCCCTCCGAAGCACAGAAACGCTCAATAGTAAGTCACTAGCAGCCACCCATCCAACTCATGACCGCGCGCGACGTTGCTTAACTTTGCTGATCGGTTGAGAACAGCTAAGTAAACTTCGCTACGAGCGCTCCAAATACTGTACAATTACTGAAGATATTATAAAACTCACTTCGTGCCCACACATTTCCATGACGCAATAGTTTAAGAATTCCACTGGGGCGATATCCACTCGATAGCCAATCTTTTGTAGACGATCTGTAGACGAAAAATATAACAAAACCTTTCAACCAAAAAAGTAATTTAATATCAAGTTCTTGAAAATTACTAATCCTCACCAAATATGGCATGATCTGCCCTGTCAGTCGAGTGATGTAGACATCATGCTACATCATGACGTTGAGGTTTTCACACATTTTCAGTAATAGTCTAGCTAGAGAGTGACTACTGACAAATTGAGAATAATTATGAATACTATTTTGAATTATTTATGTCCACCCGTTTTAAAAAAACAGAAGTAAAAACGTCAATCATTGGTAGTGGGCATTTAATAAAAAGTAATTCTCTGTTTTTACTCATTTTATCAACTCGTTTTATATGAGTTGTTTATTGATACACGGGCCCACACCACGAAGGATATTCTCCATTTTTCTTTATCTTACCCAACTTCTTCATCAAAAAGAGAGTCCAGAAAGGCTCTCTCGTCTCTGTTCTCCAAGATAATTACATTCTCTGTTCTCCAAGATATTGAAGCAGTGATGGCTCAATGGCATTCGCTAAGGACTGCCGCGCAGTAGGTCCATGTTTCGAATCCCGCCGCGGGATTGAGCTTCACCGCATGGTGGAAGGGCATTTTGCGAATGTCCGCCTGTCTAGCGACCATCCTCAAGTAGAAAATCCGTCGCCAAGCACCTAACGGTGTGTTCCGGCAGATGTCCTTGAGAGCCAGTAATCCTAGGTTAAGCCTGTTAAGACCTTCGACCACATCATCACTTACCATCAGGTGGAGATTGTCTTACCTATCAGCAACAAAAAAAAATGAAACGAGGCGTTGGTGGCTAGAATATCTCCAAAGAGATAACGACGGCCTTTTGATCGGATGTGTTACAAAGCGCTTCTTTCAAAGCTCCTTCACGATTTTCCGAGAAATTATGCGAGTGGACCTACAGTTATTTGGCAGATTGGAGCGTCAAGACATTTGAAGAAAATTTTTTTAGGGAATAAGAAGAGAACCAATTCCCAAAAAAAAATTCTTTCTTTCTACTGGTAGTGTAGCACTATTAAGAAAAATAATGTAAAGTTTGAGGGTTCTTAATATCACGATTTGTTTGCCGTTTTATCCCTTCTAGTTGATTCTAACAGCTTTCCCAGATTTCTTACCACTTAACCAGCTGGACATTAGCAGTAGCAAGTTCAAGTCCACCTTAACCGAAAGCACGCTGTTGTGATAAAACAGCATGCCTCCAGGAGCCTCCTCATGCATATCGGGTGTTAATTGAACCACGTCCAGGCGAAATAACCTTATAGCTGACCCCTACTAAAAGTGCATCTATAGCTTCATTGAAGTTATTGGTTTCACTATCAGCCATTTGTAAAATCTAATACTTACTTAGTACATGTATTATTTTTTCTTTTACCGGCGGTATGCCTTTATTAACATAATACTACTAACTATATACAACACTACATCTACTACAATAAAAGCATTTAAATACCCAGTCATTGCTGACTCACAGGCAGTCCAAATGCTCCAGCCCACTACCAGTTATTACTTACTTACCAGTTACTACTACCAGCATTAAATGTATTAGGTTTGCAGTAGTAAACTAGGAGTACTATACAGGTACCTCTGAGACCCCGTAGCTTTTGAGGTTTGTGGTCCATAATGTGAAAAGATTCACAAGGTCCGTAGTAGATTTTCACGTGCTGATTTGCCATTTACCCGCTTATGTGTATAAGTTATCTAAAGATAATTGTATCAGAAAACTGTGTAGAATAACTGAAATATAAATAATTTTTTAATTCAATAAATTATGAGCTTTTCTAAAATATAAATGTAAAGTAGCCTCTAAAATGTAGAGATTTTCCGGTGTATATTACTTTTCTCTATGGTAGTGATTACATATTCCATAGAGAAAAGCAATACACAGTAATATACTCATTGGTAGTCTTATTACTTTTATCTATGATCTGTAGTAAATAGTTATTTACTACAGTCATTTCATATATTTTTTTTGCAGCAATGATAGCCGAGCGGTTATAGCCATAGACGTAGGATTTTTTCGCTACGTACATCCTAAGCCTATGGTTATAGCTATGGACTGCGGTTGGCTTGTGTGAGTATGTCACGACTCTAAGGAGGTCTGTAGACCAATAGACAATAGGAAGAATAAAACTAGTTTTCTGATATAATATGTCAATCAGTTATATTATTATTCTGTTCCGTGTACTTTTTACATTGTAAACATTATTTATATTATATTCCTTCTTCCAAATCGCATGAATCTTTTCAACCACCATATCCCCAACAACTTGAGCTTCACCGCATGGTGGGCGTGCATTTTGTGAATGCTCTTCTGGCTAGCTTCCACCTGCAATTAGAAAATCTCTCACCAAGCGAATAACACTGTTTATATATTGACGTATATATTAGACTAAATAAACAAAGACTGTAACCAATATAAAAAAAAATGAGACTAGCAGAATGCAGTCCACAAATTATATTGATAGGTAATGCAGTCTTGACCAGTACATGTCGTAACTCTTAAATAGTTAAGTACTAATCAAAAATTACCCCAGATATAATAGCTATAAGACTTTCGTCTTATTATACACTATGCTATCGGCACAAAGTAATTATTTCTTCAATATTATGTATCTATATTACTTTTCTCTATGTATGTGTCTCTCCTTTACTGCTGGATCAATTCGTTGTACAATGTATGTTACAAAATCTTTCTTAACGGAATGATATGCACTGACCGGTGTGCGATTTAATAAGAAAGTTCCTAAGAATACGACAGACCGTGCTCACAAACTGCACTGCGGGGCAACTTTCATTACTTTCTTCTGGTATTCCACTGAACAAAAGCGCGTTACGCCTGTTGTAGCCATTGACCTATATATACTAGACGCGCCATCTCAAACAAGGAAAATCGACCAGTGCAGGTAATCCAGCCAGTATACTCGCCCCCATACGCAGCTGGGCACTCGTAGAGATTACACGCGCTTTACATTCGAAAATTGTATTATGTATTTTGAATATAATATATGAATAGTCAATGGTTGTAGCCATCTAATTGCACCATTAACGACCGAACTGAAGTTCTCAGCATTTGCGAAATAGATCAATCAGTTAATGAATAGATTCAGGCGTTACTTTGCGGAAATCCATATTTAATAATAACAAATAATTTTTAAATATTTTAAGAAAACATCAAATTAATATTTTAATAAAACACTTAGAACGTCGAGAAATTCTCGATCGTGCGCTCATAGCGTCAAGACCTCCTGAGGATGCTTCGTGTAGAAGTGAAACAATTAGGCGGAATTGTCACTAGATATATTTTTATATTTTTTAAGTGTTTTATTAAAATATTAATTTGATGTTATCTTAAAATATTTTAAAAATATTTGTTTTTATTAAATCAATCAGTATTTTTAAATATCTTGAGCTCTTGGGATACTTTCTCAAGGCATGCACATATGCACTATGTCTACTTACACATCCATGTGTTTTTTTTTGTTAAATTCCACAACAATGAGGTTTGCAAATCAATACAAAACAATAAACAAGAACTTGAAACTTCACAGTCGCGTAAACTAATACTCGAATTAATATAATGCGGAGCACAAAATACGATATTATGTTGACTATAATACTGCCAACCATATTTGGATATTTATGGCATTCACTCACTTCTGCCTCAGATATTGTATTCAATTAAAAATTATATATACGACGTCATACGAAGCTTAACACGGATTCCCCTCTAGTGGATATGGGTCCATGAACCCGTATGGAATATATATATCCACGTAGGTGGAGCACGGCGCCTCACCCTGTAAATCATGGAATGGTCACGTTTCTTTAATACGTCTCCGGATATGGATTGGAACGAGAACGATATGAGCAACATCGAAACATCCCGGCACAACCCAGGTCAGGCCGTCCTGACCTGGGTTGTGCCGGCGGCATGTCCTAAAGACATGCCGCCGCCCGGCGCCAGCTTCGCTGGCCGCCTCTGGTAAGAATTACTTACGATAGCCCCGCGTCTTGATGTCTAATAAACTTAAATCAAAAGTTTATAAAATTACTAAATATCGTGTTAAGTTAAGTTATCGTACTTAGTTAGGTACTTGGTTAAAAATAGGAAAGAAAGTAGTTACAAATTTTATTGTAATAGGGTAGTAGTTACTAACCATCTATGTACTTTACATAATATTTGTTGTGCAGTAAACCAATATTTTAAAGCAATCCATAAACTAAAATTACTTTTGTCAAAGGTTTCCGAACCTTTTCAAGGCTACATACATTAAATAACCTCATATCACATAACAGGGTGCGACTCGACATGTCAAATATTACAGCAGTTAATCTCTAACAGCTATCAGTTAGAGGGAAGGTAGACTGAGCTTCGTTCAGAGCGTGTTTTTATGCAGTGAACGGATTCTTAAGTATGAAAATGTTTCAACATAATCTCCATAAAATTTTATAAGTGTAAATCATATCAATTCGTTTTACACTCATATATTGTTTACCAATGATTGTATCAATAAACTTTTTTTTCCTGACTATTATAGTATGGAAGCTGCTATAATCTAATAATGTGCATGCTGTGATGTCAAAAAACAAGCACGGGTAACCCTCTATCGGTCAACAGTATTTATGTTGTGTTAATATGAAATTTTTACCATGTTTTTAAGCAAATAAATACATTTAGTAATTAAACAACTTTAAACGGTTTAAACACTTTGCAGTGATCGTTGTCACGGGGTGACTGATCACCACGATCACTGCAAAGTGTTTGAAACGTCGGGACAAAAATAATGATAAATATAAACGATTTAAACCGTTTAAAGTTGTTTAATTACTATGTGTAATAATCGCGAAAACCTAAGAAAACATTAAATAAATACATTATTATTGTTATTATCATAACGTAATCCAACATTTAATTAAGATACATTATATATTTACAGGCAATCAAATTACACTACTGACTCTAATTCCACTATCCACTGATGCAGCATGTAGTGACATGTATGACGAAGTTGTCCGATAGTCGGTAAGTCACACAATAATCAAGTCTCTCCGATTATCTGAACTAATTATCTAATTGCTTCATCACTTCCACACGTCCACTGCTCGCATCCAAAGGTATCAATCTGAATCTACGGAATGTTCAAGGGGATCAGAGTGAACGGAATGTTCAGGATGAGTAGAATTTTCAGAATGGGCGGAATGTTCAGAATGGGTGTAATTTTCAGAATTAATAGAAAGTTCATGATTAACAGAATTATCAGAATGTTTAGGCCGAACCAAATGTTTGGAACGCTGTGAATGTTCAAGGACTTCAGTTTGTTCAAGATGGTCAAAGTCCAGCGCTCTCGGAAAGCAATCCTTGGGGCCGAACTCGTTTCGTTCCTGCATAGCTTCTTCGAGGAGAGTGAAGAACCACAGATAGCAACGGGCCCGTTTAAACTTGTACGATGATTCTAAGACCGCTTCGATTGCTCTCTGGCACACGTTGTCGAGTTGCCACGGTGTATTGAAGCTCAAGTTTTGTATGTTGCAGCGAAATATCTGAAAATAATGTTTCACAAAGTTACATTAACGCATTTTGGCGCATTAGGTTTAGTGCTTCGGGTTACGAAATAAAATTAAGAACATTTATAGATTCACCATGTTCTTTTGTCTCTCATGTCTATCCATTTGCTTAACTACCATTTTAAGTATAAAGAAACTGAAAATGTACTATAAAATTGGTGCCATATATTAAAAAGAAACTAACGTAAAGATAGATAGAAAAGAATAGCCCAAATTATACCATTGGAACTGCGTATAACCAAACAGATGAAACTTAACAGATTGTTAGACTAAAGGGACAATACCTACCACACGTTCCTGATGATCGGCACTTCCAAATGCACCTAACCTAAGCACATTCTCTCTTCCTCACCCAGCTCACAGGAAAAGACTCAAGTATGCCACAGTTGAATCTGAAGTGGACAAAAAAGCCATAGATAATTCCAACCCAATGATATATACGGAAAGAAGCAAAATCCAGGTAAAAGTAGTAGGAGGTCTGCAGCCAGCATTTGGGACGGGGTTACGGAATACAAAAAAAAAAACACTTTCGCCTCGAGAATTATGGCTCGGTATTTCAAGCAGATCTTTTCGCTCTCGTCAGAGCCCTGGAACCCAAATCCATCAATCACTACTCGCGGGTAAATATTTTGAGTGACTCTCGATTTGAAACTATATCCAACATACGTGATGGCGAACCCGACAAAACGGTCTTTCAATTTCTCTGCGATTGCCCTAGATTCGACATCCCCAGGTATGATTATAAATGCAAAATTTATGATTGAATGAATTAATTATGATTGAAGTTCTCAATCTACTGCCGTACTACATTGCTAAAGTTTGCGGAAACTACAGTCCATAAAACTGCAAAAGCAAACGGTACCCTCTACTACGGAAACCCTCGCTACATTTACGGTTCCATCCTGGAATCCTTTGCTTTCTCACATTCGATACAAGTAGGGTAAACTGAGGTAACTTGGCGATTGTTGCAAACTTGGTGATATTTACAATATAGCGGATAGCTAAGTAACCACTAGTATAATCGTTTATTTTGACGCCATCTAGTCTGGATTATAAGATTTACTTCACCCTGGTCATAGCTAGAACTACATTTTATCTACGGTATTTTAACAATTTTGATTTAACGACGGATGAAGTTGATGTGCTTCAGTTTGTTATGAAGCCAAATACTTATCTCAAAGAAAAAAAAAATGTAAGCGTCTGTGTTACAATGAAACGGATCAAATAGCGGAATTCAATTAATGTAAGTATTTATGAAGTTTTAACACCTCTTATTCAATGTCATATGTATAATTGGCAGTATTAATATGTTATGATGTGTGCTTATTTTTTTAACAATAACAGCCATTGTTTTTTATTATAAATCTAAAGTTATGTTTGAAAAAAACAAAGTTGATGTGATCGACTCACTATTTACCTGTTTGTTTCACATTAACTTATTATTTCTGTTATTTTTTTCTATAAATATGTCTACAAAAATCTTAAAGAAGAAAGCCATGAAAAACGGACATCTGGCGATCTGCGACAAGCTCTGAGTAAAATAAAAAAATGGCACATCAATACATCAGTGTTAACGAAAGTATAACATACTGTGGAGTGCCTGAAACCTTAGATTAAAAATAAAAAAAATACTTATTGTTAGCGCGGCCACCAAGCTATATGGCAGAGCACGCCGAACTGCGGGCGCGGGTTGAAAGGACACTGGTAAATCGAAAGAATGCGGAACAAGGTGATGAAAAGTGGACTGTATAGGAAAAGGAGCGAAAAACGAGCGACTAACCTGGATATCCTCGGGCGGACGAGCACAGCTGCGGCACTCCAAGGCGTCCTGCTGGTGTCCAGATGTAGTGGCTCTTCGAATTATTTCACGCTGTTGTAGACTCGTGGCGCGAGCGCGGGAAGCTGTTAGTACACAGCTCCAAAGAGACGATCGCGGATATCCCAGTGCGATGGGGCACACACGAAAGCAGCGCGAGCGCGGTTAGTAACAAAATGGCGGTTTCCTTGGCTTCGAGGGAGCTCACAGGAACAGACGCATCTGCCGTCAACAAGGGTCGACCGCAGACTACTTGCAATGACAAGTAGGTCACTCATCAGCCACGAAATGTCAACCGTAGATAGTCGTCGTTTTCGTGGGAAAATGAGGGTAGGAAAAGGTAAGAGGTAGAAAGAAAGTGCCAATAGATGGCGCGAACATTGCCCCCGGCCTAAAAACCATTGGTTTTTAAAGGTAGAGAAAGATTGGATAAGTTAATAGAGTGGGTATATGAATAGCGGGTTGACCAGGGGGCAAGTAGGTAAGTTATTGAGTGGGTAAAATGCACAAACGAACGACCGGCCGTTTGTAAACGGAAGTCGCCGTTCGCACTAGACATACTCTACATATTCCGTCGGCGCCTAGAATTGTCTCTTCGACAACACCTAGGGGCCAAGATAGCGGAGGAAGATTGTCTGTGATAATAAGCACGACGGAACCTACTTTGATTGGATTAGAAAGTGTATTCCATTTTCCTCTAGATTGAAGCAGGTGAAGGTACTCCAACTTCCATCGTTTAGAGAACGATTGGATCATCTTATCCAGCAAAGTGTAGCGTTTAAGAAGATGCGCGGGCTCGTCTGAGATCGCGCACGCGGGTAAGTGTTTAAGCGGTGCAGCCATCAAGAAATGCGCAGGCGTTAGTGCAGTGGGCTCAGAGGGATCCTCACTCAATAACGTTAGCGGTCGCGAGTTTATGACGCTCTCTATTTGCGTAAGCACGGTTAACATTTCCTCATAGGTGAGTAACTGTGAACCTATTGTTTTAGCTAGGTGACCCTTGAAAGCTTTCACGAAGATTTCGTAGTTTCCGCCAAAGTGTGGGCTTCTTGGTGGGTTAAATTTCCAAGTTATGCGGTTGGCGGATAACTCGTCTGAGAGCGACTTATTATACTCCTCTGAGCTTACGAGTTTATAGACGTCAGATAGAGCATTTCTTGCTCCAATAAAAGTGCGGGCGTTGTCCGAATACAAGACAGAAACGGTACCGCGACGAGCGAGAAAGCGTTTAAAAGCAGAAAGGAAACTGCAGCTGCTTAAATCTGTCGTCAGCTCTACGCTTACCGAACGCACTGACATACAGACGAAAATACATAAATAAGCCTTAATAGAGCGCACACCTCGTTTTCTAATTGGAATAATAGAAATTGGGCCGGCGTAATCCACAGCGGTGTGAGTGAACGCTTTAAATTCGTTCACGCGGCAAGCGGGTAGGTCTCCCATAAGCGGGAATGTAGGTTTAGGTTTTGCCTTAAAACAATAGTTACACTTATGTATAACCGAGCGGACGATATTACGGGATGCGAGTATCCAAAATCGTTGTCTGAGAATCGACATCAAAGCGTGCGGACCTGTATGACAGTTATGACGATGGTAGTGCTCAATTATCATTTCGATTATGCGGTCTTTACGCGGTAACAAAATGGGATGCTGCTGATTGTACGATAGATCCGCATTTCGGAGACGTCCTCCGACTCGTATGAGTCCGTCGGCGTCTAGAAAGGGCACGAGTCGCTGTATAGCGTTTGAACACCGGGTGTTGGTTTTAAGGTTCTGAATAATATCCGCAAAGTAATGTCTTTGTACAGCTGTCAGGACTTGAATTTCTGCGAAATTCATTTCATCGGCTGTGAAGTATTTAGAACGCGGCAGCTTCTTGATGAAGCGATAGATGCGGACGGCTATACGTAAGAGCATCAGCCATGAAGAAACGCGGGTGGAGAGTTTCAACAGCGGGTTGGAATTCACCACGGCGGGTTGTGTCACAGGAAGTGAAACGATTTTCTTCGACTCAGGTAGGTTTAAGTCAACCTTAGCGGGAGCTACTGTCTTAGCGGGCCAAGCAGCAGGCTCTTGGCTTAACCAAGCGGGGCCGGTCAACCACAGCGGGTGGTTAACTAGCTGAGCGGGTGACAGCCCTCGCGAAAGTACATCAGCACAAGGGTTTTCCGTTCCAGGTATATGACGGAAGCTGTCAACGGGAATAGCGGCAGTAATTTTTGTTATACGAGTAGCAACAAAAGTTTTGAATCTGTGCGGTGAAGCGGTAGTCCACTGCAACGCTACCATAGAATCGGTGAAGCAATATACTTTGTCTATGGTATGACGCTTTTCGTAGGTATCGAGAACGCGGCGAACCAATTTTGACATGAGCAAGCAGCCGCAAAGCTCTAGCTTTGCAATTGAAATTGTTTTCAGCGGAGACACTTTTGACTTGGCACATACTAGACGAGTGAGCGGAGTTGAGTCATGGTCAGACTGAGTTCGAATATACACTACAGATCCATATCCATGCTCGCTAGCATCAGAAAACGCAACGACGGTGATTTTCGAATTTTCTTCCACGCCTAGGTGGCGAGGGAATCGCAGTTGCTGAATGGCGGGAAGTTCGCGAAGATAATTATGCCAAATATCTACCACTGCTTGCGGCGGTTGCTCATCCCAGTCAAGCTTCAAAACATGAAGCTTTTGTAAAATTAATTTAGCGTACAAGATGACAGGAGCTATGAGTCCGAGAACGTCATACTGACGCGCTATCACGGACAACATATTGCGTTTAGTCGCAGGCCGACTTTCGACGTTCACGGTGAACATAAATGCGTCCGAGCTTGGCAACCACTGTAGCCCTAAAACCTTCAAGTTCGAGTCTGGCTCATCGAAATTGATAACTGCGGAATGCTGATCGGAGACCGGAAGCGATTCAGTGAGCTCGGGTACGTTACTAGCCCATTTCACTAGCTCGAAGCCCCCGGCCTTGAGCAACTCGCGGAGATCATCGCGAAGCTGTACGCTACCAGGCAAGGACGGCATGGAATAGCACACATCATCCATGTAAGTATTGTTTTCGATGACGGACGCGGCGTGCGGGAAGCGAGCGCGCTCGTCAGCGCACAGCTGGCGTAGCACGCGCATCGCGAGAAAAGGACTACTGCGCAGGCCAAAGCAAACACGGTTGAACACGTAAGTGCTCAGCGGCGAAGCGGGGTCAAACCGATATAAAAACTTCTGAAATTTGCGGCTCTCTTCGTTGACAAGTACCTGTAGATACATCAGTTTTATATCGGATGTGAAAACGATTGCATAAAAACGAAATTCTAAGAGAATAACGAAAAGGTCATTTTGCAAATTATCCCCAGTATGCAAGACGTCATTCAATGATAAGCTCGAATCAGTTTTCGCACTTGCATCCATGACCATGCGCCATTTAGTAGTGGTTTTATCCAACCTGGCAATCGCATGGTGCGGAATGTAGTAACCGGCTAAACTATCGTCGTTATTTATCAGCGAGACATAACCTTTCTGCAAGTATTCCTGGATAATTGCATCATACTCCACGCGCAGGGGAGGTGAAGCGACGAGCTTGCGTTCTAAATGCATAAAGCGCTTCTTAGCGGTAAGAAAAGAATTACCCAAAGCGGCAGCGGGGTCGCGGGAGAAAGGCAACGCTACAGAGTAGCGGCCCGTAGAATCGCGGGAAAAATTATTTGTAAAAATACGTTCATTTTCTAGAGCGGTAGGACTTAAGGCCGGTGTGCATTGCATTTCCTCAAGTTGCCAGAATTTCTGAAGAATATTATCCAAGCGCGGTTGTTCTGCGAAGGCGCAGAGAGATATTCGGGAGCGGTGACTATCATCATTAAAAGCGGTATATGTTTGAGCGGTCGCAACGGGAGCGGTCCCGATTACGATAAAACCGAATATCGATTCGAAAGCGGTAGGTGCACCAGGCGGACCAGCGGCACGACCCGATAGCAAGATATCCGCAAACAGCGGAGCCCCAATAAGTATTTCTATCTCGGACGGTTCCGAGAAATCCTTATCAGCAAGCGGCAAGCCGTGTAGATATGCAAGACAAGAGGTATCAACTCTCACAGACGGCAGGTTGTCGGTGATGCGGTCAATAACAAAAGCGTCGACCGAAATAAAATTATTATCAAGTCGCGAATGTAATGTGGTTGAAGTTACACCCTTAATTGGATTTGACGCGGAACCTATGCCCTTAACAACGGTATTTGTAACCTTGTTGCATTTTAAATTAAGCTTTGCGCAACAATTCGCTGATATAAAATTACTCTGAGAGGCAGAATCTATTAAAGCGCGCACTACATGCTTACGACCGTTTGAATCAGTAGCGTAAACTTGCACGGTTCCCAGTAAACACGTAGTATCTGCGGTCGGTTGCGTAACAGGGCGCATGTTATTGCATAGAGAAATGTTTTGTTGTGGCGACTGATAAGCGGGAGGCTTCGGAACATCTGCAAGCGGGCAGTGAGCGGTAACAGCGCGCGGGGCGGAAGGCAGGGACGCGCGGGCGGCGGCGCCGGCGGCGTTGTCAGCTAGTGCGCGCGATGACTGCGCTGGCGCAGGATTGCGCGCGGATGACGCGACGGCAGCTCTGTTGAGAGTGCGGGTTCCTTCCCGGGAAGGTAAGATTTTACGACATAACATTGAATGATGTTTACATCCACAATGACGGCAACTATATTGCGAGTTGCAAGCGGTATAGTTATGCGAAACACTTAGACAATTAGTACAACCTTTATGTTGTTTTATACAAGACAACCTGTCCTCTGTGGAAAGCTTATTAAATGCAGGGCATCTATATAAATTAGCGTGATCAGATTGATTACAAAGCGGGCACTTTGATGCGCACGATGCAGCGAAAGAATGCGTAGACTTAGGGACAACCTGTTTGTTATTGTTGACATCAGAAGTGCGGCTAGCGGGCGCCGTACGTTCTAATATCTTACTCTGCTCGCGAACAAACTTAATTAGATCGTCGTACGTAGGCATACTTTTACCTCGCATATGCATTTCAAACGAGCGGGCGGAACTCGAATCTATCTTTTTCAAAGCTAATTGCAACAACATAAAATCCGATAAATTATCGAGCTTGAGCGAGTGTAAGCTTGACACTGCTGTGCAAAATTTATCTAAAAATAGCTCCAGGTTTTTAGCGGAGGCGGTAATGCTAGTTGGTTTGAAATCGAGCAGCTGATCGAGATAAGCGGAACCTAAGCTACGCTGGTCGTCGTACTTGTTGACTAAAGTCGACCAGATTAGATGGTAATTATCTGCGTTTGGAACAATACCTGAAATAACGGATAATGCACGACCTGACAATTTATTTACTAAATACTGTATACGTTCGTGGTCAGTTAAATCGGCATTTTCATGAATTGTGCGACGGAACGATTCATGAAATATTTTCCATGTCATTGGATTACCATCAAAGGTCATCAACTCCAACTTAGGTAGTTTGACAGATTTATGTTGCGGTGTAACATGCGATTCCGTACCTTTGACGTTCATAGCGGGAGGGTTGAGTTTATTGTAAACAAACTTACAGCGGCAGTACATGTCTTCAAAAACATTAATTGACTGATAACTTACGGAATACGTGGGATCGATTGTCAACTCGGTGACATTTAAATCGTTTACAATGTCATTAAACTCAGATTGTAAACGATCCAGTGAAATGATTCCACACAGAAATAAGTCTTTCTCAGTATCATCAGTGAAAGCGTTCAACGAGCGGTTATAAATTTGCTGTAAACGAGCAAATATGGCATCACGTTTGCCGATTAAAGTTAAACGTTTGACCGCCAAAGCATCAAGAGCCGTCGCATCTTCGAACTCGCCTACTTCTTTGCCCTTAGAACGAACACTTTTAGTATTAGTGCTCGCCATTTTTAAAGTGAAACGAAGAGAACAATGGGTCAAAAAACGTTAACGAATACTCGCAGATTACCCTCACACAGAATGAATTTAATTGTAAAGAATATAATTTTTTGAAATAGCGAAATTAAATGCGGTTTTGGAAAACGGAATACACAATCTGATATGCAAATGATACTAACAGGTTATAGAATGTAATTAATGTAGGGACAAAAAACGGGAAATTACGCGGGAACACAATATTTTAGTACAAATATCGTGAAATATTAGGCCTTTTTAGAATAATACGGCTCGAAGGAACCAAAAGAATGTTAGCGCGGCCACCAAGCTATATGGCAGAGCACGCCGAACTGCGGGCGCGGGTTGAAAGGACACTGGTAAATCGAAAGAATGCGGAACAAGGTGATGAAAAGTGGACTGTATAGGAAAAGGAGCGAAAAACGAGCGACTAACCTGGATATCCTCGGGCGGACGAGCACAGCTGCGGCACTCCAAGGCGTCCTGCTGGTGTCCAGATGTAGTGGCTCTTCGAATTATTTCACGCTGTTGTAGACTCGTGGCGCGAGCGCGGGAAGCTGTTAGTACACAGCTCCAAAGAGACGATCGCGGATATCCCAGTGCGATGGGGCACACACGAAAGCAGCGCGAGCGCGGTTAGTAACAAAATGGCGGTTTCCTTGGCTTCGAGGGAGCTCACAGGAACAGACGCATCTGCCGTCAACAAGGGTCGACCGCAGACTACTTGCAATGACAAGTAGGTCACTCATCAGCCACGAAATGTCAACCGTAGATAGTCGTCGTTTTCGTGGGAAAATGAGGGTAGGAAAAGGTAAGAGGTAGAAAGAAAGTGCCAATAGATGGCGCGAACACTTATTAAATATTATTTTGCTTTTATTTCATATATCACCAAGATAGGGGAGCTCTATCACTAAGTTATCTCAAGTCACCAAGTAAGCTCAGATTCAAGGTAGATTTTAGATTTGCCATAAATTAATATATACTGAAAACATTTTAATATTACTATAGCTGATGAAAAGGTAATGCTGTTGTTTCTATATTCAATGACGAATATTAATTTATTTGTTATAATTCAGTTTTTTATAATTTAAATTCCTTAATGTCACCAAGTTAACTCAGTTTACCCTACTCGTGTCCAATATTAACAGCACCTTGCAGCCTTGCATAACCAATAACTATTTTGTTACTTAAGTATGTACGACTTGAACCTATCTGCTTCATTGACTACCTATCTTTTATTCATGAACTTTCATTCAAACTGCTATAGCCTCTTTAGAAACAATATTAAAGCATTAGTTCTATATCCGCTTCAGAGATTTTGGTTGGTAGCAAGCGAAGTAAATTCTTTGAAAGCTCGAGCTTAATTTTGAACCGTGAAATCAGGGTGCGGGCACCGCTTTGAATTTATAAATAAAAACCTATTATCACGTCTATACATCCCAGAAACGGTATCTAAACATCTACATTGAATTATAGTTCTGCACAAAGCACAACTCTTCTTCATTTCGATTTCTTAGAAATAGGTTTGGTTGAGGATATACTTTATATAAAGTATTGTCTACAGAAAGGATTTCTTGTAAGCTTACTAACCCTTCTTTGTGTTTTTGTATAATCTATCCTATGTATTTACCTCATGTCCACACATCTCCAGAAGACAGTAGTTCTCAAACTCAACAGGAGCAAGGTCGACTCTGTAGCCGAGCTTCTGAAGCCGATCTGCAATATTACAGCCGATTTTCATATTTAAGATTTTCGTAATGGTGCGTTCAGACGCGCGTGTTTAACGCAGCATTCAGTCTTGCTTGGCCCGCCGCGCCACAGCAGCGCCGGGCTGCTTCCCGACCCGCTTGCAGAGCTGCCTGCCAGGCAGCGAGGCGTGCGTCTAAACGGAACTTATAAGAAACGAAGTCTGAGCTTTCCGTCAATTCGAATCGTCGCATCGTCGCCTCAGTTTGATCTACCTCTTTAGTGCTGTGTTATATGGAAAAAATAACCTAAAAACTAAGCAACTTCCGCCGCGATCATGACTTGGATGGGTGACCGCTATAGGATGGCATTCCTTACAACATGTTAGTAGGGCGTTTTTCGAATGTCCGCCTGGCTAGCTACCACCCTCAACTATGAAAAACTGTCGCCAAGCACCTATAGGTGTGTTCCGGCAGCTTTGCTTGAGAGTTAATAATTCTTGGTTAGCCTGAAGAACATTTTAGACCACATAAGTAAGTGATGACTTACTATCAGGTGAGATATCAAAGCCAAACTATAAATAAATTAAAAATATCGTGACTGTAATTTATATGGTTACCTAGATGCAGTAATGGCTCAGTGGCATTGCCTATGGACTGCCACGCATGGTTCGCCTTCCACCGCGGTCTTGAGCTTCACCGCATGGTGGAAGGGCATTTTGCGATTGGGCTAGCGACCACACTAAAGTTGAAAATCTGTCGCCAAGCACCTAACGGTGTGTTCCGGCAGCAGTCCTTGAGAGCCAGTGAAATTACAAGCACGTGAGACTTAACAACTATTTCTCAAAGTGACGGGCGCAGTACAATTCGTGACTTGTGATGAAATGCGTCTGTTATAGGCAGAGGTTAGTCCGCTTTACATCAGGTGGGCCTCGAACTTGTTCCGTAGCAATAACATAAAAATAAAACCTGTTCTGCTTACAGGCACTCAACAATGTAAAGACGTCGAACAACAAACACAAACAAACACTTCCTTACCCTTGAGACCTCGCAATTTCTGAGGTTTATGAGACACGGTGTGAAAAGACTCGCACGGCCCGTAGTAAATTTTCACGTGACGATGCGACATTATTTACTTCCACTTATTCTTGAGTAGGTATTTATATCGACACTTTTCCTTACGTTTTAAAATTAAAATACCTATTTTATAAATTGCCTTAGAATACAGAACAAACAGAGTAATTAGGTAAACAGATTGACTTAATCCTCAAGCTTTAGGTATAATACATATAATGGTTAAGTTACTTTTTATTTTACAGCAGTTTCCTATTTATTTATGATTCGCTCAGATCATTGAGCAGGTCTCAGATATATTAATTAACTATGTAAGCTATGATTAATATGACTATTATAAATCCACTGGGCAAGTAATATTTAATAAATCTATGATGTAAGCTAATTAGTATTTAGACAAATTTTATGATATTTAGCAATGTTGTGTTGTCAGTTTGACACACAAATGACATGCGCATGCTAAAATTAAAAGAGAAATCATAAAAGTATGTACATACATTCTATGTAGGTTATAAACATATTAAAGAAAGGTTTTATTGGAACCGTCTCGATCAGACCTTATTTCGCTAAAAAATTCGGATCCCATTTTTACCCCTAAATTATGGTTTTTAACGCAATGTAGAACAGGATGGCCTAAGATCTATTACTATAACGTACTATTAGTTCGTCTTATTGATAGGTATTTACTGAGGTGCACGTGAAGTTGAACGCTAGAAGGCAAATGCTTTGAAATGTTGTACATATAAATACGATACATCCCTACATCTTTATGAATGGGGTCAAAGGTTAGTGCGTTATAAATAGCATACAAAGTACACACACAATTATCTTGTCACTATTTACCTAGATTAATAAGACAAACAATAGTAGTTTATGCAACTGTCATATAATAGAGGGTATTAAAACATGAGTGTAGTTTTTTGAAACGAGCTGCAGGCGAGATAGATAAGATTACACGAGTGTTTTAATACCTAATTATATGCAGTTGCATACACTACTTTATTTAATCTAATGGCTATAGGTAGCTACATTAAATAAAATGTTATCCAAAAAAATCATACTCAAATTCGTATGTACGAAATAGCGCCAAAATGGAAAAAGTCTGTTATTGGTCTATGGCTAGGAACCAGCGCGTTGCGCGCGCATCGCGCTCAACACAGATAATTGAACTGAAACCTCCTTGGTCAGGACATATTTTACTTTAACAATTAAAAAAATGTTTTAAAGCAGTGTTTTGTTAGGAGAATAATGCTTTAATTTAACTTTTTAATTTTCTTAAAGAAGTATGTCAATAAAATATGCCAATAAAGTCTGTATTTCATTTCATGGTTAGAATATTACCGAATGAGATTAATTTCTCATAATATTATAAATAATATTATGAGAAATCGATATACCAACTTACCTAATAAGAGCAAAAAAGCCTATGCATGATATGTTTTAAAAGGAAAATTCTAACCCAACTTACAATGTTTATTATAAAACTTATTGTGTCCTATACTTTTGGAAATATTAGTATAATACTGCAACTTTCATGATCAAAAATTCACCTGATACCAATTACCACCAATACCCACCACTCCCCATACATTTGGAAATTAAGAGAGGTAAAATCGCATTGCACCGTTGCTTGTGATATACCAAAAGTTCGTCTCCGGCTGCGCACTACTAATCTAAATCTATACTTATAATAAAACTGTAACAGTTCCAATTCTGTACATGGCATTATTTTGAAAAAGTAAAATTTGAGAGCACTTTGTGGCTGACACTAATGCCAAAACTGTATTTATTTTAATTTTTGTGTGTCTGTATCCTGGCCGCGCATCCCTCTAGAACTACTGAATGGATTTTTTTAGATTTGAGTTCATACTACGAAGAAGGACATTGTATACTTTTTATTCCGGAATTCAGCACGGTTCCCTCGGGAAAAGGGATGAAAGTCTAAATGTACATTGTAATTTATTAACGCGTAGTCCGATTTCCAATTCTGTACATGGCATTATTTTGAAAAAGAAAAATTTGAGAGCACTTTGTGGCTGACACTAATGCCAAAACTGTATTTATTTTAATTTTTGTGTGTCTGTATCCCGGCTGCGCATTATTCTTGAACTACTGAATGGAATTTTTTAGATTTGAGTTCATACTACGAAGAAGGACATTGTATACTTTTTATTCCGGAATTCAGCACGGTTCCCTCGGGAAAAGGGATGAAAGTCTAAATGTACATTGTAATTTATTAACGCGTAGTCCGATTTCAATAATTATTTTTTTGTTAGAATAGTGACAAGTGAGCCCACCCCACGGACAGCCCGGCACCCTACGGGGAGCCCAGCACCCCACGGGCAGCTCGGCACCCTAATTGAGTTTTGCAAGCTTGCTAAGATAAAACTCTAAAATCAGGAACATTCGCCACAATAAATTTTTTTAACTATCTATCTTTTGCCGGATAAATTTCGGAGACTGCTTAATGAAAGCGCACAATCTAATATATCTTCGTTCTACCGCCAAACCAAAAACAAGGAGAGTATCGGGGAAAAGACGTCATTTTAAAATCGAAATTACAAAGAAACGCACAAAGTACTTTGCTTTAACATTTATTGTGCGAACTGCAAAGTGATTCTCTGAGCTTTCTACTGTCTTCTGGAAAATACAACCTGGGAGTTTTCAAATCCAAAGTAAAAAGTTATTTCTATGCTTTACTAAGAGTGCGTCACCGCAGACCACAGCGTTTCTCAATATGAGATAAACAGTGCTCAAATGTGAATAATTAGTCTGCTGGTACGGCAATCGCGATCGAAGTCGCAGGTACAGCTAGTCTGCAATAAAAATACACTTGGTTGGTATTAAAATTTTATACCCAACGGCAAATAACTGTTTTTGTCTCTAAATACAATAGTTTTTTTTAATACTGTATTAGCCGGATTGACCCTTGCTGAACCCAGCCTCCCCCATTTTTATTTTTATTTTTGGGGCGGTTTGCTTGGCAGGCGTCTTGCGGATTGCAGTGTGAGATATCGGTTCCTCAGAAAGCGCTGCTGCCCACCTTCTGGTGTGTTACCTATAGTCGCCTCTTACGACACCCACAGGTAGAGATGGGGAGGTGATATTCTAAAGAGGCACCCCACGGACTTTTAAAAAAAATATAATAATAAAATAAAATTATAAATTTATAATAATACGAATCCTAATATAAATTCGCTTCTAACTGCTAAAGGGCACGCTTCGAACTGGTAATGGTCTGGAGCATATGAACTGCATGTGCGTCTGCAATGGCTTGTAGGTTGTCTAAATGCATTAATTGTAGTAGCTGTGGTAGTATACAGGGTTATTGGAAAAATGCTAACAACCTCTTAGGGTGGACCTCTGCCAATCCTTACAAACATTTTGAGAAGAAACATTCGTTTTTGAAAATTAATTATTCTGCGTAAAATCAGGATGCCACGAACATATGTGAGAAAGGCAAATAGGCTGTAATGGTCGGAGACATGTTTTAGCTATAAATTCGACGATGGAAGGTAGATTGGTATATTATACCTTACCGTCACACCACGTACATACTCGTATAATGAATCCAAAAAGCTCCTTAAAAGATCGTGTATGGAGGTCAAAGGTGTAAAATCCAAAGTCGAAGGTAAACTGCTATTGAAACAGCTTCTTCACCATCTGAAAAGTCCAAATTGTCGAGATTTCATTTTTGATATTCATTAGCTGGAAGTCGCACATAATGTATGTATATTATACAGTATAAATAACCGATTGCTCAGTGGCATTAGCTATGGACTGCCGCGCAGCAGGTCTATGGTTCGAGATCCGCTGCGGGCCTGAGCTTGACCGCAAGATGGAAGGGCATTTTGCGAATGCCCGTCTGGGTAGCTACCACCCTCAAGTAGAAAATCTGTCGCCAAGCACCTAATGATGTGTTCCGGCAACTGTCCTGGTCCTTGGCAATTTATGTGATTGTGACGGAACAAGCACGAGGCCCACCTGATGTAAAGCGGCCTAACTATAACAGATGCATTTCATCACAAGTGACGAATTACGATGTGCACGTCACTCGAGACATTGTAATTTTACTGGCTCTCAAGGATGGCTGCCGGAACACATTATTAGATGCTTGTCGACAGATTTTCTACTTGAGGGTGGTAGCAAAATGTCCTTCCACCATGCGGTGAAGCTCAAGCCGGCGGTGGGGATCGAACCAAGGACCTGCGGCGCATCAGTCCATAGATATAACCGCTCGGCCATCAATACTAATTTTTTTTTTAAACAACACTAGATGCTGATTATGATTGAAAATATTTAGTTCTTTTTAAAAGTAACTTTATCATATCAGTTATTTATCAAAACCGAATTTTTTTGGTAAATATCCAAACCTAGCTTTTCCAGAGGTCCTTACCAAAACCACACTTTTCCAAAAATTATTTAATAAAAAAATCATATATAAAATATAGGCTAAGATTCTTATCATCTTTATCAGCTATTTGGTACATCAGATTGACTGTAACACCAGTATTTAAACACGACACGACTCGACAAAACAAAAATGCAGATCTTGTAGTCGGCTAGTTATTTAAATTTTTCTGTATTCTCTAAAATAAGAAAAACTGGAAAAGTGAGGTTTTGTTCTTCACCTCCTCATATGGAATCTAAATTTGCGGTTAAAGTTTTAGAGATTTTTTGTTTTTATATAATATTTTGTCTGTTTGCATAACTTATTGTTGTATTTTTGACTGTAGGCAATGCGGGCCAAGCTGAGGGCAGAAGCTACTCTATTTAATATTATAGTATAACTTACATACTATAATGAATAGATTCAGGCGTTACTTTGCGGAAATCCATATTTAATAATAATAAATATTTTTAAAATAATTTTAGAAAACATCAAATTAATATTTTAATAAAACACTTGAAAACTATACACATCGAGAATTCTCGATCGTTCGCTCGTAGAGTCAAGACCTCCTGAGGATGCTTCGTGTAGAAGTGAACCGCGTCGAAAACTCTGCTGGTTTGGCTGCGTGGCGTTTGTGACGTCACGTCGGCTTAACAAGAAAATATTGCGGAATTGTCACTAGATATATATTTATATTTTTTAAGTGTTTTATTAAAATATTAATTTGATGTTTTCTTAAAATATGTGTTATTACTCAAATACTACTTTTAAAACACTCAAGGTTGTGTTATGAAACCGGAATTGACCGAAGGGTGGTTAGCAATAGCATCCTAGCATTTCCTCAATCACAGGAGGCTAGAATGTTATACAAAATTTTGCAGTTAGCTAATAAGCGTAGAGCGTAAGATGTGATATGTTATATGAGGGTGACATGATCATGTGTGATCAAACCCTCCATTGTGACGGTACAAGCTCGAGGCCCACATGATGTTAAGCGGACTCACCTCTGCCTATAACTGAAGCATTTCGTCACGAATTGCACTGCGCCCGTCACCATGAGACATAGTTGTTAAGTCTAATGTGCCTGTAATTTCTCTGGCACGCAAGGACTGCAGCCGGAACACACCGTTAGGTGCTTGGCGACATATTTTTTACTTGAGTGTGGTCACTAGCCAGGCGGGCATTCGCAAAATGCCCTTCCACGTGTTATTGTGGTTATTAGAAAACTGTTTTTATAGCATTAAAGAATATATGGAGGTTTAGTAAGATATAGATGTAATTAATATGATTAAATTATTAATATTATTAGTATATTTTTAGCATTAGCTTTAAATATTTGCACGTCTGCTTGCAGGCAGAATACAGAGACCACGCATTTTACACAAGAACTCAAAATGAACACATATATGATTGTATTCTTGCAAATAAATTATTTGATTTGATACATATTATGATAGACTCCTGTCTATTATATATCCTGTCAGTCATAATACTGAATGCAATGATAATAATATTTAATAATGCCAACCTTAATGTGAAAGAATCTACTGTAATCTTTATTTGAGGGTCAGCAGGAAATCAGGAGGTAGATAGACTTGCAAATTACAAACTACGCATTATAAAATTACTAATATACGAGATAAAAAATTTAAGTCATGTGCGGGATTCGAGCCCGCGTCCATCCACCCCTTTAGCCGGGGTATGCTCTAACCAATTGAGGTAACATGACAATGACGTCATAAATAAATTTTTTCCTATAGTTCTTTAACCATCGTATTGGGATGGAGCGACATCTTTAGTACAACTTACGTTGTACTACAAACAAGACCAATTTTACAATTGGTTTCATACTTGTAAATGATAACGCAACCTTATAATATTAATATTGTTATGTTTGAAATAACGCCTGCTATGCGGATTACATTACAAAATTACTTTGTACCTACTATAATCTATGCGATCTGAACGGAAGTAGGTAGATACCTAAAATGTAGATGCATAAAAATTTATATTTTGTCTTTATGTTTCGTTAAAACAATATTTAAATATTTATTTAATATATTAAATAGGTACTAATACCAAATACATTCATATATTCAGGACTGTATTCCCCGAAGGGGTAGAAGTGTGTGAACACCCACGGTTTGCCAATCGGGTTTTGGTACTATGTAATAGTGGGCGAGCCTATTCTCATACACGGGCACAGTTTCAGATTCATACAAAATGTTTTCTATAACACACTGGATGAAACACAACAACATATTACGAATAATATGTTTACGCTATCAACATATAAACAGGAACACAAGAAAATATTGTATGAAACCCTGGCAGGGCACTAAGATCGTACACAGCCCTGTTGTGTGCGTGTAATGCAACAACACCCTACTCACATCCATGTGAGTAGTGGCATGCTGATCATTTGACGCACTTTTTCCTTAGTCGCCTCTTACGACACCCACGGGAAGAAATGGGGAGGTGACATTGTGACCCGGCACTCCACGGGGTAATACAAAATTTACATTAGAAATAACTTTTACTTTTCCTATGTTCAACAAATTTTTTTTTTTTTTTTTTAGTGGCGGTATGCCTTTATTAAACAAATACTACAAACTATATACAACACTACAGCTACTACAATACTACAGCTACTACAGTAAAAGCATTTGGACTCATAGGGAGTCCAAATGCTCTAGCCCACTATCAGTTGGCAGCGTGCCCAGCATGCTCGCAGCATTGCCCCGCTGAATTGCAATGCTTATTCTTTGAGCCAAATAGGTGCCAGCATTTTGATCACGCGTCGCATCGACCAAGCGCTCTGATAAATTTTGGAAAATACGATGAGCTCCCGGTCCCCACGGACCCAACGTCTCTACACCAAACGGCTCAAATATGTAACCCATACCGAGGTTAGCATATTTGCGCCGCTTGAGTTGCTCTGCCGAAGTAGCCGCGGCGCCAGCCCTCACGTGGGTTTCAGAAAGGTGTGACGGCGCTAAAGTGTCTACGCATGTAGCGTCCCACACTAAGGGCCGTCCTAACTTCCATGGAACCAGAGTCATGCCGTCAGGTCTTTTACCATCGTCACGCATCAGACCGTTCGGTTCGAGAACAGCTGGAACATTGGCGCTGGTAAAAGCCCGGCGAATGATATCGTTAAGGCTGGCGTGGCGGGAAATTCGACCAGCACTTCGAGAGCAGGAGAGGCCATGGTGACCGAGTTGGTCAAATGCAGTACCACACTGGCAGTGATGTGCAACACAACACCTTGCACCCAAGCGTAAGCTAATAGCGAGACGAAAAGCGGAAGGATCTATAAGGCTACCAGTTTTGTAAGAAGGAATGGCTTGTAACCAAAGACCTGATTCCCACATAGAAACAGCGAGAATACGAGCACGATCTGCGATACTAGGGCACGTATTTAAAAGATCTTTCCGTGCTAGCTCGCATAGGGGCTGATCCCACTGTTTCTGAGATGACAAAATTTTTGGGAACTCAGTATTTGGACAAGCCAGTCCCCATGTGGTTTTGGCCTCAGCCAGATATGCTACATCAAAAGAGCCTAAAGATGGTGCAAGAATTTTTTCTACTAATTTGTGTGTACTGTGTACAGAAGACAAAAAAGCTGGTAATGCCACACTAGAAATTTTGCGTATCCCTATGCCCCCCAACCTCACAGGGAGGGAAGCTTGCACCCAAGCCCTATCATCCATCTCAACATTCAAAACCGATATTAACGTATCTTTTAATAAATTGTCTAAGCTTAAAAGAAGCTCACTGTGTTTCCACAGCTGACAACATCTCAAAAAGTATGTAAATTTAGGAACGAAAAGGCAAAATCTAATAATAGTAAAAGCCATATGGGCGTTAATTTTGAATAATCTGCTAGAAGCATTTCTAAACTTTTCAATTTGTTTTTTCAAATTAATCAACATTAACATTGGTTAGATAGCTGCATTTTTACGTACCTACTTATTATTATACTTACGGGTAACAAACATACCTAAAGACCACACAATAAAAACTAACAAATATCATGACCTGAATTAATCAAAAACGGTTATGTGGTTAATTTATATGCGGTAGAAGACGGAGCAAGGGGCATACGAGCAAAATCCCTATACAACCTACTAAAGGATCTTGGCCTGTCAAGAACAACTGTAACTTTCATCCTAGAACGTGTATCCAAGGCGGCATTACTCGTAGTAGGATCTTACCAAATTTGGTTGGGCAGGGGAGGAGGCTCGAGCGGTGTAAGGGAGCATTGATGCATCATAAAGGGGCCCCTTAAGAGGACAGGCAGCAGAAGCATCCACAGAAAAATAGGTATTTTAACAAAGTGATGCTGTCTCGACGCTAAACGCCAGCCTCGCGATCTCCTAGCTCACTGGGTTGCAAGTCCCAGGCACCTTGACTTGACTCGGCACCCGCACGGTGAATCCAAGGAATGCTAAGTAAATTCGTCTCTCTTATAGGCATATATTTCTGACCACTGTCTTGATTTATTATGCTATGTTACCTCTACCACAGAATAAAAACTTCTACACATGAGAAACAGATTGTGAAAATTTAAATTTGTGTACAGTTTTTGCACCAGACACAATTGTTCTAATGTATTTACATTAGAACAATAATATTATAATGTATTTACATTAGAACAATAATATTCTAATGTATTTACATTACCACAATAAAATTAGTGTCTTGTGGTCTTGTTGGTGAATTTACTTTGAATTATTCTTTTCATTGTAAAACTCTTATTTTACAACCAAATTGCGCAAATGCGTATCGAGAGGAGGATGCTCGGTATTATTAGATATATTTTGAATTCTAATTGCAGCGTGTACAAAGGAGCAAACATATGGCTTCTACATTATTTCATATTACTAGCTTTCTGGCCGCGGCTCCACCCGCTTGTATATCGGTTATCGCGCAAAACCATTAGGGTAGATTTATATTAGAGCGGGCCGTGCCCGGGGCGTGCCGTGCACGTGGCCCGTACGGGGCACGGATTTGAAACGTTACATACATTTTGTATGAAGCAATTTATATTAGACCGTGCCTGATCCGTGTCCCGTCCGGGCCCGCCTACTAACGTACGGACGGGCTTCGCCCCGGGCCCGCCCCGTCCACGGCCCGGCCCGGACACGGCCCGGTCTAATATAAATCATCCCTTATCCTCTTTTTGCGTAGTTGAATATAAACTATCGTATGTCCTTCCCGGGTCTCAATCTATTTTCATACCAAATTTCAACCGGTCTAATAATTTTTAAATTTATTCGATACAGACAAAAATATAAATCTTTCCTCTTTATAATATTAATGTAGATGTAGATAACAAATTGAACTATTTATAAAAGCAAGAAATTATATTTTGAATCTAGTTTTGAAATGAGATGTAACAAGATACGATGTGTTTCGTACTAACTACGTAGTTAATAGGTGGACATTTTGATACTCATATAGTAAGAAGTAAAGTAGTAGTAAGCCAGGTACAAAGTCCAGTGTAGGTAAGTATACGGACAAAACCCGTCAGACGATATAAACGGCACTTGCGAGTCGCGCCTTCTCACTCAGTTCGAACACGACGCGCTATCAACAAACATGATTGTTGTTCTCGTATTCTTATCATTAGTTGCTCTATACTTCTATACGACTAAAAATCATGATTACTGGACGAAGAGAAAAGTAAAACACTATCCACCGATCCCTTTCTTTGGCAATCACTTTCGTAATGTGTTTGGAATAAAAAGTATAATCGAACTTTCCACCGAGCTCTACCAAAAATATCCAGAAGAGAAAGTTGTTGGATACTACAGAGGGTCGACCCCGGAACTGATTATTCGTGACTTAAACGTCGCCAAAACGATTTTAAATGTGGACTTTGCGTATTTCTACCCACGAGGGCTTGGCAGGGATCCCATACGAGAGCCGCTTTTTGGGAATTTGTTTCACGCTGATGGCGATCTGTGGAGGTTGCTGCGGCAGCGCCTCACTCCTGCATTCACGACCGCCAAGCTGAAAGGTATGTTTCCTCTTGTTGTGAACTGCGCCAAAAAGCTGCAAATAGTTGGAGAGAGTATCGTCGAGAGAGGCGGCGAGTGCGACATCCGAGAGCTCATGGCACGATTTACCACCGAGTTCATAGGCGCCTGTGGCTTCGGCATCGAAGTTGATTCGATAAACAATGAGAATTCTCAATTTAGAGAGTTGGGTCGGTTCATTTTTAAACCTAGCTGGAAATCTAGACTTCTGTTTCGTATATGGGAAATGTTTCCGGGTATAAGAAACGCCATACATGTCACTGACCACCGATTGGAGGTGGGTATCACAAATATTGTTAGAAATATTTGCGAACAGAGGAACTACAAGCCGTCAGGACGCAACGACTTTGTAGATTTGCTTCTTGAATTACAAAATAAAGGTGTTATCAAAGGCGATTCAATAGAGCACAGAAAGGCTGATGGTACTCCGATTCCGGTAGAGTTGGAGATGAGTTTTCAGTGTTTAGTGGCGCAAGTGTTCGTGTTTTTTGCGGCTGGATTTGAAACTTCATCGTCTGCTACCAGTTACATGCTGCATCAGCTTGCTTTTCATCCAGAATCACAGGAAAAAATACAAATTGAGATCGACGAAGTATTGGCGCAACACAACAATCAGTTATGTTACGACTCTATTGCCAAAATGACATTATTGAGCAATGCTTTCAAGGAAGCAATGAGGATGTTCCCTTCACTAGGTATACTTCACAGAGTTTGTGCGAAGAAATACACGATTCCTGAACTGAACATCACATTAGACCCTGGAGTAAAGATTCAAGTCCCAATACAAGCCATCCAAAATGATGAAAAATATTTCGAGAATCCTACAGAGTTCATTCCGGAGAGATTTATGGACATGACAGCAATACAGAGCAGCTTTGCGTACCTACCGTTTGGCACTGGACCACGAGCCTGTATTGGTGAGTGATATTTACAATATTTGACATAGTATTTATTTTTCCAAGTAAAGTTCTATAGAAAATAACGTTCACTGTATAAATTGAATGTGAAGCGCTTGTAGCGAAGTTTGCTTAGCTATTCTTAACCGATCAGCTAAGTGTTAAGCATCGTCCGCCACGGTTATGAGTTCGATGGGTGACCGCTAGTGAAATTACTACTGAGCGCTTCCGTACTTCGGAGGCCGTCGATCCCGGTTGTTGTGTAAGGATGGCAGTCATTACAGTATGGTAGTAGGGAATTTTTCGAATATCCCGTCTGGCTAGCTACCACCCTCAAGTAGAAAATCTGTCGCTAAGTACCTAATGGTGTTCCAGCACCTGTCTTTGAGAGCTAGTAATTGAAGGTTAGCCTGAACTACATCTTCGACCATATCATCACTTACCATCAGGTGAGATGGTGTTCAAAGAGTAGCTAATCAGCTGTAAACAATAAATAAATAAATATGTAATATCTTATCAAATGTTTACTCTGTGCATAACGCAACAGAGCACATAAACACAATAAGTATGTAGGTACATATACATACATACAAGGTACAGATACATACATATGTATGTATCTAATTATTATATACTGTGTTTTACCTTATTGCTGATAGGTGTATAGGATTTTGAAGCAGTGATGGCTCAGTGGCATTATGGACTGCCGCGCAGTCCATAATGCCACTTGCACGCAGAGGGCATTTTTTGAATGCCTGCCTGGCTAGCGATCACCCTCAAGTAGAAAATTTGTCGCCAAGCACCTACCCATGTGTTCCGGCAGTCCTTGAGAGCCAGTAATTCTAGGTTAAGCCTGTTAACACCTTCGACCACATCGTCACTTTCCATCAGGTGAGATTGTGGTCAAAGGCTTACCTTTCACTATCAATAATAAAAAAAAGGGTGACCTATCACCATCTCAGCTGGATGGTATAAGTGATGAATGATGATTCGGTCGAACATATTCATGTATTAATAAGGCTCAACTAGAAAAACTGGTTCCAAAGGCCAGCTGCGGGCCGGAACACATAGTAAGGTTCAATCTCGTACACGACTATAATATTTGCTCCTATTGTAATTTTGTAACACAGTAATGTGCTTATGATAAGCATCAATATGATAATGACCAAGGTATAGAAATCTTTTTTATTTTTATTTGGGAGGCTTACAGCTATCATTACAAAACAGGTTTAATAACTTAATTAAGAAAAGCCATTAACAAGACCCAACAGATAATATAAAGTATTTTATACACACGTGCTAAAATTATACAAAGATGTAGGGAAAAATGTTAATCGTACGCAGCCACTTGATTTCCAAAAATGTGAAAATTTTACGAATTAAAAGTGACATAAGCGAGGTTAACATGAGAAAATATGCTAGAATAAAGGACGATGGTGTGACCTTCGTGCTTGATAAACTCAATACGAGTAAAAGCGGTTAGTGTCTGCGATAGTTAGTACGCGCGGGTGGTATGTGAAGCAATGTGAAGCAACCTTTTGGGTCTAGGTTCTAAATTAAGGCTTCTAAATAAAGTTTATATGTTCCACCCATATAAACTTTATTCGACATATACAGGTGGAACATATAAACTTAATTTACCCACTAAATCAGAACAATCAATTTAGGATTGTGCAATCTACTATGTATACCTAGTTCTACTAGTTATATATGCCAGCGTTATTTTAGTCTTAGGCCCTGTTTCATAATGTTCGAGTAAGTTCCGGTTATACTACCCAGAACATAAAATAACTGAATAATAAAAATGACAGTTAACATGCAGCGCGTTTTAAGCTTTAACCGATGGATAGACTAAATCGATGACTGTGAAACGCAAAGATAGTGTTTTATTTATTAAATATGTTCTGGGTAGTATGACCGGAACTTACTCGAACATTCTGAAATTATAGTTTTAACCTGAAACCTCTAAGGATACCTCTTCTGTGGCTTAGGACACCGTGTCACTTTCCATCAGGTGTGGTCGTGGTTAAATGTTTGTTTATTTCGGTTATAAACGTGTTTTTTTTTATTGCAGATATGTAAGCCTTTGACCATAATCTCCCTTGATGATACGTGATGATGTGGTAAAAGGTGTTAAACAGGACCTAGAATTACTGGCTCTCAAGGACAGCTGCCGGAATACACCGTTAGGTGCTTGACGACAGATTTTCTACTTGAGGGTGATCGCTAACCAGGCGGGTATTCACAAAATGCCCTTCCACCATGCGGTGAAGCTCAAGCACGCGGCGGGATTCAGCCATGGAACTGCTGCGCGGCAGTCCATAGCCAATGCCACTGAGCCATCACTGCTTCTAAAACAGTACTGTATTAGTTAGTATGCATAAAGTTTGTGTGTGATACCATTAACCTCCTTGATGGTTGGGCCGAGTTTGATAACGTCGTGCCATAAAGATAACACATCTAGAATAACAAATATTGTAAGTAAGATACGCAGAGGTATCAATTCTTTTGTTAACATTGTCCTGAGGTAGCGCGATGTATCACTACAGACTATAGATTAACTAAAATTGTGGTAATGAATAGATTCAGGGGTTACTTTGCGGAAATCCATTACTAATAACAAATATTTTAAAAATATTTGTTGTACAACGCAATCCCGATACGATGGTTGAAGAACGAGAGCAAATATTAGAGTTATGAGTCATTGTGTCATGTTAGCTCAATTGATTTGAGCATACCCCGGCTAAAGGGGTAGATAGACGCGGGTTCGAATCCCGCACATGACTAGAATTATTTCTCCCTTTTTTTATTTTGTTGTATTTTAAATATATTTTAAGAAAACATTAAATTAATATTTTAATAATACACTTCAAGAACGACCTCCTGAGGATGCTTCTTATAGAAGCAAACTCAAACAACGTCATCAACGTCAGCTTAACAGGAAAATTAGGCGGAATTGTCACAAAATATTACGAGATACATACGAATATGTATTTTGTGTATCCAGTAGACATAGGATCCGTTCGGCTTTATTTAAGATCGCTCTCTTCTTGTACAGGCGCCCGTCTCGGTGAGATGCAGTCCCTAGCCGGATTGGCAGCAGTCCTCCACAAGTTCTCCGTGGAGCCAGCTGCCACCACCCGGAGGATACCAGAGATAGATCACACGTCGAATGTTATACAAGGGATCAAGCATGGATTACCTCTCAAACTAAGAATGAGGAAAACACTGTGATTGATGAAGGACTGATGTGTGATTGGCGTCATTATATAGTTTATTTTTATTTTATGGGGTTGCGAGTGTTGCGACTGAACAATCACGAAGCCCACCTGATGTACCCTTTGCCTTTAACAGGTATATTTCGTCACAAGTCACGAATTGCACTGCGATCGTTACTCTGAGACATATAGTTGTTCAGGCTCAGGTGCCTGTAATTTTACTGGCTCTCAAGGACTGCTGCCGGAACAGACTTGTTCTTGGCAACGGATTTTCTACTGGAGAGTAACAGCTAGCCAGGCGAGCATTCGCAAAATGCTCTCCTACTATTTCAACTATTATTTACTATGTAAACTCAGTTGAACAGGACATTTATTCTCCTTTTTAAGTACTTATTACAAAACTTAGGTTATTTTATTTCTAGCTAAACCCTTGATCACCATATCACCTAATGTTTAGACCTGATATGACCAAAAATGTTAGAATTACTGACTCAGGACAGCTGCTGGTAAGTACACACAATTAGGTGCTTGACTACAGATTTTGTACTTGAGGGTGGTAGCTATTCAAGCGGGCATTTGCAAAATACCTTACTACCACGCTATAACGTCTGAAATCTTAAGACAATAAGCGGGACCGATCGACGGCTTAACGTGCCATCTGAAGCACAGAAGAGGCAAAGAAGTAGGGCACTACTTCTAGTGCTAGTGGCAACTAGCGGTCACCCATCGAAATCATGACCGCAGCGGACGTTGCTTAACAAGTAAGTTACGCTACGAGCGCATCAAAAGATACATTTTAATTCTATAATTCTAGTTTAGTCTGTACAACATCTTCCACCACATCATCACTTACCATCAGGTGAGATAGTGGTCAAAGGCTAACCTATCAGCAATAAAAAAAAATATATTGTAAATGAATTTGTGAACAGTATTGGAAATGTTAACACACTAATACCGGAAAGACTAATAATATAAGATAATGCTTACACCCAAATATAAGTTTGTTGGGAGAGCATGAACATGTACCTACTGATTAGATTTTTTGTGGAAGTCTGGAGAATAAATTGATTAACTTCTATTTTTCATTAACAATTGGCTTTGGAAATCTGGGAAAAAACTGTTATTACCACGGTGTATGTATGGTAGGACCTAGATGGAGTCATATTGAAATTTTCAGTGTCTTTTTTTGTTTAAATATGTAGAAATAAATGTTTCATATAAAAAAGTATGATCTATATTTAATATGATTAAAAAATATAATTTTTGAGAACAATGGGTTTTGGAAGTCTCAGTCGGTTTGGGTCATAGTAGAAGTTTCTACTATCAATAGGTCCTGCAGGAAGGTATTATACTGAATACCTCATACATTGTTAATTTGAAGTAGGTAGGTAGATAAGTCGTTGGTTGCTTGAAATAAATGTATGTTTATTATTTTCTACTTTACATGAAACCTTTCGTAGGTAGGTATTTATATACCGATTTGTTTCTTTACAATCGGCCTTTGAAGTTGCAGACCTTTTTCTTGTGATTTATCATCTACCTACTGTTACTCCACTTATGTTTAATGACCAGCCGCCTACCTGACGCCAACTCTACATTTATTTTTAAATTTATTTGAAGGGCTTTGTCTCTTAGCGACCACACCGCCCTGTAATAACTTATAACACAAATATCTTAAAATCTACTAGGTAATGCTAAGTCCGCAAGTTTATACAACATTTTTGCTTCTTCTGACATTAGATAAACTAAAATACTGTTACTTAGTCCTGACTCTACTTATTTGTTAAATTAAAGGCAAACGATTTTTTGGCATCGCCGCAGTAACTATGGTTACTAGCTTAATTATCTAAGGCAAGTGCAATCTTTGCACCTGTTAAAAGATTATTAGCAATCTAGAATAGGCACTTGCTCAAGAAAAGCCGTTGAAATACACCGTTAGATGCTTGGTGACCGATATTCTAAGGATTTCATTTAGCAATAAAAATACCACAATTCTTACTTATATACCTACAAGTTTGTACGGAACCCTCGATTTGCGAATCCAACTTGCACTTGGCCAGTTTTTTTTTAGTTCCAGTTGATTCAAGTTTTTTTTTGGCCGGTTTTTTTTAGTTCCAGTTGATTCAAGTTTTTTTTTGTGTAGAACTTTGACTCAATGATAATTCCTACTTATGTGTTGGGCTGGAAATTCAGTTTAATTAGTTTTCACTTTTCAGAGGGCATTCAATTGATGTGAAAGTAGCAGAAAATAAAGCTTTTTTGCACCCCAGCGCGTGGGATGTCATTTTCGAGTACGCGTTGACGAATATAATTTTTCATCACACTTGTACGTAAAGTATCTAAACATACAGGTTAACTTGGCCGTAATGCCCCATACGAAAGCCTCGAGCTTTCTTTTTATCATGAAACCCAACTTCGGTAAGTAATTATTTATAGCACAGCACACAGGTCATGCAAGTTGAATCAGTTTACACGCAATTGAAATTGTAATAAAATGTTATCTAAACAGGAATTTCGTTGTATTTCATTGTATGTCAATAATAATTTGTACATGTAATTATGTATATTATAATTTTTTTATTTAAAGTAAGACAAGAAACTGTGATTGTTCGTAATAAAATGTTCTGGAATTCATTTGTTTATTGTTGTAATATTTTACCCCATGACGTGAAACAATCGACCCCTGGCGCGGGATTAAAAGTTACGCCCCAGTTTCCCAGAATTCATTTATTTATTACATTTAATTAACAGTCTGGCATCTAAACATATTTTTAAAATTCAGTCCTGTATGCTTTATACCATTCTAAATAAAATTAAAAATATTAAGGGCATGTTCCAGAATGTTCGAGTAAGTTCCGGTTATACTACCCAAAACATAAAATAACTGAATGATAAAAATGACAGTCAACATGCAGCGCGTTTCAAGCTGGATGCCGCCGATGACTGTGAAACGCAAAGATAGTGTTTTATTTATTAAATATGTTCTGAGTAGTATAACCGGAACTTACTCGAACTTTCTGAAATGGTCCCTTAATAAAAAAAATGTCACGCTTTTTAAGAATCATGTAACAACGTGCTCCCCAAAATGTGAATGGCAATATCAACGGCAAAGTCAACGGCAATGTCAATGGCAATATCAACTGCAGTGTCAACGGCAAAGTCAACGGTAATGTACCCTGTCTCCCCACCAATACAGAATCTTGATAAAGAGACCTATCTTCTTGTAAAAGTGTGGTGAGATTGTGGTCAACAGCTATAGGGTATTAGTAAAAATATACTGTATAAGGCAAAACTTTAATTTACTAAAGCGCCGAGAGGTGCGCTGTACCTTTGCCTCGCTAGCAGCATATTCGCGCGAAAACTTGCACTAAGGCCACTGAGTTCTTTTATTTCTTAGAATACAAGAATGAAAGATTAATGAGAAATTATGAATGATCAAGTGAAACCTTCGAGTCTAGCAGCTGGCCTGAAACAAAACACAAACCCGAGAATTCGTGGTGCCTGATTTTTATTTAACTGAACAATGTTTGTTAGACTATTTGATTGCTAGTGTTTTGTGCTAAGGCGCTTTGTTAGTATTACTGTCTGCTGTAGTTTTCTATACGTTTAGTTTTTCATGTTATTTGCAGTGATGGCTCAGTGGCATTGGCTATGGACTGCCGCGCCGCAGGTCCATGGTTCGAATCCCTTCGCGGGCTTGAGCTTCACCGCATGGTGGAAGGGCATTTTGCAAATGCCCGCCTGCCTAGCGACCTAGTAGAAAATCTGTCGTGACACACCTAACGGTGTGTTCCGGCAGCTGTCCTTTAGAGCCAGTGAAATTACAGGCACATGAGACTTAACAACTTAACAACTATGTCTCAAAGTGACGGGCGCAGTGCAATTCGAGACTTGTGATGAAATGCATCTGTTATAGGAGAGGTTAGTCCGCTTAACATCATTAATTTAAAAAAAGTTTGTATATCACTAGCAGCTTGAATGTCATGGAGATAATCAAATTTATTTGTTCTATAAATTTTGAATACACGAGCTAGACAAGGGCAGAAGCCTTTGAAAATGGTAAAACACGAACATTAATAATAGTAGGATGAAACTTGTTGAAAAAGGGGGAGAATATAAGAAAAGTGAAAGGAAAAATAATTTACGGGCGATCTGAGGTCGGGAAATAAAAGGGGTTGAGACTTTAAGGCTAAAAAACGGTTTATCTCAATTTCAGGCAAAACTATCAGTCCTATGGAAAAAAATGTATGACAAAGTTATACGTAAAATAAAGATCTAAAACTTTTGTCTTAACACTTCTGTCACTAAACCTCAAAATGAGTGTGAAAAATCAAATATAAAGTTTTTGGTTTTTAATTTTTATTGTATACATTTCTTTTTTTTTTTTACAATATTTGTTGAAAACTTCCTTTTTATTGGCTTGAGCTTCACCGCATGGTGGTAGGGCATTTTGCGAATGCCCGCCTGGCTAGCTACCACCCTCAAGTAGAAAATCTGTCGCCAAGCACTTAACGGTGTGTTCAGGTAGCTGTCTTTGAGAACCAGTAATTCTAGGTTAAGCCTGTTAACACTTTTAACCACATCATCACTTACCATCAGGTGAGATTGTGGTCAAAGGCTTACCTATCAGCAATAAAAAAAATTGTCCGTATGAATACACTAGCTGCGCCCAGCGGTTTCACCCGGGAAGATAATTATGAAAAATTATGATGACAGTGATGAAAGTATTTTATTTGTTAATGCAGGATCAAAGCTATCTGTGTTCAAAGTTTTATTCAAATCGGCATAGCCATTTCAGGTGAAGGAGTAACAAATATAGACACTAAATCTCAAACTCTCATAATTTATTACTAGTTTTTTTTATGTTATTGTGTCGGAACAAGCTCGAGGCCCACCTGATGTTGAGCGGTATCCTCTGCCTATAACAGATGCATTTCGTTACAAGTCACGAATTGCACTGCGCCCATCATCTTGAGACAGCTGTTAAGTCTCATGTGCCTGTAATTTCACTGGCTCTCAAGGACTGCTGTCGGAACACGCCGTTAGGTGTTTGGCGAAAGATTTTCTACTTGAGGGTGGTAGCTAGCCAGGCGGGCAATCGCAAAATGCCCTTCCACCATGCAGTGATGCTCAAGCCGGCGGTGGGGATCGAACCAGGGTACTGCGGCACGGAAGTCCATAGCTATTACCGCTCGGCCATCATTGCTTTCAAAAGTTAGTTGAATCCCGCAGTTTCACCTGCGTTGTTTCAACCCCTAAACCATTTGTAATATAAGTTTCATCCCAATCGATTCAGACGGTAAAGAGAACAGACATACCCACTTACTCACAAACCGTCGCATTTATTACATTTGTGTGTTGCTTATAATTCGTAACTTATATTGTACACTATATTGTGCAGAAGCGAGCGGTGCGCGCAATCGTGGGTGTGTCCGATGATGTATCGTGCAGAGACCTATTCAAGGAGCTGAAAATCATGCCGCTCCCCTGTGAACTCATTTATCAAGTCGCTCATTTCACACACAATAATCTAGACAAATTCCAGGAGAGAGGTGTGAACACTTACCGTGCCCTCCGTAGTAACAGGTTCGCTCACGTCCTTGTCACCCCCATGCACAGGCTGTGCAAATCGGAAAGGTCTGTATATATAATGGGTCCCGCCATATACAACCGGCTGCCGGACTCGATCAAAAGAGACGCAACTTCCACCATGGTTTTTAAATCAAAACTGAGAAAATGGCTACTTGACTACTCATTCTACTCTGTAAATGAGTTTTATAATTTGCCAATAATATAACTTATTTTATTGTTTAATTTTTATTTGAATCATTTATTTTATTGAATCATTTATTTTATTTAATATTTTTTTTATTTCTTTGTAATTTAATAGCAATGAATAATTAATGTATATTTAATTAATGACTTTTATCGCAAATGTATTCTAAAATAAATATAGCATAATAAGCAAATATACTTTATTTGCTTATTATGTTATATTTATTTTAGAATTTGATTAATATTAATCAAAATAATGTACATTCATTATTGACTTGTAACTTGGAGTTATAAATAAATTATTGTATTGTATTGTATATTACCGATATATCTAAACAAAAGCAAGGAGCGGTGTAAGCTAACGTTTGTCTTGGTTTGATCCCGACCGCCGGCCCGAGGTTCAACGAATGGTGGAAGGGCATTTTGTGAATCCTCGCCTAGCTATCATCCTCAAATTAGAAAATCTGTCGCCAAGCACTTAACAGTGTATTGCGGTAGCAGTCCTTGAGAGCCAGTAAAATTTCAGGTAAATAAGACTTAACAACTGTACATTTCAGTGAGACGGGCGCAGTGCAGTTTGTAACTTGTGTATCTGTTATAGGCGGAGGTTACCGCTTAACATCAGGTTGGCCTTGTGCTTGTTGCGTCACAATACCAATAAAAAAACACGGCCAAGTGCGAGTGGGACTCGCGCACGAACGGTCCCGTATTTTTACCAAATAAACGGCGAAAACCTATTTTATTGTATGGGAGCCCCCTTGATTGTTTTTTATATTTTATTTTAATTAATTATATTTAAAGAGAACATAAAACTAATAGTTGCGTCTACCTGTCACCGTTATTAGTACGGCAAGGAACGTTAAAAAACAAGTTTGTTGTATGGGAGCCCCCGTTAAATATTTATTTTATTTTACTTTTAGTATATGTTGTTATAGCGGCAATAGAAATACATCATCTGTGAAAATTTCAACTGGCTAGCTATCACCGTTTTTGAGATACAGCCTGGTGACAGACGGACGGACGGACAGCGTAGTCTCAGTAATAGGGTTCCGTTTTTACCTTTTGGGTACGGAACCATAAAAAGACATATTTATCCAGAAACATATCTGGCTATTGGGCTTACGATACGAGTAGTCTTCACGGTCTAATCATATTTGCAATATTTAGTTATATTTGTTAGCAAACATTTGGTAACACATTTTTCTCGGCCAATGTACCACGAGCTGAAAATGAGTGACATTGACATTATAAAAGAGAAAAAAAACGGACGTCGATTCACAACGAGATCACGTTGAAAAATGTAATGTGTGCAAATTGGCACGCTCCACTTTTTGTATTTAAAATATTTAATTTTATTCTGAGTGCATTTTTTGTGGCGCTATTTATACGCTAATATCATTGGCATATAAAACAGAACATGTGTTGCAAGCGAAGACTCATAGAACTAATTGATGTAGATAGAGATAGCTAAGGGCTGATTTAGACGTAACGATTGTTTGCGTTCGATTATTCATTATGGATGGCATTGCGTGGCAGCAACGGCTAAGTGGCAATGGCTAAGTACTGTAAAATCTGTCGCACTCAACGGTGAGAACCAGCGGATGTTTAGATCCAGTAATGTTAGATTACATCTGTTAAAAGCAACGATTACATCATCACGTAGTTTTTGGCGAGATTGTGGTTAAAGGCTTACTTATCAACAAAATAAAACAGACATGTCAATAAAGGACAAAACATTTTTTTTCTGGGGAATTTTGGTGTTTAGATTGCCTCCTCATTATTATCACCAGGAAATAAAATATATCATGCAGACGAGTTAAAACACGCTTGCCCTTTTCGAGTTCGAGGATATTTTTTATTCATATTAGCAGGTTGGGTAACAATCAGCTTAATAAGATGCGTTAAAATAATTAGAGACGATGGTTCGATCACAATAAAAATATGGAAAACTATAAAATTAAAATTATACTACAGACGGTTTGGCAGAAACATTACGGTCACATGTAGCTATCGCGGGCAAGCCTGTTGGCATCTACCGGCAGCAGTTTCAAAATCTAGACAAATAGTATTTCTTTGTCAGAAAAAAACAATAAAATGGGGACCAATGGGGTAGTTATTTTTGCAATTACATTTTGAGGAACTATTATCTTTAGGTTCATTAATTTCTTTAAAGTTGTAAAGTTTCTGCCAATGCAATTAATTATTATCCGGTGCTTTTGAATGAGTCTTAATTTTATTAAGTTTTATCAACATAATTATATTTAATCAATATATGATATTGATTCATAATAACCGAATAACAACTAATATTAATAGTTTTGTAGAATAGGATAGAAATAGAAATGCATTTTTAAATCATGATGTAATGTAATTATGTGTCAAGAAAAGCATAACAGTTAAACTGTAAGAGTATTATGCAGTACCTACTCGTATTTTTAAAGTTATGATAATTTAACTCTGTCGTAACACTTGGGAACTAAATGTCTAGGTTAGCAAAAGTTTGTGTTTCCTATTTTGTCACACTTGATAATCTAAGTTTTACTATACTGACACATTCCACCAGGCGTACAAATAGATTTTTGTTTCGTTGTTTGATTTATAAATCATTATGTGACCATTATAATAGTAGATTATCAGATGAGTCAACATTTTGTAGGACAGTATAACGATGCCATTATGTTAGGTAGTCGCATTGAAAAATCGCATTTTAATTGTTTTGCGTTTTTTGTGTCACATTGAAATATGACCAACACTTTGTTGCTCTCGAGTGAATCAGACAAATCCTATTTTATTCGAAGCTGCGTTTCCGTAATGACGATGTCGGTTGAGTATGTACTAATTATCCTATCTTAATGATTTACGTTATAATAAACAGTTTAAAGAGACGGTTTGATTTTCGTATGGAGAAGGGAAACATAATATATCTACGTTATGCGACACTGCTTTGGTATTACAGCCCCCAAGCAGAGAGTGAAAATACGAGTATGTCGTTACCATGAGATTCAACACAAGAGTATAATAGAATATCGTTTATTGGTAAGAAGTCAGATATTGTTATGGGTTGTAGGTACCCGACCTAAACCTAAACCCTTCAAAAATCTTTTATATAATGTAGACTCAAAACGCACGATTAGCATAAAAATTTACACCAACAGCATCATATAAACAAAGTTATTGAGGAGAATAGCGGATATAACAACGAAATTACAAATACTTCAACCAAATCAATTTAATATTTTTGACATAAGTCAGCCAAGAAAACTCAAATAAACACAAAACCAACGAAAATATCACTCCCACATAACTAATAAAAAACCATTCATTGAAATCAAAAGAAGGAGCGATGTAAACAAAGTAAGCATCATTCTCGGCCGAGAATAGCTGTGGAATGCCGGATATTGCAGTGCCGACTCCTGTGGGATGCCTCAGGTGCTGTGCTAGCCGCCGTCCAACAAGCCACTTTGATCAGTAGTAGCCAACTGTCCTGCGTAGACGCACGCGTCGTCTTCTCAAGAAATTCGCGATCTAAAATACGATTTAATTAAACTTTTGTGTCCATTATTAGGATTCTTGTCAAAAACTGGTTGCGGATTCTAATTTTTTTGACAAATTTAACGGTTTTAATAAGACTTTTGCGTAATTTAAATATTGCATTAACAGTAACTTTCAAGAAGTGAAGAGAAAGTGATTTTGAAGGAAGTTTTCAAAAGTGTAATCAAAGTGGCAATGAAAGTTCTTACTGTACAAGATAAAGTGGTGTGTGTGGGTCAGAATGAGCCCACAGTGGTGGTAGATACACAAAAACTTACCAAGGAGGAATTGAACATGTAAGTTGGAATGATGCTAGGGAAACTTTAGGAAAAATGCCACAATAATTAGGTGGAAATTATGCCGTGATCGCAATTCATGACATTTATCTTGAAATCTATCAAAGAAGTTAAGACATTGTTTTTAATAATAATTGTGTTATTAAATATGACGTACTATTTTTAAAATACAACAAAGAACTTAACAAATAAGTACAACATTTGCATGATATATTTTTCTTATGTATAAAATACAGTAGAACTATATTAACCTAGCTAAAAAAATACAAAATATAGTTATAAAGCTTTTCAATATATATAAATATTCAATAGTAGATAGGGTAAAATTGATTATAGTCTTTTTTGAAAAAAATAACAATGATCATATAGATGAGTGCGATATTAATTGAACGCAATATTTTCGGATCTGATCCACATCAAAGAAAAACTTAAAAGAAGGTCAAGGAAATTCACGATATAAACAGCTGTATAAGAAATTATACAAAGAGTTCAATGCTAGAAACGTAAATCTAAACAACAGCAAAGATAAGGCCATAAGCGAATAGTTAAGAACAGAAATCGGCTAGGTCAGACTGAATGATGATTTGGACGTCTGCCAATGTGACACAGCCGCGGGGAATGCGGTGTTTACTCGCTGAAACTTCGCTTGTTGTCGTATTGCGAGGAATTTCTGTTATGATTTGGTCCAGTTTTTTAGATTAGAACGTTTATGTAACATCAAAAGCGTCATATCTTTGAAGTTATGAAAGGAAGTTAGATAGAACGGGGTGATAGCACTTATTTACCTACTACTATTTTAATCAACAAAAGGCTGAAGAAGTTATTATATGTACTAAATACAGTTCTATAATATATAAAAGCTGGGATTACATCCTGATATGAATGTGAAAATAAAACATTCTACGTATCCACAACAAGTGTAGATACAAACTATTCAGAAAGCTTAAGTGAGGCACTATTTATATTCATACAATATGTTATTTCCATACAGGTTCTAATTTTTAATCAGGCCACTTTTTTCAGAGGATGTCCCCTTGGTGTCTCCCGCATCACCAACTACCTATACGTTTGTGGGGCTCACGCGCTTCCTGGAGCTGTGAGGGTGCTTCACCCTGGACTCATCGTGAGTGCGGCTCCGGAACTGCCCCCACCACCAGAAGATTACGTACCGAGACATTTCGTCCCCCTGTTGGACACGCCCAATTCTGATATGCTCATGTATATGGATGGTGTTGCTGACCTGATTAATGAGGCAAGCGCTAAAAATCTTATTTTCTGTTCTGTAACATCGAACTCCCTCGAATTTATAAAAATTAGATAAAACACCTCTCAAGAACACAAACTAATTTATTTACTCTTACATGAAACTATACATTTTTGCTCTTATTATTAATTTCATGGTTTGAAACAAATACGGAAAATAGGTGTTGGTTTCGTCGTAAAATTACAATAATATTAATGTGAAAGTTTGTGAGTGAATGAAGGTGTGATGTTTGTTAATACTTTTCATTATTTCAGTTCATCGGGGACTCAATACTTCTGTAAATTAAACCATAATTTCAATTCAATTCAAATTCAAATTCATTTATTTCGAGCTACAAAGGACTCATATCATAGACACAATATAATAAACAGGTTAATATTCAGTCCTCTGTCTACATTATTCAAATATAAATTCATCTTGATCAAAATTATTCTTGAACTCAAAGTTAGTCACGACCAAGCTGAATAACTTTGAGTGGGCTTTTTATATACTATCAAGTCCCATTCAAGTCGATATGGAAAAGTATCCTAAATAAACATAATAGGTAATGTCACAAATTTAGTTAATTTTAAAGACAGTTAATTTATTGACAGGTGGTCATGAATGGCGAAATTGTGCTCGTCCACTGCGTAGCGGGCGTGTCCAGATCAGTCACTCTGTGTCTAGCGTATCTCGTCAAGTGGCTGAAAATGACCCTGAGGGATGCCTATCATTACATGAAGCAACGACGGTAAGCTATTTTCATGAACCAATCCTTTTTTCATCAATCATAATATTCATAATACCTATGAGTATGTCTTAATTTAATTAATCATAACCATCAATTTAAAAATAAATCTTTACTCCTATTCTGAGACACGGACATTAGTTCTGATTATCTTTGTTATAAATTGGTTTAGAAAAATTATACCAAATATTTTTAAAACGATCCATGATCACTAACAGTCACGAAGTTGAACAAAAGCCTCTCCCATTAAAGGGACAGTCAGCCATTATCCCTACGCTAGGCATGGAATCTTGGGGATAAAAGTGTAAAATAGCAGTTCTGGTATTTTTCTCTACATCGTCTCTGACCACACCTAAAGAAAGTATATTTGTGGGATAGCTGGGCTAACCCATGGGCGGTTGATCAAAAGTGATTGTGAAGCCGTATTTTTTTGTCATAATGTTTACAATTTTACTCATTCCTAGTTTTTGTATTTTGTACTCTGTCGAATATCTTAAAAGGCAACTAAGGAAAAATTGCACCTAATTAGTTGCATGCCATCACTCACGATTTGTTTTGCTTTAAATAGAGCATTAAACAAGCCTCCTTCCTTTTGTGAAACGATATTATATTAAAATAGACAATCTCGCTGAAATCTCGTAGAGATAAACAGCAATTCCAACACTTAATTATACATTTTATTAATTGTTCTAGACCCCAAATCCGACCGAACACCGGTTTCTTCAAGCAGTTGATTAAGTACGAAGAGAGGCTCTTCGGTGAAGCTTCCGTCAAGATGGTCTACTGTGAAGCCATCGACAAGGAGATCCCTGACGTGTACGAGCCTGATTACAGCGGCATGACCTGGTTCAGGCAGCGATATGGACCCATTGAAAAATGCTGAAGATAAAATAATTTATTTGGGATATACAGGCGTAACGGAAGGAAATAGTTCAGGATTTCTTTTAGTTTTTGGCTTTGCATTCGATTCGATTTGATCTCTAAGCTTGAGTAAAAATTGGCACATATTATGTTAAACTATAATAGCTATGGATTTGAATGAACGTATATCAGTTTCAAGTTATACCAATTTTATAGCCATCGGGTTTCTATTCAAGCCATAAATTGTTAAACGTTTCATTGATCTAAACGCTGGTAAAAAAATTTTTATATTATCTTCTTATTAAAAAAATTTAATACTATATTTTTACCCGCTGGCAAAAGTAGTGTAATTATTCTGAGTTCCTGTATGTATGTATGTGAGAGATTTTTTTATGCCAACATAAATTTTATGTGCCTGAAGAGATTTGGATATATAAGATATCGTTAGAAAATTACTCATATCGTATCGAGTGACGAGCCATCGTCCATATTGTTTTGGCAGGGCAGATTTTATATTTCATATACACTGTTTCATGTATTTGCATGTCATACTAATTATGTTACGTAGTTTTTAATTGTTCTATAAACAGATCCTGAGCAGTTTGCAGAACAAGTCATGAAGTATTTCCTGGTTACGCCTGAAAACAGTATACTAAGCTCTAGGTATATAGGTATAAGATTAACTGTGATTAAACCAAGAAAGAAAGCGCGAAGAATGTAAAAATATAAGACTGAGAGACCGAATGAAAAGTTGTGAATGACAGCAAAATATCTCAATTTTTGTTAGTTTTATCAAGTTGTGACGTATGCACTTGAACTTTGTGTTGCCATTTTTTCATCACCGTGTTTCTATCATAACGACTACCACCTGTGTATAAGAGAAAAAAATAAAACCCAAAAAATGATCGACACGTTTTAACATATTTTTAAGCAATGTGATAAGATAAGGTAACAGTTTAATATATTATTAAGCTAATTTTACAGCTTTTAGATATAATGGGACCAAAATAAATAAGCTATGAATTTTCATTGAGTGTTTCAATTATATCTTCAACGTCGCTATGTCTTAAATCACATAGTACATATAGGTAGATATGTAGGTATTGCAAATATTAATTAAAATTATTATTAAGGTATCATAATAAAATATTAAAATGGTTATTTAGATACATAATATTAAAGCTAATAGTCAAGCTGAGGTTAAAACCCACTAAAGTTAGTGCGTGGGTATATTTATTACTTCTTCAAGCTGAAACAACTCAACTGATTTGAATAAAACTTGGCATATATATTGTTTAGGTTCTGGACAACTAAATAGAATGCTTTCATCAACATCCTAATCACTTCATCATTGTATCGCAAGATGCAGTTGTTGAAAAAATAATCTTATGAAACATTGCATACTGTACAATGTTTTGTTGCTTGCGATTAAACTGTTTGTCACTACCACTAACACCATACCTTCTTTTATGATAAAAAACAGGATCTCCATTTTTTTAGCATTGTGTCTAATCAAATTATTAAATATGTCGCATTGCTAGAACTAAATCAACGTAGGCATAGTTCCATATCGACCAAAACAAAAAAATAGCAGAAGCTGTGAAAAACACATGTAATATTTATTTTAAAAACGCCTATTACCTAATTGCAGCAAGCGAATGAGTAATTTCATTGAGCGATGTTGTTGGCCCCGTGGCATTGAGCTGGACTAAAATAGGCGCCATGGAATACAACATATTTAGTATGGAATTCAGCCACAGATTACTGAAGAGATTCACATCTAGCGAGAGCAGTTTGTACAGAGGTGCGGGCGCAGTGAAATGAGCAACAATACGCTTCCGCATTGCGACGTCACGCTCGTAATTTTTTAATGACGGAAAATTTAGACTGGCGTCTTCTATCTTCATTTTTTACCGCTACGCTTGTGAGTAAGAAGAGGCTGTAAGGCGCTTCAGTATATTGAAGTAAGTCATCTTAGATAAATAATAAGCTGAATAAGACCTTTTCAGGTTTTTTGCGCTGAAAATTGACCTCAAGTGGCAATAATTATTGCGTTTTTTTATTGTTGATAGGTAAACCTTTGACCACAATCTCAGCAGATGTGATTGTGGCTTAATCTCACCTGATGCTAAGGGATGATTTGGTCGAAGGTGTTAACAGGCTTAACCTAGAATTACTGGCTCTCAAAGACAGCTGCCGGAACACACCGTTAGGTGCTTGTCGACAGATGAGACTCGAGAGTGGTAGCTAGCCAGGCGGGTATTCGCAAAATACCCTTCCAACATACGGTGAAGCTCAAGCCTGCGGCGAGATGCGAACCACGGACCTGCTACGCGGCAGTCTATAGCCAATGACACTGAGCCATTACTGCTTACATTGATGTGTCACATGGACCCAAAGGTTCTCCTTTTCGACAATGTTGCTCTATGCTATGTCTGAATGACAAAAATATTATATAAAATGTGCAGTATCCTGCGTTTCATTACGTTCCTATACAAAGTCATATTTCAGTTACAGTTTCAATCGCAGTAGATCATCATCAGACATCAAAGTAATTTCAATCTGAGTTCTGACATCAAATTATCTGTCGTCGATAGTGCACCGCGACACGAAAACAAAAATAGTTTCCACGCGTACAATTTCTTTACAACAGACTTACAATTTACAGTTAAATTTTGCATTACCTACTTATGTCTTTGATCTTATTATTTAAATGCATGTGGTTTGCTAGTATTTAGTTTCATTAGTTATTTTATCTCTAAATGTGAAAATAATAGAGTGAGACGATTTAGCATTTCATGGATTCACCGTGCGGGTGCCGGGTCCATAGCGTTGCAGAGGAAGATGCCAAAGGGCCTGCGACTTGCAACCCAGGAGTAGGGTTAAGGGGCTCTTTTACGATGTCATCAATGCTACCTTTCACCGCTCGAGCCTCCTCCCCTACCTAACCAAATTTGGTAAGATCCTACTAATGCCGCCTTAGATACACATTCTAGGATGGAAGTTACGGTTGTTCTTGACAGGCCAAGGTCTTTAAGTAGGTTATACAGGGATTTCACTGGCATATTCCTATCAAGGAGCACCTTGCACCCTATCAATAGGTGACATTTCGGTTGCTTTCCCCCATCTTAGTGTTGCTTTGGTTTGGGAGGGTCTTATTAAAATCGATTTACCCGAATAATTTTGAAATAACACATAATTTTACAGAAAACTGGCAAACTAAATATATATTGGCCCAAATGCATAGTACACAATTTCAGAGAGTTTTAAATTATTATATTGTTTTAATAATATTCTAATTCATAATATTACAGAATCACATGTGTATGGATAGCGTTATGAATACATTTCCCTAAAATAACATTAATGTATTTTAATTGTAGAGGTCATATTTACCTAAATTATTTAATGATGTTCAAAAGAGTACGCAAAAAAAGTACGCCGCTATAGAACCGCTTTACTGCTTCGTGCCGATTGCGGTGGAGACCCTGGGTTGTTGGGCCATTGAAGCTAAAAAACTTATAAAAGAAATAGGGAAAAGACTTAAAAGTTCAGGTGACTCCCGCTCCGGTGCGTTCCTGGTGCAGAGAATGGCTATCGCGATTTAGCGTGGGAATGCGGTGAGTGTGATGGGCACTTTTGTACCAGGAACGGTCAGGGGAGGGTTATTTGATTAGTTTAAGAATATATTTACATTGCTTTGATGTTACTAGAAAAAGTACATATACTAATTGAAATGAAAAATACTAATGCTGTTTAATTATTTATTAACAAACATTTAAAGAATATTATAAGTATTAATGATAAAAATGTTCTTATCTTCTAAATATTTATTGGATACAATCACGTAGGTACGGTATTTTACATGTGAAACGTTCTAGATCATAGTTACAAAAGTAAATAACAAAAGTGAATTAGTTATACCTGTTCAAGATAGAGATACATTCGGAAGCAATGGCAGCCAAGCGGAAACAGCTACGAACAGCCGTACCACAAGCCCATGGTGCGATCTCCACCAACGTAGAAAATCTGTCGCCAAGTACCTAACAGTGTGTTCCAGCAGCAGTCCTTGAGAGCCAGTAAAATTACAGGCACATGAGAGTAAACATCTGAATGTCTGAGGGTAACGGGCGCAGTGCAATTCGTCACTTGGCAGATGTTACTGCTTAAAATCAGGTGAGCCTCGTGCTTGTTCCTGCACAATCAATCAAAAATAACTTATTTACATAGGAATTCCGATATAAAAGTACTATTATAGACATTATATATATTCTACTTTGTATATTATTTTCCTCGGTAGTACATGCATGACGAAGACATCTCGAAAATTCCAAAATTCTTACTGTAGCTCTTGGTTTAATGCCAATCTTAATTACGCCGTTGAAAAGGTACATTTGGTGATCTATATTTAGGTCCTTCCGACAGTACTTGCCCATTGTTCTCAGATAACACCGAGAACATATCTCAGTAGAGGACAAAACATGTAAAATATTAGTTTGTTGGTTACTTCTTTACGCTTTTTGTAAGATATTAGGCTTATTTTTGGACCTAAATCTTTATATAAGGGAGTGATTGCCCTTCTACGTTTGTATGGAGAACCGACCAGTTCAACCTTCATAGAAATACAGACTTTTTCACAGTAAAATATTCATGCGCATTTATATGGTATGCCTCGTTTATACACGACGTTTTAGTGTGGGTGTAAAAGAAATGGTATCTACATACAGTAAAAACATATATTTAGGTATAATCGCTTGGGTATACAGGAGTTGCATACATACATACCTAACACGTCTCTTTCCCGTAGGGGTAGGCAGGGACCACAGATTTCCACTTGCTGGGATTCTTGCATATCTCTTTTGCTTCATCTACACTCATCAATCCTTTCATATATAAGCGTCGGTTTATGGTATTCCTCACCTGGCCTTTTTCCAAAACGTCTTAAATATGATTTCGGAACGTTCGCCTAGGTCTTCCCCTTCTACCACTGGAAATGCTCACTTGTTCCATGTATACCTGTTTAGTCAGACTCGTTTCATTCATTCTCTTTACATATCCAAACCATCTTAACATAGCTTATTCGATTTTTGTCACTTCAACCTCATTCACATCACATCGTTCCCTTATCACACTATTCCTTATCCTGTAACTCCCCGTGACTCCAATCATGCTTCTCAATGCTCTTATTCTTATTCTCACCTTTACTGCATTCATTCTATTTTCATGCTTTTTCTGCCATACCCAATTTTCACTCCCATACATTAGTGTCGGAACCAACACTCCTCCCTGAACAGCCAGATCCCTAGTATACAAATTCTTTAACTTGTTCCACTTTTTCACCTCCAATCATAATATCGCAATCGGTCATTCTATGATCCCGTTCAAACACCATAACTTTTGTCTTATTTACATTTATTTTAATTCCTATTCTTTGTCCATCTCCTGCAACTCCTTTCCAAATAGAACAAAATATGAATTAAGCAAAGTTCACTCACAATGCGCGCTGTGCGTGGACCTTTTGTTTCAAAACCGTAAAAATAGAGAAAATGATACTTTTGACATGGATACGGTTGTTTGATTTTAAAAATACTAACACAGATTCGTTGAGGATATGATTAGTCATATTATGGTGTTAGTTATATATGATAAAATATTATCGTTCAGGAGGAAAATCTAATTTGATAAAAGCTGCATTTCGAAATAATTGTTTTACCTATTAATCATGCAGTATAATAAAACCTTTAGCACGGATTTATTAATAAAATGTACATACAAAGTTTAAATATTTTCTGATACCAAGCAATTGTTCCTCTGAATAATTTCACCTCTAAAGTAACCAAAATCAGGGAATCACCTTTTTACAGGACTATTTTACCTGTGAGTTAGTGGTAAAACTGTAGCCTATTAGCATATTAGCAAAGAAATCAATAGTTATATATATGAAGGTCCCAACTGCACGTATCTTTGTATGCACCACAAACTAACTAAAACTAAGTAAATAGGAGAGTTCCATTACTGTTTAAGCTAAAGTACAAATTATTATATTGCTACAATACAGCGTGGGGTGCCGGGTTAGACATCCCCATATCATCCCGTGGGTGTCGTAAGAGGCGACTAAGGGAAAAATACTGGAAGGTGGGCAGCAGCACCTTCTAAAAAACTGCCATTTTACAGTGCGATCCCCAAGCCGCCTGCCAAGCGTGGGGATTACGGGAGTCGGCTGTTACAGTACAATACAACGACGATTCTAAAATTAAAAAGTACTAAATTTTTAACTTTAAAGAACTATCAACAAATATATTGATTATTATTTGTTTAAAACTACCCGCAATTGTATAGAAAAGTATATTAGTACTTTCATGTTATACTAAATTGAATTTCAGTGTAAACAGACTAAAATGTTTCGCATTTAATTAATTTAATTTATGATGCATAAAAAATTTCGTCCTATACGTTCTCCATATAGGTTTAACAATTTTGATCGAAGAGTTACGAAGTAAAGAGCGTGCTCTTAAAATTTTGCTACTGAATAATTATTTTTATGTTTCCAGTGGTTTAGAAGTCTGTTGTTATATGTACTTATTTTTAAACAGCTAATGACAATAACATTTTTTTTTTTTTAGACAAAAGGCACCTGAATGGACAGACAATTTGGCAAAGTTTCATGGTACAAGGTCAAAAACTTTTCCTGTAATTAGCTTTCTGCCTACTAGTGTAGGTAATTAAAGAAACTTGGAACAACTTTTAATTTTTTGCACATGTTTTTGTGCGTTGATTGATGGATGATGTGGAATTTAAAAATAATGTTAGAGCCATGTGACTTTACTAATTTAGATATTCGGTGAGATGAAAGTGTCCACCTGTCATGGGCTATATGTATTGCCTTTGGAAAGATACAGGCTACAGGTACAGATGTACCTGTGTGTGTGTGTATTTTATTTTATTTTATTTATTTGGAACAGCAAACAGCTATATTATAAAACACATAATAATAGTCTTAATTACATAGATTTTCTAATAACATAGCCCACGACGCTATTCACAGATTACTAAAATAATATTAACTGTGCCACATAGGGCTACTAACCAAATAACTATAAAAAGGAGAAGTAGTACAATTTACAAAAGAAGTTGATAAACTGCTGTCTTAAATCTATTAGTGGTACAATTGAAAATATCGATTTCGGTGAAATTTTGATTGTAAGATTCCACCATTCTACGAGAAGGGGTGCGGTGCCCAGTATTTGTTTGGGACTTGCCCACGGCAAATAGTTGGCGAGTACGCACCTCTCTCGTCAGTATGGTTCTAGGTACAATATAACATAGACTCGACACAAGTTCAGTACAATCGAATTCATTATTAACAATTTTATGCAATGTGATTGCTTCTAAATATGTGCGTCTCGACTCTAGTGTGGGCAAGTTATATTTGCTGAGCAATTTAGTATAAGACATGTAGTATTTATAACATCTATAATGCATTGAACGCAAAAATTTAATTTGAACTTTTTCAAGGCTCTGTTTATATTTATTGTAATAGGGATTCCAAATCGGTACTGCATATTCAAGTTGTGATCGAACTAGGGTTTTATATAAATACAGGTATGTGGAGCTGCGTTTGAAGTTAGAACATGATCTCATTACAAATCCGTACATTTTAAATGCTTTGTTAACAATATTATTGATGTGTATACCAAGGCACAGTTTACTGTCTAAGTTAATTCCTAAGTCTCTTATCGTGGCAACATTAGTTAAAGGGGCATTACAAAGGTTATATGCAAATTCAATTAGGTTTATATTTTTGGTAAAATGTATATAGTTACATTTCGGTATACTCAGATGTAATTTATTATTATAACAGTATGTACTCAGTCTATTTAAGTCGCTTTGTAATGCTATGCAATCAACAATGTCTCTGATTTGTTTGTAAACTTTAAGATCATCTGCGTAGAGCAAAAATTTTGTATTGTGAAAGCAATCTTTTATGTCATTTATGAAGATAATAAATAATAATGGGCCTAAAATCGATCCCTGGGGTACTCCAGAAGATACCGAAATGCTGCTTGATTGGTAACCATTGATAACAATTGTTTGTGACCTATTTAGGATATATGACGCAAACCACCGTAATAAATTACCTCGTATACCGTTAAATGCTAACTTATTTAGAAGTAGTTCATGATCCACCTTGTCAAAGGCTTTTTTAAAGTCCGTATATACTGCATCTACTTGTATATGGCTGTCCACTTTTTCAAATACGTAATTGGTGAATGTGAGTAAATTAGATATGGTAGATCTGTGTTTAACAAAGCCGTGCTGTTCTTCGATGATGGCATTGTGTAAAACTGGATAAATCTGATTGTGAACTAATCTTTCAAAAAGCTTTGACAAAGTAGACAAAATAGATATTGGGCGGTACTGCTCTACGTCCTGTTTGGATCCGCTCTTGTGCACTGGGGTGATGTAAGCTCGCTTCCATATTTCTGGAAATACTCCCTCCTCCAGACACTTATTATAAATGATGTATAAGGGTTTACAGATATTAGAAGCAGTTTTAATTAAAAATAATGGGGGTAGTCCATCTGGTCCAGGACCTTTTGAAGTGTTTAAAAGTTTTATTTGTTTTGTAATTTCATGTTCACTTATTTCTATGTTTGATATTAAAATATCTCTATCTGAACTGTTTGAAGGTGGCTGCCATTGTGAAAGTGTAGGTGAAGCTGGCTCAAACACTGATAAAAAAAACTCAGAGAAAAAATTACAAATAATTTCGGGGTTGTTGGACTTTATACTTTGATACTGCATGGTAGATGGAATTTGAGGTTTTATTTTGCGGTTAGATATATAAGTCCAGAAGTGCTTCACATTCTTAATTATGTTATCTTCAACTGATTCCATATATTTCATATAGCATTGTGTACAAACTTCTTTAAAATTACTTCTAAGTTGAGAAAATGTTTCGTAGTCAGACTGATTATTATATTTTTTCCATTTAACCCAGGCTTTTTGTTTTCTCTTAAATATTTTTATTAATGGGCGTGAGAACCAAACAGGAAACCCGTCTGTCCTAGATTTGGCTAGAGGAGCATGCTGTTTAATTATGTTATCCACTGCTTTATAAAATGTATCCAGTGCTAACTCAGACGAAAGATTACCTAATAAATTGATCCAGTCTAAATCCTTAATTTTATTATTAATAAGATCATAATCAGCCTTATAGAAATTATATTTTGTCTTTGGTTTCCTTTTCATAGAATGGAAGTAGTGAGATACATTAACATGTGTTATGTAAGGTGGATGATGGGGGTCAACGCGAACAAGAGAACTGGTTGATGCAGTTACAGTGGTTGGGGAATTGGACAAAAATAAATCTAATATCTTATTATTTTTATTGAGAACATTATTATATTGTGATGCATTTATTGTTGTCATAAAATTCATCAATATTGAGTGCACACCAGAGGATCCATGACCATCTAGCCCAACTGGTCGCGTAGTGGTACGATGAGTTGTGATCGCAGAGACAGGTAGAACCCATCTCGTGTCCGGTATGTTAAAGTCTCCTACTATATAAATATTGTCTATAGACGGATCGTTAAGGGCCTCTTGCAAGAAATCGAAATGATCTTCATATATCTGTTTTTTAGACTTGGGTGGAATGTATGATGCACCTATGATATGTTTCTGCTTACGATTTACGCTAGGTATTTCAACGAGTATATAATCAGTGTGAGTTTGTTGCGAAGCATTTGCAATGTGTATAGTATTAAAAAGAGCTGATTTGAATCCTCTTAGTACTCCTATTAAAACGCCGCCGCCATCTTGTTTATTGACAGCTATGCGATTTCGATCGCACCTATACACCACGTACCTTTGGTCTATGAATTCGTTGCTGTCAATGTCAGGTGTCAACCATGTCTCAGTAAGCACGATAACATCATAAGTATTTGCCATTATATTCATATAGAGATCATGTAACTTCGTGCGCGTACCTCTGCAGTTCTGATAATATATAGATAGATGATTTATTTCACTTGTGCTATCCATAATCTAACTGTTTAGCAATAGCTACGTGTTGAATGCAAAGTTTTTCGAAATAATCTATTGTTTGAGTGACATAAAATGATATTGTGGACCGATGATAATTGAAAAAGTTCAAATTCATTATTATAATAAGAATAATTTTTTTGTTGGTATTATTACAGTAAATGTGGCAGTTGCTCAGCATAATACGTTCCATGATTTTAAGAATGAATACAGAAGCAAAAAAAGTAAAAACAAAATTTAAGAACAAGAAACACATGCAAAATAAATTTATTTTAATATTATTATTCTTTAGTTGTTTTATTTCTAAGTCGCTCGAGGTCCTTTTCAGATCTGATAGCAAGTGCCGGACTGTCGTCTTTTTCTCTAAGAAGTATCGTTGAGTTTTTGATCCATACATATTTGTATTGGAGGTCTCTTGCGACATCTCGGCACTTACGAAATAAATGTTTCCTCTTCAAGGTGAGATGTTCGTTCATGTAGACATTCAAAGATGTTCCGGAGATGCCTATCTGGTCAGATTTAATCAATTTTACCTTACGGAAGGCAGCCAGCACATTGTCACGATGTAAACGTGTGGTAAATTTAACTATAATGTTCTTCGGCCTATCACTTCCTTGCTGAGCGTGCGGTACTCTATGGATAGATATAATGTCATTTTGTGAAAGCTGGAATCGAATTAAGGATCCAATGGCCTCGATAATGCCAAGGAGGTTTTCATTACGCCTCTCAGGCACGTTACAGATCTCCACGTTGCACTGACGAGCCTGCTGCTCCAGAGAATCAATCTTAGATTCTAAGCTAGAGACAGCAGCAGACGTTTGGTCCGAGGTTGACTGTGCTAGGTCATCAACACGCTTCTTCAAGCCAGCCTGCTCATCGGTTTGAAATTGTAAACTATTTTGTAGTGATTTAATCTCCGTATTTATATTTGAGATACTATGCTTCATAGTGGCTTGATCTGAGCGCAGAGTTTTTATTTCTGACTGTATTTCTAACAATGTGCTCTTAACATCGTCCCTAATATTTTGCATATTCGAATTCATGTCAATACGCCAGGCGTTGATAGTGCGGGTTAACTCGCTTATATTATTAGCCGAGATAGAGTCAGCTGGCTCTGGTATGCAAGACGAGGACAACTCGCTTTTATCCAAAACATCACATGACATGTCCATGGAGTCCTCTACCAGTTCAATATGAGATTGACGGACCGGTGTATTCTGGTTTGACCTGATGCGCCGAGTTATATGCGCACTGCACGCAGGGCAGTTCCACCTTGCCCGGTACTCTTTGCTGAGAGACATGAACTCGTCAGGCTTCATATTAAGGCACTCATAGTGGTATCTACCTTCACATGCCTGACATTTAAGATAATTATTAGGTTTTAAAATACCTTTGCATCCGTCGCAGTTCATGTTGATATTTTACGATTAATTAATAGGCGCCAAAAATGTTTCTGCGCACCTAGTGGCAGATTATGTAACTAGCCGTGGAAATAATAACCAGCCGCTTAAATAACCGCTACTGCCACCTATACTCAACTAATCGAACTAAGTGGTGGAATAGAGTATGCCAATGGTTTGATTATGTTTACGCAACAACTAGCGCCATCTGCTGTGCCTTGTCGCATATACGAATTGTAAACAAACGTTCGATGACTGGCAGTATTTTTACAAGTGATCGGAAATTATAATCTAATTATAAAGTTTGGTACTATATTGATAGCTGAAATAAGCGTATTAGGACTCACTGTTCACCATTAAGTTCCTTGTTCTTAACATAAATGTATGTATAATGACATTTAACGACCTGTTGCCTTTTGAGTGTTGAAAACAGTTATCTGTTTACAATTATGCTGCACCTATTTAATGTAGCACTTCACTTACACCGATGCAATTATTTCACAAACTGTTGGTTAGTAAAACTTGCTATAACTATTTTTAATAATTTTATAACTACGAGCTCAACTTTATACTAAGTCATGAGGTCAGCGCCCTCTCTCATGAGGTCAGCGCCCTCTATATATCACTGTATCAGTATCTGTATGTGTGATACAGATACTGATACAGGCTTTTCAGTCGAGTGCGAGTTCCAGTGGTACGCGTAGCAAAAGACAAAGAAAGAGGGTAGACCGTTTCGTCTGCTGTTGATTTTTGTCAACCGCTCGTTACTCCAGTCACACCGAGATCATGATGCATGCAACTGAGTCGAAATATCGGGAGCTCAAAAATATAAATCACCACGGTACAAATCCCGTAAGTAATAATATTAGTTATCGAGTGAACCGCGCTAGTTTAAAAAAGTGTTTGATACAGGCTTTTTCATTCACGAAGGCGCGAACTTTCATATTTTTTTAAAAGTGTAATTGCAATTACTACGGCCTGCCTAAGTGATCATATTTCACATTATATTTGCTTAATGTACCTTTAGCTATTATACCATTACATCCACACTAAGTTCTAGTCACAGATTACATAATAAAGACAGATGGTACAATCCATAGAAAAATAACAATACCTAACGCTAACCTACAAGATATTACAAGCGCAAAAACGTACCTTAAGCGTACGCCCGAGAGTAGACATTACTTCGTCTGCTGTGAAAGCCGTTAACTTTGTGCATTACAAACGCAATGCTGATAGGGTTGTCGTATGTTATGATATAATTTGATAAAGGAATGGTATGAACAAAAAGAGGTACTTGTTATTGAAAAAATATAATTTTGCACTATAATTACAATTGCCTTACTTTAACATTTAATATTTTTGCATAGTGGAAGGGCATTTTGCGATTCCTGCGAAGCTGCCGAAACACAACGTTAGGTGCTTGGCGACAGATGTTTCTACTTGAGAGTGGTAGCTAGCCAGGCGGGCATTCGCAAAATGCCCAGCCACCATGCTATAACGACTGCCATCCTTAGACAACAACCGGGACCGACGGCTTCACGTGCCCTTCGAAGCACGGAAGCGCTCAGTAGTAATGACTAGCGGTCACGCATCCAACTCATGACCGCGGGCGACTTTGCTAACTTCACTGATCGCTTAAGAACAGCTAAGTAAACTTCGCTACGAGCGCTTCAAAATTTCGCAGTATAGGAGGATGAAGATACATTTTAGTCGACTAAAATACACTGACATTGGGTTCATTTATATGACATTTGGACGTGTTCCCATCTTAGTCCTTATTTTCGTGTCATGCTGGTTCATATTACTTATTCTGTGGCTCATCACTATTCACTGCCAAATTATTATTTGCCATAACCATTGATAACGAACTGTGACGGTTTGCTCAGACATTCTTGACAAACTACGTTTTTGTTTACAGGAGAATATTCTCGAAATAATTTGAGAAATGTAAAACAGGCTTCCAGTAGTGAATTATGTTGTAATATTAATAGCGCCTGCTAAGTCAGATCAGAAAATCACAATGAAAATACCAAAAACCCACCGTGGGCTATCGAGCTAGAATTATGGGAGTCGTAATAGGCGACGAAAGGAAAAACCAGAAGTTGGGCAGCAGTCGAAGCAGTGATGGCTCAGAGGCATTGACCATGGACTGCCGCGCAGCAGGTCCATAGTTCGAATCCCGCCGCGGGCTTGAGCTTCACCGCATGGTGGAAGGGCATTTTGCGAATGCCCGCCTGGCTAGCGACCACCCTCAAGTGGAAAATCTGTCGTCAAGCACCTAATGGTGTGTTCCAGCAGCAGTCCTTGAGAGCCAGTGAAATTACAGGCACATGAGACGTAACAACTATGTCTCAAGGTGACGGGCGCAGTGCAATTCGTGACTTGTGACGAAATGCATCTGTTATAGGCAGAGGTTTGTGCCCGTATTGCCAATAAAAATGGAAATATTTAAGCTACATTTAGATAATAAACATTAATTTGTACTTACAAATTACATGAGAGGAATATATGTATATTACTCGTAATCCAGTATTAAGAAAACCACTAACACCAACTTACTTAAGATTATCACTTTTCCGTCTGGAGAAAAAACTAAAATTTAATTTGATAATTATGAATTCGTCAATTATAAATAAGTATGTATATAGCATTTTTTTCATACCGACCTCATGAGCGTAGTTAACGGGTAATTGGAATACCAAAATGGAATACGAGTAACCTGATCTTTTTACTAGTTCCATGGTTATCGCAAAACCTATCTAAAGCAAAACAAAACGGGGTGCAGTATCTTTTATAGAGCAGGCCGCACTTTTGTTCTGCGATCACCAAATGGGGGTATTATGTCACTGGCAGGGGCTGATCTGCAGCAGAGGATTTTTTAGTTGATATCTTTAGAGCTTGCACTTTCGAGATTTCCCCTGCATACAAAACTGTATAAGTTACATATACCAGATAGACCTACTAAAATTTCCAGCACTTTGTAATTAATGCTAATAAATACTCTTTAAGTACGCACTTTGTTACCTGTTATGGTATTTAGTTTTCTCTTTTGCGCAAAACAGACCAATTACAGTTATGATGTTAATAAATAAATGTTGAAACAGAGCTCAAAATAGTTTAGAAGTTATAACGTTTTTGAAATCAAGTCTAACGTTTGGCTTGGGACCTAGATCTCCATCTTCCTACTACGAGTACTAATACAGTACGTTTTCGTTTACAGTACAAAGAAAGAATTTTTAACTTAATATATATAATTTAGAAAATGTTGGTTTCGATTTTATATCCGTTCGCCAATCTGACTAAAGCTCTTGTAACCTTTTCACTTACACCTTTTCCACTAATACGTATAAGCTCACCATATGTTATTAACGTTGCAAAGTTGCTGCCTATCCAAGCGATAATGATTTATATTATATTGTTAAACTTTATGTACCATAAGAATTTACTTGCACCAATACTAAGTCGTTGTGTGGGTACAATATGTGTACAGTACAAATGAGGCCTACACCCTTCGAGCCTACACCGTACAAATGCGCGTCAATAATTTTCTCTGGTCAGGCCCGCCATCGTAAGCGAAAATGTCTGTAATAAAGGAAGAACTTTGTAATGTGACCAATATGTTTCATTCAGCTTGAAACATAAATTCTACTAAGTGTTTTTCTTTATTTCAGATTCATTCTTCCTAGCAAACTAGGTTATTACCTCGCAAGTGTGTGAGTGTGAAAAATCCCCGCGTACACCGCCATCTCAACAACCTTTGGCCCTGGCAACATACAACTTACGCACGCTCAGGGAAGACAACACCATTTTTGAGCTGGACAAATCACGGGACATCATTGACATTGTCAAAAGTCTGTAGACAGGGACAGGACACCGTCATCCTTATATCCGGTAACTTGTTATTCTATACCGGTAGCGTTACACTAATTTTCAGTGACCCAGTTCAGTGTCGAGTTTCTCATCCGGAGGTCCCTCGTGAACGCCGTAAAAAAAGTCGATAGTGTCGCAAATAGAGGTACCTGGTTTATTCTATGTTTCGGAGGATGTATGGCTTCTGATATTTTCTCATACATAGCCTCAGGTTCAAAAATATCATTTGATAGAATCATCAAACGGTATTCACTTCAGTGTTCAAACCGGTTTATGCACCAACCTCGAATTGCTCAGACGTTGAGAAAGAGGCTATCTTCGACATTTGAAGCCATATAATCATCCGAAACATATTTCACCGTAACGTTGCTATGGGGGATTTAAATGAAAAATTAGGTTTGGATATGGGCAGGGGAACCAGAGGAGGCATTTGCTGGTCGACTTCATGGAAAAGGAGGGACTCTTTACCTCAAAGTGTTTACAAATGAAGCCAAATATAGGAGCTGCAGATCGATGATACCTAAAATAAACCATAAAGTAAAAACGCAAACATAGTATTAACTTTTGATTCTGGTTGAACTGGTCACGCAAAGAGGGTTAGCATAGACATGCGATTGACCATAAAACCGCCTGTCCTTGCGTCACCAGTCAGCTAATAAGGGCGCAAAATATGGCAGACTAAAGGTTTGTATTTACTCTATCCTACCAACGTGTACTACTGTTTTGTTTACTTACACTTCACTAACACATGATGTGGGCTGCGACCACGGACGGTCCAAGGTGAGGAAGTTTCATGAGCGTATAATTCAAACAACCAAAAATACCGAGTCGATTTCTGGGTTGGATATATGTTACTGTTATCATGAGATATGTTTACTAATGAAGTTTGACATGAAATGCAATTGGAAACATGGAAACAGTCCAAGATTATTTAGCATAAATCTGTTAAAAAGGATAAAATAAGGTAAACAAGCGGTCTAAGCAAGAAACCCGCTTGCCTTTGCATAGAACAAGAACAGACCGTACTGAACCTGTGGTTTGTAATGTTTTATATTGGTTTCGCTATCTACTCATAAAGTTCAATTCAGCCTCTCATGACCCTGGAATTTGCAGCTTGGAAATGCTTTTTGGCATTGTTAAAGTGGAAGTTGTTCAATATTTAGATCACTTCATTATAGTTGACTTCACACTTTGTTTATCGTCGCCAAGATAAAATGAGATCTCTTAATAAATGCTCGAATACCAGAATTTCTTCAGATAACATTGTATTTCAACATTCACCTGCCATCACCTTTGCATCCGAAAGAATTCTCTCTATTTCGACATCACCATTAACATTTCAGAGCGATTCTTGAGCGATGGTTGTGCGTCGCATACCGAGCCGTGTATCTTTGGCTCGCTGCCAACCAAGTGCCAACATACCACTGTAGGGCCGCAGCAAAAACGCAGCAACGCACTCCAGTGTGTAGGTGTCTTTATACTCCCGCGTTCCACTCACTAATTATTTCTTAGTTTAATTTAATTTAAAATTAAGGTGATGTTTATATTTTTACCATATATAAGCTCAACCATTGTTTGGCTGCTGTAAGTGAAGTTACAGTTCAGTTTATTTTTGTTTTAATTTTTAAGTGTATTGCTGATGGGTTAAATTGGACCACTATCTAAACTGATAGTATTTTTAGGGTTCCGTACCCAAAGAGTAAAAACGGGACCATATTACTGAGACTTCGCTGTCCGTCCGTCCGTCTGTCTGTCACCAGGCTGTATCTACTATTATTAATAACGGTGACAGGTAGACTTAACTATTCACAGAATATTTAGTTTTATGTTTTCATTATATGTAATTAATTAAAATAAAATAAATAATCAAGAGGCTCACATACAATAAAAGAGGTTTTCGCCGTTTATTTGCTAAAAATAATAATAATGAAAACGAGATAATGGTACGGAACCCTTCGTGCGCGAGTCCCAATCGCACTTGACGGTTTTTATTTTTTTTAATTGCTGATAGGCTAGCCTTTGTCCACTATCTCACCTGATGGTAAGTAATGATGTAGTCGAAGATGTTGTTCAAGCTAACATAGAGTAACTGGGAAATATACAAGGACAACAGCGGCAACACACTGCTAAGCTTGGCGACAGATTTTCTACTCGTGGGTGGTAGCTAGACAGGCGGGCATTCGCAAAAATGCCCTACCACCATGCTATAAGGATTGCCATCCTAGTACTACAACCAGGACCGACGGCTTAACGTGCCACGAAAGCGCAAACCCATCCAAGTCATGACCGCGGCGAACTTAGCTGATCGGTTCAGAACGGCCAAGCAATTTTCGCTCCAAGTGCTTCAAAAGTATGTGATGATGCGGTTGAAGATGTAGTTCAGGTTACCCTTAAATTACTGGCCTTCAAGGACAGTTGCTGGAACACATCGTTAGGTGCTTGGCGAAAGATTTTCTACTTGAAAGTAATTAGCTAGATAGTTGGTTATTCGCAAAATGTCCCTTTTGAAGCAGTGATGGCTCAGTGGCATTGGCTATGGACTGCCACGCAGCAGGTCCGTGGTTCGAATCCCGCTGCGGGCTTGAACTTCACCGCATGGTGGAAGGGCATTTTGCGATTTCCCGCATGGCTAGCGACCACCCTCAAGTAGAATATCCGTCGCCAAGCATCTAACGGTGTGTTCCGACAGCAGTCATTGAGAGTCAGTGAAATTACAGGCACATGAGACTTAATAATTATGTCTCAAGGTGACGGGCAAGGGTTCGTCTGTAGAAGGTATTTATTTACCCAGTACTGCCTACCTACTACTATCTCTCTGGCTCATTTTAACGTATTGTCAATGAGTATCTACTCTATGAGACTTCAATGACAGGCTGAAGTCGCGACTGTAGCTCAAGAATCCAGAAAAAAGCGTTAGTGTGTTTATCACACCTACGCTTAAACGCTGTAACTCCATTTTATTGCTTGTCTACTTAAATAGAAAGATGATGTGATAGCAGAATTTATATGCCATAGAGCTGAATTTGTTTGTTTATGCGACCATGACTCACAAGTACCTCGATTTTCATACTATATATAGATATAGAAAGACGAGTACATCCGATGTTTGCAGGATATTGATGATATAATTATGTATGCCAATCATCTTCTTCTTCCTGCCATATGTTGAAGCGCTCGTAGCGAAGTTTACTTAGCTGTTCTTAACCGATCAGCAAAGTTAAGCAACGTCGCGCGCGGTCATGAGTTGGATGGGTGACCGCTAGTGACATTACTACTGAGCGTTTCCGTGCTTCGGAGGGCACGTTAAGCAGTCGGTCCCGGTTGTCGTCTTAGGATGGCAGTCGTTATAGCATGGTGGTAGGGAATTTTGCGAATGTCCGCCTGGCTAGCTACCACCCTCAAGTAGAAAATCTGTCGCCAAGCACCTACCGGTGTGTTCCGGCAGCTGTCCTTGAGAGCCAGTACTTCTAGGTTAGCCTGAACAACATCTTCGACCACATCATCGCTTACCATCAGGTGAGATAGTGGTCAAAGGCTAACCTATCAGATTATGCATTAATCACACATAGAAATGAAACAATCTCAAAAGTGTATATTTTTATATCCCAAGATTTCAAACACCTTGCAGTGAGATTTCCTAAAAATTGTCTACTTTGTACCCAACGACACGAAACACACTTTAATCCGTGTGTCAAATTCAAATGCGTGACATGGTAACCTCAAAAATATGATATAGCACCAAAGAGCCATCCTTGATGATTTGAGATGTTGTTTGCCGGCGGAAGTGTAAATATAATTTGGCGAGTGGCGGAATGCGAGGTCGCCAGGTGCGGTCCGTAGGGCTCATGTTGGCATTCTGACAGGTGTCATAAGAAACTGTATAAAATATGAAATTATTTATATCAACAAGTAGGCTATCATCACACTGCTAGCTACCACCCTCAAGTAGAAAATCTGTCGCCAAGCACTTAACGGTGTGATGCGGCAGCTGTCCTTGAGAGCCAGTACTTTTGGTTAGTCTGAAAAACATCTTCGACCACATCCTCACTTACCATCAGGTGAGATATCAAAGGCTAACCAAGCAGGCATTAAAATAAAAAATAAAAACCTTATTTAATTAGACTGGTAACTATAGATGACTTTGTGTTTAAAATTGACTGCCTTGTTGTGTGGTAATGCTTACTTATTTGGTAGGTGGTAAATTTTCCGTACCCGTGCTGTCTTCATGTGTTGCCTTGTGCAAGATTTCGAGTGGCGTAGGTTAGTAAGAAGAAATCTTGCTTGTTGTTGCTAGTGCAGGTCTCCTGGTATCCTGGATAAGGTATCACACCCGTCGGACTGGTGTCCCTGGCAGGTTCAGTTCTGTTTTTATACTTACTTACTACCTAATTAACGGACTCATTCTGGGTGCGGGAGATATGTAGTCTGATCTTACACCCAATGAGCAAATTGATAAGCTATTAGGTATCTTCTCCTACACAAATCATATAATGGGTAGAAAAAAACATGAAAAAATTACATTTAATAAGTTTCGAACATTTAACTGACAATGCAGTTTTATTGCACGCAGTATATTGGAAAAGAGTTGGGACCTAAAACATTTGGCAGCAAAATGAAATGTGGATATGAAATACATACAGACGTGTTTTTTAAACCAGGGATCGTTCGTTTTTATATTTAAAGGCTCATCTTTGCAATATTTTACAGTCCACCGAGCGTCATCTGCCTAGAGGCATCGGCATCCCTTGTCCCTTGTGAAAAACTTATGTTCGACGCTAATATGAAAATCTGTCGCCAAGCACCTAACAGTGTGTTTCGGCAGTAGTCCTTGAGAGCCAGAAAAATTACAGGCTAATGAGACTTAACAACTGGACGTCTCAGTGTGACGAGCACAGTGCAATTCGTCGCTGATGAAATGCGTCTTTTATAGGCAGAGGTTAGTCCACTTAACATCAGGTGGGCCTCGGGCATGTTGCGTCACAATAACATAAAAAATATATATATATAGCTAATAGTTCATCGATATTCAAATAGTCACGTAGGAAATAATGTTAATTTAAAACCAACAGATCGGTTCCCTCAGGATCACTGACGATGCAATTGGGTCATAACGTGGAATATTAGACAATGAAATAGGTAATTCGTAACCAATAACACCCGTTGATTGAGTCGAATATGCGAATTTAATTTCAGAAAGTTTAAAAACCTCTGCAAAGAATGTTAATGTTTACGCAAGAAGAACAGTTTCTGAAAATAATACCGTTATGCTTGTCACCCATGCTGATGTAGCAAAGCTCGATCTATTTTTCAGCGTAGTTAAGAACGTCATAGATTTATAGCAGTAAATAGATAGACGTTAGCGTTGAGTGTCAGTGACCTTAGCTATTTCGAGAACATTTTAGGCGTACCGTAATATGAATCACCATCTAATGTTATCGATATCACATTCCGCAGACATGAAGATTATTACGATCTTTCCGGATCCGTTTGATCCAGACTACTTGATACGGTAATCTGCGGTAATATTTAGGATAGTGTCAAACATGTGCACTTTTTCGTGGATTTTATAATTCATTTGATTTCAGATACCTACTCAATATTAGATTGTGCACCTACCAATGAGACAAAACAGTGTCATGGGTGACATTATTAAATCCTAAGACATTCAGGATTGAACAAAATTCTGAGTGCAGCTGAACTCGCTTTTACAAAAACCGCTTTATCCTCGAGGAAGAAGACTATACCTACAAACCCTTTAATACTACTAGAATCAAAGCACTTTATTTTTAGTTAAGTACTTATTTTCAAATCAATTTCATCCCAAAATCAGTTTGATCCCTAAATTAGGTACCTAGACGGGTCTTCCGAAGCCAGCCCCAACCATGCCTTCAATGACCTCATGAAATTTACATCCAGCTTTGTTAAAAGGATTTTAGTAATGTATACTATATAAAGCCAAGTGAGACATGATGTTAAGTAGTTGAATATCCAACCATTTCTTTTCAATTGTTGTAAGTTCCTGATCACATAAAACGCGAGAATCAATGAGAAAGTTTTTTTATATTTTTTTTTATATTTGTATCAGTTATTGAATTTACTTTATTCGTTACGGATGAACGTATTTTTTATATTTCAAGATTTTATTGGTAACTTATGGAATCATGTGCATTATCCAGTACTATTCAAGATAACACGAGCTATACTATGTACATGTGAATTGATTACCAAATCTAATTTGATGCGCGATAAAACTGTTGAAAACTTTTACCCAAGAGGCATTTTGTCGTTATCTGGTGAAGTTTGTTAGTAACTGGTTTAAAAAGATTTTAGATTAGATTGACATTGCGTGTAAAAGCTATTCATTTTAAGGTAAACCTACTCGTATAAACACTAGTGCGGGATAATTGCGAATTCCTGAGCGTGTTTATACGTACAGTGATATGAAGCTATCAAGACTTAAAAAAGATATCGTAGGAGGAATTTGGACGAAAAAAATAGAAAACAGTTTTTTCTTTTTTTAATAATTACACAGAGAAAAACGACTTAAAGTCTTAAATCAAATTTGACCTTTTACCGTTGAATTGTAACTACGTAAGATGAATTCACAACTCTTAAGATGATTTTCACCAATCAATAAAAATGTACCATGTTTTATAATAAACACAATCGTCAAAAACGCCTTCCGTAAAGTGTTTTCAGAATTGAACTTATTATACGATAATAATTGCAGTATTGACCATAAAATATACCTTACTTTTGCGGCGGTTTATATACGGTGATTATCACTATAACGTACGACTTAATCAGCCTCATCGAAAAGTCAATATTTAAGAAAGACCACAAAATACACCTTAAATGAAGACGAAACGAAACATTCGCCTTCACTGACCTTGTTTAACGCCTTCTAGTTGGAAGGCGTTTTTGTACGTATTTACGTTTGGTCGGTTTTTTGCCTTATACCATATAAATTGGCCGTCATTAGGGCGCTTTTACTTTAGATTTTTCTCAGTGTAGGTTACGTAATGATTACAATGGTTTTAGACATATATGACTGTGGTCAAATGATGATCAATAAGAATGAATATAATAATAATAGTGGCTCTCGGAGCTGTAAACCTAGCGAATCTACCCTTGCATACAATTAAATAATGGTTCACTGCGCACGCTGATGGGGGAACGAGTCACAAAATCCTAAAACCATAGTTATATTCCGGACTGGACCTACGAAAGCATTTTTGTGCAAGCTAAAGCAGAGATGCTTCGCAAGAACTTCGATTTCGCTCAGTTCAAAAAAGAAACTGCGAAGCAGTGCAGTGTGAGGCAGGTTATGAACTTTATAATCTTATTGCCGTGACACGTCTTTTGTGTCATTGTGTTTAAAACAGTTTTAATAGCCTTCGTTTTGGCGCCATTGCAACTTTCATTCTATTTTTTACTCCTACACGACTGAAATTTTATGACTTCTTTGACATAAAAAAACAATGACAATGTGACTTTGTTTTTTGAAGTGACAAAGAGTTTCGTTTTTTTTGGTTAGTTTTGTCTGTTGACAAGGATCCAACGTGTGTTAGGACAGCTGTCCTTAAGCGCCAGTCCCCAAGGTTAGCCGTTTTATCATGCTCGTCCACATCTTCACTTACCAACAGGTGGATATATTGTTGAGGCTAACCCATCAAATTATTAAAAACAACAAATTGCTTTGCTCGTGTGGAAATTGTTACTAAAGACCAAAATATATTTCAGAAAATTAAAGTTCCATTTGCAGTTAGAATACCCTCCTTGGGGAATGTTGTTCTTTGCAGCAGGTTTACCCATTATATTTCTATTAATGAGAGTTGTATGATGGTAAAAGGTGCTGTTTTAGCCTAATGTACAGCAAGATTGTTCTCACATTGAACTGAGTAGTAGCATTGTGCTCATTTAGCGTATTATCTATTTCTCTTAATCGTCTATGACATTCAACAGGGTGGAACAGTCTTCATGTCATATATTATACCATATTCCATTCAAATTAGTTAATTCTTAAAGTAATAGAAAAAAATACACAACGAAAGTAGATATATGGTATTTTGTACTAAAATGATTTTACGTTTTTGGTAATAACAATAATAATAATCATATCTCTAAATAAGCAATAATTAACTCGTTGTTATCAAATTAGACCCCGGCGTCCTAGTTATGAATGAAATCTATTGTTATGAGTATTGCCGATGCCAATGGGCTAAAAAAACTAGGTTATCCTATATCCATAATAAAAATACATTACAGACTACAGTACATAAAGGTATAAAACATTACAAAAAAGCAACAATTTAAAACGTTATGACGTGTAGCGATTGGAGTAACGTAGTCAACCAATAAATGGCGAAATACGACTCTTTTCAGCCAAAACTGCTCCCAACGATGCAAATTTGATGGTAAGAACTCTCTCCTTAGATGTAATGAAATTCATATTATCGCAAGGCTTTAACTGTTCAGCTGTCAAGTTGAATAAACTTTTCAGCATTATGTCAATACTCCGTCAGTTTTCCGGCCTTTATGGTAAAATGTCGGCGGAAGTAGTAGAGCTGCCCTGTCAGTATCTCTGGATACATCAGAAGATTCAGTCCCGACAATGCTGTACCGTCTTTTCTATTTTTGTACCTGGTTTTCCCGAGTCACCGTAACTGCATCACAACAAGTACGTTCACACCATTTTTGACCATTTGGGTTGAGGTAGTAGCAGTTGCGTAGGCAGCAGTAGCAGCGTAGGCACATCGAGAAATTGACGTACTCGCTGATAAGGTATCTGCACAAGCGGGGGGCGTGGCAGAAGTGCGGGGGGCGTGGCAGGGGTGCGGGCAGCAGATATGGGACATATAGCACTAGACATGGGCCGTGAGGCGACGCTGACTGGTGATGCTGGCTGATTTTGCCAAATCGAAACTGCTTGTCGATGTATTTTATGCTCGAAAGTGACAAGTGTAGACGTTGTTGGCTTCGGGTGCCCTACACACAAAAAAAAGAATTCTTTAGCCAAGAATATACATTGTCTTAATAAATTCAAGACAGTGCTGTAACAAGAATATATTCTGAACTGAAAAATAATCGAGTCTTGATATTACACTCGAATATTCTTAGGAATATTGTTTTGACCCAAGAAATATTTTTTCACATAAAGTATTCAATTTATTATTTCAAGATAACGAAAATATTCTTCTAACAATAAAATAGGAATTCTTCTGTTAACATTTTATTCTCTAAATAAAATTTCTATATTCTTTCTTGAAATATTTTTAAATATTCTTGTTGAATGTGATTAAGGTGCTTCACTTACGAATATTTATGGTAAGATTCTTGGATTCAAAACTAACTATATTCGTATTTAAACACTTTAACGATTTCTCCAAAGAAGAATGCAATATATACTTTGATTCAAGAATATATTCCTGAGAATATTGTGTTCTGTTTTCAAGAATATATTATTTTCAATATATATGAATCACAAATATTCTTGAATAAAAACACACTGCGTTGGCTCAAGTATTCCTTTTTTTCTGTGTACTTGCAGAAATTATGTTGCGTATTATAACTATTTCTGTATACCTGATATGCGTCAATCAAAGATGGTATTTTCCGAGGCATCATACATCCGTTGTACGGATCCTAATTATTATTACCTTCAAAAATCTGGAGTAATCGAGGTGATCCCACCCAACTTATATGCAGTCAAGCTGCTTGGCACTGAACGATAACTCTTTAGTAGTATTACTGTTTCCTGGACTCTCCTGTTACCTCTATCTCTTAGGCGGGATGGCATCGTCTGTATTGCCAAGCGATGTCACGTTAATCCGCCGTAACCGCGGTTTTCCTTAGGGTTCCAGGGGATTACCTCCAACTCCTAACGGGGTGTTAATAAAACTAACCAATCCGGTTCATCAAGTTGTCTTTATTTGGAGGTTTGTTACATTATATCAAGTTATAAAGAATGCAAAGGAAATGTAAATTAGTTTACACAATTAAACTTTAAAAATGAACGAGTGGTTAAACAAAAAAAAGATAACACCGTAGGTAAAGATTTGAAATAAAAAAAGGTTAAGGTTAAAAGTTATGGGACGGTAATTGTAAGTGACGTCTGGTCGAATTAAACGCTCCTTATGACGAATAGTACATCTTAGGACTAACTTAAAATTAGGTGAGACGACAACTTAACGCTCACATATCGCGTGCACAATTTGGCAGCAGGTGCGGACCTGCTGCCAAATTGTCAGGGAACGCTCCTGGTTCCTGTACCAGTTAATAAATTAACTCCACGCCAAATTTTCACACGGTGACGGTAATTGTCCCTGTTCGGAACGCCAAATTGTCACGTTCTAATATTTGTTATGTTCAAATATTTAAAAAAAAACAATTGTCATTTGGTGCGACGAAAACTCAACGTCTACACATAAAACCAAAACAAAATGGTACCTGGTTCCAGTACCAGTTAATAAATTAAATTGTAAATTATCATTCGGTGTGACGAAAACTCAACGTCCACACATAAAACCAAAACAAAATGGTACCTGGTTCCTGCACCAGTTAGTAAATTAAATTATAAAGAGTTACTCCAGCATCGCTGCCATTGAACAGGTTGGTAACTCCTAGGTCATTGTCCGTGGAAGTCCAGGGGGAAGCCTCACATTGATGAACCGCAAATCTGGTTATAATTATTTACATATAAAAAAAAAACCCTTACGGGTTTTATTAACTCATTTTACAATGGCACTCGCCATCGCCAGCGTGGTGGCCTTCTCCCAATCCATGGCGGGGTTTTAGTTTGAGTAATCTTGAATATTTATTTCAATAATAGGTCGGTCTGCCGACCGTCGTGGAAGAAAGAAAAAAAATCCTCCAGCAAAAACAGTGATGTGGTATCGAATTGCACCAAGCAAACGGAGATCGATAATCGATACGAGAATCGATTTGTTTTTTACAAAAGTATTGCAATCCGAGGGAATTCGGTATAGAACATTCATACATTTAAAAGGAAGTACATTAAATGGTTGGTAAACAAATAAAATTTGTTTATTAAATATTTTGAAGTTAAACGAATAAAATTAATGGAACGAGTCATCGATAACCAACATCGACAGACCAAATTTATCTAGCAAAATTAATATTTGAGGACAAAAGGAACTATAAATTAATTGTAGTCACCTGGTACGAATTACCATGAAAACTAGACATTTTAAGAATAAGTAATATTTACATAACGATTTTTAAAAGAAAATTATTATTTATGGAATCGAGTTAAATATTCTTATTTAATGAGTTATATTGACCTGAGCAACCATTTATCTGTAAAGTTAGGTAGCACAACGACAGATATAGTGGGATTCTAACCACTTCAATGAAAATATAAATCAATAATTTACAATCGGTAAGTAATCGATAATGGGTACGATCCAAACAAACATGGATCCCTATAACGCAATCAATAGATTTCGCAAGCACTAGTTTACCATGAACAATTCCCGAGTACAGAATTACGTTTCATTCCACGAATGAGGAGAAAATATTGATTAGCGGTAAACTTGAATTTAAACAAAATGAAAAAATGAAATATGTTGAAAATATGACGTTACAGCGACTGAAAACGCAACTCCTAAGGCGAGAAATTCGAAATTAAATGTTATATTTGGTTTTATTGCTAATTGTCATGACGTAACACGTGAGAACCTTGTAAGTTCTCTTTTGAACTTTTGAAGCAGTGATGGCTCAGTGGCATTTGCTATGGACTGCCGCGGAGCAGGTCCATGGTTCGAATCCCGCCCAGAGGTTGAGCTTCACCGCATGGTGGAAGGGCATTTTGCGAATGCCCGCCTGGCTAGCGACCACCCTCAAGTAGAAAATCTTTCGCCAAGCACCTAACGGTGTGTTCCGGCAGCAGTCCTTGAGAGCCAGTGAAATAACAGGCAAAAATGAGACTTAACAGGTATGTCTCAAGGTGATGGGCGCAGTGCAGTTCGCCAGTTGTGATGAAATGCATCTGTTATAGGCAGAGGATACCGCTTAACATCAGGTGGGCCTCGCGCTTGTTCCATCACAACAACATAATAAAAAAAAAGTTTGTTGTATTGTAAGGTTCTCAAGTGGTTACCACATTATAACCACAGTAAACCCCCCACTAGGTGGACTTACGACATCGTAAAAATCGTGGGTAGTCAGTGGTTACAAGCAGCTAATAGCCGTTCTTTTTGGCATTCTATGGGGGAGGCGAATGTTTAACAGTGGACGTCTTTCGGCTGAAAATGAACACGCGAGATTGGGAGAATATTATTAACGTTATATATTTTTAATATTTTGAAAAAAATACTTTTTATTCCTTTTATTATTTTCATGGTTCTAGGCATATGGAGTTATGTGCTTTAATGTTCAGTCACTTTTCAAGATAATACGAGCTATATTATTTTATGCCTGCGAGTTCCACCATCATGCAGAAATGTAACTAAACCTCTTCGAAGTAGTATCGAAGCCAATCCTAGCTACAAGTGCGTTAAAAACACAAAGTACATTGAATTTCCCGCTACAGACATGAGATCATATGATAGTACTGTACTGTATCAGCCGAATCGTCCACTGCTGAACACAGCCTCCCCTATTAAGGGGGTATTTGCCATAATCCCCACGCTTGGCAGGCGGCTTGGGGATCGCAGAGTAAGATGGCAGTTCTTTAGAAGGCGCTGCTGCTCACCTTCCAGTATTTTTTCCCTTAGTCGCCTCTTACGACACCCACGGGATGATATGGAGAGGTGCAATTCTAACCCGGCACCTCACGGGGCTCTAACCCGACACCTCGTGGGGCATATGATAGTACGTAACAATTTTATTGTAACACTTTTACTGGTACTTATGTCATATATTATTATACATAGTCTGGTTAATTCCTCAAGATCGGAATAATCAGACCTGATTTATTAAATTTTATTTTCGAATGGGACCAAAAGGAAATTGGGTGAAACAAGACAATTTGTTTGAATCTGACTGAAGAACAGATTAAACAAGTGTACCCACTTTTTATGTACAAGAGATTTATAGTGTTAAATGTAAGGTATTAACCCAAATATCAGACCGTCTTGTGATTTCTGTTTATAAGTCCGAATAATGAGAAGAGACTTGTCAGTGTCATCACAGCTAGAAATACACCCAATCCTTATATTTAGAAAAGAAACTTTATTTTTATTTTTTCCTTGCTTATAAGCTAGCCTAAGATCAGAAAATGATTAGGTAAACTCCGCAATGGGCGCTTTTATTATTATTTTTGATCGCTTCCGTGTTTCGAAGGTTCAGGTTGTCTTAAGATTTCAGTCGTAGGGTATTTGGCGAATACCTGCCATCATTAAGTAGAAATTATGTCGCCAAGCACCTAATGGTGTGTTCCGGCAGCTATTCTTGGGAGCCAGTAATCTTGGTTTACTTGGGTTTTTTTCTACTGATATAATTATTAAATTTGTATATAATGGTCTTTAAAGTTGTAGATATAATTGAATTAGAATTTTATTGACTGATGAAGATTGTAATCGTTCACTAATTATCATATTTCTTTTAAGACATATGGACACCAGTTATGCCTTACGTTAATGTATTGAAACATTTTTTTACATATGACATCTTTGTTACATATTATGTTCTGCAAATAAATAAATGTGTGCGAATAAATGATGAAAAAATAAAATGTTTTTTTTTTTTAATCTGACACAATTTTTTAAGACTTAGACAGATAAAAATATACCGATAAATATGCCATCTACAACACACAAGCAGTCTGCGTGGTACCAACGGTGGTCTAAATCTCTGAAGCACGCCGTTACGTTCCTGAGTCCTCTTAAATTATCTTCTGACGTGACTGCCTCCTAAATTATCTTCGGAGTTCGGAACGTGAGGTATTCAGGACGTACCGTGGACATCACCGTGGAGCGTAGACGACTCTGTAAGTGGGCCACCGGACACCAGGAATGGTATGCGAACTAATAAACTGGTGTATTTGTATGCCGCTGTAAAGACACGTGTCTCTAAAAATGATTTACATACAAAATACAAGCATATTATCACGCATCATATATTATTTCTCGATCGTGCGCTCGTAGAGTCAAGACCTCCTGAGGATGCTTCGTGTAGAATGGAAACGCGTCGAAAATTCTACCGGTTTGGCTGCGTGGCGTTTATGACGTCACGTCGGTTTAACAGGAAAATTAGGCGGAATTGTCAAATGGCACATTTTTTAAATTGTTGAAGTGTTTTATTAAAATATTACTTTAAAGTTTTCTTAAAATTTTTAAAAAATATTTGGTATTTTTACTTTTTTATTTTTTATGTTATTTTTGACGGAACAAGCTCGAGGCCCACCTGATGTTAATTGGACTAACCTCTGCCTATAACAGATACATTTCGTCACAAGTCGCGAATTGCAGGTGCTTAGCGACAGATTTTCTACATGAGGATGGGCTAGCTAGGCGGGCGTTCGGAAAATGCCCTTCCACCATGCGGTGAAGCTCAGGCTCACGGTGGGATTCGAACCATGGACCTGTTGCACGGCAGGCCATAGCCAATGCCACTGAGCCATCACTGCTTCAAAAATATTATTATCACGCCTTTACATACTCAAAGAGTTATAGCGGGCGGAGGTGTTTTAGCAGACGTAACACAGGTTCCCAGTACGGCTACTAGTGTAAGGTAAATATACTGTGTATTATCTTATAAGTATTTAAGTAAATCTTTTTATCCTGTTTGTTTTTATTGGAACAAAAACAATTTGTATTTGTCTCAACACTCTTGACAGACATGTTTTGGTGATCATGTTCTAGGGGGCGAGTGTATTACCATCCATTTTTCAGACTCACACTACTAATAAAAAGTATTCAAATTCATATATTTCAAATTATTTATGTATGATAGACTAGCCTTTGACCTCATTTTATGGTAAGTGATGTGATGGAAGATGATATGTAGACTTTCCTTCGAATGAGAACTGTGGCTCGATACCGTATATTCCGTTATGTTACTTGAGGGCTGTTGCCATAGCCCTAGAACTACTAGCAAACCGAATGGATGAAAATACAAACTCTTGAGCGATTTAATTCCAGCAAGAATAATGCTAGGTGCAACATCATAAATAATGTTAAAATTATAAAATATTATATGCGTTAAATTATATAAAGAATCACAATAAAAATTTCCAAAATTGTTAATATTTATAGATAATTATTTTTTCTGGAACTTACATTGATTCATAGATTCGAATTTTAAAAGTATTTTCCACGCTAGTGGATAAAAAGTACATTTCCACGCGGGTTTGAATGATAAACAACAGCTTTCCGAGCTTGTGAGGTGAAAAACAATATTATTCCTATCTACCAGCCTACGAATTACATATTTATTTGTAGCTACCAGCCAAATCTTCAAGAAGATCGGTGTACGCATAAACTGAAATATCAATCAACGGAATTCAGTCTTCGAGTAGACATGTCAAGGTTGATGGGAGTGGGCAGATATATTGATTTAATTGATCTTCTATTATAGACGTAGGTGAATACGGATATCCTATTTGAATTCCGCTGTACCGAAAATAAAATGAGGAATTTGGAAGCCGTGTTGGCTCAGTGGCGTTGGCTATGGACTGCCGCGCAGCAGGTCCATGGTTCGGATCCCGCCGCGGGCTTGAGCTTCACCGCATGGTGGAAGAGCATTTCGCGAATGCCCGCCTGGCTAACGACCACCCTCAAGTAGAAAATCTGTCATCAAGCACCTTACGGTGTGTTCGAGCAGCTGTCCTTGAGGACCAGTCATTCTAGGTTAAGTCGACTTCGACCACATCTTCACTTACCATCAGGTGAGATTGTGGTCAAAGGCTACAACAACACAAGGGTATCAACATATAAAAATGTTTTGTGTTTGAATAAAAAGAAGTAGGTGAGGTAAATTTACTAAGTGGCTCGATGAAGTATTTATCATGATAATGCTTCTTATTTTTATTATTTTCATCATCATTTATTTTCCTTTTTTAGGGTTGGGTGATTTAGTTTAAAAACGAGAAATATATGTCACCGGATAATTGTAAGATAAGTTAGTTTATAAAAAATAGTGAGATTATAAACTGTCGATAGATTGTGAACGAACATTAAAATTTACAATCTAACTTCAAATCGGTTTTTAAGTTTATTCGTTACATACAAAAACATTAAAATACCAATCTTTCCTCCGTATAATTAAAAAAAAATATACATATATAATATAGATATAGAAAAGGATTTATTTAGTTTCCTTTTTTTTACAGAACTTAATCCACAGATAACACTGAGATTCCAGTTTCAATCTGCCATTTTTTACAAGATATTTTCACAGATGTCGTATTTCTTTTGACACTCAGTAAATTATACCAAAACACGGTCGTTTTCAGACTTTGTGAAGTTTTGTAAACAAGAACAAGGTGACTGGAGCGCATTCCTTTCTGAATGATGCGTGGCAGTGATATAGGTCTCACGGTATTGGGTAGGACAAGTGATGCTCGCCAGGACTTTCGTCATTTCGTGTAGTTTGAGTTCGTGATGTTCAGTCAATAAAAACTCTCGCTAGATCGGAGCACGTGGGAAACAGTACTCTAGCTGGAACTTCCAAGCCGACATCTCGGCATGGTGGAGCATCTCATGCACAAGCTAATGGAAACCGAATTTAAACTGTAAGAGAAACCATGGCCGAGCATAAGATTTCTTCCCTTCTCTTAGTTTTTTTTTATGTTATTGTGACAGAACAAGCACGAGTCCCACCTGATGTTGAGCGGATTAACCTCTGCCTATAACAGATGCATTTCGTGTGACGAATTGCAAAGCGCCCGTCATACTGAGACATTGTAGAAGTTATTAAGTTTCATGTGCCTGTACTTTTCTGGCTCTCAAGGACTGCTGCGGTAACACACTGTTAGGTGCTTGGCGACAGATTTTCTACTTGAGGGTGGTAGCTAGCCAGGCGAGCATTCGCAAAAATGCCTTTCCACCAAACGGTGAAGCTCATGCCAGTGGTGGGGATCGAACCATGGATCTGCGGCACGGCAGCCAATAGCAATTACCGCTCGGCCATCATTACTAAGAAAATATTTGATAAAGTTATTAATAGATGTAAATTATGTATTTATTTCATTTAGATAATTACTAAGGATTTATCTAAAAAACCTTGAATTTTAATAATTTTAACAAGTTGCCCACCAGACAGTAAACGCCACACACGACTGCCCATTAACGTTGCAGTGTCATCTTTCTGCGTGATACTATGCACTGCGCTCATCAGTTCGAGACACTTGTTGTTAAATGTGGTTAGTCCAGTAATTTCACTAGCTATAGCAAAAGTATAAAAAAAGAAACATACATATAATCACGCATATATTCCCCAAAGGGGTCGGTAGAGATAGTACTCACCCACGTTTCGCCAATTGGATTTAGGTCCCATTGCGAGGCGAGCCAATTGCCATCTCTAACACACTGGACGAAACACAAGAACATATTAAGAACTATATGTTTACGCTAACAACATATAAGAAACAAGAATATATTGTATGAAACCCAGGCAGGGTACTAAGATGGTATAGACAGCCCTGTTGTGCGTCTAATGCACACAACACCCTACTAACATCCATGTGGCATTCTGCACATTTGGCGCACTTTTTCCTTAGTCGCCAGCAAAGAAGAAACGGGGAGGAGACATTCTAACCCGTCACCCCACGGGTAAAAGAAACGTGAGATAATTTAAGATTTCTGAAAAAAAAAGCAGTCTTTGTAACTGAACTGAAAGTATACTGTGTCCCTGTGACATGCCACAAGAAGTTAACGTCTGTGTGGCGCCGGACAAAACAAACAACCGTTTGATGTTCCACCTAAAGCAGATTGTGTTTGTTTTGTGCAAATTTTCTGGAATTTGTTTGTGATACTCTTGATGAAGACTGCGAGACTTGACACTCTGTTTAGATCTCTTTACTGTGAAGATTAGATGATGGGGAAAATATATATATTGAAATGCTCCTGTTTTTCATTTTCTTTTTTTTTGTCATGGTAGCTGTTATTCTATGTTGATGTGTTGTCGTTTGTGTTGTTAGATAAGATATATTGTTCAATGATGCGGTTGAATATATCATTAGGTGTATCACTTTTTACTGTGTCATCCATACTTGATGGTTATTTTTTTTTTATAGAATGTACTTTCAAATCAGTCCCATATAAATTTCATAATTTTCGGTCAAGTAGTTTTGCAGTCAATTATAGCATTGGCCAATATATATGCCCATCCATATAATAATAATTTATATCTGTGAACAGTTGTCCTAAATTGATTTTAACTTTATGAAATTTCATTACTTTTTGTATAGAATTGAAATTATATTTGCAAAATTTTATTGAATGCTGATATTTTAATAAATTAACTTAATACAATTACAGAGTTTATATATGACAATAATTAATAATTATATTTTATTATAAAATGTAGTAATGTAATGTATTAATAAAACTATATTATAATTGTGGTGCACATTGTATATATGAATTAACTTGTTGAAATCCGAATACGAATATGTGATCTTAGAGTATTTGAAACAACATGGTGCTGACTTCAAAATTTTATTTTATAGTTTTCAGTAGAGAGGTTATTTTTTTTATTGACATACTGAAAGTCACGTGGCCAATGGATGCAAACTGCAAAGGATTGATAGACGCTGATTGCAATGCAGAATTCCAAGGGGCGGCATAAGGTTTAACAATGGAAGTCTGATATTATGCAGAGTATCAGTATTAATAAATAATTACATAACCTGGTGTGTATTATTATCATAAAACGATTATAAAAGAATCTGATAAACTGTATCCAGTTCATAATCGTAAATAAAATGAGATCACATAAACATCCTCCTATTTAGGCGCCGCCGGATGTAACAGAAACTACATAATACTACGCGGATCGCGTCATTGTGATAACCGATATTTTGCCGTATCTGCAAACAATATATTAGAACTATTTATTACCTCTCTCTGTAACCTATACGAATTTAAATTTTTATTAAGTATGGGTAATTTTTCATATTAATTTTTATTATGTAATTTTGTAGCACCATACGTACCCCAATTCGGGCATTTATGAGTGAGATTCTATTATTTTCATTATCTATGACGTGCAAAGATTTATCATTTATTTGTATGAGTAATCATATTTCATATCATTAGTGTAATTCGCGTTTGTGCGGTACTAATTGAATTGAATAAATTAATACGGGTAAGTAATCTCAATGCAAGTGATTACAGTAAGCCAGAGGACGTGAATCTAAATAGTCTTCCTGATTTTATAATGTTTTAGATTGTTATTTCGTTGGATGTTATTGTACGGAAAGGATTGCGTCACAGTGGCGCCGCGTCACGGAAACACTGTAAACAGGGCATGCGCTAAAAATAAAAGTCAAATCAGCTTTGATAAGAATGCGGCTCCAAAGTATGACCTCGTAGTTATTATTAGGTAGCATTTTTATCATATGAGTGACTATATGGACAAGCCCCCGCCTAGGGTGATAAAAGTCACGCCCAACGATTATAGTTCGGTATAGACATTGTTCTAAGTGACACTGGAGTTGAACTGGATGGAGCTTGACGTTTCTAAATGCTATGTCATGACTTTCGGTCGCGTGAGTCACCTAATGGAGTTCCAGTACAAAATCCGCTGCGAGATCTTACTAGAATAGACTAATCACAGTGAATCTGGGTGTAATTTTCAACCGAGGTCTTACGTTTCACGACCATATTTTGTCTTACGTTTCATTTGGATCATTGGTCTGTGGGAATTTTAATGAATCGGCCACTACAGATGTTTTTATCATTTTTTTACTTCGAAGTGGAAATGTTGGGATTGCTTTGTAATTTTTGGACGCAGTTCTTTGATCTTTGTGGCGGGTTGAGCGATTGGAAATTTGTATTATTGTATGTTTGTCCAACGCTTACTATCAATATCATTGAAGAAGCGCTTGTAGCGTAGCTTGCCTTATCGATATTAAACGAGCGCTAAAACAAATAAAAATGTTTAGAGAAAAAAAACCGCATTCGAAAATAAAATACGCATTATTAGAGATAACTCGAATACTACTCGTCAGATCTAACTCAAATAAAAATGGGTCAAACTCAAATAACCAGCTCTCGAATATATAAAAAAAAAACTTTAGAGGTAGACAACACACACAAAAAAAATACAGTTGAATTGAGAACCTTCTTTTATTGAATTCGGTTAATTAGTCTTGTTTGTAGTTCAAAATAAAGCTATACTGGCTGCAGATGTCGATCTGCCCTATTAGTCCGGTCAATTTAGACATTCGAAGTTACATAAAGTCCCAACAAGCTAAATTTCTGTGAAATTGTTCAAAACATAATTATAAACAATGTCTAGAAGTTCCCCATCATTCCCGTGTATGGAAATTTTTTTATTCAAGGTCAAAGGTCAAAAAAATGAGTTTTTCGCGATTTTTAGCAAAACGGTAAGATTTATCATAAAAGTACTTAAGACAAAAAATGTAGATCATAAAATTATCTATAAAACATGTATCAATACTTTTTTTCTTACGAGCCACCGTTTTTGAGATATAACGATTCAAAAAGTTATAAAAGTTACTATCGTCATAATATGCACACGTTTCCACGCCACCTATGAGGTAGTGTACTTAGCGCGTTTTTAACGTGGTTTCCCCAGTAGGCCTACTCCACGGGTCAGTTGTGATCCTGTTTAATGTAAAACTAATGCAAAATAACGGAAATTTTCAAAGATTGGAAAAGATAAAAGCGATGTAAATTAAAAAAAAGTGTTAAAGTGCATTCGTCTTATTCGTAAGTTTCAAATTCTTGTTCTTCTTCTTGTTCTTCTTCTCCTGCTCCTTCTTCATCTTCATTTTGGATGCAAGTAAATTGCGTCAATAGCGATGTATCGCATGATACTTCGTCGGAGTCAAACGAATTCTCCATTGTTTGTGATTCAATATTAGAGCACGACCGGCCTTGACAATTTGTGCATGCCAAAGAACAAAACAGTCCGACTTTTTTGCAACCACATTTAGCACTGCATCCCTTTTTGCAGTTGCAAAAAAATAGTGTTCAGCAGTTTTTCAGGCGCAGGTGGAAGTAAAGTTTGAACTGGCTCTAATATATTGTTGACCAACTTCCAACCCCAGTCTGTAGGGTCTAGCTGATAACCAAGCCACACTTGAACTTGGTAATATACTCGAAAAAGATGTTGGTGAGCAGCAACTGAGGTAGGAGGAAGACAAGCTAATTGAACTTGTTTTTTATTTTTAGTATTTTTAACAAAACATGCATATCGATGCTTATCTAAACAGGTAGTTTTTTAAGGAGCTCCGTACATAGAAAGAAGAAAGCGGATGCCGTTGGTAATAACTTCTTGTTGAGTTGAATTACTCTTTTTAAAAACTAACGTGGCGTACTCATGCATATTATGACGATAACAACTTTTATAACTTTTTGAATCGTTATATCTCAAAAACGGTGGCTCGTAAGAAAAAAAGTATTGATACATTTTTTATAGATAATTTTGTGATCTACAATTTTTGTCTTAGGTACTGTACAACATAAAATGTATTATTTGTAACAGTCCATAAAAGTTCAACGATAGGTCACCAGATGGCGCTTATCGCAACCGTGCGTGTTGTATGTGCGTAACCACAGATGGGGCTAGTGTCGCTCCGTCGAATTTCTGAAACACGGTGACGAGATTCTCCGTGTCGTGTATGTATCAATTTTGATGTTTCGATTAAATCAATCTGGACCCACTGGGAAACTAAACAAATATGTCATTACTCAAGTGCACCCCACCTCTAGTACATCCAGTCTTGTTCATGGTCCTTCGAGCCGGATCGCCAAGCAGCTAGGGAAGTTGCCGTCGCCAAGTAGCCAGCGCAGTGGACTCATCGTCGCCAAGCAGCCAGCGGGATCGCCGTTGCCAAGCAGCCAGCGGGATCGCCGTTGCCAAGCAGCCAGCGGGTTCGCCGTCGCCAAGCAGCCAGTGGGGTTGCCGTCGCCACGCAGCCAGTGGGATCGCCGTTGCCAAGCAGCCAGTGGGGTTGCCGTCGCCACGCAGCCAGTGGGGTTGCCGTCGTCAAGCAGCCAGTGGGGTTGCCGTCGCCAAGCAGCCTGTGGAGTTGCCGTCGCCACGCAGCCAGTGGGGTTGCCGTCGCCAAGCAGCCAGTGGGGTTGCCGTCGCCAAGCAGCCAGTGGGGTTGCAGTCGCTACGCAGCCAGTGGGGTTGCCGTCGCCAAGCAGCCAGTGGGGTTGCCGTCGCCTCGCAGCCAGTGGGGTTGCCGTCGCCAAGCAGCCAGTGGGGTTGCCGTCGCCAAGCAGCCAGTGGGGTTGCAGTCGCCACGCAGCCAGTGGGGTTGCCGTCGCCTCGCAGCCAGTGGGGTTGCCGTCGCCAAGCAGCCAGTGGGGTTGCCGTCGCCAAGCAGCCAGTGGGGTTGCAGTCGCCACGCAGCCAGTGGGGTTGCAGTCGCCAAGCAGCCAGTGGGGTTGCAGTCGCCAAGCAGCCAGTGGGGTTGCCGTCGCCAAGCAGCCAGTGGGGTTGCCGTCGCCAAGCAGCCAGTGGAGTTGCCGTCGCCAAGCAGCCAGTGGGGTTGCCGTCGCCAAGCAGCCAGTGGGGTTGCCGTCGCCGAGCAGCCAGTGGAGTTGCAGTCGCCATATAACTTAAGTATTATTTGTACTTACAATAATTTCGCTATTAAACTGTACGGGGGGAACCTACCGACAAAATCTGTTAAAACTCACTTCGAAAAGGTTCCGACTCACTTCAAGTTCTTTTTGTAGGCCTGTTAATGTGTCATAAACTTAGAATAATTCCGCTATAAACGTAAGTACGGGGAACCTACGGCCAAATTTCTCAAAACTTGCTAAAAATAAAAACACTTAGTAAATTTATCTTTTTTAGGCCTGTAAAAATTGTCGAGTTCATTTTTCCACTGAGTCGTGAATTGTGACACTTTTCGTAGTCTTACACTGACATTAAAGGTTTCTAAATCTTTGGGGTTATAAGAGTAGGTTTGGTTGATCTATTTTATAAAAATGGAATCTCTTTGTTATTTTCAAAGCGACTTGTATACCCGCGTATGTAAGGCAAAATCAAACTTTAAAAAATCGCCGAAAGATAGGTTGACCAAGGAATATTTGGAGGGAAGATTAGAATCAGTAGAACAACTTTGGTTTGAATTTTTGTCCGGTCACAAAGACTTATTGCGAAACAACAGCCCTAAAGAAGTAAATGCTTCTGATTATATAAAGTCTGAGCTATACGAGAAGTGTGAAGAAGCATTTATGGAATACAAATGTGAAATGAAAACAATGTTGTCTAAATTGAACCAGCAATCCAAGAAAAATGAATCCTCCACAGTTAATGACAACCAAATAGGGTCTCTACATGTAAAATTGCCAAAAATTAATATCCCAAGTTTCTCAGGCCATTACTCAGAGTGGAATACTTTCAGAGACTTGTTCCAATCATTAATAAGTCAGAATGATTCCTTAAACAATGTGCAAAGGCTACATTACTTAAAAAGCTACCTCACGGGCGAAGCAGAACAGCTTCTTAGGCACATACCGATACAAGAAACGAACTTTGACAGGTGTTGGCAACTACTAGAAAAACGTTTCAATAATAAAAAATACATTTCTAATCAGGCATTGAAACGATTGCTTAGTCAAAAGAATTTAATAGTAGAATGTGGACATGGTTTAAAGGATCTAGTTGATACCACAAACGACTGTCTGGCCACGCTCAGCAATTTAGGTATTGATGTAAACAGCTGGGATATCTTGATAATTCACATCTTGACGTTGAAATTGGATCCAGAAACTCGACGACAATGGGAATTTAGTGTAAATTCAAATACTTCATCTGATGAACTACCTACTTATAAGTTATTTATGGAGTTTATAACTCAAAGATTTCGTGCAATCGAGTTTCTGGACACAAAACCAACGACAGGATATAAAGGCCAAACAAACAAAGTCAAATCACTTCACGTCACAAACGAAACCACCTTTTCGTGCCCATTTTGTACTGAAGGTCATAGATTAAGTCAATGTAAGGGTTTTCAAAAAGAATCTGTAGACGCTAAGCGCAAGTTTGTTCTCGACAACAAAGTATGTTTCAATTGCTTGGGTAGCAATCATTCTGCCAAAGATTGTCGCTCGCCTGCGAAGTGTAGAATTTGCAGACGAACCCATCATTCACTGCTGCATCCTGATGGTTCTGGCTCGAGTTTAAGTTCCAATACAGCTGAGGTAAACGACGGTGGGCGAGATCCCACCTCTTCCGGCAGTGCTATTGCTTCGTCATCATCGTCGGATGAAGGTCAGGAAAATTCAAATGTAGTCTCGTGTTTTGCCACTTGAAAAAGCCAGCGGCAAATCTTGCTTGCCACAGCCATCGTTATGGCCATGGCTAAAAATGGAAAACGTTACTCGGTTCGGGCACTCCTAGACCAAGGGTCACAAGGGTCATTCATAACTGAATCCACAGTTCAGTATTTAGGTTTGAACAAATCACCAACCACCAATCAAGTAACAGGCTTGGGTGGTGACAAAAACGTTGTATCTAAGGCGACAGTTACCATTGACATTCAGTCGCGAATCGATCCTAACGTCAAAATCTCTGTCCAGGCATATGTACTCAACCACATAACTTCTCTTCTGCCATCCAAAAGAGTTGAAGTCATCGAGTGGAAAGAAATTAGCGTAGCACTTGCTGATCCCCAATATAACGTTCCTAATAAGATAGATATCATATTGGGAGCCGAAGTGTACTCTCAAATAATTCAAGATGGATTAAAAAAAGGACCCCCTGGTACACTTACAGCACAAGCTACCAGCTTAGGGTGGATTTTGTCTGGTGTCACAAACTCCACAACGGAAACATCATCAAACATTAACGTTATGCACTGTTGCACCAATGACGACAACGAAATGCTCAAAAAATTCTGGGAGCTTGAATCGGACACTCCACAACCACGAGAAGCGATGTTCACCGAAAATGAAAAACGCTGCGAAGAGCATTTTGCTGCGATGACTCGGAGGGATGAAAGTGGAAGATACGTCGTTAGGCTTCCATTCAGGAACGGCAATCCTGAAGTAACAGGATGTCGTGAAATTGCTGGAAAAAGATTAAGGTCTTTAGAACAGAGGCTGAACAAAGACAACCATCTAAAACAAAAATATAGTGACGTCATAAATGAGTACCTGGATCTGGGTCATATGGAGGAAGTACCTCAAGATGAAATCAATAACGCGAACGCAATCTACTTACCTCATCACGCAGTGGTAAGACACGATAAGGACACCACAAAGGTAAGAGTGGTTTTTGACGCCTCCTGCAAAGGAAAAAACTACTGCTCTTTAAACGATCAACTCTTAGTGGGACCTACCTTGCAACCAGATCTCAGACACATCATCACTCAATGGAGAGAGGCACCGATTTGCATAGCAGCTGACGTTGTAAAAATGTACCGCCAAGTTAAAGTTGATAGGCAAGACGCAGATTACCAAAGAATACTATGGACAGAGGGAAAAACACTAATACTGAAACATTACAGACTTACCCGAGTCACTTTCGGCACTGCATCGACTCCGTATTTGGCAGTAAAATCGCTTCAACAGGTAGCGCATGATCACGGCGCAGAATACCCAATGGCAGCTGAAAACACACTAAAGCACTTTTACGTCGATGATCTGATGACAGGGGTCCAAAATCATGAAGAAGGAAGAAGGTTGTACAGAGATATGAACGAACTTTTAGCTAGAGGAGGGTTCAGTCTTCAAAAATGGACCAGTAATAGTGAGCAACTGCTTCAAGAAATGAAAAATAGTGAAAAGGAAAAGGTTCATACAACCGGAACAGATATAGAAGCAGAGTTAAAAATAAAATCTGATGAAGTAGTGAAAATCGTGGGACTAACCTGGAATCGCAGCGAAGACTCGTTCCGCTACCAAGTTGACATGGTTGATCTACAGGAACCTGCAACAAAAAGAACAATCATTTCGGATATAAGTCGTTTCTATGACCCACTTGGATGGGCAGGGCCAAGCATAATCATTGCCAAAATGATTATCCAAAAGCTATGGTTATTAGGCTTGGATTGGGATGAACGTGTCCCAACAAACATATTGACCGAATGGAAAACTTACAAAGCCGAACTAAAGCTGTTAAGTAATGTTACCATACCTCGTTGGATTGGACTTAAGGCGGGAGATTTCATTGAGCTGCACGGATTTTGCGACGCCTCAAAAGACGCTTACGCTGCCGTGGTATATGCACGCGTCGTCGATTCCCAAGGAAAAATACATATCTCGTTGATATCTGCAAAAACAAAAGTAGCCCCAGTAAAACAAGTTTCGATTCCACGACTTGAATTGTGTGGTGCAGTCCTACTGACGCGTCTGATAACGGAGATATCATCAGTCATGAAAATTGAAAAATCTCACCTGCACGCTTGGACGGATTCAACGATAGTCCTCGCTTGGTTAAATAGCCACCCGAGTCGCTGGAAGGTCTTCGTGGCAAATCGCGTTTCGGAAATCATAACAAATCTGGATTCCCATCACTGGTCACATGTTCCTACAAAATACAATCCAGCAGACGCAGCTTCGCGAGGCCAAAGTCCGTCTGAGTTGGTGACCAACGCAATTTGGTTCAACGGACCACCGTTCCTGCATAAAGAATCAATTGATTATAAAAAACCAAAGGAAATTTATTCAAAGGTAGAAGAAGAAAATGTAAAGACTCATTGCGCCACTACTAATATTGACGAAACATTTATGGAAAGATTCTCTTCATTGACTAGAATGGTTAGAGTGCTAGCTTATTGTAAGCGATTCAGCCACAACCTGAAAACAAAAGGTTCAGAGAGATACAGAGGAATTTTAACAACACAAGAACTACGAAACTCATTAGAGAGTTGCATACAAAAATGCCAATCAGATCACTTCAGCGAGGAGATAGCTATAATGAAAAAGAGACAAGAATTACCGAAACGCAACAGCTTACGAGCTCTAAACCCATTCATTAACAAAAACATATGGCGAGTTGGCGGAAGACTCGAACATGCTCAGCTGAACGTAGACAGGAAACACCCAATTTTAATTCCAAAACAGTCACATCTTACCACACTGATCATTGCAGATGCTCACAAACAAACGCTCCATGGTGGTCCACAACTAATGTTAGCATACATTCTGACAAAATACTGGATAATAGGAGTGAAACAACTGGTGAAAGCTTATTATCGCAAATGCGTCACATGCGTAAAGGTCGCAGCGGAATCCAAGAACCCGTTGATGGGCCAACTGCCTCCAGCTCGAGTGACCCCCACTCGACCTTTTAATTGCAGCGGAGTTGACTACGCGGGCCCAATACAAATCCGCACCACCAAAGGGAGAGGCCACAAATCCTACAAAGGATATATTTGTCTGTTTGTATGCATGGCCACACGCGCAATACATTTAGAGGTTGTGAGTGACTTGACATCGGAAGGTTTTCTGCAGGCATTTAAGCGGTTTCAGGCAAGACGTGGTCATTGTTCGCATCTTTGGAGCGACAACGGCACAAATTTTATTGGTGCTTCTGCTGAGCTCAAAAGGTGCAACATGGCTGAACAACGGTCCATGATGAATGAGGTTGCAGAGGCCCTAGCCATAAAAGATTGTGAATGGCACGTTATACCACCCCACTCTCCAAATTTCGGTGGTTTGTGGGAAGCCGGGGTCAAATCGGTCAAGTACCACCTCAAAAGGATCGTGGCAAACACCACTTTAACATATGAGGAGATGGCTACGGTTCTAGCTCAAGTTGAAGCATGTCTGAACTCTCGACCAATGTCCACCATTACCAGTGAGTCTGATAGTTATACCGTTTTAACACCCGGTCATTTTCTCATAGGAGAGCCACTGATAACACCCCCCGACCACAATTTCGAAGAACGAAATGTTGGTAACTTAAGGAGATGGCAACATGCTCAACGAATGTTGCAAAACTTTTGGCGTCAGTGGTCACAGGAATACCTGACAAAATTTTTGCATAGGTACAAGTGGTCAGCTCAAACTCCTCAGCCCAGCATCGGAGATGTAGTGGTAGTGAAAGAAGATAACTTGCCTCCCTGTCGTTGGCTATATGGAAGAGTGATTGCTACCCATCCAGGCACTGATGACATAGTCAGAGTGGTTACTTTAAAAACTAAAACTGGCACACTCAAAAGACCAGTGTCTAAATTGTGTTTCTTGCCAATAACACAAGATTGATAACCCTAAACTGTAATTATTTTATATAGTATCATAATTTAAAAAATACAGTAAATATTTTTAGTATCCTAATTTAAGGAAACATTTGTAAGGACAAAGGTCCCACTTTGCCCTTGGTGGGCGATGCATGTACAACATAAAATGTATTATTTGTAACAGTCCATAAAAGTTCAACGATAGGTCACCAGATGGCGCTTATCGCAACCGTGCGTGTTGTATGTGCGTAACCACAGATGGGGCTAGTGTCGCTCCGTCGAATTTCTGAAACACGGTGACGAGATTCTCCGTGTCGTGTATGTATCAATTTTGATGTTTCGATTAAATCAATCTGGACCCACTGGGAAACTAAACAAGTGTTTCATTACTCAAGTGCACCCCACCTCTAGTACATCCAGTCTTGTTCAGGTACTTTTATGATAAAACTTACCGTTTTGCTGAAAATCGCAAAGAACTCATTTATCTGACTTTGGGACACGGGAATGATGGGGAACTTCTAGACATTGTTTATAATTATGTTTTGAACAATTTCACAGAAATTCAGCTTGTTGGGACTTTATGTAACTTCACTCTAATTTTTTGGTCTAAATTGACCGGACTATATTAAGAGAATAGGAACGAAATGGTAAATTTGAGTTACGACTTACTTACTACGATAGGTGGCAGAGCATATCCAGGCAATAGGGATAGATGGTCACTAGATACGTACTACTTTTAGGCAGTATATCTAACACAGCGGTAGTACTACACTCAAAAAAATAAACAACAACGGGAAGATATGGGGAGTAACTTTCTAGCTCGTCTCCCACCCGGAAACTAGTTGAGCCTACTTTATTTAGACCAAATTAGATTTAAAAGCAATAATGTTGGCTGTGTCAGCTTAAACCGGTGGTGGGGATCGAACCCCAACGGCTTAAGCTTCACCGCATGGTGGAAGGGCATTTCGCGAATGCTCGCCTGGCTAGCTACCACCCTCAAGTAGAAAATCTGTCGCCAAGCACCTAACAGTGTGTTGCGGCAGCAGTCCTTGAAGCCCAGTAAATTACAGGCACATGAGACTAAACAACTGTATGTCTCAGTGTGACGGGCGCATTGCAATTCGCCACTTGTGATGAAACCTATTTTGGTTATGTCCGAAATAACAGAAATTTGTCTATTTACTAATAAAGTTAATATAAACTTATACATTTGCTTTGTTTACGCGATTGTTACGTGCCCTACACACACACGTTATGCCTACCTATGCAACTTTGACGGTAACTGCAATTGGGGTCAATCAATTGGCGTACGTGACCGGCCGAATGCAGTTGCAGCACTTTTGCCTCGTGTCGCCGCCCGCCTCGTGGAGCCCCGCGTCCACGACCTCACTTCGGTACCTACCTCGTCCGAACTTAGACATAATTTTAGTTAATACATTTTAATGTAATATTTTAATTAAATAAATTTATTAAAATCATTTCGGTTTTTTTTAAGTCCTTCGGCAGTGACCAACATAATTGGCGCAGTCGGTAGGATTCTAGAAGCAGTGCGCGCGCGAAGAAAAGGATACCACAAATCGCTATCCTGCGATCCCGCAAGATCCCTGCTCGTACTATCAAGTACCTTGTCTAGATTCCGAACTTTGGTAGGCTCGCGGCCGAGGACGACACTCAAACTTCAGTGGACCGACGAGAAATGATTATGTAAGTGCATTGAATTTTTTTGTATTGTGTTGCTTCCTTGAAATCCTTTACCTTTCAAGATTTTTCATCCAAGGAAAAACGTAGCTGAATCTGTCTCCTCAAGGCAGATTCATAGGCATAATAACGTAGATTTAAATAGAAGTATTAGCTCTCTAGAATCAGAGACAGACTTAGATTCAAATAATTTTTTTTATAGTCTAGCAGATATGGACCCTGACACTATCTTTAAGGCTCTTAGGCCAGTGCCGGAATTCGACGGCAACCCAAATGTTCTTACAAGATTTATTCGCATATGTGATCAAATAGTTTCGCAATATGTTAAGGAACAACCAGGGGCCGAACTAAATAATTTATGTGTTATAAACGGCATATTGAACAAAATTACTGGTAATGCGGCCCGAACAATAAACTCTAACGGAATACCTGAATCTTGGCAGGATATCCGTACGTCACTTATTAATAACTTTTCTGATCAAAGAGACGAAACCGCGCTATATAATGACCTCTCATTACTTAGCCAAGGAGGTAGCACGCCCATTGAATTTTTTGACAAATGCCAGAACCTTTTTAGTACCATCATGACGTACGTTACTCTACATGAAACGGTTAGCACTACTATAGAAGCTAAGCGTGACTTATATCGAAAGCTAACTTTACAATCATTTGTAAGAGGTCTTAAAGAACCCCTCGGATCTCGTATCCGTTGTATGAGACCGTGTTCAATTGAAAAGGCACTGGAATTTGTCCAAGAGGAATTGAATGTTATGTATATGCAGCAGCGCAACGAGCTCGTTGATAGGCGAATTCCACAGCAGCAGCAATCGTCAATTTTGACTCAGAAAATTTTACCTTTTATACCTACTGCTATGCCAAAACCATTTAATTTTGTGACTTCCCAAGCTAGCTTGCCGAGACCCATGATGATGCAGCCGCATCAGGTTACTCATCACCAGCCGTCCTTCCGTCCACCCGTTTTTAATTCAAATCAGCCGCGCATGCCAACTCGAACACAGCAAATGTTTCGCGCACCACCACCTAACTATGACCCTAATAATGCATTTCGAATGCCGCCCCCGCGGCATACTCCCCAAAACAATGGCCCGAAACCGATGAGCGGAGTCAGCCATTACGTAGCTAAAACGCTACCACCTACCATGTCGGGACATGATTGGCGAAAATTCGGGAACCCGCTGCCTACTAACTATTTTAAAACGCGAGAAATGAACTTTAACGAAACTGCAGAAAATAATGAGACGTATAACTATGACTACTACAATGACGCCAATGACTATAACTCCTACGAATATAGTGACTACTACGATAGTAACTACACTGTTCCTGACTATTACACCGCATACAGTCCTGACTATACCCACCAGTATAATGTAGCAAACGCTATAGAAGCTTCCCAGCCTTCGACTAGCCACGACCAGTACCAGCCGGATTTTTACGAAGACCGTTCAGACCCCGAGCCAAAATAGAGCTCAACATCCAGTCAAAAAGGGAACTACGTTATATACAGATATCTAGTCCCCCTCTCAAGCTTTTGGTAGACACTGGGGCAAACCAATCGTTTATCAGCCCTGAAGCTGTGGAACGATATTTTTCACATGTACCATTAAATTTTGACCCCTTTGAGGTCACCAACTCTCGTGTAACCAGTACTCATGACCATTCGATCACGGTACCCCACTTTTTAGAGTTTAACGAACAAAAGGAAATTAAAATTTTTATCTATAAATTCCATAATCACTTTGATGGTTTGTTAGGCCTCGATTTATTAGACGGAATTCAAATTGATCTGAAGCGTAATAACTTAGTGACAGATCATGCAGTGATTACGCTTTCAAGCTACACATGCAAGAGAGCAAATTCACAAGAAACAATACCAGCTAGAACCGCGAAACTAATAAACGTTCCGATTCAAAGCCCAGACGGTGACGTCTACATTTGTGAGCAAGTGATGTGTAATTGCATCATCCATGAATGCGTCACCACAGTAACAGATCAGACATGTACTGTAGAAGTCGAAAATCCCACAGACTCTGATGCTACTATTACATTTGACCAGACTATACAAGTTGATATTTTTAACACAGAAACCATGACGACAGAACCAAACTCTGAACGAATAAATGACGTAATATCCCGACTACGAACGAACCACTTAAATGCGGAAGAAAAAGTAAATCTAGAGGCATTATGCGCACGATATGCTGACGTATTTTACATTGACGGAGAGGGTTTGACTTTTACGAACAAAATTAAACACCACATTAAGACAACAGATGAACTCCCAGTTTATACGAAAAGCTACCGCTACCCCTTTATACATCGTCAAGAAGTTAGAGATCAGATCACCAAGATGTTAGACCAAGGTATAATCAGACCATCTGATTCTGCCTGGAGCTCGCCTATATGGGTGGTTCCAAAGAAGGTTGATGCATCTGGGAAGCAGAAGTGGAGGCTTGTAGTAGATTTTCGTAAACTGAATGAAAAGACTATCGACGACAAATATCCCATCCCTAATATTTCAGATGTACTTGACAAGTTAGGTAGATGCCAATACTTTACCACGCTTGATCTAGCGTCAGGATTCTACCAGGTAGAAATGCATCCTGATGATGTACCTAAAACCGCATTTTACGTAGAGCATGGACATTTTGAATTTTTAAGGATGCCCATGGGATTAAAAAATAGTCCTTCAACATTCCAGAGAGTCATGGACAATGTCCTCAGAGGCCTTCAAAATGAAATCTGCCTCGTATATTTAGATGACATCATCGTTTTTAGCACATCTTTGCAAGAACACCTGGTAAACCTTGAAAAAGTATTCCAAAGACTGCGGGAATCCAACTTCAAAATTCAGATGGACAAATCTGAATTTTTGAAATTGGAGACAGCTTATCTAGGTCATATTATCAGTAGAGATGGTATAAAACCCAATCCAGACAAAATTAATGCCATAGAGAAATATCCCTTGCCGAAAACCCCAAAACAAATAAAACAATTTCTAGGACTACTAGGATACTACCGAAAATTTATTCCTGACTTTGCTCGTATAACGAAGCCCATGACTAAGTGCCTTAAACGATCCAACAAGATAACTTTTGACTCTGAATATATTGACTGCTTTGAGAAATGTAAAACCTTGTTGACTAATGATCCAATCTTACAATACCCTGACTTCAAAAAGGAATTCATCTTGACTACGGACGCATCTAACTTGGCAATTGGAGCGGTGCTCAGCCAAGGATGCATTGGTTCAGATAAACCTATTTGTTACGCATCTCGTACTCTCAACGATAGCGAGATAAACTATAGCACTATAGAGAAAGAACTCTTAGCTATAGTATGGGCAACAAAGTATTTCAGGCCATATTTGTTTGGTCGTAAATTTAAAATACTAACAGATCACAAGCCCCTGCAGTGGATAATGAATATTCGAGAACCTAATTCGAGACTGACTAGATGGAGATTAAAACTAAGTGAATATGACTACACGGTAGTTTATAAAAAAGGCAAATCTAATACAAACGCAGATGCCCTATCTAGAATTGAAATTAACAATGAGGAAGTCGATTCAATGATTGCAAATCCCTCAGAAAAGCCACCTTCGGAAGTAGGATCTACAACAGCCACAGCCCATACAAGTAACGAGAACCCTATTCTTGAAATTCCTATTACTGACGATCCCTTAAATAAATTTCATAGACAAATATGTTTTACAATAGTAGGACACATCAAAAGACGAACGACAGCGACAAAACCCTTCGACACCCACACACGCACGTATATACAGGTATCCGAATCCAATCTTGAGCAGGACGTGGTAAATGCTATAAAAGAATATGTCAATCCTAAGGTTAAAACCGCCATTAAAATCACACCACCCTTGGGAATGTACTCTATTATCCCTATCATACAAAATAGTTTCAAAAGTTCTTCTATGAATCTGGTCTTAGCAAAGACTGAACTAGAGGACGTAAAAGAGTACCTAAGACAACAAGAAATTATAAAGCATTACCATGAGGGTAAAACTAATCATAGAGGGATAAACGAATGTTATCTGGCCCTATCACACAAATACTACTGGCCTAAAATGAAGGAAGAAATTGCTAAATATATTAACGAGTGCACAGTTTGTGGACAGACAAAATATGACAGACACCCTATAAGACCTAAATTTAACATTGTACCACCAGCGACTAAACCTCTTGAAATAGTACATATGGACTTATTCACAGCGCATAACGAAAAATACTTGACATTTGTAGACGCATTCTCTAAATACGGACAAGCCTATCACTTACGGGATGGAACTGCTGTTAGTATCTTACAAGGACTCTTGACTTTCAGTACTCACCATGGTCTGCCACTGACAATAATCACAGATAATGGCACTGAGTTTACTAACCAAATGTTTGCAGAATTTACAAAATTACATAAGATTCACCACCATAAGACATTAGCCCATGCCCCGAATGATAACGGAATCATCGAAAGATTTCATTCCACTCTCTTAGAACACTTACGAATTTTACGACTAAGACAGAAAGACGAGCCAGTAATTTACTTAATGCCTTACGCAATATTAGCTTACAACAGCTCAGTACATAGCTTCACAAAGTGCAGGCCCCATGACATAATCCGAGGTCACTTTGATCCTCGAGATCCCTTTGACATAGACCTTACTGAACATCTAATGCAACAATATATTATAAACCACAAAGATCAGATGAAGTCAGTTTACGAGAAAATTAATGAAACTTCATTAACCAACCGTACAAGTATTATGGAAAATAGAAACAAAGACAGAGAGCCAGAAATAGAATACCAGCCAGACCAGCAGGTATTCATTACTAATCCTCTAGCTAGCCGAAATAAACTCGCTACGCGTTACACGCAGGACAAAGTTCTAGCCGACCTACCAATTCATATCTATACTTCTAAAAAGAAAGGTCCTATCGCAAAATCCCGGTTAAAGCGAGTGCCTAACTCTGCAAAATTGTTACAGAATACTCCTGACCCTCGTTCACCTGACGCTGGCGCAAGAAATAAGACTTGAAAGCTTAGACAATGGACCGGGTATACTTCCATTTAAACTTGGACCAGCCAGACTCATCACCCACTACCATTCCTTTATTCAATACATAGACTTGACTAAAATCGAAAACCAACTTGACTCAGTAGAATCTCAACTTAAACTATTTGAAAGTAAGTTAACCAATGACACATTCCTTCTATACGAATTACAGATAAACTATCTAGAAACTAAACTAACTAAAACTCGTAATCAGCTTAGCACGTTAGAGCCAATCAACTTAAGAAGTAAGAGAGGTCTCGTAGACGGTCTAGGATCTTTCGTCAAAAGCATTACTGGTAATTTAGATCATACAGACGCTGAAAAATATAATAATGCTATAAAGATTTTAGAACATAACGATCAAAAGTTAATGTCTGAGTTAAATGAACATATCAGCCTTAATAAAGAATGGATGACTCAGCATACCATTCTACTTACAAAAATAGCAGAGAATCAGAGGAAAATTAACAATAGTTTGCAATCGATTTTGGATAATAACGCTTATTCTGACAATAATCTTCTCAAATATGCGAAGTTTGCGCAGCTTTTAGCGATAATCAGCGAAAACGCTGAAGACATATACGTAGAATTAAATAGGATAGAGAATATATTAGCTTTTATACGTGCATCGAGCACTCACCATAGTATGTTAAGGATAGATACATTAAGGACTATGTTAAATAAACTTAAGATAGTATATGGTCAAGACCGGATATTGGACGCGGATCTAAGAGAATATTACCGAGTAATCAAACCAGGATATTATTATTCAGGTAGTAACATAGTTATCATTTTTAAGGTTCCTGTCATATCCCCGACCTTATTTGATTTGTACAAATTATCCTTAGTTCCCAACAAAAACCTTCAAACTTTCATACCTCCATATCCTTTCCTAGCAACCAATGGCAAACTATTCATGTACATAGAGGCTGAATGCCCGAAGTTTGATCATCAGCACCTATGTGAAGAAAACGCATACAGTCTCCCACGGGAACATCCAGATTGTATCCAGAACATCATTATGCATCAATCCATTGACCAAACATGCCGACCTACCAAAGTAGCCCTAGACAAAGAAGCAATGGAGCAGCTAGATGATCAGCACTACACGATCATCTTCCCGAAGCCAACAAAGACAGAACTACAATGTGGAAGACAAAAGTTCATCACTCTTCATGGTAGCTATCTTGCCACTTTACCTCAAAAATGCTACATGCGCACCGAAGAATTTACAATCATAAACGTAAATGATCGACTCAAAGGACAACCACTACTTATAACCGAAATGTCACATAACTTCAATACCAACCAAACTATAGAAATTCCGCACATAAAACTCAACTCTATTAACCTGAAAGGACTACATTCCGTTGAAGAAAAGATTCTAATGCAGCATCCAGTGAAGATAGACTATGCAGATACTTCACACTACCATACGACAATACCATTCTATGGAACTACACTTGGAATAGCAATACTTATAATTATAATCATCATACGAAGATATAACATCTGCACCAAACCAGCCGAAAAGGAACCCTCACCCGAAGAAAAGATGGAAAGCGATAACCACACATATGAAGATCCTGAAAAATTAAAAGCCCAGAGCTCTAAGACAGCAGCATTTTCGCTCAGAGTGCTCAAATAGTTGCTGTTCTAAGGGGGGAGGTGTTACGTGCCCTACACACACACGTTATGCCTACCTATGCAACTTTGACGGTAACTGCAATTGGGGTCAATCAATTGGCGTACGTGACCGGCCGAATGCAGTTGCAGCACTTTTGCCTCGTGTCGCCGCCCGCCTCGTGGAGCCCCGCGTCCACGACCTCACTTCGGTACCTACCTCGTCCGAACTTAGACATAATTTTAGTTAATACATTTTAATGTAATATTTTAATTAAATAAATTTATTAAAATCATTTCGGTTTTTTTTAAGTCCTTCGGCAGTGACCAACATAATTCGATACTGGACTGGTTTTGTTATATTCAATTTGTATAAATGTATATAAATACAATATTTTTGCTGTAAATTGGCGAACTTCTATAGACAAATTGGTCCGTTAGCCTATAACCAAACGTTTGCACGCAAAATATAACACAACTATTCGACAGGGATAAGCTTAACTAAATTGACTGTTTGTCACAAAAGCAGTCATCATAGTTATTTCGTCTATATATTACCAATACTTTTTGCTATTTTTACTGAACGCTCTGTAATTCATTTATATTTAGACAACCTATTTGATTTCACACAGCTAGACAAAATAGCTGTACAAAATTAAAAAATATTAAGTTAAAAGTTAAAAGCAACCCAACTCCAGCAACTCAACTAGCTTTTGTTATATGTGTGACACTGGTTCGGCTGTCACTAATTTTATGCAACTGGTAGATAAAGTTTTGGTTATATAGAGCAAAACTTTTTTGCAGTGTAGCAGCAAAATCAGAGTATGAAATAAAAATAAATAATACGAAAGCTGTTGAAATTACGCAACAGTTTCATTAAAATTACCAAGGAACATTCGTGTCAAGTTCGCAGCGTTCTTGACATGTTACGAATCAAAAGTTGCTAAAATTTTAAAATTCTTACATCACCTGTCATATCTCTAGCATATCACGCAAATGTTTCAACATTTTAAATTAAATGCCATACAAACGTCACTTTCGAACTCTAACAGACTGGTAACACTTAAATATTATCACTGTCAAACTGCGCAAAAGAACCAGCAAGCGATACGCTATAGTGCGCGCGGTACTAGTTGGCCGCGCCTTAGGTTAGACAGGGGCGGCGAGGGGGCGGGTTGCCTACTGCTCGCAACGCACATGAGATTTTAGACAGTGACAGTACGTAGTATTATTATATGTTCTATGACAGTGATGACTGATGACCAAAGCAAGCGCCCCCGCCTCTCCACCGCTCACATACCTAAGGCGCCAACAACTAGTTCCGCGCGCACTATAGAAGAAGAATTTTGAGGCATTTCTCTATATCCGCAACTTCACTACTAGCTACACATTTTAATTCATATTCATGTTTCTGCATTTATTTTAAGGCCAAATTAGTTACTGTGCTATATCGGCCGGATTGTCCACTCCTGACACACATCTGATAGGCGTATCAAGGGTTGGCTTAGCTATAGTCCCCTTGATTGGCAGGCGTCTTGGGGTACCGCAGTGTAAGATAGCAGTTCCTCAGAAGGCGCTGACCTTTCAGAATTTTACCCTGAGTCGCCTTTTAAATCCACGGGAAGACATGGGGAGTAACTTTCTAGCTCGTCACTCACCCGGAAACTAGTTGAGCCTACTTTATTTAGACCAAATTAGATTTTAAAGCAATGATGTCCGAGCGGTAATAGCTATGTTGGCCGGCAGTGGGGATCGAACCCCAACGGCTTTACCGCATGGTGGAAGGGCATTCTGCGAATGCTTGCCTGACTAGCTACCACTCTCAAATAGAAAATCTGTCGCCAAGCACCTAACAGAGTGTTCCGGCAGCAGTCCTTTAAAGCCAGTAAAATTACAGGCACATCAGACATATCAACTCTATGTCTTAGTGTGACGGGCGCAGTGCAATTTTTTATGAAATGCATCAGTTACAGGTTCTTCCACTTAATATCAGGTGGTCATCACGATAACATAAAAAAAAATATCCTAACACGTGTAGGATAAACCGATTCGATCTAGAACAAACTAGATTGGCCTGAATTTGTGTTTGACCCTTAAAGGAAACAGATTGATAATGTTACTAACTACGTATAAATAATATTCGTAGGTTATACTAACAATGGAAAACAGTACTTCCAGAACCAGTCACGATAATCCTATTACATCAAAAAGTTCAGTTGCGCTAGTTCTATTCAATTTTCTGGTATTTCGCCTTGAGTTTAATTAGGACTTTCAATTTTATTACACTCATACCAGACACATTCCAGTTAAAGAATAATTTATGTTTCCTTGACGTCCCTGACATACAAATCTTTGTGCAGCCAGTAATACTACATATCTAAGACATTTCTATGAAGTCATAATGATAAACAAACTCACCTACTTTTTAGTACTCATATACTCGTAGTGATTCATCTTAAAACTAGCAAGAAAGAACGTAACAAATCCTATTAGTATTATTTTTTACGCGACTGCCTAAAAAAGGAGAGTTATGTTTTCAGGGTTCATGTATATGAGTTTCTTTATTGCACCATAACTTCTAAACGGCCTAACCGATTTCAATGTAAGGGATATCGTTAGATTCGTCTTCACAGCGCAAGTGACACTAGGTACATATAAATAAATTTATAAAACAATATGTTAGATTTCAGGCGCCATATTGAGAGATAAAAAAAAAACTTCCAAATTTATCGAGTGGGGTATCAATATAAAGGGCTTTAAAACAAGATTCCACAAAGATATATAACTTGCAGTTTTATGTTCATTTGAATGGTAAAACGTTTAACGAAAATAATTTCAGTCGGGTTTTTTAATGAATTAATACTTGTACTCATATTTCTCAAGTTCTTTGTTCACTACTAAATTACATCGAGAGCAAAATTTTAGTCGATTAGGGATTCGAACCCGCGCTATCCACCCCTATAGCTGGTGTATGCTCTTACCTTTGTTTACATTTGTCTTAGAATATATTTTTCAATACACTTACTCGTTTTTATCTATTACTAACATAGACGCTGTAATTGTATTAAGATGTTGTTATATATGTGCAAGTGATATTTAGTCAAGGATTTAACAATAATAATTGTAAAAATACATCATTTGTTTTTTTTTTTTAGTTTAAGGTTAGTTAAAGCTGCCAGCAACTTGAATTTCAAATATTACTGCGTTACTTTTACTTTCTTCGATATAACAGTTCAAGGAGTTTCATACCTTCTGAGCGATCATTTTTAATCCAAAATGAGCTGCTTTAAATTTTATTTTCAGATAATTTCTAGACCAGCTTAAGACATGAACCTGTCATTTATTTTATTACAGAAACTAAATTACTACAGATAATATGACATTTTTACTGCCATGTTTAGATAACTACCTGACAAATTTGAAAAGCTTTCAAAACAAAAAAAATGATGGGGTCTTATATACTATTTTTACAATTTTAATCCCAAAAATAATTAAATCGGCCCAGTTTTGAAGGAGGAAACTGAGGACAAAACGCCGAATTCTTGAATTTACTTCTTATTTATCCCACGCTTCCATCCCTCTTAAAAGTGCGAATTAGATTTTTATTGTTGGTACGGTGCCATGTTACAAATTGGTTATGTCCGCGATGTACAAAATGCAAAAGATGCTAGAACCAGAACGTCTTATTTTATAAGATATGGAAAATATAACAAAAGAGATATGATTCCGTTCGCATGTTTTGATCCTAGCACGTTTTGCGTTTTCTTAAATTTTTATAGGTTACTTGCTCGCGCCGACATATTGTACATTGTTCTTATAAGCGGAACAAGGGTAGGAAGATGTGAATGTATCGAGAGTAACCATCTTCTGATGATGCTTCGATTTTTCAAGAATTGCTAAAGCGTTTGCTTAGCATCTTAATAGACAAGGACCAAGAACTTATCCAAACGTCTTCTTAGCAGGGATTAATAAAGAAAAAATGATGAGTTTGGGATAGAACACTCCATCTGATGCTAAGCGGCCTATGATGCATTTTGTCACAAAAGACGGACTGCACTGCGCCTTTTGAAGTAGTCTCATGTATACCTGTAATTCCCCAATTACTTACTGGCTCTCAAAGACTGTTGCTGGAATACACTGTTAGGTCCTTAGCGACATATTTGACGGTGGTAGCTAGCCAGGCGAGCATTCGCAAAATGCACTTTCACCATACGGTGAAGCTCAAGCCGGCGGTCTGGATTGAAACATGGAACTACGGCACGGCAGTCCATAGCTATTATCGCTCGGCTACCATTTAATTAAATCTACATTAATTAAGTGACGGTCAAAGCTGCAGCAGTTTAATTTTTTATCGAGGTTAAATTTGTACCCTTATTGAAAAGCTACTGCAGGACCATATATATAACTAGTATACTGCACTGCATCAACTAGAACTGCAGATAGATACTCATATATACATATCAGATATCAACAGAATAGCGTTCACTGATTCTACTCTTATACTAGAGTCATGGAATAAGATAGCATAATTATGACACCAGGGTTGCAATAATTCCAATGCTGGCGCCCCTGGAGGCGGACAGTATAGTATGATGCAGCAGAATAGAGCATGCAGAAAACGCTTACTGCCCGTTGACAGTAGATAGTAGCCATTTTTTTTGTCATAACCAAAAGTTGAATTGTACGACTAATATTAGACTCCCGCGTAAAGTGTTTATCTCCAAACATTTATTTCAAGACAGCAATAAATATCAACAGTCAGATACAAGGACCCAATTTTATTGGCAAAATAAATTAAGTGCCAAAGTGCGAAGTCAACATGTTTTCTGCGGAGTTTAAATATATTTAAAATGTAGGTCAGATGAATGATTTTATTTACCCGCTTCCGTTTATTTTACTATTGATAAAATATAATTTTTCTCCTTCTCCGTCAGGGATCAGTACACCATATAATTTTTGTGTACTATGTTCCATTTCTCGTCATCTCGCGATTCACAAAAAGCTCAGCAGTAGTTGATCCTTTTATTACAGGCACAATAATATACTGTACAGCTGGAGAGTCCACTGCTGAATACAGCCTATCCCAATATGGGGGGTTTGCCATAATCCCCACGCTTGGCAGGCGGCTTATGGATCGCAGTGCACTGAGAAAAACGACTTTGAAGCTTAAAGCTAATTTGACCTTTTACCGTTGAATTGCAACTATGCAAGGTGAATTCACAACTCTTAAGATGATTTTCACCAATCAATAAAAATGTACCATGTTTTATAATAAACAAAACCGTCAAAAACACCTTCCGTAAAGTATTTTCAGAATTGAACTTTTTAATACGATAATAATTGCAGTATTGACCGTAAAATATACCTTACTTTTACGGCGGTTTATATACAGTGACTATCACTATAACGTACGACTTAATCAGCCTCATCGAAAGTCAATATTTAAGAAAGACCACAAAATACACCTTAAATGAAGACGAAAAGAAACATTCGCCTTCACTGACCTCGTTTAACGCCTTCTAGTTGGAAGGCGTTTTTGTACGTATTAACGTTTGGTCGGTTTTTTGCCTTATACCATATAAATTGGCCGTCATTAGGGCGCTTTTGACTTTAGATTTTTCTCAGTGTGTGAGAGTGAGATATCAGTTCCTCAGAAAGTGCTGCTGCCCATCTTCTGGAGTGTTATTCTTAGTCACCTTTTACGACCCCCACGGGTAGAGATGGGGTTGTGACATTCTAGCTCGGCACCCAACGGTCCCAATAATATACTTCTTCAATATGAGTAATAATAAAATAATGTCGATTTGATATCTTGCAGGCACATTTCATTCCATTGGAATGGCTGCAAATCCAAATAACCTCGAGTGGCACTTCAAATATCAGATATATAATTATTCGAGCAAGAGCTGGATGCCATTGCGGTGAATGAGTACCTACCATTGGAATAGCATTGAAATTATTACCAATGTTATTTCTAAGAGCGCAACAAAAGTACCTTTTTACTCAAGATGCATCAAAGGCTACTTTAGAAACAAAATGACCATGGTTTGTGTATTTCGGACATCATATTTCATGCAAAACAACTAAAGGTTCACAGTTTGAACCACGAGAGGTCCTTCGAGTCGGGTCTAAAAATTCAGATGTCGCTACCATAATGTAAGTTATATGGTGAAAACTTGATGTACCACTGAAACCGCAGAACAGGTGCTCAATTTGCATTCCGCAGTCTAGTAAAATAATTAATATACTTGCCTATTTTACAGTCCTATATAGACTTAGTTGCATTCTCTGTCATCAAAAACTATACGACGCATAACAGCATACACTAGGGTGCCTCTACTTGTATGTCTGATGCATAAATGGGGAGGAACAAATAAGGGCTTAAAGTTGATCCCTACAGAACCTCTCAGGGTATATTTCGAAGCAGTGATGGCTCAGTGGCATTGGCTATGGACTGCCGCGCAGCAGGTCCATGGTTCGAATCCCGTCCAGAGCTTGAGCTTCACCGCATGGTGGAAGGGCGTTTTGCGAATGCCCGCCTGGCTAGCGACCACCCTCAAGTAGAAAGTCTGTCGCCAAGCACCGAAAGGTGTGTTCCGGCAGTAGTCCTTGAGAGCCAGTGAAATTACAGGCACAATGAGACGTAACAACTATGTCTCAATGTGACGGGCGCAGTGCAATTCGTGAGTTGTCATGAATTGCAACTGTTATAGGCAGAGGTTAGTCCACTTACCATCAGGTGGGCCTCGAGCTTGTTCCGTCATAATAACATAAAAAAAAAAAAAAAAAAAATACAATCGGACATCTTCTCTAGGTCAATAAATACTAGTCTAATATTGGATTAATATCCAATCTGGTTACCCGTCAATTGTTATAACATAATATCGACATCAGAACAATCGCCATAGTAAAAATCGTGTCGCAGTATTTTTTATGTGTACATTTTTGAAATGATAACTTAATAGATGAAACTTTTAATTTTTAACTGAAGCCAAATAGTCACTTCTCAAGGCCTGTATATTTCGAACATCTCCACTAAAACGATACAGTTAAGTGCAAGCTTTTAAAAAATATCCAAATGTTTCTGCTGTGGCTTGTCATCTGTCAAAATTCCTCCATGAGTAATCCCTTGATCGCATGAATGTCTGGCAGAATGCCAGCTGGTTAGGGCACGCAATCAGGTGTTAAAGAGTTATTTGCCATTTAGTCGGCAATAAATACGAATTTATCGGAGCTCTCTACAGTAAGTGGTAGCTGATAAACTATGTAAAGTAAAAGGTCTTTGCCAAAGGAATAGTAACCAGTTTAGTTGGTATCTAAATATAGTGATTAAGGAACTGAGTGTGGTAGAATTTATTCCTATTGGAAGATACCTCATTTTATTCTGAACAATACAGGAGACTTTTTTATATTCGGCGGTCTTCATTAATACATAAGTGTTCAACGTCAAAGTCGGAAATTCCTCGATTTTCCGACTTGCTGACTACTTACCGTTTACTATAGTGACTATTAAAGTCACTATAGTAATCCCGTGGGGTGCCAGGTTATATCACACCCTTGTTTCCCGTGGGTGTTGAAAAAGGAGACTGAGGGAAAAATACCAGATGGTGGCAAAACAACGCCTTCTGAAATACTGACTACTTCTACTGCGATAAGACATAAAGCGTGGTGATTATGTCATATCCTCCCAATGGATGGTAGAACCTTGTTCTACGGAGGACGTTCCGGTTGATGTGATGATGATGAATGTTGCAGAACATGGTCATATTCCTAGAGATGAAGACCTAATTTATACAAAATACGATTAAGGTTAAATTTATCCCTCTAAATATCTTCGTCCCCTTGGAATAAACGATAGGTAACCAAAGTACCTATATATTTGAACTACGACTCACTCACTACGACAATTGGCAGAGTATGTCCCGGCTCTAGGGACAGATGGTAGTGGGTTTGAATCCTACTCTTGGTATTTTTTCTGTGGGGTGCCGAGCTAGAATGTCACCCTCCCATTGCTACCTGTGGGTGTCGTAAGAGGCGACTACGAGTAAAATATCTGAAGGTAGGCAGCAGCGCCTTCTGAGGAACTGCGATCTCCAAGACGCCTGCCAAGCATGGGAATTATGGCAAAACCCCTTGATGGGAGAGACTGTGTTCAGCAGTGGACAGTCCGGCTGATACAGTACAGTATATTGTTGAGTATTATAGATACAGTAAAAGGATGTATACCTACAGTGTAATTACAGGCACATATCTAATTATAAATAAAAACAGTAAATATTGTAAAACAAAAATTCTCTAATAAGTAAATAAACCTAACCATCGTATACAGTATTTTTTGTTAATTATGCATCGACTAATGAAGATGAGAAGAGAACATCATCAATATAGTCGAAGCCAATTAATTGCGCATTATAGAGATAACTCAAATACTACTCGTCAGATCTAACTGAAAAAATGGGACCACATGACAAGCAGACACTAGCTTTCATTTTTTTTATATAATGGAGTGGCAAACAAGCTGACGGCCCACCTGATGGTAAGCGGTTACCGTCGCCTATGGACATTTGCAACACCAGCGGCGTTACCAATGCGTTGCCGACTCTGAAAACTCTTATTATGTTATTAAAAAAAACATCTAAATCGGTACACCCTGTAAAAATGTATGAGGCAGAATACAAAAAAGCAATTAAATTGAGAACCGCCTCCTTTTTAAGAAGTCAATTGAAAAAATAAATTAAATGGTTATTGAACATTTAAAAATGTCAATCGTTTTGCGAATAAGTACTCGTATTTACCAAACTCAAGTAGAAAATCTGTTGCCAAGCATCTAATAGTGTGTTCTGGCAGCAGTCAGAGACAGTAAATTATAGGTACATGTGACAATTGGATATCTTAGGGTGACGGGTGCAGTGCTTCGTCACTTGTGATAAAATGCATCTTTAATAGACAGAGGTAACCGTTTAACATCAGGTAGGCAGCGTACTTATTCCGTCTCCATATCTCAAAAATAAAACATTGTAATACTTGCTCAGTGGAATAAAGTTATTACCAGTTTCAACTCTCAATTCCGGGCATTCTTAATTTAAACCGTACATTGGCCACACTCTGACACTGGCAGAAAAACGTCAAGCAGCGTTTAAAAGCCATCTAAAGAAGAAGAAGAAGAACTTTCAATCTTACAAAAAAAAACATTTAAGTACACGATTTCAAATATCAAATAATATGCTGTAGGACAAGAAAATCCAATGAGTATTAACGTGCAATTCAAATAATCTACTAATTTGTTTGCTGTCACATTAAATCTTTGCAATTTGTGGGATTGAAAATGTAACGAGACTTAATATATTACTTGCGATATTTATTACTTGTCGTATGGAGAGCGTATAATGCAATACTACAATGTAACAGAAGTATGAACGGTACGAGAATATGCCTATGAGTTTATGCATTGCTTTTAAGCGAATCACAAAAATGTTGTCAGTTGTGAATTGGCTAAACTATATACACTGCTTTTTAATTCCAGATCAGAAATATAAACAAAGAAATCTCAACACAAAAATGTTCTTACGTATTCTGTAGCGGCGCACCCTGCTGCACCCATTGACCTATATATACTAGACACGACATCTCAAACAAGGATAGTCAACCAGTGCAGGTAAGCCGGCCGGCATACTCGGCCCCACAAGCAGCTGGGCACTCGTAGAGATCACACGCGCCTTACGTTCGAAAATTGTGTATAATCAATTGTTTATTTTGAATACACAATTTTATAACGTGAAACGTCGCGTATAGTATATATATATAGGTCAATGGCTGCGTCACGTTTCATATATTTTTATTACATTGAAATGATTCTACACCTAAATAATATAACAGTGTTACGGTTTTTTTTCAAGGTCTTGAACGTGCCCCGCTTTCTTTTTAATCTGTTCTGCGCAAAGCGGGATGTCCATCGAACGTCAACTAATCTATGACCTTCGAAATTATGATAAGTAATGGCACTGTGTTGCCAGATAATCGAATTTTCTCACTTAGCGGGTGGAGACCGTATGGGGATGTTTTTTTTATACCATAGTTGTTATTACCAAAAATTCCGTCGCGGTGGAATCCCACCTCGCACGAAGCGGAACGGGTTGTTCGTCATCGCATTGAATGTAGGAGCCCCGGTAGTATATACTTTTGGTCTCCATTTGAGTAAACTGAGGTTCTGTTGGCCATTTAGCGCCTTGTCCCTGCTTAGGCTCGTTCCAGGACGATGGCGGAGGTGAAGTCCTGCTTGGCGACGTCCACTATTGCTCCTAGCGCAGTGACACGAATTTAGGATTTCCCCTTCTTTTTGAGGAGGCCCTCTCTGTGGGAAATGGGTATTTCATTGCAGCGTCCTGGCATCCCTAGGCGCAGATTAATAAGGCATATTTTTATCTGTAAGTTTATCGGTAAGTGGCATGATCTGTGTTTTTTTTGCCCCTTCCTCTACGAATGTTCGAGAAACTGTCGCCGCCCCGTAAATACGGCGGAAGAGCAGTTTTGCACTCTTTTTCCCCCAGCAACCCAAGAGTGACGCTGCCTGCTGCTAGGTAAGTCTTGATTCCCGTGGCGTGCCCTAGCGGCTTTGGAGTTTGGCAATTGACAAACTAATTTCGATATTTTCAGGGCGGGACCACAATCAGGACAGCGTTCCACTGAGATTCTGGACGATACATACCAGCTGAAATAAAGCCCTAGGAGGCGACTTTCCAAGTGTGAGACGTGAAGTCACCAGAACGCTACAAGCGCCTTTCAACCTCCCAAAAGGTTAGTAAAGTGATTGAATATTTTCGGTGCAGTGTTTTCGTGCGAAGTTATAGGTTATAACGCCGGGCTAAATTCCAGTGTTTCGTCTCGTGAATTTATCTAGTGAGGCTCTCCGAGTTGTGAACCGCGTGGTCCCTAGGCCCGCGCCGTCGCTGAACCCGAATGTGCGAGCTTTCTCAAGTGACCGCGTGCCGAGTGTATGGATATTGGCCCTGTCGTTGCGTGCGAAATTCCGTGTTTTCCTGTGGATTGAGGCTGGCTGCGCCCGCATGCATCTTCACCACGTGGGCTAGCCACCCACGCCAAATCGACCGGTGCCTCTTTTGCGATAGTGATGTCAACGCTTTATATATGCCCTTCACAGGCAGGTACGATTTTCACATGCGCACCCTTGCGTTTTCCAGGAGGTTCCTGGTTAGGAGGGGTAAACTTCACGGTGAGGGGTTGAAGAATAACCACCTACCATAGCCCCCCAGCTCCAGCAGTCAGCCCGAGCGAATGGTTGAGCTGTCAGCGCTCTGCTTTGCGTCCGAGAAAATATATAAATACCGAGCCGGTATTTATATATTTTCCCGGTTTTATATAGCCGGGTGGCGCCCTTTTCTTTATTTATATGAACGGAATTCATCTTTAAAACCTTATGCGACTCACGATTTTTCCCCTGAGATAACTTATTTTCTTGAGCAAGCTGGTTTTATTACTATAATTCACTTTAAATATTAAATCATTTTAATCTAGGACACTAATTGTATGTGGATCTACGTTGCTGGCACACAGAAATTATAATTGAGGCAATTTTATGTAATAATTAGTTCGGTGCTGCTCGCTCGCTCCGGGCATATTTTTGAAATGTTTTAGATTTTAATATATCTCCTACCCCTGGCGCTAGCGTGCAACCCCTATTGATATTAAATGTGTTCTGGACTGATATAGCCTATTTTTTTTTCAATAATAATTGTGTGTATGTTTGGAAAATAAATAATTATATAAACTTATTGAACGCTCCATACCTACTGCTTTTATTTGTGTTTTGAAGCCTCCTTATTTAGATAGGTAGTGTTAGGTTAGGTGTGTGGAAGCTTCTCTTCCCCACCTGGAGAGTTGCCACTTTTCTTTTTATTTAATTTAAATATTTACTACCCAAATTTCATCAACGAACTATTAATGTAACAATTGGCGCCCAACGTGGGGCCTTGCATAAGGAAAGATGAATTCCAACTTTGTCAAGTTTTTTTTAAATGTTTTAACATACTTGCATAATGTGTTTTTTTCACAGCAATTTTATTTAATTTTATGTGACTAATGTTCACTATTTTACTGAAATGTTTCTGTGTACACTCACCATTTTATTTTGCAATTGTTTACTGTGTGTAAAGTTATTTTTAAGGAATGTGCCATTACAATGTACCCATTTAGCTAAACATTTTATCTGTGAAATTTCTATGTGCCAATTATAATCAAAATGTGAACTTAAATTTTTAAATTTTAACACCAGCAATTTAGATTCTAATTTATATTGAAATTTAATTCAGTCAATATGCATATAATGCTCATTTTAAACTTTATTTTTACTATATTGAATCATAATAACTTTTTTACAATAATGATCATTCATGACTAGCTGTAGTTTTCAAGGAGAAATGCAGTTTGTTTTTGCGATAAGCAATTACATTTATAGTCTTATATCTCTTCATCTATCATTGAACAATATTATTTATTTTTTAGCATTCTATAGCTGACCATTCATTTATTTTGAGGGCTGTCGCTATACAGTCTTCGTCTCTTCGTTGTGTATTGTAGAGGGCTGTGACTATACAGCTTTCTCTTGTTGTTTTTGAAGGCTGTTGCTATACAGTCTTCGTCTCTGCGTTGTGTATTGTAGAGGGCTGTGACTATACAGCTTTCTATTGTTGACTTTGAAGCCTGTTGCTATACAGTCTTCGTCTCTGCGTTGTGTATTGTAGAGGGCTGTGACTATACAGCTTTCTCTTGTGGTTTTTGAAGGCTGTCGCTATACAGTCTTCGTCTCTTCGTTCCATATTGTGGAAGGCTGTGACTATACAGTTTTCTTTGGGTTATTGAGGGCTATCACTATACAGATTTTCTTATGCTGATATTGGAGGCTGTCATAATACAGACTTCATGTAGTGATAGTTTTGAACGCTGTTGATGTACAGTTTTCACCTCTTTTTGCTGATGGTGTCATCGGTGGGTTCGGCTTTTGCTGATTTTGTGCTGTTGAAGGCTGCCGCTATGCAGTTTTCTTTTGATGGAGTTGCTGATGAATGGTTTGGCTGTTATATATAGTTGCTGTTTGATAAGAGTCATGTTGTTCAATGTAGGTTGTGACGTGGGTGACCCTTTCGGCTAGCTGGCCTGGGTCCCTCGTCCAGGTGGATGCTCGTGCTCTTTGCCTCACGGGAAGAGATGGATCATCCGATTAGGATTGTCTGTCAAGGGTGATGGTCCAAGGAAACGCACAATAACAGGTTTGTAGTACAAAGGTATGTATTTCGGGTATCTACAGCAGTTGCTTAGGGCGTCTAGATAAACCTTAACTTATCCTGAGCTTACAATAGATTACTATCTGCGGGGTGACGGACTTCGGGACGTCGCGGTCGCGGCGGAACCTCTAGCAGGAGCGCGACGGCCTGCGAGGAGAATCGCGTGAGACGGGTTCGCGGACAACGACGGGCGGCGGTTCGGTTAATAAGTACGGGAGTAGTAAGTCAGGAGAGTCAGGAACGAGGGCCTTGCAGCGTGGGCGAACCACGCGCACCGGTTACCTCCGGGCTTAGCAGGAGACGGGAATAGGGGTGAGGCCCTTGCAGCGTGGGCGAACCACGCGCACCGGGTACCTCCGGGATTAAGCGGGGGTCGGGAATAGGGATGAGGCCCTTGCAGCGTGGGCGAACCACGCGCACCGGGTACCTCCGGGATTAAGCGGGGGTCGGGAATAGGGATGAGGCCCTTGCAGCGTGGGCGAACCACGCGCACCGGGTACCTCCGGGATTAAGCGGGGGTCGGGAATGGGGATGAGGCCCTTGCAGCGTGGGCGAACCACGCGCACCGGGTACCTCCGGGATTAAGCGGGGGTCGGGGATAGAGATGAGGCCCTTGCAGCGTGGGCGAACCACGCGCACCGGGTACCTCCGGGATTAAGCGGGGGTCGGGAATAGGGATGAGGCCCTTGCAGCGTGGGCGAACCACGCGCACCGGGTACCTCCGGGATTAAGCGGGGGTCGGGAATGGGGATGAGGCCCTTGCAGCGTGGGCGAACCACGCGCACCGGGTACCTCCGGGATTAAGCGGGGGTCGGGGATAGAGATGAGGCCCTTGCAGCGTGGGCGAACCACGCGCACCGGGTACCTCCGGGATTAAGCGGGGGTCGGGAATAGGGATGAGGCCCTTGCAGCGTGGGCGAACCACGCGCACCGGGTACCTCCGGGATTAAGCGGGGATAGCAGGGACGGGTTTAGAGTGGAGGACCTTGCAGCGTGGGCGGACCACGCGCACCAGTTACCTCCGGGAACAGGGATCGGGATGAGAGTGGAGGACCTTGCAGCGTGGGCGGACCACGCGCACCGGTTACCTCCGGCAACAGGGATCGGGATGAGAGTGGAGGACCTTGCAGCGTGGGCGGACCACGCGCACCAGTTACCTCCGGGAACAGGGATCGGGATGAGGGCCTTGCTGCGTGGGCGTACCACGCGCACTGGTTACCTCCGGGTTGGTGGGGAACACCAGGGTAGGGCGATTTGATGGAGACTGCGAGCGGTTCGGTGAGTGTGTCGGCACACGTCCGTTCACCGCGGGAGCCTCGAGCAAATGCCACTTCGTCGCGGGCCGCGCTGCCTTATATAGCGTATGTGTTATCGGCGCGTACGCATGTGTGCGTGCGACGCGGGTGGGCTCGAGCGCGTCGGTCGGCGGTGCTGTAGGTAGGTAGGTATCGTCCCTGGGTCCGTCACAAGGTATTGTTTTTGAGTTAAATTTTTTTGTTTAATTGTATGCAGGTTTACATTTTTATACATTGATCTAGTTAAAATTTACCTAGCTCCTTTAGCTTTTTGGTTGGTTTTATTTATCGTTTCAGCAAACAAGCAGTGTTTGCTTGGCACTGTTATAACCTCAATGCAGAGTGATTAACAAGGATCATCATGTGGCAGATATTGTTTGGAATCATTTATTTCAGAAATCATCCAATATACATTTATGGTTAAGCTGGCTCCTAAATATGATAAATGTAAAATTATCAAAAAGTTGAGTCGGTTGGTTGACAAACTTTTGATTTTACTTCAGATAAATTGTTAGGCAGTTAGCACATTAAGGATCTGAAAAGGGGGCAGTCATAAATATTTTTCTATCTTAAGGTCTGATTTTGTGTATCCTTATAAGTGATTTATTAAGTCTAGATAACATAGGGTTGTCTTAAGGCACATTCTTCACAAACCATATAAATATTTTTGTACTAGTTAGGACATTTGTGTTCTGGGACACTTATATGTCTATATATATATTTGGTGGGTTCGCTATAGGCAGTCTTGCTTTTTTTTAAATTCAATGTGGTGGTACCAGATAGCTCTGCAATGTGCTCTACCATGTTCAGGCCTAGTACCATTCTTGTTTTTATATTTTTGAATCTGGGTATTCCTGATGTCATTATAAGTTGCACTCTGTCGAGTCCACTTAGTTTCAGGGTACAGGATTTCTTCGTTTTATGGGATTATACATAGTTCCATACTCCCCTAAAATTTTAACTCACCAAATAGGTAACTAAGCAAAGTCCTGAGATACATGTTCCTTTTAGAGAATGGAGACTATCCGGTCTTGGTTGTTGAGTACGGAGAAGCATCCTAAGTATTTAATTTTTTTTAGGTATAAGTTTGCTATATTCATTTATTATATTTATCACAGAGCGGATTGTAACTCTATAAATTAAGCCTAGTACAGGGGCGGTTTACTAAGTAACCCCTTTTTAAAAAAGCCTAATACTTAGTAATCATTTATTTGTCAAATGTCTGGGCGTTGTACTCAGCTGAATGAGTCAACATCTCTACTGGCATTATGACTTATGTACCTATATACGTAGTTTATCTATCTGTCTTATTTCCTTCGAAGAGCGGATTGTAACTCTTTAAATTAAGCCTTTACAGGGGCGGTTTACTAAGTAACCCCTTTTTTTGAAAGCCTCATACTTAGAATCTGTATATATATGTCGTTATTCTCGGCGTTGTACTCAACAGGGTGAGTCAACATCATGATAAGGACACTCCTATCTCCCTATTTAAAACCTATGTATTGTCTCTATATATAAACTTATATAAAAATATCTGCATTTTGTGGGTGAGTGGTAATGCTCATGAGGAACCACATAATGCTTTATGTGATTGATGAAGTATGTATGGGAAGGCTAAAAGGATATGATTATGAAAGATAATAAAGGATAGAATGAAAGACTGTATCATATATATTATACCTTTATTATGCCATATTATTATTACCGTCTGAATGGAGAGTACTGAATGGATAGAGCGGATGGAATGTTAGGAGAGCAGAGTGGGGTGACTCATGAACCTTGTTAGTGAACCTGAAATGTAAGTGTTTTATATTATGTTATGTATGTATGTATTAATAATTAAATTGTTTATTATAACAGCTTCTCCATACCCTCCTGAACCATGTCGGCTTGTTTCTTTGTTGTATTGGGGAACCTTTCCTTGTTTGATTTGTTTTATTAGACAAGATTTACACAATATTAACACTTGGCATTATTCCAGTGAATTTTATTGGTGAGTGGGCAGTCATTTTATTTGTTATTTTACCCTTCTTTTGCAGGGATTAGCACTTGTATCTTCATCAGTTAGTGCCTATATTGATACATAGGTTATCATTGGCAATCTAACTGAAAATTTAAAGTCTTTGTAACTATTTTTACTGACATACCGGAATGGCTTCTAAGCGTTATTAACGTTATTTTTTCTTTCAGCTGGTATGTATATGTTCATGTTAGTATCCTAAGATCCATAATAACTATATACCTATCATGGTTATAGGTTAGTTTTATAGGGTCTTATTAGTAGTTAGCTACAATGCCGTAGGCCACTCTGTCATCAGTGCCCCTTCTGGGTGCTGTTGAAGCCAAGGCATTCTTCCTCTTTCCTGCTCCCTCTTCTTCTCTTCTTCCCTTTTTACTTTGTCTATCCCCCTAGGGTACAGATCCCATTTTCATTTTTGATTTGTTACCGAGCGACTCGGTGACCCGTTTCCGCCATCGCGAGTTTGCTTGCCCTTTCCTTGGGGAGGGGAAACGTCCTGTCTGGTCGCCGGAGCGTGGGGTAATAAACCATTTTTTTTTCTCTCAAATATTTTCTATTTTCAAGGGCCGAGACAATATTTCTTTGTACCTATTTATTGGTCTTAATATAGGCTGTTTCCACGGCTTAGACCTCTAACGGTAATATGTGGTTATCCACCCTTTTGTTTACTTACTTCTCATTTGAGTTTTGATATTTGGGTTTCTCCTGATTGACATGGGTAAGTAAATTTTGTGGCATCTATATGCTATTGTTCTAGCTAGCTCTTCGGTCCTTGCCTTTTAGTAAGTAGTAATGGGCTTTAGAAATATTTGGCCCCTAAGGGTTGCCCAATTTAGTTTTTAGTTCTATGAAGCGTTCAATAATTTTAAGTTTTTTTTTAGAGATCTTAATAGTTCTGCTACAATGAGGTTTCACCAAATGTTTTCTTTGTAGGACTTGTTTACCCGTAGGTTGTGAACATTTTTGTTCTGAACCTAATATTTTGTAGAGTCCGGTAGTTGAGATAGAGCAGGTAGAGTTTTTTTTATTTTTTGGTTCTTTTATGGAATTAATTTTCATGCTGCACTATTATATGGAAGCCTTGTTTAAGTTTTGACATTATGCTTCTCTGTTCAAGTTGATAGCTGGGGGTCCAGCTAACATTTTTGTCGGTACCCCTTCAAAAATTCTAAGGGGAGGGGGTACTGTTACGGTTTTTTTTCAAGGTCTTGAACGTGCCCCGCTTTCTTTTTAATCTGTTCTGCGCAAAGCGGGATGTCCATCGAACGTCAACTAATCTATGACCTTCGAAATTATGATAAGTAATGGCACTGTGTTGCCAGATAATCGAATTTTCTCACTTAGCGGGTGGAGACCGTATGGGGATGTTTTTTTTTATACCATAGTTGTTATTACCAAAAATTCCGTCGCGGTGGAATCCCACCTCGCACGAAGCGGAACGGGTTGTTCGTCATCGCATTGAATGTAGGAGCCCCGGTAGTATATACTTTTGGTCTCCATTTGAGTAAACTGAGGTTCTGTTGGCCATTTAGCGCCTTGTCCCTGCTTAGGCTCGTTCCAGGACGATGGCGGAGGTGAAGTCCTGCTTGGCGACGTCCACTATTGCTCCTAGCGCAGTGACACGAATTTAGGATTTCCCCTTCTTTTTGAGGAGGCCCTCTCTGTGGGAAATGGGTATTTCATTGCAGCGTCCTGGCATCCCTAGGCGCAGATTAATAAGGCATATTTTTATCTGTAAGTTTATCGGTAAGTGGCATGATCTGTGTTTTTTTGCCCCTTCCTCTACGAATGTTCGAGAAACTGTCGCCGGCCCGTAAATACGGCGGAAGAGCAGTTTTGCACTCTTTTTCCCCCAGCAACCCAAGAGTGACGCTGCCTGCTGCTAGGTAAGTCTTGATTCCCGTGGCGTGCCCTAGCGGCTTTGGAGTTTGGCAATTGACAAACTAATTTCGATATTTTCAGGGCGGGACCACAATCAGGACAGCGTTCCACTGAGATTCTGGACGATACATACCAGCTGAAATAAAGCCCTAGGAGGCGACTTTCCAAGTGTGAGACGTGAAGTCACCAGAACGCTACAAGCGCCTTTCAACCTCCCAAAAGGTTAGTAAAGTGATTGAATATTTTCGGTGCAGTGTTTTCGTGCGAAGTTATAGGTTATAACGCCGGGCTAAATTCCAGTGTTTCGTCTCGTGAATTTATCTAGTGAGGCTCTCCGAGTTGTGAACCGCGTGGTCCCTAGGCCCGCGCCGTCGCTGAACCCGAATGTGCGAGCTTTCTCAAGTGACCGCGTGCCGAGTGTATGGATATTGGCCCTGTCGTTGCGTGCGAAATTCCGTGTTTTCCTGTGGATTGAGGCTGGCTGCGCCCGCATGCATCTTCACCACGTGGGCTAGCCACCCACGCCAAATCGACCGGTGCCTCTTTTGCGATAGTGATGTCAACGCTTTGTATATGCCCTTCACAGGCAGGTACGATTTTCACATGCGCACCCTTGCGTTTTCCAGGAGGTTCCTGGTTAGGAGGGGTAAACTTCACGGTGAGGGGTTGAAGAATAACCACCTACCATAGCCCCCCAGCTCCAGCAGTCAGCCCGAGCGAATGGTTGAGCTGTCAGCGCTCTGCTTTGCGTCCCTTATGCAGTAGGGCTGCTGACCAATGCAGTGATTTCACCCCAAGGCTGTAGATCGTCACACCGAGCCGGTATTTATATATTTTCCCGGTTTTATATAGCCGGGTGGCGCCCTTTTCTTTATTTATATGAACGGAATTCATCTTTAAAACCTTATGCGACTCACGATTTTTCCCCTGAGATAACTTATTTTCTTGAGCAAGCTGGTTTTATTACTATAATTCACTTTAAATATTAAATCATTTTAATCTAGGACACTAATTGTATGTGGATCTACGTTGCTGGCACACAGAAATTATAATTGAGGCAATTTTATGTAATAATTAGTTCGGTGCTGCTCGCTCGCTCCGGGCATATTTTTGAAATGTTTTAGATTTTAATATATCTCCTACCCCTGGCGCTAGCGTGCAACCCCTATTGATATTAAATGTGTTCTGGACTGATATAGCCTATTTTTTTTTCAATAATAATTGTGTGTATGTTTGGAAAATAAATAATTATATAAACTTATTGAACGCTCCATACCTACTGCTTTTATTTGTGTTTTGAAGCCTCCTTATTTAGATAGGTAGTGTTAGGTTAGGTGTGTGGAAGCTTCTCTTCCCCACCTGGAGAGTTGCCACTTTTCTTTTTATTTAATTTAAATATTTACTACCCAAATTTCATCAACGAACTATTAATGTAACAACAGTTACCTTAGTCGCCTGTAACGACTACAACAGGAAGAAACGGAGGTGACATTGTAACCCGGCATCCCAAGAAGCGTTGGGCCACAAAAATACCGGAAGGTGAGAAACAGCGACTTCTAGAGAACTGACAACTTCTATTGCGATCCTCAAGACGCCTACCAAGCGTGGGGATTAAATAAAATTGGCAAATCCCCCAATGGAACCTTGTTCAACGGTAGACGTTTTCGGATTCAATTGTGACTTTTGCTTATATATTTTTTCCTATTTTGGTGAGTAGGTACAAAAGTATGTAATTATCTTTGTTCAAGTAGGAATTATGCTGTCTCATAAAAAAATAACGTTGGGCAATCTGCCGTATAGCGTGAAAAGTGAATTCCTCAAATTTGTTCACAAATATCTGCTTTAGTCCTGTTTTTCTTGGTGAAGTAAACCTATCGCTGCCCTTATTTTCGTTGACAATCCTTCTTACTGGAACTGACGATATCCCCAACATGTCAGCGGTGTTTTAGCGCACTCCATTAAATACCAATGCTTGTCCCTCGGCAACGCAAGAAAACGTGTGTTCATACGTGTTCATCACCATCAACATTTCAGAAGCACTCCCTAAGACTCCCGTACTTTCTAAGATTTCCGAGGACGTTTCTTAACAGATACAACTTCTTTCGTTGTTTGGAGGCCCCAGCCTCCATATTACGAAAATAATCTTTTTCTAACAAAAACACTATCATTAATAAACGATAAAAACATTAACAAATAACAACGAAATTCAAATATACGTGTAATAATCGCGAAAACCTAAGACAACATTTGACTTTGACTGTGACTGTGACTGTGTCTGTGACTGTGACTGTCTGTGACTGTGACTGTGACCGTGACCGTGACCGTGACCGTGACCGTGACCGTGACCGTGACCGTGACCGTGACCGTGACCGTGACCGTGACCGTGACCGTGACCGTGACCGTGACCGTGACCGTGACCGTGACCGTGACCGTGACCGTGACCGTGACCGTGACCGTGACCGTGACCGTGACCGTGACCGTGACCGTGACCGTGACCGTGACCGTGACCGTGACCGTGACCGTGACCGTGACCGTGACCGTGACCGTGACCGTGACCGTGACCGTGACCGTGACCGTGACCGTGACCGTGACCGTGACCGTGACCGTGACCGTGACCGTGACCGTGACCGTGACCGTGACCGTGACCGAGACCGAGACCGTGACCGAGACAGTGACCGTGACCGTGACCGTGACCGAGACCGAGACCGAGACCGAGACCGTGGCCGTGGCCGTGGCCGTGGCCGTGGCCGTGGCCGTGGCAGTGGCCGTGGCCGTGGCCGTGGCCGTGGCAGTGGCCGTGGCCGTGGCCGTGGCCGTGGCAGTGGCCGTGGCCGTGGCCGTGGCCGTGGCCGTGGCCGTGGCCTTGACCTTGACCTTGACCCTGACCCCGACCCCGACCCCAACCCCGACCCCGACCCCGACCCCGACCCCGACCCCCGACCCCGACCCCGACCCCGACTCCGACTCCGACTCCGACTCCGACTCCGACTCCGACTCCGACTCCGACTCCGACTCCGACTCCGACTCCGACTCCGACTCCGACTCCGACTCCGACTCCGACTCCGACTCCGACTCCGACTCCGACTCCGACTCCGACTCCGACTCCGACTCCGACTCCGACTCCGACTCCGACTCCGACTCCGACTCCGACTCCGACTCCGACTCCGACTCCGACTCCGACTCCGACCCCGACCCCGACCCCGACTCCGACTTTGACTTTGACTTTGACAAATAACAAGAAAAACAAAATGGAAGCAGTGATGGCTCAGTGGCATTGGCTATGGACTGCCGCGCAGCAGGTCCATGGTTCGAATCCCGCCGCGGGCTTGAGCTTTACCGCATGGTGGAAGGGCATTTTGCAAATGCCCACCTGGCTAGCGACTACCCTCAAGTAGAAAATCTGTTTTTAAATTTTTACTATAAATTCATGTGATAACAATTTATATTCATTATAAGTAGGCAGCTGACAAACGGAAATACCTATTGAACAGAGAATACTAACAAAATAGACTCCACAATATTATTCACCAAAGTGCTGAATAGAATGACCTCATCCTGTGTCATCAGCTGAAATGGTTTTAACTGTTTACGAACAAGGCCAACTACTAAATCCAATTGAATTCGTTAAGGTTACTCAATGGCCCATCTAGTATTTATGGTTCCCTAAGATAAAACGGGAACGTATTTTATTACACGTGTTAAATCTAGAGCTAGTAATTCCAGGTTAGTCTCAACAACGTCTTCGACCGTAGTATCGTAACCATCAAGTGAGATAACGGTCTAACCTATCAGAAAAAAACATACGTATGAACGCATTACTCAGCCTATATATGATATCCGTACGTCTCTTTGGTATGGTTATAGATAGCACACTGAAATTATCACAGAAGAAACATTATTATGGCAGATTACAGAATAAAAAATAAGAAATAAAAAAAGAAATACATATATATATGTGTATACATGTATACACATGGTATAGGTATACTTATAATAAAATAAGTATATATTTTTAAACAAGAAATAGGCATTTTCCAGATTATTTTGCCACAATTGAAACGAAATGATACATATTATGTAAAAGCATCAGACTTGGTGAGAGTATCCAATATCTGAAGTAAAACTACAAAAAACTAGTCAAGTGCGAGTTAGGCTAAAAATAACAAATCATTAATAATAATTAATTAATTTAAACAAGAAATAGGCATTATTCAGTTTATTTTGCCACAATTGAAACGATGATACATAATATGTAAAAGCATCAGACTTTGTGAGATTATACAAAATCTGAAGTAAAATTACTTAAAACTAGTCAAGTGCGAGTTAGGCTATACATAAAAAATTTTGGCGTAGAACATATAATTATACTACGTATATAATGGACAATTCACACCCCCCACCAAAACGAGCCTTCCTCACCCCGCCTCCGATTCTGAGCTGTCGCTGAGCTGGCTTGAGTACGGGACGTGCAACTCGCACACGATGACGTGACGATTGTGCGAGTATTTGAAAAGTTGAGAATGTGGTACTCTTGCGCTGTTTACAGTTGCTTGTCAACTGAACGAGAAAATGATAGGAGTTTTAATAGATTCCCTAAAGATAAAAGGAGGTAAGTCATTCTTGGTAACGTACACTAAGTACTTACCTATTTGTCGTTCCTCAGTTATACAGTAGGTAACTAACCGGCAATTTACAGTAGGTATTGAACAAAATACAATCTTTGTATTTTATTCAAACTGCTATTCAAATAATTATTATTTTAGAAGATTTTCGTTTGCAAAAAATATCCGTGGATATTGACTTCGTTTGTAGCGAAAAAAGTGTCTTTGCAACCTATACCTAGATCTATATCTGCCATAGAGAAAAGCAATACACATACTGACCTTCGCCACGGTTGACACGCGGCACACTTCATGATTGTTTATTATACGAGAAGAACATAAATTATTATCGTGATTGTAATTATTATCATTACTTGTACTGGTACTTTTTGTTTAGTGTAGGAATCTATTATTGTATAAGTAATGCGAGTGAAATGTGAAGTAATGTTATCTACTCGGTTGCGTGTTGCATATTCCTACGTCGTCGTACATGGAGTTGGATTGTTATGCTTGTAAATGTTTCTGAAGGTAGGTAAGGTAACTTACGAAATGTAATAAGTCATATTAACAGCATCAAAAGATTGTTAGGTAGGTAGGTACAACAATAATTTGTCATACGATGACAACCTTAGACTTCACGCACACTATTACGCGTGTATAAAAACAACATTTGTGTAGCGTCTGTGTTATAGGTAGTTAGAACGCGGCTTTTGTATTGAGAATAAGTCGAGTGTCCAGGCTGTGCTTATGGCTTCTGCGGGGTCGCCGCAATTTCGCCAATGTCGCGTGGATAGAGTAGAAAACAAACGTTGGAGATTGGTCGGTGGAGGGAAGAATGATCGGTATTTATCAGATCTTCAATTTAACATCTGGGAAGATTGCTCTGAAAAAAAAAATATCAAACTCAGAACGTACACAAAACGACACAAATATATACATTAAATAATTGGTTAGGGTAACAAGACAAATACAGGGTTACACACAAATATACATACCCATCCACACGCATGTATATAAAAGCATATGGCATATACATACATGTAGATGTAAATAATTATGTATATATATATACAATATATTAATCAAATCGGAACTTATCTCAGCCTCAAGCCACTCGATCATTGCAGCAAATACTTTAAATGAAGCGGAATAACAACAAACCAGAGGCAGACCAACTTACACTGGCAAAGATTTGTTGTGTGTTACAACAATAGATTCCCGTAAATATAAATCATGATTCATAATCATGACGCCAGCATCTGTCGATATTTCGGGCATTGCTCAAAATAATATGTACATTACGCATTCTGTCGTCATACGTGTGATAGACATAAATATTTACAGAGTTGACAGCCTTTGAATTTATTTCACTATTAGTTTATAAACAATATTGATCATTAAATACGTAAATTCAAACTTATAACGCTTTGAAAATAACGACGCAGAAATTTAAACTTACTCAATTGAAATAAAACTGTAACACATCCAATTCTGTAAATGACAGATAATTATAAAAAAAAAATATAAAGCACTATGTTGCTGACACTGATGTCAAAACTGTATTATTTTTTGTTTGTTTGTTTGTCTGTCTGTCTGTATCCCGGCCGCGCATCACTCCAAAGCTACTGAATGGAATTCAATGAAACTTTTGTTAGAATTTTGAAACAAAGAGAACCTCGGCAAAAAAAACGCCGTTTTAAAATCGAAATTCTAAAGAAACGCACAAAGTACTTTGCTTCAACATTTATTGTGCGAACCGCGAAGGAACTTACAACCCGGGAGTTTTCAAACCCAAAGTAAAAAGCTCCTTTCTGAGCTAAGCTTTACTATGAGTGCTTCACCGAAGACCATAGCGTTGCTTAATATGAGATAAACAGTGCTCAAATGTGAATAATTAGTCTGCAGGCACGGCAATCACGAACGAAGTCGCAGGTACAGCTAGTTCGGAATATGCCAATATTTAGAGCGTGTTTAGTGCAATTATGAATACCAACTCAAAATTTAGATGCCAAATAAACTTCGATGGTACCGATGATTATTAGTGTGTTAGCTGACGTTATGGTTTCCAGCTGACACATGCTGTATAGGTATACATTTTATTACATTAATTTGAAAATAGTGGCACTACGAAACGTGTTTTTTATTAGAACCAAAATTACTTTTGAGTTTCAGTTCATAAGAAGATAAAAATAACGTACTTTTGATCAGTACTAAATGTCTTCTCTTATAACAAATATTTATCCATGACCTGAATTGTACCCCCTCCCGTGGTCAGCAGCGCCTTCTGAAGCGCTGCCATCTTGCATTGTGATCCACAAGACGCCTGCCAAGGGACTGACAAAACAAAAGAAAAAAAAGAGGAGCGTTTGATCATCGACCATTAGATAATAATATGGCTTTTGATAATGATAAAATTATATTAGAAAAAAACACGTTCTATTTCATAGTCGTAAGTTGTATAAAAATCACATACTCTGTGATAAATGAGTCGGAAAATATTAAAATATTGTTTTAAAATCGGTGCCCACATTAACAAACAAGGGTATGGACAAGGTTGCTAAAGAGAAATAAAGCTCATATTACATAGGTATGATCCACACAGAAATGAATCGAATGGAGAATGGCGCTGCTAAACCTTTCTCGCACCCTATAACTGTCTATAATGTGCGAGTAGGAGGTTTAGCGGCGTCATTTTTGATTCGATTCGTTTAATAATTATAAATTCGTTTAATATTATATTAATTTATTTTCGGACAACTAATTGATCCATGGGTTTGTTTCACACTCTATACTTAATTTATCTATAACTATTTACAATTGGAAAACTAATATCCAAACACAACTGTATCAGCCGGATTGTCCACTGCGTACAGCCTCCCCCATTATGAGGGGGTTTGCCATAATCCCTCCCACGCTTGGCAGGTGTCTTGGGGATCACAGCGCTGCTGCCCACCTTCTTGTGTGTTCTTCCCTTAGTCGCCTCTTACGACACACACACGGGTAGAGATGGGGAGAGGGGGCACCGGGCTAGAATGTCTAACCCAGGCGGGGTCAGACATTTTAATACAGAGCCCCTGGGAAAAAAAATACTAACAGAATCAAAATGAAAAACAAAATTGAATTGAAATTTAAATTCTTACCAAAAATAAAAGTCAACGACAAAATTTCACATAGATAAATATAAATATTTATGTCTATTCTATACGACGTATTAAAATTTACTTTAAACCGGTGTAAGAGAGTGCAATGTAAAATGAATGCCAGAGAGTGAGGTAAACCAGAACTAGTTCTATATTATATCAGGACGTGGAACAGCGGACGCCAGGTTTCCACTTCTCCGCAAATGTAAAAAAATCAGTAGTACGAATGAGTAAGTAGAAGAGAAGGAGCACATTCTGCGTATACTGAGAGATTCTGTTCACTGGGCTCTGAATTAGATGAGAGTGCCTGGGAAGAAACTGCAGCTTATCCGGTCCAAGGTTGGCGTTAACTACACGTTCAATGTGGCCAAGGCTTACACCACGGACCGGCTTTCAGTACTTATTTGTATGCCTCATTATGAATGCACTGACATCTGACGCACAGGATGAAACCCTGGTGTTTGCTGTTTGCTGATGGCATTGTTTTTGTGAGAGGAAATTTCAATGAGGTCTAAATTAGACTGGAAAACTGGTAGATATCATTATGTCTTATTAAAGATCAGCGGTACAGAATAATAGTTTCTATTCAAATTTTTATTAGTTTATGCCTGATAGGTTAGCCTTTGACCACTATCTTACTTTATGGTAAGTGATGATGTGGTCGAAGGTATTGTTCAGGCTAACCTAGAATTACTGGTTCTCAAGGACAGCTGCCGGAACACACTGTTAAGTACTTGGCGACAGATTTTCTTCTTGAGGGTGGCGGGCATTTGCAAAATGCCCTACCACCATGCTATTACGACTGCCATCCTAAGATAACAACCGGAGGAACGAAAAGAGAAGCTCTTACAGAAAAATAGGTATTTTAACAAAGTGATGCTGTATCGCCGCTAAACGCCCGAACAAAATAGTGCGATAAGGACAATTGCAGCTTCTTCAAGTTTTAACTAAGAATTTGCGCATAATTTGCGTTCTGGGAGAAAACTTTTCTCCTACAGTAAACATTAATCAAGTCTAAAAATATTGGTCTTATTTTATAACTGGCAGTAGGTTTATAGGTTTTCCTTTTTCTTTATTTATCATTATTTTTCCTAAAATAATTCACAAACTAGAGATGCAAGTTTTGAGAAAATATCGGTATTTAAATACCCATTAATTCAAATTCCTTAAATTTTTATTTTTTATTTTATTTTATTTATAATCATAACATCAAAAACTTACAGTCTACGACCAAAACGCTTTTGAGCCAAACATAAAATAATAGTAGGTATACATAGTTAAATGAAGAAAAGAAAAACAAGAGATATAATAAATATAATGATAAAAATCTAAAGTTATATATGAACCTGGATATTGATAACATCTATAACATATCCAAAAATCATCAAAACGGTGATTGTTTATGGGGGTGGAAAGGTTTTCTCTTTTTGTATGAACATTCGACACTTCCCTCCAGTCTTAACGTGCCCTTCGAAGCATGGAAGCGCTACGTATTAATATCAATAGCGGTCACCCATCCTACTCATGACCGCGGTGGACGTTGCTTAACTTTGCTGATCGGTTAAGAACAGCTAAAAAAACTTCGCTACGAGTGCTTCATTTAGTTATTTGAGTTGCGATTTTTATCATAAAGTGAGTTGCGTGGGACAAATATTGACTGTATTTTTTTTACTATCTATATAACATTATATACTCATATCTCTACATTTTTTAATAACACATGATGTACTATTTTGTAACTTTATTGTAAGCAGTTATGTATATGAAATGAACAATCACCAATGGATAACAAGGATTGAATTGATATACAGAGTTATTGGCAAAATGCTAACAACCTCTTAGGGTTGACTTCTGCTAGTCCTAAGAAACATTTTGACATTATTTTTTTTGTTTTTTATTAGATTTAAAAAAAAAAAATTCTTTTGTGTTTATTATATGTTTTTGACTGAATAAGCACGAGGACCACCTGGTGCCAAAAGTCTCTTGTGCCTGTAATGTATTATTTCATATTTTTTATAACTTTGCTCGATGTAAATATTCAAAACTCTATTCAAAAGGACCACGGCAATGTCCAGTGTTCCCGCGGCGGGCGCTCTTGGCTCGGAGTAGGCATTAAAACACAAATAAAAATGTAACAAAAACAATTCAAAACAAAAAAATACATCTCAAAATGTTTCTTAGGACTAGCAGAAGTCAGCCCTAAGAGGTTGTTAACATTTTAACAATAACCCTGTATAACATCTGTGAGACAGAGCGTTGTATGGTAGCTTGGATCTCGCCTGAGTCTCTTTGAGGATTGCCGAGTTCTTAATGCTCTGGCATTTCAGTTGAATAATAACAGCACACATAGATACAAACACACACATATACATTTTCTTTAATTTGAGATGTACCAGTAAGTACTAGTAGCTAAATCGTTAAAGATATACGTCTTATGTTTGATCTCAACTTGTTTTTATTATTTATCGGAACTTTACAGCATGGTTTAATGATTCTGTGTTTGTTCGCCTGTCTTCGTCACGTAGTACCTGGTGGTGTGCTGTGGCAGCTGTAATGGACAATCAGTTCTCAATCTAGGTTAGTGATGGCTCAGTGGCATTGGCTATGGACTGCCGTGCAGCAGGTCCAAGGTTCGAATCCCGCCGCGGGCCCGAGCTTCACCGCATGGCGGAAGGTCATTTTGCGAATGCCCGCCTGGCTAGCGACCACCCTCAAGTAGAAAATCTCTCGCCAAGCACCTAACAGTGTGTTCCGGCAGCAGTCCTTGAGCGCCAGTAAAATTACAGGCACATGAGACCTAACAACTCTACGTCTCAGTGTGATGGGCACATCTCTTATAGTAGAGGTTAGTCCACTTAACATCAGGTGGGCTTCGGGCTTGTTCGGTCACAAAAACATAAAAAAAGCATACTCGAACTCATCGTCATCAACTGGTGACGTATTTGTTATTGTTTCTCACAACATTACATGTCTCAGTGTCATTAGATTTAAACAAGTATTTTATAATATGCGCTTCTTCGTATAAAATTGTATAACTTAGGTTGCTTAACTTTGAAACAAATTATGATTCAAAACCATTAAATAGCATTCTATATTTGCATATAGTAGAAGTGGAAACCTTTGCATTTCGACCCACTAAGTGCATTCATGTATTAACGGTTTCATCAGAACATCCCACGAATGCGGTAATGCGTTTACATTAATCCCCGGATGCTGACCTGAATGCGCTCTTTCAGAGCTCTATTATTTCGAGCACTGCATCCACTTACCCGTACATTACAGTAGGTAACTGTTACACGTGCACTCTTCGTTTGAGCTGAGAATGCGTGGTATTCTCGTGCGTGACTCACAATGCGTCACGATGCGTTTCCCAATATAACTCTCTGCTCCCCTGTAAATTTAGCAACGTCTTATTTACGAACTGACAAAGGTAATGTTGTTGGCTCAAGAACGCTTAGACGATTTGCAAGCCAGAAATGAGGAATCGGGAAATGTGGTGTGATTTATGGAGGAAAATGTTACCAATTATTTTGATTGATGTCTGCGTTTGGCTGAAGGATGTCTGAAGAGCTGCGATGAGCTCCGCTGATTCATTAATTGCCAGTAAATCATGCTGGAAATAGCAACGTGTTAAATACAATCCAAGACGAATAGGACGAAAGGGAAAGGTTGGCCGAAATCCTCCAATTATATTGGGATTAGAGTTAATGTATAACAATCCAGGTATGCTGCGTATTGGTGGGTTTGGGGACCCACCAAAAGTGGGCCAATATGCCTCGTAGGCTTAGATGAATAGGGTCGGTGCGGCTGCGGTAGAATGTTACAGCGAACCCGCGCCGCCCCACAGAGACGCCGAGGGTTCCTCGCTGGTTTACACCTAACTCTCTAGAAAACAAAAGTGACTTAAATAGATGTGTATATTTTTTTATGCTTGATAGGTAAGCCTAACTATCACACCTGATGGTAAGTGATGATGTGATCGAGGATGTTGTTCAGGCTAACCTAGAATTACTGGCTTTCAAGGACAGCTGCCGGAACACACCGTTAGGTGCTTGATGACAGATTTTCACTTGAGGATGGTATAGCTAGCCAGGCGGGCAATCGCATAATACCCCACCATCATGCTATAACGACTGCCATCCTAATACGACAACCGGGACCGACGGCTTAACGTGCGCTCCGAAGTACGGATGCGCCCAGTAGTTATGTCACTAGCGGTCACTCATCCAACTCATAACCGCGGCGGACGTTGCTTAACTTTACTGATCGGTTAAGAACAGCTAAGCAAACCTAGCTACGAGCGCTTCAAAAATATATCGTTTAATTTTCAATTCGTATTATAAAAATGAGATTATGAACTATAATTAAACTTGCACTCACGATCTGGGCATTCAAGTCACCTCAGAGACCGTGCCTATGGATCCCTTTCTCCGCCATTTTAAAGTTTGATGTATACTCGTACTGTAATTTTGTAAAATAAAATTATTTAATAGTATTTGATACATGCCAAAATGTGTTTAATATGGGACGCTACATGCGTAGACACTTTAGCGCCGTCACATCTTTCTGAAACCAACGTGAGGGCTGGTGCCGCGGATAATTCGGCGGAGCAATTCAAGCGGTGCAAGTATGCTAACCTCGGTATAGGTAACATGTTTGAGACGTTTGGTGTACAGACGTTGGGTCCGTGGGACTGGGAGCTCATCGTACTTTCCAAAACTTATCAGCGCATGATCGATGCGACGTGTGAACAAAATGCTGGCACCTATTTGGCTCAACGAATAAGCATTGCAATTCAACGGGAAAATACTGCCAGCATGCTAGGCACACTGCAAACTGGTAGTGGGCTGGAGCATTTGGACTGCCTGTGAGTCTGCAATGACTTATAGGTTGTCTAAATGCTTTTACTATAGTAGCTGTAGTATTGTATAAAGTTCGTAGTATACTGATAATAAAGGCATACCGCCGGTTAAAAAATAAAGTTTAATGTGTTGTTAGTACAGTGCCAGAACTGGATTCGTGTGTAAAATATTAGTAATAATAATAACGTTATTTCAGATTTATATACTAACTAATTAGTTTTTTTTTTCTTTTACGGTAATATTCCCTATCTCAGGTTTTCTATGACAAAGGCCTCCTATTACTCTTTCCTTTGAAATCTGTCTGATGCTACAGTTCTCCAAAAAGTTCCCACTGTTATTTGAATTTCATCCTCCCACATTAATGACATCATGTATACTCGTATACTTTACTGTATTACCCGGACATCCACTGAACACCAGGCTGAACACAGCCTCCCCATTGTAGGGGGCTTTGCCATAATCCTCTCACACGGCAGGCGTCTTGGAGATCGCAGTATGAGATATCAGTTCGCATCATCCACCCCTATAGCCGGGGTATGCTCAGACTAACTGAGCTAACATGACAATGACTCTCTCTGGTAAACTTGTAATTTGTAATTCGCAGAGCATGCGTATAATAAAAATATTCTAATTATAAGAATGTTACTCGAGTACGTAATAGTATCGCGTTGTGCGAAATTCGAAAGCCCTTGAAACATCTGGTGTCCAACCTCCGGTCTGCATTCTTCGGCGTTAGTTGGAAATTCCTCAACTCTTTCAAAACAATGCCACTGAAAATAACCATGCGTGTCACGCAACAGCATTCCTCGCATACCGCCGCTGACCCACTAAAGTTCTAGAAAAATATGTTTTGTCAACCATAATAGAGCTAGAGAATCTTTCTTTTGACAGCTGAGCACGTATTACTCTTCTAAAAATATATTTTGTTGTAAGGGGTTTTTATTTTATTCTTAAAAGCATAGCCTTTGACCACTATCTCACCTGATGGTAAGTGATGATGTAGTCGAAGATGTTGTTCAGGCTAACCTAGAATTACTGGCTCTCAAGGACAGCTGCCGGAACACACTGTCAGGTGCTTGGCGACAGATTTTCTACTTGAGGGTGGTGGCTAACCAGGCGGGCATTCGCATAATACCCTACCACCATGCTATAACGACTGCCATCCTAAGACGACAACCGTGTACTGTCACTATCGGCATAGAACATATAATAATACTTCGTATAGAATGGACACTCCTCACCCCCCCACCAAAACGAGCCTTCCTCACCCCGCCACCGATTCTGAGCTGTCGCTGGGCTGACTTGATTACGGGACTCGCAACTCGTGCACGATGACGTGGCGACGAAGCGTGACGATTGTACTAGTATTTTAAAAGTTGAGAATGGGGCTCTTGTGTTGTTTACGGTTGCTTATCAACTAAACAAGAAAAGGATAGGAGTTTTTATAGATTCCCTAAGGATAAAACGAGGTAAGTCATTTTTGGTAACCTACACTAAGTACCTACCTGTTTGTCGTTCTTCAGTTATCCAGTAGGTAAATTATAAAAACCGGTAATTCACAGTAAGTACTATTGAAAAAAATACAAACATAATATTTTATCTTTGTATTTTATTCAAACTGCTATTCAAATAATGATTATTTTAGAAGATTTTCGTTTGCAAAAAATATCCGTGGATATCAGCTTCGTTTGCAGCGAAACAAGTGTCTTTGTAACCTATACCTACCTATACCTACCATAGAGAAAAGCAATACACATACCGACCTTCGCCACGGTTGACACGCGGCACACTTCATGATTGTTTATTATACGAGAAGAACATAAATTATGATTGTATTTATTATCATTACTTGTATAAAACGTGAACTTGGAATGATATTTTTTTGTAGTGTAGGTATCTATTACTAATATTTCGTACATGTGCTTGTAAATGTTTTACAATGTATGTAAGATAACCTACGAAATCTAATAAGTCATATTAACAGCATCAAAAGATTGTTAGGTAGGTAAGTATAACAGTTATTCATACGATGACAACCTTAGAGTTCACGCACACATTTGCGTGTTACGCGTGTACAAAAACAACATTTGTGTAGCGTCTGTGTAATAGGTAGTTAGAAAGTGGCTTTTGTATAGAGAATGTGTCGAGTATCCAGGCTGTGCTATCGGTCACCAATCCAACTCATGAGCGCGAGCGACGTTGCTTAACTTTGCTGATTAGTTAAGAACAGCTAAGTAAACTTCGCTACGACCGCTTCAAAAAAAAATATAGAGAGTGTAATTTCGCTATGTATGTGGATTACTAATTAATTTTAAATTAAAGTCATATTTTTTTCCTTTATAGACTAACGGTCTTCATCAAAAATATATATCAAAAATAATAATCCCATATTGGGATTATTATTTTTGAAGCAGTGATGGCTCAGTGGCATTGGCAATGGACTGCCGCGCAGCAGGTCCATGGTTCGAATCCCGCCGCGGGCTTGAGCTTCACCGCATGGTGGAAGGGCATTTTGCGAATGCTCGCCTCGCTAGCGACCACCCTCAAGCAGAAAATCTGTCGCCAAGCACCTAACGGTGTGTTCCGGCAGCAGTCCTTGAGAGCCAGTAAAATTACAGCCACATGAGACTTAACAAGTATGTCTCAAGGTGATGGGCGCAGTGCAGTTCGTCACTTGTGATGAAATGCATCTGTTATAGGCAGAGGATTGACCAAAACCATTTACAAATTACTTTGTGAAATTAAATAATTTTGTAGGTAATTTATTTCAAAGTAATGATGTATTTAAGCCATTTCTATTTATTCTGTTTAAATTACTATTTATGAAACCAGTATTTTTTATGCTTATTATACTAATAAATAATATGCTCAGGATGTTAAGGTGATACTATTCACTATAAGACTAGAAAGTAACCTAGCTCGGACTTTTTGACTGCTTGGCGACATACTTGCTATTTGTGCGGGTAATACTTAGCCTAATATGTCATGTCATGACATATTAGGCTAATATACACATATTAGGCTGCCTGCGGCAGGATTGAACTCGAGAAACCGAGAAACCGAGCGAGTGCGCAGCTGCGTCTGCGAGCTCCCGGCGGGCACACTCGCAGACGCAGCTGCGCACTCGCCCTGATGATGAGCATCTGATATGCTCGAAACCCGGGTCGACGTATTCGATCCTCAACGTGAGTGTTTTTGCCGGTTTAATTTATAATATTTAAATATACTAGAATTGATTAAATATTTTAGAGATCTATTCTTGCGCGTCATTGGCAGAACTGTTTAAACTTGAGAAAGGTCAAGAATGTAAACAAAACTATTAAATTGGACACGAGAACTCATTACGCAACGCAATTGCTTTGGAAGCTTGCAATTATAATATACTAGGTTTTCACTCGGAACGGCTTGCTATGATTCTCTTCTAAGTCGATACGCTCTTGGCAGAGCGGTCGTGGTTGTCATGTAGGAATAGTGGAGTTGGCAGACAGTACACGCCTCACGATGCCCCGCCATTTCTCTCTGCTGGCGGTCATCCTGGCGCACTCATTTAAGGGGTTACCATCATATTTTTTTATCTGGTCGGTCCACCGAGTTGGTGACCTTCCGCGCGATCTAGTACCTTTCACTTTGCCCTGTACGACTAGGTGCTCTATGGACAGATTATTAACATGGCCAAAGAAGGTAAGGATGCGAGACTGTACTGTTGTAAATAGACGCTGCTATATGCTGAGTTCTTGGAGTATGGAGACATTTGTTCGGAACTCAATCCGGAAACTCCAAGCATCCTTCTACAACACCACATCTCCAGAGCGTCTATTTTCTTCCTTTCCACAACTCGCAAAGTCCATGTTTCAGCAGCGTAAAGAAGTATGGGGAAGATGAGTGTCCGCACGAGCCTAGTCTTTGTGGTTTTGGTGATTTTTCTATTCCTCCATACTTTTTTCATCTTGTCCATAGATGTCCTTGCAATAGCCATGCGTCGCTTTATCTCATCAATACACCCGCCATTGTTCGTGATTAAAGTACCAAGGTATAAGTAAGACTGGACCACGTCACAGTTCGCAATCTGGGTAACTTCCGGCGAATTGCTGTTGGCGCGATCAACTATCATCATTTTGGTCTTACTGCGAGTGATCTTTAATCCGAATACTAGACTAGTGCGTTCCATTTTCAGTAGCAAGTCTTTCATATTTTGAGCACTGGTCGCAAACAGGGTCGTATCGTCAGCATAGCGTAAATTGGTGATTTTATATCCACCAATCGTAACACCGTCCGTCCAATCCTCTAAAGTTATGCGCATAATCAGTTCAGTGTATATATTGAACAAGGGCGGTGATATTATACACCCTTGACGAACCCCAGCACTCGGGTGAAAATCACTTGACAAAATTGTATATACGTACTGATGCTGTACCATCCTCATACAGACGTCTCAAGAGATGGACAAGATGCTTTGGTGTTCCCATCTGCAATAAACTTTTCCACAGAACAGGCCATTTCACCGAGTCAAATGCCTCGGAGAAATCACAAAGCAAATGTAGGTCAGCTTGTTGAACTCTCGCGCCTTCTCGATGATCTGTCGTACAATGAGTATTTGTTCTCGCGTGTCTTTACCCTTCACAAATCCGGGTAGTTCTGGAGCGATCTCTTTGGACAGATATGTCTTCAAACGTTCATTAAAAATGTGTAACAAGATTTTGCTCGAGTGTGATATTAGTGCAATAAGGCGGTAATTGTTACATTTCTTTGTAGATCCTTTTTTGTGCAAAGGGGTGAAAACAGTATGCGTCCATTCTGAGGGCCATGTCCCTCAGGAGGGCCATGTCTTGCTATGATATCTATATATAAAAAATTTATTTAGCGAGTCGAAGGTCTTAGGCTGATAGGGCTGATGTGATGCTTTCATTTATGTAGTAGAAAATATTGTTAGTTTCATGAATTGTAAAAAAAAACTGAGCAATAGACAAACTGACAGGTACAAAGGCGTTAGACGTATTTAAATATACGTAGCGAAAAAAAATACCAGCAGTCTAATGCATTTCAGACTGCGGTAGGTTAAATTATTATGTGCTGTTTTAAATGTTAAACACTATAAATTGAAACATAAGCATTTTAATTCATTCAATTTATGTTGGCTGTTTCCGAATGGCTGTAACGACCTGTTATTGCTCTTAATGTGCTTTGTAGTATAGGAGCTAGTCACACATTTCACGTATGTGTTTCATATGATATGATTGTGAAACAAAAACCTGATCAGATATACACTACGGTTTAAATCACGCGAACACTGCTGTTGCTGAATATAAGCTTAACTGAAATAGGAGAATATGCACTGTTTGCGCGCAAACGATGTGAACCGGTTAGCTGCCACGCTTATAACATCTGCTTACTGTTAATTTCCTTCTTCGCAATTAACCTAATATAACCTTCACTTTAATTATTGACCATAGAAGTATTTAATTTCAAGGAAATCTTTTGTGAACAGACTGTTTTAAGTATGAATCCACAAAACAAAAATCTCATTTCTCTGTCAACATTTTAGTTTGATATTTGTGCACACGCTGCACTACCTGTTTCCTGTGATAGTTATATTCAGCCGGAGGTGACGTCATAGATGACATCATATTGCTGTCGTGGTGTAAGTTTAGCATGTTATGAACCGAAAGTTTGCGTGCAAACAATGCAAGTAGCGCATACGAGTATTGCGTGATGTGAACCACGGGGATACAAAATTTCTAACACAGGATAATGTTGGGCAAATACTTTTTCATTTAACTAATCTATTCTCCTAATAAATATTATTTTTTTCAAATATGAAGAAAATAAAAGGTGGATCAGAGGTGCAAAAGAATATAAGTAAAAAACATTTAAAAAAATAGGTGATTGGATAATTTACATTCAAGCTCGTCTACTATATGTGTTACCGAATCTTAGCCAAGAATAAACTAGGAATGCACTTTACATAGAAATGCAACCTTTATTTTCTTCAATCTCTTAGCTCCTATTAGCATGTGTTTAGGGTCGAAATTTGCACAAAATGTTGCGCTTAAAGCCGTTTGTAAATCTTCCCCGAATGTAAACACATGGAGATGAAAAGCGGTCAACGTGAAGGTCAATTGGAGTCAGCTTTTAGAATAATCCAGGGTTGCTATTGTCTGTGTTTCGTAAGCCAAATTCATATTTTCATAAGCCTGCTATGCATTCTGCATAATTATATGGATGAGAAATTATTAAAATTTTTCTTACTAAATACCCCTATAAGAGAATATATATATATATAATAGGTACAAATAGTTGCTTGAATAGAACCCTAAGGATTACTCTATTTTCCTATAGAACTTACCTTTATATTATTTCATAACAGTTACACTAGTTAAACATAAAACATGTGTATGTGCAAGTTGGGCTCCGACACCAAAGGTTCCGTATACAGAATAAGTTGATACGAAAAAAAGTTTAACAAATAAAATTACTTCAAACGGAAAATCTCTAACACAATATATCTAAAACAATATATGTACTAAAAAGTTGACACGTATTTACGCATTATTGGGGGTAACTCAAATCTCAATCAAATTTAAATGGGACCACATGACAAGCACCAGCTTTCAAATATATAAAAATTTTTACCAAAAAAATAGAACCGACTTCAACACTCAAATGTGTGAAATAACTTGTTGAAGTCGGTACCATGACGGTTCAAAAGTACCTATCATCACAAAATTGTGCGCATGGTACCGACTTCGACAAGTTATTTCACACATTTGAGTGTTGAAGTCGGTTCTATTTTTTTGGTAAACATTTTTATTTCGCCCTTTTTAGTGACTCTTGCTACTTATGGGCTTATGTTTAACTTACTACCAGATATAGTTACATATAACAGACTAAAATTAACCCCCCCATTTTAATGTAAACTTAGAACCAAAGTTTTAAAATCTCGCTATCCTATTTAAGCAAAATTACTCTTAGTAAATCATTGTTAACCCAAAATATAGATAAATGATCACTGTTTAATATTGCCATATTAAATAAGTAAAGCTGTCTCACTCTCTCGTCGCACATCAATCAACATGCCTATTACAAAATTTATTTTGTAGGAACACTCCTACACAATAAATTAATAAAAAATAGTAATTTAAGTGCTGTGTAACCCAAACTATGTTCAAAGGACACTAATAATATCAAGTCAGTTATTGAAGACTTTCATTTATAGCGAATACAACAGGATCCCTTAAATATTTAACAATCACCAAAAGTAGTAAATTATCATCAAAATTAAACTTGCTGTAATTCTTCTGGCGCATCGCCGGCCGCTGCCGCGGCACGCTCGCTATGCTCGCTCGGCTCGCGCGTTGTTGTGGTCGCAAGTAACCTAACGCTCCTCCTCGCTTCGCTCGTCGTCGCACCTAAACATGGCTTTGAGATTTAGTGATAATTTACTACATTTGGTGTTCGATTACAATTTTTGGTATCCAAGCATTTTATGGTGATCATTATATTTAGTCCCCTACTTATGGGATCAATTGTCATTTACTGTTAATGACATACGGTTTCAGAACGATAGGAAAGATTTGAGTTATGACATCCTGTCATGTTAGCTCAATTGGTTAGACCATACCCCGGCTCAAAAGGTGGATGGACGCGGGTTCGAATCCCGCATAAAACTTAAATTTTTCCCATCGTATATTTGTGATTTCGTAATGTAATCCGCATAGCAGGCGTTATTGCAAACCTAACAATATTAAAATAAGACTTTTTTTTAGTTTGTAGCATAATACACGTTTTATCTTCCTATCCAAAATTTTATTTCTATCTTATACCGTTGAGGAAATATTACTGTGCTACCACCAAATTTGAGCTTCGATGAGAATTCATCATGATAGGAAAAAACTTTTCAGTTATTGGGTTGTAACTCAAAAACGGCTTGACCGATTTGATGAAATTTAAATGGGACCACATGGCAAGCATCAGCTTTTAAATAAAAATAGAGCTATCAAAATCGGTTCACCCAGTCAAAAGTTCTAAGGTAACAAACATTGACTATAATATATGGACAGGAAAACACTTTTTCAGTTTTTGGAGTGTAACTCAAAAACGGCTAAATCGATATTGATGAAATTTCAATGGGACCACACGGCAAGCATCAGCTATCAAATAAAAAAAGAACTATTGAAATCAGTTCACCCAGTGAGAAGATATGAGGTAACAAACATAAAAAAAAAAAAAAAAAGTACAGACGAATTGAGTACCTCCTCCTTTTTTGAAGTCGGTAGAAAAGAAAATAAACCAAATCGGTTCAACCAGTATACATTTATGAGGTTACGCACACAAAAACACATACAAGTCTTAATTGAGATTCTCCTCCATTTTAGTCGATTAAAAATACATTGTTTTGGTGCGGAAAGTACCAAACAAACGAGTCGATATCCTTAGCGGGAGCTCGACATGCACTAAGCCTGTTTTTAGTATTTATTATAATACTTTACATATTGAACTAAGTTTGGAGCTAGTATGTATTACCGTTTAAACTACAGCACAAAAAGGAAAACGTTACAAGAAACTCGTTTCTTGAATATGGACCTCCTTTTTTTATTGATTTTTTGTTATTGTTTTTATGAGTAAGGCAATCCGCCATTCTAACATATTATGTGAAAATTTCAACTAACCTTTTACCGTACCAAATGTGATGATGCGCTAAAGGTCAGACGGACGGACGGACGGATAGACATCCGATATTTAGTAATAGGATCCCGTTTTCTACTATGGAACTCTAAAAATACCAAATCTTACTGAGAATGGTTTCATTCTGCCTTAGTTTTTGCTATTCGAAGAGGCACATTAAAAGCGCTGCGAAGCTATGTGGAGGCTAATTTTGAAGGCGTTACTACGGCGCTACTACGTACGATTATTCAATAATTAATTTATACTTAAACGTTCTGGGTTAGTATGCTTTAGATAGAACACACAAAAATATTTTCCTTTAGCAAAAATTTATAAAAGAAGTTTGAGGTTTGTTCTCTGATTGCTATATTCTAAAAGTACCGCGTGGAAATCCTTCTTAAAAATTATTGAACTTCATCGAGTCGTATCGCTTTAAATGCAATGAGTAAATTGTACTTTAGAATTTCTAGAATAGATATGTATTTATTAGGGGTAGCAACCCTGCGCAAAAATCGAAATTAATTATGTAACAAGTGCGTAAAAATATGTATTTGCAATCCATTTGTTGGATAAGAAGTAATTTATTCACTTTGTTTTTTACCTCTTGACGTACCTAGACGCTTGGTTTAGCTACAAATACATCTATCTAGTTTATACAAGACTATTACTTGTAAATATGTGATCCAAATTGAAGAATAAGTATTTAAAATGTTAGACCAACTACGTCGTTCTAAGCACAATAGGAAAAAAATACCTGTACCGGCTTCCAACTCTAAAAAGTATGTAAAATAACTTGTTGTGCTCGGTACCGTGCAAATTCAAAACACTCTGAGCTCGCATTATCACTCACTTCCACAAATTATTTAACACTTTAGTGTTGGAAACTGGTGCCTTATTTTATAAATAAACTGTTTTATTGATACTGGTTAGAAAAAATAATAGTCACTTGCATAACATACTGTTGACTTTTGACAGGAATTGCAATTACCTACCATTAAATTATCCAGGAATGCAAATACTTCTTGACCGATGTTGAAGAAATTTATATGGGATCTTCAAGGAGGTATATTGTACCCTCAGAGTAATTAAGTTTGTCAGAGATTTTTCCCAACAGACTATGATGTCCAAAACACCAACATGGTAAAAAAATAAATAACAAAACCTAAAACAAAACATTATTACTGAAAAATACATTATACATCAGTTATTATATAATTCTACACAACTATTATTAACAAAATACTACGAACTATATACAACACTACAGCTATTACAATAAAAGCATTTTATATCCCTTCAAGACGTTGCAGACTCATAGGCAGTCCAAATGCTCAAGCCCACTACCAGTTGGCAGCGTGCCCCGCATGCTGGCAGCATTGCCCCGTTGAATTGCAATGCTTATTCTTTGAGTCAAATAGTTGCCAGCATTTTGATCACGCGCATTATTATTATTATTATCAATAATATGTACTAAACATCCAAGTCCTATTACTTTAAAATACAATCACAATAAAATAATACAAAGAAAAGAAAATACAAAATGTCCATAAAATCAATATGTCAATTTATCATATAAAACCATTATAAGCTAAGTTTATATTAAATTTCATGATAATTCAAATACAAATATGCATGTCTTATTAGGGTTCCCTTGTAGTCAGCAAATAGATCAACATTCTCGTCATAAATAAGCAAGTCTTCAAGCACGGCGCGCGCACGAGCAGGGGGCGCATTTTGGGCGCGGCTTGTACGTACGAGCGGCATTGCGGGACATTGCGCAGCGCTATTGTCGTTTCACGCCTGGGCACCTGTAGCCCTATCTAAGTACACTCTGATTGTTCAATTTATTGCGAAGTACTGATAAATAGTGCACTACAAGCAGTAGTTTCCGTCTGAGATTAAGTGTATTGAGCCGACCATACCCGATACGAACATAGACGGATATAGTAGGGATAGTATCCATTGGCTCCTATTGAACTACAACCGAGCAAAACAAGCACAAGCCTTACGAATTTCGGTTCGCCAAGTTTTCATCAAATCCTGTATATTGGTTAATTATTCTGAAGAATCGTTTTGTATGGGAAATCTTCTCTATTGAAGACAAAAAATGTATCGGACAGCTAATAAACCAAAGGAATTAAGATCAAGCATATGCGTGCAATATTCACAAAGCTTAATCATTTGGTATCAAAAATATACTGAAACTACGTTTGGCTAAAATTTTCCCGAACAGTGCCAATTTGCACAGTTAACCTGAGACAGTAAAACGCTTCCCAAATAACTTTCAGCATTCCAGACGCCGCGGTTATTTTCGCCGCCATTAACAGTTGTATAAAAATATATCAGTCGCAGATGAAATGTGTAGGTGCTAAATAATAAGTCTTGTTTTTATAGCGGCGACAGCACATCTCCCTGGAATTTGGCCGGGGAGCAAGGACATACAGATTATTGTCAGTAAGAGGTTGCACTACAAATTATAACAGTATTGCAATATTAGTCAGATTCTAATCTAAAAAGAATCAAATCGCTTGTTTTCAAATAGTTTTTAGGTTTATACCTGGTATATGCCTACTTATTTTTACATTTTCACGGTAATTGTGAAAATAAAATACTATTCGTTAGTAAAATACAATACAAGAATTGTCGTAATGTGTCAAGCTGATTAAAAGTACCCTTCTTTACGCCGCAGGCAGAGGTGTCCGAAACTCACGTTTTGTCTAACATGTCTTGTCCTTTCCATGCTATAGAAGTTTCACTAACTAGCTAACTTACCGAGTATAGTACAGATAACAAAAGTTTGTACTTCATTAAGACCTTTTAAAATCATTATCTGCAAGTGACATTGTAATCGCTAGCAATGACAATAGATACTTCATCTCTTGTTCCTGTTATTTCATATTTACCGACAGCCAACTACGCAGCAATGTAGACTTTGTAGGCTTGGCGGCTGAATCAACGACCCAGGTGGTGGTATCTATTTACACACCATCGTATTTGTTATCCTAGGTCATCCAGGCAAAGGCGTATCAAAATCACGACGGTTCCGAGGTCAGATTCACATAGAAGAGGTATCCTCTCCGTGGATTCATAATCCCTGCCTGACTGAGGGACGTATTTAGAACTTTCCATACTGCTTATACGATTGTTTACTAGATGTCATCCATTACGTAGTAGCTATAGCGTAATCTGTGCGTGGACACGTAGTAACAGTGAGCTGGTCTGTGACGGCACTGAAACTGATAGTCGAAGAAAGAAAATACTAATGATACCAATGTGTATTTTGTATTACCCTTTAGGATTTATGGAGTATTTCACATCTTAGTGATTGATACTGTACAAGGCGTGAAAGGAAATAATGTGCCATATTCGCAGCGTCCTACTCAAGACAACGTGAGTCTCTAACAGGGAGTATCTAACAGGGAGTTAGAGACTAAAGTAAGGTGCACAAACTGAGCTCGTTACCCTCTTCAGGCCCTGCTATCCTCAAATTAGAATCAGACCACAGACCTGAATTTGAAAGCGATCTATTTTCACACAAAGAATTTAAAAATGTTAAAATACCTTAGTATTGTTATATTCTTGTCAATATTTTCGATAAAGAATTTGTTTGTAATGCCAAAACTGTCTTAGTTAGAAATTAGTTTTATGCAATGAAGTTTTGAAACATGGAAAAATCGTTCCATGGAAATTAAAACTGCAAGTTATATAATCGTTTTTTAAAGCCCTTTATACATAACTCGATGGGTTAGGTAGAAAATAAGATGGGCTCTTAGTGTCACTTGCGCTATCAAAACGAATCTAGCGATATAAAATCGGTTAAACCGTTAAGATGGAATAAAGAAACACGCAAACATGAGTTTACATACATACATGACCCTGAACACATGACACTCCATTTTTGGGCAGTCGTGTAAAAAAGAGGAGATTCTCAATTAGTCGTTTTTACTTATTCCAACATCACCTCTAAGTGGCTTAACCTATTTTACTGTATGAGATATCATTATATTTGTCTTGATAGCTAAGTGGCATTAGGTACATAAAAAACTAAAAAAAAACAAACTGGCAGACGAACGCCATATGGAGCATCAAAATGAAAATATTTAAAAACGATTTCAAAAATTATACCTACATAACTTGCAGTTCTAATGTCAAGTTTAAGGAAAATAAATACCTAATGTGCCTTCGGGGTTTTTACTTTTGTAATTCATTTATACTTGTTTGTCTGTTTGTTACGCGATTACTCCGCAATTTGTAAACCTATTTAGATGGTAGAGTACACGCTCAAGTTACTCCTCCTTAAATTTCATCAAAATCGGTTGAGCAGTTTATAAGTTACAGTCAATGAACTGAAAATCGTATTTCCATACCTGGATGATTAGTAATTGCTACTATTGTCGATGGTGAACAGTACTTTACGATGATCATGTAAGTATTCATAACTAAAAATAATGTAAAAAATATTATTAAAAAAACCAGCACCGACTTTGTTTTTATTTTTTATTTTATGTTTTTGTGACTGAACAAGCCCAAGGCCCACCTGATGTGAAGTGGACTAACCTCTGCCTATAACAGACGCATTTCGTCAACGACGAATTGCATTGTGCCCGTCACACTGAGGCCTCCAGTTGGTAGGTTTCATTAGCCTGTAATTTTTCTGGCTCTCATGGACTGCTGCCGGAACACACTGTTAGGTGCTTGGCGACAGATGTTCTACTTGAGGGTGGTTGCTAGCCAGGCAAGCATTCACATAATGTCCCTTCCACCATGCGGTGAAGAAAAACAAAAATGTTATTCAGGCTAAAATACATTACTGGCTCTCAAAAATCTTTCGGTATACACCGTAACTTCTTAGCAAGAAACTTTCCACTAGATTGGTAGCTCAGGCGGGCATTCGTAAGTGGCCTCCGACCATATTATTAACCCTGCTATCCTAAGACAACGTCCGGGATCCTCTGAAGCACCGAAGCGCTCAATCAGTGATTTCACGTTGTCACTAGCGGTCAGACTAGCGTGGCAAGTATCGCGATTCGAGCCCGGTTTATGCGCGACCCGGGCGTGGAGGCCACGTGGTTATGGCGCAGTGCGGGGCGGCTACGTGGTAATCATACCTGAAGCTGCCTCTCACTTGTGCCTGAAAGCCGCGCACGCACTGAAAACTATTTGCAGCGTTCCGCGCCCGCGCCGCGGTCTCGTCTGGACCAGCCTCAGCACCCTGTTATAGTACCACCAACTTAACTGTGCAGTTCGCGAGGGCGCTGCTGATCAAGGAAATCAAATACAAACTGTCACAATTTGAAGGAATGTTGTAGTTCTTTTTTCTGCCACCTGAACAGATAAGTTTGTGGGTCTGTACATTATCATATGATCATATCCATAGACAACATATTATTATGATATTACATGATTGGCTGGGCAAACTGAGTCTTTTAAATATTATAGTACAATAGGGCCCAAATCATGACCGCAGCGGATGTTGTTAACTTAGTTCATCAGTTATGAACGACTAAGCAAGTTACGCTATGAGCGCTTGAATTGCTATTTATGTAATTGTAATTTTGTAATCAGTTTTTGTATAAGGTGACAAAAATAAAATAATTTTAGTGACGTCTGGAGTGCGTTCGAGAAAATTGCAAGAAGCCCAAACTCAGAATCTAGTTAGAATATAACATTCTGTTAAAGAATTTGAAAAGCGTAATTTTTGGTTTTAGTGATCAGTCCGATGGCACTATATTGTTTTAAGATCATTATAAGACCGTTCATCATAAGATCGTTCGTACAAAATGTCCTCAACAGTTGCACCTTAAAAACGTTTTACAAAAACATGGCTTCAGTTTGGAATGTTAAGATGAAAATATAATGTTATTTCTACACGATGGCGATACTATCAATATGTTGATTGACATTGTCATAACACATGTCCAACGCCTACACAAATAATGTTCCATCGCTAGTTCTACGATACCCATTAAAACGTTAATGTAACCATTCCATTAAGATTCTAAACACAGAATACATTTGTTAAGTATTTTATAGAGTAAAAATAATAAGTCTGCTCTGTACGAGCAAAATAAACATTTTAAAAATAACCAGACCGCAACAAGAATATCTACATGTTATGCTAAAAAAATATCTACCTTACAACATTGAAGAAACGCAAATACTAAATTAAATAAATACGTAACTGTCTGCCTTGTTTAACCTGGATTGAATTAGTTTAACATCACTTACTGATGCAGATGAACAAATACTATAAATTACCTAAAACTCGATGGAAGTAACCAAAATATCTACTATCAGAAGTTAACTTTTATGTGTGGCATGTTAGTTTCATCAAAATAAAGAGGAATATAAAATTATAAGAAATATTGTCAAATAATATATTTAGCCATAATAAATATAGTTAATTTATAAATAAATATATCTATAAATAAACAGGTTATTTCTAAATTAACTATAGGTTATTTCTATATTATATAATTAATTAATAAAAATATATAAAAATAAATAGGTTATTTCTAAATTAACCAGGTATAATTTATGATATTCTTAAAGTGATAAAACGCTGTTTTTCTTAGAATTATTTTTATGTTTCTGAACCAGTGTTGAAATTAATTATGGTTGTTATTAGTAATCTATGTTGACATGTGATTTTGAGAGCCAGATTATATCTTCAAACACATCAGTTTAATAGGTGTTATTTTCAATGGGTATAATATAAGTCAAGGTATCTATATAAAAATAATATCTCGTACGATTAAAGAAGTGGAACTCTCATACAACTACCGCATTGATTGCGGACTCATCAAGTTTATAATTAACAAAACGTGTACAATCCGAATCAGTGATGGCTCAGGGGCATTGGCTATGGACTGCCGTGCAGCAGGTCCATGGTTCGAATCCCGCCGCAGCCTAGAGATTCACCACATGGTGGAAGCGCATTTTGCGAACGCCCGCTAGGCTAGCGGCAAGTAGAAAATCTGTCGCCCAACACCTAACAGTGTGTTCCGGCAGCAGCCCTTGAGAGCCAGTAATATTACAGGCACATGAGACCTAACAACTGTACGTCTCGGTGAGACGGGCACAGTGCAATTCGTCTTTGAAGAAATGCGTCTGTTATAGGCAGAGGTTAATCCACTTAACATCAGTTGGGCCTCGGGCTTGTTCCGTCACAATTACATAAAAAAGTACAAAAAACTTCCCAATTCAATGGGACTGGTTACTTGACTTGGTTATTAAAAATGATCGCGTCTGATAGGTCACGTCAAGGTTGCGCTGCACGGTACACTTATTACACCACGCCCGCTGCGGTTAGGTTTGCGATCTTCTGTTTTTCAATTCAATTCAATTCATTTATTTGCTTGAATACGACAAACCTCTGTCTATACAGTCTCATGTGCCTGTAATTTCACTGGCTCTCAAGGACTGCTGCCGGAACACACCGTTAGGCTTGGCGACAGATTTTCTACTTCAGGGTGGTCGCTAGCCAGGCGGACATTCGCAAAATACTCTGCAACATGCGGTGAAGCTCAAGCCCGCGGTGGGATTCGAACCATGGACCTGCTGCGCGGCATTCCATAGCCAATGCCACTTAGCCATCACTGCTTCAAATGTTCTAAAAAAACCGCGGACATGGTGGGAATATCGTCAACTTCAGTCAGAAGGATAGTCCGCAAAAATAAAGGAAGCGGTGAGTTCACTTCGCCAAGATAACTTTCACGCTATAGGTACGGCAGATTGTTCAACATTTTTTCAAGACAGCAAAATACATAAGTGTAATTTAGTAAAGGTAATTAATAATTTTGTACTTTCTCAATAAAATAAGAAAACACATACCTCGTCAAGCACAAGTCACACAATCAAATCTGAAACTTCCACTCTTGAACAAGGTTCCAATGGGGGGGGATTTGCCATAATATCCACGCTTGGCAGGCGTCTTGAGGATCGCAGTAGAATTTGTTAGTTCTCCAGAAGGTGCTGCTTATGTGCTACCTTCCGGTATTTTTGTGGCCCAACGTCCCATGGGATACCGGGTTATAATATCACTCCCGTTTCTTCCCGTGAGTGTCTTAAGAGGCGACTAAGGTAAATATATAAATACGGTATATAGGTGTGGAATTATTTCAATTTAATAAAAATGTGTGAAACTTATCGCAGCAGGGAGCGCCGTTACGGATTACGTAAAACATTTTGAAGGAAAAATATTGAATACCCCAGTCAGTTTGACAATGACATATATTGACATTTCTTTGTTTACCTTTTTGATCTAGAAATAAATCCAGAGTATAGTGATATACATCTACTCAATAATCTCTCTAGTCTCTATAATTAATACTTTTCCGTCGATATAATTTTTTTTTTTTAAATCGTAATAAGTTTTTTGTACCTTCTTGTTCCAACACCTAAAATCCTTATCTACATATCTTTATCTATATTTCCCTTTCGTTTCTCCAAAAACTAATTTCTCCATGCTCGTTGTACAAGTTGCCATTTCATTTCAGCATTCAATCATAATCTACAACTTTTTTTTAAAATGTTTTAGTATAATTATTCATTCTTATCATGAAGCGTAATTTTTGGTGGGGTTCATTGACCTATATTCGGCATGACCTTGATTTCCAATTCAAATATGATTCCTTAGAGCCGTGAAGCCTCTCCGGCCAACTATTTACTTTTTTCTTCTATTTTGGTGCAACAACTACGTTGCTATATTTGGGTCGGTAGGTACTTATTTTATTCCTTTTTCTAAACTGCATGATTAAAAACTGTTTCAGCTTGTAGCGGGCTTTCACCTACTTAGTTTTCATCTACAAAGCCCTATCTTTTATGCAGTTTCTTATAACTCCATTAACTCTTTCCTAATGTTTATTAAAAACACCCCCATTCGAATCCTATAAGTCTTCTTCCTGTGCAATATCCATCACCACTGCATCGAAATCATTCCAAATCTTATAGATAAGAGCTTATAGTACAAACCCACTAATTTAACTTAGAACTATATCTTGAATGACTTTACAACTCAATTCAATCAATGTATTCACTCTCTTTCATTTTATGTAATACACCTCCTATGTTTCTTACCAACACTTTTAGATTTAAATACGTATACCCACGTCACTTTTTCAAGTCTTTGTTCCCTCCCGTCTACTATGCTGTTCCACGGTAAAAAAAAAAAAAACATACTAATAAATATTCGGAGTTTAAGTTTTTCTTAAAGCTGTACACTACAAAAAAATATTAAAAAATTAACTTACTTATACTTACTTTTCCAAAAGTAGTGAAATGAAAAATAGTTCAAAAATGAAAAAAGGTCATTTATAGCTATAGGGCATATCTTGAAAATATTCCCCTCCAAACTCAAAGCATTCGGCGAACCACATTACGAAATATGAAAAAAAAAATTATCTTGCTTATCGAAAAATAACCGCTGAAATTCTTTGACGTGCTTCTGCAATTTTCCCCTACAAAGCATTTTTTGCTGTGAGAACCCGAGAAACGTGAATGTGAATGTTTCTCGCCTTCTCGTTCTCCCACTCGCCTGGTCTCCAATAACTGTCGGTTATATATGTTACTCAAAAAAAGAATATAGATTGTAGTCAAAGCTTATTGAATATTTTCAATCAGAGCCATTCTGCATACCGGATAGGAACAAGAACACATGTGAGAATATTTGAAACTGTAGATTGATCACATGCTCGCTAGAGCCGGCGAGCGCAAGAATGAGAAGGCGACAAACTATTCACATTCATGTTTCTCGGGTGTCTCGGGACTTCTCAGCGATAGTCTGGTTAAAAAATAACTACTTACACAGTGACCAGTAATTTTCACAAAAGAACTAATGTATTGAAATTTGTCTTCAATTTAGGAAAGTTTAAAAAAAATCTAGTCTTTATTTATTCGGTGGCTATACATTCGGAACAACTTAGGTACTTATAAATGTTTTTCATTCATATATTTTTTTACCGGCGGTATGCCTTTATTAACAAAATACTACGAACTATATACAACACAACAGCTACTACAATAAAAGCATTTAGACAACCTATAAATCATTGCAGACTCACAGGCAGTCCAAATGCTCCAGCCAGCCCACTACCAGTTGACAGCGGGCCCAGCATGCTGGCTTTTAATTTCATCCATATTAGTACTAACTGTACCAACATTATCAACATATTTGTCTACTCTATCAATAACATTCCATATTATGCTATATAGGGTGCAACACGGTTTGTTTTCGGATAACTTCTCAATTATTGAAGCCCCTGGAAAATTTGAATCTCTATAGTAAAATATTACTTTTTTGGACAACTTTTTAGACTTCTAAATTTCAAACAGAGAAACAGCGGAGTCTGGTTAATAGGCTTCTGTTTTGCTCTTTGGGTATGGAATCTTAAAAAGTTGATGCTTGGTAGTAGTTTTTACAGTCTACCAAATTTTCGTCTAAATAATAAATACCACCTAATGATATTTTTAACAAACTTGAAATCTTTACGCGAATTCTCAGATTTAGTAGCACTAAACGTCCGTTTTATTTAAACTGTAACCAGTAAATAGTATTGCGTTGTGAACATTTGTAAATCCTAAAAGTTGTTTTTATTGCGTTTCTAATCCTCAATCGCCGCTAATGCGCGATTGGCGCAAGTTGTCTGGCGATAAACAATTTAGACGTGCATGCCTACTGACGTACGTACACGTAGACCTATAGGAATTTCTCGACACATCTAATTATACTTAGCTAGTTCAGGAGAGTAAATGAATAAAGACAATCCGGAGCGATGATGGCCGAGCGGTTATAGCTATGGACTGCCGTGCCGCTGGTCTGTGGTTAGATCCCCACCGCCGTGGCGGCATTATGGCGGAAGATTATCTTACGAATGCTCACCTACCAACCAGCTAGCTACCACACTCAAGTAGAAAATCTGTCGCGAAGCACCTATAAGTGTGTTCCGGCAGCAGTCATTAAGAGATAGTAAAATTACAGGCCCATGAGATTTAACAACTGTACGTCTCAGGGTGAAGGGCGCAGAGCAGTTCATCTGATGTAGGCAGAGGTTACCGCTTAACGTAGGCCTCGAGTCCCATAAAAAACGTTTATTACGTGATAATATTTTCGGATTTTTCGACTAAAATACCTAAACCGTTGAACATAAGCTTTCTGATAGAATACGGCTCATGAAAAAAAGAGCTGGCCAAGTGCGAGTCGGGCCCCTCAAATTTTTGGGTTCCGTAATTACAATAGCCCGTGTAAGATAAAATGTTTGTTGGTTTTGAATTCAGCCATATTGTCGTTATCTTCAGTATGTGATTTGAGTTTTTGAGATAGACCCTGAAGTAACACAAATGGTCTACAATTTACTAACTTAGCGGCATACCTCAATATTTATTTAAGTCGATTTGAAGATTTATAAAAAAATAATCTTTATGATCTCTACAACACCGATTACGAAACAAATATCCGAAGCAAAAAATGTACCTTTTCCATCTTGCTTCTATTACTTAGAGCATTTTCCATTAGAGCACCCTGAAAAATAATTTAATAGATTTTCTAGTCCAATATCCATCTTTGGGTAAACAATTTGCACTAATAGGTACCAACATTTTAGGTTTGTAACTCAGTCCTTCCAAGAGCAAGAGACCATGACATAAGAACGGAAAGACATACAGCAGTCTGGCTAAAATGGTTCCGTTTTGCCCTTTGACAACGGGACTCTGGTGACAAGATAAATCCGATCACGATTGCATACATTCACAAATCGTTGCATAACCTTGGAAAGCGTTATAAAGTACTGAGCTCATGACCTTTGCATGTAAATTCGATTTTGTTTTGGCGTATGTCTGTCCTAGCATTATCGTTTTATTATTTAACCTGCGTTAAATAAATAAAATATATATCGTATCAACAACCAGTCTACCTTTGAACAAAGGCATCTCCCCATCAATGCACAGCTGGGACGGAGGGGCCGCAGTGTAAGACAGCAATTCTTCAGAAGGCGCTGCTGCGCTGCGGGAAGGATGACGCCTAACTCCCACAGCATATTGCAAGCGGTGCCATTCTAACCCAGAACCCCGCGGGAAATATATCATGAAATATAAATACAAATAAGCTCCTTTTATTTTAAAAACTCTATGCTGTCAAATCTACGCAACTTTTCTTTTTGACTACATAGTTTTTGACCTTCAAACATGTATTTGTATACTATAAATTAACCGGCAAAAACACTCACGTTGGGGATCGAATACTTTGACCCGAGTTTCGAGCATATCAGATTATCATCAGGGAGAGTGCGCAGCTGCACAGCGAGATTACGTGATTTTGTTTTCCGGTTAATTAATAGCATTTAAATATGTGTGAAACTAACAAGAATTTTATTTCATGTATTCGAAGTTTTCAATGGACAAAATTGTAGAGTGTAGCACTTCCTAGTTCCACAGGCTTAGTTAATCGGCTATTACAACTTTGCATAGCTTTGGGTGTTGTTAACATATTTTTTGTAATAAAACTAACGCAATACAGTTTTTACGACGCATAAAACAAGGCTGAAAATAAGCTGTAAATTTTTTTCTCACGTTTTTATTATTATGGACAGTGGCATTTTTAGTACTTACGAAAACTTTGAAAGCGCCAATGATTTTAGTGGTGTTATAGCCAGCAGGTGTCATTTTGAGTTTTGTTGTGTTGAAATAACAAGGTTGAGTCACCGAGGACATGGATTTTTTTTATAAATATAAAGAACATATATATTTAGTATATCACCAAAAGTATATTACGCCACGTCAGTGGACAAATGCAGAAAGAATCTCAAATGGTTACCGCGAATAAGAAGACGTAGGATGCGTGTTATATGATATGAATCACTTAGTAGGGACCAGGTTGAAGAAATTGTGAGGGTCAATTACTATCATGCTAAGTTTAACGCTTCAATAAACATAAAAAAAATACATGTTTGCTGTACGGGGGCCCCTTACTTTTTAAACTTTTGTGGCCTGAGGAAGATACAGAACTTTTATCAACATCGGGAGAGACAAACACAAAAAAAAAAATTGTGTTATTGATCTGATCCTCGAACATGTCGGTGGAGACGTAGCCAACCTACGTGATAATGGCAGAGAGTTTGAACTAATTGCCTTTATTCAATCAAGAATCAAGAATATTGCGAAATTTGAGTTACAATATGGTCTTAATCAAGGTTATAGATGCTCGATATCTTGCCGAATGCGGTGTACAATTAATTTTTAAAATAAAATTTATTATAAAAATTAATGGAGATTATGTTAAGTGTTTTATTTTAAGGTTGAACTGGCCGGTCACATCTCCATACAAACGTCGCAGGGTGATCACTCCCTTGAGATTTAAGTCCAGACTTAAGCATACTCGTAATACCGATTAATATCGTCATTATCTAGGCTTGTATGATGCCAAAATTTTAAAAAGATATTTAAGTTGTAAGTTATGAGCCTCGAAAACTTTATATGAAAATGTTTCGAGGCTAATAATTCTCAAGTTAAATATTTTTTTAATATTTCGGCATCATACAAGCCTAGATAATGATGAGATCAATCGATATTATGCTTTGTTTTGGACCTAAATCCTCAAATAAGGGAGTGATCACCCTACGACGTTTGTATGGAAAACGGGCCGGCCAGGTCACCCTTAATATAGGAAATAATTTTTTTAAATTGTTTTTTTCTCATTTTGGTTGTCATTCTCGAGAGACCGCGTGCGCTCACTTGTTTTACACGCGTGATTTCGACAATAACATGACAGGTTTATTGAGACAAACAATTACCTTTTTTTTGGCACAAAATATATAATAAAATAATCTTAAAATGTTTATCAAGCAATTACCTTTTTTTTGGCAAAAAATATACAATAAAATAATCTTAAAATGTTTATCAAGCCACAAATTTATGCCATACGTTTTATATGTGATTTAAAAAATTCAAAACTACGCCTTCAGCTCACATCAATTTCTCACTCAATCGGAAGACTATATACATTAGAACAAGAATGTAAACGTCACATCCTAAATATTTCTATACTGTTTTAATTAGTAATATAAGTCTATAATATACTATCGGCGTGCCTTATAATTATAACTCTTATTATCGTTTATTATATTTATATTATTGAATTAACCTTCACAACTGACTCCCTCTCACATACACAAACACAATACACACAGAGAGGAACACTATACACGAACACGAACAATAACAGACTTACAAAACTTCCAGATCGCATAATTTCACGAAATTCAGCGGTTAAGTGGCTAGCCAGATCGTGTGATATAACACCACTGGATTATTTTTTGTGGGGCTATGTTAAGGAACGAAACGTTATACGGAACCAATCGAATCGATTGCAGCCTTCAAATTCCAAATCCGTCATGTGATTAACGAAATAGACCCGCCATTTTACCATAAAGTGATTAAAAACTTTGATGAAAGAATCGACATCTGTCAGCGTGCTTGGACATTTGCCAGATATCATTTTTCATTCGTAATTGCAAAACTTTTCTCTTCGTAATACAATAAAAATTTGAATCATCTTCAAATACATCTAAATTCTTTGTTTTAAAAAACAAAGTTCTTGTTGAATAACCTTTTAAATTGTACTCGTATAAAAAAGCATAAGGATATTAAAGTAACTAAAACCAACTGAAAATGGACACAGAAAGGAAAACATCTTTAATTTATATCAATGACATAAATAGGATAGACACAATCAAACATTTGACACTGTATGCCGACGATACATGTTTATTTTATTTCGGAAAATCTATCCATATTTAATTTCGAATGCACAAAAAGATTTAGATAAGCTAAATGAGTGGTTGCTTCATTACCTATTGACAATTAATACAGCAAAGACGTCCTACATGATCGTATCTGCTAAAACATAAAATATCCCGAGTTTGAACCACTTACAATAAAAAATGAAATTGTTAAAATATCACACCGAGAAAAGTACTAGGGTCTGGTCAATGATAATGTGGAGACCACACATTCGACATGACAAATCCAAATTAATACAATTACTAGAAGCACTTAGGAAGATGGCTCATTGTATACCAAAGACAGTCAAACCAATAATAATAATTTTTTTAATAAAATCGCATCTGCAATATTTAATTGAGATTTGAGGAACTGCTGCATTAACTAATCTAAGCACATTACAGATAACACAAAACAAAAACATTAAAGTGTTGTACCGTTTCATTTATCGACCAAAAAATTATACGAAAAAAACTAAAATATTCAATGTTTCGCAAGTATACAAATATAACACCTGCCTTTTAATAAAAAAAAAACTACCAAGACAGTTAAATAACAATAAATAAACAAACATATGACTAACTATAAAAAAATAAACACAATCTTTGAGACAAATATACTTACAATTTTACTAGCTGCGCTTAGCACTATCTTCGGAAAGAAGACATTATTGTTAACAAAAAATGTAAAAAAAAAGAAAAAACTAAAGTTACACATTGAGACATGTACCAGCGATTAATCAATGTTACATTTTTTTTTAAACTTTCATTGTATCTCATTATAAGTGATGTAATTATATCTTATGACAATAAAGTTCTTTAAACCCAAACTTCTAGTTCCTTTATGTAATTTCAATATCATTTGTTTCACGGTTAGCTACTGCGTTTAACGTTTAAGGTTCATTTCGGTGCCTTGTGGCCGATATACAAATATACAACAAGTCTCACACAGCTCGATTTATGCGCTCCTTCTTACCGCATACTTGCAAAATGTGGAATGATCTTCCATCTAGCGTTTTTCCGCAGGGCTACAGTATGGATTTCTTCAAAAAAGGTGTTAAAAGAGTCTTACAGGGTCGGCAACGCATTGGTGACGCCCCTGGTGTTGCAAATGTCCATAGGCGACGGAAACCGCTTACCATCAGGTGGGCCGTCTGCTTGTTTGCCAACCCATTACATAAAAAAAAAAAAAAAAAAAAGAACCTATATACTAACTTGTATCTCCCGCGCGTTTGTCATCGTATCCGGCCCAACCCAATTTGAGCATCATCAACGTATCCGACACGGTGCGTATCGACCTACGTCAGTTTTACGATCTAAACGGACCTCCCACACCGTCATGTCACATGATGGTGACGGTGTTAGGAACGTTTTACATTGCCGTTGCCACAGAAAAAAAACTAAACAATATATTTTTTTAATAATAACAAATATTTTAAAAGTATTTTAGGAAATACTCTTCCGGTTTGGCTGCGTGGCGTTTGTGACGTCACGTCGGCTTAATAGGAAATTAGGCGGAATTGTCACTAGATATATATCATTTTTATAAAGATTTTTTAAGTGTTTTATTAAATAATTAATTAAATGTTTTCTTAAAATACTTTTAAAATATTTGTTATTATTAAAAATGGATTTCCGCAAAGTAACGCCTGAATCTATTCATTATAATATATATTTTGATAAATTGCCTCAAAAAAAACCTAAACAATACAATGTTACTTATAAAAATATAAATGTTAATAAGTTGTAGTTAAAAAAGTTATTAGTTAATCACTTATAGCTTATTAAGCCTGATAAAACAAAGGAAAATACTCTATTAAACTCGTTTCATAAATATGCATAGCTTAAAAAGTGTTTATTTTTTGCGTTGACAAAGGACAAGAGCACGACATAAGTCGCAAATCCAGCGTAATGCCAGTCAATTTTGTCTGAATAGAAATGACAACTCTCTTCAGAATTATTTACGAAATAGTTCTGTACGGACGAGAAGTTTTTTCGCTGGTTCTATAAAGAGTGGTATAAAACCTGGCCGGTTGACAGTTTTGCCGCATATCCAGAAAATAAAAGTTGGCAAAAAGTCTCAAAATTTTGTTTTATGAATAACCGGCTTGGTAAGGAATTTATTATCTGTACCACATGTGCCCGAGTTTAATGGCGCATGTTACCATGTCGCTGGACCATGTAGAAATTGTCTACACCACAGTTTAAATATTGTTATTATTATCTATGACGCCATGTAAAAATGGTTGGTTGCGACCTAATATAATTTAATCTTCTAATAACATATAATATTTGAGAATAAACAAATAATATTACTTTTGCGTGCTCTGAATACTGCAGTATAGCTATTGTTTTTCTGCTATTCATGGCCAAAACACACAATTTTCAAAGAAATACAAAGAAAACAATTTAATTCTCACAACACCGCTTGGCAAAATCATGTCATCATCTACTAAAGTGTGATTTATGTTTTAAACGTTCGTAGTAGCGTCCTACGCACTCAAAGCTAAGTTGTATATTTAAGATTCATTCATTCGTTCATATTTGTTTTCGTGTGGTGTAAAATCTCACTAATAGTGACATACAAGAACGCGGGGCTCGGCTGGTTGAAAAACATATTGGCAGTTTGTTAGTGCTGACCGTTGCCGAAACTATTAAAAATAAAACTTTGCCACGAAAACAGGTGTTCGTTCATTTGAGGGTTTGCTACGTTTTATCTATGGTTTCCGCGTTTACCGCGGGCGGCTATCGTTAGAATCAGCTCGGATACAATGAAATGCCGATTTTCTAATGTCAAACATTCCATTTAATAGTTAAAAATAATGTAGACCGGATTCTTTTGAACTATTTTATACTTTAATTTTTGTTCGGTGGAAATCGCGTATGTGGCGGGATGCTCAACATTTAAACAGGTTTATAGCGCTTGTAGCTAGGTTTTGTAATCATTCTACATGATTATTGCATTTACTGTACTGTACTACTGTATCATCCGGATTATCCACTGCTGAACACAGCCTCCCCCACTATGCACTGAGAGAAATTTTAACCAGATTTCATTAGTTAAAATAGCGCCTATATTCTGTAACATTGTAGCTATAAGGTAAATTTTGTTAAGTCTATCAAGTTGAAGATTGCTTCAAAGCTTATTGAAGCTTCTCATCATTTTATTTCAACATTCCGCCATGTTACGTGTTTAGCATATCACTTTAACAAGCTTAACACCATTATTTTGACAAGCTCAGTTTGTTCATTTAAAGGTTTGCTTGTTGTGATGTCTTATTAAATGTATATGAAATACTTGTAGTGTCTACAGTCAGCTTGTTATGTTATCCCGTTGATTTTTTTTTATATTTATAATGCAATTCTTTCAATCGATGGAACTTTGTTTTAATACGATATTATTAAAATATAAACACAATATTGTCTCAACCTAATATACGATTGTGAAAATTACACCATTTGGTTAGCTGTACTTTCTGTATCAGGCCGGATCGTCCACTGCTGAAAGAAAGAAAGAAAGAAAAGAAGTTTATTCAATACTACAACAGAAATATTATAAACCATGTTAAACTTAATCCTATAAAGTTATACAATGTTAACAATTTTCTTAAATATATATTCGGTAGTGAGAAGTCCAGTAGTTTTGTTAGTTTTACAAGATAATAACTATTTCCTGCTACAAGTTTATCTTTTGATTGTTATTACTTGTCGATCATATTGAATTAATGTTAAGCTTGTTGTTTTGAACATATGTTTGATTGTTTCAATCATATCCCTGTGAACAATTTGTTCCTTGTTCCATCTACAAAATCTAATTGTGAAAACAATATTTTATTGGTTTCTTATTACAAATATTATTTTATTGCAAACAGATAACCGCTTAACATGTCGAACTTGTTAGAAATACAAAGCGGATTTCTCTCAGTGTGGGGGAGTTTGACATACTTCCCACGCTTGGCAGGCGTCTTGGGAATCGCAGTGTGAGATCTCAGTTACTCAGAAAGCGCTTTCTCCCACCTTTTAGGGTGTTACCCTTAATCGCCTCTTACGACGCCCTTGGGTAGAGATGCCCCCCATCTCTACCCAAGGGCATTCTAGCACGGTACCCCACGTGACCGGGTTTACTTTATTGTATTTGCGAGTTTAAAATTATATTACCGATATTATCTGGAAAAATCTTTCATCGATCTGATTGTGTATTCAATTATGTGTTAAAAAGTAAACATTGAGTATCAGATGACTCCAACCCAAGGCGAGCCTTGTTTATGTGACCGGGCGCGCCCACTTGAGACCTGATTTATGGGGCGAAAACAAGCCCACCGCTTCAACGGCATGCGGGCGCGTTGTGCCGAGCGCTTCAAGCGGGTAACCAAATTCAATATGTAGAAATTAATCATAATACTTTCGCCAAGCACCTAACGGTGTGATCCGGTAGCAGTCGTTGAGAGCCAGTGAAATAACAGGCCCATGAGACTAAACAACTATGTCTCAAGGTGACGGGCGCAGTGCAATACGTGACCCGTGATGAAATGCATCTGTTACAGGCAGAAGTTAGTCCACTTAACATCAGGCGAGCCTCGAGTTTTTACCGTCACGATATCATAAAAAAAAATATTTGGTCAGTGATCATGTGGTCGTATATGATAAACAGCCGTAACTTAGAATGAGCACTGCGTCGCAAGGACAGCTGCTGGAACCTTTAGGAGCTTTCCAGCAGCTTTCGCAAATTCGCATAATGCCCTACCCTCACATAGTTTCTTTTTGTTGTTAGGTAAGCCTTTGACCACAATCTCACCTAATGGTAAGTGATGATGTGGTCGAAGGTGTTAACAGGTATAACCTTGAATTACTGGTTGTCAAGGATAGCTGCCTTAACACACCGTTAGGTGCTTGGCGATATATTGAAATGATACTTTACGCGTGTCGCTCCATTTGAATGTAAACCAAACATACCACTTTTTTCTACCTCTGAAAAGCGAAACGTTCCTTTCCATTATCTGGACTAACTTATTTTGTTGATTAATATTGTACTAACTTTTAGGTGGAGTTTTTATAGCCCAATGCGGCCCAAATAGGCGTGGTATAAAATGTTGATTGGCGAAGGTAGAACCATACTGATCCAAGTGTCATTTTTTCTATATAAGTATATCCAATTTTTATTTTTTATCTGTTTTTTTCTGCAGAAACCAACATTTTGACTACTTTTAATCAAATTATTTTATTATAGATTTTTTATTTATTTTGTCTGACATATTATTATCATTCAACATCATTTCGAACAGATTAAAGCATAAAAAATCACGTATTTCACGCGTTTCCTTCTTTTTCTCAATGTAATGAAAACGATACTTGGATCAGTATGGTTCTACCGTCACCAATTAATCTCCGATATCGATAACAATTAAGCGCAAATAAATAAAAGAAGAGCATTGCTCTCCCTTTTCGCACGTTATTTGGCACGAGAAGTATATACACTTGCGTCATCTATACTATATATATCCCTATGAAATAAAAATCCGCGAAGTAATTAAATCCACTTGAATCTATCAGTCGTGTAATCCAAAGAAGCGTTTTGTATTTTTCCCATTGTGGAGTGATGTCTCAATGTTTTCGTTTCAGCGCAGACACGCCTCTTCAAATCACGTAAATTATACGAGATGAATGAATATAACTTGATTTTAGAAAAGGAGTAGTTGTGTGATAATTTATATTGTTTTGAATCGCTTGTGGTGTAATAAAATAACAAAGATAATAGATCTCTAAAACATTGGGCTGTGACATCGCTTTATCTCAAGCACTAATTCTTTTTGGATGGTCCGTTCGACTTGTACGTTCGAATGTAAATACGATACAAATGAAAGTACAAGAAGATTTTGATAATATAGTAAAATGGGCACACGATAATGGAATTATTATAAATACTAATAAAACTAAAATTATTCGGATATATTCTCCGTACAATAAAAACATAATAGGTAAAGTACATATAACTGGTCACTCTTATAGCTGCCTACATAATAATGGGGATAACTGTATATGTAGTAGTCTAGAAGAAGTACCTACAATTAAATATCTAGGACTAACGATAGATAATAAATTCTCTTGGAAAGAACACATAAACAATGTTAACAATAAACTAAGAATAATATTATGTAAATTTTATCAGTTGTGTAATATACTAAACCGAGGCACCCTGTATAGTGTATACCACGCGCTAGTCGAGTCTGTTATCAGTTACGGTTTAAGTTGTTACGGACTTACGTTCCCGACGTATTTGCAGGTAGTTAAAAATATACAGTTGAGAATTCTTAAAAGATTAGTCAGTAAAAAAACAAAAGATGATTTAAATAAGGAATATTGTAAGTTATTTAATATATGTAAAATATTACCTGTGAATGTTAAAGTAAAGTACTTAATTTTAATAGAACAGTTTAACAAAAATACATACAAAGAAAAAAGAACCTTCGAATATGCTACCCGCAATAAGGCTAAGAAACAATTAGTACAAAACTATAAAGCATGTAATTTTTATGGAAGACGTACCAGGGAATATCTTGTGCCTAGGTTGGTAAACGATCTGCCTAAGGATTTCGAAACTAAGCACAGAACTAAGTACACGTATAAAAAGTATCTTAAGGAAATGTATTTGCAACAATTAAATAGTACAGTAGAAACTATAAATATAAGTTAAATCTAAGTAACAACTAACATGACAAGAATTTGTTTATTTAGTCACGTAGACGTAGAATTGATCATTTAGAATAGTTGCTGAGAAGCTATGTAATTATATATGATAAAAAGTAAGCATAATCACTCACATTTAATATCAAAAAGTATGTAAGCTGTTATCAACATAATAAGGTGTAATTATGTATAAGAAAATGAGAGTAACATTTGCCGACAAACTGTTCCACAGTTTGGCAGAAAATAATTTAAGGAATTGTAATTATGCCTTGTATTCATAAATAAATTTAAAAAAAAAAAAAACTTTTTATAGAAATGATCGCCAACAAGAAAAAAAAGCCGTGTAGAAAATCCTGAAAAGTGTGTTCCGGCATCAGTCCTTGAAAATCATTAAAATGACAAGCACATGGGACCTAACAACTGTATGTCACAGGGTGACCGGCGCAGTCCAGTTCGTCACTTGTGACGAAATGCACATGATAAATAAATAGGTACCCGGCTGGGAATCGCGTTATATTTACCGGATAGATTCCGACCAGTTTCGCGGACATCAGCACGTAACTGAGTTTGTACGTAAATGTAGTCAGTTCGCGCACCCGCGCTCGCCGCTTCGCACCACCGTGACTCCCAGACGAAGGGCTACAATATAGCCCGAAACTGGTCGGAATCTATCCGGCAAATATAACGCGAGTCCCAGCCGGATACCTATTTATTTATAACGAACAAAGCTCGCGATAGTTTTCTAAGTGAAGAAATGCACATGTTACTAGATGTTGCTACTTCAGGAGGCTCACTTGAAGTTACGCAGTGCTTTTTCCGTCACAATCTTATATAAAATACCTTTTGACCTGAAGCAAACATATTCCTTTTGTTTGGCTACGAAGCGATTATAAAATGAGGCAAAATTGGCACTAAAATAATGAATAGATTCAGGCGTTACTTTGCGGAAATCCATATTTAATAATAACAAATATTTTAAAAATATTTTAAAAATATTTGTTATTATTGGCACTAAATATTTTTTAAGTATTTTTGAAATGTTTTTCTGAAATATCAATGTAATACGCTCTAACAATATTTTATTCGTATTTGTTGTATTAATCAAAGATTTCTGGAAAGTAACGCCTGAATCTATCAATTGTCTTAGCCGTTCAGTATTCTTTGTACGGAACACCACACTTCTACTTATACTAATGACTTAGAAACTTTTTTTTTATATGCCTGTAGGTTAGCCTGTGACCACTATCTCACCTGATGATAAGTACGGTCGAAGATGTTGTTCAGGCTAACCTAGAAGTACTGGCTCTCAAGAACAGCTGCCGGAACACACCGTTAGGTGCTTGGCGACAGGTTTTCTACTTGAGGGTGGTAGCTAGCCAGGCGGGAATTCGCAAAATGCCCTACCACCATGCAATAACGACTGCCATCCTAAGATAACAACCTGGACCGACGGCTTAACGTGCCAAATGTCACTAGCGGTCACCCATCCAACTCATGACTGCGGCGGACGTTGCTTGAGATTGCTGATTGGTTGAGAACAGCTAAGTAAACTTCGCTACGAGCGCTTCAACATAACAATACAATTATTATTTTTTTGGTTAATATCGGTAATTTCGTAAATGTAGTATATATAACAATAATATATAAGAATCAAAGTCCTGACTCACTGACTGACAGACCTAGCACAGCCAAAACCGCTGGTCGCAGAGACTTGAAATTTGGAGGTTGTATTTGTCTTGATGCGTAGGGGCGTACTATGAAAGGATTTTCTTAAATTTAACCTCTAAGGGAGTAAAAATGGGTGAAAACATTTGTATGAAAGTCCTTTGTTCAACTTACAGTTCTGAAAATTTGTATTCAGATTATTCAAAATAAAAAATATGGTCATTAATATTTTTTTTGACAGGTATGACTAAAGCGGGTGAAATTGGGGATGGAACTTTGTTTGGAAAGGTAATGAAGTGAAGGTAAGAAGTTGAAGTGTAAGTTATAAAATTTGTGTCTGGATAGACTTTTTAAATCAAAAACATGCCACAATAATATTTTTTGTTAGGGTTGATTAGAAGAAGTGAAAATGGTGAGGAATATTTGTCACCTGAACCTTTGAACCACAATAGGTAGACACTTGAAATTAAAACAAATAAAAAGAATATAAAAACAAGCTTACTAATAAACAAATATTATACAATTAAGATAATTTTGTAAATCAGTTAGATATGAAACTTTTAATATTTTATTATTACAATTTTTTTTGAGAGAACACTACGCTCTGAGCATTGGAATTCGGATGAGACGTGTGTCACGCGTGGAGCATGACAGGCACCTCGAGTATAGTGTTGCGGTCCTGAGAGTTAGTCAACGCGGACGAAGCCGCGGGCAAAAGCTAGTACAATATCTGATTCCTCTCATACATATTGTTATGACACTATACAGCTGTTGGGGTTCGTCAGACAGGCGAGGCCTCACCTCCACAAATATATTGTGTAATATCATAAATTTGTAACTCACCAAATACCTATAATTCTTCTGAAATCTACGGTGTACATAGTCTATTGAACCGAAAACTTCATAATTAGGCAATGCCACTTTTCCGTGAATCTTTGAAAATGTGAGGTCAGGTAAGGAAGATTTCGTCGATCCAGGGTTGATTAGAGGTTGTGTGTTTCGATAAGTAGATGCCTTTTTCTTTTGACCTTTAATAAAAGTACCTGCTACAGTTCTAGTTTTATCATGCACTTTGTCATTTGATTTTTTCTTAGTTTCGCGCATTTCTTAGCAGTACATTAACTATCTGCTACGTTGCAGAACGCGCTAGAGCCTTAGCTAATAAGAAATGTTTTTGATATTTTTACTCAACGGAAACTATTAGGTTCTCATTTGGCCTATGTTTCCTCCTTACTTTTATATAGAACCATGAAATCATTTATTGCACATTATGCAGGTATCTTAATAACTATTTACATATAATTACATTATGACCCAGGTTTTGGTACGGCAACTTTGTTTTCCTGAGCGGGTGATTGCGTGGTTAGCCTGAACCTTTTTTTTTTAAATTCTGGCTTTTTTACAAGTTTCTCAATAAATTCAAATTATGACTATCACCACGGTAGCTGTGCTGCGATGGGCGGAGCACGTCCTATACCTTTTTTATGCCAGATAGGTTAACCTTTGACCACTATCTCACCTGATGGTAAGTGATGATGTGGTCGAAGACGTTGTTCAGGCTAACCTAAGGCAATAAAGTGACGTGACCGGCAAGACTAATGGTCAGCCTCACTTCGGTCCACTTCAGTGACAGTGTCGCACAATTCTCATTCTGCTTGACACTGTAGGTGCAGTGCTCGTCATTCTGAGGCGTTAGTTCTTGTTAGTCCCGTAATTTCACTTTTACAATGCCCTTCACGTATACTCAATATATTTGCACACTGTTGCTTCGCGGCAGAATAGCTGTTACAGCGGTGGTACCCACCAAGACAGATTCTTGCTAAAAGACCGACCACCTGGTTAATATATATTTTTATATATGTTGTTACTTTGAGGGATACGATTAAGTTAACACGAGTTCGTAGCACGAGTTGAATGGAGCGGTTTATAGTAATTATATCATTAATTTAACACAAGGCCACCTACAATTATATTAGGAATCAAAAGCTGCATGCAAAAATTACGGAGAAAGGTTTTCTGTTACAAATTTTCCCGTAACTCAGTTAATTGTGAAGCGTTTCAATAGATGGCGCTATTATACAAAGCTTTCCCCTTAAACATTGTCAGCCTTACTTATAAACGCTACTTAAATTTTAAACATTGCTTAGCCGCTGATTAGCAAAATTTCTTACTCATAAACGCTACATAACTTTATCCAGTACCTAAGTACTGCTTAAATCAGCTGTCAATTTAAACACCGTCCCACCCTTGTTTAAATTTTAAGTAACAAGATGGCGCCCATATTTCTGATCAGCTAATTTAGTCACAGACCCACCAACTTATCTGTTCAGGTGGCAGAAAAAAGAACTACAACATTCCTTCAAATTGTGACAGTTCGTAGTTGATTTCCTTGACCAGTAGCGCCCTCGAAAACTGCATAGTTAAGTTGGTGGTACTATACAAAGAAAAGTATTATATTTACTTTTTAATTTCAAGATATTTAGCACTAGATACATGCTATTTGGCCATTTAGGTCATTCATAATACTTTTTAGTACAATGTTGTCAGTTTAAAATACGTTCGACCTCATTATCCATTGCTTAGCTAAACAGGTGCTATGTAGCGTTTATAAGTAAGAAATATTTAAGCATTACTTAAACACTGTTTAGTTATCCATTACTTAGCAACTACATAGCGATGTTTTTATAAGTAAGGGGGTGTATTGTTTTCACCTCTTATTGTTATTATATAGAGATTATTTGATATCAACAATTATTTGCGAGAACCGCAGCAAATAAGTACTGCAATTTGCAGTTCCGGCAAGGTTAAGAAAAATATCAACGGAAATATTTTAAAATCGAATTTGCTTAGCGGTTTCCAGGAAAGCGCGATATAAACTAAATAGTAGAAAAAGCGGTTATAAGCAATGTAATAGGGTTTAATGTATGAAGTTGCAGTTTCATCGTACTGGCCACTTCTAATTAAAATCAAATTGCATTATCCAAGACGTTTAATAAAACAAAACAGTTTAGGTACAAACATTTATAAAATAGTGTAATAGAACCTTTAGTATTCATTTTTACAATAAAAAATGTGTATTTTTGTGTATTTGTGTTACCTCATAACTATTTACAGGTTGTATCGATTATGATGTTTTTTTTATTAATATTGGAAAGTGCTTGTCATTTGGTCTCATTTAAATTTGAGTGATTTCTGACGACTAGTATTTGAGTTATCCATAATGCGTATTTTATGTTAGAAACGGTATTTTTTTGGCTAAAATTTTACTTATACTTTTTTTTGGTTGAATTGCTTTTGTAGTGAAAGCCGATTCTTATGAACCAATCAAAGAATACCGCTCTTGTTTAGACGTTATTAGTTTACTCTTAAATATGACTTGTTATTTCAGCAAATTGATAAGATGAAACATCTCAAGAAATGGTTGGTACATTAATTAACTAGTACATAGAAAATCACACGTTAATGCTTGCTTTGATTTAATGACACAGTTTAGTTCACACAAATTAAGAGATTATGGATAATTATTACCTGCTATGAAAAATAATTCTCTATTGGACTGAACCCAGCTCAAGTAGTGGAACAATTCCCTAAAGCAAAGCTCAATCATGGGAAGTAAATTAATGTAATAATATATGATTCTGGCAATGAAATTCAGAAGAAAAATAATATAAAACTCAATAGGTATTATTTTGCAAGCAAGTAGTTTTTCCATTCATTTTCTTAAAGCGAAGTAAAATTAAAGAAAATTAAATATCCGTTTATCGTCTTAACGAGTCGAGTTCCGTACACAAATGACTTGAAAACTGCAAATTTTGCATCATTCCCGTTGGCTATCATTTAACCTCCTCCAAGTTTCATTATTGAATTATGAGGAGTCTTATTCCATGAACATTTTTACATGTTGCCCAAATAAAGGATAGTTATGTTTTCAGGGTTCATATATGTATGTATGTTTGTGAGTTTCTATATTCTACAATAACTTCTAAACGGCTAAACTGATTTTAATGAGCTCAATTTATAAATTCGAATTGTCTTGATAGCGCAGATGACACTACATGAAAAAATAATAAAGCAATATGGCGGATTTAAGACGCCGTATTATGAGAAGAAAAAAAAGTTTTTCTCCTTAATCCATCGAGTGGGGCAACAAAACGAAGAGCTTTAAGAAATGATTCCACAAATATATACAAATTGCAGTTATTTCAATGGAACGGTAACACGCTTATCGAAAATAAATAAGTTGCAGTTGGGTGTTTTACTTTTTAACTAATTTATACTTGTTTAATTTATCTACTCATTCTGTACTTTAGCTTCAGGTAACAAGGAGTGGACATCCGTTGTTTCTAAACCCATCCTGGAAACAGGTATGACTTTGTGTACATAATATGTGTGCAAGCACTGTAAGTGATAAAAGTAGCCTGTGCAGCTATGAAAGGCCATTTATGGAATGCATTTTGCGATTGCTATCCAGGCTACCTTTCAACCTCAAGTTGAAAATCTGTTGTCAAGCACCTACTGGTAGTTAATAGCTGGCAAGCTATAGCTGTATATTCTAGACTAAATCAGCACTTACAAACGAGTCAGCATATGGTCAAGGGCTAACCTATATCTTTAACACAAAGTCATATATAATAGGTAATTTGTGTAAGGCATTTTATAAGGCTCAGGTTCGACCTCACATAGAGTACTGATCTCACCTCTGGGCGGGAGCACCCCAATACTAGCTTCTTCTTCATTTGACCGTCGAAGATCAAGGTTTCTTCGATCAGCTCGATCCTTTGGCACTGCGTAGAAATGTTAGATCACTGCATAATTTACCGTATCTTTCATATAATGTTACAAATTAATCCAAGGAACTGTTTGGTTTAACACCTGCAGCCAAATTGCATCGTCGCACTTCACGGCAGAACGCGCAGCATGTCCATGGTGCGAATCTCGCCGCGGGCTTGAGCACCACCGCATGGTGGAAGGGCATTTTGCAAGTGCCCGCCTGACTAGCGACCACCTTCAAAGAGAAAATCTGCCGCCAAGCACCTAACAGCGTGTTCCGGCAGCTGTCCTTGAGAGTCAGTGAAATTACAGGCACATGAGACTAAACAATTATGTCTCAAAGTGACGGGCGCAGTGCAATTCATAACTTGTGATGAAATGCATCTCTTATAGGCAGAGGTACGCTTAACATCACCCTGTGTTCGGGCAGCAGTCTTTGATAGCCAGTAAAATTACAGGCACATATGAGACTTACAACTGTATTTCTCAGGGTGGCGGGTGCTGTGCATTTCGTCACTTGAGACGAAATTGCTTAGCTAATGGCAGTGGTCACCGCTTTATATTAGGTGGGTCTGGGCTTTATATCGCACGCAGGTCACCAATTTATATCTCTCCACTCATAATTAATATTATACTCTGACGTTTTCCCTTTTTTTTTATGTAACGTTCTTTTTCTAATTTGTTAAATGTTTATGTTTATTGTGTATGTATTATATATCATATATTATGGTTATATATATTAAGTTTATATATATATGTAATACATCAATTTATATTACGTACTTGTGTATGTATTTGAGACTTGCACCAGCCTCCCTGCTTAAAAGATATTCTCTGTCCATCCAAAGGTTGTCTGGAAGAGATCGCTTTTAGCGATAAGACCGCCCTTTGTACCTAACGATTGTTATGGTTTCTTTGTAATTTCCTGATTTTTTTGGTATCAATAAAGAGTTATTGTATCGTATCGTCTCGTGCCTGTTCCATGAAAGTACAATAAATGAAACTTGTGTAAGCGACATCGATCCGAGTCCACAAGATTTCGTAATAGGGACGTAGCTCAAAGAGCGGGAACGCAAAAATCTGCATAATCGCGCATCCCCGGGGAATTCATTATGTCGTATGCATAAATAAATATATATTTGGATAACCCGGTCTAACAATGGACAATTTATTATTTAGATTCCGGCTTTTCTCCGCGGGAATTTTTCATGTAAATGTCCGCGGTTTGCATTTTTTGCGCGGAGCCCACGGTGATTATAGCACAGGGCGTTAGATAAATAATTGCTGGGAAAATGTTATATTTGTACCGGAAAATTGTACGAAGCTTGGTGTATTTTTAAAGATAAAATTCTTGATCTTTTTTACGGTCTTGAAGTCTCGTTTAATGTTGGTTTGTTGTATAGAAATTAATATATATATAGTTTTTTTTAATACCTACATACAGGGTTATTGGTAAAACTCTAACAACATCTTAGGGGTACTTTTACTAGTCCTAAGAAACATTTTTACATGAATTTTATTTTGTTTGGTTTTTTTAAATATTTTTACTGATTTCTATATGTTTTTGACTGAATAAGCCTCAAAGGTTGTCCTCGTCCACCTGATGTCAAAAGTCTCTTGTGCCTGTAATGTATTATTTCATATTTTTTATTACTTTTCTCGATGTAAATATTCAAACCTCTATTCAAAGCGACCACGGCGCGGTCCAGTGTTACCGTGGCGGGCGCTCTTGAAACACATAAAACAAATAAAATATCATCTCAAAATGTTTGTTAGGACTAGCAGAAGTCAACCCAAAGAGGTTGTTAGCATTTCACCAATAACCCTGTATATTGTCTAGCCCTTGGCGACTATCACACTTGATGGTAAGTGATGATGTGTTACAAAATTACTATGAGAGTAAAAATTGTAGTCATGTGCGGGATTCAAACCCGCGCCATCCATCCTAGAGCTGGGTCATACTTTGACCGCTAAGCCAACATGACATATGATACAAGACTCTAATTTGTCATCTTGTTCTTAACCATCGTATGGGGTTGGAGCGACATCTATAGTTGAACATTAAATTGTACTTCAAACAAATATATAATTATTCCACTAAAATTGACTCTTTCGTTGTATTTTTTTAATGTGGTCCGCCGAGCATGCGTCGTTGCTGGAACATACAGTTAACTGCTTGGCGACAGATGTTCTACTTGAGTGTGGTGTGGTTGTGCCGGGTGCTCGCAAATTGCACTACCACGATACTATAACGACTGAGAATGATTCCTATTCTAAAGTTTGCTATTCTATAAATAAATCAGAGAGACAGATATATATTTTTAAAGAGTTTTATAATATATGAATGAATGTAATGTTTTCAAATAATATTTGTTAGATATTATTAAATATGGGTTTCGGCGAAGTACACCTTTAATGTTTCATGCATTATAAATGTACTTGAATACAACTGTTATAAATTTGTGTTTTTGAAAATATTTTAGGGCAGAAGTGCGTTCTCCTAATCCAAATATTATTCTTACGGCCTTTTTAAAGTTCTTAGCACCTTTATCGAATCTGTACCATTGCCCTATGAATTAGTCGCATATCGTATAATAGTGTACCGCATAACACCAGATGGGCCTCCTGTTTTTTACATCACGGCCGCACATAAAAGCTACAAAAAAACCTACGAATTCATAAAAAACATCCTATTAATCGACGGGCGACGTAGTGACATGCAGATTATTCGGTTCATAGATGGATTAGAACTAGGAAATGCATTAAGCTACCTTCTTAACGGCTAGCTGACAGTTCAATAAAGAATAAAAAGGGCCAGAAGGATTACTTCGCAAAGCCATTCCAATAAATAAGCAACTCGATCGCAAAGCACGGAGTATCTAATATATATGTTCACCGACAAGGCATGTCTCTTTCTTTCGCATGGCCACGCATAGCTCTGATCTCTTCTGTCGGGGCACGCACTGTAGAATGACCCCGTCCGGACGGATACACCGATGTAACTGTAGCTTTGCATCTAAAGTACGGAGTGAGCCAGGCCAATTATATTATATATGATGTTCATACATTATACATATGATGATATATAGATATATGAACATAATGTAGTATGAATATACTACATTATGTTCCTCGTGGGGTGCCGGGTTAGAATGTCACCCCCCATTTCTACCTATTCAGTGTCGTAAGAGGCGGCTAAAGGTATAATACCGAAAGGTGGGCAGCAGCGCTTTCTGAGGAACTGATATCTTAAACTGCGATCTACAAGACGCCTGCCAAGCGTGGGGATTATGGCAAACCCCCTCTAAATTGGGGAGGCTGTGTTTAGCAGTGGACAATCCGGCTGATACAGTACAGTACATAATGTTTAATAGTGCAAGTAAGATCACAATATATTAATGTCTATAGTGTGATAAGAATGTCCACTTCTACGTCAATAGCTAATTGAAAATGTTTTTTTTTCGTCGTAAGACACACGCAAAATGTCACGATGCCAAGTGTTGGAGTTTTTAGGATGCCCAAGCCTTCTGACACAGCCTAACGACTGCTATCCTAACTCTAAAATGGACCAGCACGACGTACCTTCTGAAGTTCTAGCGGTCACACATCCAAATCACTACTAGGGTACGGAAACGTTGAATGGCAAAGAATGACTAGGGTACTAGCGCTCCAAAACGTTTATTACTAAATTCGTTACTTCTAAGTATTATTATATGACGTTATAACCTTCATCTTAACAATATTTAGGTACTGTACCGCATTTTCTTAGAAAGAAAAGTCAATAAAACCGCCATAGACATATTATTCTAAATAAAACTTAGTATTGAAACAACAGATAAAATGGAGACAAGCTCACTTAGAATTCATTTGTAGAAACACAAAACAACGAGGTATATTTGCAAAAACAATTCCGGCGCATCTCCGGATTGAAATCCAATATCGTTTACAATTTACAAACAGACAGTGTTGTCGAAGAAAATTTAATTAAACAGACACTGAGCCGTAAAACAAGGCTTTATCTGAGACGGACAATTTAGGCCAGCGCTCACATAAGAGAGTGAAGCGAAGCGTATGTATATTAACCATACATAATTGTTGAGGATTTTCTTATTACTATGTTTATTTTTTAGGTTTGTCAACAAATTTTATAGTCTTCTATTTCCTTTGTTTTACGTACGGATGTGGGATAAGAAATGAAACAGATTTTTCAATTATGTACTGACTCTCAACTTTATTATTGTATATTTTAATTTAGTATATTTTATATTTCATTTTGAAAACTATCGCGAGTTTTATCCATATTAACTTATTAGGAACGGGCTAGGACCCGCGTTATATTTACCGGAAAGATTCCGACCAGTTTTGGACTGTTTTGAAGTCCTTCGTCTGGGAGTCACGATTGCGCGAAGCCACGAGAACGGGCCTCAGCGCGTAACTGACTCGACTCCCAGACGAAGGACTTCAAAACAGTCCGAAACTGGCCGGAATCTTTCCGGTAAATATAACGCGGGTCCTAGCCGGTACGTAATAAGTTAATATTTTATATTGTAGTGAAAGCACTACCATCTCATCTGTTTTTTTTATTGCACTAATGTTCAAATACATTTGTAGTTCGCTAACCTTTGTTTTGATTCCTTATAAAGAACGATTTTTTTTTATTGAGTGACGATCTTTTGTTTTTCAGTGATGATCTGAAATAAATCCATTAACTAAATCATTTTCTACAAGACAGCCACATATTATTAATAGAGAAAAGTACATAGGCGTGCAACAAAAAAAAAACTTAAAGCAGAAAATATATAGTAAAGAAAAAATACAAAGGTTAAATAGATAGATTAACTCAAAGTTATTGTAATACAAAGCTTTATTTACATAAAAACTTACAACTTAACTAAGTGAAACAATGAGCAGTCTTATTGCTTAAAGTGATCTCTTCCAGACGAACCAACAAATCAAACAAATTACAGATAAAATATTATATACCTGTATGCATAAATACTGTAGTACAATACATGCTATACCATAAATTTATAAAATTTAAATAATATGAATATATGTAAAATATTAATACTAAAAAGGAATAAGAACAATAAAAGTGAAAAGTTTTACAAAAATGCTCACGGATACAACTCCCCTTAAAGACTTCCTAAGAGGGAGCTGGTCTAATGGATAATGATTACTTTACACAGACGAGATGCAACCACAGAACAGGCCCTCTTGATGTTAAGCAGTAACTTCTGCCAGTTGGCTGTTCTGCATTTCGTCACAAGTAAGGAACTCCACTGAGCCCGTCTCCCTGTCACATATAGTTGTAGAGACTCAGGTGCCTGTAATTTACTAGCTCTGAAGGACTGCTGCCAGAACACACTGTTAGGTGCTTGGCGACAGATTTTCTACTTGAGGGTGGAGGTAGCCAGACGAGCATTCGCAAAATACCCTTCACTAAACGATGAAACACAAGCCAGCGGTCGGGATCAACCATGCACCTGCGGCGCGGCAGTCCATAGCTTTTACCGCTCAGCTGTCATTGCGTTAAAAGATATAGGATCTTTACTAGCCACATCCACGCCATGGACGCTGGCTTTATTGACTTGTTTAATGTAAGACATCACTACCGATTAGTTTTAATTATTTTCTTTTATTAGATGCCAGTGATAAACGGTCGTTTATTACGTCGTTAGCAGTTAAGGCTTATTTATGTTTGGAAGTCAATAAAACAACAATAGCAAGTCAATAGTAAATAGGTAGTGTTAAATGTATTCAGCGAAGACGCTATTTTAATTTAGTGCCCTTAGAATTCCATTTCCATATATTGCTTGAGGAAAAAAAACTGAGTTATACACTCCACTTTTTATCTCCCTTTAAAACGACCTTTTATATGTATTTGCTAATCTGAAACCGTATTACCTATATTGCGTTAGGGCTAAATAGCTTTTGGACTAGATCGCCAAAAGACCAGATAGCGTAATACTACTTCTAAATTGGTGTCTTACGTTTATTTTAACTTCCTGCTTATGATATGCATTGAATTAATCATAAGAATAAATCGTTTATGGATTAGCTTTTTCTGGCGAATATACAATTATCGTCATTTGGTTTGTGCGCCCAGACGCTTGAATAATAAAATGAAATAAAGGTCAAGCCTCTGAGTCCACGGCCCCAATATTTTGTAGGCTCTCTCTCTCTTAATTACTCCGTTAAAAGTAATAAGTTTGAATCCTTGATCTTTTTATCTTAGGTATGTGTTGTTTTTTTCGGAAAAAGTTTTTAGGCTAACCTAGATTTACTGGCTTTCAGTGACATCTACGGGAATATACCGTTAGGTGCTAGACAGATTATATACTTGAGGGTAATAGGTAACCAGGCGCGGCAATCGCAAACTGCTCTAGATCCAATTCCATATTGCCTGGTGGCAACGTAGCTCCAAAACCTTAAACTGATTTTGAAACCAAAGGTTTTTATTGAAAAGCAAGAATAGTTACTTCTTAGCAGTATTTGATCAGTCTGATTTGTCTAATTTAATGATCTTTCTATATATTTTTTTATTGCTGCTATGTAACCCTTTGACCACAATACCACTTGATAGTAAGTGATGATGTGGTCGTTACTGGATCTCAAGGACAGCTGCTAGAACACACCGTTAAGTGGTTGGTGACAGGTTTTCTACTTGAGGGTGGTCGCTAACCAGGTGGGCATTCGCAAAATGTCCTACCACCATGCGGCGGCGGGGATCAACCCAAAAAAAGCAATGGATTTTGGTGAACAAGTATTATAGCTGGATAAATAATTTTGATTTGACAGAAATGTTTTGTTATGTCATGGCAATACGAGTCTTCAGTTGTTATATCGAGGGGCCTAGTCAGAGGTCTTAAACATTTTCAATTTAGTAACTTTGAAGCAGTGTTGGCTCAGTGACTTTGGCAATGGACTGCGGCGCAGCAGGTCCATGATTTGAATCCCGCCACGGGCTTGAGCTTCACCGCATGGTGGGAGAGCATTTTCAGAATCCCGGCCTGGCTAGCTACCACCCTCAAGTAGAAAATCTGACGCCAAGCACTTAACGGTGTGTTCCGGCAGTTGTCCTTGAGAGCCAAGGTTAAACCTGTTAACACCTTCGACCACATCATCACTTACCATCAGGTGAGATTGTGGTCAAAGGATGACGTATCAGCAATAAAAAAATATATTTCCTATTAGCTGTACTGTACTGTAACAGCCGACTCGTCCACTGCTGAACACAGCCTCCCGTATTAAGGGGATATTTGCCATAATCCCAACGCTTGGCAGGCGGTTTGGGGATCGCGTCAATCGATCGTTGGCAGTTCATTAGAAGGCCCTGCTGCTTCCAGTATTTTTCCCTTAGACGGGATGATATGGGGAGGTGCAATTCTAACCCGGCACCTCACGGGGAGCCTACTAGCTACCTACATAAAATACGTGAGTACTTACGAAACTAGCAAACCTGTAGGATAACCTTACCTTTGTATTCCAAACTAATTCATTATTTCCAGCCGACCGTGTACACATTCTGCTCTGTAGTGTAACTTAATAGAGGTACTTTGCGGGTAACCGCTGTAACCTACACCTAAGTGGGCCACAATGGCAGTAACTTGAAGGTACTCGCCTTGTTGTAGGTATACGTAAAGAAACCGTATCCATAGTCCTGTCTGAGATCAATGCTGAGCTGGGAAAGTTAAGGAACTACTTTTTAAGAATTTCGTCACTAGTGACGAAATGCATCTGTTATAGGCAGAGGTTACCAGCGGTGGGCCTCGTGCTTGTCCCGTCAATATCACATTAAAAACCGGCAAAGTGCAAGTCGGACTCGCGCACCGAGGGTTCCGTAAAAACCTGTAGGTATATCAGTAAAGGTTATGGTATTTTAATTGCAAAATGAAATCTATAATATTTTTAAATTTATAAAAATATTTTTATTATATGATGTAACGAAAAATTAATGCCTGTCGCAATTCCTCCTTTATCTGTGCTATAAGACGTTGCTTCGTACCAGATTTCAAGATTATGTGTTCAGTGTTCACGGGAAGTACCCTGTAGGTTTTGATTCCTTGCGAGTGTCAAAAATGTATATATTATATTTATACTTGCATAACGGCTGTATCTTTTGATTGCGTTGGCTTAGAAGTTTAATTTTTCACGGCATCAAGGGACAGGACTATATAGTATTTGGGATGGATTTCAGCTTCATAGCTCAACGCGTTCCTGAGAAAAAGGGTCTTGACAGACGGACATACGGACAATGAAGTAAACCTATAATGGTTCTTTTTTTTCTTTTTGAGGTACGATAACCTTTGAAAATATATTTATTTATGCATTTCTCAGTTAGATGGAAAGATATTTTCTAATAGCGTGATTTAAACCCGCAACTACCCGAAAAAATGGGTTAATCAAAATCAGTACATTCGATTGGAGGCGCCGCCGATGCGAAAAAAAACGCATCGATAAAATTAAAAATATGTTCCTTCGTTGCGTAATTTTGCCTTGCACTTCGTTCACATGACCCACTTAGTTGAGTATAAGTTTGAGTCACGACACAACTACAATAATCAACTATGAATATGTCTTAACAAGAAAGATACACGTAACTTTTTTATGGTAGTAGGTACAAGTTATACAATAAGTTTACGCGTTAAGCACTCGCCACGGTCGGTTCCCATGTAACTCGTTAGCAACAGGCTCGTCTTTAGATACATGGCAGGTGTTTACTTAAGGTGAAATTAACGCAGATGTGAGCAGTGTAGAGAGGAAACGAATAGAACATAAATTCTTTAATAAAATGTTCAAGCTTTTATGACACAGGAGTCCTTTTTATTCTACATGCAAAAAGTTATTTTAAAAAAATTAACAAAAACGGAACCGACTTCAACACTCAAATATGTGAAATAACTTGTCGAAGTCGGTAATATGCGCACAATTTTGTGATAATAGGTACTTTTGAACCACCATGGTACCAACTTCAACAAGTGATTTCACACATTTGAGTGTTTAAGTCGGTTCCATTTGTTGGTAAAAGTTGTTGTTTTCACCCTTTTTTTTGTTTTATTTTATAATACCACTAAGCTGGTATACAAGCATACGGCCCGCCTGATGGTTAGCAATTACCGTAGCCTATGGACGCTTGCAAGACCAGGGGCATAACTCGCTTTTTAGTGACCATGTGATTCAAAACATACAACTTGAATGTCCTCTTCTTTGGGAGTTGACTAAAAACTCTGAGCCCTTCCCTTTCATGTAGGTAAGGTACGCTATTTGTCTTTAGGTAGATTAGTAGAGTCGCAGCCGACGCGTCCCACACCTGCGTCCTGTAAACAAACCTGCCACTTTACTGCTAAAAGGTACCAAAGTAGGAATACACAGTTCCTACAGTAAGGTCACTTACTACAAGTGTTATTATGCTCAGTACTTAATACTTCGTATAATGTACTGATGAAGTACGTAATACTTCCAACTACGTAAGTAGTAGTATCGTATATACTACGAACTCTTGGTAGTACTACTTTCATAATTTCATAAGACTAAATTGTTTGATGAAAGTGAATGTGAATCACGTGTTTTATTTATAGGGAATTATAGGGGTTATTACGCTACTATATTTGTGCATTAAAGCAATTATACTGAAGGAGAGAAAAAAAAACTAAAAGATGTACAGCACTGTCTTGTAGACCTGAGTTACAAAGACGCGTAGGGGGATATTAGATATCACTTGGGAGGCGGGTTTTATGGTCAGTAATTGACTAGTAATTGATCGTATTGAGAGTTACTAATAAATATAGTAGAAGCCATGTAGTACACAATCAAATTATCTGTACAAAAGAGCAGATTTAACAAAATAGAAAATAATAGAATATGATACAAGTGAGCTAAGTTGCTCATTATACATTAGGCCGTGTGTTGCAGCCCGAGCCGTAGGCGAGGCCGTAAATCAACCGAGTGTATAATGAGCAAGTTGCTCAAGAGTTTCATACGATTTTTTCAAAACCCTTGCGAGGAAAAAAAATATATATTGCACAAATGCGATACAAACAACATTATGGAAAATAGCGCGCAAGTTTTTTTTTTCTTGCGCTCGGCATTTGTATGATGGTTCATTACATATAAACCTCTTTGATGTTACAAATCTGTACTACCCGGTTAAATTGAAAATGCTTTGTTTACTCGCATATAATTTGCAGTTAGGTACTAACTTAACTTTGTAGGGATTATTCTATTACGCACTAATGTATATGCACGAGGGTGTTATAGTTCGGTTTATGGCCCTAAGAACGATATACTAAAGCTCACTTTACGAGCAAGGGTGTTGAAAACAACTCTAAATGGTTTAAACCGCGTTTATTTAACACAAAATGGGAAATATATAATGATAAAAATACGCGATTTAAATCCTTTAAAGTTGTTTAATTACTAAACTACAATTAGATCATAAGTAAACTTACCGTATAAGTAATTTAATTGAACTGCTTTGAAAAGTTCTTTACTGCAGTAACTTCAATTTCACCTCACTGTCGAAAGTACAAAGGGTACCAAAAGTCGTACGAATCTATTGAAGTTCGTCTGTTAAGTACGGTCTACGTGTACAGCCATTCTGACGTGTTATAGTTTTCCATTTTCCATAACAGGTAGATCGAGGATGTGCCGTTTATGTCTGTTCCTTTATTTCATACTTAAACGTGAAAAAAAAATAACTATTTAAGATATACCTATATATTTTTATACATTTCGATAATTACGAAGAAAAATATAAAGTTAACACTTTACATAACAGTTTTGAAATACGCGAAAAACAGTCCCATATGATAAACCATCCACTTGAACTATTTTTATCTCCTAAAATTTCAATCACCCAATATATTTCACCGATTAGCTAATATAATTTAGGTCATTTAAGTAAATATTTAATAAGCATACAGCCCAAAAGTATTAAAATATTAAAGCCATGATGGCCGAGTGGTATTAGCTATGTACTGCCGTGCCGCAGGTCCCTGCTGCGATCCCCACCGCCGGCATGAGCTTCACCGCACGGTGGAAGGTCATTTTGCAATCGCCCCCCTGGCTAGCTACCACCCTCAAGTAGAAAATCTGTCGCCAAGCACCTAACGGTGTGGCCCGGCAGCAGTCCTTGAGAGCCAGTGAAATTACAGGTACATGAGACTTAACAACTATGTCTCAAGGTGACGGGCGCAGTGCAATTCGTCACTTGTGATGAAATCCATCTGATCTTGGCAGAGGTTAGTCCGCTTAACATCAGGTGGGTCTCAAGCTTGTTCCGACATAATAACGTAGAAAAAATACCTTTCGACTATTTTGGGAATGCTCTTTATGGTAGAGAGTCGTCTTATATCAGATAGTTGCGTAATACTAGATTTAGATTATCTTTTTCATAGATTCATATTTTCTCAACAGTGGCATCTGATTTTGATTTTATATAACTACTAGCTGACCCGGCAAACGTTGTGTTGCCATATAAGGGTTGATCGCAGAAGGGTGAAAATTGAGGATTGTATGTATTTTTGTATGTTGTATCATAAAAAAATAGAAATTAAAAATTTAGTCTAAAAAATAAAAAATAAAACTTAGGGGTGGACTACCCCTAACATTTAGGGGGATGAAAAATAGATGTTGGCCGATTCTCATAGATACCGGATAAGCACAAAAAATTTCATCAAAATCGGTCAAGCCGTTTCGGAGGAGTATGGCAACGAAAACTGTGACACGAGAATTTTATATATAAGAAGATTAACTAGTCATGACATGTCATTCTTTCAGAACTTATGGCTATACATCATCACTAGCGGAACACTGAGGAGGTACGACATTTTTCGGCTGTAAAATGGTATTATATGAATTTAAAACGGGTATTTTTATTATGCTTAGTAAAATTGATTGTTATACTCGCTATGTTTGAAAAATTGTAGTGTGTATTTTGTTAGAACAAAACGCATAATATTTCCAAAAGGACTTAATTTCGAATTTATATTGTGCACAGCCGAACAAGATTATTTTGTCAGTGACATTATAAAAAACCGGCCAAGTGCGAGTGTGACTCGCGCACGAAGGGTTCCGTACCATTATATCGTTTTCATTATTATTATTTTTAGCAAATAAACGGCGAAAACCTCCTTTATTGTATGGGAGCCCCTTCATTATTTATTTTATTTTATTTATTTTTATTTAAAGAGAACATAAAACTATATATTCTGTGAATAGTTAAAGCGTCTACCTGTCACCGTTATTAGTATCGAGCAAGAAACGGGAAAAAAATCAAGTTGCATGGGAGCCCCCCTTAAAACTTTATTTTATTTTTAGTATTTGTTGTTATAGCGGCAATAGAAATACATCATCTGTGAAATTTGAAATTGTCTAGCTATCACCGTTCTTGAAATACAGCCTGGTGACAGACGGACGGACAGCGAAGTCTCAGTAATAGGGTCCCGTTTTTACCCTCTGGATACGGAACCCTAAAAATGTATGCGAATACGTAGGGAACTATACAATTCAACTCATTAAACCTAATTTTGGTCATTACCAATATATAATAATAATTAATGTTTTATTACTCATAGCTCATTATATGCACACATGTAAGTACTTTATATGAATATTTTAGTTAAACCGAAAGTCAGAGTTGATTTCCATGTAAACTCATACTCTAACACACTGGCCCACAAGCCTCGTAGTCCAAAGTACCTCAGTATTAATTACAAGTAATCACGACACAATTAACGCGCCAGCTGAGTTACAAAGGGCTGCCTTTGACGCGGCGGAATGTTGATAAAGTAATTAGCAACTTACATAAACGACGCCGCGCTTGGATGTCCTTTGTGGAGGATGGTAGGATCCCAAGATACCTTACATGGATGCGCTATATTTCTGGAGACTTTCCTGCGTGAATTTGAATAAAAAAATTGGTAAACGTGGTAAGTGTAAAAAAACTTATGTTGTTTAAGTTGCTGAAATAGTTTGTATTATAATTATTGCGTAGATAACATATATCTCATACTCGTCGTAACGATAACATATATCGCGATCATACTCGTCGTTTACACACACATCAACAGCTAACGTCCACCGTTGCACGAATGTCGCCGCTAATAACGAGGGTTTGCCATAATAAATTTGAAGCGCTCGTAGCAATGTTTCCTTAGCTGTTCTTAACCGATCAGCAAAGAGTTACGCAACGTCCGCCGCGGTCATGAGTTGTATAGGTGACCGCTAGTGACATTACTACTGAGCGCTTCCGTGCTTGGAGGGCACGTAAAGCCGTCGGTCCCGGTTGTCGTCTTAGGATGGCAGTCGTTATAGCATGGTGGTAGAGCATTTTGCGGATGCCCGCCTGGCTAGCTACCACCCACAAGTAGAAAATCTGTCACCAAGCACCTAACGGTGTGTTCCGGCAGCTGTCCTTGAGAGCCAGTAATTCTAGGTTAGTCTGAACAACATCTTCGACCACATCATTACTTACCATCAGTTGAGATAGTGGTCAAATAACTAGTCTAGCAGTTAGGATAAAAATAGGTTTAAGCTACATTAGTTTCTAGTTTTCTCAAAAAGCCGACTAGTTAGCAATCTGAACTTTGATATATTATGTGCAATATCCTCAATTTATCAGTTCATCAGACTTTTTATACTGAACTTGCTAGTGGCAATGGGTAATTACATCCCTAAAATATATAAAATAATAATTTAAAAAGTAAAACACCTTATTGCAAATTATTTATTTTCATTAAACGTACTATTACCGTTCCATTGAAATTAAAACTGGAAGTTATATAATAGGGGTTAAAGTATGAAATTGCCGTTTTATTGTAATAGGTACTTCGAATTGACATATAACCTTTGTGGTTTGAGAATTTTATGTGAGTTTTTTTCACGTTGGTACACTATGAGGTTCATCTTATAAAAAATGTGCAATATTTGACTACCGGCTTTCAGTTGTTTTTTTTATTCATCTTAGCCAAAAAAGAGGGACACTTCGAAAATACGAGTGATTTTCTTTATTACAACATATTTCTTTCATTCATTCACAAATTCTAAACGGCTAAACCGTTTAGAAGTTATGGTGGAATAAAGATACCCACAAACATACATACATGAATCCTGATATCATAATAACCTTTTTTTTGGGCAGTCTTGTTATAAGGGTAGGAAGATGATAAACCTCTTAAAAGAACAAAGTTCCATGCCACCTCTACAGTTCCCGAATTCTGAGCTAACATAGGCGCGAACACAACTTAGCGCAATAAATCGTTGCGAACAAAGTTTCTATTGAGCGAGTGACGCCTCAAACTCGGTAATGGCACGTTCTCGATTGAAACCAAGCGGGAATGATATAGGGCTTGATTTATTGCAGCCAGTCTTCTGTCTTTACTGTACTTGGATTGGATGACAGAATGAGTGGCTTCATGGAAAAGCAATCGTCAAAAGATTGATTAGCATTTCATCTGTTCTATGGTTCTCTGACAACTCTAAAAGTACGTCCTACTTTCGTGTCGAATATGAAAGTCTATAAGCTTATCTCTGACGGTTTCTGATGTAGCTGCTCTTAGTTCGTTAGACCCGTGTTAATTTTGTATTTACGCACATTGCTGTAACGGACGTAGACTATTTATTGCTACGGCGGCGTTACAGTTTCGTAGCACGTAGGTCACTCTGACGGCGGCGTAGAAATCTTCGTAGACGCCAGTATTTGACATAATTTTTTACTTGTTTATGGTTTTTAAACGCTACTGGGCGTTTCTCTGCTGTATTAAAGTGTAGCCAGTACAGGTACGGTAAAATATGAAAAAGTAATAATATAGATTGTTACTCTGTTACAACTGCCACAGAAACTGGCCAGCTTGTACAGCAATTGTAGCAGTGTATGAGTATTTTTCATGTTGCTGATCTCTGTCGCTGATAGCCGTTTTTTTATACCTGACTGGGTAGTGCTTGACCACTATCTCACCTGATGGTAAGTGATGATGCGATCGATGATGAGCGTATAAAGCCTAGCATATAAAGATAAAAATTACACTTCAATTCGTAAATGAACGTTATCGGCTCGCGATAATCTCTGCTTATAACGGACGCAGTTCATCAGAAGTGGCGAAATGCACTGCACCCATCTCTGAGACAAAGTTGCTAACTCCCATTTGCCTGTAATTTCCCCGCACCCATACCCTTCAAACCACAACACAGTAATGTGAGCATTAGTGCTTGGCGGTAGAAATACGTAGGATGGCAGTACATCCCCAGACGAACTCGTACAAAGAGTTCCACTGATACTAAAAGTTAAGTTAGTAACCTTTTAGTAACCTAATTTCACTTGGAGCCCATTATAAGCACGGCTCGCGTAAAATGGATGTATTATGTGAAACTTTCTCTCTGCCAAAGTTGAGGTTCTGAAACGTAGAAGTAGCTCATTTATTCTTTAGAAACTGAATGTGAGTTCGAAGCAAAATGTTCTAAGTGAATTCTGAGAAGGTTCACGGAGAGAAGTTCTAGATGAAACGTAATTCAAAAATAATACTTAATAGTAACGATATGTTCCAATCGTTGATAAACGATATACATATCTACATCTACACTCATAAATAGAAAATATTTGTATTTTTGTATGTTCCGAATAAAATTAAAAACTACAGGACCGATTTGGATGAAATTTGGTATGTAAATAGTTTGAGACCCGGGGAAGGACATAGGATAGTTTTATCCAACTACGGAAAAAGAGGTTAATAGTTTGGCGCGATAACAGACAGTACCAGTACCCTTTACACCTAAATACAGTAGTGTTTGCACAGTTTTACTTTTGGATAATGCCGTGGTATCCACCAAGACGATCGACGATCGACGACTACCACCTATATGCAGTTATTTGTTCAACTAGTTTGCAAAATCGTTTTTGGTGCTAGTGCCGGCTATAAATTCTGAGCAAATTTTTCTACTAGTACTTTTTTACTGTACTACTGAGATCACATGATATTATGACTCGTAACACATGATGGATTAAAAGGAATTGGAAAGGCTAAAAACCTAATGGGCTATCATGTGATCATGATCAATAGTTATTTGTTATACAAGGCTGCAAATTTGGCGCGTTAGTACATTTATTGAATTACGAGAGGAAAAATTATAGTCATGCGCGGGATTCATACCCGCGCCATCCACCCCTATAGCCGGGGTATGCTCTGACGCTAGACTAACATGACATTTAAAAGACTCTTAACTCTTAATTTTGTCTTCTCGTTATTAACCATCGTATTGGTATGGAGCGACACCTATAGTTCAACTTACATTGTACTACAATTTTTTTTTTAAATAGCTTTAATTTTGTTAACGACGACGCAACCCTATATATTAATATATTTTGTTGTCAAACAAAATATAATATCCTGACTGTAGTGCCGAAGTTTTCAAAGGTACGAAACTCAAAATAACTTTGCTGCAGAGCGAAACACAATTTTTCATTTCACTATAGAGAGTAAAATGCGAGGTGCAAGAAAATCAGCTTAAATAATTTTGTGTTAAGTAAGAGTTAAAGTAAAATTACTTAATTAGTCGTCCGTTTTTAGTCGTACCGAGCAGACGTGTTTCAGTTTTTATCAATAATAAAAAAAAATTGCATCATCCAAATTTGAACATTGTGAACTTGTATATTTAAACCCAAAGTTGTTACAACAGTGACTATAAATTTGGTACGTTACGATCCTGAGTCGTACCACGCACTGCCACAGAAGAGGCAATAGTAATCGAGGCACAGTTGCCGCGCTTCGCCCCCGCGAGAACAGGTCGGTTGCTATATTTCGACTCGCTCACTCGTCAGCATACTGCGGGCCTAATACAGTCCTACAAACAAGTCTGCCATCGATTCCAGCGCTCCATATATTGCTTTCTATACTTGCGCGGTCTGCTATACCGAGGCGATAATGAGCGTTCAGAGATCACCAACCCACACAATTTGCAGTACAAATACTGCCGGTGGTTCACAACCGGATTTATCAAGGTTTAATTTGCCTGGTGTGGATCCCAACATTACTCAACGTGCTAAACGCAAACTGCAAGTGGACTGTGAATGCTCCAATACTTTGTCGGAAATGCGATCAGAAATGACTAGAATTAGTCTGTTATTAGAAAAATATGTTGGCTCTAATGAACAGATTATGCAAAAAATGCAGCAAAACATAGCTGACATAAAAACCGAAATTTCTGATATGAAATCTTCAAACGAGAAAACTATTACCATTATTCGTGATAAGATGGACGGAGTCATGACTGAGATTTGTTCCATTAAGTCATCAACTTCCAGCGTACTGTCTGAACAGAAAGATATCAAAGGCCAGGTAGAAAGACTACAAACATCTATCATTACGGGCGAAAATAAAATCAAAACACTTGATTCTGATCTTATGAATGTCAAACACACAATTGAGACGACTTGTAAGAAACTAGAAAACCAACAAGAGAACAGCGAAAAAATACTTCAAGAAGTTCAAAACCGTACCAACAGAGAGAAGAATGTCATTATTGTGGGTTTGATGGAGCCTAACTCTTCACGATCGGAAGAAAGAAGCTCGACGGACGAAGTCAGTGTATGGAACACGATTTCGTCAATAAACATCGATATCCCGAAACCGGTCAAGATTTTCAGAATTGGCAAACATACACCAGGAAAAAACCGCAGTATTAAAGTTTGCTTTGAGACATCAGGTCCCGCCAAACAGCTGTTAAGAAACAGAAGCAAACTTCCTGAAGGCATAAAAATGTTCTCCGATCAGACACCCGCCCAACAAAACTTTCTCAAAAGTCTCAAAGAGGAACTAAAACGTCGGGAAGATAACGGTGAGAATGGTCTGACTATTAAATACATAAATGGAACACCGTCGATTGTTAAGAATGGTCCAAAAAACTACAGCTAATAAATACAGTTGATTCCAGCTCCCCTATTACCAATACTTACGAAATCTTGAGCAACTATAACAGTATTCCTCATAATAAATCTCGGCTTTCGTTCCTATACCTTAACGCCCGAAGCATATGTAAAAAGGGGAAGTTCGACGAACTAAAGTGCATTATACAAGCTATCCCAAACACAGTACATGTTCTATTATTAAGTGAAACTTGGTTTCGTTCTGAAGATCAAGCCTTACAATATCAACTCCCTAATTATACTCACTATTACAACTATAGGACTGACTGCCGCGGAGGTGGAGTTTCAGCATACGTTCATAACAACTTGAACCATACAATATCAGACTCCAAGTATATAGAAGGGAATAACTATCTATGGGTACACCTGCAGAAATACGCGCTGGACGTAGGCGTGGTATATAACCCTGGACACACAGATTTTGAAAATTTCCTCGAAGTGTATGGTTCTCAACTAGAACGTAGACGCAGAGCACTCGTTTTTGGCGATTTTAACGTAGATCTTCTGACAAAAGACAATAAAACCAAGCAGTATAAACAACTTTTGAAAGAACTCGGACACCAAATCATTAACAAAGTTGATAAAAAACATGCTACACGAGTAGGTACAACAAAGAAGTCCATACTAGATCATATTAGTACCAATCTTACAAATGACAATTTTCACATGATAACTATGAACTCTTCTCTATCAGATCACAAGCAATTATACTTAGAAATAAAACACGTGAAGCCACCAGCGAAAATATACTCACAATACGAAGCCTTAGACTACGCCAAGTTAACTCATGAAATGGAAAATATAATATCACAAGGAACAAACGATGACTACTCAAAGTTAGAGGAACAGATTAAGCAGTGCATAAAAAACAGCAAAGTTACCAAAACTAAAATATTAAATGAGCCCCAAAAAGACTGGGTAAATAAGGAAGTTATCAGAGAAATCAATGAAAGAAACATACTGTGGACAGAACATGAGAAAAACCCCGAAGATGCCGTTACAAGAGACATTTTTTCCAAAAAAAGGATAGAAGTAGCCAAACTCATTCGAAATACGAAGGATGCTTACCACTACAAGGAATTTACGAAATATAACAACAAGCCTAAGAAAATGTGGGAACTAGTCAATAAGTTAGTAAGTAACAAAATTCGGCACAATAGTACTCCCCCAAAACTTGTTGTAAACTCCCAAGAAGTTACAGATCCGATTCAAATATGTGACATCTGTAATAATTACTTTTCAAGTATAGGGCCATTGCTAGCTAATGAAATACCTAAGCACTATCATGACAACCACATGTCAGCATTACCCCAAACCACTACGAAACATGCTAAAATCCTGAAATTTGAACCGTACACACAAAATGAGATTTTAACCACTATTAAAAGCTTAGATTCAAATAGCAGTATTGGCCTTGATGGTATTAGTACTAAAGCAATAAAATGTATAGGCCCTTTGATAGCAGATGAATTGGCTAGATGCTTTAACAAATCCTTGGAAGATGGAATATTCCCAGATAGTTTAAAAATAGCCAAAGTGATACCAATCTACAAATCGGGACCTAAAACTGACCCTGGTAATTACCGACCTATATCGGTGTTACCAGTAATATCTAAAATCTATGAGAAGCTTCTACTGCATAGACTAGTAAAATATCTAACCTCAATAAATTACATCTCAGACCGACAGTATGGTTTTAGGCCAAAAAGTAGTACCTTGTCAGCAACAATCGATCTTGTCACCAAAATCAAACAGAGTATTGATAAAAAAAACTTGGTATTAGGTGTTTTTATTGATATGAAAAAAGCATTTGACACTGTGAGCCATAATCTACTTCTAAAGAAATATGAAACGATCGGTGTTGCTGATAAGGCACTACAGATACTTGAATCTTACCTTACAAAAAGATCGCAAATAGTAAAATACAATAAAGTAACTCAAAGCAACGCATTACCAATATCGTGCGGGGTGCCGCAAGGCTCGATTATTGGCCCCGAGATGTTTGTGGACTACATAAATAACATTCACGACTTGGGCCTACATGGTGATATAACACTCTATGCGGATGATACTTGTCTATTTTATTTCGGCTCTTCCATCACTAATTTAGTTTCACAAGCTCAAAGTGACTTAAATTCGTTGTATGATTGGTTCCAGTATAATTTGCTAACTATTAATATTTCAAAAACATGTTACGTCCTTTTTAAAGCTAAAAATAAACCAGTTCCCCTCTTTTCACCTCTAACAATTAACAATGTTCCCCTTCAACAGAAATCTAATGAGAAATATCTCGGATTGCACCTAGACTCACATTTAACTTGGAGTACACATATCGAACACATAAAAAGTAAACTTGCAGCAGTACGTGGTGCACTCCGCAACATAGCACGATGCCTTCCGCGAAAATTACGTATAACAATCTACAACGCCCTAGTTAAACCACATCTTCTATACCTAATCGAGATTTGGGGATGCGCTGCTAAAACGAGATTATGTAAATTACAAAGATTGCAGAATAAAATTATAAAAACCATTTTTAACTATGACTACCTAACACCAACAAAAAAAAATTATTCAGCAACTAAAATAATGAACATAAAACAACTATACAAATATAACACATGTATCTTTATTCGAAAAACTTTAACTAAAACTATCCATACTAACATAACGTTTACAAAACAAAAAAATGTTGTTAACTGCCGAACTCGCCGGGCGAGCTATATCGTCATTCCAAAGCATCGAACAAATTACGGTAAGACAATGCTCACAAATGAAGGTGCCCGACTTTATAACTCGCTACCCTCACACATAAAAAATGTTAACTCACTTCATGCCTTTAAAAATACTCTAGCCGAATACATCACAGAAGATGTATCTTTATACTTGTAAGTAAAAGAAAAGAAGTGTGAAGTAAGTCTATATTATTCATTGTATTGTTGTTATGTTCAATAAGTTAATTTATTTTGATAATTAAATGTGATAAATAGGTACGACTAAAATAGTAAAATATTTTGTAATTATGTTATCATGTAAGTGACAAAGTGTTTGTCTTTATGATAATAAATATCTTTAAACCTAAACCTAATTAGATAATATTTTAAGTGAATAAAATTCGAATTTTTAAAACCTTTTCCACGCTAAAGGGTAAATGCATTTTTCCACACAGATTTCGAATAATAAACAGCACCTTTCAGAGCTTGCAAGGAGAAAATAATTTGTTTAGTTAAGAAACACATTGAAGGCAAATACGATACATCTCCAGAAAATAAAGATGGCTTTTGTATAAATTACAAGTATTTTTGTTTAATGTTATTGTGACGTAACAAGCTCGTGGCCCACCTGATGTTAAGCGGACTAACCTCTGCCTATAACAGATGCATTTCATCACAAGGCTTGAATTGCACTGCGCCCGTCACCTTGAGACATATTTGTTAAGAAGTCTCGTGTGGCTGTAATTTCACTGGCTCTCAAGGACTGCTGCCGGAACACACCGTTAGGTGCTGGGCGACAGATTTTCTACTTGAGAGTGGTCGCTAGGCAGGCGGGCATTCGCAAAATGCCGCTCAGAAGCTCAAGCCCGCGGTGGGATTCGAACCATGGACCCTCTGCGCGGCAGTCCATAGCCAATGCCACTGAGCCGTCACTGCTTCAAATTAAATTTGCTACGATGAAAGTAACAGTTTTGCTCTATATTACATTTTTTAGAACACCAAATCAGCCCAGAAAATATGAAATTTAGTTTATTCGGTAGAGAATTTGTTTTGCTATTCCTATATTACGATAAATTTCATATGCGAGTAGTTACATACATTTTTGATTTTTTTATCTAACGTCTTCACGAGAATCTCGACTGGCTCGAATAGAAATGTCACGTGCTCCTACAAATAAAGTGAGAATGTGTCGACATATCGAGACGTCAACAACACCCGTCCAGACACAATCTTCGTATAAATAAAAGTATCGTGTTCGACATAACATATAATAGTATGATTTGAGTACGTTTCACGTTCTCACTATGTCGTTTACTTGATTGAATTAGTATATCTTTTATTTTGATATTTGAAGCGCTCGTAGCTTTCAGCTTAGCCATTCTGAACTGATCAGCAAAGTTAAGCAACATCCGCCGCGGTCATAAGATGGATGGGTGACCGCTGGTGACAATACTACTGAGCGTTTCCGTGCTTTGGTCCCGGTTGTTGTCTTAGGATGACAGCCGTTATAGCATGGTGGTAGGGCATTTTGCGAGCTGCATTGCGCCCATCACTCTGAGACATAATGTTGTTAAGTCTCATGTGCCTGTAATTTTACCGGCACCCATACCCTTCAAACCAGAACACAGTAATGAGAACATTACTGCTTGGCGGTAGAAATATGTATGGTGACAGTACTTACCCGGACAAACTCGCACAGTGTTCTACAGCTAAAAGCAAGTATTTATCAAAAAGTGTTATAAACTATTATCTATTTTTAAAAGAATATTGTCCATATTATTATCTCTGTATCTATATTTTTTTAGTTAGGCTGGTTCATTCCCTTTTCATCTTATTACGTCTCATCCTGTCAGGTAGATATAATCATTACCGACTTCAATAAAAGGAGGAGGTACTCAATTCGTCTGTATTTCTTTTTATGTTTGTTACCTCAGAAGTTTTGACTGAAGGAACCGATTTTTATGATTATTTTTTTATTTGTAAGCTGATTCTTGCCGTTCCATTCAAATTTCATCAAAATTGGTCAGCCTGTTTTTCAGTTACACTCCACTAACTGAAAAGTATTTACCTATCTTGATGATATAGTCATTGACAGTGAATGACAATCAATTCCATAAGTAGCAAGGGTCACTAAAAAGAGTAAAAATTAAATTTTTTGGTAAAAAAAAATATGTCTTAACATATACTCAATTTTTTTTTATATTTTACCATGTATACATTCTTACTCATGTCAAAGCAAATATGACAAGAAGGGTTTATATAATACTATAAAAAATCCATCAAAAAAAGATCTAATATACTATTGGAGTTACTGATAATTTAGCCTAAACTAACCTCGCCTGTTAGTAAATGATGATATGGTCGAATGCGCTAGCACAGTACGGATTCGAAGCATGTATCTCCCCCCCTTCGTGGCACTCCATATCTATTGCCACTGTGCAGCATTGATATATCACTAAAATTTAAAATAATTCGACAGTTTATCTATCATGATGATAAATCGCAAAAAACTATAGAGAGACACGTATTGGCCAATGTAACCTCCTTAGTTGTTTTAATTTAATCCTATAGAGGTAAGGTCAGAATAAGGGATACATACAATAATTGATTTATTTATTGATCTTTGGATCGGGGTTCAGTCAGACCAAACTGTAAGTCACACGTCGCAACAAGCGCGCAGGCAGTAGGGATGAACTGAATAACACTCGTGGTAGGTAGCGACAGAGTCGAAACTCAGCAATGCAGGATCAATCTCCGCAGTGTGGTTCGTTCCTAAATATTCAACCGTAGGGGTGAACCCTGAAATCCATTATTATGGACGTTTTTAGAATATACCGATTCTTAGTTTGACTGCAACATCCCAAACGTGAGCTTGAAGAGGCGAGATGATTACAGATACCATTAAAAGTGATTGGTGATGAGGCAGTCAAACTTATAAAATAATTAAAACTATCTTCAGTTACATTAGTTCGCCGTACAAAGTAAGCTATACATATTTTTGTACGACGACTGCATCCGACGATAGTGTGCCCGCTTCATAATAAATAACAAAGTGCAATTATATTAGTACAATATAGCTCTAGTATGATATTAGAAAAAAATATTATTAATACATATTATGCATATAGGATTTCACACGAGATGCCTATTAAGTATATGACCTTTTAATATGTGTTCTTGTATGTAATTTTATCTTAATATGTTAAATTACGTAACTACTAGTATATTTTTTCTATGATAACAAAATGGATCTCTGTTGTCCGGTTTTAAAAACTTTGAATTTGAATATGCTATTTTCCTGATATAACATTGGTTAACTACCGACATAGTCTGAAATAAATATATATGAAACCACGTTGCGAATCATAACTTTTCATTGATTTTGTGCATTACCACTTTAATGATACATATATTTTTAAGACATAATATAATGTATTCTGATATCCGACATAGTATGAGAGGCACGAGTATAAGAGTGCGTGCACACCTGCCCACGACACTGCCGATGCTGCCATAAATCGAAGCCTCTCGCGAATGTCGCCAACGTCCAATATACGAGAGTTATAGGCCAGGAAATTAATTCTGTCGACGCAAGTAGGGTTACGCCAGGACCGAACAGGGTGAACGTGCCTTTAGAATTTCCTTGGATCGTACTTGTTTAGTTCACATTCGCACTTATAGCTTGCTTAGTCGTTCTTAATACATCAATCCGCTGCGGTCTCGGTAAAAATGATTTGGATGGGTGACCGCTAGTGGCATTACTTTTGAGCCGTGATTGAGGGTGCGTTAAGCCGTTGGTCCCGGATGTTGTCTTAAGATGGCAGTTTTTATAAAATGATAGTAGGGCGTTTTTCGAACCTTCACTTATCTATCTATCAACCTCAAGTAGGAAATCTATTAAGCACGAGGATGTTATAGTTCGATTTATGGCCCTAAGACGCTATAATAAAGCTCACTTTACGAGCAAGGGTGTTGAAAAGAAAGAAACAGAATGAAAGCTACGATAACTTTGCCCGTTAACTGAGCGCAATCCGGTTCCGCCCCCGAGCGGTCGCTGCCACTGCGCTGTGGTTGCTGCATCCCCCGCGCGTCTTATTAGTAACTAGTTACTCACACATAGCTGTGCGTGTAGTAGTGAAGCTTTCATTCTTTACCATTATTTATTCATGTGCTTACATTGAGTTTTGAATGCTAATCAGAAGGTATGATTACTAGTCCTAAGCTTTAAATCGTAGTGTTAATACATGCTCGCTTGTCGCTACCACCTTCTAAAAGAAAATCCGTTGACAATCATGTGTAATGGTAAAAATAATGGTGTGTTTTGTAAAGTCTAAGTGAGAGAAAAGAACAAAATAAAATAGTACATAATTTTCATTATAAGTATTGTTAACTCAGTTTTTGGCTACTATATCTTATAGCTCGTTTGCACGATGATTAGTAGCGTAGTATTAATGCGAGTAATTAGACGGCCTAATTAGTATGTAGATTGATCAGGAGTACATTAAATATTTTTTAAGTTGCCGATAGACTATTTTTTTTACTACAATCTCACCTGATGGTAAGTGAAAATGTGGTCGAAGCTCTTAACAGCTTTAATCTGAAACGGAAATGGATTTTTGAAAACAGCAGCTGGAACACCAATTAATTTTTTTCCAGGCGGGCATTTGTTTGATGCCTTACCACCATCCTAAGTCTTTGTGAGTATCTACGACCCGCTAGTCCCGTCCCACCTTTACGTTCCCTCAACGCAACTTAACAACTTTCATTTAGTTTAGTGATTAGCGTTTTGCAGGACGCTTCTAATGCGCAAACCTTATATCTTAATTTTTGTGTAATTAGAGGCACAATAGAAAGAAGATCAAAATGAATGGAATTTATACTACAATATTTAAAACACCAATTTCATGTAATTAAACTGTATAGAACACTAATATATAATGAAAGAGGCCAATAAAGCGGCACTTCCAAGAATAAGACTTTACTTCAAAGTAAATAGGTTTATATAATTTGTTTTCATAATTTCTTAGAGTTGGAATACCAAACCCACAACTGATTTACTAAACGCAACTACTTATCAGTAATGAACACTACTCGCACTACATAAATATTAACTAAACACTAATCACTAAACCCATGAACTAAAATAACTGTTAAAAGTGCACACGGAACGTTGAAGAAGGTTAGGCTAATCCTAGATAGTGCGTTACCATACCACACTTAGGCGCTAGGTGAGAGATTTTCTCCTTGACAGTGAAGCTTGTCAGGTGAGTATACAAACCATCATGTAGTAACGAAGCAATTAAGGCGGTCCTTAAAAAACCCCACCTGCAGTTCTAAATCTTTTTCTTCCTGTTCTGAGCGAAGGCATTACATTATGTTCTTTTGTTCGTTCTTTCTTAGGTCTTTCCCTATCCCTTTATACATATTCTATATTATATCCACATTTATACACAATACCCTTTCTTATTTTAAACTTTTCATGCCTCACGACATGCCCATTCTAAACCACTAAATATAACTACTATATTCAACTTTTCTATTCACCCACCACGGCCTCTTACGTATGTAAGATGACATTAACCTATTACGAACTTCCTAATTTCCCAAACTCTCCATAGAATCATAATTCTAACTGGGTCTAAATCCAATCGACAAGTGCTTCACAAAGATAAGGGAACAAGGCTAAACTCCGAGGAAACTTGAATAAAATCCCATTAAAAGTTCCATGGTCGCCCTATCTACTGCGACAAACGAAATTGATTTTTCATATAAGCCGCTTAGATAGCGGAGCTGGGAAAATAATAACTATGTTTGGATGGTCTCGCATGGTATGCACCTTTGATGAAACTGATTCAGCAGATATAAGATTTACTTATAAGGATGAAGGTAAGTACGAACCAAAATAGAGGTATTTATAGAACTTTTGAATCGAATTTGCAGTTTGAAGACCTCCTTTTGATGTATTTTTCTTTACATCGTTTTTTATTCTTCTAGGTGCCTGAAAAACCGTAGAATGTTTGGACGAGAACACGAAAATAAGTTTAATATTTTGTTATCTTTTTTTTGGAGAACAAATTCAATGCAAACTGTGATTTCTAATACTTATAATGAAATATTTGACTTGAACAGTCTGACGTTAAATTATAATTTTGCTACTAAGGTTTGACTGGTGTAATAGTGGATTATTACGCGTTGAAAGGCTAAATTTGCCCGAGTATAGATAAGTAGTAACTGTATAAAATTGTAGGCAATGTTACATTTGGGGGACTATACTGCTCGCGTCCGTAGGATTTAGCCCTCGATGTCCTACACGTGTCCCCTGGGTGGCGCCAAAAGAGCAGTACTTCTTCAGGTGGTAGGCTTAGGCCGCGGCGTGTTACCACCCACCAGACAAAGCCATGCCGCCAAGCTGTCGCGTTACGGCATGATGTTTGGTGAAGCCATTATGGGAAACGGGTCGGAAACAGTTGCGCTTATTACTTTAGCTGGTCGTGATACATTGAGGGTCACTTTACCTGGCAGCCAATCTTGGAGAGCAGCGGGATCCAAGGCACGGTTCTCCGCTGGCCGACCGCTGATAGTTGGGGGCCCAAGTAATGAGCCAGCCACTCATGAAAGGCTGCCCCGCCATCCCGCGAAAAATCCTGGAGGTGCGCCATCGTGCTGGTTGGCGACCAGACGAGAGGTCCCGATGGACACCTCTGGGGGGGCTCGGGCGTCCCCGCGGTCTCCAGGATTGATTTCCATTGGGTGAAAAAGCCTAATTTGTGTCACGGGTTGATAATATGCGCCTCGTTTCCACTTCCGTTTCCCTTTACCTATCTTCACTCCCCATAAAATGAAAGGCAACAAAAACAGAATAAAGGTCCAACAGCGGAAGCACGTCCTCTCTCTTCAAGTGCACCTCTCAAACATTCGAGGCTTGCACTCCAATATCGACTCAGTCCACCACCATCTTGAGACCGCAAGACCGCATATTCTGTTCCTCACGGAGACGCAGATCAAATGTCCAGCTGACGCTGCATACCTTGCCTACCCGGGCTACGTTCTTGAACATAGCTTTAGGGCCAGAGCAGGAGTTTGTATGTATGCTCGCGATGACATTTGTTATCGACGTCTCCGTAACCTTGAAGACCCCAAATTTTCCATCATGTGGGTTCTGGTGGACAACGGCATGGAGAAGGTACTTTATGCTAGTGTCTACCGTTCGCACAGCGGAGATGAGGAGACGACAAGGCTCACAAACTACCTCAGTGAGGCAGCTGACGTGGCCCAACAGAGGTATCCTTCTGCTTAATTAGTGCTTCTGGGGGATTTCAACGCCCACCATCAAGACTGGCTATACCCATACCAGAGCACAGACCACGCTGGTCGAGAGATGCGTAAGCTTGCCTTGACGCTAGACCTCACTCAGCTGGTCCAAGGAGCTACAAGGATACCAGATGTTGATGGCCACACAGCCAACTGCTTGGACCTTCTGCTGACAACAGATCCAGACCGCTACTCGGTGTCGGTTTCATCACCCTTGGGTAGCTCCGACCACTGTCTGGTGAAATCTGTATCAGTCTACTCCCCGCCCGATCCTAGCCCAAAAGGCACCCGGCGGGTGTGGCGATACAAGTCAGCAGATTGGGATGAGATGCGTAATTTTTTCTCGTCTTATCCTTGGTGGAGGGTTTGTTTTTCTTCGAGCGATTCCTCAGCTTGCGCGGATGCTGTGACAGAAGTGTTACGTCAGGGTATGGAATATTTCATTCCATTTTCTGACATCCCGCTGTCCAGCAAAGCTCGTTCATGGTTTAATGCCAAATGTGGAGATGCAGAAGCGTCAAAACATGAGGCCTACTTAGCCTGGGCTGATGCTCGAACCCGCAAATCTAGAGATGTACGTGAGAAGAAGAAAGCATTTAACATTGCCGCCAAGTCCTGCAAAAAGGCTCTCAAGAAGGCTCGCTTCGACCACATACGCCGAACAGGGAACAAACTTGCTTCTTACCCTTCGGGTAGCAAAGCGTTCTGGTCCCTGGCGAGGTCGATCGAAGAGAACTTCTGCCGTCCCTCACTGCCTCCACTGCTGAAACCCGACGGCTCACTAGCGCATACTGCTGAAGAGAAAGCAAATTTATTTGCCATTTGCCACTATTTGCAGAGTCTTCACGTCTAGATGCTGGTAATGCTGTACCTTCTAGTCTGCCAAATTACGGGACGTTTATGTCAGAAATCCGCATTCGGCAGTCTGAAGTACGCAAAGCGTTGCGCAATCTAGACGTGAACAAAGCTAGTGGTCCAGACGGTATACCAGCTGTAGTCTTGAGGATGTGTGCGCCAGAGTTGACTCCTGTATTGACTCGCCTCTTTCGCTTGTCTATGACGACTGGTCAAGTGCCGAAGTCCTGGAAGCTTGCAAACGTGCAGCCCGTGCCCAAAAAAGGTAGTCGCGCAGACCCTGCCAATTACAGGCCTATTTCAGTCACTTCCATACTATGTAAGACGTTGGAACGTGTACTGAACCACAGGCTCCTGGCATACCTAGAAGTGAACGATCTCCTCAGTGACCGACAATGCGGATTTCGTCGAAACCGGTCTACTGGGGATCTTCTAGCGTATGCCACTCACATCTGGAGCTCGGCCATCGAGAACCACGGAGAGGCGCTTGCTGTCTCTCTCGATATCTCGAAGGCTTCCGACAGGGTCTGGCACGATAGCCTCATTAGCAAGCTTCCTTCATACGGCCTTCCCACTGGTTTGTGTGTTTGGATTTCAGATTTCTTGAGGGATCGGTCGATTCGAGTGGTCATCGATGGCTGTTCTTCCGCCCAATTGGCTATAAATGCCGGAGTCCCCCAAGGATCAGTACTCTCTGCAACACTTTTTCTGCTGCATATTAATGACCTGCTGAAACCCGGTATTTTTGGGTACGCAGATGACAGCACCGTTTTGGAGAGTTACACATCTAACGCACGAACCAGTGCATTACAAATCCAGTCTCATAGGGAAGCGATGGTTCAGCGCTTGAACTTTTCTTTGCAGGCAGTCTCCGATTGGGGCGATGCCAATCTAGTTAAGTTCAATGCTGCTAAAACCCAGGCGTGTCTTTTCTCCGCCAAACGGAGCCCTTTTCACCTGGCTCCTACTTTCAGGGATGTGTCCGTGCCGATAAGTAACCGTTTCGAGCTTCTTGGCATCTCATTAACACCAACTCTCAATTTCGGCTCCTATATTGAGTCCAAAGCCCAGCTTGCCTCAAAAAAGCTTGGTGTTTTGGCTAAGGTGAGGCAATACTTCACACCGGGACAGTTGCTTAATCTTTATCAAGCCCAAGTCCGGTCGTGTATGGAGTACTGTTCTCACCTTTGGGATGGTTCTGCCAAATACCAGCTGGAGACACTGGAAGCTATTGAGAAGAGAGCCAAGAAACTCATTAACGACGACCACCTAGTACGCCACAGACTCCAGAGTCTCGAACATCGCCGCAAAGTCGCTTGTTTATCGGTTTTTTATCGGATACATTTCGGTGAGTGTGCAATGGAACTTCACAATTTGATTCCGCCATCCCCATTCTTTAATCGGACTTCCAGGGATACTCAGAAGCGCCATCGCTTTATGGTGGATATTCCATTTACCCGAACGAAGCGATTTACTTCTTCGTTTATCATACGAACCGCCAGGGAATGGAACACCCTGCCTGAGTCTGTGTTTCCAGTTAAGTACGATATGGGGGTCTTCAAAACGCGAGTGAATAGGTATCTTCTGGGTAAGCGCGCTCCATCATCGATCGCATCATCACTTAACAACAGGTGAGATAGTGGTCAAGTGCTACACAGTTCAGTATAAAAAAAAAAAAAAAAAACATTTAGTGTTCTCTCCCTACAAAGTTTCTACCATCTGGCACGAGTGTGACTTATTTAGACAACTTCCACATGACACACAACAGCTGCCAGTTGACTGCAACAACGCTTATGCAATTATAAGTTGTCTACAGACTTGTTCACTCACAAAGGCGCGCACCTCAACCACGTGAATAAATTACGGTTCTTTATTCATATGCGTCGACCGTAAATTCTTGATGTTCATTTATGTGAAAGGTCTCATTTGTACACTTAGGGCCTGTTTCAGAATGTTCCGGTTATAAATAAATAGGTACCCGACTAGGACTCGCGTTATATTTACCGGATAGATTCGAGTCCCAGCCGGGTACCTATTTATTTATAATGGACAAAACTCGCGATAGTTTTCTAAGTTCCCGTTATACTACCCAGAACATTTTTAATAAAGAAAACATTCTTTGCGTTTCACAGTCATCAATTTAGCCTATCCGTCGGTTAAAGCTTGAAAGGCGCTGCATGTTAACTGTCATTTTTATCATTCAGTTATTTTATGTTCTGGGTATAACCGGAACTTACTCGAGCATTCTGAAATAGGCCCTTAGTGTTATAGAAAAAAATTAAGATATTGTCGCTTGTGTAGGCAGTAGTAGTTGCAACTACGCTTAAATCGTAGGGACACCCGTTCATGATTGGAAAGGTCTGTGAAATGTTTATTAATAAACGTTTACTGATCAAACCGTACGATACTAATTTGAACCTAAAAAAATAACTTACCATCAACTGTAAGCATTTAGAATGCGTACAGTTGATCTACGGGTAAGTCATTTTTTTAGGATTTTTCCAGAAAAAAATATTTCAAAAAAATTTAGTTTGAAATTCCGATTACAAATTAAAACATTACACGCATTGCCAATAGCGTAAAATTCTTCTCTCTATATAATATAAATGCGAAAATGCGTGCGTCTAATTTATTGGAACGAAGTCCCTTATCGCGCGTTGCGAAAGGGGGCTAGACGGAAAAAAATATGACCAAAAGTTGTAACGACACTTTTTGCTATATTTGTAAGCCGTGCGGTGTGTGCGTGTTTCTCTGTCTCTCTCTCTCTCATAGAAAGCAAGCCAGTAATTTTCGTTTAAGTTTGTTATTAATAAAATAAACATATAAAAAAAAAATACAATTCCTTCACTAATTAATCGAAAGGAACTTCGTTCCATCCGAGTGTACCTTGACACCTCTCAAGTTTTTTTTATATTATTAGTAACAGCTACAATTTCACAAAAAATATGTATATTACAGAGCCACTTTCCTCAGCATTGTGTGAATTTCTGCATCCTAAACGTTATTCTCATCTGTCCTCAAGTGTACACCATTCTTACCGGCACCATTATAAGAATACTCCCAAGGAAAGCGTGTGTAAGAAGAGACGTGTAAGAACACGTTTCCAAGTGCGCCTCAAAGCCGCGGTCATTAGAGGCAGGACGTTTTAGCTGTGAGCCAGTGATAGTACTTATGTCCTTGCTCCTTGCATCTCTGTGTACAAAGTATCCTTTTACCCCTGTAGTGCAGCTTTGTGGATGTTGTGGCGTATTTTTTTGTTATGATGTTAAAAATATTTCTAAGAATTAAGGAGCTGACTAGGGGACAATAAGTAATAATAATACTTATAATTTATTTCCTTCTTGCCTTGTAAAATGTAATTTTTACACTAGACAGCAAAAAATACTTTTGCAATAATTTTATAATAGAATTTTACATTTTTTGTGTTGACTTTGTTCGTTTCCATTTTGTATGTTGTTTTTGTGTAGTAATTAGCGGCCGCTGGTAGCGGTTCGTTCAGGGTTGCCAACCTTTGATTTTTTTTCCTCGTACAGAAGCAGATAAAAATCTCGTATTTTAGCTTTCAAACCTCGTACACACTCATATTATGTGAAAAATGTGATAGAATAAAGAAAAAAGGATTTAAAAGACGTTTTACCCAGATAATGCTTCTTTTGAAGGTTTGTTATAAATAAAACATTACTAGTTTTTTTTAATGAGATCGTCGTGTTTTATAATAACAAAATATATTAGGTCCTTACATATGAAATTGGCGTTTTGTATGGGAGGAACAAAAAGTCGAATATTTTTTAATATAATATATTTAATTAATCAAAGTATGAACCATTATTTTCTATGCACTTTTGCCATCTCATAGGTAGTTCATTGATCTCTTTACTAAAAAAACCAGTCGGACGGGAATCAATAAAATCTTTGAAGGCGATTTGGACTGCCCCATAGGAGTTGAATTTTTTCCCTTGCAAGAAGTTATCCAAATTTCGAAAAAAATGGTAATCTGTTGGAACAAGGTCCGGGGAGTACGGAAGATGTCTTAGACTTTCCAATTGAAGCTCTTCTAATTTAGTAGCCGTCTGTAGCGCAGTGTGTGGTCTAGCGTTGTCGTGAAGCAGCAGTGGCGTGGAGCGATTGACCAGCCTAGGTTGTTTAGCCGCTAGCTTTTCCATCATGGTTTGCAATTCCTGACAATAGACATCAGCCGTAATAGTCTGGCCAGATTTGAAAAAACTGTAATGAACAATACCGGCACTAGTCCACCAAACGCTTACAAGTAACTTTTTTGGGGTTAATTTTCGCTTGGGGCAGGATTTGGCTGGCTGGCCAGGATCTAACCATTGCGCTGAGCGCTTCCGATTATCGTAAAGAACCCATTTTTCATCACAGGTAATGATTCGGTTTAAAATACCTTCATTATTGTGCCGGTTTAGTAATGTAACGCAGCAGTCGACGCGCGTTTGCCGGTTTGTTTCAGTCAATTCGTGAGGTACCCACCTTTCAAGCTTTTTAATCTTCCCAATTTGCTTCAAGTGAATTAAAACAGTTTTATCACTAACATCGCAGCCTGCAGCTAACTCGGACGTGGTTTGCGATGGATCCGCTTCCACAATAGCCTTCAACTCTTCACTATCAACTTGAGTCTCAGGCCGTCCACGGGGCTTGTTCTGCAGGTCGAAATTTCCAGAACGAAAACGTTGGAACCAAAAACAAACTGTGTTTTCTTTTGCAACACGACCGCCATACACATCATTCACCCTTCGAGTTGTTTCCGCAGCACTAGTGCCACGGCGGAACTCGTACTCGTAAATAATGCGATATTTAAGGTTTTCCATTTTGTAAAATGAGTGACGCAAACAGAAAAAAACAGAAGAAAAAAAACAAATGAATGACGATCATCGAAACACAAATACATGAGTCTATAGCTGTACAAATTTGAATTTGGAATTCCTTACCAAAGAGGAGAAATTCGTGATTAAAGTGGCCAGTACGAAAAACGCCAATTTCATATGTAAGGACCTAATATTTCTTAAAAATAGATAACTTACGTACTTTGTAGTTTGTACCACAGACTATGACGACCTATAACTGTGGAGGGTAGAGGAACCCTCCATACCTATAACGTATTCTATCTCTGTTGCAATATAATGAAGGCAATTAATCAAAAAATATGGTTAATTTTTGGTAAATTTCAAATTTATAATAAAATTGATTGAAATCGAGTGAGGCGATATCAGGATCTATTAAACATGTTGACATAAATGTTCCCTGCAATGAAAATTGTTATTTAAAGTTTCATAACTCAAAATCTCGTACATAAATGTACGAGGATAATATCGTCCTCGTACCTCGTACGAAAGACCAGAAATCTCGTAACTGTAGGAGAAACCTTGTACGGTTGGCAACACTGGGTTCGTTCCACGTTAGTTTCAGTTAAATAGGTTCAATATTGTAAAAGTTATTAACATTTTATTGGCATTTTTATTCAAAGTTTCGTGGTTTTCCTTTATATAATTCCTACTTTCCAAATTTTTCTATAGTTCCACCATCAATACATGCGGGTCGCGATCCTCGATCATTTCCCGTTGGTTTGAGTGCGATCGGAGCTATATAATTCTTTCAATATTTATAAATCTTTGTAAAGTTTTATAAATATTGAATTATGAAATATTGAATTTTTATCTGTGCAGTAGATTTTCTAACCTAGACTTTCTGTAGACCTCCTAATTTTTTGTAAAAAATAGAGGTTATTCCGAAAGCTGGCCTCGTTTTTCAATTATTAGATAAATTATAATTATCAGACTGAAAGGTAAAAATGTCAATCGACCAAAATATAAATATATATATATATAGTATATATATATATATATATAGTAGTATATATTTGTATCACCATATCACGATATTTACAAAATGTAAAGACTTCAAATAATTTGATTAGATGATGATATTTCAAAATTACAACGAGACAAAACAATATAGTCATGTGCGGGATTTGAACCCGCGCCATTCCCTATAGCCGGGGTATGCTCTGACCGCTACGCCAACATGATATGACTCATCACTCTAATTTATCCTTTCGTAATGTTGTCTTAGGTTTTCGCGATTCATACATAGTAATCAACTTTAAACGGTTTAAATCGCGTAAATTTAGCATTATTTTTGTCCCGACGCTCAAAACACTTTGCAGTGATCGTGGTCACGGGGCCCACGATCACTGCAAAGTATTTGAAACGTCACCTCGGAACAAAAATAATGATAAATATAGGCGATTTAAACCGTTTAAGGTTTAATATTTTTATTTTTGCAATTACGCATGCTTCGCGATTTACATTTGAGAATTACAACGAAAGGTAAAAAATATAGTTACGTGCGGGATTCGAAACCACGCCATCCACCTCTATAGCCGCGGTATGCTCTGACCGCTAAACCAACATGACAGATGAGAGCATATCCAGGCTGTAGAGGTGGATGGCGCGGGTTACTTTTCCACACATGACTATATTTTTTATTCGCGTTGTAATTTTGTATGTAATCAGTAGATCATGCGTCATTGCAAAAATCATAATGGTAGAAAATACTTTCAATTTTTTTTTGCCTTATAGGTTAGCCTTTGACCACTATCTCACCTGATGGTAAGTGATGATGTGTTCGAAGATGTTGTTCAGGCTAACCTAGAATTACTGGCTCTCAAGGACAGCTGCCGGAACACACCATTAGGTGTTTGGCGGGTTAGTTTCTCGATGGTGTTTGGCGACAGATTTTCTACTTGAGGGTGGTAACTAGCCAGGCGGGCATTCGCAAATGGCCCTACCACCATGCTATAACAACTGCCATCCTAAGATAACAACCGGGAACGACGGCTTAAAGTGCCCTCCGAAGTACGGAAGCGCTCAGTAGTACTGTCACTAGCGGTCACCCCTCCAACTCATGGCCGCGGGCGACGTTGCTTAACTTTGCTGATCGGTTAAGAACAGCTAAGGAAACTTCGCTACGAGCGCTTCATAATAATTTCTGAAATAAACCATTACAACATTTCCATTACTAAAGTCGTACTATTCAGCGTCGATTAAGTAGGTAGTACTACATATTAACCAAAGAATTTCCTCAAAGCAAGTAGCAACAGAGAATAGTCGACATTAGGCCGAGTACACACATATACTGGTAAGCCCCGTAAGCACCCGATACCTGCGACACGACTTGGGCGGGACTCTGGCACTGGTTCTTGGAATATATTGAATACTAAATCCATCGACTTGACGCTATTGGAAACTATTCTTGGATCAAATTACCTGTGATGTGTTAGGCAGGTTTCTTTACGATGGGGAAGAAATATTTGCAAATTGATTTATATCCTCTCTCTCTATTATGTTATTAAAACACGGTTTAGAAATTCTTAAGGACTTTATAATAGTTTCTACTTTGGAGGTGTTTCGTTTGTAGCAAATCTTGCCTATCAACTGAGTGAAGCACTATTCTCTTCTTTTTTTAAAGGATGAACAAAGATATTGTTTGCCGCTGTCGACAACACAAACGAAAACGGCTTTTAATACTGAAAAACATGACTGATCTTGTGGATGTCGAACCATTGCGACTTCAACAATTTAGTAATTGTGGGGTTTTATACTTTTCAGTGATGGCCGTGTTGCTTTTATAACTTTTGGTTGACTTCTTACTACAATTAGTCCAAAATCTAAATTTTTTTTTCGGAGATGTCTGAAGAATTAAGAATCTTGACATAATTTTTGGCTAATTTAAAGCTTTGGCTTTAAATTAGCCAAAAATTATGTCAGGAGGAGTTTCTTATTTCGAATGTATGTTTTTTTTACGTTTGTTACGCGACCTCTCCGCTTTGTAAACTGATTTTGTTGAGTATAGTATAGTTTCAATTTCATCAAAATCAGTTGAATATTTTTTAAGTTATAGTCAATTAACTGAAGAATGTTTTCGCGTACCTGAATAATGGAACTCTGGTCGAATGTGAACAGTATTTTAGGCAAGTGAATGATCTTGTAAGCAGTATGCAGAAAAACATGTGAAAAAAAATATAAAAAAAAATAGTACCGACTTCCAACACTGAAAAATGTCATATAATTTGTGAATATTGGACCTCAATAATGTGAGGTAAGTAATTATTTTGTATCAGCATGGTAAAGACTTCAACAAGTTATTATACTTTTTTACCGACTTAAAAAATGGAGGAGATACTTAATTCTGTTTTTTTTTTGTGTTTGTTACCTCAGAACTTTTGACTGAGTGAACCGATTTTGATGATTCTTTCTTTATATGAAAGCTGATGCTTGCCGTGTGGTCCATTTAAATTTGATGAAAATCGGTTGACCCGTTTTTGAGTTACACTCCAATAACTGTTAAGTATTTTCCTATCTTGATGATATAGTAATTGACAGTGAATGACAATCGATCCCATAAATAGCAAGGGTCACTAAAAAGGGTGAAGCCGGTACTATAATAGTTCACAAGTCCCTATTTTCACAATATGGTGCGCATGGTAACGACTTCACCAATTTATTTCACACATTTGAGTATTGAAGTTACTTCCGTTTTTTGGTTAAATAAAAAACAGCGTTGGACTCGGAGGCTTTTAAAAACATGTCTTGTTAAAATAACCGTCGGTCACCCTTAGACTATCTAAGATGGGTTCAAATGGATGCCACTTTTACATTTCCACGTGACAATGGAATTTCCCCCTGAGATGTAACTGGCATTACATCATAATAGCAAACTTTCAGGGGGCAGGAAATATCAATCGCTCCAAATTGCGCCCTCCTGAGGGACCTTGAATGCCAAACTCACGACTTGCCTAATGATGCATTACTCTGAATCACTGCTTCCCTATATATTTACAATCATCGCTACTACACACAAAAATAGCCTGTATTTCTGAGAAGTAGAGTTGGAAATTGACTAAGGTAGGGATATCAGAGTGTCGTAAGCAGGTTATTGACTGTTCCGAAACTATTCAATGTTATTGAAATGCCAGATCCAGTCGCGGTAGATTACCGTGGGTCGGAGAGCTGGTATATGCCAGCATGCGTTATACACATCATATTCATCTAATGTATTTCTTTACATTCTTATTCTGCAGTTGGTATTGCAAGTATTGCAACATATTTAATAACTACGTTCAATTTTTGTGCGGATAGACTAATTTTCCCCTATTTAATGACCACATTACACCGGAAGACGTAGAGTTGGTAGGCTCCCCACTAGGTGGACTGACGACATTGTGAAAGTCGCAGGTAGCCAATGGTTACAATTGACTAATAGCCGTTTTTTGTGGCGCACTTCTAGGGAGGCAATTGTTCAACAGTGGACGTCTTCTGGCTGATGATGATGAGGATTAATGAAAGATAGTAAAATTACTCCAATTTATTAATAAGGGGAAGCTTTCAGACTAAATAAAAAAGCTATGGCGGAACTCTGCGAACAGCGAATAGCCGAGCAGTAATAGCTATGACTTCTTTGCCGCAGATCCATGGTTCGATTTCCACCACCAAGTTGAGCTTCGGCTGAGGAAGGACATTTTGCGAAATCTTGCCTTACTAGCTAATACCCTCAAGTAGAAAATGACAGCAGTTGAGAGTCAGTAAAATTAGAGGCACATGAGAGTCAACAACTGTCTATATCAAAGTGACGGACGCAGTGCAGTTCGTCACTTCAGAGGTCACCATTAAATATGAGGTGGGCCTCGTGTACGTTCCTATCACATTAAAAAAACGAATGTGTGCGATGTTACTTTTTTTTATCGTTTGAAGATTGTTTCATACACCCTTTCACAATACAACTCGGCATTTTTAATATATGATTTCTCATAACGTTTTGCTCCACGGAAGGCTTAGTTTCATTGTACGTTTGTGCGTGTAATTACGAGTATGTATGTACATGGCGAGGATTATAGTTTACCCGGAGTTTGTTGTTCGCAGAGTACCGTCCCAGCTTTTATTTGGTCTGAGGTTGAGCCTGATCCGATGAATACTAGACTAGGGTCCATCAAACAATTTTAAGCAGTGTTTAAAAAAGAATGCTTATACAAATACCTATACTATCGTACTTCATATAACATGGTAGGTATACTCGTATTGCACGAAATTAATTTTGTCGTATAAAGAGTAGATCCACAGCAGACACATGTATACTATTTTAAGTAACATGATCTAAAAAAATGGGATTTTTCACGATGCCATTATCGTATTTTGGGATCTTTCTAAGGCATTTGACTATGTTGCACCGCACACTGATTTGCACATTTTTAAACAATGTAATTTGTGGAACGGCACTGAATCACATCTGTCATACAGGTTACAAAACATTGGAATAACGACGATACATCTTCCCGATGTTTGATAAAAGAAAGAGTTCCTTTTTAATCGCTAATAATGCCTCTGACTTTCTAAAAAAATTAGAAAGACCCTAAATCTTCTTAAAATTGAAAAGAAAGAGTTCCTTTTTAATCGCTGATAATGCCTCTCTGACTTTCTAAGAAAATAAGAAAGACCCTAAATCCTCCTAAAATTGAAAGTTTTTTTTACTAGTTGAATAGAATTTATCATTGAGCTTAGTACTAACTCTGAAATTGACAAAACACTAGTATTGGAATTAAAGCGGATGTGCTTATTCACAAAATGCTATCAACTATATATATTACACTACTACAGCTACTGCAACGAAAGCATTTAGGCAACCTAAAAGCCGTCGCAGGCCTACATACAGTCAAAATGGTTTAGCATTATGCATTGGAACCTTGCTAACACCTGACTGGGTCATTATTGCTTCAAAAGACGTGTGGGTTTAGTAGCAGTAAAGTGTTGTGTTGGTTGGAAATTTGTCGGTCGTAGTAGTATGTCGAAATACTATTCCAGATTTGAACTTATGTTTCAAGCGAAAACATATATTATTTCGAATGCAATAACTTTAATTGGTAATGTCCAATTATGCTATGAAAATGGGTGCTTAGACAGTTGAATAGTTTCCATCCATTTGAATGCATGTCTTTTTAACGTTAGCGACATCTACCTAAATAGCATAAAACTATCTACTTAGAATGGACGGCTGTTATCAACACTCAATACCGTTTCGAAGAAGTCGATTTTTAGACTGACTATGCATTACTAAAGAGCATTGGGGCATGGTAGGAGAAAACATATAAATTATTTTGGTAGGACAAAGATAATGTCCAGCAACCGGGTATAATTGGAAATGCAATAGAATGGTATTCTAGAGTACCTAAGCAGCAGGGTCTAATTATCTACCATTCTTAAAAGGTTTAGATCCCGTGCAATAAGGTCTATTTAATGGTATTGCCATGTTTAGGGCACGCTCTAAGACTCCGGATGACATGAAAGCGACTGTTTTGTTTTGTTTAAGATAAACTCTATAATATTCCATCCTGTCGTGGATCGAATTCTGGACTTCGTGATTCAAAAGGAACGCTTTACTCCACCAACGAGGTAGTTGGAATGTTTTGAAATGTCCAATTATGCCATGAAAGTGGGTGCTTGGACAGTAGAATAGTAATATAGTAGTTTGATCCACAGGATTGTTATATCTAGTACTATGGTATTCTAAGCAGAGCAAACAGTATACAAAGCAGCTGTCCGTTGAGTTTGACAAACTATTAATTATTGAAACAAAATTACTCATATACACAACTACGAGTTTACTAATTAGGGATTTATTAACAAACAAATTTGTAACTTTTACCACTTTTCTGAACTAAATAAAGCACGCAACTATGTAATCCGTCAGGTAACCCGTATTCGACACGCATCTTGGTAACCGTGGTGTAGTAAGCTGTTTTCTCGTTGTCATAAAAAAGTTAATAACATAGGTAAATGGTTTTAGCCTGACTTTGTAACAAGGTATATGTTTTGAGGTCGTTGGGCGTCTCCAACACTTTACTGCTGAGCTGCATTATACTCGCATAAAAAAATTGTTTCTAATTAAATAGTGTGTTTTGATGGCAGTGTTCGATACAGTCACCTTTATACGCCTAGCCGTTAGTCTTTGTTCAAATCACCAATGCCAACAGGGCGTCAAATCTGTTAATCAATATGAATCTATAATGGACTCGGCCTTGTAAATTTTGACAGTTTTGGTATTCTACTAACTTCATATCGTTCATATTGAGTCAACATTGATTCAATCTCGGTTTCATATGAAAACGAAACGACATAATAATAAATAATAACGAAATTGTTTTCTGAATTACCTTACTCTTCTCTTTTTATTTTTTTGTTGGCAATATCGTCAAACCAGCTTAGATTCATCATATATTGATAAAGGATCAGCAGACTACCGATTCTGTCTTGTATGAAACTTGAATGAATCTATGCTGAATATGAACATGTCATTAGCAGACTTGGCCCCTGGGCACCATTTCAGGGTACAAATTCTATCATTAACAACATATCATTAAAATCATCCAAGTTATTCAAACTTTAGTAACAGAATGGTCCTTATAGTCTTACCTTGCAATATATCTAACGCAAGATGATACAGTCCTTGTATAACCATGTTACAGTCCTTATATATACCATTTTATTTTAGACGATCAAATAATTTATAAAAAAAAATACTACAGCTTCTATTGTAACTTCTGTAATCAAGTAAGCCTTACTAGAGATCGGATGTTTTTTTTTATGCCTTTGACCACAATCTCACCTGATGGTAAGTGATGATGTGGTCGAAGATGTTGTTAAGGTTAACATAGAAGTGTCCATACCTGACAGCGTCTTGGGGATCGCGGTGTAACATAGTAGTTCTTCAGAAGGCACTACTGCGAACCATGAGGTATTTTTCCTGTCGTCGCCTCTTACGACTGCCACGGGAAAATATGGGAGGATGCAATTTCAACCCGGTACCCCACGGGCCAGCAGATCGATATAAATTATCACAATTGCAAATATGTTTTGTACTTTTTTTATGCTTGATAGCCTTTGACCACGGTCTCGCCTGATGTTAAGTGATGACCACATGTCGAAGATATTTTTCAGGCTAACCTAGAATTACTGGCTCTCAAGGACAGCAGCCGGAACACACTGTTAGGTGTTTGGCGACAGATTTTCTAATTGAGGGTGGTAGCTAGCCAGGCAGGCATTCGCAAAATGCCCTGCCACCATGCTATAGCGACTGCCATCCTAAGACAGCAACCAGGACCGACGGCTTAACGTGCCCTCCGAAGCACGGAAGCACTCAGTAGTAATGTCACTAACAGTCATCCATCCAAGTCATGACCGCGGCGGACGTAGCTTAACTTTGCTGATCGGTTAAGAACAGATAAGCAAACTTCGCCACGAGCGCTACAAAACTTAAACTACTATATATGTACGTTTATGTATAAGAATAGGTATTAATATAGTATAATTATATAGATTAATAATATAGATTAATAATTGTTTGTTCTTTTTCCTGAAACTACCTTCATTATTAGGTTAGTACGACTACCTTATACATTTCAAAAATATTAGTGCGGTTTATCAGACTATTCTACTCGGAGTTCGGAGTTGCTTTTCCAGGATTTGGTAGAAAAAAAATCTATTGGAAAGAATGACGTGGAAATTACTCGTAATTATTAAATATAGAGAAGAAACTACGTCACCTATATATGAGTTTTAAAAGGTACTTATTAATAATTTTTAATACTTATAGGAGCACGAAAGTGGTTGTTTGTTACGAAACATTAAACAATACAAGGACTTAAAATTATACATAAGCAAACATTAAATCAAAAAAATATATAGTGATTTATTCTAATTGCAACGTGCGGTGTTAACACTGTGTAGCGATTTCTTCCAGACATCCTGTGTATGGACAAAAACGAAATAATATATAGACCTATGAATAAATATTTTATTCGTAGATATAGACGGTTATCATCGTAACAATAAATTAGTAAATTCTGGCACATAAATAAACATTATATCATACAAAATTATAAAATTCAAACCTGTACATAAAATATAATTAATAAATACATATACACAAGCCAACGATATACCATGAAGTGAGATTTTATTTGCATATTTACAAAAACTCTTGATATGATTATATTGTAATGGAGACCGCATATATCAACGTATGGCAACTACGTTAACCATTTTGTGAATTCACAAACGGTCAAGCTATTCACCAAGAATTCTCGGGGAATCCCTTTTGCATGACATTCCTGTAGAAAGGTCTAAGCGACAAACATCATCAAAGGGTTGTGCCTGACAATTTGTCGTCCCTTGATTGGGCATGTTCCCTGCACGCACCTGCTACACCCTTAGCTAAGTGCCAGCCAAACAAAGAGATCGTTGCGTACAAGATACAAGAGTAAGAAGATTATAAAAATAAAAATTTATTTAGATTTTGTATCAATAAAGATGAAAAATAATATAGAACAAATATGTAAGATATAAAGCAAATAATCTAGAATAAACTTTTATTCTCACATTGTAATGTTAGCATTAATGTTTACTAAGCCATAGTAACTTTCCAACCGTTCAAATCACAACCGTATATATAATAAAGTTATAGTCAAGTGCGAGAATATTCCTCTCGTTATATTTTTTTTTGAAGCGCTCGTAGCGAAGTTTACTTAGCTGTTCTCAACCGATCAGCAAAGTTAAGCAACGTCGCCCGCGGTCATGAGTTGGATGGGTGACCGCTAGTGACATTACTACTGAGCGTTTCCGTGCTTCGGAGGGCACGTTAAGCCGTCGGTCCCGGTTGTCGTCTTAGGATGACAGTCGTTATAGCGTGGTGGTAGGGCATTTTGCGAAAGCCCGCCTGGCTAGCTACCACCCTCAAGTAGAAAATCTGTCGCCAAGCACCTAACGGTGTGTTCCGGCAGCTGACCTTGAGAGCCAGTACTTCTAGGTTAGCCTGAACAACATCTTCGACCACATCATCACTTACCATCAGGTGAGATAGTGGTCAAAGGCTAACCTATCAGGCATAAAAAAAAAAAAAAAAATTAGTAATTTTGTAATACTACAACGAGATTTTTGCAATGACGGAGCATGCGTCATTGCAAAAATATTGTTCGAGCCACTTACGTTGGCACATTTATTTATTTCTACCCTCTATTCCTATTCATTCTTCGACGACTATCTGTCACCCCACCGCACCTGCAAGCAAACCGCTTGTCACCGCCGCCGCAAGTAGACGCTGCGAACGGCCCTTGCCCATCGCAGCTACCGCACCGCGCTCAAATCGAATGTTCTGGATTTTCCATCCTTTGGAATTATCCATCGCGTAACTTGACGTGATCCCCCGGAATACAGAGAACACTGGGAGTTGCCATCGTAATAGTAGCCTCCAACCGCCCGCGAATAATATTACAGTCCACAACCGCGGTGGTGAAAACTACCTGAAGAAGCCGAGAAAAAGCGCTACAAGGCTGTACCTCCTATCTGGACACGACGACGAATTAACGGAGATACAGGACCGAGGATCGTTGCTCGCTAACTGCAGTGTCAGTTGGGAGACCAGGTTAGTCGTCACCATATTAACCAGCTAGCCTTCCCCCGCGATTTTTGGAGACGTGCTCAACTGTATTCAGCTGTATTTTTATTTTTATACAATAAAGATATTTGTATATTTGTATTGTATTGTATATTTTATACTTAGCTGCCGCGTTAACAAATATAAATGGTAAAAATGTTTCATATTGTTTTGTGGAAACAGGAGCAATGTTCAGAATGTGAGTGATCGGTGCACATTAAATAAATCTTCAGTCTTTCAATATATTTTCTTTTCTAGGATGGACCTTGCCGGTTTTCCAATAGGGTGAATCCTAAAAAGTAACGATAGAGTTAAACAATGATGACCCATTAGCTAGAAATCTAGTATTTGATCCTATGTGTATTTCTCCGCTGTTTCATATAACTTGTGCCACAAGTAAAGACGCACAGGTGCGCACGATTGTCGTCTGCGGCACTTGAATGCCTGATGCAGGCATTGAGTTGTGAGCTTTTAGTGTGGAGTGACAGCAGTCGCGGGGTTAAATCGAGGGTGTGGAGCTTAAACTTTTTGTTAAATATTCTTGAGATTAAACTTACATATAAGTATTGTACCAACAACTTTTATACAAGATTGGTATATGATGTTGCAGAAAGTTAAAAAAAAATCAATCGCTATGTTTTAGGTTTTTTATGATGTGTCTTATTGCACGTTACTCTATAAACAAAAGTAAAAATCATAAATTTATAGTAAACTACTCACACATATAAAACATGTAAACTCGTTTAACATATGTAAAAAAGAACTAAGCAAATACCTAATTACCACGGATTAATCCATGTAAGTGAACAATCTGTTTTAAAAAAAAAATGGTATATAATGTAGTATTTAAACTCTCCCCGTTACTTTAAATGTTATTGTAAGCTACCTTATTACACTTACGTAAAATATTATCTTTCTTATTATTTATACTAATAAGTGTAAACGAAGGTGCTTAGATTTTTTTAGACAAACTATGTTATTATGTAAGTGACTACCTATTTTCTTAATTAAGAACAAAATTTCTTTAAACCGCAATATAAACACATAAAAACTCGGTCAAGAGAGTGTTGGACTCCCACATTCGAGGTTACGTAACAATATAAAATTTATCATAAAATAGTTTTTTATTTCTATAATTTGAAATCCCTAGTGGGAACCTAGTGGTCCAACCAGTGCTTGGCCAGTTTTTAATAATTGTTATTAAACGTTAGATATTGGACTTTAATAACACCAAATTGGGTGCATGTGCCTGAAACCCTTCTACGATAGAGCAAAAATAAATATCGTTTAAAACTTTACGTTTTCCTTTTAACTTTAATAACGTTTTTTTGTGTGGTGATCACCTTTTATTTTTCGTATTTTGTTATTCTCTAACTACCGATCCTATATTCTGTGTAAATCACAAGCAGCTATCTATATCCAAAGATACCTACAGTATTTTAAGGCACACGGACAGCGTAGGCTAATTAATCGTTTACCGTTTCTAGAACAAACCTAGAACTGACTACTGACTTCTAATACTGACAAATATGAAATTAACTTGTAGAAGTCGGTACGATCCTGATTCAAATTTTCCTAATTTTATGCTTCCACTTCCACAAGTTACGATTTATTCGTATAATTCAATGTTAAAACTAGTTTTATAAAAAGGAAATGACAACAGCTTGTCCATACAAGCTCCTGTCATTTCTTTTTTATCAGCAGCAAAATATATTACGGAAATATGACCCTGAAAATCACTTAAAATATTTACATTTATTTATTATTATTTTAGCGCCATGATCCGTTGACCACCAAATACATTTGATAAGTTTTTAACATAAAAGAAAAAGATGGGAGCCTAGGACAGAGACTCCTTCTTAAAATATTGATTCGTCAATAATTTTATCAGCTCGTTTTTTAAGAAGAATACGACCGTCGATTTCGTGATGTTTGTTCTTTTTTCTCAATGGCCTTATCTCTTCTTAAGCCTCATGGACAAGTCAGCCTTGTATAGCAACAAAATACTTCAAATTTATTTATAAATATCCATAAGGTTCTATCTACTCCGGCAGTCTTTAAAGTTTCCTATTAACACTTCGTATAGAAGTCTCCTCGGGCTTTGATAAGCTCAACAAGGTGCGACGAGCTTTATAGAAGATTTTCTTTGCCATTGAAGGGGAAAATTATCTTGATCGGATAACGGCTCTTCAGTTTAATTATATTTGTGAAGGAACATCTTGAGAGCTTTTCTTACAGTGGTTGTGTTGATGCGTGCGGGACTCGTGTGAGACTGGATGTTTCTTATTAATTATTCTCAATATTTATACATACATATATATATAAAATTAGAATATGAAAATTTTATCATAATATAAGGTTTAAATGCATGTTGGTAGGCCTGTTTTCGAATGCCTCACTGGTTAGCTACCACCCCCATGTTGAAAATCTGTCACCAAGCACCTGACGGTGTTTTCCAACAGCTATCATTGAGAGTAAGTAATTCTAAGAACAATATCTCCGAGCATAAATCATTACTTACTATCAGGTGAGATAGGGGTCATAGGATATAGATATCTATAGAAAAAGGTACAAAAAATCACAGTATTTAATTTTTACTAATCTTGCCTTTGCAGACTTACAAAAATTAAATGGACTTGCAAAATATTTATAGTTTCCACTTAACAGATTATCAAAAAGCAAATAATGCACACGAATATAGAATGTACTCAGATTTCATTTACAGAAGTCTAAAATGAGGGATCCAGTTATATTCGACCATACATTATACAGTAGAAACTGCACTGCACCCATCACCCTGAGGCCCATCTACCAAAACTTGAATATAAAGTCTCATGTGCCTGTAATTTCACCGACACCCATACCATCAAACCTGAACACAGTAATGCGAACATTAGTACTTGGCGGTAGAAATAGGTATGGTGGCAGCACTTGCCCAGATTTTAATTGAACTTAAAGGAACTATAACCGATAATAAATTAAGACAAAGTACTTTTGAGCTGTAAAAAAATATTTGGCCAAGAGATATTGCGCTCAAAAATCAAAATAGTTGATGTGTCCCATCAAGCAGCAGAACTAAATTTGGATTACTAGGCGTGTTTGACGGATGCTGGACAACGCTAGGCAAAACTCATTACAAATTGGGTGTCAAACACAAAACGAGGTCACCGCAGACAAAGAAGGCGTTACAATCTTGATTCACACGATAAAATAATGGGCCTGCAATGCCACCCTAGGTGAAAACCATGATATCTGGAAGGAGGAAGAAAAGAGAGAAGCTTAAAATAAACTTTACACTGTATTATCAAATGAAAACTATGCAATATATTATTCCTACCTACATAATTGTCCTCATACATTATGATATGCGATCTCTCATTTCGAAATAACCTTTATACGAGCAAGAAATAAAAGTCACAATTTCCCCCAAACAATATATCCCTTACCACAAATCATCTGCCACCCATTCGCATTCCGCTCCTGCATGCATGCAGGACGCATTCCTCGACGGTTTTATGGGCGGAATTAAATATCCATTGCCAACACCGCTTAGTGAAAGCAGAAACTACGCCCGGCGGCACTTAGCTAACAACGAAGAAAACAACCATGCATGCAGGATCACTTGAGCCTGCCAAAAAGCACGTTGGTATAAAGCTTTAAAGCTTCGTGTATACTACACGTATGCTACGACTACGCGATCACTAAAGCGTTTTTAACTCAAGTTAATCCTGTTTACTTTTTATTGGCTTCATTTCCGTTGCTTTAAAATATAATATAATCTACAAGCGTAAAAGTGGCTATTATTTTTTTTGTGTCATTGTGACGGAATGAGCTCGATGCCCACCTGATTGATGATGATGTTAAGTGGACTAACCTCTGCCTATAACAGATGCATTTTGTCAACGAATTGCACTGCGCCCGTCACAGTGAGACGTACAGTTGTTAGGTCTCATGTGTCTGTAATTTTACTGGCTCTCAAGGACTGCTGCCGTGACGCACTGTTAGGTACTTGACGACACATTTTCAATTTGATTTATGGTATCAGATTATAACTTCGCTTACTAATTTGCAACACAGTGCCAGATGATGGATTAAAAAAGTCTAAAACTGCATGCTCTAATAAATACAGAAACATTCCGAAAAATAGATGCCTTTATTTACAAATTTCTAGATAAATATTATAAAGAGTGTAGACGATAGGTGCGTGGCCTTGAGGAGATGAAGAAACTGAACAACTAGGATAGATAATAAGTGCTTTGAAAACATGCTATATGAATGTAGATGCGTATCAACATAACATTTTAATTAGTTACAGGTGCAGAGCTGCGCGTCGTCTTCAAAGAGGAAAGATTTGTTTTTATGAATGAAATGAATTAGTATTAACGGCTAGATCTGTCCCGAAGTACCTAACGTGGTGTTCCGGCAGTTGTCCGAGAGAGCCAATAACTCTAGGTAAGCCAGAAAAACATCTTTAACCCACATCACCACTTCCAATCAGGCGAGATAGTGATCAAAAGCTAGCCTATCAGAAATGAATAAAAAAAATGGTTACCGTTTAACATAAAGGACGACCAAGAACGTGTCCTTCATCCATCCATCACAACCCCATACAAACATACTAGCTTTAACTATCTCTGATATCAGTGTCCTCAACCTTATTCGTGGTAAGGACAGAGGATAGCAAAGGATGGAGCAGACTAATAAATCAGTATGCGTCGAACATTAAATCTGGTCCCTGTGAGCGGTGCCAACGCGACTACGCTGCCTTCTATGGAAAACAACGAAACCTACTGCGAGTTTCCGTAACAACCTATTGAATAACATTAAGGGTATATTCCATGAGACGCTAATAACGTTATTTTCGATAATTTGATCACATTCTGCGTCTATGGTTGTGATCACTGTGATCATTTGTAACTGTTCTCACCTGTTCCATTTAGGATAAGAACGCTAAGAATGCCACTAAAATTTGCCACTTCTGTCACATTTGACATTAGGTGTAGGTAATTCAAACTGTTCCAGTAACTTCATAGCGTTTATGGCGAAAATAATGCCAAGACCCATGTGGAACAACTCTTTTGGGAGTGTGATCGTTTTTAGCGTTTTTGGCGAATCTAACTTCAAATGGTACGCACCCTAAAACGAAACGGAGGATTGGCACCAAATAACAACCAGAACTATAAATAATAACTAAATTATCATCTCTTATATTATGGATCACATAAAATTCCAATTGACTGTGATAGCTCGTGAACAAGTTTAAAGATAATTGAAAAATTAGTCATATTTGTAGTTTTATTTGTCTAAAATAGAGATATTATTGTACCTTATCTCAATGTATAGATGTCACTCCGTACTCCTTAAGATGGTTAAACAAGAGGAACGATAAGATACATTTGAGTTATAAAAATTCGTATCGTTACAAGCCTAGATAATGAAGAGATCAATCGATACCATACTTAGTTCTAAACCGTAGAAGGCTTGATCACTTCCTTATTTGAGGTTTTACCTCAAATAAGGAAGTGATCAAGCCTTCTACGTTTGTATGGAAACGTAACCAGCCAGTTCAACCTTAAACAACCATTATAATGAAGGTAAAGGGTATGTTAGCTAAGGCCTAATTTCGCAAGAGTCGTAGGCGCCGCAGCCGCCCTTGGGAGGCTCCTGCCCAACGTGGGCGGCCCGAGCGCCACATGTCGTCGCCTGTACTCCGGAGTGATCCGGAGTATGGCATTGTACGGGGCACCTGTCTGGGTGGACGCCCTCGGTCGCGCCAATAAGGCCCTGCTGCGTCGTCCGCAGCGGGTCATCGCGACGAGGGCGATACGCGGGTACCGGACAGTGTCCTGGACGGCGGGATGCGTGTTGGCCGGTGATCCCCCCTGGGAGCTCCAAGCGGAGATCCTCGCCGAAGTATACCACTTCGTGGCGGCGAGGAGATCCCGCGGGGAGCCTCCAGCGTGGGAGGAGGTCACGCGCATCCGACGGCAGGCGCGGGCCGCCCTGTTGCGGCGGTGGACGGAGGACCTGGCTCCACCGGTCCCTGGACAGAGGACGGTGGATGCCATTCGCCCGGTCCTTCGGAGGTGGGTAGGGCGGCGATTCGGGTCGCTCACCTTCCGGTTGGTGCAGGTGCTTTCCGGGCATGGATGTTTCGGAAAGTACCTGCATCACATCGCAAGACGTGAGGCGACCCCCGCCTGTCACGAGTGTGGAGCGCCAGAAGACACGGCGCTCCACACGCTGGAGGAGTGCGCCGCGTGGAGTCCCATGCGGCACACCCTCACAGCGGTCATAGGCGCAGATCTGTCGCTGCCGAGCGTGGTTAACGCTATGCTCGGCAGCGACGGATCGTGGCAGGCGGTGGTCTCTTTCTGCGAAGAGGTGATGGCGCAGAAAGAGACCGCGGAGCGGGCGAGGGAGGACGACGTCCTCGCAGACCCGCTCCGGCGTAGACGAACTGGGGGAAGGAGAAGGCGATTCGGGCGCCTTCTCGCTCTTACCTAGTGTTGTGCGGATCATTGGTGGAGAGTCGGGGGATTCTCCACTGGCTTGCACGATCCCACACGTCTGGGGGATGGCCCTAATGAGCTGGATCATCCCTCCATTGGCCGGGGCCCGTTGTAGTGGTACATGTGGAAGGCAATTATATTTTTTTTTGATTCTTGTGAAAGATAACTTAAGCAAGAAATCCGGCGTTTCAAAGGAACTAGCATCTGGTCAGTCATAAAATGCAATAAGCTGTCTGAAAGGAATTATCTACAATAGAGAGACCCTTTTTGGAATAAAACAATGGACATCCGTTTTGGAACGTTATTCGAAACATGTTTATGACGCGAGCCGTGTGACTTTACAAAAATACACCATTTGTTGCATGTTAAAGGATAATGATCTTTATTAAGCATATATCAATGATAGCGTAGTTGAGCTATAACATAGGTAACGATTTATCTGCGAGTTAGCTTATAAATAAACTGTTCTCATGTAGAGGGGATGCGGCTTGTCACAATAGCGATATATGGAAGGATTGCCACTTTAAATACCTGGATCTGAGATTATGGTAAACGCCAAGCTTAGGGCGTATGTAATCATCAAACACATGTTATATACACTTGTAAATGTTGTGTTACAGAACAGACATGGCGCCAAAATCGAGCCCGCCATTATTTGACCACGTGGGTTAACGCTGGCGCTGTCGATTATCCAATCACATAGATAAATTTTGCTTCGGTTGGGTGTAACCAATCAGGGCCTTTCGCGGCTATGACGGCTTGGCGCTGTCCACGAGGGTGGGAGCGTGAGATGCCGGGACATTCCGACGTGCGGTGTGCAGAGGAGCACCAGTCTCCAATAATTAAAAAGTAGTTTTAAAGTGCAGTGATCGTGCGTCGACCGTCCGTGTCCAGACATTTACATAAGTTAAGTAATATCGACATCTAGATGGAGAATTTAGATCGCCCAAATGATAATCATAGAATAATTATTAAATTTTATAAAACCTTTGGTTTAGTCACAATTACGATCTAAATTCACCGTGATACTACTATTCGTGTGTGTGTTCTTTTCAGCTCTTAGATATAGATCTATTGTTCTAAATTTTGTGTATATTTATAATATCGAAATCATATGAAAAGAGTGGCCAAGGTTTTTTCCACGTTTTTCCTTGGTATCCTACAAACTTGCTTGTGAAACGTGTGGGTAAATGTAGAATCAAACTCTTGAATTAATATAAATTTTAATCTGAAAGTAAATTCCTGAAACTTATCTTGTTTTTGAATAATCACTACCCCTAGCCCCTTAATTAAGGCAAAGACAGTTAGGAAATATCTTGGATCCAGAGTAACGTATCCTGTAATTGACGTAGTACAGCTTATAATATTTACCAGGTTTAGAAGTCTTTAGGCATAACTATTCACTATTATTGATATGTGCTCGTAGAAGGTCACGGTATAATAATATTTATGAAATATAAATATACGTGTTGATTTCCTTTGAGTTAGAGAAGTTATGATCACATACTTACATTTCATACCTAACAGACAATAAGCTAATTGAGATTAAATCTATTTGCAGTTATCAATTTATGTGATTTGTCCCTGTCATTATCTCGTGTAACAAAAGAGTCGAATGCCGTCTTATATGACGAAGGTGCGATCTCTGATTTTGTAGGTAATCATACAATATATTTATAACTAAAGATCAGTCAACATGTTCTGACAAATGTGAAAGGTCAGTCGATATATTCCTGACAAATGATAATTGAATTGATGGTTTAATACTATCAAGTCAGTAGACAATAGTCCTGACACACATGATATAATTTTAAGGATCAGTTAACGAAGTTCTGACATATTGCTAAAAGACTGGCTAACTCAGTTCCGGCTCAGAGAGGACACATACACTGCAGGTGACTGACAGGTCTGGTCTTGACCCGCAAGCAGAGTTGATTGCGTCAGCCGTTAGTCAATTTCCGGGATTGACTTATCAGGCAGACATCAGATAATCGTACTTAACTGAAAGGTCGACCTCTACAAATCCATATTTAAATTAATGTTAAACTCTTGCCTTTAACCTTTGGTTGATAAAATTCTGACAGCCAAATCAGTAAAAGATATTCTTAAGAACGACAATACGCAGGGTATCTTTGGTAAATGGTGAACAAAGATAAGACACGATTACTTCCGTGGACGAGTCCTTGATAGCTGAGATTTCAAGAATTTTGCAGCTGTGATAAGTATAAGGGAAGTATTAGTACTATATAAGAAATAGGTCACTTAGCACGTGCGGGTCCATTACAGTTGTTGCCGCGGACCAGAATCTAGGAAATAAAGAGTATTGCGTGTAGCATACCCCTAGAAGAGAAACTGAGTTATTTTGTATTTATATACTAAAACTAAATTAAAACACAACGTAGAATTGAATAAAACACAACGTAGAATTGAATAAAACACAACGTAGAATTACTAGACGATCATCATCACCTTTAAATTATTAAGTGATCCTTTGTTATAAGCGTATTGTTGTTCAGGTTATTGTCTGTTGGTATGAAGGTATAAGGTTTAACCGTGTAGATATAATATAGTGTATGGGAAGGCAAGTACATAGGAAACTTGTTTTCTTATATAATATATAGTATTCATCAGAGGAGATCAGTACTTGTATTATTTGACTTGTGCTTAATATTGCATATTTATTCCGCTTGCTATTTATTGTTGTGCATTTGTTTGTGTGATATATAGTATTGTGTGGTATTTTATAGCATCATTATGTCTGCTGTTAGAGGGAAAAGGCGTGGTCGTAAACATGTTTCAAATGCGAATACAAATAATGAAAGTCACGGTATGACTGAACCGAGTAATGCAATCGTAGAAAGTCAGTTGGGGTTCCAGATGATAAGCTCTCAATTAGAGTCTATTATGAAGCGTTTAGACACAATAGAACAGGAACGCGCTACTAACTCAACCGTCAGTATGGCTACTACAAGTTTAAACTCGATTTCTAATGATTCGTTACCGCGAGCAAATAATTTATTAGATTGTTCAGCAGTTCCTGGGTCAAGTTCGGAGGTTACGTATATAATGCGTCCTACTATCGACAAACCTAAATTCAATGGACGAGACGACACAAACCCTATGAGATTTTTAAAGAAATTAAAAAAATATATTTGTTCCGTTAACGGTCAAAATCGTGCCATCGATATAGCTACGGGTTGTTTGTCAGGTTCGGCACTTACAATGTTAGAATTATATAGTGATAATTGGGAAACGTTATCTGATTTTGAAAAGGATTTTCAAAAGACTTTCTGGGGTCAGAGACAACAAGAAAGAGCTAAATATAAATTAATTAACACCACATGGAAGGAGAGTTCCGGGTTGTCCATGAGCGAGCATTTTGCTGAACAAATTGATACGGTTAGGTGATTAACTATTCCGTTGAGTGAGAGTGATATGGTTAACTCTGTCATGAGGCATTTCCCAGTAGAAATACAAAGGTTATGGTTTACTAGGAAAGATCAAATTTCAGTTTTTACAGCGGCAGAATTTATCAGAGATATAGAACAGAATGTTGTAGTCAGTTCAACTGATAAACCCACAGTAATCAACAACAATAATTATAGTAGAGGCGGTAATCGTGGACGAGGTGGGTTCAGGCACGTAAACTCCATGAACACAATACCTGTTGATAGGAGTAAGTATCATGCGTATCGCGGACGAGGTCCACGTAACGTTAGAAATAATTACCGTCGCCAGCGTCCGTATCCCGCGTTAAAATGGGAAAAGGCCACGGAAACTAACTCTACCTCAAACACAGGTAGGCCGGGGGTTGGCTTCGTAGAAAATCTTAAAACTAATGAGATGGGTACATTCGCTCAGGGAAACGAATTGTTGTCGGACGTGCAAGCCTCGACGAGTCGACAATAAATAACGCTAGAGGCATGTTGAATGATCAGAGTTGTAACGACGTAGATAATAACGCTCGAAACAACGCTATTATTGTTGCTTATAATTATATGAAAAGGACGGGTTGGAGGCCAGGAAAAGGATTAGGTAAAAATGAAGATGGAATGAGGTATCCTATTATACATAAATTTAACTCTAGCAAAAACTCTATAGAAGACGTGGTAGGGATATTGTTAGGTAGAACGGAAAGTGAAGTTTTGGTTTGTGAGGAAGTAGGGCGGCCGTGTATTACATGTAACAATCGCGAAAGGGGTTTGTATACCATATTAGGTGATTCAGATTATTATGAAGATGGTGACATAGTACATTCCCTGTCTCGGTTGCCAGAGATTACGATCAAAATAAATAATCATGAAATTAAGACCTTAATCGATACGGGGAGTCAGATTACTGCAATTAGTGTTGATTTATATGATTCTATTAAAAGGGAGATGGGTGATTTGCCTGAGGTACCGACACCTTCAATGCAAATACAAGGAGCTTTCGGATCGAAAAGTGAAAGGGTTAACAAACTTATTGTTGTCACGATCGAGTTAAGTAATGTCCAGGTAGATACACCAGTTATGGTTTTAAAGAGGCTACCATATTCTATGATACTAGGGCATGATTGGCTAGAACGCATGAAAGCAGTTATATCATGTGGGCCAGATAAGGTTCTGAGCGTTGAACACTTAGGTATTAGGACACAGATAAAGATTGGCACAGCATGCTTAGATAACGACTGGGAAGGGACCATCAATAATTTAGAGACAACAGTGATTTCAAGCGCCATTGTAACAAAGGAAGATATCACAATAGAACAATACGTTCAATCTTTAAATAAATCGGATTCTCAGAAGGATCTGTTACTGGCTGTGTTGCAACAAAATAGTACTGTATTTTCAAGCAAGCCAGGACGCACAAATAAGTACATACATAAGATCGAAATGATAGACAATACGCCGTTTATAAAACGCTCCTATCCAATTCCTTTCAAACACAGAGAATTGATAAGAGATAAGATAATTGAACTCGAAGAGCTGGGGATAATAAAACGTGAGGCTACACCTTATAGCAGCCCTATGACTTATGTAATTAAGAAAAATGGGAGTGTTAGGTTATTGCTTGACGCGCGTGAGTTAAATAAAAGAATGGTGGGAGATGCTGAGGCTCCATTATTGACATCCGAGATATTACAATCTTTTCACAACGTAAAGTTCATGAGTGTGCTAGATTGTAGTGATGCGTATTTTCATATACCGTTGGATAGTAATTCAACAAAGTATACAGGGTTTATTTACATGGGAAAAACATATACCTACAATGTACTACCACAAGGTCTCAAGACTTCGGTGTCTAGTTTTAGTAGAGCGATGGATATTATCTTAGGTCCAGAAGTAAGGGATTTCTGCGTTAATTACTTGGACGATTTGGTAGTATTTACATCTGGGACGTTCGAAATGCACCTAGAACACCTAGATAAAGTGTTGCACCGATTACGTGATGCGAACATGCGATGTAGTTTGACAAAGTGTAGTTTCTTAGAAACGGAAGTTAAACTGTTGGGCCATATAGTAACTGTTAGCGGTATTCAGGTAGACAAAGACAAGACCCGCGCTATCAGAGAATTCCGAGTCCCTAAAAACATAAAGCAATTAAGGGCGTTCTTGGGACTCATAAACTATTTTAGAAAGTTTATTCATAGGTACGGGGAGGAGACGAAACCTTTGTGTCAATTGCTAAGAAAGGGTATAGCGTGGCAATGGACACCTGAGATTCAAGGTGTCTTTGACCGAGTCAAGGATTTATTTATAGCCACTGTGATGTTAATACATCCTGACATAAACAAACCATATTATGTTCAAACGGATAGCAGCGCAGTTGGGATAGCCGGAGTCGTATACCAGCTATCGGAAGAGGGTGACCCAATGGTCGTTGGGTTTTGTAGTAAAGGGCTAACGGATGCGGAGATGCGCTGGACGGTCTCTGAGCAAGAGTTATATGCTATTGTTTACAGTTTAGCTAAATTTGAAACGTATCTTAGGGGGGCACAAGTGATAATTCGGACCGACCATAAAAGTTTGACGTTTTTACATTCGTGGAAGTTGCTAGGTGCGCGCTTGATTCGTTGGGTTCATTTTATGGGACGTTTCAACTATAGAGTTGAACACGTGCCGGGAATAACGAACGTAGCGGACACAATATCAAGGTATATACCGAACATTGAATTAGGTCGCGGAACACGTGTTGTAAATCCTCAACTTAATATGTTCAAGACGAAAAATTCGCAACATATATCGGAACAATTAAAATGTATTGGAAAATTACAAAAGGAAGATGCGGAATTGCGAACCATAATAAGTAATTTGAGTGACGCAAAGGCAAATGAGGTAGTTAGAGATAAGCAACTCTTTAGTTTGGATGAAAACATTTTATTCTATAAGAGATTGGGGTCGGGGAAAAAGGTTATCGTCGTGCCGGAAGCCATTAGAGATGAGTTAATAATGAACATTCACGAAGAAATAGGTCATTTTGGTAGGTATAAAGTCCATTCATTGATGAAGAAGAGGTTCCACTTTGCACGGATGTCGCGAGAAATATGTAGGGTAATACGAGCCTGCGATATATGTCAGAAAGCTAAACATCGTTTAAAGACAGAAGTAGGGCCTTGTAAATCAGTAAAAGCTTTGGCGATAGGTGAACTAGTATTTGCGGATTTGTACGGGCCGCTACCTACTGGGAAATTTGGGAAAAAATATGTTTTGTAGTGCAAGACGCGTTTAGTAAGTACATTAAACTTTACTCCTTGCGAACAGCAACGGGAAGGAGTGTTTTAGCTTGCATAAGAAAATTTCACTCTGAAGTAACGATTAAATGCATAGTAACGGATAATGGTGCACAATTTACGTCTAACGCATGGGAACATGGGTTGACAAGCTTAGGTATTTCGTTGTCCCATACTTCAATAAGAAATCCGCGACCAAATTCCACAGAACGCGTAAATCGGGAGTTAGGGAGGTTGTTCAGGACATATTGTCACAAGTCACACAAGAGTTGGGTTGATATTTTGCCGAAAATAGAGCGCTGTTACAATCACGTTGTCCATACAAGTACGAATTTTACCCCTATGGAGTTGATAACCGGGGAATCTACTAGGTTATCAAGTGATGTGCATATCTCAAAGAAAGGATTCGATAGTTGCGATAATGTTGATTTCATTAGAGAGCAGGCGAAAGAAAACATTCTAAAGGCAGCCAATTTGCGTGAAACCGCCTATAATAAAAATCATAAGCTCATTACCTTCAATATTGGCGACAAGGTCAAATTGAGAACTTTGCCACGGTCAGATAAAATGCAAAAGCTCACAAAGAAGTTTCATTTACTGTATGAAGGGCCTTATGTTGTTACAGCAATATTACATCCAAATCTATATGCGTTGGTCGATGAACAGACTGGAGTAGTTAAAGGGAATTATAATGCGATACACCTAGCGAGGTATTACGAAGGGAGACCATTAAAGACTACTAATTGATTAAAATATAATAAACAGGACTTAATAATTAGGTAGGATCTTTAAGTGCCATACGTTAAACTTAATTATCGTGTGTCAAGCTGTTGTGTTAATAAATAATGGTTACGAAACTTTGTAAGGTCAAGGGTGGTTACGGAATTTTCTTATTCAAGGGTGGTTAGTTATTATTAAATTGCGGTAAATAAGACACATCACTAGAGCTATGTTGAGATTATAGATTAGTGAAAATTAATCGCTCGAGTTCTGCGCGCTCAATTGTCAAGGGTGGTTATGTAGTGGTACATGTGGAAGGCAATTATATTTTTTTTTGATTCTTGTGAAAGATAACTTAAGCAAGAAATCCGGCGTTTCAAAGGAACTAGCATCTGGTCAGTCATAAAATGCAATAAGCTGTCTGAAAGGAATTATCTACAATAGAGAGACCCTTTTTGGAATAAAACAATGGACATCCGTTTTGGAACGTTATTCGAAACATGTTTATGACGCGAGCCGTGTGACTTTACAAAAATACACCATTTGTTGCATGTTAAAGGATAATGATCTTTATTAAGCATATATCAATGATAGCGTAGTTGAGCTATAACATAGGTAACGATTTATCTGCGAGTTAGCTTATAAATAAACTGTTCTCATGTAGAGGGGATGCGGCTTGTCACAATAGCGATATATGGAAGGATTGCCACTTTAAATACCTGGATCTGAGATTATGGTAAACGCCAAGCTTAGGGCGTATGTAATCATCAAACACATGTTATATACACTTGTAAATGTTGTGTTACAGAACAGACATGGCGCCAAAATCGAGCCCGCCATTATTTGACCACGTGGGTTAACGCTGGCGCTGTCGATTATCCAATCACATAGATCAATTTTGCTTCGGTTGGGTGTAACCAATCAGGGCCTTTCGCGGCTATGACGGCTTGGCGCTGTCCACGAGGGTGGGAGCGTGAGATGCCGGGACATTCCGACGTGCGGTGTGCAGAGGAGCACCAGTCTCCAATAATTAAAAAGTAGTTTTAAAGTGCAGTGATCGTGCGTCGACCGTCCGTGTCCAGACATTTACATAAGTTAAGTAATATCGACATCTAGACGGAGAATTTAGATCGCCCAAATGATAATCATAGAATAATTATTAAATTTTATAAAACCTTTGGTTTAGTCACAATTACGATCTAAATTCACCGTGATACTACTATTCGTGTGTGTGTTCTTTTCAGCTCTTAGATATAGATCTATTGTTCTAAATTTTGTGTATATTTATAATATCGAAATCATATGAAAAGAGTGGCCAAGGTTTTTTCCACGTTTTTCCTTGGTATCCTACAAACTTGCTTGTGAAACGTGTGGGTAAATGTAGAATCAAACTCTTGAATTAATATAAATTTTAATCTGAAAGTAAATTCCTGAAACTTATCTTGTTTTTGAATAATCACTACCCCTAGCCCCTTAATTAAGGCAAAGACAGTTAGGAAATATCTTGGATCCAGAGTAACGTATCCTGTAATTGACGTAGTACAGCTTATAATATTTACCAGGTTTAGAAGTCTTTAGGCATAACTATTCACTATTATTGATATGTGCTCGTAGAAGGTCACGGTATAATAATATTTATGAAATATAAATATACGTGTTGATTTCCTTTGAGTTAGAGAAGTTATGATCACATACTTACATTTCATACCTAACAGACAATAAGCTAATTGAGATTAAATCTATTTGCAGTTATCAATTTATGTGATTTGTCCCTGTCATTATCTCGTGTAACAAAAGAGTCGAATGCCGTCTTATATGACGAAGGTGCGATCTCTGATTTTGTAGGTAATCATACAATATATTTATAACTAAAGATCAGTCAACATGTTCTGACAAATGTGAAAGGTCAGTCGATATATTCCTGACAAATGATAATTGAATTGATGGTTTAATACTATCAAGTCAGTAGACAATAGTCCTGACACACATGATATAATTTTAAGGATCAGTTAACGAAGTTCTGACATATTGCTAAAAGACTGGCTAACTCAGTTCCGGCTCAGAGAGGACACATACACTGCAGGTGACTGACAGGTCTGGTCTTGACCCGCAAGCAGAGTTGATTGCGTCAGCCGTTAGTCAATTTCCGGGATTGACTTATCAGGCAGACATCAAATAATCGTACTTAACTGAAAGGTCGACCTCTACAAATCCATATTTAAATTAATGTTAAACTCTTGCCTTTAACCTTTGGTTGATAAAATTCTGACAGCCAAATCAGTAAAAGATATTCTTAAGAACGACAATACGCAGGGTATCTTTGGTAAATGGTGAACAAAGATAAGACACGATTACTTCCGTGGACGAGTCCTTGATAGCTGAGATTTCAAGAATTTTGCAGCTGTGATAAGTATAAGGGAAGTATTAGTACTATATAAGAAATAGGTCACTTAGCACGTGCGGGTCCATTACACCGTCACCGGTGACGGGCCAACCGCCGGGGCGAGATGGTGATTGCTAACGCTACCCCATCTCGCCCCGTCTAGGCGGCAGACTGCTCATCCCGGGTTTTTAGTGGGTAACCTCACTTACTACCCCCCCGTGGGGGTAGTAAGGCCCCTCAGGCGAGGACTCCCACATAACCACTCTGCTCCCCCCGGACCCGGGTGGTATCCATAAAGGATTTTCCCGGGTCAAAAAAAAAAAAAAAAAAAAAAAAAAAAAAGGCCTAATTTCGCCAATCTACTAGGGTTAGATTAATACGCGAAAAGTTTTTACTATAAAGGTTTTTGCTATTACACATAATCGCAAATTAGCAGATTATAAATTGGTTATAGTCGTGGAAAAAATAAATCTTTTTATTTTATGGCATTGTTGTCACAAACACGAGGCACACCCAATGTTAAGCTATAACTTCTACTTATAACAGATGCTGTTCCTGTAATATTACTGGCACTCAAGGACTGCCCGAACACATTGTTAGGTGCATGGCGATAGATTTTCTACTTGAGGGTGGCGGCTAGCCAGGCGAGCATTCGCAAAATGGCCTGCCACCATGCAAAATTTTCATAGTAAATTTCCATTTCATTGTGTCTAAAACAAATTACTTTTTCTACAAAAAATCCCCGTTTATTTTTTAGTTTTTTTGGTTGTGTACGCTTATAATCTTTTGAATAGAAACTATTGGTTGATTGAAAAAGTGGGCCGGATAACTAACATACTTATCTAACTTTTATTCTAAATATAATGACAAACAATTTGGCGTGCTAAGGGAACATCACATTTTAGAAATTATTGGAGCACAAAATTTTATGTCTGCGACGGGAATCAAACACGCGTTCTCTGTTTTCAGGCCGGATGCCTAATCCACTCGGCTAACTTTGAAAGAATCTGCGTGCTCCAATTGAAATGTATTACTTTTAACGTCGTAGGGGACGGTACGCAGCCATCAACTAGACTACTAGACGTCATATGATCGAAAGAAGTGCTTTTCCAACCACTTAGCTCTCGCAATGATGTCGCTACCCTTCTATTTTTCTAATTATGATGATAAGCACTATCGCGTTCTAAACGAAAATCAGATTTTACAAATGATTGAAGCACATAATTGGACGTAGTTCCTGAAAAATGTTCCAAACCACGATCATGTAAAACATGTAGCCCAATCCACATGCACTACCTCACATTAAGCACGATTTTCTCAAAATGTTATGTTTGTGGATTGGAACGTTTTTCAGTAAGTACGTCCAATTTCAGATATGTCCTGGATGGGCAACGAACCGCGTCCGATTCCTGATCGAATCGGCCACCTGGTCTAATCATTCGCCAAAATATACTGATGGGAAAAAAGTAAGTATATCATCCATCATTTTACTATTATCTTAACATCATGAAAATAATATACCTACATAACACTGAAACAACAAGATGGAAACATTAATAAGAACGTGTTAATACTTCCAGCCAATACTCAGACTATGAGACAAACCTCATACAAACTCCGAGGGGGGCTTAGACGCGACTTAAGACTTGTTGCGGTCTCCCTACATATCACCCTAAATTATTAACTTTAACTCTCACACAAATATAAACCTAAATACGTTCAGATTAGTCTTCATTTTGATTGCGAGGGTATTCTTTTGTAACCAATGTGAAATATGATAATTCCCGACTGATGATGGTATTCATAGTTCGCATGGTAACGAAAGAAAGAATCCTTAGAAACGGAGGGGAAAAAATTAGTGTGCATTTCATGGCATGTACTTGTAGCCAGTGTTTCGGAAACATTTGAGTGTACGTTTCCGGGATTACAAAAGATTTCCGTTTTTAATCCATCATGTTAAGAGGCTTGGGAAAGGTAGAGGGGAGATTAAGAATTTTCTGGCAAATTTCGGGTAAAACAGCCAAGTTTTTTTACTGTTATTTTCAGTTTTTTTTTTCTTTTTAGTGAGTAGAAGTATGCTTAATAGCTGCGGGCAGTTGTTCAGATATATTGGTCAATTTTTGGTTACCGATGATATGGTCGAAGTACTTAGTTCTTTGCAATATGATTTTTTTCTACTTAATAATAATGTCAAACAAAGGGTTTAAGTTATCATTAAATTAATATGTGTAGTGATAGCTCCGCCTAATTTTCGTGTAAAGCCGAAGTGACGTCATTAACGCCACGTAGCCAAACCGGAAGAATTTTCGATGCGTTTCGATCTACCCGAAGCATCCTGAAGAGGTCTTGACTCTTAGAGCGCACGATCGGGATTTTTTTCTCTAATTTTTTTTTTATTTTTCTCTATAATTTTATATTTTGCAATGTGACTCTCATACAGTAACCGCTTTGATTTAGGACTCCTCAAGCTTACGATTAACAAAACACGCATAATATTTCAAATTCAATTGGATTGGTTCATTGATTTGGCGCTGTTTGGGCTGCACGCTACATTTTTCAACCACGCTCGCCGCTGTAAGGTTTTCATTCTGCTGTTTTTGAGCTTAACTTACATTCCTTTAGATAGTTATTAGGATTTTTCACTTTTCAACTATCACTTTAATATTACAAAATTACAACGAAAGGACTTATGACTGGAGGGAAGTCTCGAATTTTCATACAAAAAGAGAAAACGTTTACACCCCCATAAACAACCACCGATTTTGATGATTTTTGAAAATGTTAAAGATGTTATCAATATCCAACTTTATGGGCTTTGATTTTTATCATTGTATTACAGGATTTTAAATTAATGGCTATTCAAATACCGATATTTTCTTAAAACTTGTATTTCTAGTTTGTGAAATAATTATTGAAAATATAATGATAAATAAAGAAAAAGGAAAACCTATAAACCTAGTATATTCTCTCAGTTATAAAATGAGACAAATTTTATAATATATAATTAATAGATAATTTTTAGATTTGAATAATGTTTACTAAAGGAGAAAAGTTTTCTCCCAGAACTCAAATTATGCGCAAATTCTAAGTCAAAACTTGAAGAAGCTGCAATTGTCCTTATCGCACTATTCTGTTCGGGCATTTAGCGGCAAGACAGCATCACGTTTTTTTTCTGTAGGAGCTTCTCTTCCCGTTCCTCTTAACTTGTAAGGTTATTCGCATAGAAGACGTTAATGTAAAAATTTAAATGTTAGAATTATGGGTTTCCATCATCCTAAACAAGTTTAGAGCTCACAGTCTAACGTAAGTATGTTAAGTAAAGATGTCGCTCCGTCCCTTTAGTAAGTAAACAACAAAAACAAAAGAATAACTTCGAACTATGATTCTCCACCACGGTAGCCAAATTGGCAGTATGTCTCGGCCCCATAGAAGGATAGTCATAGATTCGAATCGCACAAATTAATTTTTTTTTTCCTTTTTTGTGATTTTTATAAGCTTATTAGCTTAGCCTCCTGCTAAGCATGATTTTTTATGCAAAAATTCCCATGTTAGCACCATAAGTGTTTTGTAATTCCACAATTTCGATTATAAATTTCCCCTTTCCTTTACTTCGAAGTAAAAATAGATTCTTTAACTTTTTATTACTATATACGATCCGATTATGACACAAGAGCTCTGAGGGAATCCATAGGAACGGAGTTAGAAGTTCTCGAAGTCGGAGGTGCGCGCTGACTTGCCGATTTAGTTTTATTCTAGAACAGGGAAAGGTGGAGATGGTTTTTGAATTGAATAGGTTTATATAAAAACCCCGTTGTATTCGTCAAGTGCATTTTTGTATTACTGCTAGAAATAGGAACTTACAACTGCCATGAAATTTTTTTTTTATATTGTTTTTAAATCACTGTTTCTTTGTTTTTACGAAAATGTTCAAAATAGTGGCTACTCGTCGAAGAGGTCGGGTTGAGCTGTCGACTGTGCCTGCCTCCTGGGAAACTAGGGGAAAGTTGCGATGGCCCAAAAGGAATGGCGATGTACTTTCAAAAACTGCTAAGTCCCAACGAGAATTTTTAAATTATACTTGTACGGTTTGTACATTTTGTGATTAGTCAAGAAATTTGTTAAACAAGATAAAACTGTATTATCCTTTATAAAGTGAGACAAACTTTAGTCGTATAAAAGTTGTGTCTGTAAGTCAAAATGGTTTTTAATTCATGCTAGAAAAGCTGGGGATGCTTTATTACTTATGCAGACTGCAACGTATAAACACTGGGTTGCTATTGTGACCTAAGTAACCGTAAATAAGTTAATAATTTTTGTTTTTTTTTTTGCTTTTATAATGAATTCTTTTTTTGTTGACATTGAATTTTTTATATGTATTTATATTTTCTCTTAACATTGTTTAAGGATCACAGAGTCTGAAATAAAGAGCTATTATTATTATTACTCCAACTTTCTGAAAAATAAGGCGAGAAGCCCTTGGAAGTGGCCGCAACTGAGCTTGTCAACTCCTCCATAACCCATCATCTATGTTACGCCACGTTGGCTGTGGATCACCATATCAGACTAGGATGGGTGGCCGTGAGCGTCATTACTACTGAGCGCTTACGTGCTTCTGAAGCACATAAGCGTTGTAGTCTAAGGATGGCATTTGTTACAACATGGTGATAGGGCACTTTTTTTTCAATATTGCATTTCTCGCCCCTGATGTAAGATTTCATAATTTTTTTATGCCTGATAGGTTAGCCTTTGACCACTATCTCACCTGATGGTAAGTGATGAAGATGTTGTTCAGGCTAACCTAGAATTACTGGCTCTCAAGGACAGCTGCTGGAACACACCGTTAAGTGCTTGGCGACAGATTTCCACTTGAGGGTGGTAGCTAGCCAGGCGGGCATTCGTAAAATGCCCTACCACCATGCTATAACGACTGCCATCCTAAGACAACAACCGGGACCGACGGCTAGACGTGCCCTCCGAAGCACGGAATCGCTCAGTAGTAATGTCACTAGCGGTCACCCATCCAACTCATAACCGCGGGCGACGTTGCTTAACTTTGCTGATCGGTTGAGAACAGCTAAGTTAACTTCGCTACGAGCGCTTCTTTATGACTTGTTCGCCCATCAAGGCCTTACATTTAAACACAATAGTGCTTGCACACTACTACTTTGAGGTAGACGGACACTGCAGTGGTACTTTTGCTAAAAAGACCTACATATTGTAGACTTATTTTATTATAACTTTATTATAGACAAATAAATATCAAGTGAAGTTATTGAAATTAAGAAGTACTAAAATGACAATCGAGAGGATGGATTTAAATTGTCTTCATCGTGGAATAGTGTAATAAAAAAATACTCGTCGTAATTTGTCTCCGCGTGCAAGTTCCGATACTGTTAGTGTAGTGTGTCGAGGTGACAGTGATAAAGACATTAACGAAAACCTAACGGGGGTAGTTTTAAATCGCACCCGCTGCTCCTCAAGGCGATGACACTCGCTTAGGTACTTGGGACAGATTCTCTACTTGAGGGTGGTAGCCAGCCAGGCGAGCATTCGCAAAATGTCCTACCACCATGCTTTAACGACTGCCATCAACCATAAGACAACAATCTTAATATTAAAATGTCTTCAACATGTTTATACACTTTTTCATCGGCGTCTTTTACGTTACACGTGATTTATAAATTACGACACGTTATTCGATGGTCTTATAAAAGAAACTAATACAAACGGCACGCTCCATACCTTCCGCTAGACACCAGTAGGTAATTGCATTACAACTCCTTCGTTGGCAAAGGAAAATACTTAATACAAAAACGGCACTAAAAAGGTTTCATAAGTTATTGAGCCATAATATGAGCTCGTATCTACGACGCGGATAGCGGTGAAGAACTCTTATTTTAGTAAAAGTAAAAATAGCTTTGCCAATTTGAGCTATCGTGGTGAAGTTGACTTAAAGTACCAATTTATTCTTTCGTTCTAATTATTTCAACACATTACGGTGTCATGATTTCCGATATATTCTACTTTGTGCCAAGATTTTAAAAGAAGTCAGTTTGACTTCCTACTCATTTTAAACAAAAATGGCCACCGCAAACACCTTCTCTCGCGGTATTCCCGCCATCTGCTCAAGGGGGAAAAGCAGTTCTTGTTGAGTCGTGGGATAGTGAAGTCGATTTTATAATATCTCGGTATCGAAAAAGAAGTGTCTTTATTATAGTATATATACAAATATTTTGACAAGGATGATGTTTTATTTCACTGGAGAACCCCTTCAACCTTGTGAACTTTGTAGGAATAGAAAAGGTCTTATTTTCCTTTTACGACTTACTCAGTCTCTTATTGACTCCATACGTAATAAACCCACCAAAGTTCTGTGGATATAGGTAAAGGCGTTGAGCTTTAGGAGTGAAATTCTTACAATTCTATATAGCTCCTTGCTGAGAGTACTCAGCAAGTAGTCCTTGTAGAAAATTTGTTACATTTTTCAATTCCCAGCCACTTAAAAATGACTTCATTGTAATGAAAATAAACCCAATGACTGTCATTATTTTCGCCAAATTAACATATGTAGCGCGAGTGAAATACCACCCGAAAAATTGTTTTGGGTGATGCCTTGACGTGCCTTATCATGAGGACGAGTGTTTTCCTTCCCAAGCCTCAGCCTGTGCGGGAAAAACAACGAAAGGGAAGGCGGCAACTGACCGCCACGCATGAGAGAGTCTGTCCCGAGTCAATAATTCTAGGATAACCTGAACAACATCTTAGACCACATGATCACTTACCGGCAGGTAAGATAGTGCCTAAGAGCTAGCCTATTAGTTCTACAAAGAAAAGGGACAGATGGTCCTACTACCATCCATACTCACGATCGTGATTTAAAAAAAAACTTCCCTTAGAATAAATTCCTATAAAATAAAGGGTAATTATTTAAAGAGCTAAGAAAAACTATTTTATCACTCACCTATTAAAATCCAGTGTACCGCTTAACGATATTTTTAGCCGGTTTCGAAAAATAAATATGTTCTTGTTATAAACATGATAACAAGCACTATCGCGTGTTAAGCTAATCAAAAATTATTAGAATTATTTTTTTTTTACTCAAGCGGGAATCGAACCTGTTTCCCCGGTATTACGCACCGAATGCTTTAACCACTGGGCTATTGAGGATGGCTCAACTTAGGAGAATAAAAAAAAAAGATAAATGAGATTCTCAAGTCACGGCCAATACAAGGGACACGATTAATTTTGAAATGAAAGAGGTGTCAAAGTTTAAGTCAATAATTGTCTCCATAATTCACGAAAGGGTTGTGTTGTGAACGTGTATGTAGGCTCAAAGTGACGTCACAAATTCGTCAGTCACGTAAACACAGCGCCTAATTCATATCACAATACCACCTGTTGTTCGTTTGCATGATACACTAAATGTCGCAATTAAGAATCGATCTACCCGCAATATTAATTTAATTGAGGCTTTAAATACAATTCATTAAAATCGAGTCCGGCTTCGGCTGGCAAATTGCGGATGCGTACCCCGTATGCTTTATTAGGTAAATACATTTTACTAATATATTAAGTTTTTTTTTTACATATTAAAAAATACATTAAAAATATAAATAGGTATATAAAACGCTCGTAGCGTAGTTTGCCTAGTTGTTCCCGATCATCTTTTTTGTTGTTATAAAATGTAATGTATAATTATGTATAATATGTATTTATTCTATCTTGAACTGTCTTTTGATAACGTCGTTTGTCTTAGATACCGAGTCGAATTTACAAATTATTAGAGAAGATAATTCTTGTTCCGACCTGGAATCGAACCCGCATCCCCCTGTTTGTGCCGAGTGACGTGACGTCTAGGCTATTGGAATATGCTCACTAATCCGAATTTTGTGCTCTAATTTATTAATATTATAATATATAATCTAATTTAATTTAACCGTCATAGGGGACGGTGCAGCCAGCAATCAGACTACTAGACTATATATCGAGAGAACTGCTTTTTTCAAACACTTAAAACTCCCGCAATGCATATGATTGCAAGTACTATCGCATCCTGAGCGAAAATCAAATTTACAAACTGTTAGAGTACAACATTCATATCAGGAGCGGGAATCAAATCCGCAGACCTCCGAATTCCCGCCGAATGCTCTGACACCTAGGCTATCGGAACATGCTCGATTGAGTCGAACATTAGAGTACAAAAATCTAATTTTATTATTTTATATCTAGTCATAGGGGACGATTAAATTACCCGCTTGGGACAAGTATTTTGTAATCTAATAATTTGTAACTATGATTGTAGCATGCGACAGCGCTAGTAATCATATTTAGAAATACAGCTTCGAACTTTACAACGGTTTTTCTTAAACTTTTGCTTACTAAAAATTACACTTACGTAATTTGCGTAAATAAAGGTCAAAATAGTATTTATTTAACTCACCTCGACCACAATTTCAATCTTATCGACACATTTGTTAAAATTGTGGTCACGAGTTTACTGGCTCGTGTATCGACTCGAAAGTGTAATTAAAACATGATTCGAACGGCTAGTAACTTCATAGCGTTTTCCATACAAACGCAGTTTCATCATAACATGAAAACGAAGTGTTCAAACTGTATAAAATTTGCATGTACGTTCTTGAGTCTTAAATCAGAAACCAGAAGCATTTCTTGTTGGCCTGTTTATTAATATTTAGTTTATCTGTAAATGTTAAATAAGGAATCAATAAAATTAAGAAAAAAAATATTTAATTAAAAATTAGGAAGAAATAATTTGAAAAGACAATAAATAAATTCAGGCGTTACTTTGCGGAAATCCATATTTAATAATAACAAATATTTTTTAAATATTTTATGAAAACATCAAATTAATATTTTAATAAAACACTTAAAAATTACAAAAATATATATCTAGTGACAATTCCGCCTAATTTTCCTGTTAAGCCAACGTGACGTCACAAACGACACGCAGCCAAACCGGAAGAATTTAGCGAGCGAATTTAGAGTCAAGACCTCCTGAGGATGCTTGGTGTAGAAGCGAAACGCGTCGAAAATTCTTCCGGTTTGGCGTTTGTGACGTCTCGTCGGCTTAACAGGTAAAATACCAGAGGGTGGGCAGCAGCACCTTCTGAGGAACTGATATCATATACCGTGATCCCCAAGACGCCTGCCAAGCGTGGGGATTATGGCAAAAACCCCCTAAACAAGGGAGGCTGTGTTCAGCAGTGGACATTCCGGCTGATACAGTAAGTTTGTATGAAAAGCGTTATGAAGACCTGGTCCTGGTCTAGCTTTGATAAAGACTGCGTTGTTTCTACTTTGCGACAGTCTATCACATAATCTTGTTCACATTGCCCCTTTTGTGAGTCACGCTACGTCTATTAAATATTTTCAGAGATTTATTTAATTAAACTCACCCGGTTTTCGTATTGTTATGCTAATTTGTCGGTTATTTACAATGTTTTCATTTAGGCCTACAATTTGAATTGTTTTGTGGTTTTCTTTGAATATACAATTGCGTGAGAAAACAGAATTCAAAAATTTGTAACGAACTTGAATGAACAATGGACGCTCTCAACACTTTTGACTAAAACAGGGATATTTGCATAAGAATTGGATACTTCAGTACTAGTGGTTTTTGCTATTTACATTATATCAATTTCGATTATAAGCATTGCATTGTTATTAATATATATTGTAGAAGACGATTTTTGTTGCTCGTTTAGATCAGCGTGTATGTTAATTCATAGATTCCGACTATAATAATAATATAATAGTTAATAGTTGAATTTTGTTAATGTGATTCAGTTACAGAACAAGCATGATGCTTGCATGGTGTTTAACGGTATCTTCAACCTATAACAGATACATTAGTTACGAGTGACGATCTGCACTGCGGCTCTACAAATACGCGAATACTTTTGAACCTGCAAGCCACTTTCATTATCAATCTGAGGTACCTAGTACATTATTTTTTGATGCGTTTACAAGCTCTATGAATAATTACATGCATATAGGATATGACTACATATATTGTAGACATTTATATTCTCTAGGTGGAAGACATCCACTGAAATACACTTGAACATACGCCTTTTCTTTTGTAAGCCACAATTAACACATATTTACCATGTGCATGGATCGGCTCTCGCAAATTCTTACAATGTCGTCGGTCCGAGTTTTTTTTTAATCAGCCATAATCCCACTCATGGTAGTCATCTTTAGGATCGCATTGTAAGATAACAATTCCTCAGAAGGCGCTGCTGTCCACCTTCTGTTAATTTACCCCTAGTCGCCTTATACGACTCCAACGGTCAGAGTTTGACAGTCTGGCCTGGCACACCAAGGGTGATTCTACAGATACCATATAATCATATGGTTTTATACTGATGCGTCATTGTATTACCCCTTATCTTTGAAATGGCTGTATGGATTTTCATGTCTTACTACAATACATAGATTTTCAGTACATTGGGAAAATCTTATCCCGATTTATTGAGTCGGTAAACTTTTCGTGGATTTTTGCAAAATGCTAGCCTTTTGCCAAGATTTCACTTTGTAGTAGATTATGTGGTCTTTTTTATGCTTGATTCGTTAGCCTTTGACCACTATCTCACCTGATGGTAAGTGATAATGTGGTCGAAGATGTTGTTCAGACTAACTGAGAATTAAGAATAGGTAAACAGGCTTAGAATGGGAACCGACTTGCCAGGACAGCTGTGCTTGAGCACGTGGTTATGCGCTTAGCGACAGATTTTACTACTTGAGATTGGTAGCTAGCCAGGCGAGCATTCACGAAGTGTTCTACAATAGTTAAAACACAATAGTTAAAAATTTGCATTTCTGAGGAGAACTGCTAAGTTTTATCCTATAAATACATTTAAAGATCTTTAAATAGATAAAGATCTCAGCTGTAATTCACCACCCTTTCCGCTCCCTCCCTCACAATTCCACACTAAAAGAATTTTATCGCAGATGTCGAGGAATCTATTAAACCAAGTTTCTTTTTATTCGATTTTAATATACCTACAAATTTGGCATGGCTGGGGAGGAGGGGTCCACAAAGGATATAATTACGCTCGTGTGGGGAGGTAGTGACGTCAGCTGTGTAGTAATTTCACGCTATCTCTGGCTACATGGACGCAAGGGGAAAATAATCGCATTCAAATTGATATACAATCTAACCTCAATCCTTTTTCAAATCCATTCCATACTTGGTTGGCTACAGGAACTGCTGGTGATAAGACATACTGACATACTAGAAGATAGTTAACTATTTAAATAGGTTCCGCCCATGTTCTTCGTGTAATTGGGAATTATTGTGTTTCCTCGGAACTACTTAGGGATTAAAATAACCCAAGTTGTCATCATAATCACGATAATTTTATAATTTACGATAATTTACAAATTACAGGTCAAAAAGTGCTTTCATATTTTACATAAACATAGCACATTACATAAAAATTATATCATATACCTATTATTTTTGAAAATAAAATTAATATGTCTTAATACAATTTGTAGCAACTGCAATTATTAAATTAATCATTGAAATAAACATTTATAATCCTAAAAATTCATTAAAGCAGTATAACGTCTGCTCAATAAGCCAACGTTTTAGGCAAGACTTAAAACTTGCCATACTTGGCGCAGCGGTTACTTTTTCTGGGAGCTAGTTGTATATTGTAGGTCTCATAACATGACAGGTTTTGGAGGTTCTAGACTTCGAGATCGACTACAAAGTTTATTCTTATTCTTGGTGTTGTGTGAATGCATATCACTGTGTTTAATGTAAAAGGCCTGGTTTGTCCTGGCATAAACTGCAAACTTAAAAGATAACCAGCGCTGGTAGTGTCAAAATATAAAACCTCTTAAAATGGGGGCGCACGGATATGTCTGCGGGATTTTAGCTATAGCGCGTACAGCGCGCTTCTGTAGTTTAAGCCATACAGCCATTTTATAGATAACAGACCCATACAGCCATTTCATAGATAAGTATGGTAATACAAAAACACTTGATTTTATGGCCATGTTATGCATATTTTATGTTACTGTATTTTTTCTATAATCCAGACAGAATGTTGAATTTCCTCCCCTTTTAAAATTTGGTTTCCAAATAATTGCAGTAAAGTGAATGTATGAAACACATATATTCCATCAGGCATGTCACGTCGTAGTCAAATCCATTTTCCTCATGAGAAAGTCCTGAAAAAAATCTATTTTAGTTACCAATATATTATATTGTATTTGCATTCTGTATTTGATATCTATTTTTTCTTTTTCAATAAAATGCTAGGTATTTAAAAGAAAATCTCAAAGCTTATTCTAACCTGTGAAGCTATAGGTACATATCCATAAAACCATTTGAATATTTGTCAGTCCCATAAAATTATTCCTTTAAAATCTGAAATCCCTAAGAAAAACACTTAATATTATTAATTACACTTATCAAAATATTACCATATCATGTACAAGTGTGTTAAAATTCCAAGTTTCACACTGTTCACACAACCTTATCGACAATATCTCAAGAGGGCCAACACAAAATTCAATTTGCGAGTTCCCCATTCAACTCCGCTCCATAATCACCCGTAATTGTACTCCACCGAAGGGCGAAATTTGCATAATTTTTGGTTCCCCGACTCCCTGAGGACCGCTTTATATATTCTGCATAAATAAATATAAATGTAGACGGCTTTGATAGCGACCACTATCGAGTTTGGAAGTTATCCCGAGTTTCGCGGCGAATATTGTGGCAGATTTCAGTTAGAAAAGTTGAGCGAGAGTAGAGTGATTTTTAGGATGTTCAAAAGTTGAAGCATGTCTATGAAAGCGTTTTAACTTTAGTCGGTACACGTCGGGAGAAACACTTTAAGCCAAATTACTTAAACACTAAAGGCCTTCAAATATTTTCCTTTGATGGCTGGCTTATTTGTCCGTGTTGATTTTTTGAAATTTATGAAAGACGACTCACGGTGAAACATATAGAACACAAGTACAAATAGAATGCATTTTGGATATAAAGCTGTTAAGAGTCACGTTGCTGAGATATTTATAGGGGAATATGTGAGAAAATAATCTATTTTATATGAGTAGGTCTGGACGGCAACATAAATATAATTTGTTTTACTGTAAAGTATGGCGGGTGTATGACTATGCCCATTATAGTAGTAACCCAACATCTCTAACATTTAGTCTTAAAAGGACAAGCCATCCTTCTTTTTTTCTCACGATAAGTGCACTTAGATACCACTAAGATATTCGTCTGCTTTTATTATATATATCTGTTCAAGAAGTTGTTAATTTCTTGTTAATTTGGTTAATATTTTATCTGTCTGATATTTTTACACGAAAGCACAAAAAAAGAGTGTTATGTATAAAATGGCGGATTTTAGACGCCATATTGTGAGAAAAAAAAGTGTTTCTTCCAAACCTATCGAAGGCAGTATGAAGGGTTTTAAATACCGATGCAATAAATATATATAACTTGCAGTTTTAATTTAAATGGAACGATAAAATGCTTAACGAAAATAAATAATTTGCAGCTGGGTTTTTTACCTTATAAATTAACTAGGGTGAGCGAAGCAATCCTCATCTCTATCCCACAACTCAAACATTTTGTGGCACACTTTACTGAAAAACTATCACGCCTATAGATTTGTGCTTTAACATAGTAATTTAACTATAGACACCGTTTGGGACACGGTGATTCAACGATAAGCCGGCATCGGAGCATGGACCTACTCATGACTCCTCGGAAAAAAAAAAAAAAAATTATAACTGTTTTTTTTTATTAATTACAGAGACTTTTATAAATTTCATCGATATTCGATACCCATTATGCTATTTTCAACTACCATGACCACAATTTTTGACATATTTTTGATATTTTTTGTGCATTAGCAACCTAAGAAGGACGGCTATCTACCACAATCCTTTAAAATTACAGAAAGTCTGTAGTTATTTTACAAAAATCAGTAAAAAAAATTTTTTTCATATAATTTTCATAGATTTTAACATTTTATGCACTTTCTATAGTCTGGGTTAAAAAAAAAAGTATGGACACTACCATGGCAAGTTTTATTAAAAGTTGGCGCAACTTTATAAAAGTGTCTGTAATAAAAAAAAAAAAGAGTTATAATTTTATTTTTATTTTTTCCCGAGTAGTCATGAGTAGGTCCATGCACCGATGCCGGCTTATCGTTGAATTTTGGGGCACGGTGTATATAGATCTGTTATCTGTAATTAAAAATATAATTTTACAACCATTAAAATAATTATGTTCCTGATCACAAGGACACATTCATACAAGATATTTTACGATGCTTGCTTTTACTTCGAGTTATAACTACTGTATATAAATACAATACAAATGCACTGTTACAGATAAGGGATTGTCAAATTCAAGGCTATTTCAGATTAATAACATGTCCCCCCATCTATTGGAACCAAAGGGCTCATCTGCAACATTTCATCATTCCGCCCGAGAACCAAACAAACACCATTGAGGGTATTAACGCCTCCTGTGTCAGGAATTAAGAAATGACAAAGAGTAAAGCAAAAAAGACACGTGGTCGGATCAAGGTATTTAAATTGTGGGGGTCTTCCCTATCATAGTTCGCTTTGATGCGAATTTCTCGCAAATCCTTAAATTTAGATACGTTAATCTCGTGAAAAGCTTTAAATCTTTAGTTGAAACTAACAAATACTTTTAAAACCTTACAAAATTACAAATATACGAGAGAAATAATTTAAGTAATGTGCGGGATTCGAACTCACGTCATCCACCACGCCAGGGTATGCTCTAACCAATTGAGCTAACATGACAATGAGTCATAACTCAAGTTTTTCCTATCGTTCTTTAACCATCGTATTGGGATGGATTTGTAATTTTGTAATGTTATCCGCATAGCAGGCGTTATTGCAAACATAACAATATTAAAACTTTTAATAGGTACCCACTTATTAAGAAGATTGTAATGACTGATATTTATATGTTTTAAACTATAAACGGGCCTACTCATGCACGAATTAACATAAAAATAATAGTATTTTGACTAACCTCGACGTTTCGATCAAGTTGCATTGACCGTGGTCACGAGTAGACTGAAGAAGCGGTTGTCACCGTCTTGAGGATCGCCGAGAGCTATTTAAATCTACCCCCGTTAGGTTTTCGTTAATGTCTTTATCACTGTCACCTCGACCCAATACACTAACTGTATCGGAGTAGACATTGTCTTTTACAACGAGACACAGAACTTACAGGTGTCAGACAGTACTAGAAACACTTATTAGCCAAGAGCGCCCACCTCGGCATCACTGTACCGCGCTGCACTCCCTTGAGGTTGTTAGCATTTTACCAATAACCTGTTACAAGTTCTAGGTATTTATAGCAAAAGTACCACCGCAATGTCCGTCTACCTCGAAGTAATAGTGTGCAAGCACAATTGTGTTTAAATGTAAGGTTTGTAATAAATGAAATTGATGAGCGAACAACAAGTCATAAAAACTGAAGCCGTGGAGTGACGAGCGCAGTGCAGAACGTGTGTTCAGCAGTGAACAATCCGGCTGATACAGTATTATGAAGTTAATAAAGAATATTAGTTTAATGCATGGTCCTTAGGTCCAGCCCTGATGCGCCAGTAAAATGTATAAAAAGGCTGTATTGCAATTGGCGGGGTTTGAGAGGGCCCTCTTATTTGTGGCGTACGCTATCGTTCTATCGATAGAAGATGTAATTTAAGTCAAGTTTACTGCTTTTGATACGAATCGTGTTTAAAATGACGTTTGATTTATGTATATATGAATAAAATTATAATCTGAGCTGATTTTGCTAGTTATACAGCTAGTTATACATTTTGCTAGGTATATGACGCAAATTTAAAACAAAATACAGTTTAAAAATATTATTTATCAATAAATAACTAACTTCAAACAAAAATATGTAAAATAAAAAATGCACTAAAATTAATAAACCAAACCACCGTATACAATATTTACGTTATTTTACATTGAAAAGTGAAAATAAGAACATCGTCAATGTAGTCGAAGTCAATTAAATACGCATTAACTCAAATACTACTCGTCAGATCAAGCACCAGCTTTCGCATATAAAAATATCATTGAAATTGGTACCAGGTTGTGAAATGTTATGAGGTAACACACACAAAGAAGAAAAATACAGTCGAATTGAGAACCTCCTCATTATTTTAAAGTCGGTTATTTAAAACGAAGCATTATTTGATATGTTTTTATAAAAAAGTATTTTAATAATTTTAAATAGGGTTACACTAAGGGCTTAAAATTATAAATTTTAGCAAAAAAATAAAACCATAACTCATACTAAATTATAAACATTATGTGTTATGCACTATGACTATCCCGTAGGTGTGTGTGCAAAAGCGCCGCTTTGCATGAGAAATGCATTGACTGCTTATAATGCGATTGACCTTAAAATCTATATTAAATTATAACACTATTTTGAGTAATTTTTTTATTTTTTTCTTGCTTGATAGGTTGGCCTTTGACCACTATCTCACCTGATGGTAAGTGACATGGTCGAAGATGTTGTTCAGGCTAACTTAGAAGTACTGGCTCTCAAGGACAGCTGGCGGAAAACACCGTTAGGTGCTTGGTGACAGATTTTCTACTTGAGGGTGGTAGCTAGCCAGGCGGGCATTCGCAAAATGCCCTACCAGCATGCTATAACGACTGCCATCCTTAGACAACAACCGGGACCGACGGCTTAACGTGCCCTCCGAAGCACGGAAGCGCTCAGTAGTAATGTCACTAGCGGTCACCCATCCAACTCATGACCGTGGGCGACGTTGCTTAACTTTGCTGATCGGTTAAGAACAGCTAATTAAACTTCGCTACGAGCGCTTCGAATTCGAAAAGAATTTTCAGTACTGTAATGTTAACCTGTAGATGTTAGCACTAAGATTGTTTAAAGATATTTAGGTAAATTAATTATTAGGTACTTCCTACTAACAACCCTATCGGATAAGGTTTAACCTGTAATGGTAGATGTAAGTGTTTTAGATAAATAAAATATAAAAATAATATTTCGAAAATCAAGACAGTGGTTCAGTTACAGAACATTAACTAATAAATAACAGACAAAGTAAAAAATAATAATCGAATTTGCGCCGAATTTAGTAATAAATAACAGCCAAAGCAAAAAAAAAGTATCGAACTTGCGGGCATAAACGCGATCTTCCGCTAAATCGCCGATTGTTTGACGTCGGCATTAAAACATCGAAATGTCAATATTTGGCGGCAGACTCGAAGGGCGGAGGGCCGTAATCCCTCTCTCTGCAAATACTGAGAGATTCCGCCGATGTCGCCTTTTCATTGGATACCCACAGAGTCGGACACGACCAGGGATGACTCTCTTGTTGAAGAAACTACCCTGCAACTCAACTCAAGCCACAAGACACTTTTAATTACAGGTGGTCCCCGTGCTTATTCCGTCAAAAACACCTAAAAAAACTCTTAATGTTTGATAGGACCAGCAGAAGTCAACCCTAAGAGGTTGTTAGCATTTTTCCAAACAACCTGTATACCATTTCTTTACATTCATTGCGTTCCCACAGCTCTCTCGTTATCGTGAATATTATTGGAAAAGGACCTCAATTTTTTTTTATGCTTGATAGGTTAGCCTTTGACCACTATCTCACCTGATGGTAAGTGATGATGTGGTCAAAGATGTTGTTCAGGCTAACCTAGAATTACTGGCTCTCAAGGACAGCTGCCGGAACACACCGTTAGGTGCTTGGCGACAGATTTTCTACTTGAGGGTGGTAGCTAGCCAGGCGAGCATTCGCAAAATGTCATATCCCCATGCAAAATATCGACTTTTATTAGACGAATAAAGTAACAACGGTCTGTATAAGGTCATTGATAAACGAATATATAGACCTTTAAAGTACGACTAGTCATGGACGACGTAAAAACGTCTGGTCGGAAATAATGTACGACCAAAACCAAAACCAGACGTGAGGGTGGTAGCTAGCCAGATGGGCATTCGCAAACTGCCCTACCACCATGCAGAATAACGTTCTCTGTTTCACCGTTAAAGAATCTTCTCGATCGATTATCGTTATATGTTTGGATAACTGCCTATTTGGGATGTGAAATCACATTAACTTGTACATTATTAGAACTAGCGCGAGGTAAAAGTCTTTTGAATATGAATTATAAGCGTCCCCTTGCGTCAAGAACAAATTGGTAACTAAATCGTGTCCAGTGCGTACAGATTCTTTGTACTTCTTCTTTTGCTTTCTAGTCGCGCCTTTTGTTCGCAATCTCATTAATAAACATTGAAATTGCGGCGACGAGCAAAACGAACCGTTTTCACAATAGAAAAACAAATATCTCTTGACAAAACTGGAGAGATACTTATTTGTACAACTGAGGGGCGAGGTCTGTGAGAAACAGGGCCTGTGAAAACCTCCAGGGCTTATAAGAAATTATTTGTTAATTAGATATTGTAAGAAAACACGATGACGACTCGTTAGTGTCTTTTGCATGAATAATATCAGTAAAGTTATCGTTTTAAAAAATCAGTTTTGTAATCGTAGAGCTCAACAGACGTTATACGTACATAGTTGAACAAATGCCTACACCGTTAGCGCTGCGTTTGCCATAATCGCTTGACAGGCGTCTTGGTGATCGCAGTGTAAGATGGAAGTTGAAGCAGTGATGGCTCAGTGGCATTGGCCATGGACTGCCGCGCAGCAGGTCCATGGTTCGAATCCCGCCGCGGGTTTGAGCTTCACATGGTGGAAGGGAATTTGACATTGCCTGCCTGGCTAGCGACCACCCTCAAGTAAAAAATCTGTCGCCAAGCACCTAACGGTGTGTTCCGGCAACTGTCCTTGTCCAATCATTCTAGGTTAAGTCTGTTATCACCTTCGATCACATCATCACCAGGTGAGATTGTGGTCAAAGACCTACCTATTAAGAATAAAAAAATAAAGTTCTTCAGAAGGCGCAAATTGCAGCTAAACAGCACCCTCGCCGAGTTCATCCTTGTACAGAATAAAGTTGAGGATAAAAAAAAATTTAATATACTGATCAAAAAAAATAAATTGCTCCCCATGTCATCAGTTGGGAGTCCTAGGAGGCGCTGATAGAAAAAATACCCGAAGCGAGCACCATCCATACTAAAATTAAACATAATTTGTTAATTAAGTACACAATATTGTTCTCATAAATGCATATTTAAAGACATACTCGACTACAAATAGAAGACGCTGTCGAGTGTCGACCCTAAAGCCGCAGATAAAAATAACATTTGTAAATACACAAAAACATGCAAATCCCTTACCGCGACCCGCTATCAATTGTCCCGCAAATTTTCCCGTTCTCTGAGATATTATTTATGCCCAGAATGTGGCCTATTACTCACACTTCACCACCATCGCCCTGTCCGTGTGTCTGTAATTTATTGGTCGGTGTCAAAGGTGTGAATTCGTTGTCATTTTTTGGAAAAGATGCTTTCAATAGAACGTGCTTGGATACTTTCAATGATTGAAGAGCTTATTATAGGATTATTTTCCTGGTTTACTGTGGATTTTAGATACTTTGTAGTCAAGTTTAATTTAACGCTGCCAACTGCTAGGTTGTCTAAATGCTTTCCTTGTAGTAGCTGTGAGTTATAGTGTTGTATATAGTTTGTAGTGTTTTGTTAATAAAAGCAAAATATTCGTAACAGGATGCAATCGTTAAGTATTTTAATATTCTTATTTATATATAATATAAAATTCTTTTATTTTTGCAATAACGCATGCCTCCGCGTACGTTTGAGAACTTTCTCAATATATATTTTTTGTTTTTCTAAAACTTTGAATCAATTAAAAATTATATAAAATTATTGTAGGTTTCTGCAAAATAATTTCTGATAATTATCTTCTATTAGTTATTTTTTATTTGTTTAACAGAATATTTATCAGCATAACCATAAAATAATATGCGTGAAAAAGCATTCGAATTATAGCAAGAAATTTTTATTTAAAAGAAAATCCACGTTCGTCCATCTCATTGTATCGAATCGTATATGTTGCTCAAAAGCGGATCGACGATATATTTTTTTCTATAGAGAGCATAAATTGATAGAACTATAGCATTCACCACGTCAAGGAACCCTTCGAAGATTTCCGATCATTGTGACGGCTGGGACAGTTATGTTTGTCTGTTTTGAAATGATTTATGTAAATTGTGGATCTCTTGAGGGTTTTTGGGTCAGACACAAAGAAGTATCTAGTATGTTTTACCTTTAAGAATAGCATAATTTATCCTTTTGGTAGTATTTGTTGAGGTAATGCGGTTACGAGTTGTATTGTAATAATTTGATTGATAGCATACGTCAAAAAACGTTATCTAAACTATAATATAATAAAGAGGAAAATTTGATTGTTTGTTTGTATTGAATATGCTCTGATACTACTTGACCGATTAGGATGAAATTTGGTCTGGAAATAGTTTGAGACACACGGGAGGACATTGGATAGCTTTTATCCCACTGCGCAAAAAGAAATTGGTTTTTGGTTCGCGATAACTGATCTACTGGACCAATTAGGATGAAATTTAGTATGGGAATAGTTTGAAACACGGGAAAGGACAAAGGATAGTTCTTATTTTACTGCGTAAAAAGATGTTAATGGTTTCCGCGATAACCGATATGCTCGCGGGCATGCCGCGGCCGGAGAGTTAGTATGTAATAAAATTAGATCATTTCTTGGTCGTGCGTTCGCAGAGTAAAGCCTCCTGTGGATGTTTCGTGTAGAATCGAAATGCATCGAAAAATTCTTACGGTTTAGCTGGGTGGCGTTTATGACGTCACGTCGGTTTAGAAGGAAAATTAGGCGGAATTGTCACAAGATATATTTTTAAGTGATTAAATTTTGTTTAATTTGAAATTATGTTATTTTTTAATTTTCACAATGAATTAAATTATTGAGCAATGCATGTTGATACATACGAGTTAATATGATAGAAAGAAAGTTTTCAGAATACAGTCAAAAGCAAGTCATAATACAGAGTGCATCTCTCTCAATATATGAAAACAAAACAATTTATATGTCTACTTGTCACACTTAACTTACTGAACAAGATGACAACATAACTACTTAAATAAAATATAAATATCTGACTTTTGAATTCAAAAATTTGAATCGCAACTTTGTGTTATAGTTACTTGAATGCTAAACTTCTGAACTGATTTTGATCTGAAAGTATATAACAAGAAAAGATTTTTGTAAATCAGTTCGTAAATAACAGAGTGCTGAGGTAACTAACATAAAAAAATAAACAGCTAAATTGAGAACTTTTTCGAAAAGAGTTTTTTGACTGGGTGTTCAAGTTTGAACACCCAGTCATGGTTGACTGCTGTTGGGGGCTTGAGCCATCTACCAGACATGGGACCACAGGAAGGCCACAAAACATATCTTTCCCAATAAAAATTCTTTCTCCTTTGAGTCGGCCAGTTATTGGGTATCCCTACCCATAAAAGCCCATGGGATTGAACCAGAATCTCAAAATTCCAAATCTACACTATCACCAAGCCACTAACAAAAGTCATGTTTTGATGAAATTCAGTACAACAATCACCTATCTAAACTATTTCAACACACAGTAAATTAGACACAGTCTTTTTTTATGTTTCCTACCTCAAAACTTTTTACTAGGTGAACCAATTTTGATGATTCTTTTTTTATTGAAAGCTGATGCTTGCCGTGTGGTCCCATTTAAATTTCATTAAAATAGGTCAAGCCGATTTTGAGTTGCACTCCAATAACTGAGAAGTCTTTTCCTATCTTGATGATATAGTCATTGACAGTGAATGACAATCGATCCTATAAGTAAGTAGCAAGGATCACTAGAAAGTGTGAAAAGAAATGTTTTACCAAAAAATGGAACCGACTTCAACACTCAAATGTGTAAAATATTTTTTTTGGTTATATTTTTATGTAGGTACATTTATAAGAGAGAACTATCTGATAAAACCACTTTCCCCGCTAAAGAAGTCATAGGTAGATCAGCTGTTCTACAAAATATTAAAATAATAAAACTCCTGAGCTCTGCAGTTTGTGTTATAGGCTTGTAAAAACGTGAAGATCGCCGTTAGTACCATCAGTAGATATGTTTAGCAGAGTTTTAGTAGAAGATTGATTTAGTTGATATTCTAACTTTACCAAGTCTGTATATATTTGAAAATATTATGTATGTTCGTAAAAAATTAGTAAATTTAAATTAAACAGTGACAATCACGATTACAATACTAGGAATAAAGATAAAATAGCGGTGTCAGGTTTTAGATTAGCAAAGACAAATAAAAGGTCCTTCTTAGGTAATTTTGTACGGTTTTATAATAAAGTTCCCAAACATATTTGAAGCGCTCGTAGCGAAGTTTACTTAGCTGTTCTTAACCGATCAGCAAAGTTAAGCAACGTCGCCCGCGGTCATGAGTTGGATGGGTGACCGCTTGTGACATTACTACTGAGGGCTTCCGTGCTTCGGAGGGCACGTTAAGCCGTCGGTCCCGGTTGTTGTCTTAGGATGGCAGTCGTTACAGCATGGTGGTAGGGCATTTGGCGAATGCCCGCCTGGCTAGCTACCACCCTCAAGTAGAAAATCTGTCGCCAAGCACCTAACGGTGTGTTCCGGCAGCTGTCCTTGAGAGCCAGTACTTCTAGGTTAGCCTGAACAACATCTTCGACCACATCATCACTTACCATCAGGTGAGATTGTGGTCAAAGGCTAACCTATAAAGCATAAAAAAAAAAAAAAAAAAAAACATATTACAACGCTCACAGAAGGGAAATTCAAATATGCACGTGAAAATCATATTAATAAAAAAATCCTACTACACAGTTTCTAATTACTAAAACGATAAAAATGCCTGGACAATTCCGCCTCTGCCAAGCTATTGCCTGTCACCTACATAATTTAAACAAATATTGTAATAACTTTATTATATAGTAGGTATGTAACACATTGTTAAAAGATGTTTAAAAGAATGGCCCCGAGTTACTTGCCCGTTCTTCTCGCAGTGGCTCTATACAATTTATTTGCTGAACGTGGCGGTACAATGTAGAATATTTCAATACTAAAATTTGTAATTGACCTTCATAAGAGCGTCGTAGACGCCTAAATTGATTAAATTATTTTGACTTTGACTTTGACACGTTACTGCTTTGAGGCAAAATCTAAAACTTATACATAACTGATGAATGATATCGTATCCTTAGAACTAGACAATAAGCTGACAGTCCACGTTTCATCTGCAATATCTAGGAACCCTTAGAGCATCTGCCAAGTCTGGCATAACTCCGAGATAGGTATAGCATGGCTGTGAATTACGGAACAGACATTTCGGCGTCACTGTGTGCACTCATTCGAAACTCGTGATTTATTCCGGTACACTACATTTGCCACACAACTTTAGTAAAATATCATATTCCATTGCAGATTGATAACATCACAGGGATCGTAAGATATTTTAAGTTAGTAAGATCGTCGTGGTAAATAACTTTTTTGCACCAGATTGTCTCCAGCGATATTGAGAAAAGAAGCAGCTGAATATTGATTTCTGATCGAATCTGTTATTTTATAGTCTGAATTGCTTGAAGTTATATATATAATTATGTACCCTATTTTAGTTTTACATACATTTAACTATGACAAAAAAGACTTTGCTTTTAGCTGTGAGAATTTGTATGTGCTACTCTGATTTTGTTTACGAATCCTGATGCACTACCGGAGACGAAACCTAGGATGTATCAAAGGTTATGCTGTCGTCATACCCAATTTGAATTTTGTTCAAGGTATGGCGGGTCCTATACCAACTACAACCTTTTGTGATTAAAAGTATAAAAAAAGCTCTTATTAATTTTGACATCTACACAATTTTTAAATCAGATGTCATAGAATTTCAAAGTTCACGCTATAACATAGATATACCCCTAAATTTATAGAAACAAATTATCAAACGGTTTTTACAAGTATCATTTGCCTTTTCCATTAACGTCATGATGACTAGGACATAAGATATTTAAATTACGTTGATTTGGGAGATACTCTCTAAAGTGGGATATAGTACTCCTCACGTTTATAAACATAAATAGTACTTTACTGCCTGGACCCGATATAAAGCAACAGGCGGCAGTAATATTCAAAGGTAACGCTGAGTACTTCCGAAGGGATATTAAAAAACGAAGGGTCCAGCCGTTTTCAAACTAACGATAGCCGTTATATAATGTACGTATCATGCAAGATTTTCGCTGCATAGATAGTACTGTTGTCTTATTTGCTAAGAAACAAATAACATTCACAATACAGAAGCTGGCTAACTTTCATTAGCGCCAAAAGAACAATCACGGTCATTTATCCTTTTTTTATTGTTGTTAAGGAATGCGTATTAGTTATAAAAAAAAATTGTACCAGAACCATCTATAGCTAATTTATGTAAATATATATGTTTGCTAAAACTACCACAATTTGAAATTAAGCTACTGTGTACTGCAAGTTCTAATATTAAAGTGATATTCGAGCATTTCTCAATAAACATTACACTACGCTGTTAAGAGATGTATAAATAAATTCATAAGCATAACTGCGGGCTCGTTACCTAGTTTATAATATTACGAAGATCAAAACTTGAGTATTCATAATACGTTTTAATTAAAAAACTTCATTAATATATAGCTCTACAATTTATTGCCTAAATTTTAAGCATGAATAATCTTTTCAAAAGTTTGTAGCAAACGTCTACAAAGACGATGCTACGGTCGTAAGCTACGAAATAGCTGTTATTGCTACGCGAATGCATATATTATTTATTTATAATATATAAAGCTCGATTACCACTGACTCACTGACTGACTCACTCATTGACATAAATGTTCTCCTAGAAGGAGACGAGTAGGAGCACAGTGATGTATGGCAAAAATGTTCGGAGGGTTTAGGTGAGTATGAGAAAAATCGAAAATCATAAAAATGACGCCTGCCAAGTGAAGATGTATGACGTATCTCAAAAACGGTACAAGATAGGTAAGGGGTGATTGAACAAATGTCATAGGGAATTAGGAGAGCAGTCGAATGACACCTGTCAAAAATCCAAAATGGCGGATTTCAAGATGGCCGCCATACAAAGTGATCCGAGCCTGCTGAAGCGAGGCCGTTAGGCCGAGCTTCAGTAGGGGCGGAGCAGTTTGTATGGTGGCCGTCTTAAAATCTGACATTTTGGATGTGTCTTACGTGCTCCTATCATTCTTTATACTGCATTTGGAGTGTTTCATCTTTATTTTAGACTGTATTAGGAGTTTTTGTGGGATTTTTTACTGAATTTGGAGTTACTGTCCTACATAAGTGTAGTAGCGAGCCCGAAGGGCGAGCTCCTGGTGAGGCCGAAGGCCGAACTTTCGGCTCGCGAGGCCGAAGGGCGAGCGTATGGTGCGTGAGCCCGAAGGGCGAACGCATGGCGAGGCCGCAGGCCGAGCCGTGTTAGTAACTTGCGAGGCCGTAGGCCGAGCTCCGACTTGAGAGTATTTTCCACGTCACCGACTGGTCTCCATGGCAACTGCCCGCGGTAACCGAAGCACCTACGAGTGGGGTTCCTTAACAAAAGAGACTGAGAACCTTGGTACCATTCTGCCCGTACCACCTTTTTATGGCAGTAGGGTGAATCTGGTTTGGTTGCTACAGTATGGTTCTCTACTCTATTACAAGTTTATATGGGATTTCATACTTCTAATGGAGTTTTGAACACATTTTTTTTTAATGTTTCAGGTGTTTTCATATAGTTTAGTACTGCATAACGATAAATGCGGGCCGCATGCGGCCCGCACACTGCCCGAAAAACTAGTTTATAATATATAAAGCTCGATTACCACTGACTGACATAAATGTTCTCCTAGAAGGAGCAGAGTAGGGTAAAAATGAAGTATGGCAAAAATGTTCGGGGGGTTTTGGTGAGTATGGGAAAAATCGAAAATCATAAAAATGACGCCTGCCAAGTAAAGATGGATGACGTATCTCGAAAACGGTGCAAGATGGGTAGGGGGTGTTTGAACAAATGTCATAGGGAATAGGGAGAGCAGTCGAATGACACCTGTCAAAAATCCAAAATGGCGGATTTCAAGATGGCCGCCATACAAAATGATCCGAGCCTGCTGAAGCGAGGCCGTCAGGCCGAGCTTCAGTAGGGGCGGAGCAGTTTGTATGGTGGCTGTCTTGAAATCCGACATTTTGGATGTGACCCACATGCTCCTATCATTCTTTATACTGCATTTGGAGTGTTTTACCTTATATTTTCGACTGTATTAGGAGTTTTTGTGGGATTTTTGACTGAATTTGGAGTAACTGTCCTACATAAGTGTAGTAGCGAGCCCGAAGGGCGAGCTCCTGGTGAGGCCGGAGGCCGAACTTTCGGTCCGCGAGGCCGAAGGCCGAGCGTATGATGCGCGAGCCCGTAGGGCGAGCGCTTGGCGAGGCCGCAGGCCGAGCCGTGTTGGTAACTTGCGAGGCCGAAGGCCGAGCTCCGACTTGAGAGTTTTTTCCAAGTCTCCGACTGGTCTCCATGGCAACTGCCCGCGGTAAGCAAAGCACCTACGAGTGGGGTTCCTTAACAAAAGTGACTCAGAACCTTGGTCCCATTCTGCCCGTACTACCTTTTTATGCCAGTAGGGTGAATTTGCTTTAGTGGCTACAGTATGGTTCTTTATTGTATGGAGACTTTATTTGGGATTTCATACTTCTATTGGAGTTTTGAACTTTTTTTTTTTAAATGTATAAGCGGTTAAGGTAAAGTTTACTACTGCATAACGATAAATGCGGGCCGCATGCGGCCCGCACACTGCCCGAAAAACTAGTTTATAATATATAAAGCTCGATTACCACTGACTGACATAAATGTTCTCCTAGAAGGAGCAGAGTAGGGTAAAAATGAAGTATGGCAAAAATGTTCGGGGGGTTTTGGTGAGTATGGGAAAAATCGAAAATCATTAAATTGACGCCTGCCAAGTGATGATGGATGACGTATCTCGAAAACGGTAAGAGATAGGTAGGGGGTGTTTGAACAAATGTCATAGGGAATCGGGAGAGCAGTCGAATGACACCTGCCAAAAATCCAAAATGGCGGATTTCAAGATGGCCGCCATACAAAATGGTCCGAGCCTGCTGAAGCGAGGCCGTTAGGCCGAGCTTCAGTAGGGGCGGAGCAGTTTGTATGGTGGCCGTCTTGAAATCCGACATTTTGGATGTGTCTTACGTGCTCCTATCATTCTTTATACTGCATTTGGAGTGTATTACCTTATATTTTCGACTGTATTAGGAGTTTTTGTGGGATTTTTGACTGAATTAGGAGTTACTGTCCTACATAAGTGTAGTAGCGAGCCCGAAGGGCGAGCTTCTGGTGAGGCCGAAGGCCGAACTTCCGGCCCGCGAGGCCGAAGGCCGAGCGTATGGGGCGTGAGCTCGAAGGGCGAGCGCATGGCGAGGCCGCAGGCCGAGCCGTGTTAGTAACTTGCGAGGCCGAAGGCCGAGCTCCGACTTGAGAGTATTTTCCACATCTCCGACTGGTCTCCATGGCAACTGCCCGCGGTAACTGAAGCACCTACGAGTGGGGTTCCTTAACAAAAATGACTCAGAACCTTGGTCTCATTCTGCCCGTACTACCTTTTTATGGCAGTAGGGTGAATTTGCTTTAGTGGCTACAGTATGGTTCTTTATTGTATTGAGAGTTTATATGGGATTCCATACTTCTATTGGAGTTTTGGACATTTCTTTTTTAATGTATAACGTGCTTTGATAACAGTTCCTACTGACTCAAGATAGATGCGGGCCGCATGCGGCCCGCACACTGCCCGAATAACTAGTTATTAATTAATAATATATAAAGCTCGATTACCACTCACTGACTGACTGACTGACTGATTGACATAAATGTTCTCCTAGAAGGAGACGAGTAGGGCTAAAATGATGTATGGCAAAAATGTTCGGGGGGTTTTGGTGAGTATGAGAAAAATCGAAAATCATAAAAAAGACGCCTGCCAAGTAAAGATGGATGACATATCTCAAAAACGGTACAAGATAGGTAGGGGGTGTTTGAACAAATGTCATAGGGAATCGGGAGAGCAGTCGAATGACATCTGTCAAAAATCCAAAATGGCGGATTTCAAGATGGCCGCCATACAAAATGCTCCGAGCCTGCTGAAGCGAGGCCTTTAGGCCGAGCTTCAGTAGGGGCGGAGCAGTTTGTATGGTGGCCTTCTTGAAATCCGCCATTTTGGATTTGTCCCAGGTGCTCCTCTCATTCTTCATACTGCATTTGGAGTGTTTTAACATACATTTTCGACTGTATTAGGAGTTTTTGTGGGTTTTTTGACTGAATTTGGAGTAACTGTCCTACATTAGTGTATAGCGAGCCCAAAGGGCAACCACCTGGTGAGGCCGAAGGCCGAACTTTCGGTCCGCGAGGCCGAAGGCCGAGCGAATGGTGCGCGAGCCCGAAGGGCGAGCGCTTGGCGAGGCCGCAGGCCGAGCCGTGTTGGTAACTTGCGAGGCCGAAGGCCGAGCTCCGACTTGAGAGTTTTTTCCACGTCTCTGACTGGTCTCCATGGCAACTGCCCGCGGTAAGCGAAGCACCTACGAGTGGGGTTCCTTAACAAAAGTGACTCAGAACCTTGGTCCCATTCTGCCCGTACCACCTTTTTATGGCGGTAGGGTGAATCTGTTTTAGTGGCTACAGTATGGTTCTCTACTGTATTACAAGTTTATTTGGGATTTCATATTTCTATTGGAGTTTTGAACATTTTTTTTTATGTATTAGGTGTTTTAATATAGTTCAAACTTGCACAACGATAAATGCGGGCCGCATGCGGCCCGCACACTGCCCGAAAAACTAGTTTATTTATATTATATAAAGCTCGATTACCACTGACTGATTGACATAAATGTTCTCCTAGAAGGAGACGAGTAGGAACAACGTGATGTATGGCAAAAGTGTTCGGGTGGTTTCGGTGAGTATGAGAAAAATCGAAAATCATAAAAATGACGCCTGCCAAGTAAAGATGGATGACGTATCTCGAAAACGGTGCAAGATGGGTAGGGGGTGTTTGAACAAATGTCATAGGGAATAGGGAGAGCAGTCGAATGACACCTGTCAAAAATCCAAAATGGCGGATTTCAAGATGGCCGCCATACAAAATGATCCGAGCCTGCTGAAGCGAGGCCGTTAGGCCGAGCTTCAGTAGGGGCGGAGCAGTTTGTATGGTGGCTGTCTTGAAATCCGACATTTTGGATGTGACCCACATGCTCCTATCATTCTTTATACTGCATTTGGAGTGTTTTACCTTATATTTTCGACTGTATTAGGAGTTTTTGTGGGATTTTTGACTGAATTTGGAGTAACTGTCCTACATAAGTGTAGTAGCGAGTAGTAGAGTTTTTATGGCAGTAGGGTGAATCTGGTTTTGGAGGCTACAGTTTGTTTCTTTATTGTATTGAGAGTTTTAATGGGATTTCATACTTCTATTGGAGTTTTGAAATATTTTTTTTTAATGTTAAAGGTGTATTGTTATAGTTTAGTACTGCATAACGATAAATGCGGGCCGCATGCGGCCCGCACACTGCCCGAAAAACTAGTTTTATTAATTTATAATATATAAGGCTCGATTACCACTGACTCACTGACTGACTGATTGACATAAATGTTCTCCTAGAAGGAGCATAGTAGGGCTAAAATGATGTATGGCAGAAATGTTCGAGGGGTTTTGATGAGTATGAGAAAAATCGAAAATCATTAAAAAGACGCCTGCCAAGTGAAGATGGATGACGTATCTCAAAAACGGTAAGAGATAGGTAGGGGGTGTTTGAACAAATGTCATAGGGAATAAGGAGAGCAGTCGAATGACATCTGTCAAAAATCCAAAATGGCGGATTTCAAGATGGCCGCCATACAAATTGATCCGAGCCTGCTGAAGCGAGGCCGTTAGGCCGAGCTTCAGTAGGGGCGGAGCAGTTTGTATGGTGGCCGTCTTGAAATCCGACATTTTGGATGTGTCTTACATGCTCCTATCATTCTTTATACTGCATATGGAGTGTTTTACCTTTATTTTCAACTGTATTAGGAGTTTTTGTGGGAGTTTTGACTGAATTTGGAGTTACTGTCCTACGTTAGTGTAGTAGCGAGCCCGAAGGGCGAGCTCCTGGTAAGGCCGAAGGCCGAACTTTCGGTCCGCGAGGCCGAAGGCCGAGCGTATGATGCGTGAGCCCGAAGGGCGAGCGCTTGGCGAGGCCGTAGGCAAAGCCGTATTAGTAACTTGCGAGGCCGAAGGCCGAGCTCCGACTTGAGAGTATTTTCCACGTCACTGACTGGTCTCCATGGCAACTGCCTGCGATAACCGAAGCACCTACGAGTGGGTATCCTTAACAAAAGTGACTCAGAACCTTGGTACTATTCTGCCCGTACCACCTTTTTATGGCAGTAGGGTGAATCTGGTTTGGTGGCTACAGTTTGGTTCCTTATTGCATTAAGAGTTTGTATGGGAAATCGTACATCTTTTGGTGTTTTGAAATATTTTTTTTTAATGTACAAGGTGTTTTGATATTGTTCAAACTTGCACAACGATAAATGCGGGCCGCATGCGGCCCGCACACTGCCCGAAAAACTAGTTAATAATATATAAAGCTCGATTACCACTCACTGACTGACTGACTGACTGATTGACATAAATGTTCTCCTAGAAGGAGACGAGTAGGGCTAAAATGATGTATGGCAAAAATGTTCGGGGGGTTTTGGTGAGTATGAGAAAAATCGAAAATCATTAAAAAGACGCCTGCCAAGTGTAGATGGATGACGTATCTCGAAAACGGTAAGAGATAAGTAGGGGGTGTTTGAACAAATGTCATAGGGAATCGGGAGAGCAGTCGAATGACATCTGTCAAAAATCCAAAATGGCGGATTTCAAGATGGCCGCCATACAAAATGCTCCGAGCCTGCTGAAGCGAGGCCTTTAGGCCGAGCTTCAGTAGGGGCGGAGCAGTTTGTATGGTGGCCATCTGGAAATCCGACATTTTGGATGTGACCAAAGTGCTCCTATCATTCTTTATACTGCATTTGGAGTGTTTTACCTTTATTTTCGACTGAATTAGGAGTTTTAGTGGGATTTTTGACTGAATTTGGAGTTACTGTCCTACATAAGTGTAGTAGCGAGCCCGAAGGGCGAGCTCCTGGTGAGGCCGAAGGCCGAACTTTCGGTCCGCGAGGCCGAAGGCCGAGCGTATGAAGCGTGAGCCCGAAGGGCGAGCGCTTGGCGAGGCCGCAGGCCGAGCCGTATTAGTAACTTGCGAGGCCGAAGGCCGAGCTCCGACTTGAGAGTATTTTCCACATCACCGACTGGTCTCCATGGCAACTGCCTGCGGTAACCGAAGCACCTACGAGTGGGGTTCCTTAACAAAAGTGACTCAGAACCTTCGTACCATTCTGCCCGTACCACCTTTTTATGGCAGTAGGGTGAATCTGATTTGGTGGCTACAGTTTGGTTCCTTATTGTATATAGAGTTTATATAGTATTTCATACTTCTATTGGAGTTTTGGATATTACTTTTTTTTAATGTATAACGTGCTTTTATGACAGTTCCTACTGACTCAAGATAGATGCGGGCCGCATGCGGCCCGCACACTGCCCGAAAAACTAGTTAATAATATATAAAGCTCGATTACCACTGACTGACTGACTGACTCACTCATTGACATAAATGTTCTCCTAGAAGGAGACGAGTAGGAGCACAGTGATGTATGGCAAAAATGTTCGGGGGGTTTTGGTGAGTATGAGAAAAATCGAAAATCATTAAAAAGACGCCTGCCAAGTGTAGATGGACGACATATCTCGAAAACGGTAAGAGATAGGTAGGGGGTGTTTGAACAAATGTCATAGGGAATCGGGAGAGCAGTCGAATGACACCTGTCAAAAATCCAAAATGGCGGATTTCAAGATGGCCGCCATACAAAGTGATCCGAGCCTGCTGAAGCAAGGCCGTTAGGCCGAGCTTCAGTAGGGGCGGAGCAGTTTGTATGGTGGCCATCTTGAAATCCGACATTTTGGATGTGCTCCACGTGCTACTCTCACTCTTCATACTGCATTTGGAGTGTTTAACCTTCATTTTCGACTATATTAGGAGTTTTTGTGGGATTTTTGACTGAATTTGGAGTAACTGTACTACGTTAGCGTAGGAGCGAGCCCGAAGGGCGAGCTCCTGGTGAGGCCGAAGGCCGAACTATCAGCTCGCGAGGCCGAAGGCCGAGCGTATGGCGCGTGAGCCCGAAGGGCGAGCGCTTGGCGAGGCCGCAGGCCGAGCCTTATTAGTAACTTGCGAGGCCGAAGGCCGAGCTCCGACTCGAGAGTATTTTCCACGTCACCGACTGGTCTCCATGGCCACTGCCCGCGGTAACCGAATCACCTACGAGTGGGTTCCTTTACAAAAGTGACTCATAACCTTGGTCTCATTCTGCCTGTACCACCTTTTTATGGCAGTAGGGTGAAACTGCTTTAGTGGCTACAGTATGGTTCTTTATTTTATTGAGAGTTTATATGGGATTTCATACTTCTAATGGAGTTTTGAACATACTTTTTTTAATGTATAAGGTGTTTTGATATTGTTCAAACTTGCACAACGATAAATGCGGGCTGCATGCGGCCCGCACACTGCCCGAAAAACTAGTTATTTATAATATATAAAGCTGGATTACCGTACACTGACTCACTCACTGACTGACATAATTGTTCTCCCAGAAGGAGTCGAGTAGGAAGAAAGTAATGTATAGCAAAAATGTTCCGGGGGTTTGTGTGAGTATGGGAAAAATCCGAAAACTCAAAGATGACGTCTGCCAAGTAAAATTGGATGGCGTATCTCTGAAACGGTAAGAGATAGGTAGGGGGTGCTTGACCAAATGTCATAGGGAATCGGGAGAGCAGTCGGATGACATCTGTCAAAAATCCAAAATGGCGGATTTCAAAATGGCCGCCATACAAAATCCTTCGATCCCTCAAAAAAGTAGCTGGTTCTACCAGAAAGAGTTGAGTACGGTTATAGTTATGTATTACGAAAATGACAAAGGGGCTTAGCTGAGTAGGGCAAAACTAAAAACCCTGGAAATGACGCCTGCCAAGTAAAGCTGGCATACGTATCTCGAAAACGGTAAGAGATAGGTTGGGGGTGTTTGAACAAATGTCATAGGGAATCGGGAGAGCAGTCGAATGACACCTGTCAAATGTGCTACTCTCATTCTTTATACATTATTTGGAGTATTTAACCTTACAATGTCGACTGTATTAGGAGTGTTTGTGGGAATTTCAACTCAATTTAGAGCAATTGTCCTACTCTCAGTGTAGCGAGCCCGAAGAGCGAGCTTTTGGTGAGGCCGAAGGCCGAACTTTCGGGCCGCGAGGCCGTAGGCCGAGTGGACGGTGCGCGAGGCCGCAGGTCGAGCCGTCTTAGTAACTTGCGAGGCCGAAGGCCGAGCTCAGACTTACACCGATTTGGCTGAAAATCGATATATAGGTTGTTCTCGTCATCCTTATTCCAAATATGAAATTTTCATTTTGATGACGTCTGCCAAGTAAAAAAAGTTACTCCGATTTGGCTGAAACTCGATATTTATGTGGTTCTGGACGTCCTTATTCTAAATCAAAAATTTTTGTTTCGATGACGTCTGCCAAGTAAAAAAAGTTACTCCGATTTGGCTGAAACTCGATATTTAGGTGGTTCTGGGTGTCCTTATTCCAAATCTAAAATTTTTTTTTCGATGACGTCTGCCAAGTAAAACAAGTTACTCCGATTTGGCTCAAACTCGATATTTAGGTGGTTCTGGGTGTCCTTATTCCAAATCAAAAATTTTTTTTTCGATGACGTCTGCCAAGTAAAAAAAAGTGCTCCGATTTGGCTTAAATTTTATATCTAGGTTGTTCTGGACGTCCTTATTCCAAATATGAAATTTTTTTTTCGATGACGTCTGCCAAGTGCAGATAAATCACGTATCTCGAAAACGGTAATAGATAGGTAAGGGGTTTTTGAAAATATGTCATAGGGAATAAGGAGAGCAGTCGAATGACATTTTGGATGTGTTTTACGTGCTCCTATCATTCTTTATACTGCATTTGGAGTGTTTTTCCTTAATTTTCGACTGTATTAGGAGTTTTTGTGGGATTTTTGACTGAATTTGGAGTTACTGTCCTACATTGGTGTATAGCGAGCCCGAAGGGCGAGCTTCTGGTGAGGCCGAAGGCCGAACTTTCGGCTCGCGAGGCCGAAGGCCGAGCGTATGTTGCGTGAGCCCGAAGGGCGAGCGCTTGGCGAGGCCGCAGGCCGAGCCGTGTTAGTAACTTGCGAGGCCGAAGGCCGAGCTCCGACTTGAGAGTATTTTCCACGTCACCGACTGGTATGGCAACTGCCCGCGGTAACCGAAGCACCTACGAGTGGGGTTCCTTAACAAAAGTGACTCAGAACCTTGGTACCATTCTGCCCGTACCACCTTTTTATGGCAGTAGGGTGAATTTGGTTTGGTTGCTACAGTTTGTTTCTTTATTGTATTGAGAGTTTATATGGGATTTCATACTTCTATTGGAGTTTTGAACACACTTTTTTTTACGTATTAGGTGTCTTGATATAAGTTAAAATTGCACAACGATAAATGCGGGCCGCATGCGGCCCGCACACTGCCCGAAATACTAGTTTATAATATATAAAGCTGGATTACCGTACACTGACTGACTGACTGACTGACTGACTGACTGACATCATTGTTCTCCCAGAAGGAGTCGAGTAGGAAGAATGTGATGTATGGGAAAAGTGTAGAGGGGGTTTGTGTGAGTATGGGAAAAATCCGAAAACTCAAAAATGACGTCTGCCAAGTAAAATTGGATGGCGTATCTCTGAAACGGTAAGAGATAGGTAGGGGGTGCTAGACCAAATGTCATAGGGAATCGGGAGAGCAGTCGGATGACATTTGTCAAAAATCCAAAATGGCGGATTTCAAAATGGCCGCCATACAAAATCCTTCGATCCCTCAAAAAAGTAGCTGGTTCTACCAGAAAGAGTTGAGTACGGTTATAGTAATGTATTACGAAAATGACTAAGGGGTTTAGCTGAGTAGGGGAAAAATTAAAAACCCTAGAAATGACGCCTGCCAAGTAAAGCTGGACTACGTATCTCGAAAACGGTAAGAGATAGGTTGGGGGTGTTTGAACAAATGTCATAGGGAATCGGGAGAGCAGTCGAATGACACCTGTCAAATGTGCTACTCTCATTCTTCATACATTATTTGGAGTATTTTACCTTACAATGTCAACTGTATTAGGAGTGTTTGTGGGAATTTCAACTCAATTTAGAGTAATTGTCCTACTGTCAGTGTAGCGAGCCCGAAGGGCGAGCTTTTGGTGAGGCCGAAGGCCGAACTTTCGGGCCGCGAGGCCGTAGGCCGAGTGGACGGTGCGCGAGCCCGCAGGGCGAGCGCTAGGCGAGGCCGCAGGTCGAGCCGTCTTAGTAACTAGCGAGGCCGAAGGCCGAGCTCAGACTTGCACCGATTTGGCTGAAAATCGATATATAGGTTGTTCTCGTCATCCTTATTCCAAATATGAAATTTTTATTTCGATGACGTCTGCCAAGTAAAAATAGTTACTCCGATTTGACTGAAACTCGATGTTTAGGTGGTCCTGGGTGTCCTTATTCCAAATCTAAAATTTTTTTTTCGATGACGTCTGCCAAGTAAAACAACTTACTCCGATTTGGCTGAAACTCGATATTTAGGTGGTTCTGGGTGTCCTTATTCCAAATCAAATTTTTTTTTTTTTGATGACGTCTGCCAAGTTAAAAAAAGTACTCCGATTTGGCTTAAATTTTATATCTAGGTTGTTCTGGACGTCCTTATTCCAAATATGAATTTTTTTTTTCGATGACGTCTGCCAAGTGCAGATAAATCACGAATCTCGAAAACGGTAATAGATAGGTAGGGGGTTTTTGAAAATATGTCATAGGGAATAAGGAGAGCAGTCGAATGACATTTTGGATGATCCTTACGTGCTCCTATCATTCTTTATACTGCATTTGGAGTGTTTTTCCTTAATTTTCAACTGTATTAGGAGTTTTTGTGGGATTTTTGACTGAATTTGGAGTTACTGTCCAACTTTAGTGTATAGCGAGCCCGAAGGGCGAGCTCCCGGTGAGGCCGAAGGCCGAACTTTCGGCTCGCGAGGCCGTAGGCCGAGCCGTTTTAGTAACTTGCGAGGCCGAAGGCCGAGCTCCGACTTGAGAGTTTTTTTCACGTCTCCGACTGGTCTCCATGGCAACTGCCCGCGGTAACCGAAGCACCTACGAGTGGGGTTCCTTAACAAAAGTTACTCAGAACCTTGGTACCATACTGCCCGTACCACCTTTTTATGGCAGTAGGGTGAATCTGCTTTAGTAGCTACAGTATGTTTCTCTACTGTATTACAAGTTTATTTGGGATTTCATATTTCTATTGGAGTTTTGAACATATTTTTTTAATGTATTAGGTGTTTTGATATAGTTTAAAATTGCATAACGATAAATGCGGGCCGCATGCGGCCCGCACACTGCCCGAAATACTAGTTTATAATATATAAAGCTGGATTACCGTACACTGACTCACTGACTGACTGACTGACTGACTGACATCATTGTTCTCCCAGAAGGAGTCGAGTAGGAAGAATGTGATGTATGGGAAAAGTGTAGAGGGGGTTTGTGTGAGTATGGGAAAAATCCGAAAACTCAAAGATGACGTCTGCCAAGTAAAATTGATGACACGCGAATGAAACATATAACGCGCGAGCCCGAAGGGCGAGCGCTTGGCGAGGCCGCAGGCCGAGCCGTGTTGGTAACTTGCGAGGCCGAAGGCCGAGTTCCAACTTGAGAGTATTTTCCACGTCTCCGACTGGTCTCCATGGCAACTGCCCGCGGTAAGCGAAGCACCTACGAGTGGGGTTCCTTAACAAAAGTGACTCAGAACCTTGGTCTCATTCTGCCCGTACCACCTTTTTATGGCAGTAGGGTGAATCTGTTTTAGTGGCTACAGTATTGTTCTTTATTGTATTGAGAGTTAATATGGGATTTCATTCCACTTTTGGAGTTTTGAACTTATTTTTTTTTTATGTATAACGTGCTTTTATGACAGTTCCTACTGACTAAAGATAGATGCGGGCCGCATGCGGCCCGCACACTGCCCGAAAAACTAGTTTATAATATATAAAGCTCGATTACCACTGACTCACTGACTCACTGACATAAATGTTCTCCTAGAAGGAGCAGAGTAGGGTAAAAATGAAGTATGGCAAAAATGTTCGGGGGGTTTTGGTGAGTATGAGAAAAATCGAAAATCATAAAAATGACGCCTGCCAAGTAAAGATGAATGACATATCTCAAAAACGGTACAAGATAGGTAGGGAGTGTTTGAACAAATGTCATAGGGAACCGGGAGAGCAGTCGAATGACACCTGTCAAAAATCCAAAATGGCGGATTTCAAGATGGCCGCCATACAAAATGATACGAGCCTGCTGAAGCGAGGCCGTTAGGCCGAGCTTCAGTAGGGGCGGAGCAGTTTGTATGGTGGCCGTCTTGAAATCCGACATTTTGGATGTGTCTTACGTGCTCCTATCATTCTTTATACTGCATTTGGAGTTTTTTATCTTTATTTTCGACTGTATTAGGAGTTTTTGTGGGATTTTTGACTGAATTTGGAGTAACTGTCCTACATTAGTGTAGTAGCGAGCCCGAAGGGCGAGCTTCTGGTGAGGCCGAAGGCCGAACTTTCGGTCCGCGAGGCCGAAGGCCGAGCGTATGGGGCGTGAGCCCGAAGGGCGAGCGCATGGCGAGGCCGGAGGCCGAGCCGTGTTAGTAACTTGCGAGGCCGAAGGCCGAGCTCCGACTTGAGAGTATTTTCCACGTCTCCGAATGGTCTCCATGGCAACTGCCCGTGGTAAGCGAAGCACCTACGAGTGGGGTTCTTTAACAAAAGTGACTCAGAATCTTGATACCATTCTGCCCGTACCACCTTTTTATGGCAGTAGGGTGAATCTGTTTTAGTGGCTACAGTATTGTTCTTTATTGTATTGAGAGTTAATATGCGATTTCATTCTTCTAATGGAGTTTTGAACTTACTTTTTTTAATGTATAAGGTGTTTTGATATTGTTCAAACTTGCACAACGATAAATGCGGGCCGCATGCGGCCCGCACACTGCCCGAAAAACTAGTTTATAATATATAAGGCTCGATTACCACTGACTGACTCACTGACTCACTGACATAAATGTTCTCCTAGAAGGAGCAGAGTAGGGTAAAAATGAAGTATGGCAAAAATGTTCGGCGGGTTTTAGTGAGTATGGGAAAAATCGAAAATCATTAAAATGACGCCTGCCAAGTGAAGATGAATGACATATCTCAAAAACGGTACAAGATAGGTAGAGGGTGTTTGAACAAATGTCATAGGGAATCGGGAGAGCAGTCGAATGACACCTGTCAAAAATCCAAAATGGCGGATTTCAAGATGGCCGCCATACAAAATGCTCCGAGCCTGCTGAAGCGAGGCCTTTAGGCCGAGCTTCAGTAGGGGCGGAGCAGTTTGTATGGTGGCCATCTTGAAATCCGACATTTTGGATGTGTCCCACGTTCTCCTCTCATTCTTTATACTGCATTTGGAGTGTTTACCTTATATTTTCAACTGTATTAGGAGTTTTTGTGGGATTTTTGACTGAATTTGGAGTAACTGTACTACGTTAGTGTAGTAGCGAGCCCGAAGGGCGAGCTCTTGGTGAGGCCGAAGGCCGAACTTTCAGTCCGCGAGGCCGAAGGCCGAGTGTATGGTGCGTGAGCCCGAAGGGCGAACGCTTGGCGAGGCCGCAGGCCGAGCCGTGTTAGTAACTTGCGAGGCCGATGGCCGAGCTCCGACTCGAGAGTATTTTCCACATCTCCGACTGGTCTCCATGGCAACTCCCGCGGTAACTGAAGCACCTACGTGTGTGAAGCACCTAAGTGGGGTTCCTTAAGAAAAGTGACTTAGAACCTTGGTACCATTCTGCCCGTAACACCTTTTTATGGCAGTAGGGTGAATTTGCTTTAGTGGCTACAGTATGGTTCGTTATTGTATTGAGAGTTTATTTGGGATTTCATACTTTTATTGGAATTTTGAAATTATTATTTTTTAAATGTATAAGGGGTTAAGGTAAAGTTTAGTACTGCATAACGATAAATGCGGGCCGCATGCGGCCCGCACACTGCCCGAAAAACTAGTTAATAATATATAAGGCTCGATTACCACTCACTGACTGACTGACTGATTGACATAAATGTTCTCCTAGAAGGAGCAGAGTAGGGTTAAAATGAAGTATGGCAAAAATGTTTGGGGGGTTTTGGTGAGTATGAGAAAAATCGAAAATCATTAAAAAGACGCCTGCCAAGTGATGATGGATGACGTATCTCGAAAACGGTAAGAGATAGGTAGGGGGTGTTTGAACAAATGTCATAGAGAATCGGGAGAGCAGTCGAATGACACCTGTCAAAAATCCAAAATGGCGGATTTCAAGATGGCCGCCATACAAAATGCTCCGAGCCTGCTGAAGCGAGGCCTTTAGGCCGAGCTTCAGTAGGGGCGGAGCAGTTTGTATGGTGGCCTTCTTGAAATCCGCCATTTTGGATTTGTCCCAGGTGCTCCTCTCATTCTTCATACTGCATTTGGAGTGTTTTACCTTATATTTTCGACTGTATTAGGAGTTTTTGTGGGTTTTTTGACTGAATTTGGAGTAACTGTTCTACATTAGTGTATAGCGAGCCCAAAGGGCAACCACCTGGTGAGGCCGAAGGCCGAACTTTCGGTCCGCGAGGCCGAAGGCCGAGCGAATGGTGCGCGAGCCCGAAGGGCGAGCGCTTGGCGAGGCCGCAGGCCGAGCCGTATTAGTAACTTGCGAGGCCGAAGGCCGAGCTCCGACTTGAGAGTATTTTCCACGTCACCGACTGGTCTCCATGGCAACTGCCTGCGGTAACCGAAGCACCTACGAGTGGGGTTCCTTAACAAAAGTGATTCAGAACCTTGGTACCATTCTGCCCGTACCACCTTTTTATGGCAGTAGGGTGAATTTGGTTTGGTGATAACAGTACGGTTCTCTATTGTATTAAGGGTTTGTATGGGAAATCGTACATCTTTAGGTGTTTTGAAATAATTTTTTTTAATGTATAAGGTGTTTTGATATTGTTCAAACTTGCACAACGATAAATGCGGGCCGCATGCGGCCCGCACACTGCCCGAAAAACTAGTTATATTATATAAAGCTCGATTACCACTGACTGATTGACATAAATGTTCTCCTAGAAGGAGACGAGTAGGAACAACGTGATGTATGGCAAAAGTGTTCGGGTGGTTTCGGTGAGTATGAGAAAAATCGAAAATCATAAAAATGACGCCTGCCAAGTAAAGATGGATGACGTATCTCGAAAACGGTGCAAGATGGGTAGGGGGTGTTTGAACAAATGTCATAGGGAATAGGGAGAGCAGTCGAATGACACCTGTCAAAAATCCAAAATGGCGGATTTCAAGATGGCCGCCATACAAAATGATCCGAGCCTGCTGAAGCGAGGCCGTTAGGCCGAGCTTCAGTAGGGGCGGAGCAGTTTGTATGGGGGCCTTCTTGAAATCCGCCATTTTGGATTTGTCCCAGGTGCTCCTATCATTCTTTATACTGCATTTGGAGTGTATTACCTTATATTTTCGACTGTATTAGGAGTTTTTGTGGGATTTTCGACTGAATTTGGAGTTACTGTCCTACATAAGTGTAGTAGCGAGCCCGAAGGGCGAGCTCCTGGTGAGGCCGAAGGCCGAACTTTCGGTCCGCGAGGCCGAAGGCCGAGCGTATGATGCGCGAGCCCGAAGGGCGAGCGCTTGGCGAGGCCGCAGGCCGAGCCGTGTTGGTAACTTGCGAGGCCGAAGGCCGAGCTCCGACTTGAGAGTTTTGTCCACGTCTCCGACTGGTCTCCATGGCAACTGCCCGCGGTAACCGAAGCACCTACGAGTGGGGTTCCTTAACAAAAGTGACTCAGAACCTTGGTCCCATTCTGCCCGTACCACCTTTTTATGGCGGTAGGGTGAATCTGTTTTAGTGGCTACAGTATGGTTCTCTACTGTATTACAAGTTTATTTGGGATTTCATATTTCTATTGGAGTTTTGAACATTTTTTTTTTATGTATTAGGTGTTTTAATATAGTTCAAACTTGCACAACGATAAATGCGGGCCGCATGCGGCCCGCACACTGCCCGAAAAACTAGTTAATAATATATAAAGCTCGATTACCACTCACTGACTGACTGACTGACTGATTGACATAAATGTTCTCCTAGAAGGAGCAGAGTAGGGTTAAAATGATGTATGGCAAAAATGTTCGGGGGGTTTAGGTGAGTATGAGAAAAATCGAAAATCATTAAAAAGACGCCTGCCAAGTGAAGATGGATGACGTATCTCGAAAACGGTAAGAGATAGGTAGGGGGTGTTTGAACAAATGTCATAGGGAATCGGGAGAGCAGTCGAATGACACCTGTCAAAAATCCAAAATGGCGGATTTCAAGATGGCCGCCATACAAAGTGATCCGAGCCTGCTGAAGCGAGGCCGTTAGGCCGAGCTTCAGTAGGGGCGGAGCAGTTTGTATGGTGGCCGTCTTGAAATCCGACATTTTGGATGTGTCTTACGTGCTCCTATCATTCTTTATACTGCATTTGGAGTTTTTTATCTTTATTTTCGACTGTATTAGGAGTTTTTGTGGGATTTTTGACTGAATTTGGAGTAACTGTCCTACATTAGTGTAGTAGCGAGCCCGAAGGGCGAGCTTCTGGTGAGGCCGAAGGCCGAACTTTCGGCCCGCGAGGCCGAAGGCCGAGCGTATGGGGCGTGAGCCCGAAGGGCGAGCGCATGGCGAGGCCAGAGGCCGAGCCGTGTTAGTAACTTGCGAGGCCGAAGGCCGAGCTCCGACTTGAGAGTATTTTCCACGTCTCCGAATGGTCTCCATGGCAACTGCCCGTGGTAAGCGAAGCTCCTACGAGTGGGGTTCTTTAACAAAAGTTACTCAGAATCTTGGTACCATTCTGCCCGTACCACTTTTTTTATGGCAGTAGGGTGAATCTGGTTTGGTGGCTATAGTTTGGTTCTCTACTGTATAAGGAGTTTATATGGGATTTCATACTGTTATAGAATATTGTTTTTTTTTTTAAATGTATAAGGTGTTTTGATATTGTTTCAAATTGCATAACGATAAATGCGGGCCGCATGCGGCCCGCACACTGCCCGAAAAACTAGTTTATAATATATAAAGCTCGATTACCACTGACTGACTGACATAAATGTTCTCCTAGAAGGAGACGAGTAGGAACAACGTGATGTATGGCAAAAATGTTCGGGGGGTTTTGGTAAGTATGAGAAAAATCGAAAATCATTAAAAAGACGCCTGCCAAGTGAAGATGAATGACGTATCTCAAAAACGGTACAAGATAGGTAGGGGGTGATTGAACAAATGTCATAGGGAATTGGGAGAGCAGTCGAATGACACCTGTCAAAAATCCAATATGGCGGATTTCAAGATGGCCGCCATACAAAATGCTCCGAGCCTGCTGAAGCGAGGCCTTTAGGCCGAGCTTCAGTAGGGGCGGAGCAGTTTGAATGGTGGCCGTCTTGAAATCCGACATTTTGGATGTGTCTTACGTGCTCCTATCATTCTTTATACTGCATTTGGAGTTTTTTATCTTTATTTTCGAATGTATTAGGAGTTTTTGTGGGATTTTTGACTGAATTTGGAGTAACTGTCCTACATTAGTGTAGTAGCGAGCCCGAAGGGCGAGCTTCTGGTGAGGCCGCAGGCCGAACTTTCGGCCCGCGAGGCCGAAGGCCGAGCGTATGGGGCGTGAGCCCGAAGGGCGAGCGCATGGCGAGGCCGGAGGCCGAGCCGTGTTAGTAACTTGCGAGGCCGAAGGCCGAGCTCCGACTTGAGAGTATTTTCCACGTCTCCGAATGGTCTCCATGGCAACTGCCCGTGGTAAGCGAAGCACCTACGAGTGGGGTTCTTTAACAAAAGTGACTCAGAATCTTGGTACCATTCTGCCCGTACCACTTTTTTATGGCAGTAGGGTGAATCTGGTTTGGTGGCTACAGTTTGGTTCTCTACTGTATAAGGAGTTTATATGGGATTTCATACTGTTATAGAATATTGTTTTTTTTTCTAAATATATAAGGTGTTTTGATATTGTTTCAAATTGCATAACGATAAATGCGGGCCGCATGCGGCCCGCACACTGCCCGAAAAACTAGTTTATAATATATAAAGCTCGATTACCACTGACTGACTGACTGACTCACTCATTGACATAAATGTTCTCCTAGAAGGAGACGAGTAGGAGCACAGTGATGTATGGCAAAAATGTTCGGGGGGCTTAGGTGAGTATGAGAAAAATCGAAAATCATTTAAAAGACGCCTGCCAAGTAAAGATGTATGTCATATCTCAAAAACGGTAAGAGATAGGTAGGAGTAGTTTGAACAAATGTCATAGGGAATCGGGAGAGCAGTCGAATGACACCTGTCAAAAATCCAAAATGGCGGATTTCAAGATGGCCGCCATACAAAATGCTCCGAGCCTGCTGAAGCGAGGCCGTTAGGCCGAGGTTCAGTAGGGGCGGAGCAGTTTGTATGGGGGCCTTCTTGAAATCCGCCATTTTGGATTTGTCCCAGGTGCTCCTATCATTCTTTATACTGCATTTGGAGTGTATTACTTTATATTTTCGACTGTATTAGGAGTTTTTGTGGGATTTTTGACTGAATTTGGAGTGACTGTCCTACATAAGTGTAGTAGCGAGCCCAAAGGGCGAGCTCCTGGTGAGGCCGAAGGCCGAACTTCCGGCTCGCGAGGCCGAAGGCCGAGCGTTTGGTGCGTGAGCCCGAAGGGCGAACGCTTGGCGAGGCCGCAGGCCGAGCCGTGTTAGTAACTTGCGAGGCCGAAGGCCGAGCTCCGAATCGAGAGTATTTTCCACATCTCTGACTGGTCTCCATGGCAACTGCCCGCGGTAACCGAAGCACCTACGAGTTGGGTTCCGTAACAAACGTGATTCAGAACCTTGGTACCATTCTGCCCGTACCACCTTTTTATGGCAGTAGGGTGAATTTGCTTTTGTGGCTACAGTATGGTTCTTTATTGTATTGAGAGTTTATATGGGATTTCATACTTCTATTGGAGTTTTGAACATTACTTTTTTTTAATGTATAACGTGCTTTTATGACAGTTCCTACTGACTCAAGATAGATGCGGGCCGCATGCGGCCCGCACACTGCCCGAAATACTAGTTATTATTAATAATTTATAATATATAAAGCTGGATTACCGTACACTGACTGACTCACTGACTCACTGACTGACATAATTGTTCTCCCAGTAGGAGTCGAGTAGGAAGAAAGTAATGTATAGCAAAAATGTTCTGGGGGTTTGTGTGAGTATGGGAAAAATCCGAAAACTCAAAGATGACGTCTGCCAAGTAAAATTGGATGGCGTATCTCTGAAACGGTAGGAGATAGGTAGGGGGTGCTTGACCAAATGTCATAGGGAATCGGGAGAGCAGTCGGATGACATTTGTCAAAAATCCAAAATGGCGGATTTCAAAATGGCCGCCATACAAAATCCTTCGATCCCTCAAAAAAGTAGCTGGTTCTACCAGAAAGAGTTGAGTACTATTATAGTAATGTATTACGAAAATGACTAAGGGGTTTAGCTGAGTAGGGGAAAAATTAAAAACCCTAGAAATGACGCCTGCCAAGTAAAGCTGGACTACGTATCTCGAAAACGGTAAGAGATAGGTTGGGGGTGTTTGAACAAATGTCATAGGGAATCGGGAGAGCAGTCGAATGACACCTGTCAAATGTGCTACTCTCATTCTTCATACATTATTTGGAGTATTTGACCTTACAATGTCGACTGTATTAGGAGTTTTTGTGGGATTTTCAACTGAATTTGGAGTAATTGTCCTACTGGCCGTGTAGCGAGCCCAAAGGGCGAGCTCCCGTTGAGGCCGAAGGCCGAACTTTCGGCTCGCGAGGCCGAAGGCCGAGCGTAGGGTGCGTGAGCCCGAAGGGCGAGCGCTTGGCGAGGCCTTTTTTTTTTTGATGACGTCTGCCAAGTGCAGATAAATCACGTATCTCGAAAACGGTAATAGATAGGTAGGGGATTTTTGAAAATATGTCATAGGGAATAAGGAGAGCAGTCGAATGACATTTTGGATGTGTCTTACGTGCTCCTATCGTTCTTTATACTGCATTTGGAGTGATTTTCCTTAATTTTCGACTGTATTAGGAGTTTTTATGAGATTTTTGACTGAATTTGGAGTTACTGTCCAACTTTAGTGTATAGCGAGCCCGAAGGGCGAGCTCCCGTTGAGGCCGAAGGCCGAACTTTCGGCTCGCGAGGCCGAAGGCCGAGCGTAGGGTGCGTGAGCCCGAAGGGCGAGCGCTTGGCGAGGCCGCAGGCCGAGCCGTGTTAGTAACTTGCGAGGCCGAAGGCCGAGCTCCGACTTGAGAGTTTTTGTGTCTTCGACTGGTCTCCATGGCAACTGCCCGCGATAACCGAAGCACCTACGATTGGGGTTCCTTAACAAAAGTGACTCAGAACCTTGGTACCATTCTGCCCGTACCACCTTTTTGTGGCAGTAGGGTGAATTTGCTTTAGTGGCTGCAGTATGGTTCTTTATTGTATTGAGAGTTTTTATGGGATTTCATACTTCCATTGGAGTTTTGAACATTCTTTTTCTTAAAGTATTAGGGGTTTATGTGAAATTTCCAAATGACTCAAGATAGATGCGGGCCGCATGCGGCCCGCACACTGCCCGAAAAACTAGTTATTTATAATATATAAAGCTCGATTACCACTCACTGACTGACTCACTGACTGACATAAATGTTCTCCTAGAAGGAGACGAGTAGGAGCAAAGTGATGTATGGCAAAAGTGTTCGGGGGGTTTTGGTGAGTATGAGAAAAATCGAAAATCATTAAAATGACGCCTGCCAAGTGAAGATGGATGACGTATCTCAAAAACGGTAAGAGATAGGTAGGGGGTGTTTGAACAAATGTCATAGGGAATAAGGAGAGCAGTCGAATGACATCTGTCAAAAATCCAAAATGGCGGATTTCAAGATGGCCGCCATACAAATTGATCCGAGCCTGCTGAAGCGAGGCCGTTAGGCCGAGCTTCAGTAGGGGCGGAGCAGTTTGTATGGTGGCCGTCTTGAAATCCGACATTTTGGATGTGTCTTACATGCTCCTATCATTCTTTATACTGCATATGGAGTGTTTTACCTTTATTTTCAACTGTATTAGGAGTTTTTGTGGGAGTTTTGACTGAATTTGGAGTTACTGTCCTACGTTAGTGTAGTAGCGAGCCCGGAGGGCGAGCTCCTGGTAAGGCCGAAGGCCGAACTTTCGGTCCGCGAGGCCGAAGGCCGAGCGTATGATGCGTGAGCCCGAAGGGCGAGCGCTTGGCGAGGCCGTAGGCAAAGCCGTATTAGTAACTTGCGAGGCCGAAGGCCGAGCTCCGACTTGAGAGTATTTTCCACGTCACTGACTGGTCTCCATGGCAACTGCCTGCGATAACCGAAGCACCTACGAGTGGGTATCCTTAACAAAAGTGACTCAGAACCTTGGTACTATTCTGCCCGTACCACCTTTTTATGGCAGTAGGGTGAATCTGGTTTGGTGGCTACAGTTTGGTTCCTTATTGCATTAAGAGTTTGTATGGGAAATCGTACATCTTTTGGTGTTTTGAAATATTTTTTTTTAATGTACAAGGTGTTTTGATATTGTTCAAACTTGCACAACGATAAATGCGGGCCGCATGCGGCCCGCACACTGCCCGAAAAACTAGTTAATAATATATAAAGCTCGATTACCATTGACTCACTGACTGACATAAATGTTCTCCTAGAAGGAGACGAGTAGGAACAACGTGATGTATGACAAAAATGTTCGGGGGGTTTTGGTGAGTACGAGAAAAATCGAAAATCATTAAAAAGACGCCTGCCAAGTGAAGATGGATGACGTATCTCGAAAACGGTAAGAGATAGGTAGGGGGTGTTTGAACAAATGTCATAGGGAATAGGAAGAGCAGTCGAATGACATCTGTCAAAAATCCAAAATGGCGGATTTCAAGATGGCCGCCATACAAAATGATCCTGCCCTGCTGAAGCGAGGCCTTTAGGCCGAGCTTCAGTAGGGGCGGAGCAGTTTGTATGGTGGCCGTCTTGAAATCCGACATTTTGGATGTGACCCACGTGCTCCTATCATTCTTTATACTGCATTTGGAGTGTTTTACCTTCATTTTCGACTGAATTAGGAGTTTTTGTGGGATTTTTGACTGAATTTGGAGTTACTGTCCTACATTAGTGTAGTAGCGAGCCCGAAGGGCGAGCTCCTGGTGAGGCCGAAGGCCGAACTTTCGGTCCGCGAGGCCGAAGGCCGAGCGTATGATGCGCGAGCCCGAAGGGCGAGCGCTTGGCGAGGCCGCAGGCCGAGCCGTGTTGGTAACTTGCGAGGCCGAAGGCCGAGCTCCGACTTGAGAGTTTTTTCCACGTCTCTGACTGGTCTCCATGGCAACTGCCCGCGGTAAGCGAAGCACCTACGAGTGGGGTTCCTTAACAAAAGTGACTCAGAACCTTGGTACCATTCTGCCCGTACCACCTTTTTATGGCAGTAGGGTGAATCTGCTTTAGTAGCTACAGTATGGTTCTCTACTGTATTACAAGTTTATTTGGGATTTCATATTTCTATTGGAGTTTTGAACATTATTTTTTTATGTATTAGGTGTTTTGATATAGTTTAAAATTGCATATCGATAAATGCGGGCCGCATGCGGCCCGCACACTGCCCGAAAAACTAGTTATTTATAATATATAAAGCTCGATTACCACTGACTGACTGACTGACTCACTGACATAAATGTTCTCCTAGAAGGAGCAGAGTAGGGTAAAAATGAAGAATAGCAAAAATGTTCGGAGGGTTTTGGTGAGTATGAGAAAAATCGAAAATCATTAAAAAGACGCCTGCCAAGTAAAGATGGATGACGTATCTCAAAAACGGTACGAGATAGGTAGGGGGTGTTTGAACAAATGTCATAGGGAATCGGGAGAGCAGTCGAATGACACCTGTCAAAAATCCAAAATGGCGGATTTCAAGATGGCCGCCATACAAAGTGATCCGAGCCTGCTGAAGCGAGGCCTTTAGGCCGAGCTTCAGTAGGGGCGGAGCAGTTTGTATGGTGGCCGTCTTGAAATCCGACAATTTGGATGTGACCCACGTGCTCCTATCATTCTTTATACTGCATTTGGAGTGATTTACCCTATATTTTCGACTGTATTAGGAGTTTTTGTGGGATTTTCGACTGAATTTGGAGTAACTGTCCTACATTAGTGAAGTTGCGAGCCCGAAGGGCGAGCTTCTGGTGAGGCCGAAGGCCGAACTTTCGGTCCGCGAGGCCGAAGGCCGAGCGTATGATGCGCGAGCCCGAAGGGCGAGTGCTTTGCGAGGCCGCAGGCCGAGCCGTGTTAGTAACTTGCGAGGCCGAAGGCCGAGCTCCGACTTGAGATTATTTTCCACATCTCCGACTGGTCTCCATAGCAACTGCCCGCGGTAACCGAAGCACCTACGAGTGGGGTTCCTTCACAAAAGTGACTCAGAACCTTGGTCCCATTCTGCCCGTACCACCTTTTTGTGGCAGTAGGGTGAATTTGCTTTAGTGGCTGCAGTATGGTTCTTTATTGTATTGAGAGTTTTTATGGGATTTCATACTTCCATTGGAGTTTTGAACATTCTTTTTCTTAAAGTATTAGGGGTTTATGTGAAATTTCCAAATGACTCAAGATAGATGCGGGCCGCATGCGGCCCGCACACTGCCCGAAAAACTAGTTTATTTATTTATTTATAATATATAAAGCTCGATTACCACTGACTGACTGACTGACTCACTGACATAAATGTTCTCCTAGAAGGAGCAGAGTAGGGTAAAAATAAAGTATGGCAAAAATGTTTGGGTGGTTTTGGTGAGTATGAGAAAAATCGAAAATCATTAAAAAGACGCCTGCCAAATGAAGATGGATGACGTTTCTCGGAAACGGTAAGAGATAGGTAGGGGGTGTTTGAACAAATGTCATAGGGAATCAGGAGTTTAGTTGAATGACACCTGTCAAAAATCCAAAATGGCGGATTTCAAGATGGCCGCCATACAAAGTGATCCGAGCCTGCTGAAGCGAGGCCGTTAGGCCGAGCTTCAGTAGGGGCGGAGCAGTTTGTATGGTGGCCATCTTGAAATCCGACATTTTGGATGTGTCAAACGTGCTCCTCTCATTCTTCATACTGCATTTGGAGTATTTTACCTTTATTTTCGACTGTATTAGGAGTTTTTGTGGGATTTTTGACTGAATTTGGAGTAACTGTACTACGTTAGTGTAGTAGCGAGCCCGAAGGGCGAGCTCCAGGTGAGGCCGAAGGCTGAACTTTCGGCTCGCGAGGCCGAAGGCCGAGCGTATGGCGCGTGAGCCCGAAGGGCGAGCGCTTGGCGAGGCCGCAGGCCGAGCCATGTTAGTAACTTGCGAGGCCGAAGGCCGAGCTCCGACTTGAGAGTTATTTCCACGTCTCCGACTGGTCTCCATGGCAACGCCCGCGGTAACCGAAGCACCTACGAGTTGGGTTCCTTAACAAAAGTGACCCAGAACCTTGGTACCATTCTGCCCGTACCACCTTTTTATGGCAGTAGGGTGAATCTGCTTTAGTAGCTATAGTATGTTTCTCTACTGTATTACAAGTTTATTTGGGATTTCATATTTCTATTGGAGTTTTGAACATTTTTTTTATGTATTAGGTGTTTTGATATAATTTAAAATAGCATAACGATAAATGCGGGCCGCATGCGGCCCGCACACTGCCCGAAATACTAGTTTATAATATATAAAGCTGGATTACCGTACACTGACTGACTGACTGACTGACTGACTGATTCACTGACTGACATCATTGTTCTCCCAGAAGGAGTCGAGAAGGAAGAAAGTGATGTATGGGAAAAGTGTAGAGGAGGTTTAGGGGAGTATGGGAAAAATCCGAAAACTCAAAGATGACGTCTGCCAAGTAAAATTGGATGGCGTATCTCTGAAACGGTAAGAGATAGGTAGGGGGTGCTTGACCAAATGTCATAGGGAATCGGGAGAGCAGTCGGATGACATCTGTCAAAAATCCAAAATGGCGGATTTCAAAATGGCCGCCATACAAAATCCTTCGATCCCTCAAAAAAGTAGCTGGTTCTACCAGAAAGAGTTGAGTACGGTTATAGTAATGTATTACGAAAATGACAAAGGGGCTTAGCTGAGTAGGGAAAAAATTAAAAACCCTAGAAATGACGCCTGCCAAGTAAAGCTGGACTACGTATCTCGAAAATGGTAAGAGATAGGTTGGGGGTGTTTGAACAAATGTCATAGGGAATCGGGAGAGCAGTCGAATGACACCTGTCAAACGTGCTCCTCTCATTCTTTATACTGCATTTGGAGTGTTTTACCTCATATTTTCGACTGTATTAGGAGTTTTTGTAGGTTTTTTGACTGAATTTGGAGTTACTGTTCTACGTTATTGTAGAAGCGAGCCCGAAGGGCGACCTCCTGGTGAGGCCGAAGGCCGAACTTTCGGCTCGTGAGGCCGAAGGCCGAGCGTATGGTGCGTGAGCCCGAAGGGCGAGCGCTTGGCGAGGCCGCAGGCCGAGCCGTGTTAGTAACTTGCGAGGCCGAAGGCCGAGCTCCGAATTGGGAGTAATTGCCTTGTCTCCGACTGGTCTCCATGGCAACTGCCCGCGGTATCCGAAGCACCTACGAGTGGGGTTCCTTAACAAAAGTGACTCAGAACCTTGGTACCATTCTGCCCGTACCACCTTTTTATGGCAGTAGGGTGAATCTGCTTTAGTGGCTACAGTATGGATCTTTATTGTATAGAGAGTTTATTTGGGATTTCATACTTCTATTGGAGTTTTGAACTTATTTTTTTTAAATGTATAAGGGGTTAAGGTTAAGTTTAGTACTGTATAACGATAAATGCGGGCCGCATGCGGCCCGCACACTGCCCGAAAAACTAGTTATAATATATAAAGCTGGATTACCGTACACTGACTCACTGACATAATTGTTCTCCCAGAAGGAGTCGAGTAGGAAGAAAGTAATGTATAGCAAAAATGTTCTGGGGGTTTGTGTGAGTATGGGAAAAATCCGAAAACTCAAAGATGACGTCTGCCAAGTAAAATTGGATGGCGTATCTCTGAAACGGTAAGAGATAGGTAGGGGGTGTTTGACCAAATGTCATAGGGAATCGGGAAAGCAGTCGGATGACATTTGTCAAAAATCCAAAATGGCGGATTTCAAAATGGCCGCGATACAAAATCCTTCGATCCCTCAAAAAAGTAGCTGGTTCTACTAGAAAGAGTTGAGTACGGTTATAGTAATGTATTACGAAAATGACTAAGGGGTTTAGCTGAGTAGGGACAAAAATAAAAACCCTAGAAATGACGCCTGCCAAGTAAAGCTGGACTACGTATCTCGAAAACGGTAAGAGATAGGTTTGGGGTGTTTGAACGAATGTCATAGGGAATCGGGAGAGCAGTCGAATGACACCTGTCAAATGTGTTACTCTCATTCTTCATACATTATTTGGAGTGTTTGACCATACAATGTCGACTGTATTAGGAGTTTTTGTGGGATTTTCAACTGAATTTGGAGTAATTGTCCTACTGGCCGTGTAGCGAGCCCGAAGGGCGAGCTTCTGGTGAGGCCGAAGGCCGAACTTTCGGGCCGCAAGGCCGTAGGCCGAGTGGACGGCTAGGCGAGGCCGCAGGCCGAGCCATGTTAGTAACTTGCGAGGCCGAAGGCCGAGCTCAGACTTGCACCGATTTGGCTGAAAATCGAGATATAGGTTGTTCTCGTCATCCTTATTTCAAATATGAAATTTTTATTTCGATGACGTCTGCCAAGTAAAAAAAGTTACTCCGATTTGGCTGAAACTCGATATTTATGTGGTTCTGGACGTCCTTATTCCAAATCAAAAAAAAATTTTTCAATGACGTCTGCCAAGTAAAAAAAGTTACTCCAATTTGGCTGAAACTCGATATTTAGGTGGTTCTGGGTGTCCTTATTCCAAATCTAAAATTTTTTTTTCGATGACGTCTGCCAAGTTAAAAAAGTTACTCCGATTTGGCTGAAACTCGATATCTAGGTTGTTCTGGACGTCCTTATTCCAAATATGAATTTTTTTTTCGATGAAGTCTGCCAAGTGCATATAAATCACGTATCTCGAAAACGGTAATAGATAGGTAGGGGGTTTTTAAAAAATGTCATAGGGAATAAGGAGAGCAGTCGAATGACATTTTGGATGTGTCTCACGTGCGCCTCTCATTCTTTATACTGCATTTGGAGTGTTTTACCTCATATTTTCGACTGTATTAGGAGTTTTTGTGGGATTTTTGACTGAATTTGGAGTTACTGTCCTACATAAGCGAAGGAGCGAGCCCGAAGGGCGAGCTTTCGGTGAGGCCGAAGGCCGAACTTTCGGTCCGCGAGGCCGAAGGCCGAGCGAATGGCGCGCGAGTCCGTAGGGCGAGCGCTTGGCGAGGCCGCAGGCCGAGCCGTGTTAGTATCTTGCGAGGCCGAAGGCCGAGCTCCGAATTGAGAGTATTTTCCACGTCTCCGACTGGTCTCCATGGTAACTGCCCGCGATAACCAAAGGACTTACGAGTGGGGTTCCTTAACAAAAGTGACGCAGAACCTTGGTACCATTCTGCCCGTACCACCTTTTTATGACAGTAGGGTGAATCTGCTTTAGTCGCTACAGTATGGTTCTTTATTGTATTGAGAGTTTTATGGGATTTAATACTTCTATTGGAGTTTTGAAAACACTTTTTCTCACGTATTAGGTGTTTCTGTGAAATTTTCAAATGACCAAAGATAGATGCGGGCCGCATGCGGCCCGCACACTGCCCGAATAACTAGTTTATAATATATAAAGCTCGATTACCACTGACTGACTGACTGACTCACTCATTGACATAAATGTTCTCCTAGAAGGAGACGAGTAGGAGCACAGTGATGTATGGCAAAAATGTTCGGGGGGCTTAGGTGAGTATGAGAAAAATCGAAAATCATTTAAAAGACGCCTGCCAAGTAAAGATGTATGTCATATCTCAAAAACGGTAAGAGATAGGTAGGAGTAGTTTGAACAAATGTCATAGGGAATCGGGAGAGCAGTCGAATGACACCTGTCAAAAATCCAAAATGGCGGATTTCAAGATGGCCGCCATACAAAATGCTCCGAGCCTGCTGAAGCGAGGCCGTTAGGCCGAGGTTCAGTAGGGGCGGAGCAGTTTGTATGGGGGCCTTCTTGAAATCCGCCATTTTGGATTTGTCCCAGGTGCTCCTATCATTCTTTATACTGCATTTGGAGTGTATTACTTTATATTTTCGACTGTATTAGGAGTTTTTGTGGGATTTTTGACTGAATTTGGAGTGACTGTCCTACATAAGTGTAGTAGCGAGCCCAAAGGGCGAGCTCCTGGTGAGGCCGAAGGCCGAACTTCCGGCTCGCGAGGCCGAAGGCCGAGCGTTTGGTGCGTGAGCCCGAAGGGCGAACGCTTGGCGAGGCCGCAGGCCGAGCCGTGTTAGTAACTTGCGAGGCCGAAGGCCGAGCTCCGAATCGAGAGTATTTTCCACATCTCTGACTGGTCTCCATGGCAACTGCCCGCGGTAACCGAAGCACCTACGAGTTGGGTTCCGTAACAAACGTGATTCAGAACCTTGGTACCATTCTGCCCGTACCACCTTTTTATGGCAGTAGGGTGAATTTGCTTTTGTGGCTACAGTATGGTTCTTTATTGTATTGAGAGTTTATATGGGATTTCATACTTCTATTGGAGTTTTGAACATTACTTTTTTTTAATGTATAACGTGCTTTTATGACAGTTCCTACTGACTCAAGATAGATGCGGGCCGCATGCGGCCCGCACACTGCCCGAAAAACTAGTTTATTTATAATATATAAAGCTCGATTACCACTGACTGACTGACTGACTCACTGACATAAATGTTCTCCTAGAAGGAGCAGAGTAGGGTAAAAATGAAGAATAGCAAAAATGTTCGGAGGGTTTTGGTGAGTATGAGAAAAATCGAAAATCATTAAAAAGACGCCTGCCAAGTAAAGATGGATGACGTATCTCAAAAACGGTACGAGATAGGTAGGGGGTGTTTGAACAAATGTCATAGGGAATCGGGAGAGCAGTCGAATGACACCTGTCAAAAATCCAAAATGGCGGATTTCAAGATGGCCGCCATACAAAGTGATCCGAGCCTGCTGAAGCGAGGCCTTTAGGCCGAGCTTCAGTAGGGGCGGAGCAGTTTGTATGGTGGCCGTCTTGAAATCCGACAATTTGGATGTGACCCACGTGCTCCTATCATTCTTTATACTGCATTTGGAGTGATTTACCCTATATTTTCGACTGTATTAGGAGTTTTTGTGGGATTTTCGACTGAATTTGGAGTAACTGTCCTACATTAGTGAAGTTGCGAGCCCGAAGGGCGAGCTTCTGGTGAGGCCGAAGGCCGAACTTTCGGTCCGCGAGGCCGAAGGCCGAGCGTATGATGCGCGAGCCCGAAGGGCGAGTGCTTTGCGAGGCCGCAGGCCGAGCCGTGTTAGTAACTTGCGAGGCCGAAGGCCGAGCTCCGACTTGAGATTATTTTCCACATCTCCGACTGGTCTCCATAGCAACTGCCCGCGGTAACCGAAGCACCTACGAGTGGGGTTCCTTCACAAAAGTGACTCAGAACCTTGGTCCCATTCTGCCCGTACCACCTTTTTGTGGCAGTAGGGTGAATTTGCTTTAGTGGCTGCAGTATGGTTCTTTATTGTATTGAGAGTTTTTATGGGATTTCATACTTCCATTGGAGTTTTGAACATTCTTTTTCTTAAAGTATTAGGGGTTTATGTGAAATTTCCAAATGACTCAAGATAGATGCGGGCCGCATGCGGCCCGCACACTGCCCGAAATACTAGTTATAATATATAAAGCTCGATTACCACTCACTGACTGACTGACTGATTGACATAAATGTTCTCCTAGAAGGAGTGGAGTAGGGTTAAAATTATGTATGGCAAAAATGTTCGGGGGGTTTTAGTGAGTATGGGAAAAATCGAAAATCATTAAAATGACGCCTGCCAAGTGAAGATGAATGACATATCTCAAAAACGGTACAAGATAGGTAGAGGGTGTTTGAACAAATGTCATAGGGAATCGGGAGAGCAGTCGAATGACACCTGTCAAAAATCCAAAATGGCGGATTTCAAGATGGCCGCCATACAAAATGCTCCGAGCCTGCTGAAGCGAGGCCTTTAGGCCGAGCTTCAGTAGGGGCGGAGCAGTTTGTATGGTGGCCATCTTGAAATCCGACATTTTGGATGTGTCCCACGTTCTCCTCTCATTCTTTATACTGCATTTGGAGTGTTTACCTTATATTTTCAACTGTATTAGGAGTTTTTGTGGGATTTTTGACTGAATTTGGAGTAACTGTACTACGTTAGTGTAGTAGCGAGCCCGAAGGGCGAGCTCTTGGTGAGGCCGAAGGCCGAACTTTCAGTCCGCGAGGCCGAAGGCCGAGTGTATGGTGCGTGAGCCCGAAGGGCGAACGCTTGGCGAGGCCGCAGGCCGAGCCGTGTTAGTAACTTGCGAGGCCGATGGCCGAGCTCCGACTCGAGAGTATTTTCCACATCTCCGACTGGTCTCCATGGCAACTCCCGCGGTAACTGAAGCACCTACGTGTGTGAAGCACCTAAGTGGGGTTCCTTAAGAAAAGTGACTTAGAACCTTGGTACCATTCTGCCCGTAACACCTTTTTATGGCAGTAGGGTGAATTTGCTTTAGTGGCTACAGTATGGTTCGTTATTGTATTGAGAGTTTATTTGGGATTTCATACTTTTATTGGAATTTTGAAATTATTATTTTTTAAATGTATAAGGGGTTAAGGTAAAGTTTAGTACTGCATAACGATAAATGCGGGCCGCATGCGGCCCGCACACTGCCCGAAAAACTAGTTATTATAATATATAAAGCTCGATTACCACTGACTCACTGACTGACTCACTCATTGACATAAATGTTCTCCTAGAAGGAGACGAGTAGGAGCACAGTGATGTATGGCAAAAATGTTCGGGGGGCTTAGGTGAGTATGAGAAAAATCGAAAATCATTAAAAAGACGCCTGCCAAGTGAAGATGGATGACGTATCTCGAAAACGGTAAGAGATAGGTAGGGGGTGTTTGAACAAATGTCATAGGGAATCGGGAGAGCAGTCGAATGACATATGTCAAAAATCCAAAATGGCGGATTTTAAAATGGCCGCCATACAAAATCCTTCGATCCCTCAAAAAAGTAGCTGTTTCTACCAGAAAGAGTTGAGTACGATTATAGTAATGTATTACGAAAATGACAAAGGGGCTTAGCTGAGTAGGGAAAAAAATAAAAACCCTAGAAATGACGCCTGCCAAGTAAAGCTGGACTACGTATCTCGAAAACGGTAAGAGATAGGTTGGGGGTGTTTGAACAAATGGCATAGGGAATCGGGAGAGCAGTCGAATGAGACCTGTCCCACGTGCTCCTCTCATTCTTTATACTGCATTTGGAGTGTTTTACCTCATATTTTCGACTGTATTAGGAGTTTTTGTAGGTTTTTTGACTGAATTTGGAGTTACTATTCTACGTTGTTGTAGTAGCGAGCCCGAAGGGCGAGCTCCTGGTGAGGCCGAAGGCCGAACTTTCGGCACGCGAGGCCGAAGGCCGAGCGTATAGTGCGCGAGCCCGAAGGGCGAGCGCTTGGCGAGGCCGCAGGCCGAGCCATGTTAGTAGCTTGCGAGGCCGAAGGCCGAGCTCCGACTCGAGAGTATTTTCCACGTCTCCGACTGGTCTCCATGGCAACTGCCCGCGGAAACCAAAGCACCTACGAGTGGGGTTCCTTAACAAAAGTGACTCAGAACCTTGGTCCCATTCTGCCCGTACCACCTTTTTATTGCAGTAGGGTTAATTTGATTTAGTGGCTACAGTATGGTTCTTTATTGTATTGAGAGTTTATATGGGATTTCATACTGTTATGGAATTTGGTTTTTTTTTTTTTTAATGTATATGGTGTTAAGGTATTGGTAAGTACTGCATAACGATAAATGCGGGCCGCATGCGGCCCGCACACTGCCCGAAATACTAGTTAATAATATATAAAGCTCGATTACCACTCACTGACTGACTGACTGACTGATTGACATAAATGTTCTCCTAGAAGGAGCAGAGAAGGGTTAAAATGATGTATGGCAAAAATGTTCGGGGGGTTTTGGTGAGTACGAGAAAAATCGAAAATCATAAAAATGACGCCTGCCAAGTAAAGATGGATGACATATCTCAAAAACGGTACAATATAGGTAGGGGGTGTTTGAACAAATGTCATAGGGAATCGGGAGAGCAGTCGAATGACACCTGTCAAAAATCCAAAATGGCGGATTTCAAGATGGCCGCCATACAAAGCGATCCGAGCCTGCTGAAGCGAGGCCTTTAGGCCGAGCTTCAGTAGGGGCGGAGCAGTTTGTATGGTGGCCGTCTTGAAATCCGTTATTTTGGATGTGCCCCACGTGCTCCTATCATTCTTTATACTGCATTTGGAGTGTTTTATCTTATATTTTCGACTGTATTAGGAGTTTTTGTGGGATTTTTGACTGAATTTAGAGTTACTGTCCTTCATGAGTGTAGTAGCGAGCCCGAAGGGCGAGCTCCTGGTGAGGCCGAAGGCCGAAATTTCGGTCCGCGAGGCCGAAGGCCGAGCGTATGATGCGCGAGCCCGTAGGGCGAGCGCTTGGCGAGGCCGCAGGCCGAGCCGTATTAGTAACTTGCGAGGCCGAAGGCCGAGCTCCGACTTGAGAGTATTTTCCACGTCTCCGACTGGTCTCCATGGCAACTGCCCGCGATAACCAAAGCACCTACGAGTGGGGTTCCTTAACAAAAGTGACTCAGAACCTTGGTACCATTCTGCCGGTACCACCTTTTTATGGCAGTAGGGTGAATCTGGTTTGGTGGCTACAGTTTGTTTCTTTATTGTATTGAGAGTTTATATGGGATTTCATACTTCTATTGGAGTTTTGAAATATTTTTATTTTAATGTAAAAGGTGTTTTGATATTGTTTCAAATTGCATTACGATAAATGCGGGCCGCATGCGGCCCGCACACTGCCCGAAAAACTAGTTTATAATATATAAAGCTCGATTACCACTGACTGACTCACTGACTGACTGACTGACATAAATGTTCTCCTAGAAGGAGTAGAGTAGGGTTAAAATGATGTAGGACAAAAATGTTCGGGGGGTTTTGGTGAGTATGAGAAAAATCGAAAATCATTAAAAAGACGCCTGCCAAGTAAAGATGGATGACATATCTCAAAAACGGTAAGAGATAGGTAGGGGGTGTTTGAACAAATGTCATAGGGAATCTGGAGAGCAGTCGAATGACACCTGTCAAAAATCCAAAATGGCGGATTTCAAGATGGCCGCCATACAAATTGATCCGAGCCTGCTGAAGCGAGGCCGTTAGGCCGAGGTTCAGTAGGGGCGGAGCAGTTTGTATGATGGCCTTCTTGAAATCCGCCATTTTGGATTTGTCCCAGGTGCTCCTATCATTCTTTATACTGCATTTGGAGTGTATTACCTTATATTTTCGACTGTATTAGGAGTTTTTGTGGGATTTTTGACTGAATTTGGAGTTACTGTCCTACATAAGTGTAGTAGCGAGCCCGAAGGGCGAGCTCCTGGTGAGGCCGAAGGCCGAACTTTCAGTCCGCGAGGCCGAAGGCCGAGCGTATGACGCGCGAGCCCGAAGGGCGAGCTCTTGGCGAGGCCGCAGGCCGAGCCATGTTGGTAACTTGCGAGGCCGAAGGCCGAGCTCCGACTTGAGAGTTTTTTCCACGTCTCCGACTGGTCTCCATGGCAACTGCCCGCGGTAAGCGAAGCACCTACGAGTGGGGTTCCTTAACAAAAGTGACTCAGAACCTTGGTACCTTTCTGCCCGTACCACCTTTTTATGGCAGTAGGGTGAATCTGTTTTAGTGGCTACAGTATTGTTCTTTATTGTATTGAGTATTAATATGGGATTTCATACTTCTAATGGAGTTTTGAACATACTTTTTTTAATGTATAAGGTGTTTTGATATTGTTCAAACTTGCACAACGATAAATGCGGGCCGCATGCGGCCCGCACACTGCCCGAAAAACTAGTTATTTATAATATATAAAGCTCGATTACCACTGACTGACTCACTGACTGACTGACTGACATAAATGTTCTCCTAGAAGGAGACGAGTAGGAACAAGGTGATGTATGGCAAAAATGTTCGGGTGGTTTTGGTGAGTATGAGAAAAATCGAAAATCATAAAAAAGACGCCTGCCAAGTGAAGATGGATGAGGTATCTCAAAAACGGTAAGAGATAGGTAGGGGGTGTTTGAACAAATGTCATAGGGAATCGGAAGTTTAGTCGAATGACACCTGTCAAAAATCCAAAATGGCGGATTTCAAGATGGCCGCCATACAAAGTGATCCGAGCCTGCTGAAGCGAGGCCGTTAGGCCGTGCTTCAGTAGGGGCGGAGCAGTTTGTATGGTGGCCGTCTTGAAATCCGACATTTTGGATGTGTCTTACGTGCTCCTATCATTCTTTATACTGCATTTGGAGTGTTTTTCCTTAATTTTCGAATATATTAGGAGTTTTTGTGGGATTTTTGACTAAATTTGGAGTTACTGTCCAACATTAGTGTAGTAGCGAGCCCGAAGGGCGAGCTCCTGGTGAGGCCGAAGGCCGAACTTTCGGTCCGCGAGGCCGAAGGCCGAGCGTATGATGCGCGAGCCCGAAGGGCGAGCGCTTGGCGAGGCCGCAGGCCGAGCCGTGTTAGTAACTTGCGAGGCCGAAGGCCGAGCTCCGACTTGAGAGTATTTTCCACGTCACCGACTGGTCTCCATGGCAACTGCCTGCGGTAACCGAAGCACCTACGAGTTGGGTTCCTTAACAAAAGTGACTCAGAACCTTGGTCCCATTCTGCCCGTATCACCTTTTTATCGTAGTAGGGTGAATTTGTTTTTTGTGGCTACAGTATGGTTCTTTATTGTATTGAGAGTTTATATGGGATTTCATACTTCTATTGGAGTTTTGAACATACTTTTTTCCAACGTATCAGGAGTTTTGATATAGTTTAGTACTGTATAACGATAAATGCGGGCCGCATGCGGCCCGCACACTGCCCGAAAAACTAGTTTATAATATATAAAGCTCGATTACCACTGACTGACTCACTGACTGACTGACTGACATAAATGTTCGCCTAGAAGGAGTAGAGTAGGGTTAAAATGATGTATGGCAAAAATGTTCGGGGGGTTTTGGTGAGTATGAGAAAAATCGAAAATCATAAAAAGACGCCTGCCAAGTAAAGATGGATGACATATCTCAAAAACGGTAAGAGATAGGTAGGGGGTGTTTGAACAAATGTCATAGGGAATCGGGAGAGCAGTCGAATGACACCTGTCAAAAATCCAAAATGGCGGATTTCAAGATGGCCGCCATACAAAGTGATCCGAGTCTGCTGAAGCGAGGCCGTTAGGCCGAGCTTCAGTAGGGGCGGAGCAGTTTGTATGGTGGCCGTCTTGAAATCCGACATTTTGGATGTGTCTTACGTGCTCCTATCATTCTTTATACTGCATTTGGAGTTTTTTATCTTTATTTTCGACTGTATTAGGAGTTTTTGTGGGATTTTTGACTGAATTTGGAGTAACTGTCCTACATTAGTGTAGTAGCGAGCCCGAAGGGCGAGCTTCTGGTGAGGCCGAAGGCCGAACTTTCGGCCCGCGAGGCCGAAGGCCGAGCGTATGGGGCGTGAGCCCGAAGGGCGAGCGCATGGCGAGGCCAGAGGCCGAGCCGTGTTAGTAACTTGCGAGGCCGAAGGCCGAGCTCCGACTTGAGAGTATTTTCCACGTCTCCGAATGGTCTCCATGGCAACTGCCCGTGGTAAGCGAAGCTCCTACGAGTGGGGTTCTTTAACAAAAGTTACTCAGAATCTTGGTACCATTCTGCCCGTACCACTTTTTTTATGGCAGTAGGGTGAATCTGGTTTGGTGGCTATAGTTTGGTTCTCTACTGTATAAGGAGTTTATATGGGATTTCATACTGTTATAGAATATTGTTTTTTTTTTTAAATGTATAAGGTGTTTTGATATTGTTTCAAATTGCATAACGATAAATGCGGGCCGCATGCGGCCCGCACACTGCCCGAAAAACTAGTTTATAATATATAAAGCTCGATTACCACTGACTGACTCACTGACTGACTGACTGACATAAATGTTCTCCTAGAAGGAGTAGAGTAGGGTTAAAATGATGTATGGCAAAAATGTTTGGGGGGTTTAGGTGAGTATGAGAAAAATCGAAAATCATAAAAATGACGCCTGCCAAGTAAAGATGGATGACATATCTCAAAAACGGTACAAGATAGGTAGGGGGTGTTTTAACAAATGTCATAGGGAATCGGGAGAGCAGTCGAATGACACCTGTCAAAAAACCAAAATGGCGGATTTCAAGATGGCCGCCATACAAATTGATCCGAGCCTGCTGAAGCGAGGCCGTTAGGCCGAGGTTCAGTAGGGGCGGAGCAGTTTGTATGGGGGCCTTCTTGAAATTCGCCATTTTGGATTTGTCCCAGGTGCTCCTATCATTCTTTATACTGCATTTGGAGTGTATTACCTTATATTTTCGACTGTATTAGGAGTTTTTGTGGGATTTTTGACTGAATTTGGAGTTACTTTCCAAGATTAGTGTATAGCGAGCCCGAAGGGCGAGCTTCTGGTGAGGCCGAAGGCCGAACTTTCGGTTCGCGAGGCCGAAGGCCGAGCGTATGGTGCGTGAGCCCGAAGGGCGAGCGCTTGGCGAGGCCGCAGGCTTAGCCGTGTTAGTAACTTGCGAGGCCGAAGGCCGAGCTCCGACTCCAGAGTATTTTCCACATCATCGACTGGTCTCCATGGCAACTGCCCGCGATAACCGAAGCACCTACGAGTAGGGTTCCTTTACAAAAGTGACTCAGAACCTTGGTCCCATTCTGCCCGTACCACTTTTTTATGGCAGTAGGGTTAATTTTTTTAGTGCTACAGTATGGTTCTTTATTTCTTTATTTAAAGTTTATATGGGATTTCATACTTCTATTGGAGTTTTGAACTTATTTTTTTTTATATGTATAAGGGGTTAAGGTTAAGTTTAGTACTGCATAACGATAAATGCGGGCCGCATGCGGCCCGCACACTGCCCGAAAAACTAGTTAATAATATATAAAGCTCGATTACCACTGACTGACTCACTGACTCACTGACATAAATGTTCTCCTAGAAGGAGCAGAGTAGGGTAAAAATGAAGTATGGCAAAAATGTTCGGGGGGTTTTGGTGAGTATGAGAAAAATCGAAAATCATAAAAATGACGCCTGCCAAGTAAAGATGAATGACATATCTCAAAAACGGTAAGAGATAGGTAGGGGGTGTTTGACCAAATGTCATAGGGAATCGGGAGAGCAGTCGGATGACATCTGTCAAAAATCCAAAATGGCGGATTTCAAGATGGCCGCCATACAAAGTGATCCGAGCCTGCTGAAGCGAGGCCGTTAGGCCGAGGTTCAGTAGGGGCGGAGCAGTTTGTATGGGGGCCTTCTTGAAATCCGCCATTTTGGATTTGTCCCAGGTGCTCCTATCATTCTTTATACTGCATTTGGAGTGTATTACCTTATATTTTCGACTGTATTAGGAGTTTTTGTGGGATTTTTTACTGAATTTGGAGTTACTGTGCTACGTTAGTGTAGTAGCGAGCCCGAAGGGCGAGCTCCTGGTGAGGCCGAAGGCCGAACTTTCGGCTCGCGAGGCCGAAGGCCGAGCGTATGGTGCGTGAGCCCGAAGGGCGAGCGCTTGGCGAGGCCGCAGGCCGAGCCGTGTTAGTAACTTTCGAGGCCGAAGGCCGAGCTCCGACTTGAGAGTATTTTCCACGTCACCGACTGGTCTCCATGGCAACTGCCCGCGGTAACCGAAGCACCTACGAGTGGGGTACCTTAACAAAAGTGATTAAGAACCTTGGTACCATTCTGCCCGTACCACCTTTTTATGGCTGTAGGGTGAATCTGCTTTAGTGGCTTCAGTATGGTTCATTATTGTATTGAGAGTTTATATGGGATATCATACTTCTATTGGAGTTTCGAACTCACTTTTTTTCACGAATTAGGTGTTTCTGTGAAATTTTCAAATGACTAAAGATAGATGCGGGCCGCATGCGGCCCGCACACTGCCCGAAAAACTAGTTATTTATAATATATAAAGCTCGATTACCACTGACTCACTGACTCACTGACATAAATGTTCTCCTAGAAGGAGCAGAGTAGGGTAAAAATGAAGTATAGCAAAAATGTTCGGGATGTTTTGGTTAGTATGAGAAAAATCGAAAATCATTAAAAAGACGCCTGCCAAGTGAAGTTGGATGACGTATCTCGAAAACGGTAAGAGATAGGTAGGGGGTGTTTGAACAAATGTCATAGGGAATCGGGAGAGCAGTCGAATGACACCTGTCAAAAATCCAAAATGGCGGATTTCAAGATGGCCGCCATACAAAATGCTCCGAGCCTGCTGAAGCGAGGCCTTTAGGCCGAGCTTCAGTAGGGGCGGAGCAGTTTGTATGGTGGCCGTCTTGAAATCCGTCATTTTGGATGTGCCCCACGTGCTCCTATCATTCTTTATACTGCATTTGGAGTGTTTTACCTTATATTTTCGACTGTATTAGGAGTTTTTGTGGGATTTTTGACTGAATTTGGAGTTAATGTCCTATGATAGCGTATAGCGAGCCCGAAGGGCGAGCTCCGGGTGAGGCCGAAGGCCGAACTTTCGGCTTGCGAGGCCGAAGGCCGAGCGTATGGTGCGTGAGCCCGAAGGGCGAGCGCTTGGCGAGGCCGCAGGCCGAGCCATGTTAGTAACTTGCGAGGCCGGAGGCCGAGCTCCGACTCGAGAGTATTTTCCACGTCATCGACTGGTCTCCATGGCAACTGCCCGCGGTAACCAAAGCACCTACGAGTGGGGTTCCTTAACATAAGTAACTCAGAACCTTGGTACCATTCTGCCCGTACCACCTTTTTATGGCAGTAGGGTGAATTTGGTTTGGTGGGTACAGTACGGTTCTCTAATGTATAAAGTGTTAGTATGGGAAATCGTACATCTTTTGGTGTTTTGAAAATTTTTTTGTTAATGTATAAGGTGTTTTGATATTGTTCAAACTTGCACAACGATAAATGCGGGCCGCATGCGGCCCGCACACTGCCCGAAAAACTAGTTTATAATATATAAAGCTCGATTACCACTCACTGACTGACTCACTGACTGACATAAATGTTCTCCTAGAAGGAGCAGAGTAGGGTAAAAATGAAGTATGGCAAAAATGTTCGGGGGGTTTTGGTGAGTATGAGAAAAATCGAAAATCATAAAAATGACGCCTGCCAAGTGAAGATGGATGACGTACCTCGAAAACGGTAAGAGATAGGTAAGGGGTGTTTGAAAAAATGTCATAGGGAATCGAGAGAGCAGTCGAATGACACCTGTCAAAAATCCAAAATGGCGGATTTCAAGATGGCCGCCATACAAAATGCTCCGAGCCTGCTGAAGCGAGGCCTTTAGGCCGAGCTTCAGTAGGGGCGGAGCAGTTTGAATGGTGGGCTTCTTGAAATCCGCCATTTTGGATTTGTCCCAGGTGCTCCTCTCATTCTTCATACTGCATTTGGAGTGTTTTACCATATATTTTCGACTGTATTAGGAGTTTTTGTGGGTTTTTTGACTGAATTTGGAGTAACTGTCCTACATTAGTGTATAGCGAGCCCAAAGGGCAACCACCTGGTGAGGCCGAAGGCCGAACTTTCGGTCCGCGAGGCCGAAGGCCGAGCGAATGAAGCGCGAGCCCGAAGGGCGAGCGCTTGGCGAGGCCGCAGGCCGAGCCGTGTTAGTAACTTGCGAGGCCGAAGGCCGAGCTCCGACTCGAGAGTATTTTCCACATCTCCGACTGGTCTCCATGGCAACTGCCTGCGGTAACCGAAGCACCTACGAGTGGGTATCCTTAACAAAAGTGACTCAGAACCTTGGTACTATTCTGCCCGTACCACCTTTTTATGGCAGTAGGGTGAATCTGGTTTGGTGGCTACAGTTTGGTTCCTTATTGCATTAAGAGTTTGTATGGGAAATCGTACATCTTTTGGTGTTTTGAAATATTTTTTTTTAATGTACAAGGTGTTTTGATATTGTTCAAACTTGCACAACGATAAATGCGGGCCGCATGCGGCCCGCACACTGCCCGAAAAACTAGTTATATTATATAAAGCTCGATTACCACTGACTGATTGACATAAATGTTCTCCTAGAAGGAGACGAGTAGGAACAACGTGATGTATGGCAAAAGTGTTCGGGTGGTTTCGGTGAGTATGAGAAAAATCGAAAATCATAAAAATGACGCCTGCCAAGTAAAGATGGATGACGTATCTCGAAAACGGTGCAAGATGGGTAGGGGGTGTTTGAACAAATGTCATAGGGAATAGGGAGAGCAGTCGAATGACACCTGTCAAAAATCCAAAATGGCGGATTTCAAGATGGCCGCCATACAAAATGATCCGAGCCTGCTGAAGCGAGGCCGTTAGGCCGAGCTTCAGTAGGGGCGGAGCAGTTTGTATGGTGGCTGTCTTGAAATCCGACATTTTGGATGTGACCCACATGCTCCTATCATTCTTTATACTGCATTTGGAGTGTTTTACCTTATATTTTCGACTGTATTAGGAGTTTTTGTGGGATTTTTGACTGAATTTGGAGTAACTGTCCTACATAAGTGTAGTAGCGAGCCCGAAGGGCGAGCTCCTGGTGAGGCCGGAGGCCGAACTTTCGGTCCGCGAGGCCGAAGGCCGAGCGTATGATGCGCGAGCCCGTAGGGCGAGCGCTTGGCGAGGCCGCAGGCCGAGCCGTGTTGGTAACTTGCGAGGCCGAAGGCCGAGCTCCGACTTGAGAGTTTTTTCCAAGTCTCCGACTGGTCTCCATGGCAACTGCCCGCGGTAAGCAAAGCACCTACGAGTGGGGTTCCTTAACAAAAGTGACTCAGAACCTTGGTCCCATTCTGCCCGTACTACCTTTTTATGCCAGTAGGGTGAATTTGCTTTAGTGGCTACAGTATGGTTCTTTATTGTATGGAGACTTTATTTGGGATTTCATACTTCTATTGGAGTTTTGAACTTTTTTTTTTTAAATGTATAAGCGGTTAAGGTAAAGTTTACTACTGCATAACGATAAATGCGGGCCGCATGCGGCCCGCACACTGCCCGAAATACTAGTTTATTTTTATTATTTATTTATTTATTTATTTATAATATATAAAGCTGGATTACCGTACACTGACTGATTCACTGACTCACTGACTGACTGACATCATTGTTCTCCCAGAAGGAGTCGAGTAGGAAGAAAATAATGTAGAGCAAAAATGTTCTGGGGGTTTGTGTGAGTATGGGAAAAATCCGAAAACTCAAAGATGACGTCTGCCAAGTAAAATTGGATGGCGTATCTCTGAAACGGTAAGAGATAGGTAGGGGGTGCTTGACCAAATGTCATAGGGAATCAGGAGAGCAGGCGGATGATTTTTGTCAAAAATCCAAAATGGCGGATTTCAAAATGGCCGCCATACAAAATCCTTCGATCCCTCAAAAAAGTAGCTGGTTCTACCAGAAAGAGTTGAGTACGGTTATAGTAATGTATAACGAAAATGACTAAGGGGTTTAGCTGAGTAGAGGAAAAATTAAAAACCCTAGAAATGACGCCTGCCAAGTAAAGCTGGACTACGTATCTCGAAAACGGTAAGAGATAGGTTGGGGTTGTTTGAACAAATGTCATAGGGAATCGGGAGAGCAGTCGAATGACACCTGTCAAATGTGCTACTCTCATTCTTCATACATTATTTGGAGTATTTAACCTTACAATGTCAACTGTATTAGGAGTGTTTGTGGGAATTTCAACTCAATTTAGAGTATATGTCCTACTGTCAGTGTAGCGAGCCCGAAGGGCGAGCTTTTGGTGAGGCCGAAGGCCGAACTTTCGGGCCGCGAGGCCGTAGGCCGAGTGGACGGTGCGCGAGCCCGCAGGGCGAGCGCTAGGCGACGCCGCAGGTCGAGCCGTGTTAGTAACTTGCGAGGCCGAAGGCCGAGCTCAGACTTGCACCGATTTGGCTGAAAATCGATATATAGGTTGTTCTCGTCATCCTTATTCCAAATATGAAATTTTTATTTCGATGACGTCTGCCAAGTAAAAAAAGTTACGCCGATTTGGCTGAAACTCGATATTTATGTGGTTCTGGACGTCCTTATTCTAAATCAAATTTTTTTGTTTCGATGACGTCTGCCAAGTAAAACAAGTTACTCCGATTTGGCTGAAATTCGATATTTAGGTGGTTCTGGGTGTCCTTATTCCAAATCAAATTTTTTTTTTTCGATGACGTCTGCCAAGCAAAAAAAAGTACTCCAATTTGGCTTAAATTTTATATCTAGGTTGTTCTGGACGTCCTTATTCCAAATATGTTTTTTTTTTTACGATGACGTCTGCCAAGTGCAGATAAATCACGAATCTCGAAAACGGTAATAGATAGGTAGGGGGTTTTTGAAAATATGTCATAGGGAATAAGGAGAGCAGTCGAATGACATTTTGGATGTGTCCTACGTGCTCCTATCATTCTTTATACTGCATTTGGAGTGTTTTTCCTTAATTTTCGACTGTATTAGGAGTTTTGGTGGGATTTTTGACTGAATTTGGAGTTACTGTCCAACTTTAGTGTATAGCGAGCCCGAAGGGCGAGCTCCCGTTGAGGCCGAAGGCCGAACTTTCGGCTCGCGAGGCCGAAGGCCGAGCGTAGGGTGCGTGAGCCCGAAGGGCGAGCGCTTGGCGAGGCCGCAGGCCGAGCCATGTTAGTATCTTGCGAGGCCGAAGGCCGAGCTCCGACTCGAGAGTATTTTCCACGTCACCGACTGGTCTCCATGGCAACTGCCCGCGGTAAACGAAGCACCTACGAGTGGGGTTCCTTAACAAAAGTGACTCAGAACCTTGGTCCCATTCTGCCCGTACCACCTTTTTATGGCAGTAGGGTGAATTTGCTTCAGTGGCTACAGTATGGTTCTTTATTGTATAAAGAGTTTGTATGGGATTTCATACTTCTATTGTAGTTTTGAACATTACTTTTTTTTAATGTATAACGTGCTTTTATGACAGTTCCTACTGACTCAAGATAGATGCGGGCCGCATGCGGCCCGCACACTGCCCGAAAAACTAGTTTATAATATATAAAGCTCGATTACCACTGACTGACTCACTGACTGACTGACTGACATAAATGTTCTCCTAGAAGGAGTAGAGTAGGGTTAAAATGATGTAGGACAAAAATGTTCGGGGGGTTTTGGTGAGTATGAGAAAAATCGAAAATCATTAAAAAGACGCCTGCCAAGTAAAGATGGATGACATATCTCAAAAACGGTAAGAGATAGGTAGGGGGTGTTTGAACAAATGTCATAGGGAATCTGGAGAGCAGTCGAATGACACCTGTCAAAAATCCAAAATGGCGGATTTCAAGATGGCCGCCATACAAATTGATCCGAGCCTGCTGAAGCGAGGCCGTTAGGCCGAGGTTCAGTAGGGGCGGAGCAGTTTGTATGATGGCCTTCTTGAAATCCGCCATTTTGGATTTGTCCCAGGTGCTCCTATCATTCTTTATACTGCATTTGGAGTGTATTACCTTATATTTTCGACTGTATTAGGAGTTTTTGTGGGATTTTTGACTGAATTTGGAGTTACTGTCCTACATAAGTGTAGTAGCGAGCCCGAAGGGCGAGCTCCTGGTGAGGCCGAAGGCCGAACTTTCAGTCCGCGAGGCCGAAGGCCGAGCGTATGACGCGCGAGCCCGAAGGGCGAGCTCTTGGCGAGGCCGCAGGCCGAGCCATGTTGGTAACTTGCGAGGCCGAAGGCCGAGCTCCGACTTGAGAGTTTTTTCCACGTCTCCGACTGGTCTCCATGGCAACTGCCCGCGGTAAGCGAAGCACCTACGAGTGGGGTTCCTTAACAAAAGTGACTCAGAACCTTGGTACCTTTCTGCCCGTACCACCTTTTTATGGCAGTAGGGTGAATCTGTTTTAGTGGCTACAGTATTGTTCTTTATTGTATTGAGTATTAATATGGGATTTCATACTTCTAATGGAGTTTTGAACATACTTTTTTTAATGTATAAGGTGTTTTGATATTGTTCAAACTTGCACAACGATAAATGCGGGCCGCATGCGGCCCGCACACTGCCCGAAAAACTAGTTATAATATATAAAGCTCGATTACCACTGACTGACTCACTGACTGACTGACTGACATAAATGTTCTCCTAGAAGGAGTAGAGTAGGGTTAAAATGATGTATGGCAAAAATGTTCGGGGGGTTTTGGTGAGTATGGGAAAAATCGAAAATCATTAAATTGACGCCTGCCAAGTGAAGATGTATGGCGTATCTCAAAAACGGTAAGAGATAGGTAGGGGGTGTTTGACCAAATGTCATAGGGAATCGGGAGAGCAGTCGAATGACACCTGTCAAAAATCCAAAATGGCGGATTTCAAGATGGCCGCCATACAAAGTGATCCGAGCCTGCTGAAGCGAGGCCGTGAGGCCGAGCTTCAGTAGGGGCGGAGCAGTTTGTATGGTGGCCGTCTTGAAATCCGACATTTTGGATGTGTCTTACGTGCTCCTATCATTCTTTATACTGCATTTGGAGTTTTTTATCTTTATTTTCGACTGTATTAGGAGTTTTTGTGGGATTTTTGACTGAATTTGGAGTAACTGTCCTACATTAGTGTAGTAGCGAGCCCGAAGGGCGAGCTTCTGGTGAGGCCGAAGGCCGAACTTTCGGCCCGCGAGGCCGAAGGCCGAGCGTATGGGGCGTGAGCCCGAAGGGCGAGTGCATGGCGAGGCCGGAGGCCGAGCCGTGTTAGTAACTTGCGAGGCCGAAGGCCGAGCTCCGACTTGAGAGTATTTTCCACGTCTCCGAATGGTCTCCATGGCAACTGCCCGTGGTAAGCGAAGCACCTACGAGTGGGGTTCTTTAACAAAAGTGACTCAGAATCTTGGTACCATTCTGCCCGTTCCACTTTTTTATGGCAGTAGGGTGAATCTGGTTTGGTGGCTACAGTATGGTTCGTTGTTGTATTGAGAGTTTATATGGGATTTCATAATGTTATGGAATTTTGTTTTATTATTTTTTATATGTATAAGGTGTTGATGTATTGTTTAGTACTGCATAACGATAAATGCGGGCCGCATGCGGCCCGCACACTGTCCGAAAAACTAGTATTTATAATATATAAGGCTCGATTACCACTGACTGACTCACTGACTCACTGACATAAATGTTCTCCTAGAAGGAGCAGAGTAGGGTAAAAATGAAGTATGGCAAAAATGTTCGGCGGGTTTAGGTGAGTATGAGAAAAATCGAAAATCATTAAAAAGACGCCTGCCAAGTAAAGATGAATGACATATCTCAAAAACGGTACAAGATAGGTAGAGGGTGTTTGAACAAATGTCATAGGGAATTGGGAGAGCAGTCGGATGACATCTGTCAAAAATCCAAAATGGTGGATTTCAAGATGGCCGCCATACAAAGTGATCCGAGCCTGCTGAAGCGAGGCCGTTAGGCCGAGCTTCAGTAGAGGCGGAGCAGTTTGTATGGTGGCTGTCTTGAAATCCGACATTTTGGATGTGACCCACGTGCTCCTATCATTCTTTATACTGCATTTGGAGTGTTTTACCTTATATTTTCGACTGTATTAGGAGTTTTTGTGGGATTTTGGACTGAATTTGGAGTTACTGTCCTACGTTAGTGTAGTAGCGAGCCCGAAGGGCGAGCTCCTGGTGAGGCCGAAGGCCGAACTTTCGGCTCGCGAGGCCGAAGGCCGAGCGTATTGTGCGTGAGCCCGAAGGGCGAGCGCTTGGCGAGGCCGCAGGCCAAGCCGTGTTAGTAACTTGCGAGGCCGAAGGCCGAGCTCCGACTTGAGAGTATTTTCCACGTCACCGACTGGTCTCCATGGCAACTGCCCGCGGTAACCGAAGCACCTACGAATGGGGTTCCTTAACAAAAGTGACTCAGAACCTTGGTTCCATTCTGCCCGTACCACCTTTTTATGGCAGTAGGGTGAATCTGCTTTAGTGGCTACAGTATGGTTCATTATTGTATTGAGAGTTTATATGGGATTTCATACTTCTATTGGAGTTTTGGACACTTTTTTTTTATGTATAACGTTTTTTTATGACAGTTCCTACTGACTTAAGATAGATGCGGGCCGCATGCGGCCCGCACACTGCCCGAAAAACTAGTTTATAATATATAAAGCTCGATTACCACTCACTGACTGACTCACTGACTGACATAAATGTTCTCCTAGAAGGAGACGAGTAGGAGCAAAGTGATGTATGGCAAAAATTTTCGGGGGGTTTGGGTGAGTATGAGAAAAATCGAAAATCATTAAAAAGACGCCTGCCAAGTTGAGATGGATGACGTATCTCAAAAACGGTAAGAGATAGGTAGGGGGTGATTGAACAAATGTCATAGGGAATCGGAAAAACAGTCAGATGACATATGTCAAAAATCCAAAATGGCGGATTTCAAGATGGCCGCCATACAAATTGATCCGAGCCTGCTGAAGCGAGGCCGTTAGGCCGAGCTTCAGTAGGGGCGGAGCAGTTTGTATGGTGGCCGTCTTGAAATCCGACATTTTGGATGTGACCCACATGCTCCTATCATTCTTTATACTGCATTTGGAGTGTTTTACCTACATTTTCGACTGTATTAGGAGTTTTTGTGGGATTTTTGACTGAATTTGGAGTAACTGTCCTACATAAGTGTAGTAGCGAGCCCGAAGGGCGAGCGCTTGGCGAGGCCGCAGGCCGAACTTTCGGCTCGCGAGGCCGAAGGCCGAGCGTTTGTTGCGTGAGCCCGAAGGGCGAACGCTTGGCGAGGCCGTAGGCCGAGCCGTATTAGTAACTTGCGAGGCCGAAGGCCGAGCTCCGACTTGAGAGTATTTTCCACGTCTCCGACTGGTCTCCATGGCAACTGCCTGCGGTAACCGAAGCACCTACGAATGGGGTTCCTTAACAAAAGTGACTCAGAAGCTTGATACCATTCTGACCGTACCACCTTTTTATGGCAGTAGGGTGAATCTGCTTTAGTGGCTACAGTATGGTTCTTTATTGTATTGAGAGTTTATATGGGATTTCATACTTCTACTGGAGTTTTGAACACATTTTTTTTTGTATCAGGTGTTTTTTTGACAGTTCCTACTGACTCAAGATAGATGCGGGCCGCATGCGGCCCGCACACTGCCCGAAATACTAGTTTATAATATATAAGGCTCGATTACCACTGACTCACTGACTGACTGATTGACATAAATGTTCTCCTAGAAGGAGCATAGTAGGGCTAAAATGATGTATGGCAGAAATGTTCGAGGGGTTTTGATGAGTATGAGAAAAATCGAAAATCATTAAAAAGACGCCTGCCAAGTGAAGATGGATGACGTATCTCAAAAACGGTAAGAGATAGGTAGGGGGTGTTTGAACAAATGTCATAGGGAATAAGGAGAGCAGTCGAATGACATCTGTCAAAAATCCAAAATGGCGGATTTCAAGATGGCCGCCATACAAATTGATCCGAGCCTGCTGAAGCGAGGCCGTTAGGCCGAGCTTCAGTAGGGGCGGAGCAGTTTGTATGGTGGCCGTCTTGAAATCCGACATTTTGGATGTGTCTTACATGCTCCTATCATTCTTTATACTGCATATGGAGTGTTTTACCTTTATTTTCAACTGTATTAGGAGTTTTTGTGGGAGTTTTGACTGAATTTGGAGTTACTGTCCTACGTTAGTGTAGTAGCGAGCCCGAAGGGCGAGCTCCTGGTAAGGCCGAAGGCCGAACTTTCGGTCCGCGAGGCCGAAGGCCAAGCGTATGATGCGTGAGCCCGAAGGGCGAGCGCTTGGCGAGGCCGTAGGCAAAGCCGTATTAGTAACTTGCGAGGCCGAAGGCCGAGCTCCGACTTGAGAGTATTTTCCACGTCACTGACTGGTCTCCATGGCAACTGCCTGCGGTAACCGAAGCACCTACGAGTGGGTATCCTTAACAAAAGTGACTCAGAACCTTGGTACTATTCTGCCCGTACCACCTTTTTATGGCAGTAGGGTGAATCTGGTTTGGTGGCTACAGTTTGGTTCCTTATTGCATTAAGAGTTTGTATGGGAAATCGTACATCTTTTGGTGTTTTGAAATATTTTTTTTTAATGTACAAGGTGTTTTGATATTGTTCAAACTTGCACAACGATAAATGCGGGCCGCATGCGGCCCGCACACTGCCCGAAAAACTAGTTTATAATATATAAAGCTCGATTACCACTGACTCACTGACTGACTCACTCATTGACATAAATGTTCTCCTAGAAAGAGACGAGTAGGAGCACAGTGATGTATGGCAAAAATGTTTGGGGGGTTTTGGTGAGTATGAGAAAAATCGAAAATCATTAAAAAGACGCCTGCCAAGTAAAGATGGATAACATATCTCAAAAACGGTAAGAGATAGATAGGAGGTGTTTGAACAAATGTCATAGGGAACCGGGAGAGCAGTCGAATGACACCTGTCAAAAATCCAAAATGGCGGATTTCAAGATGGCCGCCATACAAAGTGATCCGAGCCTGCTGAAGCGAGGCCGTTAGGCCGAGCTTCAGTAGGGGCGGAGCAGTTTTTATGGTGGCCGTCTTGAAATCCGACATTTTGGATTTGTCTTACGTGCTCCTATCATTCTTTATACTGCATTTGGAGTGTTTTACCTTATATTTTCGACTGTATTAGGAGTTTTTGTGGGATTTTTGACTGAATTTGGAGTTACTGTCCTACATTAGTGTAGTAGCGAGCCCGTAGGGCGAGCTGCTGGTGAGGCCGAAGGCCGAACTTTCGTCTCGCGAGGCCGAAGGCCGAGCGTATGGTGCGTGAGCCCGAAGGGCGAGCGCTTGGCGAGGCCGCAGGCCGAGCCGTGTTAGTAACTTGCGAGGCCGAAGGCCGAGCTCCGACTTGAGAGTATTTTCCGTATCTCCGACTGGTCTCCATGGCAACTGCCCGCGGTAACCGAAGCACCTACGAGTGGGGTTCCTTAACAAAAGTGACTCAGAACCTTGGTACTATTCTGCCCGTACCACCTTTTTATAGCAGTAGGGTGAATCTGTTTTAGTGGCTACAGTATGGTTCTTTATTGTATTGAGAGTTTATATGGGATTTCATACTTCTATAGGAGTTTAGAACATATTTTTTTTTTGTATGAGGTGTTTTCGTGACAGTTCCTACTGACTCAAAATAGATGCGGGCCGCATGCGGCCCGCACACTGCCCGAAATACTAGTTTATAATATATAAAGCTCGATTACCACTGACTGACTGACTGACTCACTGACATAAATGTTCTCCTAGAAGGAGCAGAGTAGGGTAAAAATGAAGAATAGCAAAAATGTTCGGAGGGTTTTGGTGAGTATGAGAAAAATCGAAAATCATTAAAAAGACGCCTGCCAAGTAAAGATGGATGACGTATCTCAAAAACGGTACGAGATAGGTAGGGGGTGTTTGAACAAATGTCATAGGGAATCGGGAGAGCAGTCGAATGACACCTGTCAAAAATCCAAAATGGCGGATTTCAAGATGGCCGCCATACAAAGTGATCCGAGCCTGCTGAAGCGAGGCCTTTAGGCCGAGCTTCAGTAGGGGCGGAGCAGTTTGTATGGTGGCCGTCTTGAAATCCGACAATTTGGATGTGACCCACGTGCTCCTATCATTCTTTATACTGCATTTGGAGTGATTTACCCTATATTTTCGACTGTATTAGGAGTTTTTGTGGGATTTTCGACTGAATTTGGAGTAACTGTCCTACATTAGTGAAGTTGCGAGCCCGAAGGGCGAGCTTCTGGTGAGGCCGAAGGCCGAACTTTCGGTCCGCGAGGCCGAAGGCCGAGCGTATGATGCGCGAGCCCGAAGGGCGAGTGCTTTGCGAGGCCGCAGGCCGAGCCGTGTTAGTAACTTGCGAGGCCGAAGGCCGAGCTCCGACTTGAGATTATTTTCCACATCTCCGACTGGTCTCCATAGCAACTGCCCGCGGTAACCGAAGCACCTACGAGTGGGGTTCCTTCACAAAAGTGACTCAGAACCTTGGTCCCATTCTGCCCGTACCACCTTTTTGTGGCAGTAGGGTGAATTTGCTTTAGTGGCTGCAGTATGGTTCTTTATTGTATTGAGAGTTTTTATGGGATTTCATACTTCCATTGGAGTTTTGAACATTCTTTTTCTTAAAGTATTAGGGGTTTATGTGAAATTTCCAAATGACTCAAGATAGATGCGGGCCGCATGCGGCCCGCACACTGCCCGAAAAACTAGTTTATAATATATAAAGCTCGATTACCACTGACTGACTGACTGACTCACTGACATAAATGTTCTCCTAGAAGGAGCAGAGTAGGGTAAAAATAAAGTATGGCAAAAATGTTTGGGTGGTTTTGGTGAGTATGAGAAAAATCGAAAATCATTAAAAAGACGCCTGCCAAATGAAGATGGATGACGTTTCTCGGAAACGGTAAGAGATAGGTAGGGGGTGTTTGAACAAATGTCATAGGGAATCAGGAGTTTAGTTGAATGACACCTGTCAAAAATCCAAAATGGCGGATTTCAAGATGGCCGCCATACAAAGTGATCCGAGCCTGCTGAAGCGAGGCCGTTAGGCCGAGCTTCAGTAGGGGCGGAGCAGTTTGTATGGTGGCCATCTTGAAATCCGACATTTTGGATGTGTCAAACGTGCTCCTCTCATTCTTCATACTGCATTTGGAGTATTTTACCTTTATTTTCGACTGTATTAGGAGTTTTTGTGGGATTTTTGACTGAATTTGGAGTAACTGTACTACGTTAGTGTAGTAGCGAGCCCGAAGGGCGAGCTCCAGGTGAGGCCGAAGGCTGAACTTTCGGCTCGCGAGGCCGAAGGCCGAGCGTATGGCGCGTGAGCCCGAAGGGCGAGCGCTTGGCGAGGCCGCAGGCCGAGCCATGTTAGTAACTTGCGAGGCCGAAGGCCGAGCTCCGACTTGAGAGTTATTTCCACGTCTCCGACTGGTCTCCATGGCAACGCCCGCGGTAACCGAAGCACCTACGAGTTGGGTTCCTTAACAAAAGTGACCCAGAACCTTGGTACCATTCTGCCCGTACCACCTTTTTATGGCAGTAGGGTGAATTTGCTTTAATGGCTACAGTATGGTTCTTTATTGTATTGAGAGTTTATATGGGATATCATACTGTTATGGAATTTTGTTTTTTTTTTAATGTATAAGGTGTTTTGATATTGTTCAAACTTGCACAACGATAAATGCGGGCCGCATGCGGCCCGCACACTGCCCGAAAAACTAGTATAATATATAAAGCTCGATTACCACTGACTGATTGACATAAATGTTCTCCTAGAAGGAGACGAGTAGGAGCAACGTGATGTATGGCAAAAATGTTTGGGCGGTTTTGGTGAGTATGAGAAAAATCGAATATCATTAAAAAAACGCCTGCCAAGTGATGATGGATGACATATCTCAAAAACGGTACAAGTTTGGTAGGGGGTGATTGAACAAATGTCATAGGGAATCGGGAGAGCGGTCGAATGACACCTGTCAAAAATCCAAAATGGCGGATTTCAAGATGGCCGCCATACAAAGTGATCCGAGTCTGCTGAAGCGAGGCCGTCAGGCCGAGCTTCAGTAGGGGCGGAGCAGTTTGTATGGTGGCCGTCTTGAAATCCGACATTTTGGATGTGTCTTACGTGCTCCTATCATTCTTTATACTGCATTTGGAGTATTTTATCTTTATTTTCGACTGTATTAGGAGTTTTTGTGGGATTTTTGACTGAATTTGGAGTAACTGTCCTACATTAGTGTAGTAGCGAGCCCGAAGGGCGAGCTTCTGGTGAGGCCGAAGGCGGAACTTTCGGCCCGCGAGGCCGAAGGCCGAGCGTATGGGGTGTGAGCCCGAAGGGCGAGCGCATGGCGAGGCCGGAGGCCGAGCCGTGCTGGTAACTTGCGAGGCCGAAGGCCGAGCTCCGACTTGAGAGTATTTTTCACGTCTCCGACTGGTCTCCATGGCAACTGCCCGCGATAACCAAAGCACCTACGAGTGGGGTTCCTTAACAAAAGTGACTCGGAACCCTGGTCCCATTCTGCCCGTACCACCTTTTTATGGCAGTAGGGTGAATCTGGTTTGGTGGCTACAGTATGGTTATTTAGTGTATTGAGAAATTTATATGGGATTTCATACTTCTATTGGAGTTTTGAACACACTTTTTTTTACGTATTAGGTGTTTCTGTGAAATTTTCAAATGACTAAAGATAGATGCGGGCCGCATGCGGCCCGCACACTGCCCGGAATACTAGTTATTAATTAATAATATATAAAGCTCGATTACCACTCACTGACTGACTGACTGACTGATTGACATAAATGTTCTCCTAGAAGGAGACGAGTAGGGCTAAAATGATGTATGGCAAAAATGTTCGGGGGGTTTTGGTGAGTATGAGAAAAATCGAAAATCATAAAAAAGACGCCTGCCAAGTAAAGATGGATAACGTATCTCGAAAACGGTAAGAGATGGGTTAGAGGTGTTTGAACAAATGTCATAGGGAATCGGGAGAGCAGTCGAATGACACCTGTCAAAAATCCAAAATGGCGGATTTCAAGATGGCCGCCATACAAAGTGATCCGAGCCTGCTGAAGCGAGGCCGTTAGGCCGAGCTTCAGTAGGGGCGGAGCAGTTTGTATGGCGGCCGTCTTGAAATCCGACATTTTGGATGTGTCACACGTGCTCCTATCATTCTTTATACTGCATTTGGAGTGTTTTACCTACATTTTCGACTGTATTAGGAGTTTTTGTGGGATTTTTGACTGAATTTGGAGTTACTGTCCAACATTAGTGTATAGCGAGCCCGAAGGGCGAGCTCCTGGTGAGGCCGAAGGCCGAACTTTCGGTCCGCGAGGCCGAAGGCCGAGCGTATGGCGCGTGAGCCCGAAGGGCGAACGCTTGGCGAGGCCGTAGGCCGAGCCGTATTAGTAACTTGCGAGGCCGAAGGCCGAGCTCCGACTTGAGAGTTTTTTTCACGTCTCCGACTGGTCTCCATGGCAACTGCCCGCGGTAACCGAAGCACCTACGAGTGGGGTTTCTTAACAAAAGTGACTCAGAACCTTGGTACCATTCTGCCCGTACCACCTTTTTATGGCAGTAGGGTGAATTTGCTTTAGTGGCTACAGTATGGATCTTTATTGTATGGAGAGTTTATTTGGGATTTCATACTTCTATTGGAGTTTTGAACTTATTTTTTTTAAATGTACAAGGTGTTAACGTACTGTTTAGTTCTGCATAACGATAAATGCGGGCCGCATGCGGCCCGCACACTGCCCGAAATACTAGTTATTATAATATATAAAGCTGGATTACCGTACACTGACTGACTGACTGACTGACTGACATCATTGTTCTCCCAGAAGGAGTCGAGTAGGAAGAATGTGATGTATGGGAAAAGTGTATAGGGGGTTTGTGTGAGTATGGGAAAAATCCGAAAACTCAAAGATGACGTCTGCCAAGTAAAATTGGATGGCGTATCTCTGAAACGGTAAGAGATAGGTAGGGGGTGCTTGACCAAATGTCATAGGGAATCGGGAGAGCAGTCGGATGACATATGTCAAAAATCCAAAATGGCGGATTTCAAAATGGCCGCCATACAAAATCCTTCGATCCCTCACGTAAGTAGCTGGTTCTACCAGAAACAGTTGAGTACGGTTATAGTAATGTATTACGAAAATGACTAAGGGGTTTAGCTGAGTAGGGGAAAAATTAAAAACCCTAGAAATGACGCCTGCCAAGTAAAGCTGGACTACGTATCTCGAAAACGGTAAGAGATAGGTTGGGGGTGTTTGAACAAATGTCATAGGGAATCGGGAGAGCAGTCGAATGACACCTGTCAAATGTGCTACTCTCATTCTTCATACAATATTTGGAGTATTTAACCTTACAATGTCGACTGTATTAGGAGTGTTTGTGGGAATCTCAACTCAATTTAGAGCAATTGTTCTACTGTCAGTGTAGCGAGCCCGAAGGGCGAGCTTTTGGTGAGGCCGAAGGCCGAACTTTCGGGCCGCGAGGCCGTAGGCCGAGTGGACGGTGCGCGAGCCCGCAGGGCGAGCGCTAGGCGAGGCCGCAGGTCGAGCCGTCTTAGTAACTTGCGAGGCCGAAGGCCGAGCTCAGACTTGCACCGATTTGGCTGAAAATCGATATATAGGTTGTTCTCGTCATCCTTATTCCAAATATGAAATTTTTATTTCGATGACGTCTGCCAAGTAAAAAAAGTTACTCCGATTTGGCTGAAACTCGATATTTATGTGGTTCTGGACGTCCTTATTCTAAATCAAAAAATTTTGTTTCGATGACGTCTGCCAAGTAAAAAAAGTTACTCCGATTTGGCTGAAACTCTACATTTAGGTGGTTCTGGGTGTCCTCATTCCAAATCTAAAATTTTTTTTTCGATGACGTCTGCCAAGTAAAACAAGTTACTCCGATTTGGCTGAAACTCGATATTTAGGTGCTTCTGGGTGTCCTTATTCCAAATCAAATAATTTTTTTTCGATGACGTCTGCCAAGTAAAAAAAAGTACTCCGATTTGGCTTAAATTTTATATCTAGGTTGTTCTGGACGTCCTTATTCCAAATATGTTTTTTTTTTTCGATGACGTCTGCCAAGTGCAGATAAATCACTTATCTCGAAAACGGTAATAGATAGGTAGGGGATTTTTGAAAATATGTCATAGGGAATAAGGAGAGCAGTCGAATGACATTTTGGATGTGTCTTACGTGCTCCTATCATTCTTTATACTGCATTTGGAGTGATTGTCCTTAATTTTCGACTGTATTAGGAGTTTTTATGGGATTTTTGACTGAATTTGGAGTTACTGTCCAACTTTAGTGTATAGCGAGCCCGAAGGGCGAGCTCCCGTTGAGGCCGAAGGCCGAACTTTCGGCTCGCGAGGCCAAAGGGCGAGCGTAGGGTGCGTGAGCCCGAAGGGCGAGCGCTTGGCGAGGCCGCAGGCCGAGCCGTATTAGTAACTTGCGAGGCCGAAGGCCGAGCTCCGACTTGAGAGTTTTTTCCACGTCTCCGACTGGTCTCCATGGCAACTGCCCGCGATCACCGAAGCACCTACGATTGGGGTTCTTTAACAAAAGTGACTCAGAACCTTGGTACCATTCTGCCCGTACCACCTTTTTATGGCAGTAGGGTGAATCTGGTTTGGTGGCTACAGTTGTGTTCCTTATTGTATTAAGAGTTTTTATGGGATTTCATACTTCTATTGGAGTTTTGAACACACTTTTTTTATACGTATTAAGTGTTTTGATATAAGTTAAAATTGCATAACGATAAATGCGGGCCGCATGCGGCCCGCACACTGCCCGAAATACTAGTTATTATTTATTTATATTATATAAAGCTCGATTACCACTGACTGATTGACATAAATGTTCTCCTAGAAGGAGACGAGTAGGAACAACGTGATGTATGGCAAAAGTGTTCGGGTGGTTTCGGTGAGTATGAGAAAAATCGAAAATCATAAAAATGACGCCTGCCAAGTAAAGATGGATGACGTATCTCGAAAACGGTGCAAGATGGGTAGGGGGTGTTTGAACAAATGTCATAGGGAATAGGGAGAGCAGTCGAATGACACCTGTCAAAAATCCAAAATGGCGGATTTCAAGATGGCCGCCATACAAAATGATCCGAGCCTGCTGAAGCGAGGCCGTTAGGCCGAGCTTCAGTAGGGGCGGAGCAGTTTGTATGGTGGCTGTCTTGAAATCCGACATTTTGGATGTGACCCACATGCTCCTATCATTCTTTATACTGCATTTGGAGTGTTTTACCTTATATTTTCGACTGTATTAGGAGTTTTTGTGGGATTTTTGACTGAATTTGGAGTAACTGTCCTACATAAGTGTAGTAGCGAGCCCGAAGGGCGAGCTCCTGGTGAGGCCGGAGGCCGAACTTTCGGTCCGCGAGGCCGAAGGCCGAGCGTATGATGCGCGAGCCCGTAGGGCGAGCGCTTGGCGAGGCCGCAGGCCGAGCCGTGTTGGTAACTTGCGAGGCCGAAGGCCGAGCTCCGACTTGAGAGTTTTTTCCAAGTCTCCGACTGGTCTCCATGGCAACTGCCCGCGGTAAGCAAAGCACCTACGAGTGGGGTTCCTTAACAAAAGTGACTCAGAACCTTGGTCCCATTCTGCCCGTACTACCTTTTTATGCCAGTAGGGTGAATTTGCTTTAGTGGCTACAGTATGGTTCTTTATTGTATGGAGACTTTATTTGGGATTTCATACTTCTATTGGAGTTTTGAACTTTTTTTTTTTAAATGTATAAGCGGTTAAGGTAAAGTTTACTACTGCATAACGATAAATGCGGGCCGCATGCGGCCCGCACACTGCCCGAAAAACTAGTTTATAATATATAAAGCTCGATTACCACTGACTGACTGACTGACATAAATGTTCTCCTAGAAGGAGCAGAGTAGGGTAAAAATGAAGTATGGCAAAAATGTTCGGGTGGTTTTGGTGAGTATGAGAAAAATCGAAAATCATTAAAAAGACGCCTGCCAAGTGATGATGGATGACGTATCTCAAAAACGGTAAGAGATAGGTAGGGGGTGTTTGAACAAATGTCATAGGGAATTGGGAGAGCAGTCGAATGACATCTGTCAAAAATCCAAAATGGCGGATTTCAAGATGGCCGCCATACAAAGTGGTCCGATCCTGCTGAAGCGAGGCCTTTAGGCCGAGCTTCAGTAGGGGCGGAGCAGTTTGTATGGTGGCCGTCTTGAAATCCGACATTTTGGATGTGTCCCAGGTGCTCCTCTCATTCTTCATACTGCATTTGGAGTGTTTAACCTTCATTTTCGACTGTATTAGGAGTTTTTGTGGGATTTTTGACTGAATTTGGAGTAACTGTTCTACGTTAATGTAGTAGCGAGCCCGAAGGGCGAGCTCCTGGTGAGGCCGAAGGCCGAACTTTCGGCTCGCGAGGCCGAAGGCCGAGCGTATGGTGCGTGAGCCCGAAGGGCGAGCGCTTGGCGAGGCCGCAGGCCGAGCCGTATTAGTAACTTGCGAGGCCGAAGGCCGAGCTCCGACTCGAGGGTATTTTCCACGTCACCGACTGGTCTCCATGGCAACTGCCTGCGGTAACCGAAGCACCTACGAGTGGGATTCCTAAACAAAAGTGATTAAGAACCTTGGTACCATTCTGCCCGTACCAACTTTTTATGGCAGTAGGGTGAATCTGCTTTAGTGGCTACAGTATGGTTCTTTATTGTATGGACAGTTTATTTGGGATTTCATACTTCTATTGGAGTTTTGAACTTATTTTTTTTTAATGTAAAAGGGGTCAAGGTATAGTTTAGTACTGTATAACGATAAATGAGGGCCGCATGCGGCCCGCACACTGCCCGAAAAACTAGTTTATAATATATAAAGCTCGATTACCACTCACTGACTGACTGACTGATTGACATAAATGTTCTCCTAGAAGGAGCAGAGTAGGGCTAAAATGATGTATGGCAAAAATGTTTGGGGGGTTTTGGTGAGTATGAGAAAAATCGAAAATCATTAAAAAGACGCCTGCCAAGTGATGATGGATGACGTATCTCGAAAACGGTAAGAGATAGGTAGGGGGTGTTTGAACAAATGTCATAGAGAATCGGGAGAGCAGTCGAATGACACCTGTCAAAAATCCAAAATGGCGGATTTCAAGATGGCCGCCATACAAAATGCTCCGAGCCTGCTGAAGCGAGGCCTTTAGGCCGAGCTTCAGTAGGGGCGGAGCAGTTTGTATGGTGGCCTTCTTGAAATCCGCCATTTTGGATTTGTCCCAGGTGCTCCTCTCATTCTTCATACTGCATTTGGAGTGTTTTACCTTATATTTTCGACTGTATTAGGAGTTTTTGTGGGTTTTTTGACTGAATTTGGAGTAACTGTTCTACATTAGTGTATAGCGAGCCCAAAGGGCAACCACCTGGTGAGGCCGAAGGCCGAACTTTCGGTCCGCGAGGCCGAAGGCCGAGCGAATGGTGCGCGAGCCCGAAGGGCGAGCGCTTGGCGAGGCCGCAGGCCGAGCCGTATTAGTAACTTGCGAGGCCGAAGGCCGAGCTCCGACTTGAGAGTATTTTCCACGTCACCGACTGGTCTCCATGGCAACTGCCTGCGGTAACCGAAGCACCTACGAGTGGGGTTCCTTAACAAAAGTGATTCAGAACCTTGGTACCATTCTGCCCGTACCACCTTTTTATGGCAGTAGGGTGAATTTGGTTTGGTGATAACAGTACGGTTCTCTATTGTATTAAGGGTTTGTATGGGAAATCGTACATCTTTAGGTGTTTTGAAATAATTTTTTTTAATGTATAAGGTGTTTTGATATTGTTCAAACTTGCACAACGATAAATGCGGGCCGCATGCGGCCCGCACACTGCCCGAAATCCTAGTTATAATATATAAAGCTCGATTACCACTGACTCACTGATTGACTGACTGACTGACATAAATGTTCTCCTAGAAGGAGACGAGTAGGGTTAAAATGATGTATGGCAAAAATGTTCGGGGGGTTTTGGTGAGTATGAGAAAAATCGAAAATCATTAAAATGACGCCTGCCAAGTAAAGATGGATGTTATATCTCAAAAACGGTACAATATAGGTAGGGGGTGTTTGAACAAATGTCATAGGGAATCGGAAGAGCAGTCGAATGACACCTGTCAAAAATCCAAAATGGCGGATTTCAAGATGGCCGCCATACAAATTGATCCGAGCCTGCTGAAGCGAGGCCGTTAGGCCGAGGTTCAGTAGGGGCGGAGCAGTTTGTATGGGGGCCTTCTTGAAATCCGCCATTTTGGATTTGTCCCAGGTGCTCCTATCATTCTTTATACTGCATTTGGAGTGTATTACCTTATATTTTCGACTGTATTAGGAGTTTTTGTGGGATTTTTTACTGAATTTGGAGTTACTGTCCTACATAAGTGTAGTAGCGAGCCCGAAGGGCGAGCTCCTGGTGAGGCCGAAGGCCGAACTTTCGGTCCGCGAGGCCGAAGGCCGAGCGTATGATGCGCGAGCCCGAAGGGCGAGCGCTTGGCGAGGCCGCAGGCCGAGCCGTATTAGTAACTTGCGAGGCCGAAGGCCGAGTTCCGACTTGAGAGTATTTTCCACATCTCCGACTGGTCTCCATGGCAACTTCCTGCAGTAACCGCAGCACCTACGAGTGGGGTTCCTTAACAAAAGTGACTCAGAACCTGGGTACCATTCTGCCCGTACCACCTTTTTATGGCAGTAGGGTGAATCTGCTTTAGTGGCTACAGTATGGTTCTTTATTGTATTGAGAGTTTATATGGGATTTCATACTTCTATTGGAGTTTTGAACATTACTTTTTTTTAATGTATAACGTGCTTTTATGACAGTTCCTACTGACTCAAGATAGATGCGGGCCGCATGCGGCCCGCACACTGCCCGAAAAACTAGTTAATAATATATAAAGCTCGATTACCACTGACTCACTGATTGACTGACTGACTGACATAAATGTTCTCCTAGAAGGAGACGAGTAGGAACAACGTGATGTATGACAAAAATGTTCGGGGGGTTTTGGTGAGTTTGAGAAAAATCGAAAACCATAAAAAAGACGCCTGCCAAGTGAAGATGGATGACATATCTCAAAAACGGTACAAGATAGGTAGGGGGAGTTTGAACAAATGTCATAGGGAATCGGGAGAGCAGTCGAATGACATCTGTCAAAAATCTAAAATGGCGGATTTCAAGATGGCCGCCATACAAAGTGATCCGAGCCTGCTGAAGCGAGGCCTTTAGGCCGAGCTTCAGTAGGGGCGGAGCAGTTTGTATGGTGGCCATCTTGAAATCCGACATTTTGGATGTGACCCACGTGCTCCTATCATTCTTTATACTGCATTTGGAGTGTTTTACCTTATATTATCGACTGTATTAGGAGTTTTTGTGGGATTTTCGACTGAATTTGGAGTTACCGTCCTACATTGGTGTATAGCGAGCCCGAAGGGCGAGCTCCTGGTGAGGCCGAAGGCCGAACTTTCGGTCCGCGAGGCCGAAGGCCGAGCGTATGATGCGTGAGCCCGAAGGGCGAGCGCTTGGCGAGGCCGTAGGCCGAGCCGTATTAGTAACTTGCGAGGCCGAAGGCCGAGCTCCGACTTGAGGGTATTTTCCACGTCACCGACTGGTCTCCATGGCAACTGCCTGCGGTAACCGAAGCACCTACGAGTGGGGTTCCTTATTAAAAGTGACTTAGAACCTTGGTACCATTCTATCCGTACCACCTTTTTATGGCAGTAGGGTGAATTTGCTTTAGTGGCTACAGTATGGTTCTTTATTGTTTTGAGAGCTTATATGGGATTTCATACTTCTAATGGAGTTTTGATCATACTTTTTTTTGACGTATCAGGTGTTTTTTTGACAGTTCCTACTGACTCAAGATAGATGCGGGCCGCATGCGGCCCGCACACTGCCCGAAATACTAGTTATAAATATATAGTTTTGTCAAAATCTTGTCTTTCTAACTTTTATTCGAATGTAAGAGTGTATGTTTATAGCCAATAACTTTGTGAATGTAGAATTAATTTTAATGAAAATGTCGTATACATATTGTCATAGTCCTAAATTATTAAAAGTATATTTTAAGCCTTTTCTTACGCTGGTAAAGCCATGGGTAGATACTAGTATCAATTTAGTCAAGCACAGCTAGTGCTCGTTGCATTTTGTTTTCTTAGAAAAAAAATACTAATAACTATAACATCTACCGTCGAATGAAAGACTCGATCATCCTTCCACTACTTTGCCTTTACATTAGAAAAGGTGCCTTTTCGCAAAATCTCATCCAGAATATTTTAAGAAACACTGTGAAGTGATAACGGGTCAAAAAAGACAAAGGTTCAAAAACATACTATATCAGCCCCTTGTAGGAAAGATATTTTTAAGAAAAATGTATATTGATAAATGGTTATTTTAATTCATAATGCATTACCAAATGAAATTAAATTATTAGATGGCAATAGATTTAAGAAGGTTTTGACTGATTGGCTATTAAGTATTTGTTTTTACGATATTAAGGATTATTTAAGTTCTAAGTAGGTAGTGTAAAATAACTTTATTTCAATATTTGCACGTCTGCACGCAGGCTGAATACACTGAACAAAAAAAAATTAATTTAAGACCACATAAATGTATTACTGTATTGTAGCGAATAAAATATTGATTGATTGATACTACATTCAATGTATCTACCGAAAAAATCTCGATCATACAGTTCGAGATCCTTAGCTAGAGTCCAAGCCATACTACTTCGTGTCCCAAATTATGCGCTTTTGATACAGACTAGAGCTTATTCCAAGAAATCAAACTGAACACAATTGAAACTGCATACATAAATGATAACGTGTGTCCAGTTGCCCATTAAATATTTTCAACGTCAATATACCGCATTTTCCCCGCTGTCTCTAATACAGTATTTATCAAAGAAGCGTTTATGTTTTTGCATATAATTATTCGTCAAGACTGACAATCTATCGAATGGCTGTGATGAGTAAAAAATAACTACGTAGATTCGTAACTGAACCACAGACTGTGATGGAACCGTTTTGTTTAGCGTTCATAAATTGAGTCCAATAGGCATATTATGAAATGTTTTATACTGTAAGGTGATATTTTTAAGCTGTTTTGGAGAATTTATTATCTGAAAGTCAAATTCATAGTAAATACCAAAAAGTTCATATAAATATGCGTATTGTTTTATTCGTCTATAAACTGAGTAACTAAAACAACCCTTGAAGACGAAATCTATCTCAAAGCAACTGATAGTTTATTATGGCAGCTGTCCTAGAGAGCCAATTTCCACGAAGTTAAACTTGTTTACCATCAAGTAAGATTGTGCTACTAACTTAAAGTTTTATTCAAAAGTTCATTTTGAAGTTGAGTTTAGGCAAATAAAATACTGACTTTAATTAGACGAATAAACTTACAACCAGTGTAACAATCGTCTTTTAGGTCATTCATTGACGAAACCAAAACCAAACGTCACAGACGTCATTTTGCTACCAGGATTATCAGCTTCGGTTATTACGATAGGATATAATTTTTCATTTTGCGCTCGTAGCAGAGCTTGCCTAGGCGATATTGCTTAGGCAACTAGGCTAAGCAATATCGCCGCGGTCATGACTTGGATGAGTGACCTCTATATGAGTGACTGCTAGTACTATTTACTATTGTGAGCGCTTTCAAGGGGTGTCCCTCGAAGCACGAAAATACATGCTAAATACTTAGTTAAGCCGTCGATCCCCATTGTTGTCTGGAGGTTTTATTGCGAATGGCACTGCCGACTGGAATTGCAGGTTGCAAGTGCCTCGGTAACATGCAATCAATGGTATGTGGTACTAATATTTTGTATATATATCTATGAAATGAGTTCTGAGCGAGGCGGCACGGCATTTCCAAATACACACAAAGGGGCGGTACTTGCAGCGCGCAGTTGCAGTTTGCAGCGTCGTTCGGAATATAACCTTAAGGATGCTAGTCGTTATAACAAAGCGGTATGGCATTAGCTACCACTCTCTATAACCAACTGTGTAACAATCTATATCTCTATACCTACCTAATGGTGCATAAAAATAACTCATTGTGTATGTGCATCAGAAGACATAACAAAGTCCCAAATAGTTTTTTCTTAAGCTTGGTTAGCCTTTGACCACTATCTCACCTGATTGTAAGTGATGATGTGGTCGAAGATGTTGATCAGGCTAACCTATATTACTGGCTCTCAAGGACCGCTGCCGGAATAGACCGTTAGGTGCTTGGCGACAGATTTTCTACTTGAGGGTGGTAGCTAGCCAGGCGGACATTCGAAAAATGCCCTACCACCATGCTATAACGACTGCCATCCTAAGACAACAACTGGGAAAAAAAGGCTTAAAGTGCCCTCAGAAGCACGGAAGCGCTCAGTAGTAATGTCACTAGCGTTCACCCATCGAACTCATGACCGCGGCGGACGTTGCTTAACTTTGCTGATCGGTTAAGAACGCATAAGGAAACTTCGCTACGAGCGCTTCAAAAGAATCGATTTAAATACTCGTATCAGTTATTCAAATTCCTACTAATGCATGTTTTTATTCAGTAACAGATTTTTTAGATGATAAATTGTTGGACATATACTTGCAATACTTTATTAATTTATGTATGTGACATTTAAGGGTGAACTGGCCGGCCCGTTCTCCATACAAACGTCGTAGGGTGATCACTCCATTATTTGAGGATTCAGGTCTAAAATAAAGTATAACACCGATTGATCTCGTCATTATCTAAACTTGTATGATGCCGAAATTTTAATAAAATAATTAACTTGAGAATTATGAGCGTCGAAACATTTACATATAAAATATTCGAGGCTCATAACTTACAATTTAATTGACTTTTTAAAATTTTGGCATCATACAAGCCTAGATAATGACGATATCAATCGGTATTATACTTGATTCTGGACCTAAAATCTCAAATGAGTGATCACCCTACGACGTTTGTATGGAGAAGTGACCGGCCAGTTCAACCTTAATTATTGATTTTGTAATCATTATCTTTGACATATTATATAAAAACATTAGTAATAGTAATCTATATTAATTTTATTTACAATAATTGTTATAATAATTAGTCTGTTCTTATTTTAGAGCTAGATATAAACTATTTGTACACCGGAAACGATTGAATATTTGATTCTAAGAAATTAATGTAAGAAAACAATGTACAATATTCTGATGAATAAATATATTTCAATTTGAATTTGAATCTTATGTAGACAAGTAGAAAACCAAGCCCCTGTTGGTGTTTTTTTTTATGTTATTGTGGCGGTACAAGCTCGAGGCCCACCTGTTGTAAGAGGACTAACCTCTGCCTATAACAGATACATTTCGTCACAAGTCACGAATTGCACTACGCCCGTCACCTTGAGACATAGTTGGTAAGTCTCATATGCCTGTAATTTACTGGCTCTCAAGGACTGCTGCCGGAACACACCGTTAGGTGCTTGGCGACAGATTTTCTACTTAAGGGTGGTCGCTAGCCAGGCGGTCATTTGCAAAATGCCATTCCACCATGCGGTGAAGCTCAAGCCCGCGGCGGGATTCGAACCATAGACCTGCTGCGCGGCAGTCCATAGCCAATGCCACTGAGCCATCACTGCTTCAAATTCCCTCCATCCATCAGCAAATGTGCTTGATAATACAACGTATCTTCCCTTCTTTTGTTTAATCTATACAACAGCAGGATCATTATTGAACAGACAAGGGAAAGGAAGGACAATCGTCCCTTACCCTGTATTTATCGTCAGGCGCCTTACGGGCTGTATTGAAATAGGTGTCATTTAAAAACAACTACCAATTGTGAAAATTATATTTCATTATGCTATTGATGGATACCATTCTCGTACTTTGTTATGAAGAACACATTCGCCTTTGATTAAAAGTTAACTAAACAATCACAAAGTCTTTATTTTAGAATTACTTACCGTAATACAAAACGATTCCTTCAAAGCAGTTTTTGTAATATTTTAGTAATATCTCTAAATTGCCATTTTACTTTCCAGTTTTTGTTTGCCTTTATTAGAAAAATGCGAATAGTCAAAAAGTAAGAGCGTTTTTCTTTTACAGTTTGTATAAAACCTGAGCGTTATCATCGTCAATATCATTAATATTTTTGTACAATTTCTTTGGTAATTACTAAGTAATACTCCGTCTAGAATGTTACCCCCCATTGCTACCTGTGGGTGTCGTAAGAGGCAACTAAAGGTAAAATACCAGAAGGCAGCAGCGCCTTCTGAGGATCTGAACTCTTAAACTGCGATTCCCAAGACTCTGCCAAGCGTGGGGATTACGGCAAATCTCCCTTAACGGGGGAGGCTGTATTTAGCAGTGTACAATCCGGCTGATACAGTATATAATGCTGATCTATAAAAAAAGGATTTCGTTTGTCGCGTACCAATGAAGAACCTACCACCATATTTCAAATAGATGGAATGAAAATCTTACCTTCATACCCTATAACATTTTTGATTTACTGGCATCTCTGGTTTGTACGCCAATGGACTAAGAAAATAAGGTTTGAGGTACTGTCTGTTATCACATTAACGATTATAATATAAATTATTATAATAATAAACTCGTAACTCAAGTTTAATAGCGACCAATTTAATAAACTGGCTCAAAAAGTTCAAAGCCATCTGAAGAAAAGAAAATGAATAAAGAGCTAACTGGCACAAAAGAATTTCCCCGAGAATTTCCTTAAAGTGTAAAATCAAATATCTCCATTACATCTCACTTTATCCGGGCTGATCCATATAAATTTTCAATTTGGTATTCACGTATAAAGCGGGTGCATTGAAAGGATGCATCAAGAATTCCGCCCAGTAACGCTACAATGCTGGGACTCTGGGGAAAAGGACTCTTTTCTATCTAAGAGATTGATGTTTATCTCTTTCACTCGAGACTTGTAATTTATGCTAGAATAATATTGCTGTGTAACTTTTTTGTTCGCAATTGTAAAGATATGCATACCAACTCATAATATTATATCTGGAATTAAGATAATTCTAAAATTGGTGGTGACTTAAGTGTAGGACAAAAGAAATTATATCGACTAAGCAAAGCAGTGATCTTAGTGGGTTGATGGTAACTTCCATGTGATTTATTAATTTTGTTGAATTGAAATTTTCATCTTGAGAAATACAGTTCAAATGTTAATTAATTGTTGATTGAAAAAAAAACAGAGGAATTCTTCATTATAAGCTGAGGCAAACAGTTAAAAAATTGCGGGTCTCTGTTTGATGTGACCTTTTTAAATTATATATTGTAGGTAGATAGCTATCATGATCAAAATGTTGAAATATAGTATTATAATATATATAGTATGACGAAGTTTACATAATTTAACAAGCTAAGAATGATCGCACAATTCGAAACATTTTTAAAAACCATCCAAGCCTCAGATTAAATTAGTCTCTATCTCATCGGATCCCACCAAAAGATTCATTGTTTTATCATCGTTCACTTAAGTGCTACATCTCTATACTGAATCTGTCGCCAAGCACCGAACGGTGTATTTCGGATTTTTTTTTATTTCAGCAGTCCTTGATAGCCTGTGAAATTACAGGCACATGAGACTTAAAAAATGTCTCAAGGTGACGGGCGCAGTGCAATTCGTGACTCGTGACGAAATGCATCTGTTATATGCAGAGGTTAGTCCGCTTAACATCAGGTAGGCCTCGTGCTTGATCCGTCTAAATAACATTTAAAAAAAAGGTTGGAACACTTGGCAAATGCCATTTATGGATAACAACAATTTACATAAAAGACACTAGGCGAGCATAATCTTGAAAGATATACGACAATAGAGTTTTTTTGCATTTATATCTCTTTGGACTTATGAGAAGATAGTACAAGCCCAACCCAAAACACTTATAAGGACAAAATATGAAAGTATTATATCAAATAAAAGGTACTAGGTGAGCATAATCGTGTAAGAGGTTTTTTAAGCAATGATGTCCGAGTGGTAATAGCCATGAATTATTAGATTTGCCTGTAGTGTTTAGCTGATATTTGGTTACTTGTGGCTAAAAAATATACCGCTTTAGGTAAGTGCCTACTATAGGAGATCAGAAACTTCTACATTACTTTACACTTCTGTCGGCGATGATATTTTTAACATTCAAATATTATGTTACAACAGTATCGATTGATTGTTTTAATGCTTGATTTTGATTCGATGGGATTACTAAATAATATAATTGTGGTTTGTGTTGCAAGAAATATTCAGGTGGATCTGTTTTATAGGATCGGATAGGATTTACACGGCGTGAAGCACCGCTTTAAAATTATAAGTCCTGGATTATCTTTGGGTCGTAAGGTCATTGAATTTTCAGACAAAGATTTTACTTTGACGCTCCACGAGTTTGCTGTTATACTGTTAAAAGGGAAACTTTGATAGGGGCATGCTTATTTGGGTTCACTTATCTCGTAAATCATGCTTTATCTGGTATTCTTTATTTATCTGAGGCTAAGGCGATCATAGGTAGTTCTATTCTCGCCCGAAAAATTGGGACACACTGTAAATCCCTAAAATGTTTAACTCGTAGAAAACAACTATCGATTTCCTAAATATTTTTTTATGTATCATATTTTTTTTCATTTATATTTTCTTTCAATTATAGGAAATGCCTTCAGGACATTTACAATTAAAATATTATGCATAGTTTTTATTTTAATACTGAACAATGGCTAGAAATTAAAATACGGGGACACGGAATAGAAATGTACGGATAAAACCGTAGGGAATTCCCTATTGCATAATAGATGTGCCTAATGTGAGACGGGAAGAAACGTGACACTGCATAGAGTTCTTCCAGATTTAATATTACTCAAAATGCATATATTATACTCCTATTATATATAATGCGTGATGATAATATGAACGATGAACCATTTTATGTGTTATGTAAGCAGATATCTCAACAAATTTGATAGAAACAATCAGTGACAGTAAAGGGGGTATAAATTATACTAGCTTTAAAAACGTTTTTTGTTTTTACTAAATGGTAGTAAACTCAGCGTCCAACTTGGTATGTTCATAGCAAATACTTCAAAACAGCAATTTAAAAAGACGATTAAGTGTATTTTTTTATTTATTGGTATTGTGACCGAACTAGCTTGATGGCCACCTGATGCTAGGTGGACTAACCTCTGTCTATAACAGACACATTTTGCCAACGACTACTTGCACTGTGCCCGTCACTCTGAGGCGTTAAGTCTCATGTGTCAATTGACTGGCTTTCAAGGACAACTACCGGAAAAGACCGTTAGCTGCTTGGCGACAGATTTTATTTATTACACAAAATCCACAGCTCTTAACATAAAAAAACAAATTCTTACTTATCATATCTTATGGCCAATAAATGATTTACATTTTATATAATAGATTTCATAAAACAGTCATAGATACTCAACATGCTTACTAATAAAATGAAATTATCAAAGTGTAAAAAGTACCTACACATATACAACGTTCCTTTCTACACCAATGCTAAAATACTTGAGTACATAGTGCAATACATTGAACTCATAAAGATACATACTCGTATAAGTGACATATTTTGTTTAAATATATAATTATAAGCTAATTATGTATACGTAATAATCGTCTAAGAATTTAGTATGGATGCATATACTTTACACCATCCTTCTCCAATAACGTAAATATTTGCTTTCTAAAAGTTTCCTTGCTGCAATGAAATAATATTAATAATAAAAAAATAATAATAATACATTTTATTTCTCAACTAGTTACAATTATGTTTTGAATATCATAAATCATAATATATTACTAAAATAAATCTATTTCATAATTACATGTAAGTATCCAAATCCCTGTACCCTGTACTAGTATTAACTGTGTTACAGGGTTACAGTTCCTTCCCATAAACTATTGAAAACTTATTATTTATGACACTGTATTTCATGCTACAGCGAAACATTATATTATATCATAATACAGACTGACATGTAATATACAAAATATATCACATGAGTCGAAATCCATGATATTTATATTTCTACTTGAGGGTGGTCGCTAGCTAGGCGGGCATTCGCAAGATGCCCTTCCACCATACGGTGAAGTTCTCGGATTCAATTCAATGCTTCATAAAGAGTTAGTAGAACTCTTTATGAACGAGTTCGTCCGGGGAAGTACCTATTGTCACCACACCTATATCTATCACTAAGCGGTAATGTTCGCATTACTGTGTTCCAGTTTGAAGGGTATATGTGTAGGTGAAAATAAAGGCACATGAGACTTAACAATGAAGCACTCATAGCGAAGTTTCCTATGAGTATTATGAGATACATTAATGTTAAATTAATATACATTGAAAGCATTTAGAAAACCTGTATCTTATTACAGACTCACAGGCAGTCCAAATTCTCCAGATCACTACCAGTCGGCAGCTTTGCCCCATTGAATTGCAATCTTATTCGTTGAGCCAAATAGGTGCCGGCATTTTGATCACGAGTCGCGTCTGCCAAAAGTTCTGAAAGTTTTGGAAAATACAATGAGCTCCCAGTCCCCACGGACCCAACGTCTCTACACCAAACGTCTCAAATATGTAACCAGTACCAAGGTTAGAATACTTGCACCGCGTAATGTTAAGATTACATATGCCTTAATGTTTACCCATTACTAAATCAACGCTTTTAATCACCCCACACTCGACTACCTTAATACAATTAAATAGCAGGGATTTTTTGGATAAAGATCTCAGATAGCCACTCCACTATTGTTCCATTTAACTTAGGAGATCTGGTAGTGAACGGTAAAAATGTTTAAAAAACTTGTGGATGCTAGTGGAGCACAAAGCACAGAATTTATCGCCTACCTCACGTGCCCGAAACACTCGTACGAAGATACCCTCATTTACTGGATGGGACATTAGTTTTATCTCTTTGTTGAAAAAGGATATAAAAGGAAAAAAATAATTTATATTGAATATCGTAGTCGTAGGGCTTTTGTAAACCGAGTTTCTTCTATATAGGAGATTTATACTGTATCAGTCGGATTGTCCAATGCTGAAAACAGCCTCAAGCCGGGTTTTCCATAATCCCCACACTTGGCCAGCGACTTGGGGATCGCAGTTTAAGATATTATTTCCTAAGAAGGTGCTGCTGCCTAATTTTTTAAATGGTGGAATAAATCTGTTCTTGCCATTGTTCTACCTATATTTTCCACTTTAATATATCTACTTAATTACAAGACCTTCATTTGTGCAAGAGTTAGAATTAGACCGCTGCCGCGATGATTTTTGTTGATGTTGATGTTTTTGTTGATAAAATTGCACCCATATTATTCTGTGGGAGTCATAAGAGGCAACGAAGGAAAAAAATACTAGAAGGTTGGCAGCAGTGCCTTCTGAAGAACTGGCACCGTCTACTGCGAGCCTTAAGCCGCCTGCCAAGGTCGGGATAACGACAAATCAGCAGTCCTTGATAACCAGTAAAATTACAAGCACTTAGCAAAATTGCAGAGACTTACCAACTGTATGTCTCAACATACTAGACAACACATTAGACATACTAGAGTTCCCTTATTTCCTACCTTTTGAATAGAATAAGCGATCATTCAACCAAACACTGCAAGTGAATGTGTGGGGTACTATACATTGTTGTTTTTTTTTTATTTTGCGACAAATAAGAAAATTACTTTGTTACGGTTCTAAGCATTAATAAACACTGATTTTGAAAACATTTATAATATTTTACATTTATATTCTATTATATATGTAATTCTCTATAAAAAAAGGGGCACCGTGGTGCCCCGCGCGATTAATGACGACGTGATAAATAAGACCGCGTGTAACGGAGTGTTAATCATACTAAAATAACCATAATACTTTAAAACATTATAATTGTCTTCATACATTTCCGGCACATCCTAATAAAAAAAACATAATGTTTATAATCAGCTGCCACGTCTAGAAATAACGTAGGTCGATTTCGGTAACAACCAACTGTCCGTGTAAACAATGCGGCGTATGATAAAACTTTCCCTTTGTCCATGTACATATATCACGGATGTACGAATGAGATACTTCCACAAAGATAACGTTGCTCAGGTATTGTTTTGTTTTTCATACGCTATGATCATTATAAAGGTTTATAGGTAGTTATTTACATAGGTCATGAAATGATGGATAAGTCACCGGTCCACGGTTCCGGCTCCACAGCAAAGTTACTTTTATTCATTACAGTGGTAGTGTCACCGTTCTCGTTTTAAAACTGACACTGTGCTCATCACTCCGAGGTGCTAGTTCTTGTTTTGTTTGCCCAGTAATTTTACTTGATAAGGTTCCCTTGACGCCTAAAGACAATAGTGTTGGCACATTATTGCTTCGAAGCATGAAATACACTGCGATGGACCCTTTCTCGATGGGAACCGAAATCAGCACAAATATATTTATATATATCAATTTATAGATAGATCAATTTGCCGAGCATCCCGGCTATAGGGAAGGAACGGCGCAAGTTCGAATCTCGCTCGTGGTTCGAAAACAAATTCCTCTCGTTGTAATATTGTAAGTTTTATGCTTAGCAGGCGTTAACGCAAAAATTACAATATTACGTTCCATTACACTTCTCTTGATTTTTAGGATTTCGAACCTCAAAAGGAAATACGGAACCTTATAGCATCACTTTGTTGTCCGTCTGTCTGTCAAGACCCTTTTTCTCAGGAGCGCGTAGCGGTATCAAGCTAAAATTCATATCAAATACTCGGGTTGGATACTACTGTCCCTTAGAGCTGTTAAAAATCAAAACTCAAGCCAACGCAATTAAAAGATACAGCCGTTTATACAGCAAATTTTCGACACTGACAAGGGAATCAAAACCTACAGCGTACTTCCCGTGAACTCAGAATCTTGAAATTTGTTACGAAGCAACGTCTTATAGCACATATGTAGGGAAAAATGCGAAAAGCATAAGTTTTTAGTTTCATCAGAAAATAAATATATATAAAAAAATGTTATGGATATCATTTAGCAATAAAAATGCCATAACTTCTACTTATATACCCACAGGTTTGTATGGAACCCCCCCCCCCCCCCCCCTCAGTGCGCGTTTGACTCGTACTTGGCCGTTTATTCTTTCAAATCTCAAGTGAAATTCAACGGTAACTTTTACTTTACGTTAAAGTTTCTCTCTCTTCTGAGCTTAACACGTGCCATCTAAAGTGAAAACAAGTGTTTTAACCCACATGTCAGCCCTGAAATAGGTGCGTCTTAAGGTACCCGTCACACTGGCCGGCGTTCTTGTAATCCCTTAAAGTGCTCAAAGTGAGGTAAATAAGGGTTAAGTTTTATAAGCTCTCTGTCTGGCGTTGTAGATGGTCCAAGGAAGGAAACAGCAAGACCTGCCAATTGTTGAATGTATTCTATGATAATATGGGCGATGCCCCGTCCACCCACTGGACTTTCCCACTGGTGGGTGGACGGGGAATTCAAGTTTCCCCCTCCACCCACTGCACTAGAGTTGGAACCAAGTCAACTGCTTCATTGATATTACAAATAATAGTTTTGCTATTTGATTACTACTACTCTGAAGAAAGGCCTTAGACGTGACAGCTGTCAAAGTGACAGTTGATGTTGCAGTTTTCAGTTTCGTTATAGCTACACTGAGAAAAACGACTTTTGAGCTTAAAGCAAATTTGACCTTTTACCGTTGAATTGTATCTACGCAAGGTGAATTCACAAGTCTTAAGATGATTTTCACCAATCAATAAAAATGTATCATGTTTTATAATAAACACAACCGTCAAAAACACCTTCCGTAAAGTATTTTCAGAATTGAACTTTTTAATAAGATAATAATTGCAGTATTGACCATAAAATATACCTTACTTTTACGACGGTTTATATACGGTGATTATCACTATAACGTACGACTTAATCAGCCTCAGTCAATATTTAAGAAAGAACACAAAATACACTTTAAATGAAGACGAAAAGAAACATTCGCCTTCACTGACCTCGTTTAACGCCTTCTAGTTGGAAGGCGTTTTTGTACGTATTTACGTTTGGTCGGATTTTTGCCTTATACCATACAAATTGGCCGTCATTAGGGCGCTTTTGACTTTAGATTTTTGTCAGTGTAAACTAGACACAATAGCACAATATAAAAAGGACCAGAAGGATCACTCCGCTAAGATGTTTAAATAAATAAGCAACTCTGCTACGACGCAATAAAGAGCAATTCAGATCGCACACAGCTGAGTACCTAACATTTATATTCACCTACAACGCGCCTCTCTTTCCATTGCGTAGTTCTCATCTCTTCTGACGCGGTACGTGGGTTAGGGTTATGAATTATGATCTTGTACTCACATGCTACTACAGCTGTAATAGCATGTGTCTGTACATATAGTACCTATAACTGTTAAAGCAATTATAGGTATACATTACAAACATAAGGCACCTATTATTAGCAGAATACTATATATTTGTAGCTTTGTTCCTAAAGTGCGGAGTGCGCCAGGCCTGACAATAGCTTAAGTCTTACTTTAAAAGAGTGTTTAAATATCCGCCGATATTATTTTACTATAAATAACTGACTGTACTCATTTATTTTGCTCAAAATTGTCAACTTAACATCTATTATAGAGGTTAAAATCACTTATCTTGGAGATTAATAAATATGAATAATTAATACCGATCTAGATCGGTTATAAATTGAAATAATATAATTTCATTTCTCTCCTCATAAGCTCGGAAACCTGTTGTTTAATATTCGTAATATGCATGGAATAGTGCTTTTTATCCGCACAAGGAAAAACTTTTTAAAATTTGAACATATATATTCCAGTGATTTACCATTTGACCAATTACAGTAATTTAACTTTCCATTTTCAATTTAAAGTGACACTAATTCATTAATCTATTTATATTGCACCTAGCATTTTCCTTGCTGTAGATGTGTGAACAAATGTTTTTAATTCAACAGCAAAGTTACTTTGCGTCTCGAACTTTTGAAACCATTACCTTTACGCCGATGATTCTATATTTGAATCAATCTTAGACTCTTTCTCTTTCACTGGTTTTAAATACAAATACTCGCACCAAATAACATTTTAGCATCCTTGCATAACAAATAAGTACTGATCCTGTGAATATTTCCAGCCAATGTTTGGGAGTTATGTTTTGGGCATGTTGAATGCCCCCATCAGATAAGATCGTAAACGGTTATCGTCTAAATTGCGACATTGCTACTGCTCCTTCAGAAGCACTACTTGGCACGGTATTTGCGAGTAGCCGTATTTTTTTAAATATTGTCAGGTTTGCAGTAACGCCTGCTATGCGGATTACATTACAAAATCACAAATATACGATAGGAAAATCCCGCACATGACTTAAATTTTTCCTATCGTATATTTGTGATTTTTTAAATGATATCTTCTTAAACTATTGAAATTAAACAAGCCATTCTTAAACTATATAATACATAATATCTGTTGCTGGAACATATAAAATTAGCTATTCCACGTTCTTGTAGCCGTCTCCGAAATAGAAAAACGTTCAGCCTACCTAGAACTCGCACATACTATGGTCAGCATTCATCACTGTATCGCATTTGTTATTCATATACCATATGTCAGGACTTGGACATATTTGACTTCTCGGTACCTAGTTTCAAAAAGAAACTTCAAGAATTAGTCAATTCTTGGGATAGGGCCCGAGAGGCTGATATACTAAGTCATCCTAATTTATAAATTTATTAAGTGTGATTTCATTCAAGTTTCTCACTAAAGTACTTTAAAATTTTGCATACTGTGTCCACTTCGAGAAGGTGACACTCGCTCTACACATGTTTTTGTTTCTCTCGTTAAGCATAAAGAGTGTATCCAGTTTTGTGGACCAAATAAAAAAAATAAATAAAAAAAAAACAATTATTAAGGACTACAAATCAAGTATGAATTTTGGGTGTAAGGGTTTTCTCCTCTGACTTATACCAACCAATCCCTCGTACATACGACAATCGGATCCCGTTTTAAATAAATAATGAGGGAATGTGTACACCCGGCGCTGGCGTCTCGCTCCCGTAGCTTTTAACTTTTTAATAATACTTCTTTGGGTAATAAGCGACGTTACTTTTACTCATTTTATCGTTTATATTTGAAATTAAAGTGATATGTGGGTTGTCGATGTATTCCAGAGTATTGACTGTAATAATGTTAAGTAGTTTAATATTCCAATAACACAAAATCACCTCATTATAAGTTTTAATATAGTCGAGTCTGTTAAACAGGCCAAAGCTAAAATAAATGGCTCTCAAGGACAGCTGCCGGAAGACACTGTTAGGTGCTTTTCGGCATATTTTCTACTTGAGAGTGGTATCTAGCCAGACTGGGAGATTCGTAAAGCGCCCTGTCCCCATCCACCTATGCTATAACGACTGCCATATAAAGACAACATCCGGGATACGACTACGGCTTATCTACGAAGCACGTAAGCGCTCAAAATATATTGTTCATCTAACGTTCACCCGTCATAATACTCCTAGTAGCCGCAGCAAACGTTGTTTATTAGGTTGGCGTCACCATTGCGCTTTCCATACAAGCGTAGCGTCTAATATTAAAGATGAAGTGTTCTAACTCAGTGAACTCTTTGGGCCGGGCAATCAAAATCTATGCTTTTGGTTTGCCAGTTTTCCGTTTTATTATGTATTCAAAATCATTCGAAAAATAAATTGTATTTTTATGTGAATTCTTCTTAACGTAATATGTGTAGAAATTTCATGAAACTCGTATGGTATCCAACGAGATCTATAAAAATAAACAACAATACAATGTATCTCATCCTATGTTGATATTGATGCGAATTATTACGTCAGTTGTCAGTTTGAAGCAGTGATGGCTCAGTGGCATTGGCTATGGACTGCCGCGCAGCAGGTCCATGGTTCGAATCCCGCCCAGAGCTTGAGCTTTACCGCATGGTGGAAGGGCATTTTGCGAAAGCCCGCCTGGCTAGCGACCACCCTCAAGTAGAAAATCTGTCGCCAAGCATCTAACGGTGTGTTCCGGCAGCAGTCCTTGAGAGCCAGAAAAATTACAGGCTAATGAGACCTAACAACTGGACGTCTCAGTGTGACTGGCACAGTGCAATTCGTCGTTGACGAAATGCGTCTGTTATAGCCAGAGGTTAGTCCACTTAACATCAGGTGGGCCTCGGGCTTGTTCCGTCACAATAATATTAAAAAAAAAAAAGTTTAATATAATTTTCGTCAGTACTTTTATACCATGATGTGCGCATGTAAACACAATCAATTAAACACGTCTGTCGTACGCAAAGTCGCCGGTGAAAGCTTTAATGAAAACAAATGGGAAAAAGCACTCGACAAACAAATAAAATTTATCCGATAAGGTACGTTTACATCATAGCGTAGCGAAAAAATCCTAGGTCTGTGGTTTACATTGAACATGAGGTATTTCTACTGGCGGTATGACTTTTTTTACAAAATACTACGTACTATATACAACTCTACAGCTACTATATGAAAGCATTTAAACAACCTACACGCCATTGCAGACTCCCAAGCAGATCATATGTTCCAACCCGAAATGAGTTTTTTTGCATAGCCGATAGTGTAAGCCTTTGACTATTATCTCACGGAATGGTAAGTAATGATGCGGTCGAAAATGTTGTTTAGGCTAACCTATAGTCACTGGCTCTCAAGGACAGCTGCCGGAACACACTTTTAGGGGCTTGGCGACAGGTTTTCTACTTGAGGGTGGTAGCTAGCCAGACGGGCATTCGCAAAATGCCCTGCCACCATGCTGTAACGACTGCCATCGTATGATAACAATCGGGACCGATGGTTTAACGTGCCCTCCTAAGCACGAAAGCGCTCAGTAGTAATGCCACTAAAGGTCACACATCCAGCTCATGATCGCGGTGGACGTTGCTTAACTTGGCTGATCGGTTAAGAACATCTAAGCAAACTTCGCTACGAGTGCTTTCAGTACAGCCGTTTATTTAAGAGTAGAGTGCACAGAGCGCTTTCCATACAAAATACATTTCGTCATATTTAAAATACCAAGAGTTTGATCTCGATGAAATTTTGCACGCATTTTGCTGAGCCTAATCTGTGCCTCTAGTTTTCCAGTTTTTTATTTATAATATAATTTTTTCCTAAATGTCAAAATAACAATTCCCATACAAAACAATGTTTTCGAATTATTTTTGAAAAAACCTTTTTACGGAAAAAAAATTACGGAAATCTGGCAAGCCAGATGTTTTGCTTTGCTGGCAAATAGATATTAGGCTCGAGGAAATTCATGCAAAGTTTCACCGAGTTTGAACACTTAGTATTTAAAATATGACGAAACTCCGTTTGTATGTACGTGTACTCTACTCCTAACACATATGTCTCATACTCACGAGAATTTTCAAACTAAAATAGCTGTTTGTAAGTCGATAATAGTTCCTTGTTTCATGCATAAACGCCTGACCTGAGCACGGAGATTTCACTCAATGTGATTTATGTCGCTTAGACATTTTTTATGTCAGTGAAAAATCCTCCTAACAATGCGACCGGCACCTCTCCCAGAGTTTTGACTCCGTACAAATTAAATCAATTACGGACCAGCCTGGATTTTTGCGCGCCAAATGTCCCCCATTTGTCAGTATTAACTTTGTCCTTTGCATCGCTCATGCTCTTTTAGCTTTACTTTAGATGCGTTTAAATTGGTTGACTTGTTAGAGACGGAATGGCCAGTTGTTGGTGCAGTTGCAGTTCAACCCAGAGGTTTTAAGGTTCGAGACATTAAGATATTGATAGTTTCGTTAGTCTTAATATCTTCTATCATCTTACTATTATAATGAAATAGATTCAGGCGTGACTTTGGGGAAATCCATATTTAATAATAACAAATATTTTAATACAACAATTAAAAATAAAAAAATAAAAAATATATAAATAAGTCAAAGTTCTGTCTCAATCGTGCGCTTGAAGAGTCAAGACCTCCTGATGATGCTTCGTGTAGAATTGACACGCGTCGAAAATTCTTACTGTTTGGCTGGGTGGCGTTTGTGGTGTCACGTCGCCTTTACAGAAAAAAATGTCACTAGATATATATTTTTTTGCATATTTTATATCTTACTATTAATTAATTAATAATATTACTACAGCCTATATTATGTGCTGTTACTGTACATATTTTTTTTTACAGATAACTTTTAAATAACTATATTAAGGGCCAGTTTCAGAATGTTTGAGTAAGTTCCGGTTATACTACCCAGAACCAGAACATAAAATAACTGAATGATAAAAATGACAGTTAACATGCAGCGCGTTTCAAGCTTTAACCGATGGTTAGGCTAAATCGATGACTGTGAACGCAAAGATAGTGTTTTATTTATTAAATAAGTTCTGGGTAGTATAACCGGAACTTACTCGAACATTCTGAAACAGGCCTTTAGTATATAATTACATAACACGTAATTATTTTGATGTGTAGCGCGTAAAGTCAACTAGTCGATCTAGAAATTTACGAAATATGACTCCATTCGTCCAAAACTACTCCTCGTATTAAATATATACTCTTACTAAGGGAAATGCCTACCTGTACTTTCAAGTCGCGAATATAAGCCAAACTGATGTACAAAATAATTATAAACGTTGGAATACCAGATATTCAATTTTCAAATAACAAATAACAGAACCATTTCTACTGAAACAAAGCAAAGTAAATATTGGAAAATACTGTCCCAATTTTCTTTCTGAGCACTTCAATCACTTATTAAACCAAGAAATATATTTTTTTATTATTGCCTTGTTGCTTGTTAATCTTAAAAACCTTTTAATTTTCGAAGCACTCGAGAAGAGGCTTGCGTAGTGGTTTTTAATCTATCAACTATGTTTATACTAAGTTTTGTACATACATTTTACTGCTAGAGGCATACTAGCGCTTCCGTGCTTCGGAATATATGAAAACAAGTAATTCCTCATAAATTACCCGGTTGTGTACGAAAAAGAATGTTTTCTTGTACATAAATGATAGCGCGCGAAGAAAAATAATTCAATTAGTTATAGTTTTTCTTAATTGTTAAAGGCCTTCCAAAAAGGAGGAGATTCTTAATTCGCCTGTGAATTTTTATTTTGTTTGTTACTCGATTACTCCGCCAATATTATACTAAAGTGAATATCATCATTATTATGAATTGATTTCGATGATTTAAAGAATTGATGGCTCAGTGGCATTAGCTATGGACTGCCGCGCAGCAGGTCCATGGTTCAAATCCCGCCACGGGCTTGAGGTTCATCGCATGGTGGAAGGGCATTTTGCGAATGCCTATGTCAGGGATGTTGTCATCGAGCTCAAGTTCAATGTAGTTATCACAAGAAAAATTATATTAGCCTATCTAGCCTGATGGTAAACAATGATGAGGTCGAACGTGGTGAACAGGTTTAACCTACCGAAACTGCTGAAACACACCGTTGGATGCTTGGCGACAGATTTTATACTTTATTTATTGTGATGGTGATAGCCTTGCAGGCATCCACCGAATACTCTACCACACAAAGTTTGATTCTTTTGCCGCAAAATTGTGCCATCTAATTGTAAAATATGCTGCTTTTATAATAAAATAAAAAGGGATAAATAGAAAACATTAAAAAAAAACAATAAATGTTTACAACTTACTATGTTTATATGACGACAGCATAAAAAATATGTCTGTATCAGCCGGATAGTCCACTGCTGAAAACAGATTCCAATTGGGGGGGGGGGGATGCCATAATCCCCACGCTTGGCAGGCGGTTTGGGAATCGCAGTGTGAGATATCAGTTCCTCAGGAAGTGCTGCTGCCCACCTTCTGGTATGTCACCCTTTATAAATCCTGATTCTAATCCTGATTATAAATCTTAATGTTAAGATAAGGAAGAGCGGGTCTACCTGGCACAGGTATTCTATACTTAAAAGGTTGTCCCTACCTCAAAATTGTAAAAATGTTCTGATAAAATAAAAGATTTATTATTATTATATTATTATTACCCTTAGTCGCCTCTTACGAAACCCACGGGTTGAGATGGGTGGGTGGCATTCTAGCCCGGCATCGCACGGGGATTAAAAAATATGTACCAACTCATAACAAAAAATACTAATATCCAAAACGAAATCTCTACAAAAATAGAAACATCCCAAACGTGACAGATGTCGATTTTCCGCCAACACCCCATTAAAAAGAATTGATTGACATAAAAGGAAAAAAACGAATGAAAAGAATTCGGCATAAAACGGTTTGGAAGTTGCAAAATTGTTTTCAGAACTATGTAAATTTGTTTTTGGAATCCTTCAATTTGAACTAGGAAAAGTAAATATAATTTTTCCTTATATCATTAAAGACGCTAAATTATTGCTATAAATATATAAGATGGAAAGGATAATAGGTTACAAAATTACAAATTTACGAGAAAAAAATAGGTATAGTCGTGTGCGGGATACGAACCCGCATCCATCCACCCCTTTAGATGGGGTATGCTCTAACCAATTGAGCTAACATGACACAATGACTCATAACTCTAATTGTTGCTCTTGTTCTTCAACCATCGCAACATATCGGGATCTTTTCTCTCTTAAATTTGTAATTTTGTAATGTAATTCGCCAAGCAGGCGTTATTGCAAACACAACAATAATAAAAAAAAATAGGTATCACCAGAAACCACTACAGAGATTATTTTGCATGGTGTTAGGGCATTTAGCGAATACCCACCTGGCTAGCTACCATCCTCAAGTAGAAAATCTGTCGCCAAGCACCTAACGGTGTGTTCTGGCAGGTGTCCTTGAGAGCTAGTAATTCTAAGTTAGCCTGAACTCGACCACATTGTTACTTACCATCAGCTGAGATATTGGTCAAATGCTAGCCTAACAGCTTTAAAAAAAATAACGAAGTGCATTTAATAATAACAAATATTTTAAAAATATTTTATGAAAACTTCAAATTAATATTTTAATAAAACACTTAAAAATACAGAAATATATCTAGATACGATTCCTCCTAATTTTCCTGTTAAGCCGACGTGACGTCACAAACACCACGCAGCCAAACCGGAAGAATTTTCAACGCGTTTCGCTTCTACACGAAGCATCCTCAGGAGGTCTTGACTCTACGAGCGCACGATCGAGAATGATTCTATTCAACGAAGTGCATTATTTTTCCTGACTAGCTTCAAACTTTTTTCTAACCTCAAAGCTTCAATATCGCGCCAAAATGGCGACCATAAACAATCATCCTTGTTCGTTGGCCTTTTTAGTTCACCTGCAAGCGTTTGTTGATGCAACTTTGCATATTCAAATAGCTGAAGTGAAGCTCAGAGCAGCGGAACTTTACCCGTAAAACATTTTTGTGGTTGGATGAAAAAGGCGGGCATCCACGGACAAACCACGGACAAAAAATTTTAGAACAAAAAACCGGCGACGCGGTTTTGTTCTTACTTTCCACTACAATGGTTGTTTTATACGTACTTTGTTATATTTAAAGCTGGAATGGTGTTTTGTTATCCTCGGATGGATATTTAGTAAGAATTTGCTGATAAAGTTAATAAGTACTTAAAGAGCTTTAGAATATATATAACATTACAGTAAATATAATTGCCCACCAACTTATTTACGTAAAGCATGTGTTGTATATTTTTATCTGCACATAATACTGCTTCTTGTGTTAAGTGGCAGAATAAGGGTTGTTTCAAAATATTCAGATTCTGAAACGACGGGTCTTAAGATCCATCACCGAGACAGAGAGATGTCCGAGAAAGACAAAAAACCTTTATATAATACTCAAGTAGATATGTCGTCAAGCACCTAGCGGTTTGTTCCGGCAGCTGTCCTTGAGAGCCAGTAATACTAGGTTAAGCCTGTTAACACCTTCGACCACATCATCACTTACCTTCAGGTGAGATTGTGGTCAAAAGCTTACCACGAGCAATAAAAAAGGGGCCACCGTTATGACTCCAATGTGTACAACTATCGAGGTAAATGATTACGTGCTGCTCGGAAGTCAAATTTTTTGGCCGCCTATTACGACATCGTAAGCATACTCTCACGCCGACCGTTGTCGGCAATGACCATCTGGTAGTATCTTGCCATCAATGACCTGTCAGCTCGAGTATCTTTATCTCTTTAGGCTCACTCCGATTGATCACTGACAAATACAGTCGCAATATCGGTTGCTAAAATTGTACTGCAATTCACGAGAGCTGAGAGTGCAAAGCTCACGCAGCGGTAAAAAATGTTATCGCGAACAGCGCGACGCAATGCATACGGGGCCCACGCACGGCTCGCTGTGCAGTCAGCTTCACTCGGAGACGATTCCTATTAGCTACATACATCGTCAGCGCCAACAGTCAGCCTAAAATGATGATATAAAAAATACCAAAAAAATGGAACCGACTTCAACACTCAAATGTGTGAAATAAATTTTTAAAGTAGGTACCATGATGGTTTAAAAGGACCTATTATCACAATATTGTGCGCATGGTACCGACTTTGATTATTTCACACAACTTAGTCTTTAAGTCGGTTCCATTTTTTGGTAAAAAAAAAATTCACCCTTTTTAGTGACCCTTGCCACTAATGGGATCAATTGTCATTCAATGTCAATGACTATATCATTAAGAAAGGAAAATACTGTTTAGTTATTGGAGTGTAAATCAAAACCAACTTGGCCGATTTTGATGAAATTTACATGGACATGGCAAGTATCAGCTTTCAAATAAAAATCATCAAAATTGGTTCACTCAGTCAAAAGTTATGAGGTAACAAACATAAAAAAAACAGACGGATTTAGTACCACCTCCTTTTTTTGAAGACCTATGCAACTGTGCCAGGAACAGTACCTTCAGTCGTCAGGACTTGTTGGATAGAATTGTGGTTGTTGCTAGAAATACAATATCTGAAAATTGTGGTTTTCATAAAATACAGTGAAATACAGACGGACAACGTTAAAACCTCTTAAACTTTGGCTCCCGATACCACCACTAATATTGTTGCACGCCTAGTTAAAGCTGCTTAGCTTTGCGGTCATTTGAAATAGGCCAAACGTATTATACGGTATTGAAATTAAATTAAATTTTCACAAATTTTAGAAGACTTTCTACTGTAGTTAAATTTAATTCTTTCCTTTTATATTGCTGATAGGTAAGCCTTTGACAATAATCTCACCTGATGGTAAGTGATGATGTGGTCGAAAGTATTAACAGGCTTAACCTAGAATTACTGGCTCTCAAGGACAGCTGTCGGAATACACCATTAGGTGCTTGGCGACAGATTTTCTGCGTGAGGTTGCTGGTCGCTGGTCGCTAGCCAGGCGGCCATTCGCAAAATGCTCTTCCACCATGCGTTGAAGCTCAGGCCAGTCAGTGGGATTAAAACCATGGACCTGCTGCGTGGCAGTCTATAGCCAATGCCACTGAGCTATCACTGCTTCAAATTTTATTTTAGGTCTGTTTTCTATTTTTTTTCAATAATAAGATAGTTACTATTCATAAGAAGAAATATATGTGTATGCTAACATACTTTAGAACAGCAGATAACGAAGAAGTTGACCGTTTGCAAAGTTGCAAAGTGTATTATTTAATTATTTTCTGCCGTAACGAATAGCATTAAAGTATTTATATTTCCAATTAATTACGAAGTTATGTACATTTATAAAAAAAAACTACGTTTTGATAACTGGCGGGAGTATTTTTATGAACGATCAAAAACCAAATGGTATAAGATCATTCAGACCCAACCGCCTAGTTCATGATGGTTTTATGGTGACATAAGTAGAAAGCAGATTGCTGTTGCTGCTCAGACTTCGTTCCGGACACATGCCACTGAATGAATTTGCGCACCGAGTGTTCCGTACAAACCTGTAGGTATATAAGTAAAATATATGGTATTTTTAATGCTTAATGAAATCCGTTACATTTTAAAATTATCAAAAATATTTTTACAAATTTAATAAATTGAACTAAAAGAAAAAGAACTCCTTTATCTGTACTATAAGACGTTGCTTCGTACCAAATTACAAAATATTGGGCTCACGGGAAATACCCTGTAGGTTTTGATTCCCTTGCGAGTGTCGAAAATTTTCAGCATAAACGGCTGCATCTTTTGATTGCGTTGGCATAAAAGTGTTTTTTTTACAGTTCCAAGGATGTAGACCTGAGTATTTGATATGAATTTAAGTTTGATAACTCCACAAGCGCGATCCTGAGAAAAAGGTTCCCGACAGACCGACAGACAACAGAGTGATCCTATAAGGGTTCCGATTCTTTCCTTTTGAGGTATGGAAACCTAAAAACGGCGGAGGTAGTAGGTAGGTATTATAAACGTAATAATGAAAAATCAGTGGTAAGATTTTCAGCTCATAATAGAGTCACTAGTATAACAGGTTGATAAAGATTCTATTTCTTTTCCATGACCTATTTCCCACACCTAGGTTTGTAAGAATAGTTGCCAGTTTTGGTAAGTTCAAAATCCTTATTTTTGTGTGCTAATGGGCTGCCTAGCCTAACCGTGTTCATAGCCGGGTAAAATGCCATTTTAAAATGCCACCTACCACCACTACCACCCTCATGTAGAAAATCTGTCGCCACACCACAACGCAACGGTGCGGTGGGTTCCAGCAGCTATGTTTAAGGTTTCCCGAACAACATCGTAGTTTACATCATCACTTGAGATAATGATAATAAACAAAACTAACGAACAAAATATGGATAATCGTTAATACAATCTCGATGTTTGGTCATTATAATCGAAACATCATGCTGCTCGTAACTTTATTTCCTCCCATAAACAGGTCTAATCTAAACAAACAATAAAATGTAGCTCTTCATTCGCATTTCTCATTCTTTCTTGTAAATAGATTACCATAATCACTTAGAATTGTAAAAACACCGTGAGGACAGTGAAATAAAGGCAGTAGGTAACAGGCCGCATTTCTCAACCGATTTTCGGGAAAGCAGGTTTGATAATTATATTATGGCATTTGTTTATCAATTCAGTTTTTGGAAAATTTCGGCAGCAATATGGGCATATAAGCAACGCCTGCTCGTGATAATGTACCAGCGGGCGTAGCCCACACTGGAGACATATCTCCCCAGGGAGAGGATAAAAATCGTCTTACCTTTGTTTTTTTTTTACCCGGAGCTTGAACCCGTTATTGAATATGTATGTACGGTGAATTAATCATTTCTCTCTATTACTGTCATCATACTAAGCAATGTAAAATACAGTACATAGCATTTTATATCAATATTAACAAATCAGTATTGCTCATTGAGCCGACTTTTAGCGCGAATTACAAAAGTAATCCGATATTATGTTTTTCAATTTGCTATTAACTCCTAAGGCAAAGGATAAATTCTCCATGTCTGTGGTCAGTAGGAGACTATTTTATCTATATTCTGTATAAGTTCTTTTTAAAGCAGATATATTTCCCCGAAAATGTCAAAATGAGATAGTTTTATTGGATTCTGTAAAAAATGTTGTCTCTTGAAAGTGAATAAAATCAGATGCTACTTTTTTTATCTCCAGTCCATTTTAGATCTAATGAATGCTATGAAATAGACAACAGTGTCACGAATATGTAAACAAAAGAAATATAGGTCTACAACAAGAGTATCCCGATAATGGTTATAATGTCATATATCTAATTCAATTTTCAAAATGATACACTAAACTAACTGATTTAGTTACACTGTGTCACAAGATAAAGAAAGCATCGACATAATCTCATTAATCTTGTCCTGACAACGTAATTCAATGTCCCGTCAGGGCCGAGATAAGGCGCTTGCGAAGAAAAGAAAGCAAACTGGGATAAATAGAAAAAGAGAGGTCGCTGAACTAATCCGTGGCGCCAACACGGCAGACGTCGGAAAGAGCGACGTAAAAATGAGTGGGTAAAGTTCGAAAGTGCAACAATTTTATGGTATTACAACGATTGACGTTCACAAAGTTTCAGTAAGCTAAGGTAACTATGGATTTCTTCCTGCTGATGATTATTTACGAATATCGAATATGGTTGTTTGACTTCGAGATGTCTTTAATAACGCAGCATGTATTATGAGCATGATACCGCTACTGACTTCGATAAGGTTAGAGTGTAGCTTATTAGGCATGAAAAGGCTAATGAACGCCCTTACTGCTCAAAAGGTTCAACGCCTGGGTAGCTAACACTCTCAAGTACGAAATCTAGCTAAAAAAGAAAAGTCAAAGTTAATATCTCACTATCAGATGAGATAGTGCTCAAAGCTAGCCTATCTCAGCAATAAAAAAGTATGAATATAATATATAACAATGATCATTATGACAGATCGTGCATATAAGCTGCAATTTGCGTTTTGATGCTTAAATATCTATTCTGCCGGATTTTGCAATATTTGCGAATGGTAAACTTTGCATGGTGGTTGGCCATTTTGCAAATGCCCGCCTGGCTAGCTACCACCTTCAAGTAGAAAATCTGTCGCCAAGCACCTAACGGTGTGTTCCGGCAGCTGTCCTTGAGAGCCAGTACTTCTAGGTTAGCCTGAACAACATCTTCGACCACATCATCACTTTCCATCAGGTGAGATAGTGGTCAAAGGCTAACCTATCAGGCATAAAAAAAAAAAACTATCAACCTCAAGTAGAAAATCTATCGCCAAGCACAACAAACATCTACTAATGTATTCCGGCAGCAGTCCTTGAGAAAGTAATCTTGAAATTATAGGCACATGGGACTTAACAACTGTATGTCTGAGGGTGATGAGTAAGTGAAGAAATGCATCTGTTATGGGCTGTCTGGTGGGCCTCGTGCGCACTCCGTGACAATTGCATAAAAGAAATAAACTACTCAAAACAGAGAGTTGAAATACATAGAGTAGTTATACCTGAACACCACTACTCTAAAAACTAACAAGAATTTACCTATCTACATACCTATGCACATGTATATGCAGTTTGTAATGACAAGGAAAGAATATTCAAATAGTATGCGACATATCTGTTGTAAATAAGACATAAATAAGCAATATGTGTTACCACCGCACCGCCACGACACGTTCCGAATAGTTCCAATCACCATTACGCTGCGATCTCTTTCACTCTCACACAAAACGATCCACACATCTTGCTCATTCATTTCATTATTTCAACAGTCGCCTAAGATAAGCCAAAGTGACGATATTTTATATTTCAATAATAATAGCCTACACTTACGCGTGAAATGAAACATTTTTGTTATTTCCCACAATGCCTGTATAATAAGTGCAGTGACTAACGTCACAGGAAGGCATATTGTCCACAACTTTTCCTAAAAACACACGATTAGCGGAATCGTATTTACCGGACGCTCGGAAATGCAAGACTAGTAGCGACTACGGCAATTACCTTGCATTCGTCTAGTAAATATGGGGAGATCACAACTCATCTACAGTTAAAAAAATCTTAGGCTCAAAAGTTATTTTTTAAGTAACATGTGCAATACAAACATTGAGAAGTCTCTCAAAGTTATGTTAAACAGTCATAATATTGATGTTGTGCTATAAAACAACAACATTAAAAAACTGTATAAAATAAATCTGACTTAGTCACGATCTACCTTTCCCCTAATTTCTTTTAATCAACAACGAAAAGGTCCATCTTCCACACTCACCAAAAAACTTTTGATCCTAATTCATCACCATCAACATTTTGACATTATTACCTGACGTATATAAAAAGGAGCTTTCCCTCATCTCCTCTGATTAAGTGGGGGGAGTTTCAAATTATCCGGGCTGGAGGGCCTGTAGGTACATCTTATTAGATTATCTCAAGCTTTGATGTCCGTTCGACGCTTGTTACAGCATTTAAAGCAATAAAAGTACGTAATTCCTTGAAGGTTCGGAAATTGAGAAAGTTAACTAAGTGATTCGAAGGCAAAAAATGCTGTGAAGGAATTTCTTAATGCTCGCTTTCTCAATGGAATTTTGTCTGTTGTTGATTAGGAATCACAAAATACGTAAATTGATTTCTTTGAAAGTAAACGGGCTGCACCATTCAGAAAATTTGCTCGTAGGGTTGTTGAAACGTGGATAATAAAATTTATAGTTACAGATATACAAATTCTTTATATATTTATGCAATAATAGAATCCCACACTTACATCTCGAGTATTTCCAATATCGTCATCTCTATCATTGCATAGAAAACATTTGCAACGAGTAAGTTCAAATTTCAAAAACTGGCCAAGTGCGCGTCGGACTCGCGCACTAAGAGTTCCGTACAAACCTGTAGGTATATAAGTAAAGTTATGGTAAAAATTCATAATTCTAAGTCCACGGGTATTAACCCTGTAACCTTTGATTCTCTTGCGATTGTCGAAAATTTGCGGCATAAACAGCTGTATCTTTTGATTGCTTAGAAGTTTTATTTTTGTCACAGCTCCAAAGGACAGTAGACATGAGGGTTTGATTTGAATTTCAGCTGTATACCTCCACGCGTTCCTGAGAAAAAGGGCAGAAAGACAGACAGAAGGACAACAAAGTGATTCTAGCCTAGTATAAGGGTACCGTTTTTTCCTTTTGTGGTACCAAACCCTAAAAATATTTTGAGAAAACATTAAATTAATATTTTAATAAAACACTTAAAAATATGTCTAGTCTAGGAGTAAGATCTTTCTCGAGCGTGCATTCGTAGGATCCTTACCTCCTGAGGATACTGCCTGTAGAAGCGAAACGCGTCAAAATTTCTTCCAGGTGGGTGCTTGGCGTTTGTGACGTCACGTCGGCTTAACAGGTAATTTATGTGGAATTGTCACGAGACATATTTTTTTAGTGTTTCATTAAAATATTAATTAAATGTTAACTGAAAATAATTGGTATTATTAAATATGAATTTCCGCAAAGTAACGCCTAAATCTATTCATCATCATTTTATTATGGTACTTATTATAAATTTATTTAGTTTTAAGTTGCACTTATTAAGATCAGAAGTCATTTGTGGCACATTTAAGCATATATGTCTTGATATATAACCAACGTTTTTATTTGAAAACAAGAGCTATCTATAAACTGAATAAAGTTTATTGAAATATATAACAATAAAAATACAAAAAAGTAACATTAGTAAATTATAATTGATATATGATCTATACTTATAATAAAACTGTAACAGGACCAATTCTGTACATAGAAGATATTTAGCAAAAAAAATTTGAGAGCACTCTGTAGCTGATACTGATGCCAAAACAGTATTTTTTTTATTTTTGTCCGTCTGTCTGTCTGTCTTTCTGTCTGTCTGTCTGTCTGTCTGTCTGTCTGTCCGTCTGTCTGTCTGTATCCCGGCCGCGCATCACTCCAAAACTACTGAATGGAATTCAATGAAACTTAACACGATTTGAGTTCATACTACGACGAAGGTTATTGTATACTTTTTATCCCGAAATTCAGCATGGTTCCCTCGGGAAAGGGGATGAAAGTCAAAATGTTACTAAGTTGTAATTTATGAACGCGTAGTCCGATTTCAATTATTCTTTTTTGTTAGAATAGTGATGAGCGAGCCCGGAACCCCATGGGCAGCCCGGCACCCCACGGGCAGCCCAGCACCCCATGGGCTACTGAATGGAATTCAATGAAACTTAACACGATTTGAGTTCATACCACGAAAAACGTTATTGTATACTTTTTATCCCGAAATTCAGCACGGTTCCCTCGGGAAAGAGGATTAAAGTCAAAATGTACACTTAGTTGTCATTTATGAACGCGTAGTCCGATTTCAATTATTCTTTTTTGTTAGAATAGTGATGAGTGAGCACGGAACCCCATGGGCAGCCCGGCACCCCACGGGCAGCCCGGCACCCCACGGGCAGCCTAGCACCCCATGGGCTACTGAATGAAATTCAATGAAACTTTACACGATTTGAGTTCATACCACGAAGAACGTTATTGTATACTTTTTATCCCGAAATTCAGCATGGTTCCCTCGGGAAAGGGGATGAAAGTCAAAATGTACACTTAGTTGTAACTTATTAACGCGTAGTCCGATTTCAATTATATTTTTATGTTAGAATAGTGATGACCGAGCCCGGAACCCTATGGGAAGCCTGGCACCCCATGGGCAGGCCAGCACCCCATGGGCTACTGAATGGAATTTAATGAAACTTAACACGATTTGAGTTCATACTACGAAGAAGGTTATTGTATACATACTTTTTATCTCGAAATTCAGCACGGTTCCCTCGGGAAAGGGGATGCAAGTCAAAATGTTACTTAGTTGTCATTTATGAACGCGTAGTCCGATTTCAATTATTCTTTTTTGTTAGAATAGTGATAAGTGAGCCCGGAACCCCATGGGCAGCCCGGCACCCCACGGGCACCCCAGCACCCCATGGGCTACTGAATGAAATTCAATGAAACTTAACACGATTTGAGTTCATACCACGAAGAACGTTATTGTATACTTTTTATCCCGAAATTCAGCACGGTTCCTTCGGGAAAGGGGATGAAAGTCAAAATGTACACTTAGTTGTAATTTATTATCGCGTAGTCCGATTTCAATTATTCTTTTTTGTTAGAATAATGATGAGTGAGCTCGGAACCCGATGGGCAGCCCGGCACCCCACCGGCAGCCCAGCACCCCATGGGCTACTGAATGGAATTCAATGAAACTTAACACGATTTGAGTTCATACCACGAAGAACGTTATTGTATACTTTTTATCCCAAAATTTAGCACCGTTCCCTCGGGAAAGGGGATGAAAGTCAAAATGTTACTTAGTTGTACTTTATGAACGCGTAATCCAATTTCAATTATTCTTTTTTCGTTAAAATAATGACGAGCGAGCTCGGCATCCAGCACCTTATGGGCAGCTCGGCACCCCACGGGCATCTCGGCATCCTTATTTAGATATGCCAGCTTGCTAAGATAAAATTCTAAAATCTGGAACATTCGACACAATCAATTTTTTTAACTATCTATCTTTTGCCAGCTACATTTTGGAGACTGCGCAACGGAAGTGTACAATCTAATATATTTTTGTTCTACCGCCAAACAAAGAAAACCTCTGCAAAAAGATACCGTTTTATAATCGAAATTCCAAAGAAACGCACAAAGTACCTACTTTGCTTCAACATTTATTGTGCGAACCGCGAAGGAACTCTCTGAGTTACTTAACTACTGTCTTCTGGAAAAACAAGCTGGGAGTTATCAAACCCAAAGTAAAAAGCTCCTTTCCGAGCTATGCTTTACTAAGAGTGCTTCACCACAGACCACAGCGTTACTTAATATGAGATAAACAGTGCTCAAATGAGAATAATTAGTTTGCAGGTACGGCAATCGCGAACGAGGTCGCGGGTACAGCTAGTGCTTAATATATCTATTGGCTCTTGTGACCGAATTAAGTATTGGTATTGAAATTTGGTGTGGTAATTTTATAATAACACTAATTGTCGCTAGTCTTAACCTGCACCTAAATATTATCATGTAAGTAATCACTGTTAGTTCAATTTGCTTTCTAATTATGGAGAGACCTGATTGCCATTCAATCCACCTGTCACTCTGATTTCGAAACAGATTGATCCTAGTTTCAGTTTTCAATCCAACCGTAACAAACACAATGATCAGGTGCACGATCCGGTCGCAAACATATCATCGCAGCACTACGTAAACATTATCACAATTCTGCAAATTTGACCACTTTTCCGATCACCGATTATAAAATAAGATCCTCGAGTAGCAAGAAACAGTGTAAAACTAAGTGTTTGTGTGGGTTTTGAAATAGCAAAAGTTTTAGTTTTTTTATTCCGTTCCGTTGTTAGGTATTTGTCGAGAAATTTTCTACTTGAATAGTGTAGAGGTAGCTAGCCAGACGGGCATTCGCAAAATGCCCTTCCACCATGCGTTGAAGTCAAATTAACTTTATTAATAATTTGAAGCGAGCTTATCCCACCGCTAGCCTGTCAGGAGTAAAAATATTTTTTTGTAGTTCAAAAACTGTACAGTGTATGATATGAAATAATCTTTTAATTGTGTAGTTGGGAACTACACAATTAAAAGATTATTTCATATTATTCTGTTACCAACCACATGAAGTCGGTCATCAAACTTGTAACCTTGTTATCCAGCAGCTGTCTTTGAAAGCCAGTTTCCTTTATAGGCTAATCCTGTTTACCACCCTTAACCGCATCACTTACCTTTTGAGTACTGTGGGCAAATTTTAGCTTATATATTTTAGTTTTGGTGACACGTATGCTAGCCACAAAATGGAGCCAACACCCCAACCAATAACAACTATGTGCTTTGTTTTGTAAACGCAAATATATTTTTTATCAACATCTTGTTTTCACACTTATGTTGTTATAGAAGACATTGTATTGTACCGACCCCAAATCAGTAGAGTAACAATAAGAAAATTATCTAAAAGTATTAAAAATACATTCATCTGAACAGCAGAATCGAACTCTAAGTTGTATCCTGGAGTAGACAGTTTTGTTTCAGTTTATATCAGTTTGCTAATATAAATATTTGTAGAGCGATATTTAGGACGTATGATTCGTAGGTATTTCAAATAAATATCAAAATAACCTTTTCATTTTAAATAACTTTGCCTCAGTTCGTAGTAGACTAGATGTCAACGTCTTTAGGCTCAGATTCGTCTCTTCTGAATAATTGGAGTAATGATAGCCAAGTTGTTATAGCTATGGACTGCGATGCCACAGGTCCATGATTCGATCCTCACCGCCGGCTTGAGCTTCAGCGCATGGTGAGAGAGCATTTTATGAATGCTCGCCTGGCTCAGTACCAACTACAAGTAAAAAATCAGTAGCCAAGCAACTAGCAGTTTCGGCAGCAGTCCTTGAGAGCCAGTAAAATTACAGGCACATTAGACTTAACTACTGTAGGTTTCAGGGTGACGGGCGCTGTCTCTCTCTGTCTGTTAATCTGTTAAGGGAACAGGTTACCGCTTAATCAGTTGGCATCGTCAGGACCACTATGTCCTAGTTATGAATGAAATTCTATTGTTATCATTATCGCCGATGCCAATGAGTTAACATCAGGTGGGCCTAGAACTTGTTCCGGCACAATCGCAAAAAAAAAGGCGCTGACTACTCCATTGTGATTGATGTTTGGCTAATGTCGCAGAATTTGTCAAATTACAAAATTGGTATATATGGTTCTGTGACAGTGACAGCGTAGCCTTGATTAGTTTGCCGCGATAATACAGAAGGCGAGTTCCGTATTTCGGTACACTCGCAAACTGAAACAAAGCGAGCCCGCATCACGTTCACAGTGTCAATAGTGGTAAAGGGACCATTAGGACGTATTTCACAATGATCAAATTGCTTTGTTGTTTGTTGATTGAAATAACATTTTGACTAGAGTAAAGGATTTTTGGAATTGGCTGGGTTGGGACCGGTCTCCAACTCCTTGACATAAATGAGGTTTTTTTTATTCGTGATAGGGTAGCAGCCTTTGACCACTATCTCACCTGATGGTAAGTGATGATGTGGTCGAAGATATTGTTTAGGCTAACCTAGAAGTTCTGGCTCTCAAGGACAAATGCCGGAACACACCGTTAGGTGTTTGGCGACAGATTTACTACTTTTGCGAATGCCCGCCTGGTAAGCTACCAAAATGCCCTACCACCGTTCTATAACAACTGCCATCCTTAGACAACAACCGCGACCGACAGCTTAATGTGCCCTCCAAAGCACGGAAGCGCTCAGTGGTAATGCAGGCGGGCATTCGCAAAATGCCCTACAACCATGCTATATTAACAGTATTGGTTTATCCTGAATTATCAGGTTAACATCATAATAACTGTAAGTTTAAGTTAGATATAGAAAAATGTATTTGCACACGATTATAAATGTTATCTGTAAGGTAGTAATAAAATGAAAATAAATTCTTTAACGGTACCTCAAAATAAAAACATGTAGGTTAGCTCGCGGTGCCTAAAAAGCTAACAATATTTATAAATAACACATTGCCAGACGGTCTGTACAACAGAATGTTTAATCTTCCCAATACAATCTAACCGTAGTTTTTGTTAATCAGGCACCTATCCATGCCGCATCGGCCTGTGAATTATTGCAAGTGCATGCTAATGCACGCCGCTATCTAAATGCAAATCTCTTTACAGGCTAATTACGATCAAGATTATTTTGTTGCGCTACCGTTCAGAGCGATAGAGCGTTTACTGTTTCGTTATACGTTTTGTTAGAAGTTTTTTAATATTGTTTACTTAGTAATAAACAAATAGATGTAAAGATACGTAACATCTTTACATCCGTGACTTAATAATATTCAGGAAAACTTTTAACTTCTATAATAACGAAACGCAACTTTAGTTGGAGCTATGTGACTTAATCACATGAGGTTATATCATATTAGTTATTACATATTAAAACCACCGCATTTTAGAGTTCCGTACTAGAAAAAGGGAACCTATCACTAAGGGCTGGCTGTCCTTCTGTTCGTCGGACCTTTAAAGTACATAAGTGTGTCTTTGGAATGGTGGGTAGCTAGTTGAAATTTTTACAAAATATGTGTTAGTAAGGTGGATTGCCTGCCAACTTATAATAGTAACAAAAAGTTACAAAAGAAGTGAGTTTTTAACGTTTTATCCTTTTTGTCTTAACGTAAAAATATAATAAAAATATAATATATATTATATTATATAAAAATATAATCATATAATTTGGTATAATTTTAGTCCAATATCTATCGTATAACATCCTTAAAACTGCCCAAGTGCAGAAATTACGACTTTTTAGTACTTCTGTGTTCTTCTGTGTTAGTACGGACCCATGCTGTAGAAGTCTCGCTTGGCCATTTTTAATATTTTATCAATAACAATACCCTTTTAACCTTTAGATATACCGCGTAGGGTCGCCGGGCTAGAATTTCACCTCCCAATAAATCTTAATCCATTGGCATCTGCGATAATGATAACAATAGAATTTCATTCATAACTTGGACATAGTGGTCCTGACGAGGCCAACTTATTAATATGGGAATTTTAAAAGACGACGAAGGAAAAAAATATTATTTTCATACGATATGGTAATGAATGCCAATACTGAAGAGTATGAAATAACTAGTGGAAGTACCATATAGATTCAAAACACCGACATCACAGTAGCATGGTCCGCCTTCCACAATATACTTCATACATTTCAGTTATGTAAGACGGCTCAATTTATTTTTTGTGATGAAGACTGATTACGATATCATTCACTCACTTAAAAAGTCTTCATTGCCGACAACAGCCATATAATACCATTTAATCATCCAGGTAATCGAACACAATTTTCAGTTAATCGACTAAAACTAATAAACTACTTAACAGATTTTGATGAAATTTATATGGAACCACCTCGGAGGTATTTTCCAATAAAAAGGGATTATCAAAATCGGATTACTCTGTAAAAAGTTCTGCGTGGTCATACATAAAAAAATATGTATGTGTCGAATTGAGAGCCTCCTGTTTTGGAAGTTGGTTGAAATGCTAGAAGGTGGGCAGCGCCTTATGAACTGACAAGCTTAGACTCAATAGTAGTCCGGTATTGACAACTATTATAGACATAAAATATTCCTTTATCACAAGTCCTTCTGAAAAGTTTAAGTTAGAAGAAATGACTTAATCCTACGGGGAATAAAAGGCTGACGATATCTGGGGTTTTCCTTTAGAATATATATTCCTATACACATTTATTTTAGTACACGAGCGCACACGAAACAAGTATGGGTACAAAGAGCTTCATCTGGTTTCAAACAGCGTTTCTAATCTACGTTTTGTGCAGTTGCAATCCACCTGGCACCCATAAATACCTAGTCCCTCCTCTGCTTGCATACAAAGTATTGTTAGAATGGTTTATACTCCATAAACCTTTGCGCTGTAGATCCTATGAACTAACTTGTAGATGCGGCAAGCAATACCTTGAAAATGGCAATATTTTTGAGCCTAGTTATTCATTTTTAATATATATAAAAATATTTTAAATGTCTTAGTTTTTACTCGGCGGACCGAAAAAGGAGTGTTGTGTTTTCAGGATTCATGTATGTTTGCTGGTTTGTGAGTTTCTTTATTCCACCTTAACTTTTAAATAGCTTATCCGATTTTAATGTATGAGATATAATTAGATCATCTTGATAACGCAAATAAGACTAGGGTACATAAACAGTAAAAAAAACTGGCGGATTTGAGACGTTAGAAAATATAAAATCTACTGTACATATAAAATTTATAAATTCCAAAAATTTATGAATATTTATAAAATTATAGCTTCGATCGCGTTCGAACCAACGGCAGACGATCGGGGATCGTTGCCCGCGTGTAATCATCTGTAGAGCAGTTTGAAAATGTTGAAATTGAAATTTATATAACAATAAGACACGAAGTTTTCAATAAAAAATACAATAAAACTTAAATATCATTGCGACTATTGACTCTATTAACCTAAAACCAACGCAGAACGGACCGCTATCAGCGGCCGCAATTAACAATGCCGGGGCGGGTCGCTAGTACAAAATATAACGATATAAAAATAAATAAACACAACATTGCCCTGCCTATAACTTTATACTCAATGTATTTCAAGATGATGTTAGAATTGTAACGATAATCTGTATATTCAAATCTCTTCAGGCATTTTAAATCTATGGTGGAATAATGTTACTCACATACAGACATACGTATACGCATGTACCCCAAAAAACGTTGAAATTAAATGATACTTATTTTCGTAAAATATGGTGTTTTAATTTATTGTACTAGTCAAAATAATAAGTAATATCACATATTTAGTCAGAAACATAAATGAGATGCAAAATGATACGTTACACTTATTTTAGGCAGTAATTTAAGACATTACACTCATCTTGGGCAGTCGTTCAAATGAACCAATAATGAGTCGGACTTATACTACGGATGATTAAAATGATGATGAATGAATTATCTTTATATGATCATAAATGTAATAAATTGTGTGTGGGTACGGAACCCATTGTGAAGGAGACCAACTCGTATTTGGCCAGATGATTCATTACTATATATACATACATACATATATACAAAACAATTACGGGCACATGAGACCTAACAACTGTACGTCTCAGTGTGACGGACACAGTGCAATTCGTCGTTGACGAAATGCATCTGTTATAGGCTGAGGTTAGTCCACTTAACATCAGGTGGGCCTCGGGCTTGTTCCGTCACAATAACATAAAAAATAACATGAACACTTCTATAAATAAAATATCATTCAATTAACTTAGCGTTTGTGAGCACTACATTGTGTTTAGACTGCTACGAGTACGTACGAGTGCTACGAAGTGCTACGAGTTTTATAATGTCGTTTACTATTGTGATCTTAAATTAAAAAGAGAGAATGTATTTTATGTTTATAGCGTTTACATTGCAGCTAAAGATTTCAACAGAGTATACGTACCGTATCATGATGTGGGGAAAGCTAGAATTAAATGTTAGTACTCATTGTATTTTAGGTGACCAATGAAGTCTACGGCAAAAAGTAAAGTTTGTTTTGTCTTAATGCTAAGTCGTCTAACTATTGTATTTGCCCAATAATTACGCGACAGGTAAATGTCATTGCAAATATTTGTTGGTTTTAGGGGAACCATGTGCATTGGAGTTTTATTGCGTTTTGCTTTTCAAGATTATACGAGTAGTATGCTTTTAAATACGGGACTACCTTGTAGTGTTTACCAAACCTAAAGAGCGATAATGTATTTAAGTTTCAACATTAAAAAAAATAAAAAGTAAAGATAAATAACAAGTTTTTAGAATTATTAAGTTGGTTTCCTGTCCAACTTAATATGTCTACAAGCTTTTTACTTAAATGCATTCTACGATCAAAATACTTGCGGTATTACTCGTAGGTGTTACGTTCTAATGTTTTTAAAAAAGTAGGAGGTTTTCAATTCTTTTTTATTTTATTTTACCTTTGAACTTTTGACTGGGTTCACGGATTTTGATAATTATTTTTTATTTGAAATATGACGCTTGTCGTATGGTCTCATTTAATTAAAATCAGTCAAGCCATTTTTGAGTTAGGTACATTTCAATAACTGAAAAATATTTTCATATCTTGATGATCTTGATGACACTTAGTTGTTTTTTTTTTTAAAATAGTGGCGACTGTCCCCTCGGTCAGCCCGACACCCCACGGGCATTCCAGCTACCCATGGGCAACTCGGCACCCTTATTTTTTTTTTTTTTTTTTTTTTTTAATGTCTGATAGGTTAGCCTTTGACCTCTATCTCACCTGATGGTAAGTGATGATGTGGTCGAAGATGTTGTTCAGGCTAACCTAGAAGTACTGGCTCTCAAGGACAGCTGCCGGAACACACCGTTAGGTGCTTGGCGACAGATTTTCTACTTGAGGGTGGTAGCTAGCCAGGCGGGCATTCGCAAAATGCCCTACCACCATGCTATAACGACTGCCATCCTAAGACAACAACCGGGACCGACGGCTTAACGTGCCCTCCGAAGCACGGAAACGCTCAGTAGTAATGTCACTAGCGGTCACCCATCCGACTCATGACCGCGTGCGACGTTGCTTAACTTTGCTGATCGGTTGAGAACAGCTAAGTAAACTTCGCTACGAGCGCTTCAAAATTTAGTTTTGCAAGCTTGCTAAAGTCTCGAACATTCACCACAATCAGTTTTTTTAACTATCTATCTTTTACCGGATACATTTTGGAGACTGCGCAATGGAAGTGCACAATCTAATATATTTGTTCCACTTTCTCGTTTATGTCCATTTTAAGTACTTACTAAGGTGAAAAATAAATAAGTAAAGTATAGGATTTTACATTTGTTTAACTTCTTATGTCTTTCTTAGATCGAATATAATAGTTCTACAATATGAATAAAATTATTTTAGTAGAAACTCCTAAAATAAATCCTGCCACTTCTGTGGCAGGATTATCAAAATTTGAACAAAAATATATTATTTTAACTTAAGTATTTTGACTTAGGTTTGATTTACCCGTTCTTATCTTCATGACTTAACCAATACCTCAGAAAAACTTACACTCACAGAAAAGCTTGTACAGCACGGTGAATCAAAATTTTAGAGTTTTGTTCACAATCGCTCCCATATAATATAGTAACGAAATACCTACCGTCGAAAGTAAGTCTCGCAAGCAAAGCATAATAAAGCAAACTGTCTTCTCAAGCGATTGGCTGTGAGAAATAGGCCTCCACAAGCGTGTTACATTTATCTCAAATACTTGTCATGTGTCTCGTCGGATGAATTAAAATATTCGTAGTGAGAGAAAGGTAAGGTTAGGTTCGTACTGTGAGCGAAAATCGAAGGCCTTGTTATAAAGCTCTTAAGGATATTTATTCCAAGGCAAAATTGGCTTAAGACTACTTAGGTGAGCGATTACTATGGTTTGTCTAATTTAACTTGATAATTTTGACGTTTTCGTATTTTCTTAGCTAAACTGTCATACAGATAATGTTATACTTCATGGATGTGTACTGCCTTTTGGTAGTGATGTACCAGTTGTGCTACGCATAACAAACAACCGGTGTTGAAATAATTTCTAACATAATAAAACCACGTAAATAAGTATTTGCATTGGCTCTTTATTGACAAAACATATACTACTACGAGTAATGTTACATACTGATTGCGTGTCAGCGCTTTATTGTCAGCTGCTATTATGAAAAAATATAATTAGAAATCAAAAATAGTATCTATAACTCCAAGATTGTGGCAGCGCTACAGACTGCCATGTAGGTAGGTATTGTGTTGATGATTTCTTCTAATCTAGTGTATGTAATATAATTATAATAAATAAGTATAGGTAGGTATACCTACATACTTAGCTTTTGAGTAGTAGGTAATATAGTTAGATACTTTCTGTTGATTTCCTATAAACTAATTAAAACAAGACGCCAGGTGACCAAAAATTTCCGATAATGATACTGTTGTATACTTATCTCGCATCCTTAGCTTTCTTCTTGAGCTCTCATCTTTAGCTAGTATAGTGAGTTCGCATATCAAAAACGAAGTTTCGTCGAACATTTTCACTAGTAGCAAGCTAATCAACGAAAATCAAGTGATCCATAGGTTTTATACACAACCAAAGTGAAAAGGAGCCTGTCTCTGCATACAACTAGCTAGGATTTTACTAACGCCAACAGTAGAGCCACACCTAAACTCCAAGCCGCGTCTCATAGCAGGGTTGCCTGCAATCCGCACGTAGGTTTAATTCTAGTAATTTTCGAGCCCATTGACCGGGAAAATATGAATTCGCTGGCTATAGTTCAAAGAGCTTAGAGAATTAACTTGATGAGTGTTCTATACGTGTATTTATGTTGACAGAAGGTATAATTTAGATGTTTAATTAGCGGAAGATGTTGTATTTCGCTTACTTCTCTCATTGGGCCGTGAATGTTCTCGCGGGGACGGTAAAATAAAGATGGAAGTGAATCCTACAGCTGAGTTTAGCTTTTAGGATCGCAGTGTAAGATGGCAGTTTTTCAGAAGACGCTGCATTTCCCTTCTAGTATTTTTCCTTTAGTCACCTCTTACGATTCCCACGCGAAGATATATTGTATCAGCGGGATTGTCCACTCCTGAATACAGTCTCTCACATTTTGGCAGGGTTTGCCATAATCTCCACGCTTGGCAGGCGTTTTGTTGATCGCAGGATAAGATATCAGTTCCTCAGAAAGCGCTGCTGCCTACCTTCTGATGTGTTACCCTTAGTCACCTCTTACGACACCCTCGGATAGATATGGGGAGAGGGGTTTGACATTCTATCCCAGCACCGCACTGGCATCGCGAAAATATGTGGGGATGCAATTCTAGCCCAAGATCACAAGGGAGGCCCCTTGCATCCCACGGGGCCTTCACGTCCGGCTAACTGAGTCGGTAGAGCATGATACTCTAAGTTTACTAACTAGTTTTGTGCATTTTTTTTTTTTTTTTATGCCTGATAGGTAAACCTTTGACCACTATCTCACCTGATGGTAAGTGATGATGTGGTCGAAGATGTTGTTTAGGCTAACCTAGAAGTACTGGCTCTCAAGGACAGCTGCCGGAACACACCGTTAGGTGCTTGGCGACAGATTTTCTACTTGAGGGTGGTAGCTAGCCAGGCGGGCATTCGCAAAATGCCCTACCACCATGCTATAACGACTGCCATCCTAAGACAACAACCGGGACCGACGGCTTAACGTGCCCTCCGAAGCACGGAAACGCTCTCTTTAATGTCACTAGCGGTCACCCATCCAACTCATGACCGCGCGCGACGTTGCTTAACTTTGCTGATCGGTTGAGAACAGCTAAGTAAACTTCGCTACGAGCGCTTCAAAAAAACATACAAACATACATTTGTATTTTAACAAGCAAATAAACATACATTTGTTTTTTATTAAAACTGAAACGTGATTTTGCCATCGCTGCTTCTCTTTCACTCGATATGCAGTTCGACGATGATGTAATTTTAGCATTTGTATAGGATATTCAGTTAACATGATTGTTTTATGTATTTACATAATTATAATATACTCATTCAAATCAACTAAAATACCTTAAAATTAAAAATGTTAAAAACGACTAATTAATTATCTCTAGATTATTGTTCAGGTAGAAAGAGAGCTTCATAAACATTGTTGTAAAGTAGGTATCTATGCAGTCTATAATTTTTTCTATTATTTTCCGTATTAGCGATGAACAAGGCGGACGAAAACATGACATCTGTTCATAGTCAACATTGCTTCCTTTATAATACCGTTTTTTAGGGTTCCGTAGTACCTACGAGGAACCCTTATAGTTTCGTCATGTCCGTCTGTCTGTCCGTCTGTCCGAGGTTTTGCTAAGAGACCGTTTGTACTAGAAAGCTGCAATTTTGTACGGGTATGTAAACTTACCACGCCGACAAAGTGGTACTTAAAATAAATTTTGAAAAAAAAATTTTTTTAGGATATCTCCCATACAAGTGATGTGGTTATGAATTTTTTTTTCGTCGTCTATCCCATCGTGTGGGGTATCATTGAATAGGTATTTTTCAATAATTTAGGGGTTGCTAATACCATTTTACAATTTAATGCTTCATTTACGAAATATTCAACTTTAAAGTGCAAATTTTTGTTCCAGTAGGGCGTCCCCCCCCCTCTAAAACCTAAACTGCTGGCTTGAAAAATCTGATAAAATTCATGATGATATTGCAGTTCATGAACTTTCAAGGAAAATTATAGCGATTAAGATAACTTCATTACTTTACCAGTAATAGTCGTTGAACTTGGGTGTTAGATAATTTTGTACCAAATACAAAATTCTTAGAATAAATCCTTTAAAGTTACTAAGATAAAGTAGTGGAAGGACTTTAGAATCGATATACATACTTATGTACTATAGGAAGGGGTGGAGGGGGGAGAGGGGGGTTGTAGCATCCCCCGGGGGGGTTGGGGATTACGGAAATTATTAATTTTTAATAATAATAATATTAAAAAAATATGTGTATCTACATATATTGGAAGGGCTTTAGGTATGGTATATGTATATATTTTGTGCAATGGAGAGGGGGAGTGAGGGCGCAATATTCCCCATTGATGGGAGGGGGGGTTACAGAAACCTATAGTTTTTTTAAATACTAACGAAATTTCCCAAACTAAGCTTCTTCTTCATGAAAATAATTAATCCTCTCCCTCTCCGCGTCTCCGGCTTATAAAAAACACTGTAGGGGTAGGGCAGACAAGACTGCTACAAAGATGGGGGCTCCAAAAACAGCAAGTGACCCATTAAATATTAGTAACATTTTCTCGAATCACTTCCAATCAGTATTTGAACCCTCAACGGTTACCGACGGTTATAATGCAGATAATACATTTTATATTTCTGAAGATGATGCACGTGAACCACAAGCCAGATTTAACTATCAGTGATGTTTGTTTTACTATAATCAAATGTTTATCAAATCGGAACTACATAGGCTCGATCCAACTAAGGGCGCTGGAGTTAATAATGTTTCACCATAAGTTCTTAAATACACCGCTGACACCATTTGTTTTCCAGTCCAGCATATATTCAACCTAAGGATTATTAAAAGTTGTAGCAAACTATCGCCCAATCTCAATTTTGCCCGCCTTATCGAAGCTTTACTGAAATATTTAAAACGTAGACAATAACAAACAAACAAACAGTGTGTTTACTAAAAAATATTTTAAGTTTTTTAAATTGCTATTACTTGCCGATGACCTGAAAATGTATCATTGTAAAATAATAAATACTTATCAAGACCACTTAAAATTCCAAAAGGATCTGGGCAGATTTTTAGTGTATTTTATTAAATATAATTTTACTCCTAAGACGAAAAACAAATAATTTAATACAAATACAAATTAATTTTATTCTTCCTTACTGTGATACATTTATGATGAGTCTATGACTCTAAAACTAGGCTGGTGGCCTGTATCTCAAGAGCCAGGTTCTTCCTGGCTTTAGAGAATCTGTAACACATCTATATATTTTCTTTTATATATACTATTTAGTAACAATTCAAAATTGAATCAATACATTGAAACATATATACATATAGGAAAAATATTTAACAAAATTGTTTTTATTCGAAATTAACGTCATTTTGTATATTTTTAATAATTAATATTTACGTGTAGTCATTATTCTGTGGTGTAGTATTGGTGTACGAATTTAAGTGAATGTTTGTAAGGAATTTGAAAGGTGTATGTGTCGGTGCGTGTTTCTGTATGTTTGAGTATACGTGCACGTGAAGCGTATGTGATTTGTAATGTGTAATTTTACATATGTGTTATGGGATTCTAACTTTGATGAAGTTCAAGTCATAACGGATAAAGTAATAATATTAGATAGTAAATTAGTCGTTCTTGTAAATATTCAAAATATAATAATAACACGTGGTTTAAAAATATTTAATTTTGTCATAATGTCATCTAGTAACTTCAATAACGAATTAACGTATTTATTGCATAATATTAAACCATTATGAAGAGCTGCTAAATAAATATAAATTATTGCAATTAAACTCTAGAAGGCAACAATTAGATATAATGCTGTATGACCTATATCATAAGTCATAACAGATATGACTGTACAGAGTTGATCTATATAGAGTATATATATATGATGTATATATATATACAGTGTAAACTCAAGGGACTGTGCATTTTATGGCGTTATAGAGAGGTGTCGTTAAATGGAGAGAAGAAAAAAGTTTGTGAGGAACTAAGAAACTGATATTCCAACTTAATAGTCACGGTCAACAACAGTCTACACGTGCAAGCAATCACAATTTATAAACAAAAGAACAAATTGCTTAGAAAGTTATAGGTAGAGAGATAAGAAGAAAAAGAACAACAGAACTATTCTATATTATTATAACGGGCTACTACGGAACCCTACATTACGCGTGGCCCGACACGCGCTTGACCGCTTTTGACTCTACCTTCATTTTGTGGAGAGCATAGAAATCTAAATTTCTTTTCATAGTCTTAATGTTTCCGTATAACTAAGTGCGAACGGTTAGTATATTGAAAATCATGCTCCATTATCATCCTCAACGTCAGGTGAGACGGTGATCAAATACGAAATTAATATTAAAGTAAAAAAAAAAAATTATAATATAATTTGTGAAGGGAGTTTTAAAAATACCCTTTAACAAAAGGTTCCCACGGAACTCACAAAAAAACTCAAACAGCAAGCGAGAAAGACAAAGCGTTAGTACAAATTGGTGTCCCGGGCAGCGTGTGACGTCATCTCTCTGCCATTCACTCATTACTGCATGCTGACTGACTGCATAATGTAAGGTCAATAGTACGCAGACGGTCTTTCGCGCACGATAGAATTATTGCTTAAAAATTAACTAATCTCACCTGCTATACTTTCACCTTTCAGTTACTAATTGAAATACGCTTATGTCAATTATCACGCAAAACCATTTACCTCATTTTGGGCAGTTGGATAAACAGTATCCTATGGCCTTTCTCGGGTCTCAAACTGTTTTCATACAACGTTTCATTCAAATCGGTCTAGTAGTTTATAAGTTTATTCGTTTACAACGAATACATACAAAAATACAAATCTTGAACACTAATATTAGTGTAGAAGTAGATGTAGATAAAAGTTTGACTTTAACAATCCCGCGGGAAAGCATGCACATGTATAGTCTCAGTGGTACGTGCCGAGTGCTGACTGACGACGCATTGGATCGTGCAGACACGTGCCGTTGACGTCATGACGCGCGACGCTCCATCGGTCGCGCGACAAATTGTGCAAAAACGCTTGACTTGCTATTTGTTCGGTTCTAATGAGCGAGTTTTGGGCGCCTAATTTTTGGCGTTATAATTACAAATATTTGTAAAATAGATTTTGAAGTACTCGTGGTAGATTTTTCATATTTGTTTTTATCCTGTCAACTAGGATAAGCAGTGTTCGCTGCGGTCATTACTTAGATCAATGATGGCCGAGCGGTAATAGCTATGGACTGCCGCGCTGCAGTAGTCTGGTTCGATCCCCACCGCCGGCTTGAGCTTCACCCCATGGTGGAAGGGCTTTTTGCGATTGCCCGCCTGGCTAGCTACCACCCTCAAGTAGAAAGTCTGTCGCCAAGCACCCAACGGTGTGTTCCGGCAGTAGTCCTTGAGAGCCAGTGAAATTACAGGCATATGAGACTTAACAACTATGTCTCAAGGTGACGGGCGCAGTACAATTCGTGACTTGTGACGAAATGCATCTGTTATAGGCAGAGGTTAGTCCGCTTAACATCAGGTGGGCCTCGAGCTAGTTCCGTCACAATAACATTAAAAAAAAAGATTAGGAAGAGTGGCATTTAGTACTGAGCGCTTCCATGCTTTGGAGAGCAAGTTTAAGGACCGTTGATCCCGATTATTGTCTTAGATGTCAGTTGTTATATGGCTATGTAGGAGACCTTCGGGCGTCCTTTAAAACTCCAAAACTATGCATGGTGGCATTATGATAATGCCCGCATAGTTAGCTACCACCCTCAAGTAGAAAACTTGTCACTTGAATCTGTCATAACACCTAACAGTGTAAATGTAAGTCGAGCTCTAAAACAGCAGAACGCAAACCTTACCGTGGCAGGCGTGGTTTGATAAGTGTACCGCGGTGCAGCATCATTAAAAACCTTGATGCGACCAATCGGATGTGAAATGATTCTAAGCATCAAATATCAAACCCATCTTTGAAAATGACGTGTTTTGTTAATTATGAACTTGATGAAACCGTAATCAAAGCGGTAACTGTATGAGAGTTATATTTCTTTACATATTTATTCGTGGGTAAAATCTTGTTTTTTCCTATCATTGCTCGTTTCAACTACATAATATTCGTTACGGCTTTGTTTAGTCCTTTTTTATAACTGGGTTAGTCTATAGCCACCAGGCTGTTTCGTTTTCCATTAGGCAAGGTTTGAAGAGCTCGTAGCGAAGTTTGCTTAGCTGTTCTTAACCGATCAGCGAAGTTAAGCAACGTCCGCCGCGGTCATGGGTTGGATGGGTGACCGCTAGTGACATTACTACTGAGCGCTTCCGTGCTTCGGAGGGTACGTTAAGTCGTCGGTCCCGGTTGTCGTCTTAGGATGGCAGTCGTTATAGCATTGTGGTAGGGTATTTTGCTAATGCCCGCCTGGCTAGCTACCACCCTCAAGTAGAAAATCTGTCGCCAAGCCCCTAACGGTGTGTTCCGGCAGCTGTCTTTGAGAGCCAGTAATTCTAGGTTAGGTTATCCATCAGGTGAGATAGTGGTCAAAGGCTAACCTATCAAGCATAAAATAAAGGTGAGGTTATTTTTTTTTACGCTATTGTGATGTAACAAGCACGAAGCCCACCTAGCGTTGTTAAAACCTATAACATTAACAGTCAGTCTGTGGACGACGGACCGTGCACACGTTCCTCCGACCGGTTTTGCGCTTATCGCCTAGATCAGGGACTGTCAACGCAATTGATTTCACGGGTCGCAAATCTTTTTCTGTTTATAATGTTTAAGTGCAAGAGTTGTGGAGAAGAAGTTAGAGATGGTGCTCAGTGTTCTGTTTGCATGGGTCAGTATGACTTTGCTTGCGCTGGTGTCACAGAGACGGGGTATCGCCGACTGGGTGAAAACCGGAAGTTATCCTGGAAGTGCTCTTCCTGCAAGAGTGGCAGAGCAGTAAGCCCTTTACCACTTCCAACACCTCAGGGCAAGGAGTCCACTGTCAAGTCTCCAGTACCAGGAGACATGAGCGCCGTTCTTGATGAGCTGAAACGATTGTCTCTTCAAGTCGCCGTACTTCCAGGACTTAACGAGGACATCCAAAGCATAAAGGCTGAGCTTACATCACTTAAAAGTATAAAACCTGAACTCAGTGAAATAAAAAAGTCGATTGAATTCGTAGACAGCAAAATAGGTGCTTTATCTGATAAGATTTTGGAAATGGAGAAGGACATACAATCATTACATAAGACGAAAAATGATGTTGAAAATCTGCAACTGCGTGTTCAAAATCTGGAAAGCCAGCTACGAGATAATGAGCAGAGATCACGTCTTAATAACATCGAAATAAAGGGTGTTCCGATGGCAAACAATGAGAATCTATTCGAAGTCTTTTCAAAAATCGGATCACACGTGAAGTGCCCAATACCTAAGGATCAAATTAATTACATTGCGAGAATACCTATGCGCAATTCCAAGGAGAATAAAACAATTGTTGTTAATGTTCATAGCAGGTACCTAAAGGATGATTTTGTAGCGGCAGCGAAAAAAATTTCAATGACCCCGGTGGACTTAGGACTTAAGGGCAGCACTAGGATATTTATCAACGACCACTTGACACTTGAGAACAAAGTACTGCTAAATAAGACCAAAGCATTGGCAAAAGACCGGGGGTTTGCATTCACGTGGGTGAAAGGTTGCAAGATTTTCATCCGAAAAGGCCCAACATCCCCTGTCATGGCCATTCGAACAGAATTGGATTTAAAAAAACTTTAATGTTATGCTACACTGTATGTATAATATCTTGCAATATTATCTGCGATCCAAAGTTTACTAGTACTGCTTCACTATTCAATGTTGTTGTTATGCGTTGCACTCTTGTCCGCTTGTTGTTACCCGCAATTATAGTTCGGATTAGTCAGCCGGCCATTTGCTATTGTTTACGTTATCCTTTTTATTATTTAATCATCACTATATTTTTTGCCTTTTTATCATCTTTTATGTTGCTTTTTTCCTTTGACAGTTTTAATAACGTCTCAGCACTATTTAATATCATGCATCTTTTTATATCTATGCAATACCTAATAAACTTTTCTGTCAACAATGCTCCCGGTTAGTATATACTACCAAAATGTACGTGGTCTCCGTACTAAAGTAAGCATATTATATAGAAATGTATGCCTTAACTCGTATGATATTATTTGCTTCACGGAAACGTGGCTTAATGATAGTTTCTTTGATAGTGAATTATTTGATGATAGATATGTTATTTGGAGAAGAGATAGGGATTTTTTGGGAACAGAGCAGAAGAGGGGAGGCGGAATTTTAATAGGAATTCGTCGTGAACTTGCAGCTGAGAACCGGCCTGAGTGGTCTTCGTCTGCCGAGGATCTGTGGGTTACTTTGACCATCCGCAATCGTAATCAATACTCAACTTATAAAATGCATATTTGTGTTGTATATATATGTGATGAGAATTTAGGTAATTCAATGCAAACACAACTATCCAATTTCTCTGACAACTTGTCTAAAATAGTTTTAGATAATCCACTCGATAAGGTCATTGTATTGGGCGATTTTAACATGCCGTATGTTTCATGGTTACCCAGTGATGATGGATGCTCTTTGGTTCCTGGGAATTTACAAGGTGCTCATCAATTCGATCTAATTGATAGCCTTAATACATGTAATCTATTACAGTATAATTCTATCCTAAATAAGAGTTATGGCCGCCTTTTAGATTTAATTTTCTCAAATAATGACGTCACAGTGCATGCTTGTGACTGCCCTTTGGTGCCTGAAGACCCCCACCATCCATCTTTGTGTATAACTGCTGAGTTTGTTCAATTGCACACAATAAAGCCTCTTCCTTATACCAAGTTTGATTACATAAACGGAGACTATCACTCGATCTGTACTAAGCTTGACGCTATTGATTGGAACTCTGTGCTGAAATGTGGAACTGTAGATGATGCTGTATCTTTTCTTTATACTACGATTTATAGCCTCCGCGACACATATGTTACCTCGAAAACTGTGGTACCATCGTGTAAGTATCCTTTATGGTACGGGCGACCTCTAATAAAACTTCTTAAGGAAAAATCTAAATATCACAATAAATTCAAAATATACGGCAACTTAAGTGATCGGGATACGTTTGTTATATTGCGAGAAAGAGCGCGGATAATGGAAAGTGATATGTACAAAAATTACATAATAAACATTGAATGTTCTATAAGAAGGAACCCACGCACATTTTGGTCTTATGTAAAGAGTAAAAATCTCTCCAACACTTACCCCGCAGTGATGCAATTTGGTACTCGCTCTTCTGATCAAGGTGATGTCATATGCAATATGTTTTGTGAATATTTTCAATCAAACTTTCTTCAAAATAATACACCGATTGATTGTATAGAGTTTAATCAACCACAATACCATACAGCGTCTTCTGCTGATATTGGTATGATTGAGGTGCTTCCAGCGGAGGTTCTTAAACTTTTCATGTCCTTAGATTTAAATAAATCAGCGGGACCAGATAATATCCCCGCTATTTTAATAGTTAAGTGTGCAAAGAGCTTAGTTTTACCCCTGTGTCTATTATATAGCCGCTCTTTATCGGAAGGCGTTGTACCTTACAAATGGAAGTCGGCTTTAGTCACTCCCGTTCATAAAAAAGGACCAAAAAATAATATAGAGAATTATAGGCCTATATCTAAATTATGTCTGTTTGCTAAGATACTTGAAAAAATTGTCTATACCCAATTGTACAGCGCACTCAAGCATGATCTTGCACCTCAGCAGCATGGTTTTTTAAGGGGCAGGTCAACTACATCTAATCTCTTATTGTGTACCGAGTTCCTGTCTCGTTTTATGTCTGAACCCTCTCAAATAGATGTTATTTACACGGACTACAGTAAGTGTTTTGACAGAATCGATCATTTGCTACTATTGAAAAAGCTTCAGCGGATAGGTATAAGGGGAAACCTTTATAGGTGGTTCACGTCCTATATCCAACAAAGATGTCAAACTGTAGCTCTTGGCGGTTACTCGTCCATGTCCATGTATATCCCTTCCGGAGTCCCGCAGGGATCTTTATTAGGACCGTTACTTTGTACAATATTTCTGAACGACATCTCTTCATGCTTTCGTTATTCTAAAATTCTGTTGTACGCGGATGATGTGAAAATTTTACATCAAATTAAAACTATTGATGATGCACACCGTCTGCAGGACGACTTGCATAGATTTCAAAATTACTGTATTCAGAACAAACTAGATTTAAACGTGTCCAAGTGCTACATTTGTTCTTTTACTCGTAAGTCAGTCATTATCAATTTTGAATATGCAATAAAAAACTCACCAGTCACAAGGGTTGATACAATTAAAGATCTAGGAGTTTTTTTTGATAGTAAACTTTTATTCGACGCACACGTAAGCAACATTGTAAGCAAGGCATCTCGTGTACTTGGTTTTATTTTAAGAATGTCTAATGAGTTTTCCAGTTTAAAAACCTTTAAAATCCTTTATTGTGCATACGTTCGCAGTCACTTGGAATACGCATCACAAGTCTGGAACCCTTGTTATGAAGTATATTCTATGCGCTTAGAACGTATCCAGATGAAGTTTCTTCGTTATCTTCAGTTTCGTGCAAAACTGTACCTTCCGGATTATTTAGCTAGATGTCGTAAGTTTCATTTCTTGCCTCTCTATGAACGAAGGAATATATCCGACCTATCATATCTTCTTAGCATTGCAAATGGCACGGTGGACTGTTCTGAGCTCCTCGAGCTGATAGGATTACGCATTCATACAGCTGTATTGAGAAACCCCAGAACTTTATCTGTTCCGTTAGCTAAGACAAATTATAGGCAAAATGCATTCATTATGCGTGCAAGTGCTTCATTTAACAACTTGACAGATAAAGATATTGATTTATACAATACCTCAACTACCAAATTGAAACGTTTGTTTAATGAAAAATTCTTCTGTACTAGTTGATTTGAACCTTAAGTATTGTATTGTATTGTTTCATTATTTTCATAAGTTAGTCGTCCACTCAAAACATTTTGTTTTATAAATATTTTAACCTATAAGTGGAAACTTGTAATTGGCCATCAGCATTACATGTGTTTTTCATGTAGTATATAAATGAATCATTTAATGTTATTTGCCTAGCTGTAAGTTTTCTGTAAAATTCTAAAATAAAATAAAAAATAAAATAATAATATTAAAAGACATTACATACAAGCGAAACAGTAAGTGCATTTCTGTATTATAACTTAAAATTGGTTAGTAGATTTCTTATAAATAAAACTATACGTAGCGTTTCACTTCTCACATATTAATAACCCGCATTTCAAAACTTCAATAGCTAAATATCCTACATGTCCATACAATACACTATACAGTTACTAAAACTCGATCAAAAAAATGAACCTCTACCTGGCAATTCCAATTATGTACAATTTTTTATCCACCGTTGCTTTTTGATGATACACAAAAAGGCTTTAAAAGTCTTTAAAACCTCAAAAGATTACCTTTGACGAAACTTATTTCCACTGAATAAACCTTTGATTAGTCCCACCTGCATTTTGAATCCTCAAAAAGGCGTGATGTATCCAACTGGGGCTATTCTGCTTCTTTCATAGTCGATAAAACTGAATGAACATTTAGATAACGCCACCAGATGGCGGCTTAAAGATTATAGGTGTAGATCTATGTGCAGCAAATGAATAACCCAAGATCTCTATAGGCAGAGACAGTGTGACCATGGTAACACTTTGAACATGCGTTTTTTTATGTCATTTTGACTGAACCGTCTCAAGGCCCACCTGATGTTAAGCGGACTAACCTCTGCTCCTCCTATAAAATATCATGAATTGCACTGCGCCCGTCACCTTGAGGCATAGTTGGTAAGTCTCATGTGCCTGTGATTTCACTGGACTCAAGGACTGCTGCTGGAACACACCGTTAGGTGCTTGGCGACAGATTTTCTACTTGAGGGTGGTCGCTAGCCAAGCGGCATTCGTAAAATGCCCTTCAAATTTATCAGGTCTTCGTCCAGCCAGTAATGTTTTTGTTTTTAAGACTTTTTTCTGATGGTAAGTCATACCAGTTACCAGTTTCAGGTGCTATACAGAGCTGGGAGTAAAAGTTTCCTTGAAGCACTGTGCCGATGTTCAACGGTTTTGTCAGCACCAACAGTAGGCACTCTTGTTTGAAAATAGTCTTCATGATCATCATCAAATCACCGTTGAACAAAGGACACCTCCATTCAGGTGTGGTTTGCCATAATCCCCACTCTTGACAAGCGTCTATGGGATGGCATTTAATGGTGTTAATTTCTCAGGAGGCGTTGCTGCCCACCTTACTGTATTTTTTCTTAGTTGTATCTTACGAAACGGGAAGAATAATGTAATATGGGTAAATATGGGAGAAGAAATTCTATCCTGGCACGTCGCAGGGAGAATAGTATTACTATTGATTTCTAAGCGACTAAATCAGTGTCATTATGAGTCTATTACGACACGATTCATACATATACTAGTAATTATCCCCCTTTGAAAACATTCTTTCATATTTGATACAATCTCTGATACATCAAGCGCAGATCACAGGCCTTGTTAAGGCGACGCGTGCGCCGCACGTGATCAGAGCAAAGTGTCCTAATTGATAATGCTTACCCTTAATTATACCCTTCGTATAGTTTCAGGGGGCTCTAATTGTACTGTAATTGGATGTGACGCGAGTTGAATATGTATGTGGTAAAAAGAAGCAATTAGTAAAATGTGGGAAAATACTTTTTTTTTTGTAATTTTTTTTTTTATTGGAAGATCACAAAACTGGAAATACATCGTAGCTTACATAATTAAAAATAAATATAAAATTAACATTGGAATACGTACTTCCTTCAAGAAGTGGACCTAGCATGTGTATTACATCAAACTATTCAATCTAATTATACGAGTATAGTAATAAGCAACCAGCAAACAATATCATTGGTAATGTTGAAACTGTCTATTTCAAAATCTGGTGCAAAAAGATGATGATTTTGAATAATTGGTGAAACAAACAATTAAAGCGATCTATTCAAAATACATTTCACCGAGGAAAGCGAACCACGGTGAAAAATATCGAAGTCTTGCTTAACGGTATCGTAACTTTCACACATACGATAAACCGGCGAGTGCTTTAACATATTAGTTTTACAAATTGGTAGAATAAAAGTTTTTCTATCCGATAGGCGGCTACCAGGACGCGGAACTTTAAGTAATAACTTGGGAGTTAGTTCTGGACAATCAACTAAGTTATTTATAAGCTTGAAAAGCATCAGAATGTCTGCCATTTTACGGTGCTTTTCAAGAGACATGACATTATAGTGATTAAGCCGAGATTCGTAGGAATGTAATAAATGGCACAAGTTATCCCTGTATGTTACGTGGTACATAATATTTATTTGTACTTTTTCTATGTTGTTAATGTGCACTTGGTAAACAGGACTCCACACCACACTGCAGTATTCTAAGATGCTTCGTACTAAAGCGTGGAAAAGCAGTAGTGAAAGCCTAGGATTGCGGAATATCTTTGTCTGTCTCATCAGACAGACAAAGATATTCCGTGTCATCACAAAACCTCCAATTTTGTACGATTTCTTAATAATATGATCAAAATGATTTCGGAAACAAAGCTTGTTATCGATAATAACCCCCAAATCTCGTGTTGATGAAAGCTCTGCTAACGGTACCCCTTTAATTTTGTATTCAGCTGGGAAAGGGGTATTTTTACTTTATTTCATAGCACACTTCGACTTCTTCCGCATAGGATTTGGTAATAATTTAAAGTATTCTCTCTCTATAGAAATATTTTGTTAAATGTAAGCTGTATTAAATAATATTATTATTTTAGTAGGTACAAAATGTTAGATTTCGAGTGGGAAGCGAACCCACATCACCTGATTTTACGCTCCGGGTTGCCTTAACCACTAGGCCATCGAGGATCGTTCCTCTGAGCCGAAATTATGTACTCTAATCGTATCACCTTAACCGTCAAAGGGAACGCTGCGTGGTTTTCAACCAGATTTCTAAACTTCATATGATCGAAATCAGTGCTTTTTCAGACATAAGCCTGTATGTCACAAATTAAAACGACAGGAAAAACTGAGTTATGAGTCATATGTCATGTTGGCTTAGCGGTCAGAGCGTACCAAGACTATAGGTGTGGATGGCGCAGATTCGAATCCCGCATATTACAATATTTTTTTTCTCTTTGTGACTTTATAAGTAATCCGCAAAGCATGCGTCATTGCAAATATAAAAATATTAAAAATAAGCTGTCTGTTTTTTGTGGGTACATAAAAGGATAACACTTCACATCATCCTACTCACATAGTCATTGGGTCAGCACATTTTTTTTCTGTATTAACACAAAGAAAGACACATAGCAACATATTAACAAAAAACTATTTGTTTTGGTAGCTGTCCATAGGAACTAGTTCTAAGTTTAAACTGTTCTTCGACCACATGATAACTTATTTTCTATCGATCATGGTCAAAGGGTAGCCTAACAGCGAATGGTACGTATTCCAAAAATGCGCACGAAGTGATTTCGCTCTTCAATCACTATGCATACAGCTGAATTACAGAACACCCAATCAGCGTCTCTGTTTCTCGACGGATACAATTTGAGAAAATTCAAGTATAACCCGGCTTAGTAAAGAAACGGATTAAAAATGTCGCCCAGACCTTTCACCTTTCACTTGCACACTATTGCTGTCTAAAGTGTGCAAGGGAGAGGTAATGATTTTCGCCGCCATTTAGTTAATTTCTTCACTAATCCGAGTTTGTCAAAGAGCATATGTATCTTTTATTACGTAAAACTTCGGTCTTGCGGCATATCAACATTCTCTCAGTCATTACATACATTCATTCTAAAATTAACAACACGAAAGTGAGTATTTTTTAAGTTTTTCACATAAAGTACTCTTAATGTTAATAATTTTTTAAATCCTTATTAAACTACAAACTAAAAACAACACTACAACAGCTACTAAAACAAAGGCATCGTCTTTGGATGGCAGTCGTTATAGCATGGTGGTAGGGCATTTTGCGAATGCCCGCCTGGCTAGCTACCACCCTCGAGTAGAAAATCTGTCGCTAACCACATAACGGTGTGTTCCGGCAACTGTCCATGAGAGCCAGTAATTCTAGGTTAGCTTGAACAACATCTTCGACCACATCATCACTTACCATCAGGTGAGATAGTGGTCATAGGTTAACCTATGGCATTTAGGCAACCTAAAGACCATTGCAGGCCTACAGGAAGTCCAAAGCTCCAGCCCTAACTAATGATAATTGAATTTGGTACAGAGATAACCTGTACTTTTAAAATGGACACTGGTTATAAATAACAATAATTTTAGGTCTTAATAGAGTGCAATAAGTCGAAATGAAACGAAATCATTGTAATATATCGACCTTAAAACAAATATTACAGAAAATATATCATACCTGTCAAGCTATAAACCTTTTATATTCAACATTTAAGTCGTTCTCGTATCGAAGCTTCTCGTTCGTAACAAATCTTCGTGGCATATGAAATATTTATTAAGTATCCGTTAAGCTTGTTCTACATTTTGCGACCGCAGCGCCTTTGGTAGCAAATACGATTTCCTGAGAGGCTTGAATCTGGACGACCATCTGTGCCCGTATCTTGGGGGTATACACACGGTTTGGAAGTTTGACAAGCAGACTGATGCTTAGCTATATATCTCCGTGCTATTTTTCGCTTAAATCGATCTTTACTAATAGGTTTAACATAGTTATATCTATAGTATACTGGTTCGTGACTTAATCCTGGGCTAAATTTATAAAAAAAATTACTTTGCGTGCGTTTATGATGTTATAAACGTTAAATTACATGAAATTTTGTGAAAAAAAGAAGGATTTTATTACTTTTTTTTCAATCACAATTTGATTTCAAATCGAGTCTAGTTTCTGTATAATTATTTGTTTAATTATTAATATTATAACTTAAATAGATATACATTTTATATCTATTTAAGTTATAATATATTCTAAAACACTACTACTACAAGGCGCTAAGTATTAGTGATTTGTAGTAATTTCTGTTCTATTACAGGAAATGTCAAAAGATGCGGTCCCTATTACATAGTAATAGGTAGCCCATAACCACGCGACTAGGAGACACTAGGTATAAAATCAATCTCAATAGTAAAAAATATTATATACATTGATAAAAAATAATATAATCTACAATATTTTAATTAAACTCAATATGTTTTATTTTACGACTTCTGCAAGTGGGAAATAATGTCTTTGCAAGTAATTGTTTGCCTAACTCGGAACCCTTGTTGCCCAGCATTACGAGGTCGTTAAAATTCAATTGTTGCGGCCCTCCCGGTCCACCTCGGCCCTCTATTGATGTAATAAGTCCATTGAGACTGCATAATTGCAAATCATTTGAGGGTTTTTGCGGGTTTTGTCGTGTTACGCCACCATTGGGGTCTACAAGACCCCTATTGTGCTGAATCGCAGTTTTTTGGAGAATCGACACAGTTGGTAGAGGTCCTTTGATGAAGACATCATGGGAGGTGAAGCAAATGGTAACGTGGTGATTTTTCAAGTGTTTTATAAAATAATTAATTTGATGTTTACTTCAAATACTTTTAAATGTTTTGTTATTATTAAATATAGATTTCCGCAAAGTAACGCCTGAATCTATTCATTATCGAAAGTTTTTTTATATAAAGGAATTAGGTATTTGTTGGGCTTAAACTAGATTAAGGGTAAAAATACCATAGATTTTGCCATACGAATAAATGAAACACGCGCACACATATAGTACTGATCTTGAAAGACCTGAGATGCTTTTCTGGCTCGAGTAAGGGAAAGTAAACAATTTATAAAAGAGAAAACTTTTTACACAAAAGAACCGACTACAAACATAAAATACACATTGTTAGGGATAATTAAACTACTACTTGTTAGATCTCACTCAAATTTAAATGGGACCACATGACAAGTTGTCTACCAGATGTCGAATATGAAAAAAAGAACGTTAAAATCGGTACACCCTGCAAATAATTATGAGGTAAATGTTTATGAAGCAAGGATTCCCGCTATACTTAGCTATGGACTGCGGTGCCACAGGTCCATAGTTCGATCCCCACCGCCAGCTTGAGCTTCACCGCATAGTGGGCTTGGCTAGCTACCACCCTCCAGTAGACAATCTGTCACCTAGCACCTAACAGTGTGTTCCGGCAGCAGTCCTTCAGAGCCAGTAAAATTACAGGCACACGAGACTCGAAAACTATGTGTAAGTGGGCGCAGTGAGAAGAAGAAAATGGATCTGTTATAGGCAGAAGTTACCGTTTAACATCAGCTTCGTGCTTGTTCCGTAACAATAACATAAAAAAACACAAATAAAACTGTATGTTCTACTCCATTTTATTCCCTTACATCCTGGCAGAGTGTACTGGCCTTGTATACAACGTAAACACGCTCACTCGTGTATGACTCATTTACGGCCTCTGACTAAGTTCAATGTCATGAAATACTCAAGTTATATACTAAAACCAACATTATTTTCTAACAGTAAATACTTTTGTAGTCCTTATTCCCTGCAACATAAGACTCAAAAAATATCCATGCTGAGTTATTAGATGCGCGATGAATGTGTGTAAGGAATGGCTAATGGAATATCTAATGGGATAAACATGGAAAATTTCTATCAAGATCCAAATTGGTATCCCGTTGGAATATAATTGGATTTACTGATAATACATAATTTTACGTCCTACGTAGCCTATTTTATTTCCAAATACCGATTCAGAATGTATATAAAATGTAATATATACCTATACTGTACCAGCCCGATCGTCTACTGCTGAACACAGCCTCCCCCATTTGTTTGTCATAATCCCCACGCATGGCAGGCGTCTTGGGGATCGCAGTGTGAGATATCAGTTCCTCAGAAAGCGCTGCTGTCCACGTTCTGGAGTATTACCCTTAGTCGCTTCTCACGACACCTACAGGTTGAGATGGGGGAGGAGTCACTCTAGCCCGGTACCCCACGGGAATACGTAACTAATGCTTGCAAATCGTTTACTTATAGATTTTGTATCGCGCCAAGCTGGGATTTTTTCACATTTCAATACTGAACAAAGGCCTTCTCTATTAGAGGGGATCCTCACGCTTGGTAAGCGCCTTGGGAATCGCAGTGTAAGATGGCTGTTTTTCAGAAGCGTTACCACCCACCTTCTGGAACTTTTCCTTTCGTCATCTCTTACGATTCCCACATGATGATATATCGATCGTTTTTAGGGTGTAATTTTAGCACAACACCACGAGAAAAATACTAAAAGGTACAAAAAGGAAAATGCATCAAAACTATAGAAATAGAAACTTCATACAATATTATATTTTCTCGGTTGAGACTACACTTTCTAAAGTAATATTTTGGGCCTATTTATACGATGACGGGTTATACCCTCTCCAGGCGTATTGGGGATCTGAGTGTCTGATGGCAGTTTTCAAAAGGCACCACTGTCCACCTTCTAGTATTTTACTCGCTACCTACGACTCTCGCAGGAAGACATGAGGAGAGGGAAGCGTACACGCGGTGTGAAAAGGAAGAAAACATAATTTTTGTATAAATCTTAACTGATTCTTTTGTATTGAAAAGTTGACCGTATCGTCATATGTAGGACCTACCTATCATAGGTAGTACATAACATATGTATGTAGTATATAAAGTTGGGTATTATGCTTCATGTACGTTTAATGTTCCGCCAAACTCACTTAGCGTGGTATAAAAATAGGAATAAAGAGAGATTTAAACCAGGTCAGACGTAATAAGGACAACATCTTCTTCAACAAGTTTTTATATCCATTATGGAACGTTACACAAAAAGTATTCAACCAAAGGTAAGCAAAAAACGGCTTTAATTTGGAGCTCTTCACTTCAACTTCAAACGTCACCTAACAAATAAAAATCACAAACATATAACAATACGGTAAAACGTTTTTAAGACATACACAAAAATTTTACCAGAAATATGAATGGAAGTCATTTATAAAAGACATATTAAGATATTTCAAATCGAACCTCAGATGACTCATTTTACACTGCAATTAAATGAATACAAAGTAATAGCCCCCAGCACTAGCACTAAACATAGGGTGTAAAAAAGTACCATAATTGGCGGTCCGAATTGGCACCCCTATATCGCGCGCCAAACATATAGATCCCTCTAAACCACTATGCACGGCCACAGATTTGTCAGTAGTTTATATAAATAATTGGAAATTTTGCACAGTAACTATCGCAGAGTCTGCAGTTTCGTATACTACTTCAGGTGTCAAACATTTTGGCGCCGAGCTGTACAGGGGTGGCACCAGGGCAATTATCATGGGGTCCCATTCGGAACGTGCTTAACCTCATTTGTTCGGCTTATTTAACGACTTAGTTGGCGTTAGGCGGCTATGGTGTAGGATCAAGGGATTAACGTCTTCTTATGGCGATCATTTGGGGGCGGTGCGTCAGTTTAAGTAGACGCGTACTATAATTATCAATGTCGTATTCTTATGCCGCGAAACTAGGAACGTTACTTACGAAATATAGTTCCCAATCTTGGCGATTCTGAGGACTGTTTACTGTGAAATAATTCGTGAAACGTCTACGTCTTTATGACAATGTTGCTACACTAGGCCCACAACGGTGCTTTGCACCATGTTAAGGGATGATTTATATTAGACCGGGCCGTGTCCGGGCCGGGGCGAGGACGGGGAGGCCGGAGCGTACGTTAGTAGGCGGGCCCGGACAGGAAACGGATCAGGCACTGTCTAATATAAACTGCTTCATACAAAATGCCCCGTCCGGGCCACGTACACGGCACGCCACGGGCACGGCCCGGTCTAATATAAATCTACCCTTAACACCCTCTCATTACTGTATTAGAGAGATAAATATAGTATACCAACGCTTTACTCTTTCCTTCTTTGTAAATGTTTGTTAGTGTATTACAATCAGCATTTCTACGGAAGGGTATAGTCATAGGGGCGGTACATATTTTATAATGAACCTGTTTTTTTTTTCATTCTTAAGGAGTGTTGACTTGAGGATTTGGTCCGTGACGAGCAATCCGTTCAAACCAAATACAAACACGTTACGTGTAAATATATGTTACTGCAAATTTATATTTAGAAAATTTATTTTTATTTTTTTAACCTTATATTCTGAGGATTTCGTATATACATAAAACGGTGTACAAATACGCCTCAAAATTAATTTTATTGTACACAGTGCAAACTCTTAGGTCGAACTGCAAATATAAAAAACTTGAGAAACTTTTGAGCCAATTTTTTAAGCAATTATCGCCGACTAGCTTCTCCGCATGGTGGTAGGGAATTTTATGGCTCACCTAGCTAGCTCTAGTAGAAAATCTGTCGCCAAGCTCGTAACCGTGTATTCTGGCCATAGTCTTTCAGAGCTCGTAAAATTACAGGTCTTAACAACTGTATATCTTAGGGTGACGGGCGCAGTGCAGTCTTCTGTTATAGGCAGAGGTTACTGCTTCACATCAGGTGACGGAATCTTCGTGCGGAACGTGGGCCGGTTTTATCATGACGGAATCTGTTCACATCTTGGTCATACGAAAATAACGATAATACTTAAAACATTATAATACTATTTATACATATCGTATAGCCAGATACGCAGAAGCAGTGCAAGTGATGCGATAGCTGACATACTGCTTATCGCACAAGCATCAAAATTATGGTGCCTCCTCCACCCTTCACTTCCTTCCCCTTACCGGCCATAGCTTTAGCAGGGGGATTAAGATAACGCTGATCTAGTATAGTGTATCCATTTTGCTTTGATCAAATGACGACATATTCAAAATCTTATTTAATTTTATAATTGACGTTGTATTGACATTATATTGAAACTTGTGTGAATTCAATTTCATTCAAACACTTGTCTAAAATCATATTTTGCTCCTTTGTTCCTGTTAATTTGCTTGATTGATTGCCGCCTCTCAAGAAGAAGAGGTACAAAACGCCTATATGGGCAAAACATGATAATAACTATATTTAATTATGACACCACTGCATGCGTTTGTTATGTATTACACTTTTATGCGAATAAATGGTTAATAGTATTGGTAGCTGCAAAACCTACAATATGTAATTAGTTTAGTAATGAAAGACTAACACAACAGGTGTACAAAATTCCTATGTGTCGAGTAAACAGTAATTTAGCTTACCTACAACTCACACTGGTCCTTGTATTGTGACCTTTTTAAATATTTTTTATTTGAACGTAAAATAAATACAGTGAAAATGAGAGCATTGATAAGCATGATTGGAGTCAAACGATGACAGGATAAGGAATAGTGTGATAAGGGAACGTACATCCTCATTTACACCACAGTGTGAATGAGGATGTAGTAACAAAAAGACTGGTAGTCGAATACTATATAAAAAAAAAAACTAAAATAATTAAATAATATTTGATACCGTTTGTTTGATAGCCTGTGGGGTGCCGGGCTAGAATGTCACCCCCCATCTCTACCCGTGGGTGTCGTAAGAGACGACTACGGGTAACACGCCAACAGGTGGGCAGCAGCGCTTTCTGAGGAACTGATATTTCACACTGCGATCCCCAAGACGCCTGCTAAGCGTGGGTATTAGGTAAGATTTTTTTTTGTAGTGTAGGTAAAGCTGTAATCTTTAACCGGGTCGTAGAGAAGTCCGCTATGAATATTAATTTATGCAGAGAGAATTAAAAAAATACAATCATAATCATTGTGTCTGTACCTATTACGTACGTGTATGTGACCTATTGATTTATTATCTACTAATTTATTATTACTATGGTTTTTAATTCGAGATCAAAAATGTAAACAAAAAAATGTCAATATATGTCATTGTCAAACTTATAGGTCACGGGTATTCAATATTTTTTCTAAAAAAATATTCTTACGTGTACGGGCTGGTGTCCTTACTTAAAATTATGATACGATATGATGAAGTCAAAAACTTATTAACAGACCGGAGGTTTATTGCACAATGATTATTGTGTAAAGTTTACATTAATAAAAATTATACGCGGACGCAGTCGCGCTAAGTCAGTAAAATGTAAGTAAACCGTACATTACGTAATCAGTAGCGGTGCACCCTGCTGCGCTAAGTTTCACACATTTATTATATTACATTGAAATAATTGCATACCTATACTATATTTCATATTTACATTTTGTATGTAAAAAGTCTTCATAGGCCGTCACATACCCAAAATCCATAGTAGATATATCTTCTTCTAAACTTTCCCCAATATAGGTGTGTCATACCTCTATAGAAGCGGATTCACGTCCCGAGCATAACTAAATAGTAAAAAGCGAGCAATATTTAATAGGGAAAATTTTATAGCCAATTTAGTAGAATCTGACAGAATATTTCAAAATTTCAACTTGGAAACATTTCCATTAGAGTCCCTTACAGTCCGTCTGGGTGTGTGATACCATCCAAGACGCAGCTTCGTCCCCCCTACACAACCTGCAAAAAATAAATTTTATTAGTATTATAGTTTCGAAATTATACCGTTTTTCCTCAAAATTTTAGTTAAAATCTTAAAATTTTATACATAACATTGTAATTTTTCATCCGTTTGTCACTTTTTTGGAGTCCCAATTCGCTTGCGGAGCTCGTACGCGCCCCGCGCACCCGCCCGCAGCGCCAAAAACCCCAAAAGGCTACGAACATTTTCAATTTTTGGCAGTCCATAGCTATTACCGCTCGGCCACCATTACTTTAAAAAGTCTCCAGTGGAACTACTTTTCTGGGTTGACTATGCCATCAGTATCTCACCTATTAACAGGAAATTAGCAGATTGGGATCAAAGGCAGCAGACCGAACGTACAGTCATACCTTACTTGCGATTGACTATTTCATTTACCAATTTGAGAACTCAAGTCATCAAGTGATCACCGTAGTTTAGGATTCAAACCCCCTACTAGAGTCAAGTCACACCAGCCTGTAACCATTTCTTATTAAGGCAACGAAAAATGTACGAGAAACGAAGCTCTTTTTTAATATGAGGCAAAATATAATAAAAAACACACGACTAAATACTTTTGCATGGTGGTAGATCATTTTGCAAATGCCTGCATGGTGAGCTACCTCCATCAATTAGAAAACCTGTTGCTCAGCAACTAACGGTGTGTTCCGGCAGCTGTCTTTAAGAGCCAGTAATTCTAAGTTAGCCTGAATAACATCTTTGACCACGCTATCAGGTAAGATAAGGGTCATAGGCTAACCCATAAGACATATAAACACAGCTAATTACTTATTTACTCGAAGTTCTATAGACACCTTCAAGTGTTGTTATTTTGCTTACCCTTAATGACGTCATGATGACATTGTGCTCACGGCGGGTTGCCTGTAATTACCAAAATCAGGGCATTTGGGGTAATTCCACTACAGTACTACGGCTTTTTGCTCGTTAGGCTTGAGGTGGAGGCATACACTAAGCGATACGTGAACAAAATTATTTGCGTAGGTGTAACTGAGTATAGGTACGAAGAATTTATACATTATATAGTACAGATTAGGAAACTGTAGTACGTACTAACTATAATACTAAGTTTTAAATTGGCATTTTGAAAAAATGGCACCACAGGAATCCACTAACTTTGACAATAATTTTCTCAGCAACCTTATCACATTTTACTTCTAAATGTTATGTTTCTCCTAGAGAAATTTCAAATAATTATTTTTAAACGTGAAAAAAATGGTATATTGGCAAAAATGTATTACGGAAGAGGACAATTTAATAATGTCCACCCTACACCTTGTTAACTTTACAGTTTATTAAAATTAGCACTTATTTAAACAAAATTATATGTAATCGAAGCTTAAATGGTAGTATTTTCAATTGCAGTTTAATTTTATTGTTTATAAAGAAATCTAAATAGATAAAATGGGCTTAAAGTTTGTCCTCATAAAACGGAAGTGGCGGAATTTCCGCCTAAGTAACAATATGAACTAGTATGTACTAGAAAACAAAAAAAAAACTTGGATATGTTTTTTAGTCTTGGCAATATTAGTCTTTTTCCAAATACCCCGCCCTCTCCGTAAACATGGTAAAAAATTGTTCCACTAAGAACGGCTTATTAACTGATAAGTAACGAATTGATTCGCTTATAGTTATAGTGTGGTTTGTTTTCAACTGTTCCTAAATATTTTTTGAGACACAAACTGGAATATTTGTGCTATTTCATATAAAATCATTGCCGGCAATCATTCGTAACATCCGTTACGTAACAATTTCCTAGACATCATGGTCAACTCGTTACTCATCACTATATTGGAAATAAGGTTTCCACATAAGTAACGGGCCATTTTATTTGAAAACCGCTAAAATGGAGTATTACTTTATACATTCTTAAAAACATGGAATATAATTATGTTATCGGTATCGGTATCAGAGTATACGAGTACTACAACAAACCAAAGTATATTCTTATGAAATATTATTTATTCCGTTACCGGAAAAAGATGCGGAGGTTTTAGTAGGTCCGCAAAAATAATAATGTGCCTATCGCTTATAGGTTACCTTGCTAACTTTGCTAGGCAAAAAACACAGCCTCTTTGCTGCTTAGATTGCGATTTACAAGCGCAGTACAGGCAATTCCAAAAGTATTAAAAATATTGAATATGACATGTTACTTCTTTATTTATATAATTCATATAATATACCCAGACTTTTGTTGTCATATTCGAGACATCTCATAAGCACTTCACTATAGAAAGTTAGCGACACGTAAACGTTGCGAAGATTCCTGTAGATACAGGAACGTGGCAGCATGTAGCAGAATAAAATAAACACTAGAGCTGATAAAATCTAGAATTGTGTCTTCTTCAAAAACGATTCACGAATAATATAGCGCTATACAGCTGAGCACGTTAATCGCTCTGTAGAGCACCACCCCATACGCTTCACTGAGCGTGATAACGCCGCGTCATCGCTGCGCAGATTGCCGGTGGAACAGCAGCGCCGCCGTGAGAATGTACAGTACTATGTCGCCTCTTTAAGATGCCTTTTACATTATGCAGCCCTCTCACTCTTACTTTTAAAGATAATTTCAAATAGCAACAATATGGTTTATATTTTTTTAAATGTGATCAATTAATATTTCGCTGCATGCAACTATAGATGTTCTCTACTAATTTTCATTTTGGTATCTGTAATGGGGGATCCAAAACGCGTAATTTAGTTATTTTAAATTTTGGGCCTCTAATTCTAATTGGACTCAACATGTAACAAAGTAAAAATATGTTGAGAACATCTATAGTTGCATGCAGTGAAATAATGATTGACCACATTTAAAAAAATATAAACCATATTGTTGCTATTTGAAATTATCTTTAAAAGTGCGAGTGAGAGGGCTGCATAATGTAAAAGGCCTCTTAATAAGTATAATTTCTTTATAAAGGACGTATGTATGGTACTAAGTAGTTGTGAAAGTCCTTGAAAAAGTTTTCTATCATTCGGCTTTTGTGTATTTTGTGTTTGTATTTTAGGACAGAATATTTATCATTCTAGTAGCGCGTCTTTTACGCCCTCTTTTTTTAATATTTTGAATTAATGAGATAGACAAGTTACTTGCTTTTATTGTAAGCATCACGCCTGTCATTACAGTTGCAGTGTCACAATCAGATTGATCTGGTTGTCGAATTAATGTCTTGCAATAACGAGCACATTGCAGTTTCTGCGACGTAAGTTCTTACATTATAGACATAATTCACTCAGTAATTTCGCTTACTACTGTGCCCTTTACGTCTCTAAGCACAGTATTGTTTGCAAACTACTGCTTAGTCTTAGATGTATATATTTATTTATTTTATTTATTTAATACTTTATTGCACAAAAAAAAAATGTACAAAAGGAGGACTTAATGCTAAGGCATTATCTACCAGTCATCCAGCGAGGGTGTTTGAGAAGGTGTATGCAATGTGCATCAAGGGGTGAATAAATAGTTTAAGTATGCAAAAAGGAAACTACAAGAAGTACAGAAGAGAAAAAAAGAAAGAAAATAATTTGTTATAATAACTATAACTACATATAATAAATAAATGCATAATGTAATATAAAATATGATAATAAATAATAATAATAGCTAAATATATATTTATAAATTTTGATATAAATTGCTGTAAAATAAACCTATTGTTGGCGACTGGCTGGTGCAGCCTTTTTGTTAATATATTAAACCTATTATGTAGTTATTTTGGTACTGTCAATGTATTTGTTTTTTTTTTGTTTTGATTGTGTCAAGCCTCGATGCGAGTAAAAAATAAGATGTAATTTAGTTTTGAAACGATTATAAAGAGTAACAACGAGTAACTATCTAAAGTGTTTTTATTTACATTATCATACAGTCCACCAATCGTCCGTAACATTTGGTCCCCGAGAAAGCAGGAGCTGATTCCTTTTACAGGCAATATAGATGAATGGTTAGCTTTCAAGTGTACGTATGAGCGAACTAAAACCTTTTTCACGCCCGCAGAAAATTTAGCTCGCTTAACATCCGCCGTTCGTGGTGCCGCCCAGGCAGCTGTTTCTTCAATTTTATGGCAGGCACAAGATCCCGAGGAGGTGATGACTGCTTTGGAGAAAAACTACGCGCGTCCAGAGCAGCTGGTCGCACACGAGATTGCCGGTCTACGCAGTATTAAAATAGGTAACGCAGAACATTTAAACATTCTGGCCAACAAGCTGAGGAACTGCGTTGCCATTATAAGATTGTTTCAGCAGCACGAGTACCTATCATCACTCGAGCTTCTTCGTACGGTCCTTTTAAAACTTAATGATCACACGCGAGACCGTTTTACGGATTACGCAGCCACACACAAACCTTTTGAGCCAACGATTACTAAACTAGAGTTGCTTTCTAGGTTCTTGGTGATCGAAGCTGAACGACAACTCAATTACAACTTTTTGGTTGACGTAACGCTGAGCTCGTCACAAAGTAAAGCAACATTTTATAAGCCAAACGTAACGAAAGTTTTGAATGTTCACGCTACTACCTCGAATGACAAAACGACACAGTGTGCATACTGTAAACAAGGGCCTCACTCTGTTAAAACATGTAAAGCTTTTTCGTCGCTTTCGGTTGACGATAGATGGCGCTGGATAAAAGAAACCAAAACGTGCTATAGATGCCTGAAGTCTAGCCCGCATACATGGAATACATGCCAGACTAAGCGATGCGGTGTTAGTAGCTGCGACAGGCGCCACCACGCCCTCCTTCACGGTGACAAATCGGTATCTAATAGTAACCTCTCCGCTAATAATACTGTTTCTCTGCAGAGCTCACCTAAGAATGACACTATCGTGCCTCCTCAAGCTGACGGCGGCAACGTGGTGGCTAACACGATCGGGGTACCTGCATCTGGTAGGCGAGGACTGCTCAAGATTCTACCTGTCACTTTAGAAGGTCTACGCGGCACGTTTGATACGTTTGCGCTCCTTGATGAGGGCAGCACCGCTACACTTATCGACGGTGACGTAGCTGCGCGCATCGGAGCTGACACCACGGACCGTCAGAAACTACGTGTTACAGGGGTAGGGGGTATGTACCTCGACACTGAGGTATGCTTTGTCAATTTTTACATTCGAGGGCGCGACATGCCTGAACGCCACTTAGTCCAAGGCGCACGCAGTATTACCCCTCTTTCTCTTACTCCGCAAAGCACCGACATGCTTGATTTATCAAAATACAACCATTTGTTGGATTTGTCGGCTAGTTTAGAATATCAAGACGCTACGCCAACTGTACTCATTGGAGCGGCCGATTGGCATTTGTCTTTAAGCCGTGAGATGCGAGTAGGTAAGAAAAACGAACCTGTCGCCTCAAGAACGCTTTTGGGCTGGGCTCTACACGGCGCTATGTCCCCGTCGTCTAAACCGGTAGATTTTGTCAATAATGTTTGTGAAGTAGATTACGCCTCAAGGGCAATTAACTCTCTTGAAGCACTAATTAAAATACAATATGAAGTAGATTCTTTAGGCATCCAGAAGCTTGCCACCCGACAAAACAGCGACGATGCACGTGCGGTAAGTTTGGTAGAGTCTTCCGCTCAACGACTGGCTACAGGACGTTTTGAGGTAGGCTTGCCTTGGAAGGAAAGGGTAACAAACGACGTTCCAGATAGTTACCCTCACGCCTTATCACGACTCAAGTCTCTCGAAAAACAGATGGCCAAAGATAGCACACTTGCGTTAGCTTACAAAAAATATATTGAAAGCATAGTTCAAAAAGGTTACGCAGAAGAATGCGCGCCCTCTACCTTCCACGACAATTTTCTCAGGTACAAGTCCTCGGCTGGCGTCTCTTTGAGATGGTACTTACCACATTTTGGTGTGTACCATCCACAGAAGCGTAAGTTGAGAGTAGTGTACGACGCAGCAGCTGTCACTAGAGGTGTAAGTTTGAACGAAATGCTACTGCAAGGTCCGGATCTATTGCAGTCTCTTTTAAACATTTTGTTCCGTTTTAGAGAAGGACCGATCGCGTTTAATGCCGATATAAGGGAGATGTTTCTTCAAATCAAAATGAAAGAAAACGATCGTGATGCGCTACGGTTTTTATGGCGCAACGAAAACTCTCAGGATACCGTCAAAGAATATAGGATGACGTCTTTAATTTTTGGCGCTGTATCTAGCCCTTTTATAGCAATGTTTATTAAAAACAAAAATGCTAAAGATTTTGAGCACAAATATCCAGCTGCTACTAACGCGATCATTCACAACCACTACATGGACGATTATATTGGGAGTGAGTTTAACCTCCCCGACGCGAAACGTTTAGCCTCCGATATAGTCACGGTTCACAAATCATGTGGTTTTGAAATGCGGTCGTGGGTTTCCAACGTGCCCGAGGCGCTTGCTTTAGTACCCAAAGAGCTTTGTAGCGACTCGAATTCTGATGTCAACCTGCCTTTAAATAATGACGTAGGTGCTTTAGGCGTAAAGTGGAATCCTCTGACCGATACTTTAGGTTTTCGCACGTGTCGCAATCGCAGTGGCGTATGCACGATAACTAAACGAAGTTTACTCTCCAGTGTTATGAGCGTCTACGATCCTTTAGGACTCATCATGCCAATAGTTATCCAAGGTAGAATTTTGATACAAAAATTATGGAGGGAAGGGACTGACTGGGATTCGCCGATCCCACCCAAGTATGAAGTCGACTGCAAGTCGTGGTTTGATCAGATTGATTCTGCAGCTAATCTCCGTATTCCGCGATGGTACGTAGGCAAATCAGAGCAGTGCAGCATTCAACTTCACGTTATAGCTGATGGGGGGGAACAGGCTTATGCCTCCGTTGCATATTGGCGTTATGCGTTCATTGATGGTTCAGTTAGTTTAGCGTTGATAGGCAGCAAAGCGCGTGTTGCACCTTTAAAGCCACTTTCTATTCCGCGCCTTGAACTGCAGGCTGCTCTGATCGCGACGCGTTTTGCACAAACTATTTTGAATGCTCATCGGACACAACCTTCCGCTGTTTTCTACTGGACTGACTCCACAACGGTCTTAAAATGGATTCGCAGCGACGCGCGGTGTTTTAAGCCGTTTGTAGCCCACAGGTTAGGCGAAATTTTAGAATTTTCTAATCCATCAAATTGGAAATGGCTTCCTAGCGAACTCAACATCGCAGACGATGCTACTAAGCCAAAACATTTAAAATTTACATCATCGCATAGATGGTTCGCTGGCCCATCTTTTCTCATCGATTCACCCTCAGAATGGCCACATGAACCAGAACACATCATTGACGAAGTTTTACGTACTTCTGAGTTAAAATCAGAGTACGTAGGGCATCTTGTAGATAATCCTTTGTTAGTGCCGCCGGTTCCAGACGCAGCTCGTTTTAGCAGCTGGCTACGGTTACTAAGATCTACGGCCCGCGTTTTCCAAGCCGTACGAAAGTTTTGGTCAAAATCCAGTTCACCGCGCTTACTATCGAAATCTGTTCATGATACTACGTCCCCCTCGCATCTTTCAGCTGATGACATTCTTCAAGCAGAGAAGATGCTTTTCTCAAGGATTCAGATAGACAGCTTTTCCGAAGAACTGAAGATTTTGAAAGCCTCGCAACCTGTACCCAAGACCAGTCGCATAGCCGCACTCGCCCCGGTTCTTGACAAAGATGGTCTGATTAGATTATACTCACGAATAAAATCCGCTCCTGGGGTGAGTGAGAGTGTTAAGTCACCGATCATTCTTGACGGTCGTCATCGTATTGTACACTTAATCATTTTGCATAAACACGCTGAAGCCGGACATGGGAACCATGAGCTTGTGCTCAATGAAATAAGACAGACATTTTGGATTCTACGGGCTAGGGCTACCATCCGAAGCTTAGCCAAAGGGTGTCTACAATGCAGAAGACAGAATGGTCGTTTAGTAACACCAGCAACAGGCGACTTGCCACCAGAGCGGCTAGACCACCACACACGGCCGTTTACGCATGTTGGTGTAGATTATTTTGGCCCCATAGTAGTTGCAATTGGCCGACGACGTGAAAAGAGGTGGGTGGCTCTTTACACATGCCTTGTTACAAGAGCTCTACATCTGGAAGTAGTCCCTTCATTATCATCCAGCTCTGCAATAATGAGCCTTAGACGCCTAATTTCCCGGCGAGGGACCCCAGCTACAATCTTCTGCGACAACGCAACCTGCTTTGTTGGAGCCAAGCGTGAGCTTGCATCACTCTACGATGAGGCAGTAGAAAATTTCGCGACCAGCCGCAAGATCTTCTGGCGTTTCATTCCACCTGCCTCGCCATTTATGGGTGGAGCGTGGGAAAGGCTGGTACGCTCGGTGAAGACAGCTCTACGAGTCACATTAAAGGACAGAGCACCTCGAGAAGAAGTTCTTACCACGTTGCTCATGGAAGCGGAATCGATCGTCAACAGCAGGCCATTGACTTATGTACCAAACTCACCAGACACCCCCGAGGCTATAACGCCCTTTCATTTCATCCTCGGAACTTCATCAGTGACATCATGGCCCTGCAAACTTCCGGATGCAGATTCATTACGAGCGACTGATTGGCGGCTCGCTCTTAGGCTGGCTGAACATTTCTGGGCAAGATGGCTGGCTGAGTACCTGCCTACTCTAATTCCTCGAGGTCGAAACAGAAGCGAATCTGGATTATGCGAGGGTGACGTGGTCCTTATAGCGGACAATACACTACCAAGGGGTCTTTGGCTTCTTGGTAGGATAAACAAAACCTTTCCAGGACCTGACGGACTGGTTCGTGTCGCAGACGTTGCTACCAAAGGAGGTATCTTGCGCCGACCAGTCCGTAAGCTTCTGCCGCTTGTTGCACATACCCAGCCAGTTGCCACCAGAGTTTAGTGCTCCACTAGGGGTCCGGAATGTTGGCGACTGGCTGGTGCAGCCTTTTTGTTAATATATTAAACCTATTATGTAGTTATTTTGGTACTGTCAATGTATTTGTTTTTTTTTTGTTTTGATTGTGTCAAGCCTCGATGCGAGTAAAAAATAAGATGTAATTTAGTTTTGAAACGATTATAAAGAGTAACAACGAGTAACTATCTAAAGTGTTTTTATTTACATTATCATACAGTCCACCAATCGTCCGTAACACCTATATAGCAATGTTCACAATAAAATCAAATGAATAAAGCGGGAAAATTATATCAAATGCAACTAGAATAATATTACGGGCCTGACAAGGAAATTTTACTCAAATAAAAATCGTGGACTGACTTTTTAAAAGTAGCTTTTGAGGGTGATTTTCTGATATTGACCGGGAGTTGATTCCATAGTCTCACTGCCATAACAATAAAAGATTTGTCCATGAAAGATGTAGTGTGGGAGTGCGTAGTAAGAAGCAAGGAATCAGCAGAACGTAAGTTTAAATTGTGACTATCGGCCAGAAAGATAAACTCTTCTTTTAGGTAAGTAGGCGAAAAGCGATCATTCAGTATATTATAAAGTAAGCCCACAATCCTGGCATTCCTTCGGTCCCTTATGGGGAGCCATTTAAGTTGTGATCTGTATTGCGAGATGTGATCAAATTTACGAAGGCCAAAGATAAAGCGAATACCAACATTTAGGAGACGGTCAAGCTTATTTAATAGATCTTCGTTGAGGTTGAGGTAACATACATCGGCGTAATCCAAAATTGGCAGTAGTAGGGAATTGACAAGGGCAATTTTAGTAGGAATCGGAAGAAAGTTTTTTAGCCTAAGTAAAGAGTGAACGGAAGAAAAGAATTTCCTTGAGATTTCCGAGACTTGGGGTGCCCAATTTAGTTCGGAATCCATAATGATGCCAAGATTTTTGACAACTGAAGATAGAGGAATATTACAGCCGTTAAATGATAGGGAGGGTAAATAGTTGTTGTCAATTTTAGCGAGCTGTCGACTACTACCAATAATAATTGCTTGACATTTACTGGGATTTACTAGGATTCC